>CM071791.1:2862072-5262072 GCA_036559045.1 Platycarya longipes
ATCACTGATAAAGGTAGCGAGATGCAAAAATGACCCTCTATCCCACTCTTTCTTGCAGTGCCTCCCTGGCTAAAAAAGATTACAGTGTAGATATATGAAGAAACAGGGCTGTTCCCCTCAGCGATTAATCATGTGCTTATCAATGAATACCTTCCTAACCAAGGCATAATGGTTGGCACATAATCCATCATAGTTTGTTTTGTTGTTATTCTCAAGTCTTTAACCTCAACTTTATAATACGATTTTAGTGATGATGTGTTACATTTGAGAACTTTATTGCTTCATGTTTACAACTACCATTTGATATGTTTGAATGCATTCACATAATATGTGAATTTATAAAGTACTTTGCTACGACATTTTGTGGCATAATGGTTGTAAAACCCCACCTTATCTGCATGATTGTCTGGCATACAGCCACACCAGGATGGGCCTGCTTACTTTCCGGTTGTAGCAATTCTGTCATTAGGATCGCCTGTTGTCATGGACTTCACTCCCCATTCAAGATTGACCCTCTGCACAAATTATATTAAGGATGATAATTCTAATGGAGCAACTTCTGACATTGAGAAAGATGAATGCCTAGATGATCACCACCCTTTTTCTGTCCTATTGATGCCTCGCAGTTTACTGATATTCAAGGATGAGGCATATTCAGGTCAGTGTTTTTGGTCGCCTTTTGCCTGTGTCTATTTAGACTTTTCCTAATTACTAAAACTTTGAAAATATTGTGCTAATGGTTTCAGATTACTTGCACGGAATAAAAGATAGTGAAGTACAACAATATACTGGGGTAAGTTTACGAGACGGGTGGATTTGACTCAGTCAAATGAGAAATGGCATGAGACAGACATAACAATTTGCTTTCAAATGCAATTTATGATTCAAAACTTGAATTTGTTTCCGTATGAACTGACATGTTCATTATGGATTGTGTCCTCACATTCTTCTCTTTCAGGCTGTAAATGAATTTGAAGCTCTGAAACATTCTCTAGAAGATCAGCCACAATTAGGCGCCGAGGGAGGTGTTGAAATAATCACACCTCAAGATCAGACTATCCATAGAACCAGCACCAGAGTCTCATTGACATGTCGATTAGTATTGAAGGTTCACAAAAAAATTGTTCAAGTTTTAGATAACTTTTAAAAAAACATAAAATAGGTCCTCCCTCCCATCTAATTCAAAGTGAAAGTGCAACCTATAGATGTTTTCCTTCTGTAAGAGTTGAGTACGATCATCTGGTTTGGAAAGGTTGCAGGCTTTTGCCGGAGTAAATTACAGGAAGTATATTTGATCTCATTGTTGACATTACAGCAGTTTTGTAAAAGCCATTCTCGACGGTTACTATCTTGTCCATGTATAAAGCGCTATCATTTTGGTTATATTCTATTTTAACCGACTGCTTTGACATATGACTTCTAACAAATATGTTCGATACACTATAGAAAAGAAACTGCAAAAGTAAAAGAAAGAAGAGTTAACAAAACTCTTTTTCTTCTGAATACATGTGAGAGATCCAGACTCCAGTGTAAGGACTGGCTAGTTAACTCACTCTCGCTTTACGTGCTAGATAAGCTCTCATATGGCAAAAATGGCAATGTGGGTTAATAACTTATACCCCACCAGAATGCTAAATGATCCGTTGACATTACAGTCCTGAAAGAAGCAAATCCACGGCTTCTTGCTCGTTTTCACGTTTTGTTTTTTTGTCAGATAGGGAGATAAGATAAATTAATTTTAAATAAAAATTAAAAATTAAATAAAATATTATTGTTATTATTATTATTTTATAATATGAAAATTTGAATTAGAATTTAAAAGAAAATCAATTATTTCTTTTTTTGGGTGTTGACATTTAAAAAAAATTATAATGATGAGATGAAATAAAATAAAATGATCTAATCTCACTCTTTAATATTTTTTATACCCAAAAATTTATTTGCAAGTCGGTGTTAAAAAGAACCTTTCCATACCATTGCCATGACATGATTTGCTTTGTAAGAGTGATTTAAAAAAAAACAATCTTACAAATCAAATATTATCACATCAGCGATGTGTATGGTATGTTCTCCCCTCTGATTTGCAAGTAGACATCAATTGTTTCTTTTAAATACACGTATTCACCATTCACCAATAATCTATACTCTTGCTTACAAATCAGATAAAGATTTATCTTCATGGCTTGGTTTCCCCACTTCCGCTATCAATCCGAAAATGTCGACAATGTAATTTGAGAGCACGTTTCATTGACGAGATAAGTCTAACAAACATGGGAGTAGTCATACCTCAAAATAAATGCACAAGTCTAAAGCTAAACCAGGAAAACAAAGATGAAAACAAGTCCGGACCACGAAATCCTCGGATGTTGATTTAAAGTCAAAATAGCTCCAAAATAAAACTGAGGTTACAACTAACAAGATATACGATTCACCTAGAGTTGTTTGTTTTCTGCTTGGCCTTCTCAATAAGGGGCTTCAACTGCTTCTTTTCAGCGAGAATCTTGAGGAAGTTGAACAAAAAAGGGATATAATTGTGCTTCCTGCGAATATTTTCTGTTCTCCATTTCTTGAACTTTTCCTCCTCTATTAAAATCTTCTCAGTAGCAGCTTCTATTCCAGCATTCACTTCCGAGAGAGATTTGTTTAAAGCTTCAACATTACTATTGCCCGCCAGTCTCTCTGGCTGTAGGGCAGCCAGTTGCTGCAAGATACGCTCTCGCCTCTTCTGGAGCTCCTTCAGTTCTGCCGTATACATCTCTTTCCGATTCTTGATGACTGCCATGAGATTGAATCTAATCTCATTCTGGGAATACCTTTCAATGCGTTCCTGGATCACCGGTTGCACCATTGACAGCCAATCCACGTCGCCTTGCCCACCAGAGTACTGACCAAGGCTGATGGGTCCTTCCTTTAATCCGTCAAGTTCATACAGAATCCCATCAACAGGTAAGTAGCTTATAAAATGGTACACATCATCATCTTTGCTCGCAGCCTTCTGCTCGTCTGGAACAAAAGGCTCAGGCCTTGCGAAACTATTATGGGCGGTCCGTATAGCTTCACTATTATTGATTGCTAAACCTTTCAGCTCAGGTGGAAAATTCTTGGTGAATTCTTTCAACTTCGACAACTCGGGGCCAATGTCAATATCGGGACAGTTCATGAGGATAGACAAGATAGCTTGCGTTGCACAAGCATTATTGATAACCTACGAGTGATCAAAAGAAGCTTAAGACAAGAAAAGTTACACATTCAATCCTAGGCATAACTGAATCTCAGGGAAACTAACCTGACTGGCAAAAAACAAGTTAGGGTTTGGATCCTTGATTACAACACGGTCATCCTTTTCCCCTGGACGCCATTTGAAAAGAAAAATCAACCCATACACAGGCCTGTAATTTAAAGGGAAAAAACACCACATATAGAAAGCAAAATCTTCAGATGCATATATTACAGCGAACATGTGTGTCCACTATAAGGGATCAAAAGAGAAAGGTCATTGGGTATTATAAATATGGTAGTACAAACCTAAAATTATTCAGAGAATCAATGTCCAATGAATACAACTCCTCCACCTAAAAAGACACATCAAGGCATCATCCTCAAATAGATGAAAATAATACAAATAAAGAAAAAAAAAAGCTGGGGAAATTAGCGAACTCACAGTTAATAAACATGAATTATAAAATGAAATAATGATCCGCTTTGAAATGTGCAATTGGCATTTGGCATCCAAACTAACCATTTCATTTCTACCTTTATTTTTTGATTGGCACCGGGTATCCAAAACAACATCCTGACCATCATTCTTTGTGGCCAAGCATTGAGTTAACATCATCCTTCCAACACCTTGTCATAATTAATGGCAAATACCAAATCACCATAAAAAAATATTCAAATTGGCATTCCAAATATAGCCCCCCACTACAACTTTTTCTTTGGTAACTATGCTATCATATTAAGCCAAGGACCAAGTAAATTCCATGCTTCCAACTTGTTGATCCAAGACATGGAATATACCCAAGTCGCCATCAACTTTATACTACTTATTTAATAAAAAGAAGGTGATGGTAAAAGAAGGGTTGTGCTACACCCACTGAGGCCTGAGACATTATCCTGATAAGGTCGGGTGTCTTAATAATGTTTGATACAAAGGTGGTTGAAAGGGTGGAGGATTGTGTGAGAAATTTTACCGTTGCCTGTTCCTTTGTGAATCTGGAAGACGGTTGCAAGTGAACTTTTGCTAGTGTCTATGGACCAAACTTAGACTCGGAGAGAAGGCTCTTGTGGGATGAGTTGGCTGGTTTTCTAACCTGGTGGGAGTTACCAAGTTGTATTAGGGATGACTTTAATATAATTCGCTTCCCAAGTGAAAGGTAGGGTGTCTCTCACATTTCTCCGCCTATGAGGGAGTTTTCTGATTTCATTGCAGAACAAGAACTCATGGACATTCCTTTATCGGGAGGTACTTTCACGTGGTCTAACAACCGTGAATGCCCCTCTTGGTCGCAGATCGACAGATATTTGCTATCCTGAGTGGGAGTCTCATTTTCCGAATGTGGTGCAAAGAAGACTACCTCTTTTATGTTTTGACCACTTTCCTATCATCCTAGACTGTGAAGGGATTCATGGTGGTAAATTTGAAAATATGTGGCTTAAATCTGATGGTTTTGTTGACAGAGTTAAAGCATGGTGGACTTCCTATAACTTTGAAAGACATCCTAGCTACATTATGGTAAAGAAACTGAAAACTTTAAAGCGAGATCTGAAGTAATGGAACGAACAAGTTTTTGGTAATGTGTACCAACAGAGAAACTCTCTTATAGAGGAACTCCAAGCATTAGAGGGAGAAGAGGAAGCTAGAATTCTTTCTGAAATAGAGTCTACTCACAAGAATCAGGTTGTTGCTTAACTCGAAAGAGTTACTCTGTTGGAGGAGATCTCATGACGACGGAAATCAAGGGCGCTCTGGCTCAAAGAGGGGGACAAGTGCACAAAATTCTTCCATAGGGTGGCTAATTCTCATGAAAGATACAATACCTTAGACACTGATGGTAGATGGGGTAGCTTCAACGGATCAGTCGGTTATCAAGAATCATCTGGAACAGTATTATCAACGACTCTTATCTGAAGAGCACAGTTGGCGACCAAAGGTGGATGGCTTATCTTTCTCAGTTTTAGATCCTTAGGCTGCAAGCTGGTTAGAAAGGCCATTCATGGAAAAGGACGTGCAAAGTTATCAGAGGTATGACTAGCGACAAGGCTCTTGAGCTAGATGGTTTTTCCATGGGTTTCTTTCAAACCTATTGGGAGATAATCAAGGAGGACCTCATGCAAGTCTTTCATGACTTTCATGCTAACTCTAGATTCGAAAAGAGCATTAATTCTACATTTTTAGCCCTCATCCCTAAAAAGATGGGGTCTCTGGATGCTAGGGATTATAGCCCCATTAGTCTCGTGAATGGTGTGTACAAAATCCTATCTAAAGTGCTCGCAAACAGATTGAGTGTGGTGGTGGAAAAGCTAATTTTGAAGCCCCAGAATACCTTTGTTAAAGGTAGACAAATCCTAGATTCGATCCTCATTTCCAATGAAATTGTGGATGGTCGCCTCAAATATCGGAAACCCGATTTGATTTGCAAATTGGATATGGAAAAAACCTATGATTATGTCAATTGGCGATTCTTGTTAGATCTTCTTTCAAGAAGTGGTTTTGGGGACAAATGGCATAAATGGGTAGAATTCTGAATCTCTTCAGTTCGGTTATTTATCTTGGTAAATAGTTCGCCGGTGGATTTCTTCAATTCCTCCCATGGTTTGAGACAGGGAGACCCTCTATCTCCGCTTCTCTTCTTATTTGTCATGGAAGCCCTAAATAAGATGATTGAGAGATTGGTGGATGCGGGATTACTTCATGGCTTTCTAGTTGGAAATGGGAGTCTTTCCATCTCACCTTTTATTTGTTGACGACACGCTCATCTTTTGTGGTGCACAACTCAGACACATTCAAGCCTTGAGGGGGCTCCTACTTTGATTTGAAGCCGCATCAAGGTTGAGTCAATCTTTTGAAGTCTACATCAGTGCCAGTGGGGGTTGTTTAGGATGCAAAGTTATTGGCTACTTTATTTGGTTGTTAGGTATCCTCTTTACCCATCACCTACCTTGATCTACCATTGGGGGCCTCCTTTAAATCCGAAAGGATTTGGAATGGGGTAATCGAAAAGGTAGAGTGTAGATTGGCCAAAGAATTCAAATTTCATTTGGTTAATTGGCCAACAGTGTGCATCCCAATATCCGGGGGAGGCTTGGGGATTCGTCTCTTGGTGAAATTCAACCAAGCTCTCTTGGGTATATGGTTGTGGAGATACCAAAATGAAGGGAAGGCACTTTGGAAGGCAGTAATAGACTCAAAGTATGGTGTGTCTTGGGGTGGTTGGTATTCTAATGAGGTCCAAGACACACATGGGGTGGGTTTATGGAAGTTCATAAGGAAGCAATGTGAGTCTTTCAGGGACCAAGAATATATTGTGGTAGGAGATGGTTCTCAGGTCAGATTTTCTCTTGCGAGATCAAAGATAATAGGAAAGGAGGCTTTCAGGGATCTATTGCTTGTAACGGACTTAGTGTCCATGAATTTCTTTCTTCTTTATAACACTAGCTAAGTTCTCTCAAATATGCTTCCAGTATACTTAGGCTTAGCCTTTTCTATTAATTAAACCATTTTGATTACCTATAAAAAAAAAAACCATTATCCTAATAAGGCCATTTGGCCTTTTTTTTCTTCATACATTTTTTTTATACCCTTAAAACATTTAAAAAACAAAATACATCACCGTTTAAAAAAAAGACACTTCCTTAATCACAAAGTAAACAAAAAAAACAAAAAACAAAAAATTGAATCTGGAAAATGTACGGGACCACCTCTTGGTGGCCTAAGCATTTTCCATAAAACAATCATTTCACTCAAATTTCTATATCTTGCTCTCTTAAACTCTTCCAGTCCCAACTTATCTACCCAAGCTGATTACCGTATGGTGCTAGGTAATAATAAAAAATTGTATAAACAAGATGTACAACCTGTAATCCAGAAAAAGACCCAGACATATAAAGAGCTCATAACCTAACATGAACATATATATACATATATACATATATATATATAGAGAGAGAGAGAGAGTAAAACACAAAATCACTGGAACAAGAGGGTCAAGATGAACAATGATTTTAAGTCATGCTTATATGAAGCATTTGAGATTTCCTTTAGAAGTAAAAAATGGGAAGATAATGACAAATTCCTTCATCCAAAACTATGTATAAATGAGGACACAAAGTTTCAACAGACCCAGTAGGTGGTAGTGACAGTACCAACTGCGATGACATGCTATGCAGTGGTGTCAGTAATATTAAAGGCCAAGGCTTCCTATAGATTATAGATATAAGGGGAAAAAATAGAAGTTATAAGAGAGGAAACATAAGAATACTGTTCAGCTTGTTGACCCTTGCTAAAAACACATGACATGAGCTTTTGAGGCATCTTGTCCAAAAAGCTTTGCTTGGAAGGGCCCCCCTGGGGTACTACATGTGAGCCTCACAAACCTTCAGTCTCAAGGCAAGCATAGCCAAAGTTTTAAAAAACACCAAGAGGTATGATGCCGGGCTCTTGTTTTCTTTTCTGGAGTATAATTTCATACTCGTGTTTGAACTATGACACCCTATCAGGCAACATAGGTTAGAATCAATTCAACTATTTGGTCAGAACTGGTGGACACCCCCATAGAAAAGCAAAAAAGAATAATAAACATTATCTCGAAGGTATTGCCTGACAAGGCCTTTTAACCTCCGCCAAAGATCTAACCCCCGAGGTGAACTTTTCCATTCCATTAGAGAACATTTCACAGAATAGTGCCAATTTAGATCAATTTTTCCTGCCACAAAAACCCTATTCAATTTTCTATTCTTGAAATTCACATACAATGAATTATTACTAAAAAATAGGCACTACCACAGCAGGGCGGTAAATCAACTAGGACACTCGGTGAGATCAGCTTGCCAGGAAATTAATACCTTTTATTGCCTCTAGATAAATGAGTTATATTATATCATAGAAATGCAAAAAACTTACCTGTACACCTTTTACTTGCATCTGCTGAATAAGTTCTGTAAAAACACCTGGAATATGAGGGGAGAATTTTCACAACAAAGTTCCCATTAAAAAAAAAAAAAAAAACCTTTATGTACATACATACAATAAGAGATACCATTTGAAAGCTAGCATATGCAAGACAGTATAACTATATGTACTATATGGTAGTTCTATGGAACAACAATACATCATACACGTGTATTTTATTCCTACTCGGGCTTGATGTATTGGGGGTAGTTTTTCACGGGTTTTTGGGGTCATTAGGAGCACTCTAGTATGTGATAGGTGTTTTCTTGTATACATCCAGTGTACTTGTTACTCCTATTGATATATATAATATTTTTACTTATAAAAAAAAAAAACAATACATCATACATGAAACTCAAATACTTTTATATCACAAAAGAGAGTCCACCTCTGGATTCCTAGGTATTGCCAACTTTTATGCAGCCATGCTTTGAATTTGTAGTAACCTTACTATTGAGCCAATGAAGGAGGGCTAGAATTGTAGCAATATGAAACAAACAATTACATTTTCTTTTAGTATGCAACTTTTACACATGCGTCAATTTGGATTCTTCTTTTACTTGACTTTGGATTTACCTGAGCTATTGGACCAAATACAGAAGGCTTGACTAGTACTAACATAAAACACAACAATTACATATTATTGTAGTCACAAAAAGAATAAAGGAAAGCGCAATCAATGAAGAATTCCCAAAATTAAAGGCTTGAGTGAAGCATAAAAATAACACACTTTCCTTTCCAATTGGGGATAATTCTACTTGAAAAGAAAGTAAGGGTTAACTTTCTGGTTGGTTCTTTAGTTCTTTGATAACTTATTCATTCATTATCCACACCCATTACTAAACAGCATGTACGAAGCAAAGGAATCAACTCCCACACGTGATAACAAGTTAGCCATATGCCATCTAAAATGATGCATGTCTCAACATTAACTTAACCACACACAAATTCAACAAATATAGAGTCCAAAGTAGACATGGCTTGAGTATTGAAGGAGAAATAAATTATCGAATTAGTCTACAGGAACGAGGGAACACATGGAAAGGTATTGTGTACTTCATGAAGAAAATAAAACAACAATAATTATTTACCATAACTTTAATTCAGCAAGATTAAGCTTATTTCAATTCGATAAATTTCATTCGATAAATCTTACAATGAAAAATTTCATGCGGTCTCTAAAAAAATAAATAAAATATTATGTGATATTCAAAGCATACCAGGATCAGACTCAATTGTGCACCAAGACATGGCTGGATATCTATCAGCTGCAACAACAAAATAAATAATTTGACCATTAAGAGAACCTCAAGTAATTCTATTTTTATTCTTACAAATGATAGAATCACTAAAAAAACTATAACATATGCAACCCTAATAGGGCTGCAAACGAACCAAATCGAGTCGAATTCGAACAGGAGGTCAAGAGCTCGTTTAGCATATATATCTGCTTGAACTCGATCGAGCTCGAAAAATATTGGGAATTTCTGATCGAGCACGACTCGTCTAACATAAATTACGATCGAACTTGACTCGAACTCGAGTACAAAAAATACTCAAGTTGATACGAGTTCGAGTAGCTCGACTTGAGCTCAGTTTAAATCTGATTGACAATTATTACTTTTTTTGTTGTTAGCTGAAGCAAAAATGAGATTATTTCTTCTTTTTTTTTTTTGATAAATAAATGAGATTATTTCTCTTAATCAATTTTAACTAGAATTATGATGATATATATTAAATTGAGCTCTTAATGCTTATTAGACATAAATCAATAATTCATCACTTGCCACAATATAATTACAACTTACAAATAGGTAAAATAATAATTCCAACATCTAAAATCATATCATATCACAATAAATTACAATTTCAAATGGTAGATCACTAATTAAAATTACAATTTCCAGCAAACTTAAAAAAATATAAAAATAATAACAATAATAAATTATAATTTCAAATGATAAATCACTAATTACAATTAAAATTTCCAGCAAACTTACAAAAACAATAAACCGAGTAGCTTCAAAATCTTAGAGCTCATTACAAATATAGCACAATTCAAACTTACAAGTTACAAATATAGCCCATTACAAATATAACCCAATTCAATGACTTAGTGCTTAGTAGCTTCAGGCTTTTCAATAATACTAAACCAAAAATAATCACAAAAGGCAATGGTAGATTGATAGAACATCAAAGCCTCCATGGCACACATTCAGAAATCTGACTATAAATTGGACAAAGTATCCAAAAACAAGCCCACTTACCCTTGTTTACAAATCTCTATCAAGCTTCAAACCTTGTCCAGTAAGTCCCTTGTCAGTTGTCCAATGAGATCAAATATATACACCACATAATAAAACATGTTTGAACATTTATCGCTGGTCCAGTAAGTAATTATTTTAAAGCGATCAAATAAACATGCACACTAGTAAATAGCACAAGTAGGACTGATCCTAAAGTGATAAAATACCATTTAAAATACACCAAGAATATATGCATGGTACTCATTCTACCTTTCATTTTCCTCTTAAAAGAATCTAAACTGATAAAATTTGATGATCATATATAATCCAAATGACCTCCACAGAGTAAACAACACAAATAAATAGTAAATTCCATTTCTTTGAGAACTAAGTACAAAAAGAAACACACCACAAAAAATCTCCTTATAATTATCTATATTTCTTCATTTAGCACAATTATAACTTTTACAAAAAACTAAGACTGCAATTCAAGTAAGTCAGATATTCAAGTAATGAAATAAACTTTAGCAAATTCACATAAATAAGCTTTAGCTAATCATTAAATAAGCTATTGCTTGTCTTTTTTCAAAACAATTCTAAATCTTTTTTAAACATAAATAGGCAGAAAGTTCAATTCAAAACAATTCTTTGAATTCTATCATGGATACTTGTTGGTGAATTACGTTTCCTATTAACGGTAAAGTAATTATCTTACCTTCCAAGACAATGAGATCTCTATGGGAGACACGAGTGAGTCCGAATGTTGTATATTCCTTGCAACACCTACGAAATGACACATCAACTTTAGTTGTTGGTGGGATAGATGGTACTTAACAGGGGCTTTCAAGGAAGGTCTTACAAATTATAAATGTTTATTTATCATTTTCTTTAAGAAAACACTTGCATTAAGAGAGAGATTCCTTTTTAAAGAAAAAGTGGCGTGTGTGCATGGCCATAACTACTTACCTTGTGGCTTTAGAGGATCTCTCGATAATAACAGTCCTATAACAAATAAATAGCTTACACGTCAATCACCAAAGTCTAACAATTATAACTAACTCACCCAAACAACATTAAGGTATATATAGCATACTACACAAACAACACTCATTTAACTACTAGCTATCCGAGGTCCCGCACAACCCACTTTAAATATACTATAAAATTAGAGGGAAACAACAATGCATTAAAATTCACCCATAAAATATATAAAGCAGGTCAGCAAACCAAAACCCCTAGTAGATGATATAAATTTCAATTTAAAATGTTAAAACACTAAGTTCGAAACACCTAAAACTAATCCTATTTAAACTCATGGCATTATTTTCGAAATACAATTTATAGCATACTAAAACAACCACTTAAACATAATTTTAGAGCATTTTCGGGCCCATTTCTATAATAATTTTAACACACTCAACTAAAGCAAAGGACTCATTTTTACTTCCAAAACCAACCGAAACTGAAATGGTAAAAATCTAGGGTTTTACCTCAAGCTTCAAATGTTCCCAAAAGAGAGGTAGATGGCACAAAGAGGCTATGGCCGAGAATCACAACAGCCCACTGCTTTGATTAAGTTAAAACCGAAATATACAAGTGAGGAAACAACTAGAAACCGAAACCCATAAGCAAAGGCGATAGAAATGAAATCTATATTTCATTACCTTCAAATGTGACCCCTTTTAAACAAGATTCAAGGCAAGCTTTGAGTGAAAACCAAAATGGGTAGAGAAGAGAGCGTAGAACCCGTATGCTTGAGGGATAAAGTGAGCTCCTTTCCTTAAGATTTTCGCATGGCTAGAGAGATGGAGAGGAGGTCTTGATTTCTTGAATTTTTGGAGAAGAAATAAGAAGAGGAGGAAGAATCGGCTTGGGGCTTAGAAGGGTTTCTTTAGTCTTCTCTTGATATAGCCGACGGGAGGGAGGGGGATGAAAGACTTGAGATGATTTTGAGTCTTTTCTTATGCCTTGGCCGAACAAAAATGGTATTTTTGTAATTTGTGAATTCTCATTCTAATAAAGCAAAATAAAATAAATGACTACATCATCCTTGAGAAGATATTTTTCCATCAATCCAATCTACTGGTGGGGAATTATTAGAGCCATTTCTTAATTTTTAAGAGTTTGAGAACTTTAAAAAAGGAGTGAATTAAAATAAAATTATAATCATCTCTTATTTAATATATCTAGTAAAATCTCATTACAAAATTAAATACACTTACCATAAATAAAATATTAATAATATTTATTATAAAATTCATAAAATAATATTTTATTTAAAAAAAAAATTAAAGTAACATAAAAATCTCCATAATAAGACTCAAATGTTACAAATAACTTATAAGACATTAGCCATTAATATTTTATTAGTAAATTATTTTGAATAAATTGGTGTTTATAACTTTAGACATTAGCATTACAAATTATTACATTAATAACTTATAATATATCAGTGTTTATACATTAGTCTTTATACATTAGTATTACGCATTATTATATTAGTTTACGATACATTATGATATTTTAGTAACTTATAATACATTATTGCTTATATAATAATTTTTAACTCTTTATATTTTAGTATTACAAATTATTACATTAGTAACTTTTAATATATTAGTATTTATATTTTTGTTTTCTGGAAATATAGTAGTAATTATATATTAGTATTACAAACTACTACATTAATTTATAATACTTATATATATATATTATATTATGAGTAGATTATTTAGAAATAATAATTATCTCATACTATTATTTAATATAATTATACTCGAAGCAGAGTCGGATTGTCGAAGTTTTGCTCAGCCCTAATTGCATGATTACATCATAAATATTTATGCTTGATTAGCAAAACTCCATCTTTCCAAAATGGTATGGAGTTCAAACTCCCATCCCCCAAACTAATCAAAAAAACAAAAATTCTAGTAATATAGATGTAAGTTGTAAGTTGTAACCCTAGCCTTGCTTTTATCTATATCTGTGTGACATGTTTGATATTTTACTTGATATGAACCACATACACATACTAAAATATAAACCTACCGAATATCAATATAACATTGATTCATTGTTACTTTCCAATACATATGGCATCAAGAATGCCTAGTACATTAAAGTCATTTGAAAAATTACATAATAAAACTATTAATTTAATATTAAAGTATTCAATTATCCTCGATATAATACTAAATATGGCCAAATAATCAAAATAGGATTAGTTAAGAAAGTGTCGCAATCAATTAGAGTTGCTTATTTATATAAACATTTTATATTTGACTCAATAATTCTTTTATAAACTTAATACATTATTATTATAAAATAATAAAACATGTTACTTATACATAAATTTAAAATAACAACATATATTACTTATACAAAGTATCAAAAATAATATATATAACAGATAAAATATATATAATATATAAAAGAATATGTGTAAATATATATGTAAAAAATATATATATAAATATTACGAGTATCGTGACGAGCTCAAAATGAGTCGAATCGAGTTTATACGAATGTTGTTCACGAGCTTAAACCGAATCGAGTCGAGATTATACGAGTTTTGCTCGTTTAATATTCGAACCAATATTAGTGTTCACGAACAACTCATTTATTAAATGAACCGAGTTCGAGTCAAATTTTTACGAGTCGATCTCAAATTGTTCTTGAATAACTTTATTCGTTTGCAACCCTAAACCCTAACATGCATAGGTGAACAAAAGATGCTTATATCATGTGGGCAAATATCATTTTTATATGAGTAAAAATGGAAAACATCTTATAAAAAACAATACAGACTCCAACTAGATCTGAGAACTCTCGGAATAATCGCAAAGTGAAACCACCAATGATCATAATTCAATTGTAACAAGGTCTCAGAAATAAACAAAAGATCATGTGAGTATCATTTCACTTTTAGTAAAATCAGAAGGCTAAGGTTTGATGTATTCATGATCGAGGACTAAGACTGCAGGGTGACCACAGCCTAGAATAAATTGTCCTTTAAGAGCCTTGTACGCTGTCCTGTCCCTATATAATTATATAAAACTCAGGTTTGAGGTCTCCCTTGGGTCTTTACAACCTTGAAACTTGTAATTTTAATGTCCGATTAAAAAACTATCTGTAGTCCTTTTGTTGACTTGAGAATCTTCCTATTCTTCCTATCTTTGCATCAATTGAACAAGAAGGTGACCTCTTTCTACTGCATCGACCCTTATTGGTTGATAAACTCAAGTCAATTTAGTTCAGTCTAATTTTAAGTTGAGTCTAATATTCAAATACTCAACACTCAAATTATTAAAATTATCTCAATTCAAAACATTTTTATACATGAGACTCACAATATTTTTTAATTCAACACTTTTTTATACATGAGATCTACAATCTTTTACAACTTTTCATAGATTTATCTAAATTTATCTTAACATCTAAATATTTGTAAACTCATCTTAAGTGGACCTTATAAAATTTATTCAACCATCTCAACTCACTAATATTTATAAAAAAACTCAACTCGGTTCAATATCCAAAAGAGCGCTTGCTTCCTCCTCTTTTCATATCATGTAAAAGTTTCCGGGTTGGCAACAAAAACAGGTACAAAGAAAAAAAAAATATCTTCAACCATTGTATGCAAAGTGCTAAAAGTTTGTATTCGTGACGTTATTTGAGCAATATTTTGTTATTAAGTGTAACAAAATAAGCCACAGGATTCTGGGAGCAAGGGAAAATTAGATGTAAAAGGAAAAAAAGAACTTGATAAAGTCAGTGGACGAAGCCAAAGAGTGGGGTGTACGATAATGTCACCAGTGGTAGTGCAATTGGAAAGCTACTCTTCCCGTTTAGAAAGAAAGAGGAAGAAAAACTTGCCAAATTTCAACAAAATTGAGAGGAGGACAAACTGCACTGGAACTCAGTCAAAAGAGTAATAAGTATGCAAAAGAAGTTATACAATGTAGAACCATAAGCACCAATTATTGAAATCACATTAAAATATCAGAACTTGATTATCAATAGATAAAATAACTCATTGAAATTGAATCATAAAGGAACAAGCACAGACACAGAAGCCAAAGACTAGGGGAGGAAGTGAACCTATGAGGGTATCGAAGGAGGAGAGATTTGCAGCTTTGTGGTCGAAACCTTCTCTAGGCTCTGCCGCTCTAGCTCTGGTTTGATCCGGACTTCTAATATTGGATCCGAACTGCGTTTTGTTCGATTCCAAATTTCTCTTCAATTGGGGGCCCATATCCGAAGATCAAAATCGTTTAAGTCTGCCCAATTTGGTTACCAAACTTTTCTCAATCCACTTTATCTTATTATTACAATTTTTTTAAATTTTTATACACTTTCTCAAATTTTCATACAAAATATAATAAACAATTCAACTTTTTTAAATCTCAACACTCTCATAATATTAAAAACTAATATTTTAACAATATTTTATTCAACTCAGCCCAATATCCAAGCATGCTCTGCCGTATTATTGGGTCTAAGTTGGAGTCATTTGGGCTTTAATGGTTCATGTAAGTTAAATCTTTATATATTAAATTAAAAATAATTTTATATACAACCATAAATGCATAATCGTCGTGTAACCGCTTTAAAAAATAGTGAAGCTTACTATTAAAAAACTAATGTTTTTTTACGAGAATTCTATATTTTATTTACTTTTCTCAAAGCGATTATACGACGATATCTCAATTCACAATTGCATATATATTTTCTCTTAAACTAAATAATGTTAGTTAGAATTATAAATCGTGCGAGCATCGCACAATTATTTTAAAAAATAATAAAATTAATTATTGGAAAAGTAATTTTTCAGATATATCCTTATTTACTGAATAATGTTATATACAATCATGAGATGCATAAACGTCGTATAACTGCTTTGAAAATAAGTGGAATCTACTATTAAAAAATTAATTTTTTTCTTGAATTCCATGTTTTCTTCACTTTTTTCAAAACAATTATGTGGAGATTACCTAATTCATGATTGTATAAATCTTTTCTCATATTTATTTACCTTTTTCAAAATAAATGTACGGTGCTTTCATATATGACTATAAAATAATCTCAAAAATAAATTTTATAGAAACATCTTATCTTGTACCTTGAAACAAATATATTAAAAAAATTTAAAAATTGTAAATAAATCAGAAAAATAGCCTTCCCAAACATATTTCTAGTACTGGACTCCACCATTTTCTAAACTCCATTAGAAAAGCAATAACTAAAGAAGTTCTCGATTAAAACAATATTTTTAATGAAACTCACCACTTTCCAAAGAGATAAAAAAAAAAATCAATCTTCAAAACCTTTTTCAAAAACTTCAAAAAATTTGAAGAAGAGAAGTGATATACACACAACACTATACATAATACTTTACACAATATTTTATAGAAGTAAAAGTATTTTTATAAACTGCCTTATAAATTTAATGTCATTTTATAAAAATACTTTTATTTTTTATAAGAAAATTGTGTAAAATGTTATGTATAGTATTGAGTGTGTCATTTTTCTTTGAAGAAAATCTTATATTCAAGCATTCCCATCATACGTACAAAGCGATCCGCCTCGTAGTTTGATCTTGATCAAATTGGGATGAAGAATAAATTAGCATATAAAGAAGCATTAATTAGTATGGTGGTAAATAGTAAACATATTGAAAGAAAAAATAATGGCAAAAGTCAAAAGCTTATTTTCTATGAGAATGATATATAAGATGACCATCGCATGGTCAGAATAAAATGATCAATAGGCAAGTCTGCCTCGTAATAGAGTAATATTCAACCATGTTTGGTGAAAGTAGCAATTGACCACTTCTCAACTTAATTATTGGAAGCATTTCCATAAACTCACAAAACTCTATTAATTCTTGAGTTACATTTTGAGAAAGGAAAAATCTACTTGTAAATAACTTTGCATACTAATATGTACACTCATTTAATATGATTGATTAGAAAGTTAAATTTTAAAATAAAAGATAGGATCAACCATAGGAATATATTTGTGCACAAATTGGTTCACAATTCAGTAATCTTTAAAAACAATATTATTCAAATATATGCTTATTAATATACTTGAAGAAAACACTAGTACGTAATTAAACATGCACATGGACTACTTCATCAAGGTAGTTCTCCTTGCACGATCACTTTATATATATATATATATATATATCTTTATACTTAATAAGCGCTTATCTTAAATTGAACAGTGATGAACAGTAATAATTGTTTAACATTTATAATCTGAATTTGCCCCTTAAACTGCATAGAAAAGTCTCGTCTATTCCATGTATGCCAATAGCTACCCTTCACTGTCGGCCACTGCGTCTCACCGCCACCTTCAACACCTCCCTCATGGTCCGGCGAACAACTTCCGACCGTTGAATGCCCATTGCAACCGCTCCCTCAACTGCACGCCAGTCCAACCCGAAATGGGTACCATATGGGTTTCTTCGTATGGCCTCTCCATACAGGGCCATAACGACGGCCACCACCACCTTAGGCACCTCCCCTATGGTCCGACAAACAACCTTCTGCCGTCGAATGCCCTTGGTAGCCCCTCATTCAGCCGTACGTGAGTCCAACCCGAAATGTGTAGGAATGGGTTCCTGCACATCGCGTCTCGATATGGTGCTGTAAGCACGGCCACCGAGTCTCACCACCATGTCCGGCATGTCCCCTATGGTTCGACGAACAACCTGCCACCGTGGAATGCCCTTGGCAGCCTCTCCCTCAGCCGCACGCAATTCCAACCTGAAATGGGTACCCCGAAACCCATGGGCTCTAACCATTGTGGATGCCATAAACGGTTCATTTTTTGAGAGACTGTATAAAATGCATCGTTTTGGATGCCATAAACGGTTTGTTTCTCTCTACGCACCGTTTGATTTACATCACTTAAAATTGTTAAATTAGCAAACGCACCGTTTCAAAACCAGCGCTCTCTACGCATCATTTCTTTCTATGTTTTTCTTCTCCTTACTTCATTCTCGTAATTTAGTTCGTTGTAATGATTTTGATTTCTCTTAGTTGAATCTTGTTCATCTGGTTACATTTACTATTTTGTGGTGTGACGTTGTTAGCCGAGATGATGTTTTCACCTGTTGTTGGGAACGTTGGAAGGCAGAGTAATATTTTCTGATTTTTGGTTATTTGTTGCCATGCTTTAAGGGTGTGAGAGAGAAAATAAAATTTATTTACCGTCCGTTGCATTGGTTTAAGACAACGCTAGAAGAGACAATGGAAAATTTCTTTACTGTATGTTTTTGTGGTCTTCATTCATTCATTTTTTTTTTTTTGATTTATGCATCTCTTTATTTTTGGGTCATAAATATTTATTTCTGCATTTGTGGTCTTCATATTTTTGTGATAAATATTTATTTGTTGCAAATTTTGTTCACAATTGGTATGTTTATTTTTTTGTTTCGCTGGTATGTAAATGGATAGATGCAATAATATCACCTAAACATTTGTCGTTTGTGGCAGTGGACGTTTGAGACAGCGCTTGATTATCTTCTTTACTTATCCATTTGTTTATATTTTTTTTGTTGAATGCTATGGCTGATTCTCTTCTTTACTTATCCATTTGCTTATATTTTTTGTTGAATGCTATGCCTGTAGCATGAGATCCTGTATTAAGTAAAAAGATTTATAAGTTTTTACTTATGCATTTGTTTGTTTGTTTATTTATTTATTTTGTGGTTTGAGACTTTTTTAACTTATGCATTTGTTTATTTATTTTTTTTATATTTTTGTGGTTTGAGACTTTTTTAGAGCTAAGAACAAAATGAAACAAATATTTTGTTTTGTTGAATGCTATGGCTGTAGGATGAGTTTTCGTATTAAGTGAAAAGATTTATCAGTTTTTACTTATGCATTTATTTATTTTTGTGATTTGAGACTTTTTTTACTTATGCATTTATTTATTTTTTATATATATTTTTTTGGTTTGAGACTTTTTCAAAGCTAAGAACTAAATGAAACAAGTATTTTGTTTATGCATTTGTTTATTTTTTATTTGTGTTTGTGCTTTAGACTTTTTTATATAGTGCTTTGAGTTAGGCTGCAAGAGAGAAAGCAAAAATGTTTGTCGTGTGTTGGCGGTTTTTTGCTGGTATGTTTTATGGTCTTATTTGCTGGTATGCTCTTGTCGTGCGTTGACGATTCTTCGTTGGTATGTTTTTGTGGTTTTATATAAATACTTATTTATGCATTCACAAGTAGGAAAATTTGTTGCCATGTGTTGACCTTTTTTCATTAGTATATTTTTCTGGTCTCCATTCTCATACTTTTCCTTTTTTTATGCACATTTGTTCATAGAGATAAATACTTATTTATACGTTCACATACTTTACCATCCATTCCAAATTGTCACACCAGCATTTTCTTTTACAATGCTTCATCTACACTCAAGCAATATTTAAAGAGTACTTTACCATTTATTCCAAAAAAAAAATGAAAGTATGTCATCTTCTCTCCAATTTATGTTCTTAATCGACGCGCGTATATATGACCTTGTTGTAATATGTAAATGGCTGGCAACTAGAAGCTACTATGTAAACAAGCTGCTATGACATATAGAACCATTAGTGCATATAAATATGCATTTATATCTATATATAAGATTATAAAAGCAAAAAAAAAAAAAATAATAGAGACAAAGGCAAATTTCTTATGCATTTGTTTATTTTATTTTTTATGTTGGAAAGCTATTAACGGTGACTTATTTGATTGTCTCATTTTTTTATGCATTTGTTTATTTTTTATTTATGTTTTTGTGCTTTGATTAAACAGTGGTTTGAGTTAGGCTGCAAGAGAGAAAGCATAATTTCTTGCCGTGCATTGACGATTCTTCACTGATATGTTTTTCTGGTCTTATTTGATTGTCTAATTTTTTTTTTATGCATTTGTTTATTTCTTGGGTGATAAATACTTATTTATGCATTTGTTTATTTTTTATTTATGTTCTTGTACTTTGAGATTTTTCTTACAACTGACAACTAAATGAAACAAGTATTCTGATATTAGATATATTTATGTTTATCCATTTGTTTTATTTTATTCCTGTTTTTGTGCTTTGAAACTTTTTTACATAGTGCTTTGACATTGGGTTGCAAGTGAAGAAGGAAAATTTCTTGCCATGTGTTGATGGTTCTCCATTAATATGTTTTTCTGGTCTCCATTCTCATTTTTTTTTTTTAATGCACATTTGTTTATAGATATAAATATTTATTTATGCATTCACATACTTTACCATCCATTCCAGATATGTCCAAAAGATTAACAAAAAGAAGGAAAATCTGCAGCAACTCAAGCATGGATCTCAATGGGGCAAAAAAAATGACAGTATGTCATCTTCTCTCCAATTTATATTCTTAATCGACGTGCATATATATGACCTTGTTGTAATATGTAAATGGCTGACAACTAGAAGATGCTATGTAAACAAGCTGCTATGACATATAGAACCATTAGTGCATATAAATATGCATTTATATCTATATATAAAATTATAAAAGCAAAAAAAAAAAAAAAATTAGAGACAAAGGCAAATTTCTTATGCATTTGTTTATTTTATTTTTTATGTCGGAAAGCTATCAATGGTGACTTATTTGATTGTCTCATTTTTTTTATACATTTGTTTATTTTTTGGGTGATAAATACTTATTTATGCATTTGTTTATTTTTTATTTATGTTCTTGTGCTTTGATTACACAGTGCTTTGAGTTAGGCTGCAAGAGAGAAATCATAATTTCTTGTCGTGCATTGATGATTCTTTATTGATATGTTTTTCTGGTCTTATTTCATAGTCTAATTTTTTTTATGCATTTGTTTATTTTTTGGGTGATAAATACTTATTTATGCATTTGTTTATTTTGTATTTATGTTCTTGTGCTTTGATATTTTTCTTACAATTGACAACTAAATGAAACAAGTATTCTGATATTAGATATATATTTGTTTATCCATTTGTTTTATTTAATTTTTGTTTTTGTGCTTTGAGAGTTTTTTACGTAGTGCTTTGACATTGGGTTGCAAGTGAATAAGGGAAATTTCTTGTCATGTGTTGATGGTTCTTCATTAATATGTTTTTCTGGTCTCCATTCTTAATTTCTTTTTTTATGCACATTTGTTTGTAGATATAAATATTTATTTATGCATTCACATACTCTACCATCCATTTCAGATCTGTCCAAAAGATTAACAAAAAGAACGAAAATCTGCAGCAACTCAAACATGGATCTCTGCAAGATTTTACTTTCTCTTTTCTCTTCACTTATCCTCCAATTTTCTTTAGTTCCTTGTGTAATATTATTGTATTTAAGATCTTCATATCCTTATAATTGAAATCACAACAACATCCCCTTTCTCTTTTTTTTTTAGTTATGCATTTGTTATATGTTTTGGTGAATCGTATGGCTGTTGGGTGCATTATAGAGCTTTGAATTATTAATGAATCAATGATTTTTTTTTTCCTTTTTTAACTTATGCATTTGTTTATAGTTTATGTTCTTTAAATTTCATGAATGAGTGAAATTTTGTTTCTTGACATAAAAATTTGCAGGATCTACATCTAACGAAAGAAAGAGCATTGGTCGCACTGATTGAAATAGATGTTTGAAAGAAAGAGCATTTACTGCTTTTGCTATTATTTTAAAGATGTTAATAGTCTAAATTTGGTTATCTCACATTGCATAATTTCAACGTATCGCTTTGGAGTACAATCTTACAAACTTTATCAAATTTTGAAGTGGAACAATCTGGTGTGAATATGTTGAAAAGTTTGGTATTTTAAAGCAAATTTATTATTTTAAGTCTAATAATTTGATAGAGGTTGCTAGCCCTATTACTAAAAATACTTGTTTAAAGATTTGTAAAATAAATTCTAACAACATCATGTTTACAAATTGGCATTGATAATATATTCTCAATTCCGTGACATAGGAATATTTGATTCATTATAGAATTCTTATTTATTGAGAGTAATCTACCTACCCCAAAGAGCAGGAAAGATTCTTAAGGAAATAAAAAATTAAAAGAGATAGATTTAAATGTTGTACAATGTTTTATTCTCTTCATTTATCTATACATTATAGAATTATTATTAACTTCATGTCAATTTTAAAATTTAAAAGTATGTATATAACACAGTCTCCAATAGACACAAAAAAAAAATATTTATTATTTTCATTGAGTATGATCCTTGTTGAAACTTAGCCAAAATCAAATCGTTATTTATCTTTATTTTTCTCTCTCTAGGTCTTTTGCTCTGAGTCACTACAATTCCAATCCTTTTGACAAGGAGGCTAGCCCCTTCGCAGTGAGTTTTGCATGATCTATACATACAGATTTTTGGATTTTTATGGTATGTTGACCTCAATATGATTGTTAGATTAGCTTTGACATTACTTATAAAAAAAAAAAAGAAGATATGTTTTTGCCATTACATTTCTGTGTTGAGTTAGAATTTAAAAGTTCTAATTTCAATGTGGTTTGTGTAGCTATTTTTTAACTTGTACTTGGTGGCTCTTCAATAATCCAATTCTGTTTCTAGAAGCAAATAATTTAACTCTCTAATTAGTTGTGGAGAAAATTTGAGAAAATGAGATGATGCCCAATTTTTGAATCTTGTGAGCTAAGACAAAAATTTTACTTTTATAATAAGCAAAATGAAATGAGTGAACTTATTAGCAGAAAATATCATAATTACATAGAGTGTGAATTGCATGCTGAGATGTTTATAGTCCCATTAATTGGAATACCCTTCGAGATGTTTCCGGTGGCCCACAAACAAATTTTTTTTTTCACCTAATTCTCATTGAGTTTTCATACTATATGTACTCGAGTGTTATTTGCAGTTGATCTCTTTTTTTTAATCTTTATTTATTTTTTGGTCATTTGGTTTTGATTATTTCAAATGCATTCTGTATTCGATTTAGTTTGCTTTTTTCTTTAGAATTCTTCCTAGGATTGGTTTAAAAAGGTAACAATTTGTTAATTTATGTAGGTTGCATTGGATAAGGGACTAAATAGTAAGCAAAGCTGATATTTACCATTTTTGCTAATCTTTTTGTTTTTCAATAAAATTATGTAGATTTTCATGATTTTCTTGTTTCTATTAGTTTCTCCTAATTACGTGTAAACTATTGTATGACCCTATTTTTGGGCTATGCCTATTCTAAATCCACGCAAGCAATAAAAGTTAGGAATGCCTATAAAATAAATAAAAACATATCTTCCAATTAATTATCATTACCTTTGCTTCAAGCTATGGTTTGTCTAAACTTATTGTTGTTTGAATTAGTAGCTTGCAAATTATTGAATGAACTATATTATTCTCATTCACCTTAGTTTTTTTCTTCAACATTAGATGTTTATATTTTTGAACAAGTTATTTTATACTGATACAACACAAACGTGACTCACTCATAATTAATAACTTAAAAAATTAATATAAATTTAATGAAACACCAACAATGAATAAATCCACTTTGTTGAATGAACTATTTTATTCTCATTTACCTTAGTTTTTTTCTTCTACACTAGATGTTTATATTATTTAACAACTTATTTTATATTAATACAACACAATCGTGACTCACTCATAATTAATAACTTAAAAAATTAATATAAAGTTAATGAAACACAAACAATGAATAAATCCATTTTGAATGACCATTATTTGTTAGCGCAATTGATGGTTTTTTTTCTCGATTTTCGATTTTCGGTTTTTGTTTTTGTGATTCTTTTCTTTTATTATTATTATTATTTTTTTATCTTTTGACTGTTTTCCTTTTTGTTTTAATTAGCTATTAATGGTTGCTTTAAATAATAGGCTGTTATAAGGGAGTTAATATATTGATTATTACAATTTGACGTTAGTTATTACAAATTTATGGGTCAAATTGGAATTTCTAGACGAATAAGAAAGAAAGAGTCAAATTGTGAATTCATCAACATAACTAGAAAATAGTATATATGAAAGTGCGTTTTTATTTGTGAGATAGATAATATCGGTCAAATTTTTGTTATTCATAAATAGAACAGGTCAAATGTTTGTTCTTGGTAGTTGGAATTCGAATGATTCATTATTAGATGATCTCAAAATGCATGTATGGTACAAATATTTTTATGAAACTAATAGTCTAACATGTTCATATTATATAAAATGATAGGATGAAAGTATTATATATATTTCTTTACAACTACTTAATGATTAAATAATTGATTTTCAATTATAATGTCATTAAAATGGTCATATTTTTTTTTTTTTATGCTTGTTGATGGTGTAATTCTATTTCTTATTCTCTTTTGATTAGGAACATAGCACCAAAAAAGTATAAAAAGCATCTCTTTCTTATTAATGTTATTTAATGGACGATGCTACTAACAATTGCTGTCAATGTTGAGGTTATTTATTTCTTGTAACTACAATTTAGACATTTAAAGTATATTTATTTTCTCTGTCTATCTTAAGGCGTGTAATTTACTTGTCTTTTATAAGAACTTGAGGTTATTTTAGTTAATCAATACAATCAATTTATTTTTCTTATTTATTATATTTTTAGTTTTATGTTTAATGGTATTTTTATTTTAAATTTTTTTTTTCTCAATTTTGGAGTGTTAGTTTAATATTGCTACCCCAATGTAAATGTGATAAATCTATATAATTTAAGTTTTTGCTACTTGTTAGTTACATCCTTTCTTTGCAGGTACAATCTAATAATGTCTATAATTAATTTAACATATTGTAATTTCTTTTGTTGATGTTGTTAAGGTGTTATTATTGCATTTAGCTGATATCACAACAAATTAATTGCGCTTCAGGCATCTTTTATTTTTCAACTTTTTTCTTTTTTCATTCATAATGTTAACAAAGTTTACTATGTTTTATTTTTTTAGGCAATGGTTTACTAGATGAGAGTTTAGTTTTATGAAATATTTTGTAAGGATGCAAAGAACCATTTCTTTCTTTTGATTTTATATGTGTATATTCTTTGATCATTATGGGCTTTTCTTATCAATTGAACAAAATTCATTATAAAGAATTACAAAATGTATAAAAAACAACATGGAGAATTCAATGAATAGATCTATATTCTTTCCTATTTTCTTTCATAGGCAAATTTTTTTTTTTTTTTTTTTGTGCGCTATGCATTAATTATGCTCCATCTGGGTCTAGGCTCTTCTATCCAATTGTCAACACAAGTTGTTTTGTTGGATATATAAATGAAAAGTGGTAAGCCTACATTACTAAATCAATGCAAATTTATCAAAATATCATCAATTATCTTTTTTTCTATTCTTATAACTTGAATCCTTGTTGATAATGATTTCCAAGGTCCTGAAAAACATTCTAGATTAAACAATTGGTATAGGACTCTATCATTAGAACAAAAACAACATAGACAATCAGAGAGGAGATAATTATATGTATGAACCCACCCAATTATATCTCTTTCGTCCTAAAACAACAAAAACAAATGGTATGGGACTCTATCATTTGTCCTAAATCTCTTTGGTGACTATATTTATGAATCCACCCAATTATTCTTCTTATATTTTGCCTACTATACACACATACATATAAATTATTATAAGAATTATATGTCACTCATGAACCCAAAAAATTCTAAGCACTACTACTAGCTAATTAGATGATATATTCCTATTCTGATTCCATAACCTTTAAATAGAAGAACTACTCCACTTTATGTATTGACAAGATTATTATTTGATCCAAGCACTACATAGTCTACATTTATATTTCTCACTATACTTTATATGATATATATTAATATACTGCTAAATCTTTGATAATCATGTTTTAACTCCCAATTTTTTTCATACAGGAACATTTATCGTATGTCCAAAATATTGCAACACTATGTTCAAACTAAAAAAGAATAATGCAACTGGGTATAGATGGAGATCGACTTCAAAAGCAACATCAGAAAAACTTCAATATTCTTTCCATAAATACTGTGAATGAAAAGAACATACCACCTCCAGATGCATAATCTCTAAAACTTTTTAATTGCCATTTTAATGTTAAAGAAAACAAAAACATCCTATTTTATCTTAAGAAACAATTCGTAATATGGATTTCAAACATGATGTTTTACTTCTCAAATTTGTTTGGATCTATGATTTGTTTAATTTATTACTGTTTAAATTAGTAGCTTGCAACTTGAATGAAATATGTTATTCTCATCCACTTTAAGTTATTTTTATACTAAATATTTATATTTTTTTAATTTATTTTATAGTAATACAGGGCAATGTGCCTCGCACGTTGCACTACTCCTAATATATATATATATATATATGATAATTACAATTATCATGTAATAAATTAGACATATATATATATGATAATTACAATTAGCTAGTACATATAGCTAATTTAAAGCTGGTGACCATGTACGGAAAAATCTCTAAATCGATGAGTAGTACTTCAAAATCTTCTAATATTTTAAAGTTTTTTAGCATGTATGTATATTTGACCAATTATCCGTGTTTCACAACTTCTTGACAAATGGTTGCACTCTAAAAAAATTTTAAACGCGACAATGATGTAGTGGATAACTCTATGCATCAACATTATTTTTGAAGATTCTCCATTGCATACAGTATATAGCAATATTTTTGATTGATTGGACAAAGAGAGAGTAGGGATTATTATTCTTGCTCTTCGTTGAATGATCTATATATTGATTTTGTGGTTGCAATTGATGTATTTAATTTGGAAGAATTCAAGAGAGTACTGATCATGATCATGTAATTGTTAGCTAGCTAGCTTTTTCAAAATATCATCTTTAATTCATTCAACATGTGGGTCAGGACTACTGTAATCTTCAAGATCGAAACCCAAGACCATATTAATCAATTAATTAGTATAAACCACGAATAATAATCCAGCGTTTATTGTGATCTTAAAAATGCATGCATGATTGACATAGACAAGAGTGAATGGCTTGATGGATCGGTCAACAATTAGTAAACGACATTATTTCGTGTATCATGTGTGTCTATATATATATATTGTCAGAGTTAGAAATTTGTTTTAGGAGTCGAGCAAAACTAAAGTCATATACATAAATATCTCTTATTCTATTTCTATACAATTCTTTATTTAGGTATAAAATAATCTGATAGTAAGATCTATAATAAAACTAAAATATGTTTTATACAACTTATATATTAAAAAAGTATATAATATGTTATCCAAAAATGTTTATGTATATTAACTGCAATTTAGTAATACTGAAAATATGTTTTTTGATTTTGAAAGATGTTTTTATTTATTTACCAAACTGATATGCATAACAAATTTTGTCTTTAAGAAAATTCGCTTTTGACAAACCTCTCACAAGATCATTTTTTGAAAATTTAGAAATAAGTTTCATATTGGCATGACCTAACCTTCTATGTTATAACCAACTATTTTCATTTTGAGCTGATAAACAAATAGTATCTTGTAAGATAATTTTTTTAAATTCGATTGTATAAACATTATTGTTTCTAAAAGTAATAAAATAAACATTGCAATCATAATTATTCAAAATAATGCACTTATACTTTTTTTAAAGTAACTGTAAATCATTTATCACATAATTGACTTATATTCAAAAGATTATAATTTAGACCTTCAACAAGTAATAAAATTTTAATTACAAGAGGAGACTCATTATCAATTTTACCTATTTCCATGATCTTCCCTTTCGAATTGTCTTCAAATGTCACGTTTCCTTCTTTTTTAGATGTAAGGTCAATGAACTTAATTTTGTCTCCAGCCATGTGTCTTGAGTATCCAATATCTAAAAATAATTTACTTTTACCTATGGAAGACTTAATGCATATCTATGAAAATAATTAAAATAATTTTTTTTGGTACCCAAGTTATTTGAGTCCTTTATTTATTAGTATTAGAAGAAATAAGATTTTTTGGTACCCATATGATCATAATAGTCATTGTATGTTTTCTTTTAATAAGACAAATATGACAGTTATGACTATTTCTATTGTAAGAATTACGAATAACATGAGACATATTTGAAGAACTTGAATGATTGTAATAAAGTTTTTCTTTAAAAAATTGATTTTTATGAAGAATTTTTAAAATTTGACTTTGAGTTAGGTTTATCAAAGAAGTTTTTATAGGGTTTGTATTTTTCCTTTGACATGTATCCCAAGTTTACCTTATCAAAAATATATCTTTGACTGCCAAGAAGTTTTTCAAAATTTCTTTTTCCATTTGTAAAGTTTCAACAATATTTTCTAAATCAATCACTTTCTTTTTCAGCTCATTATTTTCATATTTTGAAATTATATATTTTTTTCTTAAAACATCAATTTCATTTGTTAAAAAAGAATTTTTCTTTTTCAAAATGGTATATTTGATACCCAATTTATCAAATTTTTCATATACCTCTTTCAAAACATTTTGAAATTCTTCATAAGAATGATTTTCAATATTTTTAAAATTTGTTACTTTAAGATCATTTTTAGTCATAAGACAAAGATTTATAGATTTTTCATTATTTGCGTTGCTGTCTGAGCTACTTGAATCATCATCTCTTGTAGCTTTCATTACTTTCTTGCCTTTATATCGATCTTTCTTTAGTAGGGGACAATTTACTTTGACATATTTAAGTTTTTTACATTTATAACAAATTAAGGAGTCATTTTTACCTGTATCTTTGTTGGAAGATTTTTTGAAATATTTCTTTGGATGAGTTTTATTTTTTAAGAATCTCTTAAATTTTTTTGTGATCATTTTAATTTCTTCATCTTTGTTATCGCTTTCCTCATCTTTATCGCTTTCACTTTCATGGAGAATATATTTGAGTGCCAAATTCTTATTTTGCTTTCCTTGTTCTTCTCCTCTTTTCAATGTGTACTCAATAAGTGACCTGATGAGATCATATACTTCGAATTTTTTAAGATCTCTAATTTTAAGAGTCGCCGTCACTTTTGATTCCCAACGTTTTGGCAGAGAGTTGAAAATTTTCCTTACTATTTTCAAGTTGGAATAAACTTTACTACAATCTGTTAAACTATTTATAATATTAGTAAAATGAGTATACATAGAAGAAATAGATTCATCATAATTCATTTTGAACATTTCATATTCATGTGTAAGAATATAAATTTTTGATTTTTTGACTTACAAAATTCCTTCATAGGTTACTTTCAAATTGTCTCAGATTCTCTTTGTTGTCCTGCAAGTCATTATTCTGTTAAATTCATTATCATTGAGAGCAATATATAAAAAATTATAAGTCATTACATTCACTATATAAAATCTATCGTTTTTACGATTAAACTTTACATCTTCATTTTTGACCTTTACTCCATCAACAATTTTTGTTGGGATATAAGACTTATTTATAATACATTTCCAAATTCTTCGAACTTGAGACTGAAGAAATATTCTCATTTTAGTTTTTCAAAATGTGTAAATTGTCTCTACAAAATAGTGGAGGCCGACTACTGGATTGACTTTCAGCAAAGGTAGCTACAATGTTAGCCATATGATCTTAACTCAATAGATAATTAATCTTGTAATAGGGCCATTGCTCTGATACCAATTATTACCCAAATGACTAACACAAGAAGGGCGTGAATTGGTTTACGTTAAAAAAACACACTTATAAACCAAATATCAAATAAAAAATATAAACAAAATATGAACAAACGAGAACTATAAGGAGTAAGGATAAGAAGAAGCAAATTCAGTATTTTAACAAGGTTCAGTCACACTGCCTATATCCTCACCTTAAGTTACTTATTGAGAATTCCCAAATTTACTATTCAATCTCTTTCAGGTGGAGATATAAACCTATTATACTTTTGAGCAACACCGCTGCAAATAATCTGTGTAGAACACGCTCTACACTTACAATCATCTCACACTTGATGATTTAACTATTTCCTGTGTTAAATACTTTTTACACACACGAGAGTTATACGCACCATTTTACTTATATAAGATTTGATAGTGGGTAGATTATCAGAATACGCTCTTTAATGAGTGGAATAAGAACAATACACGCAACCTATATCTCTATCAAAATGAATAAGGATTAAGACTCAATACTTAGAGAAGAGAGTAAGGGCTTTGAATGAATGATACAAACTTTAGCAATTGATATGTAAGCTCTTATTGTAATTTTGCAAAACTCAAGCAAGCTATTTATAGATAAATGAGTCTTCATTTTTAAATTTGAAAATACTCACATGTCAAAAAGAAATACTATTCACTTTTCAAAATATTCAAATAAAAGTATCTCCTTTTTGCAATTGTCAAAGACAACATTATTTATTTTTCAAAATATTCAAACAAAACATGCATATGTCAAGGATGACAATCAACCATCTTATAAATTTTTAAAATTTAAAATTTTAATGATATCATGCACATGTGAAAATTATAAATTTTGAAATTAAACCTTTTAATGATGTCATCCACATGTAAAAATTAAATTTTTTGAAATTAAAGCATTTAATGATGTCATGCACATGTGAAAATTATAATTTTTAAAACTAAGTCTTTTAATGATGTCGTACACATGTGAAAAATGCAATTTCATACTTTATGAGAAAAGATTAATTTTGAACCTTAATCTAATTTCTAATTTTATCAAGAGATGTACAAAATTACTTTATGAACTTCATTTGTAGATTTGTTCTCTTTCTTGTTTATGCTTGATTTGTTGATGCGCTTGGCTTTATTGTGTAGATAATTTGAATTTGAGATTTAAATTCATTTGTTATGATCAAAATCTATATGCAGATACAAAACTTGAAACCTTAAGTTTAACATAAATATTTATTGTTTTCTTTGTTCGTCATAGATTTGTTGAAGTGTATTTGTTTGCAAAGTCATCGTGAGATATGTGGATTGTATATGTAGGTCAAAGTAAATGATAGGAAATTAAGAATGATTAGTCCTATCGCTCATATGGATGGATGCAAGATTTAAAGAGAGCAGGTTCTTTATGAATGTTTCTCGTGTTGATTTAGAGGAGATTGTTTAAAAGTAGATTTTTGAGGATTTTGGCCATTGTAATAGGATCCTTAGAAGTAGAATGATCAGTCCTATCACTCATATGGATGGATGCAAGATTTAAAGAGAGCAGGTTCTTTATGAATGTTTCTCATGTTGATTTTGAGGAGATCATTCAAAAGTAGATGTTTATGGATTTAGCCATTATAGTATGATTTTTATGGAATTTTAGGTAGATGTGCTGTAGAACTCATTTTTGGTTTTTTTCTTCCTTCTTAGGGTTGTTTAACAAGAATAAGAACAAAAAAGTATTGGCTCTTTTAATCCCAATGTTTCGAAAATAAGGAATTTTGTGTACGAAGTAGTATATTTTTTGTTATTATTTACCAATAATTGATGTTATTGTTATTATTATAATTACTAATTATGATGACCTGAATGATTTGTGTCAGTATTGTGGAATGAAAGCTGGCCCTCAACATGGGGTGAGGACCATAATAGGTATAAAATGCATTCGAGGTTACTACTTCCTCCAAAAGAGAAAATTCCCAAAGACTTAGTCGAAAGGTTCTAGATCTCCTACCATTTCCTCCTACATTGAACGACAACAACTGGCTAAAAGACTTCCCTATTTAAAACAACACCGTATCTCTCAGGTTCATAACAAAGAGCCCCACCCGATTCACATAATTTATGGATGGCCTGCATCAGAAAGACCGGCCTAAACCATAAAAAAGGACCCAGAAAGAATTAATTCGAACGGTCCTTATTTACTTTAATTTTGGCAGTAAAGGCTTCGTATTGGTTGTAGACTGCAAACAGGCAAATCCATTATCTTCCATCTTCGATGCAAGAACGAATTGTATTACACTATGAATCTCAGCAAGCTACAGGTCGTCTTCCCTCAGCTACAAGTCATATGGAAGAAGTTATAAAATCTAAAGAAGGCTGATTGTTTACATTCAACTACATTATTAATTTTCTAGATTATTCTTTTAATATTTGTATACTTTTTCATTATTTACATATTGTTTCTAGAATCAGTTAGTTTGTTACAGAAATGTGTATATAACACAAGCTATTGTACAATGCAATACAGGACAATTGAATAAAATATTGATTTCCAAACCATTCCATGCCCCTGCTCTATTTCTTTCCCTCTTTAATACTCTGCTTCGTTACAAATTGGTGATCAGCCTTCTCAGCTCCCTCCTTCTTTGGCATTGGTTGGGTGAAGGTGAAATAAGTTTTTCAAATAGAATGGTAAACTTTATCCCTTGGTAATCAAGAATTTCTTTTCCTCTTTGATACTCTGCTTCGTTACAAATTGGTGATCAGCCTTCTCGACTCTCTCCTTCTCTGGCATTGGTTGGGTGAAGGTGAAAGAAGTTTTTCAAATAGAATGGTAAACTTTATTGTTTTCTTTGTTCGTCGTGGATTTGTTGAAGTATATTCGTTTGCCAAGTCATCGTGAGATATGTGGATTGTATATGTAGGTCAAAGTAAATGATAAGAAATTAAGAACGATCAGTCCTATCGCTCATATGGATGGATGCAAGATTTAAAGAGAGCAGGTATTTTATGAATGTCTCTCATGTTGATTTAGAGGAGCTCGTTTAGAAGTAGATGTTTGTGGATTTAACCATTGTAGCAAGATCTTTAGAAGTAGAATGATCAGTCCTATCACTCTTATGGATGGATGCAAGATTTATAGAGAGCGGGTTCTTTATGAATGTCTCTCATGTTGATTTAAAGCAGATCGTTTAGAAATAGATGTTTGTGGATTTAGCCAATTATAGCAAGATCTTTATGGCATTTCAGGGAGATGTGTTGTAGAACTCATTTCTGGGTTTTTTTTCTTCCTTTCAGGGGTTGTTTAACAAGAACAAGAACAAGAACAAAAAAGTACCTATTCTTTCAATACCAATGTTTCGGAAATAAGGAATTCCGTGTACGAAATAGTGCATTTTTATTATTATTTACCAATAAATGATGTTATTGTTATTATTATGAGTACTAATTCTAATGACCTGAATGATTTGTGCCAGTATTGTGGAATGAAAGTTGGTCCTCAACATGGGGCGAGGACCATAATAGGTATAAAATTCATTCGAGGTCACTACTTCCTCTAAAATGGAAAATTCTCAAAGATTTAGCCGAAAAGTTCCAGATATCCTACCATTTCCTCCTACATTGAACGACATCAATTACTTAAAAGACTTCATAATTTAAAACAACACTGTATCTCTCAGGTCCATAACAAAGAGCCCCACCTAATCCACATAATTTACGGATGGGCTGCATCAGAAAGGCCGACCCAAACCATAAAAAAGAACCAAAAAAGAATGAATTCGAACAGTCTTTATTTACTTCAATTTTGGCGGTAAAGGTTTCGTATTAATTGTAGACTGCAAACAAGCAAAACCATTAATTGTATTACACTATGCATCTCAGCAAGCTACATGTCATCTCCCTTCAACCACAAGTTGGTATGGAAGAAGTTATAAAATCTAAAGAAGGCCGATTGTTTACATTCCGTTGCATTATTTTTTTTCTAGATTATTATTTTAATATTTGTATACTTTTTCATTATTTACATATTTTTTCTAGAATGAGATAGTTTGTTACAAAAATGTGTATATAACACAAGCTATTGTACAGTGCAATACAGGACAATTGAATACAATATTGATTTCCAGATCCTTCCATGCCCCTGCTCTATTTAAAGAGATCAGGTTTTTTATGAATATCTCTTATGTTGATTTAAAGGAGATCGTTTAGAAGTAGATGTTTGTAGATTTAGCCATTGTAGCAGGATCTTTAGAAGTAGAATGATCAATCCTATCACTCATATGGATGGATGCAAGATTTATAGAGAACGGGTTCTTTATGAATGTCTCTCTTGTTGATTTAGAGGAGATCGTTTAGAAGTAGATATTTGTGGATTTAGCCATTATAGTAGGATCTTTATGGCATTTAAGGGAGATGTGCTGTAGAACTCATTTCTGGTTTTTTTCTTCCTTCTCGGGGTTTTTTTAACAAGGATAAGAACAAAAAAGTACCAGTTCTTTTAATCCCAATGTTTCAAAAATAAGGAATTTCATGTACGTAGTACATTTTTTATTATTATTTACCAATAATTGATGTTATTGTTATTATTATGATTACTAATTCTGATGACCTAAATGATTTGTGTCAATATTGTGGAATGAAAGTTGGTCCTCAACATGGGGCGGGGACCATAATAGGTATAAAGTGCATTCCAATAGGTCACTACTTCCTCCGAAATGGAAAATTTCCAAAGATTTATCCGAAAGGTTCCAGATATCCTACCTTTTCGTCCTACATTGAATGACATCAACTAGCTAAAAGACTTCATAATTTAAAACAACACTGTATCTCTTAGGTCCATAACAAAGAGCCCCACTCGATCCACATAATTTACGAATGGGCTGCATTAGAAAGGCCGACCCAAACCATAAAAAAGAACCCAAAAAGAATTAATTCAAACGGTCTTTATTTACTTCAATTTTGGCGGTAAAGGCTTTGTATTAGTTGTAGACTGCAAACAGGAAAAGCAATTATCTTCCATCTCTGACGCAAGAATGAATTGTACTACACTATGCATCTCAGCAAGCTACGGGTCATCTCCCCTCAGCCACAAGTTGTATGGAAGAAGTTATAAAATCTGAAGAAGGCCGATTGTTTACATTCCTCTGCTTTATTCTTTTTCTAGATTATTCTTTTAATATTTGTATACTTTTTCATTATTTACATATTGTTTCTAGAATTAGATAGTTTGTTACAGAAATGTGTATATAACACAAGCTATTTTACAGTGCGATACAGGACAATTGATTACAATATTGATTTCCAGATCATTCCTTGCCCCTGCTTTGTTTAAAGAGATCAGGTTTTTTTATGAATGTCTCTCATGTTGATTTAGAGGAGATCGTTTAGAAGTAGATATTTGTGGATTTAGTCATTGTAGCAGAATTTTTAGAAGTAGAATGATCAATCCTATCACTTTTATGGATGGATGCAAGATTTATAGAGGGCGGGTTCTTTATGAATGTTTCTCATGTTGATTTAGAGGAGATAGTTTAGAAGTAGATGTTTGTGGATTTAGCCATTATAGCAGGATTTTTATGGCATTTCAGGGAGATGTGTTGTAGAACACATTTTTGTGACGCTCCCAAATTTTCCTTAAAATAACACGGAAATCGAGGCGTCGGGATAATGACAACAGGGGTTACAATCCCCAAACGTCAAGTGCTAAGTGTGTGAACACGTGACATACATAAATAAAAGCAGCGGATAATTAAAGTCAATATCTAAGTACCAGAATTTTTAGAATTATTTTACAAACTATTTTAACACAAATTCTCCAACAGGAAATTTAATATAGTCATCCGAAATACAAATGATACAAATACATATTTATAAAAAGGGGAAAACAATTTTTCAAGATAATAAATTATAATATGAATACATCAACAGCAGAGTTGCCTCCTCAGGCTAAGTCTCTACAAAACTCTGTATCCAAAAATTACGACACCGAAAATGACATCGCAGTTAAGTACAATCCAAACAAATCACAAGATATAAATACATTCATGCAACAACAAAATGCATGAACCAGATGCCATATGCATGAAACTCGAAAATCATCATTTTCAAAATAAATAAAATAAACACACGGCAAAATCACATTTTGGCCTAAGATAATCTCCAATAAAAATATCCATCATTTTCCCAGAAAATGATACACATAAATCCTTTAAAACTCCAATCATTTTTTCAGAAAATGATACACGTAAAACCAATAATCAAAACCCGCCATTTTCCCAAAAAATGGCTTAAACATCCATTTTATTAACCGTATGCACCATGGTCTCTCCTAGGAACTATCCGCACACCCTGACTCTCATCATCACAAGGAAGGTAACGACCACACATGTGACTTCGGAACGGGCGATGCCTAGCTAACCACGCCCAGCACGTACTATGACCAGGCATTCCCTAGTCTCCACTAGCAGAGGAGCCACGGAGTCGGCATGAGAGCGTTACCATCCCATCCGATCCCGTCATCGCTCGACGACAACTCAGGGGACATCACTCAGTATATTCCGCTCCCAAGTGACCAGAGGAGCTCTATTGGGATAATGCCCCATCCCGACTTGGGGTCGTGATACACACGCACCCAAAAGCCATTAACACATGAAAACCTAGTTTCTATTTCCAACACATGAATATGCGTGCACTATGCAATGTATACAACAATACACAAAAGATAACCAATAACCACTAAATTTCAACATCAACCAATATATAGATGTTTATGCAAAATTATATTTAAATCTTAAAATTCATTTGGAAAATACTTACTGAGGTAAAACCTGGATATTTGAGCAAGCGCTAGTCCACAACGCTCATAGCGGTCACTTTGTACATTGGACTAGAATGCTCGGTTTGACACCAAAATTTAGAAAAATACTCAATGAAGGGTGGGGAATCTCATAAAGGTGATAGTGTGGCGGTGCAACCACCGGAAGGTGGCGGATCGGGCTCAAAATGGGTGGAAACCCATTTTCGGATTTGGGGTTGTACAAGGAAGGTGGGGTCGCGGATGGGAAAATTGACCTAGGGGGTGGTCGGCTGGGGTGGCGGAACATTTTGGTGGTGGAGGTGAGACCCACGACGGTCGAACGGCGGCACAGCGAAGATAAGTTCGTTTAGAGACCCATTTCGGGTGGAGGAGGAAGGGAGGAGCTAGGGTGGCTACCGGCGGTGGGTTTTGTACTCCGGAGGGTGGGGAGTCTAGTGGTGGTGGTGGTGGTGGGCCAAGGCGGCTGGTGGTGGCGCCGGAAAATGCAAGAGAAACCACAAAACCCATTTTGAGTTTGTGGCTGTGCAGGGGCTGTTGGGTAACCGGAGGTGTCACCTTCGGTATCAGTGAACTCGCCGGCGGGTGGGGAGGGTCATGGGCTGGGTGGTGTTGCTGGAGGGTGGCCGACGGGAACGCTGGGTAGGGATGGGAGAAACGGGCGGGAGAGGGAAACAGCGGAGGGGGGTCGCACAATTCTGGGGCCGAAACAGGGAGGAAGAAAAGAAAAGAAAAGAAAAAGAAAAAGAAAGAAAAAGAGAAAAAAAAAAGAAAAAGAAAAAGAAAGAAAAAGAAGTCCAACTAGAAAAACATAATAAATTAAATAAAAGCCGACTGATAATACTACAATTTAATATAAATAAAATAAAATATTTAAAACTCAGCAATAAATTTAACCAAAGCGCAATTTAATTATAAAACGATAATTAATATAACGAAAGCACATCAAATAAACTTACATAATAAAATAAAGGAATTCAATTCCAATCATTAAAATAATTATTTCACATTAAAATTAATAAGAAAAACAACGTAACTCAATATAAACATAAAACAATGTAAAACTAACATTAACTATCTAATAGTTCAAATAATAATTTTAAACAAATAAAACACAATCAATAATATTATTAAAATAAATTAAAATAAACAATGAGAACAAAACAATATGTAAAAAAACACGTAAATTTGGAATCTCACAATTTCAAGTTGTTTTCTTCCTTCTCGGGGTTGTTTAACAAGGACAAAAACAAAACAGTACCAGCTCTTTTAATCCCAATGTTTCCAAAATAAGGAATTTCGTGTACGAGGTAGTACATTTCTTGTTATTATTTAGCAATAATTGATGTTATTGTTATTATTATGATTACTAATTTTGACGACTTGAATGATCTGTGTCAATATTGTGGAATGAAAGCTGGTCCTTAACATGGGGCGAGGACCATAATAGGTATAAAGTGCATTCGAAGTCACTACTGTGACGCCCCCAAATTTTCCTTAAAATAAACACGGGAATCGAGATGTCAGGATGATGACAACACGGGTCACACATCCTAACGACAAGTGTCAAACGTGTGTGCACACGTGACATACATAAAATATAGGTCGTAGCGGGTAATAAAATCAATAACTAGGTACCATAATTTTTTAGAAATATTTTACAAACCAATTTAATAAAAACTCTCCAACAGGAGATTTAATACAGTCATCCGAAATACAAATTAAACAAATACATATTTATAAAAAGGGGAAAATAAATTTTCCGAGATAACAATTAATATTAATATCACCTAAACGGCAGAGCCGTCTCCTCAGGCTCAGCCTCTTCATAATCTGCATTCAAAAACTACGACGCCAAGATGGCATCGCAGGTAAGTACAACCTAACCAAACCAAAAGACAGAAATACATTAACGCCACAATAACAACCATGAACAATTACAATATGCATGAGGCTTAAAATCATCTTCCTCAAAGTCAATGAAATAATCACACAAGCCAAAATCCCATTTTAATCCACAATAAAATCCCAATAAAATCACCCATCATTTTCCATAAATAAAATCCTCAAAACCAATCATACCGGGCGTTACATATCGCCGTCCCCGATATGATATACACACACACACCTGAAATCATAATGGGCGTTACGTATCGTCGTCCCCATTACGATTCACACACACTCATTTCATACCGGACGTTATGTATCGCCGTCTCCGATATGAAATGTACACCCAATGACCATAATGGACGTTATGTATCGCCGTCTCCGATATGAAATGTACACCCAATGACCATAATGGGCGTTATGTATCGCCGTCCCCATTATATCATCCACATACACACACTGATCACAACGGGCGTTACGTATCGCCGTCCCCATTATGACTCAACCCAAAACCATTAAAATCCATTAAACTCAATTTAAATCCCAGTTTCCATTTCCAACACATTAATATTCGAAATCATGCAAAAATCCAATTTCTAAATATTTTCATGAGCCTGCGCGTTAATACACAATGTAGACAACCATGTAGCAATTATCCAACATTTAATTAATCCAATTAACCAACAAATACCAACATCAACCAACACACAGCAACAATAATTAAACACAATAACTGTTGATGCCAAAAATATATTTAAATCTTAAAACTCGTTTGGAAAGTACTTACAACGGTAAAAATGTAAATCCTTGAACAACGCCAATCTGCAGCGTCGTAGCGGTCACATGTACGTTAGGTTAAAATACTCGGTTTGACACCAAAATTTAGGGAGGTACTCTTTGAAGGGTGGAGAATCTCATGGAGGTGGTGGTGTGGCGGCACAACTACCGGAAGGTGGCGGATCGGGGTCAAAATGAGTGAAAACCCATTTTCGAGTTTGGGGTTGTACCGGGAAGGTGAGGCAACGGTTGGGGAAACTGAGCTAGGGGGATGACCGGCTGGGCGAATGGAGTCTTTTGGTGGCGGTGGTGAGGCCTATGGTGTCCGGACGGCGGCGCGGCGAAGAACAACCCGTTTTAGGACCCATTTCGGGTGGAGCGGTAACCGGCGGCGATGGGTGGCTACCGACGGTGGGTTATGCTCGCTGGAGGGTGGGGAGTCTAGTGGTGGTGGTCGGAGGCCAAGGGGTGGCCGAAAAATGCAAGGGAAGCTAAAATGGTCATTTCGGGTAGGGGACTCACGCGCCGGCTAGGGGCTGCCATGAGGTGCACCACCGGTGCAGGGGAGGTCGCCGGCGTGTGGGGAGGCTGGCGGTATGGGCGGTGTCGCCGATGGGTGGCCGACGGCGGCCCTGGGTTGAGGGAAAACCGGCGAGAGATGAGAGGAGGCAGGGGAGGGGCTGGCACGCGGGGAAGGGCTGGGACCGAAATAGATGAAGAAAAAAGAAAAGAAAAAGAAAAGAAAAAGGAGAAAAAGGAAAAATAAGAGAAAAATGAGCCCAACCAGAAAAACACAGCAAATTAAATAAAAGCTGACTTTAAATACTATAATTTCAATATCAATAAAATAAGATATTTAAAGCCCATCAATAGACATAAATTAAATCCAAGCGCAATATTAAAATAAAACAATAATTAATGTAACGAAAGCAGATCAAATAAACTTACATAATAAAATAAAGGAATTAAATTTCAATCATTAAATTAATTAACTCATTAAAATAAATATGAAAATCAACGTAACTCAATATTTACTAATTAATAGCTCAAATAAATATTTTAAACAAATAAAACACAACCAATAATATTATTAAAATACATTAAAATAATTAACACCGAGAATAAAATAACGTGTAAAAATACACGTAAATATGGGATCTCACAACTACTTCCACCAAAATGGAAAATTTTCAAAGATTTAGCCAAAAGATTCCAGATATCCTACCATTTCCTCCTACATTGACTGACATTAACTGGATAAAAGACTTCCTAATTTAAAACAACATTGTATCTCTCAGGTCCATAACAAAGAGCCCCACCCAATCCACATAAATCACGGATGGGCTGCATCAAAAAGGCCGACCCAAACCATAAAAAAGAATCCAAAAAGAATTAATTTGAACGGTCTTTATTGACTTTAATTTTGGCAGTAAAGGCTTCATATTAGTTGTAGACTACAAATAGGCAAAGCCATTATCTTCCATCTCCGACGCAAGAATGAATTTTATTACACTATGCATCTCAAGAAGCTACAAGTCACCTCCCCTTAGCCACAAGTCGTATGGAAGAAGTTATCAAATCTGAAGAAGGCCGATTGTTTACATTCCGCTACATTATTCTTTTTCTAGATTAATTTTTTGATATTTGTATATTTTTTCATTATTTACATATTGTTTCTAGAATCAGATAGTTTGTTACAGAAATGTGTATATAACACAAGATATTGTACATTGCAATATAGGATAATTGAATACAATATTGATTTCCAGATCATTTTATGCCCCTGCTCTATTTAAAGAAATTAGATTTTTTATGAATGTCTTTCATGTTGATTTAGAGGAAATCGTTTAGAAGTAGATGTTTGTAGATTTAGCCATTGTAGCAGGATCTTTAGAAGTAGAATGATCAATCCTATCACTCATATGGATGGATGCAAGATTTATAGAGAGCGGGTTCTTTATGAATGTCTCTCATGTTGATTTAGAGGAGATCATTTAGAAGTAGATGTTTGTGGATTTAGCCATTATAGCATGATCTTTATGGCATTTCAGGGAGCTATGCTGTAGAACTCATTTCTGGTTTTTTTCTTCCTTCTTGGGGTTGTTTAACAAGGACAAGAACCAAAAAGTATCGGCTCTTTTAATTCCAATTTTTTGGAAATAAGGAATTTCTTGTACGAAATAGTACATTTATTATTATTATTTACCAATAATTGATGTTATTGTTATTATTATGATTACTAATTCTGATGACCTGAATGATTTGTGTCAATATTGTGGAATGAAAGCTGGTCCTCAACATGGGGCGAGAACCATAATAGGTATAAAGTGCATTCGAGGTCACTACTTCCTTTAAAATAAAAAATTCCAAAGATTTAGCTGAAAGGTTCCAGATATCTTACCATTTCCTCGTACATTGAACGACATCAATTGGCTAAAATACTTCCTGATTTAAAATAACACTGTATCTCTTAGGTCCATAACAAAAAGCCCCACCAGATCCACATAATTTACGGATGGGTTGCATCAGAAAAGCTGGCCCAAACCATAAAAAAGGACCTAAAAAGAATTAATTCGACCGATCTTTATTTACTTCAATTTTGGCGGTAAAGGCTTTGTATTGGTTGTAGACTGCAAACAGGCAAAGCCATTATCTTCCATCTTTGATGCAAGAACAAATTGTATTACACTATGAATCTCAGCAAGCTACAGGTTATCTCCCCTCAACCATAAGTCGTATGGAAGAAGTTATAAAATTTGTAGAAGACTGATTGTTATCATTCTGTTGCATTATTGTTTTTCTAGGTTATTCTCTAATATTTGAATACTTTTTCATTATTTATATATTGTTTCTAGAATCAGTTAATTTGTTATAGAGATGTATATATAACACAAGTTATTGTATAGTGCAATACGGGACAATTGAATACAATATTGATTTCCATATCATTCCATGCCCCCTCTCTATTTCTTTTCCTCTTTGATACTCTGCTTCGTTACAAATTGGTGATCAGCCTTCTTGGCTTCCTCCTTCTCTGGCATTGGTTGGATGAAGGTAAAAGAAGTTTTTCAAATCGAATGGTAAACTTTATCCTCCGGTAATCAAGAATCTAGTAGAATCAGTATAAATATTTATTGTTTTCTTTGTTCGTTGTGGATTTGTTGAAGTGTATTCGTCTGCAAAGTCATCGTGAGATATGTGGATTGTATATGTAAGTCAAAAAAGGATAAGAAATTAAGAATAATTAGTCCTATCGCTCATATGGATGGATGCAAGATCTAAAGAGAGTAGGTTCTTTATGAATGTATCTCATGTTGATTTAGAGATCTTTAGAAGTAGACATTTTTGGATTTAGCTATTGTTCTAGAATCTTTAGAAGTGGAATGATCAGTCTTATCGCTCATATGGATAGATGCAATATTTAAAGAGAGGAGGTTCTTTATAAATGTTTCTCATGTTGATTTAGAGGAAATCGTTTAAAAGTAGATGTTTGTGGATTTAGCCATTATATCAAGATCTTTATGGCATTTCAAGCAGATGTGCTGTAGAACTCACTTCTGATTTTTTTCTTTCTTCTCGGAGTTGTTTAACAAGAACAAGAACAAAAAAGTATCGACTCTTTTAATCCCAATGTTTCGAAAATAAGGAATTTTATGTGCGAAGTAGTACATTTTTTGTTATTATTTACCAATAATTGATGTTATTGTTATTATTATGATTACTAAGTCCGATGACCTGAATGATTTGTGTCAGTATTGTGGAATGAAGACTGGTCCTCAACATGGGGCGAGGACCATAATAGGTATAAAATGCATCAACGTCATCTCAGCGAAATCGATGACCCAGATTTTCCCCTAGAACTGTCGTACCATTCTCGGTTGGTGTTGGATAGGGCTATGGGTCAAAACAGCCCGTGCACATGCCCCTACGGCCTCTTTGCCGAGTAGATATCCGACACTTCGTTTACCTCGCCTTGCAAGCTCAACTTCCACATCATCAACATCATCCACGTAATCTTTCCAAGTAATCCACATCATCATTATTGTTATTGTTATTGTCAGTATTGTTATTGGAGAAATATGAGGGATCCCATCGGCATCTCATAAGAAATCAAAATCGTAATCTCGATCATTTTCCTTGTTATTGTTATCTTTTCACGTCATCAATGTCATCCATATTTCCTTCCAAATCAGTATAAATGGCATCATCTCCGTTTATTTCATCTTGTGCTGTGCAGAGATATGGAGACCAGGCTGGTAGGCGACATCAATGACCTAGATTTCCCCCCGGAACTGTCGTACCAATTTGGGTTCGGCAACCACTTGGTGTCAGAGGTGATCCTTGGAGCTCTTTCGGAGGGTCAAAACAACCCGCTCACTTGCCCCTATGGCCCCTACGCCGAGCAGATATCCGGCACCTCCTTTACCTTGCCCCGCAAGCTCAACCTCCACAGGTCCCTTATCACTTTTTCCATAATAGGAATGTCTGTTGCTATTTTTTTTTCTTTTTTGTGTTTGGAATAAATCAAGGTTGGCTCAATGCTTAGGTCATTTAAGCGATTGCCTAAGGCCGCCATCCTATATAAGGCTCCTAAAAATAAAAGTGATTATATGTTTTTCTTTTTATTTTTTTTAAAATAAAAAAAAATCTAATTAAATAAAGTTTAAATAAATAAATTTTTTAATGTGTAAGGCCCTATAATACTAAGTTTAACATTTAATACAATGAGCTATTTCTATTTTTAAATAATTTTTTTAAGATCATACTAAATTAAGATATAAAATTTGCATTAAGGCCTCATTTTATATAAATTGTTGTATTAAATATAAATTTAAAATAATCTATTTAAAAATATAAATAAAATCTCATTTTATTTTTGTATAATAATTTATATTTTATTATATTATATATTATTATAAATAACTTATTTAAATTTGTCTCAACATATATTGAGCCGGTCGGGATAAATTCCCGATTTACACGAGGGCTTTTAGCTTTGTACTGATCGTCTGTTTCTATTCGAGGACCGCTCAAGCTCATCAAAGCTATTTCTTATGTGACTCAGGTTGTGTTATTTGGTATTCATAATTCTTCTCTTGATTTTGTTTTTTGTTTTTTCGGTTTATTTTCCCTTTCTATGGTTGGCTCTATCGGATCAAACCATCAGTTTCTGGTTTGGAAACCAAGATATTCCAAACTTTTTAAATATTTTATATTATTATTCATTCCTTTATTATTACTTTTCATCTATTATTATTATTATTTAATATTTTATTATTATTTTTTATCTATTTTTAATTACTATTCACAAACATTCTCAAACAGTCTCTCCACCCAAATGTCCCGGGGCATGGGAAGCTTGTGAGCGAATTTAATCGGTCCAAACAGTTCAACCACACAACTCAACTACGATGGAAGCCTGCAGATATTCCCCACCTACCAACAGATATTATTGATGGGTTATATACTGTATGCGGGGCTGGCAGTTCATTCCTACGCCATGGAGTTGCAGTTCACATGTAATTGGTGCTCTATAATTTGCCTATTTGATGCACTCCATTCAACAATCCCAGTTTTTGTTTTCTGATATAGTATCTTTGATTATTCCTCTGATAGTGAAACAAAAATTATGAGTGATCTGTGTGACATCCACTTCTACAATTAACATTGATCAACTTGTTAGTGTCACGAAAACCATTGAATACAAGTGCTTTCATTTTAGCTATAATCATGCTCTAGTTTTCATTATCATTATCTATACGATAAAGAGCATTGAAAATTGGGAAAAAAATATATTTTGTGATGATTTTAAGTTTCTTTGCGTTTTAATTTGATTTCCAAGCTATCAAAGAGCTGGCTTTTGATGAATTTAATTTTAGAGGATCTGCCACTGTGTAGATGGTCACGTAAACACATTAAATTGAACTGGTTTCACAACTTTAAAGATACTTCTCCCAAGTGTCACTAGTTAGTTTTCCATGACAATATTGAAGTGGTGTTAAAATCCTAATGCGACAAAATAATGTTCTTTTTTAGTGGGTTTTGCTTGTATATGCTCAGTGACAACTAGCGACTGGTTCACTTGCCCAATGTCCCATTATAAATATTTTACTATCATGATACCTTATTGTGGTGTGAGAAATGATGAAGTTTGTCTGTTTCATTTATTCAACTTCAAGCCATCTTCATTTCAAGTTTTGAAAGATTCTATAGCAGAAATATTGTTGGAAGATACTACCGGATATAGAAGTTGCACTCTCTTTCAGTTAAAGACTAGATTTGATGCTGATACTACTGGGAAGGTTATAATGTTCACCTGATTAACAGAGGAACTCAATGTATATAGGTACATGGCCAATAAATCGATGGATAACTATGCCTTTTGCAATGCTGCTGGCGACTTCTTGATAGTCCGACAAGAAGGAAGTAAGTGTTGCGATATCTTGAAAGGAGGCATTGTTTGTTTGGATCATTCTTGTTTAGATATATTTTCCCTGCTGCCTTGTTAGAAAGCCATCTAGCATGAAACACAAATGATTGATTCTTGGATGAGAATGAGTAAATTCCCCTTTGAACCTTTTTTTTTTTTAAACGTGAATTGAATAAAAGTCATGCATGCCTTCCTGCCTGTAAGCTAATGCACTATTCTGGTTTTGTAGGGCTATGGATCACTACTGAATGTGGGATATTGCAAGTTTCACCTGGCGAATTGCCGTTTTACCTCGAGGATTTCGTTTTTTCTGTTAATGTACCTGATGGGCCAACACGTGGTTATGTTGCTGAGGTTTTTGGTACCCATTTTCAACTTCCTGAGCTTGGGCCCATAGGTACCCAATCTCTCATTTAGCTGTGGCATGTGTGAACAAAATCTGGAATATTTGTTACTCAAACCATACGAGTAAATTACTTTGTTGAACATTCCTTATGTGGAGCTGCAATTTTGATTACATGTAGGTGCTAATGGTCTGGCTGCTCCAAGGGATTTTCTAGCTCCTACGGCCTGGTTTGAAGAGAGTTCTTGCCCAGGCTACACTATATTGTACAGAAGTTTGGTGGTGAACTATTTACTGCGAGACAGGATTTTTCTCCCTTCAATGTAGTTGCCTGGCATGGGAACTACTTTCCATATAAGGTAGGTGTTACTGCTACAGAATTAATCCCACTGATAAACATGGAGACTGAATACTTTTGTGTGCAATTATTATAGTTCTTGTGGACCTGATTTGGAGTAAAATATTATTTACTTGCAGTATGATTTAAGTAAGTTCTGCCCTTGCAATACTGTTTTAATTGATCATGGTGATCCATCAATAAATACAGGTATGCCTAATGGGAACATAGGTTTTTTGTTTTTTGTTTTTGTTTTGATTTGTTTGGGTAGTAACCTTTATACTGTTCAATCATAACTTGGGACTAATAATCTTTATTGCTATCTTGCTACTGTAATGTAGTATTGACAGCACCATCTGACAAGCAGCCCGGTGTGACACTTCTTGATTTTGTCATTTTCCCTCCCCGATGGCGATGGGTGGTTGCTGAGCATACCTTCCAGCCTCCGTATTACCATCGCAATTGTATGAGTGAATTCATGGGCCTCATTCATGGTGGCTATGAGGTGAAAATTTTGAGTTAAAACTGCTAAGCTCTTTGAAAACTTATTTGTATGGAGAGTGGAAAAAGCAATATGTTTTGGAATCGAACTTTGATAGGGAGCACCCAACGTAAAAATAGAATAGAAAACCCTTCATTTGAATAGATAAAGAGACTGCATAATAAGATTTAAATGTCAAGCTTCTTTTGCTAATGCCATTTGAATTTGAAATGATTAACATCATTGTATTCTAGTTCTAAATGCATAGTAGCCATTTCTACTTGCACAATGAATTTTAGGGTCATTCTCATGTTGAGATTATTGAAGCATCCAGCCTGGAAGCCAAGACTGCAACAGCTCGGCCAGCTCATCCCAGTCATCAGCAACCTGTTGAAGTTCCTCCAAGTCAGCAAACCTCCAATTCAGCTGAATTCTACTATGAAATTCCAGAGAACTCTGGAATATTATAGACTAAGTTGTGGCTCTTTGTTTGTATTTATTTGTAACGGTTTTAGCAAAATATTTGTAACAAACTCTGCAAACCTTGGCACTACTACACTATGCACGCCACCTGCTTGTAGAATTGTCTAGAACAGCCAACTATTTTTTTGTGTATAAATACAACATTGTAACATCTCTTTAATTAATATACAATTCTTACAAAGCAATTCTCCTTCTCTGTAAATCTTTACATGGTATCAGAGATTCTTCTAGACTAACGTCTTCTTCAATGGCCAGCGAAAACTCACTCTTCCTTAACATCTCTTCTTCCTCACCATCCTTCCCACCGTCCATCAATTTCTCTCACGTTGTCTCGGTGAAACTCACCTTTGATAACTACCTTTTATGGCGTGCCCAAATCATCCCTTACCTCTATGGCCAAGAACTCTACCACTTCATCGATGACTCAACTCCTCCACCACCACCTTTTCAACAAGTTACCCCATCTTCTTCCTCTACTCCTACCACACCCAAACCTAATTCAAAATATCTTCAATGGCGTCGTACTGACTAGTTTCTCCTCAGAACTTTGCTATCCTTTCTCACGGAGACCATCCTGGCTCAAGGCATCTCTTCAAGAACATCTCGGGACCTCTGGGTAATCTTGGAATCAATGTTTACCTCTCAATCTCAAGCCAACATCTTCCAAATCAGACATCAACTCACAAATCTAAAAAAAGGCTCTCTCTCCATCATAGAGTATTATCACAAGGTATGTCTGCTATCAGACACCATGGCTGCTGCCGGAGAACCTCTTTGTGATTCGAGGTCGTCTCTTACCTCCTCAATGGACTTAACTTAGAGTTTGAGTCCTTCGTCATTTTCGGTTACCACGAGACCTACCCCAATCAACTCTACAGAGCTCTTCAACCATCTCCTTACTCTTGAAAATCGCATTTCTTTGAATGCAAGTCAACAAGGTCTTTTACCCACTCCGTCGACCAACTTTACCTCTCAGTCCTCTCGTAGTGGACGAAATACTTATCGCGGTGGTCGCAATGGTCGAAACCGTGGGGGTCGCTTATTTAATCCCTCACAAAATCAGCAGAACTCCACTCCTAAGCCTACTTGTCAAGTCTGTGACAAAGTAGGACATGTGGCCCCCCAATGCATTCATTGATTTGATCAAGCATATCAACATGGAGCACCCCGGTCTTTCTTAGCTCACTACACCAACACTCAAATACCTCTTGATCAGAACTGGTATCCTGACTCAGCAGCAATGAATCATTTCACTGCAAACCTCCAAAATCTCAACATCAGTGTTGACCACTATACCGGACCTGAACAGATCAAAGTTGGTGACGGCTCCAATCTTCCAATCACTCATATTGGTGACTCACAACTCTCAACCTCCTCTAAATTTATTTTGCGTAACTTACTTCATGTCCCTCAAATCACTAAAAATTTAATCTCTGTTTGTCATTTTTGTAAAGACAACAAAGTCTTCTTTGAGTTTCATGAGTCTTATTTTTGTGTGAAGGACAAACAAACGGGGAGCCTTCTTCTTCAAGGACCAACGCTTAACGGGCTATATCACTTTCCTCCAGCCAATGTCGCCTTATCTTCCGTTGCTCTTATTGGTGAAAGAACTACCATCGGTCAATGGCATCATCGCCTCGGCCATCCTTCTCTTTGGCTAGTTACACACCAAATGCTTACCATGTCTTCCCAGTCATCCTGATTTTTTTTGCTCTGCTTGTCCACTTGCCAAATATCAGCAACTAGTTTTTAAGCTCTCTGTAAATCGGTCCACTGGACCTTTGGAACTTATTTATGTAGATGCTTGGGAACCTTCCCCTTATATATCACATGATGGTTTTCGTTTCTATATATCTTTTGTTCATGATTACAGCAGACACATGGTTTTATCCACTAGCTTCAAAAAGCGATGCAACATCTACTTTCTTAATATTCCAAAAATATGTTGAACGATTACTTAATGTCAAAATAAAATCTGTTCAAAGCGATTGGGCGGGTGAATTTCGACCCCTCACTCGAATTCCCAACTCTCAAGGCATCTCATATCGTCTCTCTTGTCTCCACACTCACTAACAAAATGGTGTGGTTGAGAGAAAACACCGTCACATAGTTGAGACGGGTTTAGCTCTTCTAGCCATGACATCTCTTCCTTACAAATTCTGGTCGGATGCTTTTCACACAACAACTTACCTCATTAATCTTCTTCCATCCCCTTCCCTTAAAAAAAAAATCTCCTCATCAAATTCTCTTAAAAAACGAGCCTGATTACAACTTCCTCAAAGTGTTTGGCACCAAATGTTGGCCAAACCTTTGCCCCTACAACAACCACAAAATCCACTTTCGATCTCTCTCCTGTTTATTCCTCAGATACAGTTTACTACACAAAGGCTACAAATGCCTACATGTTCCTTCCAACAAATTGTACGTATCAAGAGACGTCCTGTTTAATGAAAACTCTTTCCCGTATCATACATATGCTCAATCGGCCCACAACCAAACCCAACCCACTTATTTTGCACTGCCCATACTCTCACCACCCACAATGGATCAAACCATAACAAAACCGGCCTCATTTCCAAGCCCACCATCCCTAGATCCACCAATGACAAATCCACCTTCGTTATCATCCCTCTCAAACCAGTCATCTTACTCTGAATCATCCAGCTTGACGCCTTCCTCTAACCCTAACACCCACTCTCCTCCCACCTCTCCCCCTCCGAGATCTCCCATAATCATACGCTCCAAAACAAACCACTCACGACCCAAAACATTCATAGACGGTCAAATACCCTACCCACCCTCTCGACTTTGTCATCTCACCTCTACAACCGTCCCTGAAGACCCACCCTCATGCACAGTAGCTGCATGCTACCCAAAATGGCGAGATGTCATGCGAAAAGAATTCCAAACTCTTCTTTAGAGCAGAACCTGGTCACTTGTTCCCCCTCCCTTTAGCTAACGTTGTTGGTTGCAGGTGGATTTTTAGGACAAAGCACCATGCCGACGGGAGCATTGTAAGACACAAAGTCAGACTCGTTGCAAAAAGGTTTCATCAGCAAGAAGGAATTGACTACTCAGAGACATTTAGTCTCGTAGTCAAACCCACAACAATCAGACTTGTGCTATCACTGGCAGTCTCTCATGGATGACCCCTCCGACAGCTCGATATTCACAATGCCTTCCTCCATGGTGATCTTCATGACACCGTTTACATGGCTCAACCCGTAGGCCTCATTCACCCCGAATATTCAGATTATGTGTGTCGACTGCATAGGGCCATTTATGGCCTCAAGCAAGCTCCACACTCATGGTTTGCCCAACTGAGCTCCTCCTTTTATGAGTATGGCTTCCACTCATACAAGTCCGACCCTTCTCTTTTTATCTACTATCATCAATCTGTTGTGATCTATGTTTTAATATACGTTGATGATAATGTAGTGACCAGTTCTCAGCCGAAACGAATTGATCATCTCATTAAATTTTTAGCCTCTGTTTTTCCTTTGAAGGACTTAGGCAATCATATTTTCTGGGTATTGAAATTACATACTTAGAAAAAGGTATTCTCCTATCCCAAAGGAAATACATTCATGATATGTTCTCCAAGGTTAACATGCTTCAGGCTAATGGTGTTACCTCACCAATGTCAGACTCCACCAAGCTTTCAATTCATGATACTCCTTTTTCAAACCCCACACTCTATTGAAGCATTGTAGGAAGCCAGCAATATCTATCCCTAACACGACCAGACATAGCCTTCTCAGTCTACAAAATTTGTCAATTCATGCACAACCCCAAACACTCACACTGGAAAGCAGTAAAACACCTTTTGCGTTACCTCAAACACACAATCAACTTTGGCATTTTTTTACAAAAATCACCCTCACTTGACATTCAAGCATTTTTCGATGCGGATTGGGCTAGTTCTCTTGACGATCGTCGCTTAACAGGTGGTTTTTGTATCTTCCTTGGACCTAATCTGATCTCATGGGGCTCTCGCAAGCAACGCACTATTGCTCGATCCAGCACTGAGGCTGAATACAAGGCTCTTGCCAACACCACAGCCGAACTACTTTGGATACAATTTCTTCTCAAGGAACTTCACATTTTTTTGCCCAAAGCATCAATCCTATGGTGTGATAATCTTGGTGCCACATACCTATCCTTCAACCCTATTCTCCATGCACCAAACATATAGAAATTGACTTCCATTTTGTTTGCGATAGCGCTGTTGCCAAAAGCATTCAGGTTGCCTTTCTTCCCTCAAAAGACCAACTAGTCGATATTTTTACCAAACCTATAGTTTCCACTCGTTTTCAAACCATGAGGACGAGCCTCACTGTTATTGACACCCTGCTCGGCTCGCGGGGGCATATTGAAGCATCCAGCTTGGAAGCCAAGACAGCAACAGCTCGACAAGCTCATCCCAGTCATCAGCAACCTATTGAAGTTCCTCCAAGTCAGTTGAATTCTACTATGAAATTCCAGAAAACTCTGGAATATTATAGACTAAGTTGTGGCTCTCTATTTGTATTTATTTGTAACGATTTTAGCAGAATATTTGTAACAAACTCTGCAAACCTTGGCACTGCTGCACTATGCACGCCACCTGCTTGTAGAATTGTCTAGAACAGCCAGCTATTCTTCTGTGTATAAATACAACACTGTACATCTCTTTAATTAATATACAATTCTTACAAAGCAATTCTCATTCTTTGTAAATCTTTATAGAGATCTGTCGAAATACGTGTATTGTGTGTGTCTGTGACGGATCATAACTCTTATGCAACTTTGTTCTCAGGCTAAAGCTGATTAAACCCCAGGTGGTGCAAGCCTTCATAGCTGCATGGCCCCCCATGGTCCTGACACCAAGTCATATGAGGTATTCCTCTCTCTCTCTCTCTCTCTCTCTCTCTCTCCTATTTGAAACGGCCTTGAGTGTGTGTGACAAACAACAATGGAGCAATTCAAGCTTTGGACTCAACACCCGCATTGATGGTCAACGAATAGACTAGTTCTAATCAGTAACCACATCCCTGTTTTTGTTTTTATGCACAGGCAACCATTGCACGTGGAAATGAGGCAGGGCCTTTTAGAATAACCGATACCATGGCTTTTAAGTTTGAATCGTATCTAATCCCCCGCATCTGCCCATGGGCCCTCGAGTCCCCCTTCTTGGATCATGATTATTACCGGTGTTGGATTGGATTCCAATCCCATTTTAATCGGGAAGATAACAAAGACATGAATATGCTGCGCAATGGACATGAGTGAGAGAGAGAGAGAGAGAGAGAGAGAGAGAGAGAGAGAGAGAGAGGGAGAGAGGGCGAATTTGCAGCCAAATCCTGGGTCCGTCTGGAATGTACATATATAGCTCAATAAAAGCATTATGCATTATAGAAACTGTGAAGGACGTGCATATACGTATGTAACTTTTCTTGTCTTGTGGTTAAATCATTGTTGCATATATGTTTCGTTTGAATAAAGAAATAATTTCACTTTATCTCATCTCATTTTATTATTATAATTTTATTAAATTCTTATATAAAATCTAATGAATAATTTAATTTTTTCAAGTTTTAAAATAATAATAATAATAGTAAAAATAATGTTTTAATAATATTTATTTAATTCTTAATTTTTATTTAAAATTTTTTAATCTATTTCTATCCGCTCATCTAGGGCTGCTTCTCCCTGTCCCATGGATCCCACAACCTCAATCTGTATTCCAACTTTCAGGATCGAAAGTAGTTCGAAATATAGCTAGCCCATCAACAAAATGTGGCCGAATCCACGTGCAATCCTGATTCCTGCCAACATGTACAACTCAAAACCAGAACCTATTGATCAGAATTTACAAACTAATTTATGCCTGACTTATTTTTACAAATTCTCTATTTTATTTATGAAAACAAATCAGCCCTTATAGAACAAACCCCATACATCGACTACTCGCCCAAATTTTTTTTTGTCTTTTTACAATTTCTAACACAAAAAAATTCGAAAAACAAAGAAACCAAAATTTCAATAGGTACGTGGCTGCATGTCCATCAGAAACAATGTGGTCCCGTCATTGTGTGCATATAGCCAGAGTAGCACCGCTCAATTTCATCACTAGGCAAAATCTTATTTTTTATTTTAATTTTTAATTTTATTTTTTTATTCATTTTAAAATATTTTAAAAAAATTAAAAAAAAATCAGTATACTAATAATCACTTCCTTAACTATTAAATAAAATTTTGAAATAACATAAACTAAAATATATGAAATGTTGAAATGAGGTGTCAATATTAGTAGGCATACTAGTAATTTTCTATATATTATTGTATGAGACCACATATTCCGAGCTGTGGCCTTCAATACTGAGATCACTTTAGACTTCCTTATTACTATTTATTATTATTAATAAATTATTAATTTATTATTATTCACAAATTATCTGAAATCATTTTAATATTCAAACATAGAAAATTGTTACTGCATAACAGTGTTGTCTCTACCGAAGCTGAAGCTACCCAATTTATATAGAAGTGCCTTCAAGATCAGTCATGATTCATATTAAAATCTGTTTAGATGGTGAAAATGTTTTATCTCATTTTATTATTATAAATATTTTAAATTCTCATATAAAATATAATAAAGAATTTAATTTTTTAAATCTCAAATGACTTATTATTAAAATATAATATTCTAATAATATTTATTTAATTTTTAACTTTCATCTCAATTCATCTTATTTTAACTCATTATCCAAACAACACCTACTTGACGTCCAATCCTGCACAAAAACAGTAAGAACTCTAGCTAGCTACTCTTCGAGTAATCACATCTATATGTTGTTTTCCCACGATCTTTGAGTGGGAAAATGATCACGATTATAATATGTGTTCACGCCATATTTACTCGGCGTGTGCAGTTTTAGGCCCCCAAAACAAAAATAATAATTAGGGGTCCGGTGTTAGATCTAATGAAAAATTGCAATTATATTTGCCCAGGATTGGATGGTCCCAATTTGAACAGAGAAGTAACATAACTTGCCGGCATACTCTCTCTCTTGTGAAAAAACCCCCCAGCCCCCACGAAAACCTCCCCGCCATTGTTGCCAGCTCTAAGGAGGGGCAAAGCTCCGTCCTTTTCTCTGTTCCCTATCATTTTCTCTTCTTTTCCCTTTCTTGGCCACCATTGTTGTACAATGTTGGTGGTGGGCTTCAGTTTTTTTTTTTTTTTTTTTTTTGTGGCTTGTTGTAAGTTTGAGAAGTCCAATGGCCTAAGCCCACAAAGCGCCTTGCCACCATTCTCCCTTCCCGTTGATCAAGTAGTCGACAAGAGCTTTTATAGAACGAAGCGGCTTGTGCACTGAACGCACAAGGTCCAAATGAGCGTGAGTTCAATGCGTCTTACCATCTGGAGGATTGGATCCTTTCCGCCATGTTTTCCAGGGCCTCCAAGCTAAACAAACTTGTAGGTTTTCACTCTTAGAACAGGGCATGTTATCCATGTGCCACCATAGCCCATTTTTGTTTTGGAGTTGTTTTTTGTGTTATGTTGTTTGGTTGGTTTTGTTTAGTTTCGTTTGTATATAAAAAATTTATAATAGAGAAATAGTCTCTTGGACGTTTGTCTGTAAAGTTGTAGTTCTCTCCTCTCTTAAAGGAAGAGACTTTAGTTTTCTACCTTTTTGACAGTGAATGATCTCTTAGACTCTTTCTGAAGAGATTTAAAAGTTGTGCCCTAACTATTTTTAGTTAACTTGTATACTGAATTTTTCTTAATTTATATCAGTCATATTTATAAATTTTAAGTTAATGAAAGTAAGCCAATTTCTCAAAAAAAAAAAAAAGGATGGTCCCAGTTCATTACCAATACGTCTCATGTTAGCTGTAATTCCATAATTTGGGAGTGGTACATACGTACGATAAGAAATTAAAAAAAAAAAAAACCAATTAATAGAAAAAATTAATAAATGCTAGAGCTAGCCACCATTTGTAACTAAAATCATCTATAATTGTCGCATGCATGTTCATGACATGCTTTGCACTGCAGATAGATATATAGCCAAGTTGATTGCATTCGTAGATACCTAAAGTCCCTAATTTCCTAAATTTTAACAAAACAAATTAACTTGTTGATCCAAGGCATGGAATATACCCAAGTCGCCATCAACTTTATACTACTTATTTAATAAAAAGAAATTGATGATAAAAGAAGGGTTGTGCTACACCCACCGAGGGTGTAGCCTGAGACATTATCCTGATAAGGCCATTTGGCCTTTTTTTTCTTCATACCCTTAAACATTTAAAAAACAAATCACAACACCATTTTAAAAAAAATACTTAATCACAAAGTAAAAACAACAAAAAAACAGAAAACAAAAAACAAAAAATTGAATCTGGAAAATGTACGGGACCACCTCTCGGTGGCCTAAGCATTTTCCATAAAACAATCATTTCACTCAAATTTCTATATCTTGCTCTCTTAAACTCTTCCAGTCCCAACTTATCTACCCAAGCTGATTACTGTATGGTGCTAAGTAATAATAAAAAATTGTATAAACAAGATGTACAACCTGTAATCCAGAAAAAAGAAGACCCATACATATAAAAAGCTCATAACCTAATATGAACATATATATACATATATATATATAGAGAGAGAGAGAGTGAGAGAGAGAGTAAAACACAAAATCACTGGAACAAGAGGGTCAAGATGAACACTGATTTTAAGTCATGCTTATATGAAGCATTTGAGATTTCCTTTAGAAGTAAAAAATGGGAAGATAATGACAAATTCCTTCATCCAAAACTACGTATAAATGAGGACACAAAGTTTCAACAGACCCAGTAGGTGGTAGTGACAGTACCAACTGCGATGACATGCTATGCAGTGGTGTCAGTAATATTAAAGGCCAACGCTTCTTATAGATTATAGATATAAGGGGAAAAAAAAATAACCATGGTTTTAAAAACACCAAGAGGTATGATGCCGGGCTCTTGTTTTCTTTTCTGGAGTATAATTTCATACTCGTGTTTGAACTATGACACCCTATCAGGCAACATGGGCTAGAATCAATTCAACTATTTGGTCAGAACTGGTGGACACCCCCATAGAAAAGCAAAAAAGAATAATAAACATTATCTCGAAGGTATTGCCCGACAAGACCTTTTAACCTCCGCTAAAGATCTAACCCCCGAGGTGAACTTTTCCATTCCATTAGAGAACATTTCACAGAATAGTGCCAATTTAAATCAAATTTTTCGGCCACATAAATCCTATTCAATTTTCTATTCCTGAAATTCACATATAATGAATTATTACTAAAAAATAGGCAGTATTACAGCAGGGCGGTAAATCAACTTGGACACTAAGTGAGATAAGCTTGCCAGGAAATTAATACCGTTTATTGCCTCTAGATCAATGAGCTATAACCAATGAATTCATAGAAATGCAAAAAACTTACCTGTACACCTTTTACTTGCATCTGCTGAATAAGTTCTGTAAAAACACCTGGAATATGAGGGGAGAATTTTCACAACAAAGTTCCCATTAAAAAAAAAAAAAACCTTTATGTACATACATACAATAAGAGATACCATTTGAAAGCTAGCATATGCCAGACAATATAACTGTATGTACCATATGGTAGTTCTATGAAACAACAATACATCATACATTGAATTCAAATACTTCCATATCACAAAAGAGAGTCCACCTCTAGATTCCTAGGTATTGCCACCTTTTATGTAGCTATGCTTTGAATTTGTAGTAACCTTAATATTGAGCCAACGAAGGAGGGCTTGAATTGTAGCAATATGGAACAAACAATTACATGTTCTTTTGCTATGCAACTTTTACGCATGTGTCAATTGGATTCTTCTTTTACTTGACTTTGGATTTACCTGAGCTATTGGACCAAATACAGAAGGCTTGACTAGTACTAACATAAAACACAACAATTACATATTATTGTAGTAACAAAAAGAATAAAGGAAAGCGCAATCAATGAAGAATTCCCAAAATTAAAGGCTTGAGTGAAGCATAAACAGTAGCATCTTAAAAATTACACACTTTCCTTTCCAATCAGGGATAATTCTACTTGAAAAGAAAGTAAGGGTTAACTTTCTGTTTGGTTCTTTAGTTCTTTGATAACTTATTCATTCATTATCCACACCCATTACTAAACAGCATGTACGAAGCAAAGAATCAACTCCCACACGTGATTACAAGTCAGCCATATGCCATCTAAAATTATGCATGTCTCAACATTAACTTAACCACACACAAATTCAACACCAACTTTATAACTCAAATATTTGGATCTCTATCCAAGCAACGAGAAACTCCAGAGTCTAGACATCCATCAAATAGAGAGTCCAAAGTAGACATGGCTTGAGTATTGAAGGAGAAATAAATCATCGAATTATTCTACAGGAATGAGGGAACATATGGAAAGGTATTATGTACTTCATGAAGAAAATAAAACAACAATAATTATTTACCATAACTTTAATTCAGCAAGATTAAGCTTATTTCAATACGATAAATTTCATTTGATAAATCTTACAATGAAAAATGTCATACGGTCTCTAAAAAAATAAAGAAAATCTTATGTGATATTCAAAGCATACCAGGATCAGACTCAATTGTGCACCAAGACGTGGCTGGATATCTATCAGCTGCAACAACAAAATAAATAATTTGACCATTAAGAGAACCTCAAGCCATTAAGAGAACCTCAAGTAATTCTATTTTTATTCTTACAAATGATAGAATCATTAAAAAAAACTATAACATAATGCAACCCTAACATGCATAGGTGAACAAAAGATGCCTATATCATGTGGGCAAATATCATTTTTATATAAGTAAAAATGGAAAATATCTTATAAAAAACAATACAGACTCCAACTAGATCTAAGAACTCCTGTAATGATCGCAAAGTGAAACCACCAACGATCATAATTCAACTGTAACAAGGTCTCAGAAATAAACAAAAGATCATGCGAGTATCATTTCACTTTTAGAAAAATCAGAAGGCTAAGGTTTGATGCATTCATGATCAAGGACTAAGACTGCAGGGTGACCACAGCCTAGAGTAAACTGTCCTTTTTTTTTTTGATAAGTAAGCAAGTTTTATTAAAATAATCAAATAATTGGCAAAATGCCAAGTTACAAGAACGATGACCCTAACTAAGTAGGAGCATTAGACATAAGAAAATTATGCAGGTCCATGCCATTAAAGTCCATGTCAATGGCACACGTACAAAGAGTTTTTAAAAAAGAAAACTTTCAGCTCTTCCCCTGATCTCTCCTTATGTTCAAAAGTTCGTTCATTATGCTCTTGCAACAGGCACCACATGATGCATATAGGAATCATCTTCCAAACTGCTTTGATAGAATAAATTGTCCTTTAAGAGCCTGTCCTTTCCCTATCTAATCATATAAAACTCAGGTTTGAGGTCTCCCTTGGGTCTTTACAACCTTGAAACTTGTAATTTTAATGTCCGACTAAAAAATTATTTGTAGTCCTTTTGCTTGAGAATCTTCCTATCTTTGCATCAAATGAGCAGAAAGGTGACCTCTTTCTACCACATTGGCCCCTTTTGGTTGACAGACTCAACTGAAATCAATTCAATCTAATTTTAAACTAAGTCTAACATCCAAATACTAAACTCTCAAATTATTAAAATCATCTCAACTCAAAACCTCTTTATAATTGAGACTCACAAACTTTTTCAATTCAACACTTCTTCACATGTGGGACCCACAATCTTTTTCAACTTCTCATAAATACATCTAAATTTATCTTAATATCTAAATATTTTTAAATTCATCTTAAGTGGACCCTATTAAACTCACTCTACCATCTCAACTCACTACGATTCATAAAAAACTAAACTCAGCTCAACATCCAATAGAGCTCTTGCTTCCTCCTCTTTTCATATCATGTAAAAGTTTCCTGGTTGGCTACAAAAACAGGTAAAAAGAAAAGAAAATAGATATCTTCAACCATTGTGTGCAAAGTGCTAAGAGTTTGTATTCCTAAGGTTAACTGAGAAATATTTTGTTATTAAGTGTAACAAAATAAGCTACAGGATTCTGGGAGCAATGGAAAATTAGATGTAAAAGGAAAAAAGGAACTTGATAAAGTCAATGGACGAAGCCAAAGAGTAGGGTGTACGATAATGTCACCAGTGGTAACGCAATCAGAAAGCTACTCTTCCCGTTTACAAAGAAAGAGGAAGAAAGCGTTGCCCAATTTCGGTAAAATTGGGGGTTTAGGGTCCTGGCTCCTAATTTGTGAGAGGGCAAACTGCCACTGGAACTCAGTCAAAAGAGTAACAAACATGCAAAAGAAGTTATACAATGTAGAACCATAAGCACCAATTGTTGAAATCACATCAAAATATCAGAACTTATTTACCAATAGATACGACCCAAAACTCAATGAAAGATGAAATTGAATCATAAAGGAACAGGCACAGGCACAGAAGCCAGAAACTAGGGCAGGAAGTGAACCTATGAGTGTATCGAAGGAGGAGAGATTTGTAGAGTTGTGGTCGAATCCTCCTCTAGGCTCTGCCGCTCTAGCTCTGGTTTGATTGCTGAAATCCCAAAGCCTTGTGGTTCGTTATTTGGAATCACTGAATTTGGGTCTTCTAATACTGGATCTGGACTGCGTTTTGTCCGACTCCAAATTTCTCTTCAATTGGGGGCCCATATCTGAAGATCAAAATCGTTTAGGTTGTTAAAATATTCGGGCTCAGCAATATTTATTGGGTCCATGTTGATGTCATTTGGGCTTCAATGATTCATGTAAGTTGAATATCTATATATCAAGTTGAATAATATTATATACAGTTATAAATTATGCAAAATGTTGTACAATTTTTTTAAAAATAATAAAGTTCATTAACAAAAAATGAAATTTTCATATATACCATATTTATTTATTTATTTTTCAAAATAAATATACGGCACTTTTATATATGACTATAAAATAATCTCAAAAATAAATTTTATAGAAACTTCTTATGCCGAAACAAATATATTAAAAAAGAACTTTTAAAAATGGTAAGAAAATCAGAAAAATAGCCTTCCCAAACATATTTCCAGTGGACTCCACCATTTTCTAAACTCTATTAAAAACGCATCTAAAGAAGTTCTTGATTCAAACATATTTTTAATGAATCTCACCACTTTTACACACTGTTAAAGAAAATCTATCTTCTGAATTTTCTCAAAAGTTTCAAGGAATTTGAAAAAAAAAATCTTACATTCAAGCATTCCCGTCATACATACAAAGCGATCCGCCTCGTAGCTGTTTCATGATCTTGATCAAATTGAGAATATCATGAAGAATAAATTAGCATATGAAGATCAAATAGCTGTATGCAGGTGGTAAATAGTAAACATATTGAAAGAAAGAAGAATGGCAAAAGTCAAAGCTTCTTTTCTATGAGAATGATATATAAGATGACCATCACATAATCTGAATAAAATGATCGATAGCTAGGCAAGTCTTCCTCATCATAGAGTAATATTCAACCATGTTTGGTGAAAGTACTTTTTCAGTGATCTTTAAAAACAATATTATTCAAATATATGCTTATTAATGTACTTCAAGAAAACACTAGTACGTAATTAAACCTGCACATGGACTACTTCATTAGGGTAATTCTCCTTGTATGATCACTTAATATATATATATATATATATGATAATTATCAAGCTAGTACATATAGCTAGTTTAAAAACTATAAAAAAATTGTTTATTTGCAATTAGTTAATTCTAATGAAATAATTATTTACAGTCAAAATGTGTCCCAAGTAATTTTTTCGTTGCAAATAATTAATCATAAAAGTCCATTTTTTCTTATAGTGAACTGTATGGAAAATTCTCTAAATTGATGAGTGGTACTCCAAAATCCTCAGCCAAAAAGAATTTCAAGCAAGCATATTTGACAAATTATCCGTGTTTCATGACTTCTTGACAAATGATTGTACTCTAAAAAACTGTTAAACGCGACAATGATCATATAGTGGATAACTCTATACATCAACATTATTTTTGAAGATTCTCCATTGCATACAGTATATAGCAATATTTTTTATTGATCGGACGGAGAGAGAGTACTAGTAGGGATTATTATTCTTGCTTTTCGTTGAATGATCCATATACTGATTTTGTGGTTGCAATTGATGTATTTAATATGGAAGAATTCTCGAGGTTACTGATGATGATCATGTCGTTAGCTAGCTAGCTTTTCAAATTATTATCTTTAATTCATTCAACATGTGGGTCCAAGGGATCAGGACTACTGTTATCTTCAAGATCGAAACACGAGACCATATTAATTAATTAATTAATATAAACCACAAAAAATAATCCAGCGTTTACTAAACGTGATCGTGATCTTATAAATGCATGCATGATTCACAAAGACAAGAGTGTATATATATATATGTGTGTGTGTGTGTGTGTGTGTGTGTGTGTGTGTGTGTGTGTGTCAATTGATCAATTTCTATATATTTATTAATTCCAAAAATAATTAGTGCATGGCTCGATGGATCGGTCAACAATTAGGAAACGACAGTATTTTCGTGTATCGTATGTGTATATAATTCATAAGCAACTGCCAAACAGTTTTAGTAGACCTAGATGCCTCCGAATCAGTCGACATGATGATACTAATTTAATCATAAATCTTATATTTTCCGAATCCATTTTGGTAATTGGTTCAATACCGTTAGTTGAAGCAAGATCAGTACTTTGTCATTATAATTACTCAATTCGATGATCATGATGATCTGTAGCTCGCGCGACACGATGCTTGGTCCGGTTGGTCTAATTCCTCGATCGAGATAATGAATAGGCCACTGGTTTTAATTTCCCTGTCAATATAGATATTCTGGCACAGTATATTACATGATCCGTTGATGATCTTTCAATATCAAGAACATATAAAAATAAATAATAAAAAAAACGCAAAGGAGAAGTACGGAAAAATGGAGTCAAAAGGTTAATAATCATTCATTCAAGTTCTTATTAGGACCGTATTAAGTGAGAGAGAAATCAGACGCAGACAGTGGATCTTACAATATTTGAAGTAGATAATTTTATAATATCTATTGTTGTAAATTCACTTCAAGTATTTATCTCTTTTCAACTTGAGATTCGAATTTAAACAAAACTTAATGGGAGTTGAAGCAAATAATTCCAGTGATGTTTGTAACGAACTTAGCGAACATGCAACAAGAACAATAACATCGGAGGGCCGGTGGGGGATGTCTTCTATAGTTAAGTTAGATCAGAGAGATTAACTTCTCTAAATAGGAAGAAACTTCACTAGAGATAGTCCATCTTAAAACGTACATGACTACTTATTTATAGGGATTGAGGATCTCAACATGTTATGATCCCTTTGGGAGTGTAATTCTAAGGGGTTTGATACACAATAAGAGAGTCCATCTTCCAGTGCAAGCATCTCACTTGGATTTATCTTCGTGAATCCCAGTTTTAGAAGGATTAATTTGGTTAGTTTTGGTTCCAGATCGGGTGCGACTACTAGGATAACTTTATCTCTAGCTACGTTTGAATGTTGAATTGAATTGAATTGAAATGAGTTGAATTTTTTATAAATAGTAGTGACCAATTAAGATAATTGAGTGAGTTTTATGGGACTCAATTAAGGCAATTTTTAATTTCATGTATAAAATGTATTGAATTGAAAAAATTTGTATTTATAAATAAGTTTTAAGTTGGAATAATAATACATACAAACCTCATAATTTAGAGTCTGTTTATACAAACTTATATAATTTTGTTTATAATTTTTTTTTAAATTATAATAATGTCCTGATCAAAGTAATACTATTTTTCTCATTTAATAAAAAGGTTTGCACATCTAATTAATCTCCAAATAGATTTTTTTTTTTTTTTAAATTGAGTGATATTTAGTTATTTGAGACTAATTGATTGTTTGGATATATATAAAGACAGGTCTAAAACAAAACCTAATTAAAATGAGTTGAGCTCATGGATCCAAACAAAGCCAACGTACTTCACGTGGATCCCTAGTGACTAGGTGTTTAGCTAGCCACCCGCTATCATCATTTAATTCCTCACAAGCTATTCTCTCAAGTCTTCTCACTAGCCATCTCCAGCTTTTTTAACCCGCCTACAGCAAGTACTATTTAGACCCAACATGGACAACTTTGATCCGAGACAAAATATTAAATATTTTCAGCCCATATTTCTCGACAGGAGATACTGTGGTTAATGGGATCGACCGATCAGAATATATGGTACAACTGAAAAGTTGAGATGTCCCGAATTCATCATATAATATAAGATGCTGTATAGTACTGAATTTATTAGTTTGTAAAAAGAAGAAGAAGAATTAAGAAGAAGAAGAGATTCTAAAATAAGGGGTACTGGCCGCCGCAGTAGCACAATTAGATGATATTTGTGGATAATATTAAGAAAGGAGAGATCGATAGAAATACGGTCATGGCATATTATGTAAGAGACGAGAGTTTTAGTGCGCGCCCCACTACCGACCAATGGGCATGCAGTTCATCATGATCAGTCATCCCAGGCCAGCTCCCAAATTACACATAACAAAGACAGCAAGCAAAAACACACACAAACACACAAGCTAGCTAACTAGGTTATGGTCCCAGCTAGAACATGCACCAGGCCACCACTTTTAATTTATTAAATTGATCCATTCCTTTTTATTTATATATCTTTTTCAAATCCCACAAAATCTTTGAATGATAAGGACTCAAACCACCTCTTGCGCTTCCTTTTTTCCTAAGATCTAAATCGATGACAATCTTAACACAAATACTTCTTCCCCACCCTCCTTTTTTGCTGCTGCTATATGCATGTATATATATATATATATATATATATTTATAGTTGACACTTGATCATCATCAGAGTACGTGCCTTCCAAAGTTCCAAACACATGCATTTCCCTTTTGATTTTGGGCCATTAAACTTGACATCTTTTGACTTGATTATGGCTGGCTACTTACATTGACCTATTTCTAGATCACTTCGGAAAAAAGAGAGTAATATATATATATATAGCATTCTTTTAATATAGGTCGGTTGAAGGTCAAGACATGCTTTAATATTCAGACTTCAAGTTCTTCCATGATTTGAAACTCTGATCTCTTCATGATCAGTACCTTCTCATCATCATGAAATGGATTATTTTTTTTGACATTTTATGTCTACCTCTTTCTGAACGCATTTGGCTTTCTAAAATCTGTGATCACTTTTGCTGATCATGATCAATATAACCCTCTATATATATATATATATATATATATATATTAAAAAATAAATAAATATTTATGATAAATTATTAGTGATAAAAATGATTATTTTTTATCAATCATTTTTACAAAAAAAAAAAAAAAAATTAGCCACAGTATTTTTCTTATTGTGCTACGTACTCATGTGCTAGGAGTACATGATCATCAGGAGCTAGCACAGAACAGGCCGTACAAAAATTTAGAAAAAATATCTATTGCCAAAAAGAGGAACCCTTATTTAGTACAAAACAAATAGTACTACTCCACCAATTTTACCAGCCCGAAGTCTATTAGGCACCCAGGAAAACGACTCGGCTGCGCGCACTACGAGATTTAGCAATTAATTAAACAAATCCTTCGACCCTCTAAAACATCATTAAAAAATATATAATAGTAATACAGCTTTGACTTATTCCTGATCTGGTGGGTGCGCACCACTTTTTTTTTTTTTTTGGGTACAAATTAATTATGCCAATATAGCTAGTAACTTCAATTCAATATAATTACAAGTAGATTTCGAGGAAATGGATTATCTCTTCTTTTAGGCAAAATTATTGCAAGTGTACGCTACAGACGTAGTTACTGGACAGTACTGATCCATTTGCTGCACTTCAATTCTATGCAGGTATATTATACGTACGCACAGTACAGCACTTTTGATGATCTTTTAATCACTACTAGCATTATTTTTAACAAAAATGGCTGTCACGGTTCATTAGCAGAAATCGATCGACATGCAGGTCAAGTTAGAAAAGGTTTTTGTGTGAATAAGAGAGGTCGAGGAAAGCACTTGAAAGAAAAAAAAAGTTAATAGAGATAAAGAGCACGCCGTACGTGCAGCAAATTGCAATCATGATATGCCGACCACTACTAATTCGATCGATCTCCATATATATATATATATATATAATATTGAAATAAAGGAGTGGTTATTTCAAAAAAATTATCTATTTTAGTTGATTAATTTTAATAAAATAATTATTTATAATTAAAATTAATCATAAATAATTTTTTTTGATAACAATTAATCACAAAAACTTATTTTTCTTTTAGCGAATGGAGGGCTAGTATTAGGAGGTATGCTGACTGAATAATTCTATTTTCTTTTTTCGGAAGATAAGTATATCACAGATAAAATTAAGCCATTACAAAGATACAAGTTTTATTGAAGTGAAAAGCTCTAACAATTAGTGATAAGTGTATCGTGATATCTTATATAGTATGATAAAAGTAAAAATAATTATGTGAAATATATAGAATTTTCTTTGAAATAATATATGCCATTTAATTAAAGGGGTAATACTAGTACTAATGCTGTAGGTGGTTGTGTTCCCCACTTGTGTAGTAGGGTCCAAAATAAAAGAAAAAAGTATTTTGCAACTTGTTCTCCCAATATCAAACGTTGAAAAGGAGATACATATGCTATGCTGCCACGGAAATTGACAAAACGGATCAGTCTCTTCTGAAATTCGACCTTAATTAACTAAAAGACGTTTGACGTCATGCAAATTATTCTTTAACCAGACTTCATTTTAAAATAATATTTTCTTTTCCACTTCCTTATTAATTATCACTGTTACAGTAGATCAAACCCACCATTCAGTACTAGTAGTACTATATATAATTAATGTTTGATTTATTACCTACTTATTTAATAATTATAAAAGGCTAAAGCAACAAAAGAGCAAAATACTAATAATAATAATAAGAGAAATTTTGAGATCGGTGGAACCGATCCTATTATAAAAGTAGCTCCCATCGTTATCGGCTACTGGGAGCAACACCGTCCAAACCATTGAGACCGCCTTTCTTCAACGAATTCATTCCTGCGACGATGACCCTCGACAACCTCCCATCTTTCCCACGCAGCCGGACCGACCCCAACATCACCCTATTAATAATGTACAAACTATATATAATTTATACCAACCCAATTGCAAACTGCAGCTAGCTTGCTAGCCGCTGGGCTATAAATTATTACGTATAATTAAGGGTGGTATAATATATATTCATGATCACTTGTACAAATTATTACTAGCGTTCATATCATGGAACTTTAACATGATAATTAGGCCGTATCAAACTAGCTGCTAGCTTATGCCAATATAATGGATGAGAAATTTATTATCAAGAATAAAAAAACTACAAAATCAAGTGCATGGTTTAGATCAGATATATAATATAGCTACTCGATCGACTACTAGAATCAGCATATTATATTAAGGCCATATATAATAATATATTAATATATATATATATATACTCTGATCGGCTAGTACTACTTGGCTTGATGAGATGCAATTGAAATATAATTTATTGGCATATATATATATAATATATATATTGACTTTGATCAATATCCATTAAGGTCTCACCAATTTCTAGAAAATTTTAACATTATAAATTACTCAGATTTATAAACCTAGCTTATTTGAATTTCAAATTACCTAATAAACTTATCACTAAATATATGTCTTGAACGTTAATTCTTAATACATTGAAAATCAGTTTAAAAGAAAAATATTATAAGATATACACATGATGATACTTGTACCTAATAAGCAATTTGTACTGATTTATCATTTTAGTCCTTTTATATAAATATTGAGATCATGATAGAATATCAAAAATAACTAATCATCGTCGGCATAGAATCTTTGGAGGTCAAAAACATGATCGGCTAGTAGTACTAATTGGCTTGATGAGATGCAATTAAAATATAATTTATTGGCTTCAGAGAATTATCTGAAGTTGGGCCGTATAGTACAGTATGTAAACTACTCAGATTTATAAACCTTATTTGAATTTCAAATTACCTAAATAAACTTATCACCATATATATATATATATGTCTTGAACGATAATTCTTAATACATTGAAGAGGTTAAAAGAAAAATATTACAAGAAAAGTCTTAGATATACACATACTTCTACCTCATAAGCAATTTGTACTAATTCATCGTTTTGGACCTTTGGTCCTTTTGTTAAGAATTAAAAACGTTTAAATATTGAGATCATAGAATATCAAAAATAACGACTCATGATTGTCGGCATAGAATCTTTGGAGGTAAAAAACATGATGGCGCGTTCTCTCCTCTCATATCGCATATACCCGCGAGAAGGTAGGGAAGGTTTGGAATGTTCCTAATTGCAAAGAGTGCAAACTTTTGAAGAGGCAAAACATGATAGGACCCTCCAAAGTAAAAAGCGAGAGGGGCGGCATAGCAAGGAATCATGCCATCAATATCAATGTACTATACTAGCTGAATAATGTTAGATACTAACAATTTTGCGTGTCAATTTGCACACCAATACATATTTATTAATTGCTTTCAATTTATAAATTAATCTGTCCAATCACATTAAAGGAATGTGCATATTATTGCACAAAATTGCTTGCACCAAGATTTTTTCATATTAGAAAAAAAGACCTACCAATAAAACAATTCGGCCAATATAAATATGATTAATATTCCGTATTAATTAAGGATATTATTGGAGCGCCCATGACACACAAAAAAACTAGCTATTTTAATTCGATTATAAGTCTAAAACAAACCCAAATCAACTCCTATATATATAACCACCTTCACTTCATTCTGACACATCCTCCTCCTCCATAAGAACAGCTTCTCCGTATTCTTAACCTATATCGATTTTGTTCAAGGCTCCCTCAAACGAAGAAAAATCAACAACAGATGCAGGAGGACAAGAAGATGAAGGTGAAGAAAGGATGGCTAGCAGTTCAAGTGGGATTAGAAGATGATGAAGAGGGCGAGTTTCAACGTTTTGTGATTCCCATATCCTATCTCTACCATCCTTTATTCCAGAGACTTTTGGAGAAAGCTCATGAGATTTATGGATACCATACCACCGGCCCTCTTAGGCTACCCTGCTCGGCCGACGATTTCCTTCATCTCCGGTGGCGGATCGAGAAGGAGCCTAATCCTCATCACCATAATCACCACGCCGGCCATCATTCTCATCTTTCCGGTGCTAATTTGTCTTTCCACGCTTGTTGATCATCTGAGTACGTACGTAAGTACGTAGTTTTCTTTTCTCAGAGATCAGACCAAGTAATTTTCTTTTCTCAGAGATCAGAAAGCAGCTTTCACAAGGAGAGGAAAAAAAAAAAAAACAAGTTTGAGACGAATTTTGTTAATGGAATTTTGTTCAAGCAATATTCCCATCATACGTATAGTACAAAGTGATCCTCGTACGTAGTTTGCTATTGATCAGATTGGGATGAAGAATAGATAAGCATATGAAGAAGCAAATAACATGGTGGGTAAATAGTAAACATATTGAAAGAAAAAAGAATGACAAAAGTCAAAGCTTCTTTTCTATGAGAATGATATTACATATGTAAGATGACCAGACCATCACATGATCTGAATATGATCATAGGCAAGTCTTCCCCATCATATAGAGTAATATTCAACCATGTTTGGTGAAAGTAACAAATTGGCCACTTCTCAACTTAATTATTGGAAGCATTCCCCTTGAGTACTACATGATTTTGAGAAATTAAGATACTGTCTGATCTCCTCTGCCTAACTATGTAGGCATTTCCTATAACTGTATCTTTTTGAGTGATCTTTACAAACAATATCTATTCAAATGTACGCTTACTAATGTACTTCAAGAAAACAGAACATGATATTTAAATATGCACATGGACCACTTCATCAAGGTAATCCTCCTTGCATGACCACTAATGTTTTATTAAAGTTTTTCAGCCAAAAAGTCTTTCAAGCAAGCATATTTGACTTATTCACTATAAGAAAAATAAATTTTTATGATCAACTATTTATAATAAAAAGTCTATTTGCGACTAATTTTTTATTGTAAATAATCATTTTGCTATAATTAATTAATTATAAATAAATAATTTTCTTCTAATAATTATATGTGTTTTATGACTTCTTGACAAAAGATAGTACTCTAAAAAACTGTTAAAAGGCGGCAATGAAGTAGTGGATAACTCTATATATCAACATTATTTTTTAAGATTCTCCGTTGTATATATACAGTATATAGCAATATTTTTGATTTATTGGACAGAGAGAGTAGGGATCAATATTCTTGCCCTTGGTTGAATGATCTATCGATTTTGTGGTTGCAATCGTTGTATTTAATTTGGAAGAATTCAAAGAGGGTACTGATGATAATCATGTTATTAGCTAGTTTGCTTTTTCACAATATAGATTTCTTTAATTCATTCAACACGTGGGTCGAAGAGATCAGTAGTACTGCTTTTATCTTAAAGATCGAAACACCTGACCATATTACTTAATTAATTAATATAAACCACTAATAATACTAATCCAGCGTTTACTAAACGTGATCGTGATCTTAATGCAGCATGCATGCATGATTCACAATGACAAGAGTATATATGTGTGTATTATATATATATATATATATTAGATCCAAGAATAATTAGTGGATGCACTATAAGGAAAATGGACACTAATGACAAAATATTTACAATCAAAATGATTATTTACGACTAAAACAAATTAATAGCGATTAAAATGAATTATTTGCTCGACTAAAAAATAATAACAAATAAACAGTTTTATTAATATAGTGATGACTTGATGGTTCGGTTAACGAATATTAGTAAACGACAACATTAATATTTTGTGTATCATGTGTGTATATATATATATATATAATTAATAAGCAACTTCCAAACAGTTTCAGTAGACCTAGATCATGCCTTCGAATCAGTCGACATACATGATGATACTTTAATCATAAATCTTATATTTTCCACATGCATTTTGGTTGGTTCAATTGTACTGTTAGTTGAAACAAGATGACTTTGTCATAATTACTTAATTCGATTATCAGTAGTTGCTCGACATACTTGCTCCATTAATTGGGTCCGGTTGGTCCTCCTCCATCGAGATAATAAATAGGTTCTGATTTTAATTTCGCTGTCAATATAGATATTCTGGCACGGTAATTACATGATAATATGTTGAACTTTGAATATCAAGAATGGAATTTGCTATGTACAAGCAAATTTGCGAACCAATCTATATACTCTGCAATGGATGCTGTTTTAATATTTAAAATTTAAATCCGCACAATTTTTATTAAAATGTGAATTTCTGTCCAATCACATTAAGTAAATGTGCGTTAAAATTTAAATCCGCACAATTTTTATTAAAATGTGAATTTCTGTCCAATCACATTAAGTAAATGTGCGTATTAGTATACAAAATCACTTACAAACATATTTTTTCAAATATTAAAGATTAATAATGATTTCCTCAAGTTCTTACATAAACTGGACCGTATTAAGTGAGAGAGACGCATGAAGTCAATCGAATATTTAACAAGATTTAGAGTGGATCCTATAATATTTATTGTTCTAGATTCATTTCATGTATCTATAGCTCTTTAACTCGAGACTCTCAAATTTAGACAACAACTCAATGGGAGTTGAAGCAATTAGTGATGCTTGCAATGTACGTACTTAGCCAACATGCAACAAGAAAAATAACGCTGGGGGCAGTGGGATGGCTTTGTTAGCGTGAGCTATTATTGTAATCAATTAAGAGAAATTTTAGGCATCTCTAATCTGTAAAATCTCAAAAACAAGGGAGATGAGCATTAATCTAGCACAAGACGCTGTATAGCCAAGAATAGATTTTTATGTTTAGGTTTTTTGATATATACAACTCACGACAGTATAAATGAATGAGTATACTTGAATACAGAATTTTTGACATGGTATCACGAGCCATACGAATTATGGCTTCCTGTATTGCACCCTAAACATACACCCTTTCCCCTCCATTCATGGCGAATTTTGACGATCAGAACACCTTTGGCGACACGTCCAATCTCTCTTATTCTATCATTCAATTCACTACAAGGATGACTGACGCTTTGAACAGAACTCAGACTCCGACCAGCACCACTGAATCCTCCACTGCTTCAATTAGCATCAAGTTGAACGGCTCCAACTATGCCTTATGGTCCTAGGTTGTTGTGATGTATATCTCTAGCAAGGACAAATTAGGGTATGTCAACAGCGACTTTCCCCAGCCGCCACCAACTAATCCCTCATTTCGCAAGTGGCGCACTGATAACGCCATTGTTAAATGTTGGTTAATTACTTTTATGAATTCTTCTTTGATTGGTAATTTTATTCGCTTTCCTACGTCAAAAGTAGTGTGGAACTCCATTGCAACTATCTTCTTTGATGGGAGTGATACATCACAAGTGTATGATCTCCAACGCCATATAACTTGCCTAAAGCAAGTCTTTGGGTCACTTGAAAAATATTACACTGAGTTGCAGGGTTATGGCGTGAAATTGATTTTCACCAATCGAATCCCATGGAATGCTCTATTGATATTCAGCATTATAATCAGATTATCCAGGAAGATCAAGTATATGTGTTTTTGGATGGTCTTGACGATTGGCTAGACAAATACATGCTGATTTCTATAGATGAAACCATTTCCTTCGAACAAGCAAGCATATGTGCATGTCAGATGGGAGGCTATATGATAGCAGATTATGATTAACTAAGACACTGATGGGATCCTGGGGGCTGTATCGACCTCTAAAGGTCTCACATTAGCCAACTCTGCCCCTGGTAAATTAGCCAAGACCCGAACCCTACTGATGCAAAAAAATGTTTTGATTGTGGCAACCAAAAACACACACGTGAAAATTGTTTTCAATTGCATGGATACCCTGATTGGTGGCATGATATGCAAGCCCGTAAACGTTGTGACAGAACTGGCACGACTGATAGTCTAGGCAAAGTTGCGGTCGTTGTTGCCTCACCTCACCTATATCTCATACAACCAAGCACAACATCCACAAATTCTCCTTCCAACTTGAACTCGGGTATCTCGGGTCTTGCCCTTCTTACCCCCCACAGTGATGCAGATTGTAGACAAAATACGTGTTGATGTTCTACAGATGAAATTGTTTCCTTCGATTGAGCAAGCATATGCGCATGTCAGATGGGAGGCTATACAACAACATGTTATGATTAACTAAGACATTGATGGGATCTTGGGGGCTGTATCGGCCTCTATAGGTCTCACATTAGCCAACTCTGCCCCTGTTAAATTAGCCAAGACCTGAACCCTACTGATGCAAAAAAATGTTCTGATTGTGGCAACCAAAAACACACATGTGAAAACTGTTTTCATTTGAATGGATGCCCTGATTGGTGGCATGATATGCAAGCCCGTAAACATTGTGATAGAACTAGCATGACTGGTAGTCTAGGCAAAGTCGCGGTCGTTGTTGCCTCACCTCACCTATCTCGGGTTGTTCTATACAACCTCCCCAACCTCTACATACCACCACTATTTAATTTCTTTTAATTTTTTTTTAATTTTTTAATATTTTTATTTTAAATTTGTTCTTTTTAAAATAATTTTATTTTTTTTATTCATTATTCATATATTAAATATTTAATAAAAATAAAATAAAATAAAATGTGGTGTGTGGAGATTGTGTGAATAGTAGGAGGTTGTATAGATTTTTTCCACCTATCTCTCATACAACTAGGCACAACATCCACAAATTCTCCTTCTGACTTGAACTCAGGTATCTCTGGCCTTGCCCTTCTTACCTCCCACAATGATGTGGACTATAGTGTATGGCTTCTCGACCTGGGGGCCACTGATCATATGACCTTTGATGCCTTGGGTTTCTCTCAGACATCTTTTCCATGACGCACCAGCATCGCCAATGCAAATGGTATTATTTCACAAGTCATTAGAGTGGGCTCTATGATTGTATCTCCATCCTTGCATTTATCCAATACTTTACTTGTTCCATCACTTTCACATAAATTGTTGTCTGTAAGCCAACTTACTACAGACCTAGGGTGTGTTGTACTTATTTATCCAAAGTTTTGTCTTATTCAAAATATTCTCACCAAGAAAATAATTGGGTGTGATACTAAGGGGGGGATTATATTATGTGGATGACCTCAGCATGGGCTAGGCACATCTCATGCACCATCCGCATACTTCTAAAGAGACACATATTTGGTTGTGGCATCGCCGCTTGAGACATCCATCTTTCCCTAGTTGAAGCATGTTTTTCCTGATTTATTTATGAATTTTCAACTTTTTGATTTGAAATGTGACACATGTATTTTGGCTAACGGCCACCGAGCTACTTATCCATTAAACATGAATAAAAGTGACACTCCATTTGCTTTAATACACTCTGATGTATGAGGACCCTCACCTATTATGAATATGTCTGGCTTTCGTTGTTTGTTATTTTTGTAGATGATTATACCCGTATGGCATGGCTCTACTTGATGAAATATAAAGATGAGATTCTTAGGCCTGGTTTATTTTTAGAGATGAGGTGAAATAAAAGTTAAAAAAAATATTGTTGTAATATTTGTTTTAATATTAATTTTGTTTTGGGATTTGAAAAATGTGTTTTGGAATTTAAAAAAGTTAAATTTTTTATTATATTTTGTATGGAGATTTGAAAAAGTATAATGATGAATTTGAAATGTGTTTTGGATTTTTGGTTTCATCCCAGTAAGCAAACCAGGCCTTAGTGTCTTCAAAACATTCCATGTTATGGTTTGCACCCATTACAGTGCCACCATGAAGGTTCTCTGCTCTGACAATGGTGGTGAATATGTCAATAAGTGCCTTAAAGCTTATTTTACTCAACAAGATTTAATTGATGAAACTCTATGCTCATAGACACCCTAACAGAATGATGTTGCAGAGAGAAAAATAGACACATTCTTGAGACTGCACATGCTCTACCTCTCAATGCTCAAATGCCTCAACATTTTTGGATAGATGCCATATCTATTGCTATTCATCTTCTCAACCAAATGCCTTCCAAGGTTTTGTCTTTTAAGACTCCACTCCAATCTCTTCCTACACATGTGTCACTACCAACCATGTTGGTGCTTCCTCCTCTGGTCTTTGGATATGTAGCATATGTACACCTCCACAAGAACCAACGTACTAAATTTGATCCGTGTGCGCGTCAGTGTCTTTTTTTGGGCTGTGGTGAACATCAAAAAGTGTATTGTTGCTATGACCCTACCACACAAAAGCTCTATGTGACTATGGATGTACAATTCTTGGAGACTGATATGTTTTACTCTCCTTTGGCACCTACTTCTCCTCTTCAGGGGAAGACACATGATAAAGATGTGAATCGGTTCCAACAAAAGTGTCTGAATGAGTTTAATTGGGTCAGACATGAGAAACCACTTGAGCATGATGGACCAAATCATGAGAAGCCGAATGACAACCCAATTGTTGTCAATTGTGAAGCTGATATACGTCTTAGTGAGGAGATTGATATATGTCCTAATGTGGAGCATGCAATATCTGAGACCGAACCTATATCCCCCTACTCTAAAGTGCCAGTCGAATCATCTTCTAAGAATACTCTTGAAATAAGTACTTTTACTACACCCCTACATACCGATGATATAGATGCATTTGTGAGCTATGTCTTACCTCACAGGTACAATCGTGGCAAGCCACCCAATAGATACTCTCTAGAGATTGAAGAACAAAAGTTGAGGTATCCAATTCCCAAGTATATATCTACCAACGGATTCTCTGAACTTCTCAAGAAATTTGCACAGGAACTCTCCATGTGTTAGATTCCTACTAGTATTCATGTGGCATTGACAAATCCAAGATAGAGTCGAGCTATAAAGGAAGAAATTGAGGCATCACTAAAAAATGATACATGGAATCTTGTTCCATTACTTGAAGGACAGAAAAGAATAGGATGCAAGTAGGTGTTCTCCATTAAATACAAAGCAGACGGATTTGTTGACCGGTACAAAGTAAGATTGGTAGCAAAGGGATACACACAGACATATGGTGTGGATTAATATGAAACTTTCTAACCTGTTGCCAAGTTGAATATAGTTAAGAGTGTTATTGTCCCTTGCCACAACTCTTGATTGGCCTTTGCATCAATTTGATGTAAAGAGTGCTTTCCTCCATAGTAATCTTCAAGTGAAGGTTTATATGAATGTTCCTTCACGTTACACTGCATCTTCAAAGACCAAAATAGTGTGTAAATCACAACGAGCTTTGTATGGATTGAAGCAGTCACCACAAGCATGGTTTGGAAGATTTAGCTTGGCAATGAAGAAATATGGCTTCCAACAAAGTAATTCTGATCATACTTTGTTTTTAAAGTATAAGTTGGGAAAGATAATTGTTTTGATAGTCTATGTAGATGACATGATTATCACGAAAGATGATGGAGAAAAAATATCTTGGCTTTAGAAGCAATTAACAACTAAATTTGAGATGAAAGATCTGGAAGGACTCAAGTATTTCTTGGGAATTGAAGTTGTTAGGTCTAAGCGAGGTATATTTCTCTCCCAACAGAAGTACATATTAGACTTGCTAACCAAAGTTGGAATGTTGGAGTGCAAACCTGCAAACACCCCATTATTCAGAATCACAGACTTGGAGAATATCAAGACCAAGTACCAATAGATAAAGGAAAATATCAAAGGTTAGTTGGTAAACTCATTTATCTCTCTCATACTTAGCCAGATATTGCATACGCTGTAAGTGTTGAAAGCCAATTTATGCATAATCTAAGGAAGAGTCATATGGAAGCAGTGATTAAGATATTTTAATACTTGAAGTCATCCCCGGGCAAAGGGCTTATGTTTATAAAACATAACAATCAATTGAAGGTTGATGAATATTGTTGAACTCAAGGTTTCAAGGTTCATGTAAATCTACACATGGATTTTGATGATAACAAATGAATTCAAAGAATAAAGGAGTCTCAAGCTCAAGTTGTCTACACAATACAATCAAGCACATCAAGGAACCAAGCATGAGTAAGAAGGGAACAAGTTCACATTAAAATCATAGAGTAATTTTGTAAATCTCTTAAAAATTCGAAATTAGGATTAAGGCTCAAAATAAATATTTTATCATAAAGCATTAAAATACATTTTCCACATGTGCATGAATATTTTGAAAATTAAATTTGAAAATTATGAAAGATGATTGATTGTCATCTTTCACATGTGCATGACATGATTAAAGGTTTGAACTTTGAAAATATTAAGATGATTGATTGTCATCTTTCACATGTGCATGATATGATTAAAGGTTTGAACTTTGAAAATATTAAGATGATTGATTGTCATCTTTCACATGTGCATGTTTTATTTGAATATTTTCAAAAGTGGTGGATGCTTTTCTTAACTTATGCAAAAGGTAGATGTCTTTGTTTGAAAATTTTGAAAAGTAAAGTGTGCTCCTTTTGTCATATGCAAAAAGTAAAAGATTAGGTTTGAAATTTTTGAAAAATAAAGTGTGCTCCTTTTGTCACATGCAAAAAGTAAAAAGATTTGATTTGAAATTTTTGAAAAGTGAATGATGATGTCTTTGACATGTGAATCTTTTTAAATTTGAATATGAAGTCTCATATGCCTATAAATAGATCATTTGAGAGCTTTACATTCACAACACCTAGAGCATACAACATTCATTCAAAGCTTTCATTCTCTCTTCTCTAAGCATTGAGCCTTAACCCTTGTTCATTTTGAGAGATATAGTTTGCGCTGTATTGTTTTTATTTCACTCATTGAGGAGTGTTTTCTGATAGCCTACCCACTATCAATTCTTGTATCAGTAAAAGGGTGTGTATAACCCTTGTGTGTGTAGAAGGTGTTCTACACGGGGAATAGTTAAATCACCAAGTGTGAGGTGATTAGAAGTGTAGAGGGTGTTCTACACGGATTCTTTTGAGCGGTGCTGCTCAAAAGTGTAATAGGTTTCTATCTCCACCTGAAGGAGATTGAATAGTGAATTCGGGGATCCTCAAGGGGTAGCTTGAGGCGAGAACGTAGGCAGTGGGGCCGAACCTCGTTAACATACTGAGTTTGCTTCTCTCTTACCCTTACTCTTTATATTTATTGTTGTTTCATATTTTGTTTATATTTTAAATTATATATTTGATTTATAATTGTTATTTTTTTAAATACAACTCAATTCACCCCCCCTCTTGTGTTAGTCATCTGGGCAACAAATATATAGATGCAGATGGGGCTAACAATATCACTGACAGAAAATTAACCTCGAGGTATTTTACATTTGTTGGAAGAAATCTTGTAATCTGGAGAAGAATAAACAAAAGGTGGTAGTTTTGTCAAGTGCTGAATCTGAGTTTAGGGGAATAGTTAAGGGTCTTTGTGAACTCCTTTAGCTAAGAAAGCTATTCACTGAAATTGGATTTGCCCCCACTTTCAAGATGGACCTTTTTCGTGATGATAAAGCAACTATTGCCATTTCTCACAATCCTATCCAATATGATCATATTAAACACGTGAAGGTAGACCAACCCTTCATCAAAGAGAATCTCAAAGCAAAAATAATTCAGTTTCCATTTGTGAAATTCGAAGATCAGTTGGCAGATATCCTTACAAAAGCAATGTCTAGCAAGGACTTCTACAACTCACTTGGCAAGTTGTGCATGCGAGATCTCTATGCAACAACTTAAGGAAGAGTATTAGCGTAAGTTGTCATTGTAATCAATTAAGAGAGATTTTAGGCATCTCAAACCTATAAAATATCGAAAATAAGGGAGATTAGCATTAGTCTAGCACCCGACACTGTACAGCGAACAATATATTTTTATGTTTAGGTTTTCTGATGTATACAACTCACGGTAGTATAGATGAATGAATATACTTGAATACAGAATTTTTGATAGCCTTCAATAGTTAAGTTAGAAAGGGATTAACTTCTCTTAGAGCACTAGCAATAGGCTCGCTATAGCCCATTGCAAGTGTAAAATGGCACGATATACTACAAGGACGGGCCACATTAGCCTTGCTAAGACTTGAGCTATAGTAAATCCATCTTCCTCACCAACATTGGTGAGGTACTATTCAACGTTCATTCAATTAAATCTGATTTTAATAAAGGAGAAAGCCACGCAAAAGCATCTCTATATTCCTCATACGTCGTTCTCTTCATCTCTCTCCTAGTCTTCTTCTCTTTGTTTAGTGTATGTTGAGCAAAAGGTGGAGGAGTAGAATGCATGTCATTCTCTCATCCATGCAAAATCCTGAGGCAGGTTAGGGTTTCTTCGATCTAAAACCTCTCTCCCAAATTAATTCAACCAACTTCAACTTTGTTTACAGAATTAATAGAAAGTGTTTGAGTTTTTCTTTTGGGGGTTATTGGGTATAATTAAAGTGACGTAATTGTCTGTATGCGTTTTGTGTATTTAGGTTTTGTTTTGAAACTGTGCGTTGTTGTGATTAATTGAGTTAGTTGGGTTTGAATTGAGGCTATGAACATTGGGGAATTGAAAGTTAGGGGTTCTCTTTGTCGATTGTCTTAAATGTTGGGTTTGAACTCTACCATTGAGTGAGTTCACATGTAATTGACTCTCTTGGCATTTGAGGGTGAATATTTCAACATATGTGGATTCTGATCTTTTTTGATAAAGAGGGACTGTTATTTGTTAAAAAAAAAATCACATCGGGTAAAAAAGTGAAGGAATGGATAATTAATAGTGGGTTGGGAAAGTTATAACTACTAGATAACTGGAGATCTTCGACTAATAACTCTTTGGTTAGGAAAATAATTATTGAATATGCTAGTGGACAAAGACAGAATGACCAAGTAGAAAGTTGTGGCAGCAAAGTAGTTTATTAAGACATTCTTAGAAAGAACTGGATCTTCATTAGATAGGAAGGAGAGGTTTTCATTGATCTTTCGAAGTGGATGATTTATGCTCATTCAAGCGAAAATGCTAGGGTGTCCTCTTTGGTTCTCAGTTCTTCCTGTGCTATTTTCAATTGTAGAACCTTTTTAATATTCTGTTTTAGGTGGGATGGGTTGTGATAACATATTGACTTGGTCTAGGTTTTGTTTCAGCCAATTGGGACTGACAATTGATGCAATTCATGAAAGGCAAAGGACTAGACAAAAAAGTCAAATTAACTCATTTCAGGAGATGTTAGATTGTGTAGATCAAATACCCAACATTCTTGCAAAATTTTAAAAAAGAATTAATTATATTAAAATATATAATATTATATTATTATTTAAACTTTGAAATGACTAGATCGATGTGGACTATCTAGCTAAACCATGTGAATTATAGTTAATAGAATAAATTTCAACTTTAATTTGAAATTAACAATAACGAGACTATTACTAATACTCTTAATCAGAAGAAATTCAAGAGATAGTCCAACCGAAAAGATACATGCATCGGCTACTTATTTATAGGGGTTGAGGAGCTAAACAATATGGTATGGTCCCTTCGGTAGTGTAATTTAAAGGAGTTTGGTACAATAAGATTCCTGTAAAAGTATGATTCGGCTATGGATAGCTCTTTTACAGTTGAAGCATCTCGCTTGGATTTATCTTCGTCAATCTCAAGTTTAGAAGAATTCGGTTTGCTCTGGTTCCAGATCGAGTTCGACTACAAGAGGTGGCTCTATCCCACCGTACAATGCATTTTATTAAGGTAATAAAGAAATAGTTTTATCTTATTTTATTATTATTATTTTTTAAAATTTACATATAAAATATAATAAATAATTTAATTTTTTTAAATTTTAAAATAATAATAATATTAAAAATAATATTTTATTTAATTTTTAATTTTTATCTAAAACTATTCTATCTAATCTGAACACTATCCAAAGGGGGCTAAGTTTTATCATTTTTAATCGCCGTACTTCCCGTGTATCCCTCGATCGTGACTAAGTTTTTAGCCACCCGCTATCATTGCCTCACCAGCTATCACCAGCTATGCACTCAAGTCTTGTTAGTCGTTCTCCAGCTTTTTTTCCCGCCTACAGCAAGTATTTAGACTAACAGGGACAGCTGAATTTGATCCGTGGCAAAAAATTAGTTAATTTCAGCCCATATTTCTCGATGGGAAATATTGTGGTTAATAACTTAATGGGATCGACCGATTGAGAATTGTACTACTGAGAAGTTGAGATGTCACGAATTTCATCATAAGATGCTGCACTGAATTTAGTTAGTGAAAAGAAGAAGAAGATCAAGAAGAAGAAAGAAGAGTCAACCATGCCACAAGCTTCCAGGAGAGATTCTAAAATACGGGTACTAGGCGTAGGAAGTAGTAGGCAGTAGGCAGTAGGCAGCAGGCAGCACAATTATATGATATTTGTGGATAACATTAAGCAAGGAGAGATCGATGGAGTAGGCAGTAGGCAGATAGCATATTAGTGCGCGACCCACTACCGACCAATGGGCATGCAGTTCGTCATGAGTTATCCCAGACCATCTGCTCCCAAACACATAAAGACCATTAGCATTAAGTCTTCAAAATATAATATAATTATTAATTAATTTTTTTAATTCATAATTTAATTAAAATATAATTATTAATTAACATATAATAAATAAAATAGTAAAAATATGATAAAATAAAATAAAATAAAATTAATAATTACAAATAATAAATATTTTTTTAATTATTAATTATTTATTACTATATATTTTCATAAATGGATAATTTAACATAAAAATTTAATGTGAATAGTCAAAATTAAATTATTGTTATATTATTTGATTATTATATAATAAAAATAATTATTTTAATATAAAATTTTATGTAAATGAAATAGTCAAAAATTAAAATCTAAATTATATTAACTAAAATTATCATTTAGTATTAATTAATAAACAATCTAATGAGAGTGTTCACTAATCGTCTCCAGCTTTTTCACCCGCCTACAGCAAGTGTTTTGGCCCAACAGGGATAACTTTGATCCGAGACAAAATATTATTTCAGTCCATATTCCTTGATAGGAGTCTGGAGATACTGTGGTTAATGGGGATCGACCGATCGAGGATATAAAGTACAACTGAAAAGTTGAAAGAGTTGAGATGTCACGAGTTCATCATATATATATATATATAAGATGCTGTACTGAAGAGGAGTAGTCAACCAAGCCACAAGCTGCAAGGAGAGATTCTAAAATAAGGGGCGGTAGCACAATTGGATGATATTTGTGGTTAATATTAAGCAAGGACTAGAGATCGATGGAAATACGGTGGCATTTTATGTTAGAGATCTGAGAGTTTTAGTGCGCGCCCCACTACCGAGCAATGGGCATGCAGTTCATCATGATCACATTAGAAGAAAATTAATTATTGGTGATCAATTATTTTTTGTTAAAATATTATTTTTTATTAAAATGATTCTATTTTTATCATAAATAATCACTTTATCGTAAATAATTTATCAATAATACTCATTTTTCTTTATAGGGTCAATCATCTCAAACCAGCTCCCGAACACATAACAAAAACAGCAATTAAAAACAAAGCAAAACACCTTTGTTTAGATTAAGGTCCCAGCTAACACATGCACCGTGCAGGCCAGCACTAGTTTTAATAGTTTACTAAACTGATCCATTCCTTTTATTTATACCTTTTTGAAATCCCTCAAAATCTTTGGCATGATAAGGACCCGGTTGCCCTTCCTTTTCCTAAGATCTAGATCCATGACAATCTTAACATGATTAATATTTCTTTTCCCCACCGTCCTTTTTTTGCTGGTGCTTATATATAATCCCTCATGATCTTAAGTTGACATTTTATGATCATCAGAGTAGTGCGTGCATTCATGTACGTACCAGATTCCATATGCCAAACATGATCTCTAGCATTTCCCTTTTGATTTTGGGCCATTGAACTTGACACCTTTTGACTTCATAATGCAGGTAGGCTAGCCACGGTTACAACTTACATTGACCTATATCTAGACTTCGGAAAAAGAAGAGTATATTATATATGGCATTGGCATTCTTTTAATATATATGGGTCAATCGGTTCAAGGTCAAAACATGCAGCTTAAATCACTAGAGTACTTCAACTTTTTTTCCATGATTTGAAACTATATTGATCTCTTCATGATCAGTACCTGCTCATCATCATAAAAAAGATTATTTTTAAACATTTTATTTCTACCTTTTTCTGAACGTCATTTGGATTTCTGGCGCCCTTTTGCGCTGTTCATGAATCAAATATCAAGTATATATAGGACATTCTCAGGAGATATAGCACAGAACAGGTACAAAATTTTGGTTAAAAATATCTATTGCCAACAAAATGAATTCAATACAGTCCAAAAGAAACAGTACTACAGTACTACTCCACCAGTTTTACCAGCCTGCAGGTTATAATTAGGCACCCATGAAAACGACTCTGCTGTACTACAAGAGGTGGCAATTAATTTACAAAATTTGATGCATGGAACAATGACGTTTTTGAGACCTAAAGTATCGATGGATCGATATTAGAAAAATCTTTTTTTTTTTTAAGATATTAGAAAAGTCTTTCGTGCAATATTATTAACTAAAATTAAAGAGAACTTTAATTACCAGCATTAATGCTGAACAATCGTACGGATCATGATTAGTACTAGGGATATTAATACATGCAGCTTTGACTTATTCCTCTAGTTGGTACGTACCACTTTTTTTTATTATTAGTGTACAAATTGTGTCCTAGCTAGTAACTTTAATTGGGAATCGGGATAAGACTATATTTTTCAGATAAATATCTAACGATTCAAGAAGTCGCATTTCTTTATTGAGATTGGTAAGAATCGCACTTAAGACTTTAAAATCGTTTTTGTTTTTGTTTTTTTATCTGCTCTATCTTTATTGAAATAAGATGATCGTTAGAAATTCTATCTCACTAAATTTTATATCTTTGCAATCACTTAATATATCATATAATGCTTTCTTTCATAAATAAAAAAATAAAAAAATAAAGGAAAAGTCTGAACGTTAAATAAGGTCGAATCTCATAGGACACTGAATCCCTTTTGTTTTGCGTGATGCTCTCGGACAGCATAGCATATCTCCTTTTCAACTTTTGATATTGGGACAACAAGTTGCAAAATATATATATATATATATATATATATATATAGTAGTGAGTCATATATATCACTGGTCACTGACTCACTACTGCTCAAGTGGGGAACACAACGACCTATAGCATTAGTAGTAGTAACCCTTTTAAATAGCATATATTTATATTTGAAAGAAAATTTTATACATTACATTATTGTTTTATTTTCATCACATTAGATAAAATATAATATATTTATCATCACTTAATAAACTTTTATAATTAGACGATTCTTTATTATCCTATAGTATAAATATGTCAGATATTATATAGTAGAATAAAAATAAGATGGATGGTATGATGTACAACGTTATTCTATTTTTTAATAAATTTGTGATTTAAAAAAAATTGAGGGAGGAATGCTATTCATCATCCCATGCCACACATTTTATATATTTTAATATTACTAATGCTATTCATCATTCCACGCCACACATTTTATATATTTTAATATTATTTTTTTTAATTTTATTTTATTCTCGTTAAATTAATTGAGTTATTCTGCTTATCATTCATATGCCACATATTTATAATAAAGAAACAAAATAAATTAAAATAAATAATATTATATGTAATATGTGAGGTGGATATACTAGAATTACTATGTCAATTGACATACCTAGTCTCAGTAGCTCTCTAGCATTGCTTTATTTTAATATTGTGTGTGTATATATATAAATATGTGTGTGTGGAGATCAAAGTACTGGTCGGCATGCATATTACTATACGTCTGTGTTGATCTTTATCTCTACTAACTTTCTTTTCTTTCAAGAGCATAACTTATCACCTGTGCCTCCGAGTGGGTATAGAATTTATCTTCTACATGTCCATAGAGTTTTGAAAAATCCAAACATCTCGAGATAGATAGAGAGGTTGGATTTGTCGAAGACAATAGAGAAGTGTCACGTAAGGCTTGAATTTTCAAACATGTGATTCGTGCAGCAGCAGATAAGTTTCTTATGTCAAGACCCCCTTTCTTGTTCCCCCCTCTCCCTTGAATCGAAACCACGATCCTCCTCGCCTTACCATTGTCGGCCCACCTCCACCGCTATACTTGAACAAATGCTTGGTTTTCAAGGTCATTTACTTGGTCAGCATGATGGAGTACTTCTCTGGGTGTATTGTGTAAATCTATTCCTTCTTCAATAGATCTAGGTCGTGCAATCTTACGAAGAATCCAATCATATAGTCTTGATTTGATCCCTAGATTTTGAACATGAAATCAAATGATCGGTGGTTGACCTCCACGTCGTCGTCACAGATCAGAATGACTCGGGTCCCGATAGAGAAGGGGCGAGAGAGGAGCCCAGTGTTGAGGCTACTCGATGGTTGACAACCAAGGGAGATCAGTGCCACGTTGAGGGAGGAGACCGAGAGATTTTGGGCCAATCGGTCTATGGTTTGGACTGAGGTGGAGGGTCTGTAGATTCGGGTTAGGGTTTTGGTGAAGGAGAGGGAAGGGGAAATGGTAGATCGAGAGGGAAGAGAGAGATCAAGTTCTTAGGTTCTCAACGTTACTGAGTGAGAGCAAGAACAAGAGAAAGAGACAAGCATTTTCGATTTGATCCCCTTCATTGCATCGAAAATCAAAAATTGGAAAACCCCTTACATGGCAGCAGTGTAGTTGTCTCCATTAAAATCTCCTTATAGGAGACATGACCTACCTAAAACGTTTCACTTCTTTCAAGTACTTTTGTCGATCTCTCTTATTCACACAAAAACCTTTTCTTCGACCTGCGTGTATTTTTGTTAATGAATCGTGATAGTTTTTTGGCAAAAATAATGCTAATTATAATAAGATAAATATTACAAAAAAATTACTTATTTGTAGCCAATTATTTCTTATCAAAATTATCATTTTATATCAAAATGAATTTGTTTTCTAATAATAGTCATCTTTATTATAAATAATTTGTCGAATATTCATTTTTTTTTATAATGAAATATGTTGCGTGCGTACATTCCTGCATAGAATTCATGTAGTGCAGCAAATGGAGTGTCCAATACATAACGTCTGTAGTGTACAATTTTAATTCGGCCTAAAAAAGAGATCATCCATTTCTTTGAAATCTACTTGTAATTAATATTTTCTCAATTTTTTTTTTTAGAAATATGTTTAGCATTAAACCAGAAACTTGAGCTTACAAATGTAACCTATAAATACTGATAACTCAGTTTACAACTTCCTCGTTGTCGTCGTCAAACCTGAGGGGGTGGGGGGGTGGGGGGGTGGAGCTCCAGCTCCACCTTCCCCTTTCGTTCTTTCCCTCCCCTTCTCTATTTAGTTTCCCGACCACTTTTGTGTTCAGTTGGAGGTGGTTTTCAGATTTTGTAGGTAGTTTTGGCTTGTAGCAGGTTGATGCAGTTCTGGTAGTCCAAGCCCACCACGCGCCCCATCTCCGTTCTTGTTGTCTGCCGATCTTGAAGTCGTTCAGAGCTTTTGTTGAATGGAATGGCACGTGCTTCGAACGCATAGGGCCCTTCTTCGACGTGCCTCACTTTTTGGGAGAGATCCTGCCGCCGTGTTGTCCACGCGCCACCACAATCGAGTTTTTTTATTGTTTTTGTGTTTGTGTTAATGTATCTATGTTTTGGTTTTGTTGTATTATTGTTTTATATTTGTATAGATAAAATTCTATAATGAGAAATAGTCTTCCAGACCTTTGGTCTGCAAAGTTTTAGTTCTCTCCTTCTTTGAATGAGATATTCTTAATAACTGCCTTCTTTAGAGATAGTTCTTGATTGGGGTGATACCCGCCCAGGTGGGGGTGGGGCACCCCTACTTCCGGCCCCCGCCCCTGCCTGAGCTAGGGGCGGGAATTCCTCCCCACACCCCGCCTCTGCCTACACAGGGGCGAGGTACCTCGTCCCGCAATGGAATAGCGGGGGTGGGGGTCCATCCGCCTACCCCCGCCCCCGCCCCCGCCCCATGGCCATGGCCATTTTGCAATTTTGGGACCTTTAAGCCCAAATCAAATTTCTGGGTCATTTTTTGTCTAAAACAACATCAAACCTGATTTAAACACATAATTACATGTTAAAAAATATTTCATTATTAAAGTCTACAGTCACTTAAAAAAAAAACATAACTAAAACAGTAAAACTTAGAAGAAAGATTAAGTTATTAAAAATTTACAATAATACAAATTAATCCTACAAAATTATAAATTGTGCTATTAATATAATTATATTATTATATATAATATATTAATATATATAGTATATGTTTAATTATTTAATATATTTTTAAATATGCGAGGGCAGGGGCGGGGTATATGCGAGACAGGGTTGGCCCCTTACCGCCCCCACTCCCGCTCCCGCTCCCACTTTGAACCATTAATGCGGGGCCGGGGGGGGGGGATCCCGCCGGCCTTTTTCTGAGGGGAGTGCACCGCCCCCGCTATGCGGGGAGATGCGGAATGCAGGCAGGGCAGCGGGTGCGGGTACCCGCTGCCCACCCCTACAAATGCCACCTAAAGCAGTTTTGAAATAATCTGCAAAATAAATTATTGAACTACGATAAAAAGTCACAACGAGAAGAGGTGCACTGCATTTGATTAATTAGTCTGTCTGAAGGAGATATCCATGTCCACTTTGCCAAGATCCCATGTTAGAAAAAACGGAAAACAGTCATCTAAAGGAGAACTGATACATCGAAAAAGGACGACCGCCGGCTGTGGCGGTGCATGAGGAGCACACGCTGCACTGGAAGTAAAATCGAAAGGACATAATGGAATATCAGAAGCCGCTAATTCTAAAACTGGCACGCGTGGCAGCAAAGAAACTTTCCAAGTGTGGTGGCGCGTGAGCGTCACGTACACCCCATCAGGCGTGTGAGAGAAAAGCGTCGTACATCTAAGTGCATTTTTCCTCCCTGCCCATAGATCGGCATTTATAGACTTTATCTGTCCGATGTGTGGTGGTCAAAGATGCTCGACAAGTAGTAGATCGGCAACTCCAAGTGCTGTAGATAAAACACTATAAAAGTATGAAAAATAACAAGAAAAATAAGTAAGAAATAAACTAAAAATACCCCATAAGACTGGGCGGGAGGGAGGGCTCCTCCCTCCCTCGAAAATAGCCTTCAATGGCTAGGAATCGATGACAAGAAGAGAGAGAGTGTGTGTGTGTGTTTTGATGTCCAGACTTCATTTCAATAACATAATAGAGGCTTTTCCACTACCATATTAATTAGGAATATCTTATAAACGGTCCGACTAGCAAAAGTGTTTTATTAGCCCACCACTCAAATGCCGACAGCTAAGCATTCCAGAAAACTTAACGTATGAGGGCACTCCACAAGAAAAGTCCTAAGCGTGAATTTGCCCCTCTCGGCATCGTCTCCTCCATTAGAACCAGAGGAAGTTTCGTACCAGAAGTGATTCGTTGGCGTCTCCCCGATCAAAGACACCCACTAATTATTATTTAGTATCAAACAAGTCAACTAAACAACCTGTACTAGCATTTTCTAGCTTTTTTTTTTCGTCTTGTTTATGTTCCTCTTAGATATACCACTTCTAGAGCTACCAGAAAGCAAGGAACGAAGAAGGAGGTTTCTGAATTGAAATTAAGGATTTTTCTTTCTTCCCTTTGAGGTCTTTAAAGTTGGTTGTCTTAGATAAATGGTATTGTGAGAAAAGTGCACCCAAAAAAGTATACAAAGGCAATGAAAGAGGTCAGTGCATGTCTGTTTGATCTGAGAACGAAAGTTTTTACAACGGCAACCTCATCGGCATTGATAAGAACAAACTCATGGACTGTAAATTTTAAGTAATGTTTCTGGTAATGTTTTTCTATGAAATTATGTTTCTTGGAATGTAGATTTTTGCAAGAAGAAGAACGTGACTACACTTTGCTTGCCATATTAGGGTTTAGCACAGTAGTTGTTTGATAAAAGTTTTAAGTGAGCATCTTATGAGAGGATGTACTTGGGCGTTGGAGGTGGTGGTCGGAGATGGTGGGCTGCACGACCTAATGCCGGTTTGATTTATTGCAGGTTATTGAGGATCGAAAGTAGAAAGATGAAAAAACCCGCAAGTGAAAATTCAAAACCAGGGAAGAAGGAAAATTTCATCTCAATCATGTATAGCTGATTTCATTTTTGTAGGTTAGATTTTGTTGACGTGACATTCATTGATTAGTGGGCTAGCAAAATGGTGTTGCTAGCTTGACTTCTACACAACTTCCTAACTTTCACACATCATCATTTTTTTTAATTTTTTAATATTTTAATTTTGAATTTTTTTTTCTTTTTAAACTAATTTAATTTCTTTATTCATTATTTATATATTAAATATTTGATTAAAAATAAAATAAAATAAAATAAAGTGTGATGTGTGGAAGTTGTGTAAATAGTAAGAGATTAAGTAGATTTTTTCTGCAATATTATATGTAATTAATGATTGATTTATTACCTACTTAATTAATCATTATAAAAGGCTAAAGCAAAAAAATAAAAACAAAAAATAATAATAATAATGTACAAACTATATATTTAATATATACCAACTTAACAATTGCAAACAGCTAGGCTATAAATTGTGTTCGTATAATTAACAAGGATGGTATATACATGAGTACTCATTGAGTAGTACGTACAAATTATATATACATGAGTGTTCAAATCATGGAATTTTAACATGATAATTCGGCCGTATCAAATTCAAATTAGCTTATGGCGCAGTATAATGGATGAGAAATTTATTATCAAGAAAAAATATCAACAAATTAAAGTGCATTGTTTAAGATCATCAGATATATGTATATATAGCAATTTATGTACTCGAGGCGTTATATATATATATATATATATATATATATATATATGGCCTTATTACAATATATATACTTTTTTTTTTACCTCTCATTTAAGATCATCAGATATATGTACTCGAGGCGATATATATATATATGGCTATATATATATATATATATGGCTTTATTACAATATATATACTTTTTTTTATTTGATATTGAGGAATTTGTGGAGGGAGATCGAACCTCAGACCTCTCATTTAAAGTTAAGTGTCAACCACAGGCTATAGGCCTAGGTTATTATAAGATCCTGTTTAAATTTAAAAATGAAATGAATTTATTTTATTTTTTAATATTATTATTATTTTAAATTTTAAATTTTAAAAAAATTGAATTGAAATTTGAAAAATATATATTAAAATTTAAAAAATATGTATAGAAATTTATATTTTATATAAAAAAAATTAAAGAAATATAATAATAAAATAAAAATGAGAATGGAGATAAATTTCGAATCCAAACAAAACCACGTACTGATCAGCGAGTACTACGTGCAATTTTAGTGGTTGATGAGATGCAACTAAAATATTTATCGGCTTAAGATCAAAAAATTTGGGCCGAATACATGAGTAAGTAACAGTACTGATATTTGTTATATCAAAAATTTTATATGCAGTTATTTTTATATATATTATTTTTATATATTTTATTAATATAATTGATTATATCACTTTTTTTAATATAAAATATTTGTCTTGGTCAATCACCTTAATAGAATACGTAAAGATAAGTACACAAAAATAATTGTATATAGCAAAACACTTATTTTATATATATATATATATATATATATTGACTTTGATCAATATCGATCCATTAATTTCTCACCATATATTTAATATATATGCAATTTCTTGTTTCAAAAAATATATAATTACACTACTGAATCACTGAACATTTTATTTTTTTAATCTATAAATTTAAATATTCCACATTATAAACTACTCAAATTTATAAACCTTATTTGAATTTCAAATCACCTTATAATTAAACTTATACTATGTGTCTTTTACGTTTTCAAATATATATATATATATATTGAAAAGATTAAAAGAGAAATGTTACAAGGAAGTTGTTAAACATACACATTTTCTACTTAACAAACATGCATGTGATACATTATTTTTGTTCTTCTATTTAAATATATAATAATACATGATATTTAAATATTAAGATAGAATATCTGAAATAACAAATCATATATAAATTAAGCGAAGATGTGTAATATATAAATTGTCGACATTGGATTGGAGGTGAAAAACATGATGGCGCGTCCTCTCTCAGATCCTATAACCCCGAGAAAGTGGTAGGGAAAGGGAAGGTTTGGATTCCTGATTGCAAAGAGTGCAAACTTTTGAAGAGGAATAACATGAAACCTGGGTCCCTCACGCCCCGCACTGATAGGAACGGTCCCTTACGCCCCGCACTGATAGGAACCCTCCTAAGTAAAAGGGAGGGAGGCGGCCTAGCAAGGAATCATGCCATCAGTGTCAATGTACTATACTAGAAAAAAGAGACCTACGAATAAAATAATTAATTCCAATATAAATATATATATTTATGATTAATCCGTATTAATTTAGGTTATTGGAGTGGCCTGAAACACAAAAACTTGCTATTTAATTTAATTATAAGTCTAAAACAAATCCCAATCTACTCCTATATATATATAACCACCTTCACTTCATTCTGACACATCCTCCTCCATAAGAATAGCTTCTAGTTCTCGATATTCTTAACATATAATTAATCTATTTGATCTTTCTATTCAAGGCTCCCTCAAACGAAGAAAGTTCATCAGAAGAGATCGATGATGCAGGAGGACAAGAAGATGAAGGTGAAGAAAGGATGGTTAGCAGTTCAAGTGGGATTAGAAGATGAAGACGGCGAGTTTCAACGTTTTGTGATTCCCATATCCTATCTCTACCATCCTTTATTCCAGAAACTTTTGGAGAAAGCACATGAGATTTATGGGTACCACACCACCGGCCCTCTTAGGCTACCCTGCTCGGCCGACGATTTCCTTCATCTCCGGTGGCGGATCGAGAAGGAACCTAATCATCATCACCATAATCACCACGCCGGCCATCATTCTCATCTTTCCGGTGCTTTGTCCTTCCACTCTTGTTGATCATCTGAGTACGTTTGTATGTGTGTATATATATATACACCAAGTTTTCTTTTCTCAGAGATCAGAAGGCTTTCACAGAATCACAAGGAGAGAAAAGAAAAAAAAAACAAAATACATGTTTGAGACGAATTTTGTTAATCAAAGATGGTACTTTTCCCTGTACTTTTAGTTTTTACATTCTGACTTAATTATCCAAAGGAAGCTGTCCTGTAATGACAAAAGGAAAGGGTAACGAAGATCATCATCTAGAATGTTATTGGTAATAATCTAACCTGCATTGATTCAAAAGTCTTAAAGACTGTTGGATACTAGTTTGGTTAAACTTTTTAACTCTTACGATCATAATATTTCACCACGCTTCCGAATCTGACGGCCACGGCAGCCCACTCTATCGACACTAACCCGGATGGCTTCAGTCATCTGTCAAGTTGATCGAATATATTAAGTTGATCGAGAGGATTGATTTGCCTGGGAATTACCATCAAATTAAGATGTAACCAGGTTTGATTAATTTTGTTGCCCAAGTATTGTTTGTGATTATTGGAGGCCTCATGTATTAATAATTTAACTCATTGGTGCTTGAGGGATGTATCTAATTTTGTGGTATGTACTAAAATGATAGAAGTTAGTGTTACAGGAATGATAGCCAGCATGCCCACGAATAATTAATGGTAAATAGGAAGTGTGGTCTGCTGTAGCCATTATACATAGGTTTATTTAAGATGTAAAACCTGGCTTACTTTTGCCAACATCCAGCACTAGTAGTACTTGTCCTGTTTTATTTCCTTCTGCCTCTCAAAAAAAAAAAAGAAAAATATATGTGCACTATATGCATGCAATCACTTTTCATTATGCAAATAAATTCTCATCTTATAAATATTTCTGAATTTATGTAATTAATTGCAATACCTAATGGCATCTTCTTCTTTTTTCCAATATTTCAAAAGGTAGCATATTAATCGTTATAATTAATCATGGTCGAGGAATTAAATTAGTATGTGTTATTAATTGTTGATGTCAATGCCGACAAAACAAAAGGAGTTGCATTCACTATAGCTAGCTAGTGGCGTACTTCATGATCAAATGCACTTCCATTTTGTAATTAAGTTAACCTTGCTCTAAAAGGTCATGGTGCACCAGTACTCATCTTCCTAAAGTCAATACTAAGCTGGCTCCTGATCATGTGCACAAAGGTATTTTATATATATTTATATAGAGTAACTCTACGTACAACTCTGTGAGTGCAAAATCGTCACATAATCATTTTAAAAAATAGTGAAGTCTACTATTAAAAAATTAATTTTTTCTACGTAGATCTCATATTTTATTAACTTTTTTTAAACTGATTATGCGACAATATCCCAACTCATAATTGTATATATATTTACTCATATAAATATATACATATATATATATATATATATATATATAATATTGCGGGAGTGACCTTAGGATTCACGTACAACAAAAGTACTGACCTGGCCTCTAAAAGTGACACCTTAATTATATAAATGGTGGTCACAAAGAAGAAACAAAAACAAGTGACCTTTTAAAAAAGTACTAAATTAAATATTGTCGAGACATTTCAGAGTCATCACTATAACTAGATATAATTCAATGGTTTATATTTTATCATGGGCCTGTCGAGGAGAAGGAGGAAAAATATAAAATGTTAAGGTTTTAATTTAATATTTGATTTTATAATGTTTTTATACCAACTGGACTTATGATGAGAATGAATAATATTTGCTTTAGCTGAGATTTGGGACTTTCGAAGGATCTTCAACAAATGTAGGACATTAGATATAAGATGATCCCGACCTAGTCCTTCCAAGTGGTGTAAATAAGAGATTGATCATGTGCAAATAAGACTCATTAGCATGTTAAATTGTCAGTATTAACCGTCAAACCTTCAAGGTCATTTCCAAGTTAGCTACAGAAATTTGGACACTAAAGAGGCTTGTCAAGTACCCTTATCATCAATGGTTGTATCCTTCTGCCCATCAATATTGTCTGGTGGTTTATAAATAAGGATCGTTTGTGTATAATAAACACACTTGCAGTTCTTCTGTCCATCCTCAACTAGCAGGACACCCTCATACGATAACCATATTGTGTAAACAGTCCATTTCGTTCATAATTTATTTCATTTATTTGATTTCGCACATGTTTAGAGTAGACAACGACAGTAATTAATCGTCCTCTGCCCAAACCCCAATTGGAATGAAGGAAAGATTGAGTACTCTCAGGTTTTTTGTCAAGTTATAAAGAAAGCCTTCGGAAATGAGGCCCCTCCCACTAATGTGGCAAATAACTCTAATCATTGATTGCATCTGTTAAAACCTTCAACCTTGAGAAGAGTTGAGCCTAATCAAAATTCATCGATCACAAAATGGATATGCGCATTCAATGACACAATGAACAGCAACCAACTTACCTTTTAGGCCCTGAAAATATTTTATCTCATCTTATCATTACAAATTCAGTGCCATAAGCTCCCCTAAGGCTAATCCTGAACGTATAATAAGCAAATTAATGAATACCAAATTCCGTGCCCTTGACAGGCTAACTCCAATTATTAATTGGTGTATATAATATGATAATGATAATAAATTGATCACATAACATATGGTGACAGAAAACAAACCTCATCATTGCGCATTAGATTTCATGACAGGCAAAAAGATAACTGCAGTTGCCATATATGTATCTGTAATCGATACTGTAAATCTGTACAAGGGAACGGGAATGGACAATGAATAATGCATAATGCATAATACAAACTTGATTGTTGAACGATGGGATTGGAACTCAGAAACATCTTACTTTTTCTTTTCAGTGGAAAACAATTAAATATCAGTGTATTTTATATTTTAACACTTTCTGTAATGTAAATCCTCATCCAAAACTTCTCTCTCTGTGCTCTGGTATTTAAGTACCAATCCTACAAAAAGGAGTAACCGCAAAAAAAGGCAGTGTATTGGTGCAACCTATCCTGTCTTTCTCAAAAAAGAGAAAAAAAGAGGGGGCCGGGGGAGGTGGGGGGAGGGAGAATTATTTTATAGCGGGATCATATGTGAGGAACGAAGAGAAAGGCGGGGTGTATAGAGATAGAGATCAAGAGAGATGGAGGGCCATCTGCTGGAGAAGTACTTTCTTCTGAGAAGCATTGATGATGCCCCTATACTCAGCATCAAGTAACACCTCCATCATAATTGCAGCTGCATGCCCTCTGGGCTCAGAGGCCCTCCGTAACATGAACACCTGAGAATATACATAACTAAACTTAGCTTTAATTTATAACCAAATCAAAACATTACCGAGAAAAGCATCTAAACTCCATCCATCATAGCACAATTTTATCTATGAAAAGGTGAAATTCTAGTAATCTTCTTAACACGTCCTTTATATGAGAGGTAGCAGATTTTTTTTTATAAATCTCTTGAAAAAATGATAATAAAGTAAACAATTGAATAAATAAAAATTTACACATTTGCAAAATTCTATATATATATAAAGATAACCAAATAGGAAAGGTTATTTATTATCTATACTGAGATAAAGAGACGTAGATACATATATATATATATATGTGTATATATATATATATATATAGAGAGAGAGAGAGAGAGAGAGAACATTGGGGGCAACTGCCCCAGTGCCCTCAGATTCATCAAGGCTCTGTTCGGGGCAACTGCCCCTATTTGTAGTGCATGCTATGAATTAAGTTTGTGCCTGAGTAACTTTTCTTTGACAGCATAGAGTAGGAAAATAAAAGACCGACCTGTGCATTTCAACAACAGATCAAACCCAGCCCAACATCTCGGGCTCAGAGACTTTGGTTATTGCAGCAGGCATGGGCAGACCACTTCTACTATGTCAAATCAGTTTTACAAATAGACAGAAATAGATTGTTCTTGTCTCTGAATGAAATATAGATTAGCAACAATTTACAACTCTAGAAGAACAAAGTCATCCCACTACAAACACTAAATACCTGCCCATGGTGTGATATTTCTAAACTGCCAGGTTGTTTGATGAATGGTTCCCCGTCTATTTGAACCGGAAAAGGACTGGAAGAATGTATTTTTATGACTTTCCCTTGAGCTAGTTTTCTGGCTTGGGAAAGTCCAACCTGTACAGAATAACAATTGCTATTACCATCAAACAGAATTATTGTTTTATACTCAAGCAAATATATTCACCAAAAGAATAAACATGAGTCATGACTACCAAGATATATTTTCAGCAATCAAAGCCATCTCATTTTTCCTATATAACAAAAAGGTGTATAAACATCATGCACAATCCTGATCATAAACTAATTGGTCGATTACTATTTATTGTTTAAAGTTCTAAAACCACCTCATGAGAAAAACTTTGAGTTTATTCTCAATACTTGGGTGGTTTGTTTTCAAAACTGGGTTTTACTATTCACAACTCATTTCGTACTTTCAACTTATCTCAACCACTCATTTCAAATTTCAACTCATCTCAACCACTCATTTTATTACTATTCATAACTCATCCCATCTCATCTCTAAATCCAAACGGGCTCTAATCTCTCATCGGCTCATGGAAGAATCCTTAATATTGTAACATCAGTGATTAGAAAGGAGATTATATGATTATATACATAAAGCACATATAGATTTTTTACAACAAAACATGCTTATTTTATGAAGAAAATATAAGAAGGATCTCAAACCTGAAGTTTGCCAAGCTGCCATGCTCCAGAAACACATACAACCTCAAGCAATTTATCATGCATGGATTGCAGACTAAAATCATTATCATGCTCATAGTCATTTTGCCAAAGATCTACACCACCCATATAGCTGCCAATGTTGAGCACAATCAAACCCTCAGAATCCTGGTGAAGGAAGAGGATTAGAAAAACCAGGATTACAACATAAATGAAAATAATTATAAAATAATAAGATTGATGATGATGATAATGAAAGTAAAGGTCATTGGTACATGTACCTTTGGAATTTCAATGTCCTTCCCATCAACTTCAAGCCAAACTTGCCATGGTAAATCGGCACAAGTTCTATCCATTATGTCCCTTGCTCCTTCTTTGGCATATCGCAATTTATTCACAAACTGCTCATAAAAAATAGTTAGCAAATGCCAAAAGCACAAAAAAACACATGAAAATACACGCATGTATACAAACTACTATGTTTAAATTATAGTATTCCCTGAATATAGGAAAAGATAAGCGACAACTGCTGCAGAATGCCAAACTGGTATTTATACATGTACACAAAAAATGCACAAAATTTATGAAATAATAAACGAGGAATCAAAAATAGTTATTTAACAGAAATAAGACAACCAGATATGATACCTGACTATAGAACTTTTCAGGATTTATCTCCCGAGTAACATGAAATTCATATGCAACCTTCGCATCACATCCAATACCTAGAAAATAAAATTAGCAAAGATCAAATACATACAAAAAACAAGAGCTAGATATAGTAAATTTAGATAGATACCTAAATAGTTCATCATGAATGTGGATTGCAATTTATTAAGATTGCCTTCTGGGTTTTCTTCTCTAATATTTATTTTCCAGCGGTCTAGCATTGTTACTGCAGCATGATTAACGTCCTGCAAAAGTGTGGTCAAGCCACCTTGTCTATCAACTGTAGAGAAACCGCTTCCCCATTGCAATACCCTTGACAAATCATTTCCTGTACCGAGTGGAAGAATAGCAACTGGTGGAGGTGATTCAAAATTGTACTTTTCAATCACATCAAGGACCCATGCAACAGTGCCATCTCCACCACAAACCAAAACCCTAAAATATTTTATGTCGCTGAACAAATCCAAACCCACCTCGGGGCCCTGAGAAGCACTCAATTCAAAAATCTGCAAACAAGCAGTGGCAGAAAAAATTGAATGAGAAAATACAACACAAGGATAGAGAGGAATAGCACGAGAGAAACATTCTACATCTCTAGGCTATTTTGTTCTTAGGACTCGTTATGAGGAGATAACTTAATAACAAAATTTACGTCTCTCTGGAAGAAAAAAAAAAAAAAAGCAGACGATTGGAGTGACTTCTAAAACAAAACTTTAAAGCATTTAAGATACTCTTAACTAAATCATAGAATGACATGGCAATATATCCATACCATAAAAGTGGTTTCATGGCACTGCAAAATGGTCCAATGAGACAGTTTTAGAATTCAAATTCAAGCATAATAAGATGAGTAGAAGGAAGAATAAACGGGACCAACTTATTTTTCTTTTTCAGATCATATTTTCAAAGAGCCAAAGAAAAATTTATGTGTGGACCTAACAGTTTATAAAATATCAACAAAATCAATTCAGCTGTTTCTAAAAATGTACTAGTCATCCTTAAGAAGCACTGTAACAAAAATCAAACTGCAGTTGAAGACATGTAAGGTAAAGAATAAAAAATAGTAAACTGCTCGCTCGTGTTGTATTTGTCAGGAAGCAAAGATAGAGAACATGGAGCCAAATGGGCTCTTCAAGAAGCAGAAGAGATAATTTGCTACAACATTCATGCTCTTTATTTATGACACAAGTAGCGCACAACACTATAAGCAACCTGTAAAACCTGGGAATTATGACATCTTCAAGACAGAAGACAGGGTACAAGGAAAAAATACAATAACTAACCATCACTAATTAGTTTTCCTCAAAAGTCATTGGTTATAAATCATAAATGTGAAAACCACTAACGAGCTCAAAAATACCTGCAGAGGGTTTAATAGCATGTTCAGTCTCCTCCGAAGAGTGGGCCCATGTTGACATCCACTCCTGGCATTTATGAAAACCAGAAGAGGTCTAGCATCCTGAGGAAGATCAACCAGTGCATGCATCCTAACTTGACAATAGGAGGTCATTCCATTTTTTCTTCGTATTAACCCATTACGGATGCTCTTTACACCAAGAGATTTGCCGTTCTTCTTTAGGTAGTCAATACTCAAATCACCACTTGATCTCTTTGAGCCAGTAAGGCCATTAAACACATAATTCACAGCTGTATCAGCCACCGAGAGATCTTGAAACTTACCATTAAGATGAGAACCACTTCCATGTTTACTATAGTGCTTCCTTCTAATCTGGCTGCGGACAGAGGAAGATAAAATTTCATTTGTAATTGAACTAAGCATTCCACCTCCAGTGTTTTCTTTGTCAACTTCTTTGACAAAGAGTGGAGAAAGAATAATCCCCTTAAGAGGACCCAGATCACAAACATCACCAGATTCTTTAGCCATTTTAGCGTGACATTTGACATGCATGAGGCGCTGACACCATAGGCAATGCCATGTAGGAGATGCATCAAGAAAAGGAACGCCACAAGGTTCATCACAGAAAAGACAAAATGCAGAAATATCAGGATTATCATCCATAGTAACCCATCTTTCTGACCAGTGGTGTCGAACATGGTTATGGCCAGCTTGTGCCACACACTTACAATCCTTTACTGCAGACTGAGAACAATAAAAATGAGCTGCCACACCACAAACAGAGCAACGATGGACAGGAGTAAGTGATGAGTCCTTTGTACCTAAGTTTTGAGGAAATAATGAAGTCAAGCAAACACAGCACGTGGATGGCTGTTCACCATAAGCAAAATCTTCCATCCACAAATGGTGTGATAGAGGAACTTTTAGATTCTTCCTGACTTTTTTCTTTGCTTTTGCAGCAGCCTTAATCCATTCAAGAGATGTTCTTTTTTGCCACTTAAGAAATGCATATATGGCAGCTAAGAGCCCAAATAATCCAGTGACCAGCCACCCAAAAACAAATGGATCATAATCGTGGATGCTTGTCACCAACCATACAAGTAAATTGCCCAAATAAATCATGATGAACCTAATTTTTCATTGTCAACTTTCAGTTTTGTTCACTTGACGGATTTGATGATGTCCAGCTCCAAACAGATTATGCATCCAAAAACCTAATCTTATAAGAAGAACACTATTCATGAGAAATAAAATAAACCCATCTACGTAAACAGAAAGCTCATAAATAATAGGACCAAAGAATTTACAATTGTAACTGCACAAAAGATATGGTGACTGGCAACCAATTCTTTCTTTTATTTAAATCCAAAGTATGAGCTAACTTTCGGTCTTAATTGAAAATTAAACAATAAACATTGTTCTCCATAAGATTGGGGTGCAAGACCGAAATTTCTTGGCCAAACACTAAGATTCATGTACTGTGGAAGGGGACAAATGCTTATATAGAGGAAAAGAGGGTGGGACTTAGTGATAAAGCAAGTCTTATTCACAAGTCCATATATCAAACCTCAAAAAGGAATTATAGATAAAGTTTCAGAGCTTAATGCTGGACACCTGAGATCTCATCTTAAACCTCTTTTAAATTTATTTATAGTTTGTTGGAAAAGTAATTTGTTAGGACAAATCACTTTTTGATGATGAGGAGTCTTGATGACCGAGCAAACACATGTCTTTTACTTGATTAAACCTCAGACACGTGTAACATGCCCCCATCACACGAATCAGGCAAATAGAACAGATCACTATTTGCAAAACATTGCGAGTAAACATGTAGTATATGGACCCTAGCCAAGATATGTAGATTATCTTTTTTCAAACATCACCTGCATGTAGAATACCTTTCATAGTAAAATCTTCAGTCCTATCATATATGACAATTTCTATCCCCAAAATTAATTTTGTACATCACAACAAGCTATCTCTTTTAGGCTTTTAGCACTACAATATGCTAATATAACACCATCACTATTGAATCAAACTAAGAAACTTCAATGATCGTATGATACTGAAGACAACTAAAAAATTAGTATGACAACTTGATCATTGTTTTTTTATTGACATTGGGTGTTCGGGATCAAAGTCCTGACTAAATTTGGGGTGCACAAGTCCTCGGTATGGAGTATTCCGCAAGTAAACATTGGTAATTCAAGGAAGAATTTCACCAATCCGATGGCCCCTAGAAATTGTTTGCATTTAAGAGGATTCGAACCTTAGAATTGGAGAGAGAAAACCACCAAGACCAAGGCCATAACACTTGAGCCAACCACTGGGAGCTCGAGTTGATTATTATGTCCACAGTACATGTATATGATTCTAAAATCTCAAATCAAAACCACGTAACTCCCCTTAAGAAATAATAATAATAACAATAATATTAATAATAATAATAATAATAATTAAGGGAAAGCTCTCATAGCCCTTTCTAAGTTTGTCGCAGGAGAAACCGAGACATATAAAGAGATCATGATGAAAAATTAATATGAACAATATATGGCAATCGTCTCCTTGATGAAATGCAATAAATAGTCAGAAATCAATTTTGTCGTTTGCCTTCGTTTCAACAGAAAGTCAGATTAACCCAATAGAAGAACAGACGAAAGCTAAATATCCGTGTCCATCTCCCATAGGGTATAATATGCATTCCGTGAGTGAAGAACCAGAACAAAATTGCAGAAAGAAGGATTCAGGGAACCATTTCGTTCAATCGGAGAATGAAAGTTAATTATCCTCGGCCATCTCACATAACGTTTCATTTCTTTCCGGGAAAATCAAAATTCAGTAAAGATGATTGAATAAACTAATAAGCAAACCAAATTCATGAACAAAATTCAAACGTATTCCAAAATATGGCAACACAGGAATCACATTCTGCGGGAAGCAGAATAAGAACAAAAAAGATTCGATCCGTGCAATTTCAGATCTGATTAACAAATAATCCAATAAATCTATCAAAACTGAAAATGAAAAGAGGAAATTCAAAAAAGAAAGTATACCTCGAGAAGAACACTAGTGCGAATTGAGGGGAGGAAATTCCTCAGATGTTGAAGAAAATAATAGGAGGGGGGGGAGTGGGGAGGAGTGGTGTCCTCCTCTCTGGCTTTGATTTACCATTCATTTAATTAAGAAAAAGCCTATTTGTACACGGGGACACTCCGCGTACACGTAAATGAAACGGGACGTTTTTACCGTGTTTTTTTTTTTGTTTGGGTTCTTTTTCTTATTTTACTTTTTCCTCTCAAAATATCTCTCCCGTGCCTTCTCCACTTCATCTTTCGGATTCCCCTCGAATTGAATGGAAAATTCTATACCTTCTGCAACCCTCATCTCTATCAGCTCTCTATTTATTTTCTCTAAATCCTTCGCTCTCTGTAAGTCCCTTTTTGTTCTTTCTTCCTTTTTTTGTTTCCCTTTGAAGGTTTGTATGGTTTTATATAAAAGTTCACGATGAAAACCTTCACTACCTGCCCTGTATGAACTTTGCCCCGCCTGTTTTATCCGCAAACCCGCTCTTCATTTTGTCGGAGCTCCCGTTGACCAATCAAGCAAAAGATCCATCACGAAAACTCCCCTCGCACTCTCAGATGGGACCTGTAATTTTACAACGGTTGAAAATTATAAAGAGCAATTTTCCGGAGTTTTTAAAACGTAGTGATAGAATCAGAAATTTGCTTTAAGAGGATTAAATAAAATTAAAATAATATATATAAGATATTTTTTATTTTATTTTTATATAATTTTTTTATAGTATAGAACAATCTGATAATAAGATCTAATATAAAAATAAAATACGTTTAATATAACTTATATATTAAAAAATATATATGATATATTAAAAAGAATATATCATTAAAATAAAATAAAGATACTTATATACATATATTAAATAAAAGATACACAAAGTGTCTAAAATTATAATTTATGCTCTTTTTAAATAAATAAAATCATCAAATATTGAATCTAAATCAAAATTCTTAGTTATTTCTCTTTTAATATAGACAACTAAATATTTGTTAGAAATTTATTTTTAAAATAAAATTAAAATAATTTTATAAAAAAAAATCAATATAATTTTTGAGAAAAAGCTAATATATGCTAAAATTAATATTAGCTTATTAAATTATAAAAAGATTAAATTTTTTTTTTAATTTAAGGGGAACCATGGCCCTCCTAATCTCCAAATAGATCCACCCCTGTTGAAACGAGAATCCCATGTAATTTGAAAGTTTTTCGAAGAGCACAAAAAGTTTACATAATTCACGATGAATTACCCTTTGATTTGGTTTCTTCTTGTAAATAATACAGCCATTTTAGCCTCATTTGGATTTAAAAGTGATATCTTAACTCACTTTCATTTTATCATTATATTTTTATAATTTTTTATATAAAATATAAATTTTTATATATTTTTTTTAAATTTCAGTACACATTTTTTAAATTTTAATATATATATTTTTTAATTTTAATATATATTTTTTAATTTTTAAAATAATATTAATATTAAAAAATAAATTAAATTTATGTCAACTCATTTTATTTTCGAATTCAACCCAACCCTTAATTAATATTAAATAGTGACATATATTATATATATTTAACGGAAAGAAATGGGAAAAAGGGCGGGACTTTTCTTAAAGAGATATGCTCGCAAACGAACAGGGCTTTGCCTTTTCGGAATGAAGGGGGTCCAATCCGGTCTCTCCGCGTGGAATTTATGAGATTACGTAAACACCCCCCACTAGCTTTTGGGAGATTCTGAATCTCGGAATTTTTCATGCTGGGGGCACCAAAAATACTGAATCTTGATCCGTACCGTGTTTTGTTTGATTAAAGCGAGGTCGGCAACAAGGTTTTGGTGCGTCCGATTGTCTTTTAATGGTTTTGTGTTGTTATCGTGTGGTGGGACCTAAACTACTCGATGATGGTTCGAATAATTCAGATCTATCCTTTCCAAAAAAAAACAATTCAGACCTCTAAAACAGTTGAAGAGGAATTTCTTCGATGATAAAATTAGACGAATTAAAAAAATAAGATGCAAAAAAAATTTTAAAGATTAAGAACTTAACTTGAATAACAAGGAGCTTCTCACTATTTATAGGTGTACCTGCACCTTGTCTATTCCCAAAGGACAAGTGAGTATCCTACTCATCCTTCTGGCCATTATGTATTTTGTCATATCTGAGTGAGCAGTCATGTCATAGGCAGCATTAATAGCGAGTTGTCATTTTTGAGCTACGTGAGTTTCAATTTTATATAGGTGTGTGCCTGAGATTTCTGACTTGTATTTAATACAATGTAGCACTTGCCAGCAACATATTTAATACGGAGAGGTGTGCAACACGTTGCATCCCTATTTGCATTTAATACGGCATAGTCTTGACAAATTTTATCGTTTAATGCAATGAGGAGCGGGGTATGTTACTTCCCAACCCAGTATGCTTTGTCATTTAATGCGATAGATGTAAACTGTACCTTCTTGCTCAACTTGGCACGTTCCTGCTAGGGGTGAACAAAATGGTCGTGCTCCCGACCCGTCCGAAAATTCGACCCGCTTCCGACTCGATAACCCGACCCGATAACAATGCAAACGGAAGCCACCCTTCCGATACCCGTTACCGACCCGTTTGAATAATACCCGATAACCCGACGACGCTCTCACTCGATTTCACAGTTCCCTCACTCGATTTCTCTCACTCGATTTCACAGTTCCCCTCTCACTCGAGACAACCCGATAACCCGACGACGCTCGCTTCTTTCTCTCGTCGACGACGATCACTTCTTTCTCTCGCCGACGACGATGGCTACTCTCTCTCACCGATGCCGTTCACTCCTCACAGATTCCCAGATTTTGGGTGCTTGGATTTGGATAATAAAGTCGATGCGTGAGTTTTGTACCTACTTTGTATTTTCTTTCTAGTTTGGGTCGTTGTCGTCTACGCCATCCGACATGGTTTGGGGTGGGGGATGAAACTGAAGGATTTTGAGGGAGGGAGGAAACTGAAAGACTTTGAGGGATGGTCACGCCGAATCGGGCGGAATTGTGCTTCAGGTGAATCCATGCATCGGCTTACGTGTCTACACCAAATTAAAGGGTTCAGGACTAATTAAAAAAAAAAAAAAAAAAGCAGCTAAACGGAATACCCGATATTTATCGGGTCGGGTTTCGGCTTATCGGATATTCGGCTAAACGGAAGAATTGTGTAATCGGGTCGGGTCGGAAGATAGGTTGTCGGGTCGGGTCGGGTCGGGTCGGCGCACACCCCTAGTTCCTGCAGTATTGTGTCAAATGTCGTCTCCTTCTTATGGCCCAAAGCATACGGTGGGTTACCAGTTCGGGTATCTACCACCTAACTGGCTCGCCCTCTTGTGAATTGGGCTGGCTCGCATTCTGCCCTGGGTCTGATTTATCCCGAATGGGCCTCTCCTCACAAGTTTCATTTATTTGAATTAAAATTAATTGAGTTATTCATTAATTATAATTAATTGAGATAGAAATAAATAATACAAGATCATTTAGTTAAGATGAGTTTAAATTAACATATTGAAAGTTGAAAAATATGATAGGTCTCATGTGACATAAAAAAATATTAAGTTGAAAAATTATAAATTCTATATATAAAAAGGTTTTGAGTTAAGTAATATTTAGTAGTTTAAGAGTTTTTTTTAGAAACGAGTCTGCTGTCATTCAACCAAATATATGAAGTTTACAATGTGACCCAAAAAATTGAGAAAACTCAATTTACAAATTAACTAACATTGTTTGAACGCTCGAACTTCCAATTCTCTCATATAAAATTTGAGAGACTAATTATTACCTCTCTATGGGACATTTACTAAGATTTATACTCTAAAATAGAAGAAAACTATTACTCTACGAGCTAAAACCCAAGAGATTATTTTCAAATATAAACGTTTATTTATACAAACAATATATACAGAACCAACTTAATAACTAATCTACAAAACACAAAAACTACACAAAAGTAATATGACGGTGGTGGCGTGTGAACCACACGCGCCACTTTAGGAGTAAAAATCTGCAAATCTAATAAGTTAGGAGGCATTAGATCCACATACAGCCGCTCACGGTGGAAAAAATACACCAGAAAACAAGATGTGTCCCAAGACAACCCTACACGTACGGAGCACGTGTCACTCCATTCAACAACATCTCCGATCGACTGCAAGATCGGCCAACAGGGAAAACGGAGGCAGAGCACGTGGTGACCTTAAATCGTCGAATCTATCTCTATTTGCAACACACTGAATCAAAAACACACCACCCGAAAATCATCTTCATAAAAGAAAAATACACGATAGCCAGGAAAACAAGAAAGAAGAAAAGGAAGAAGGGGAAACGGCAGAGATGATGAAGCCGCAGTTCTGCGTTCCCCCTAGAGCAGGGACGATGAGAGTTTTTGCGAGGGGGTGGAGTTTCTTTTCGTGAGAATTTCTCTCTCTTCAACCCCAGGAAAAATAGTTTGAAAATTAGTAATTTAAGATTTGTGTATTTAAATATTAAACTAGAATTGAAATAAGATCCAATTGAAATAAACTAAACTCATTCAAAGATGCGAACAATTTAAAGCTTTACGCGTACACATCCATGCACGAAAGCAAAATATGCGCGCGGAGCTTCCTTCCCTAAACGCCAACGGTAATAGAAATATAATAGTTACTTTAATTTAGTTATTTTATTTGATATCATGAGTTAATTATTTTAAAGAAAATCAACTACATGATATTTATAATTATAAATTGCGTAAGTATCGCACATTTTTTTTAAAATAAATAAATAAATACAATAATATCCATATAAAAAATTAATTCTTTAATGAGTCTGATTTTTAAAAGAAGTGTACGGAAAAAAACTACCTTGGTGGTTGGGGGCTACTCCCCCTACTCCCCCCCCCCTCAAAAAATTCAAAAAGTTTATATATTATATAAATATATATATATTATATATATAATTAAAATTACCTCTAGATTAAAAAAATAAAAGAAATTTCCCCTCTCAAAGTTTTTATTAAAATTATCTTTCTAAATTTTAATATTCATCTGGTTCTATTTTAAATCTTAACTTCGCTATCAAATCCTCAACTCATCTAATCTTACAATTATTTTAACTCTAATTGAAAATTTTGCCAGTACTAGAAATGATGGGGAAAATCTAAGAATAAACATGTCTGTTTTTTATATAATTTTATGATATATAATTATTATTTTTATATATAGTTACGTATAAAAAATACTCATAACTACTTATACTCACATGTATCATATATTTTATTGATTGTCCTCTTAAATATTAAATCTTAACTCCACTCCTAAATGTACGGTATTTATAGTTTATACAACACATAATTGTATCTAGTATCATTCAAGATTTATATAACTATGTAGCTAGTGGCAAAAAAACATATATAGGACAATTATACACGGGCGGAACTACATAAGGGTTGCGGCCCTACCCGAATGATTTTTAAAATATATATATTCACATATATATATATATATATTGATTATTAGTTTTGAGAAAAATATATATTATTTTTTTATAATTTAATAGGATAATATTAATTTAATCTTGTGTTAGTTTTTTTTCTAAAAAATTATCCTTTACGAAATTATTTTGATCTTATAAATTAATTACTTACAAATCTAATTTTAAAAAAAATTAATTCAATTTAAAAATAAAATAAATAAAGTACATCTCATATAAATAAAATGATCTAATAATATGATGTGACATTGAAGATTGTTTCAAAAAATATTTTATTATAATTTTAGTTTTATTTAACCCCTAAAACAAATTTGTGACTCCACCACAAATTATACAATATCACCACACACAAAAAATCATCCCATGTACTACACCTACACAAGCAAATAGCTGAACTAGTTAATTACACGATCGAGCAAAACAACAAAGCATGCAAGACAATAAATAACATAGATAAGGCCGGACAACGTGGAACCAGGCCGCACCAAACATGCGGCAAAAGCTAGCAAGCATAATATGACCAGGCCATGCGCGAAGATTACAAACGCTACTGCTTCATGCAAACCGACTGCAAATTACCAAGCAGAACAACGCATGGACATGAATACATTAATTCTCAGTCACTATAAAAATAAAAAATAAAAAATAAAAAAACTGTTTATTTATATTCAATTAATTTTAATCAAATAATTATTTAAATTATAATTAAAAATCACAAAAATCTATTTCTCTTATAATAAGTCCAAATCATGGCACGAGAGCGTGCACTAGTCAAGCCGCATTGAGGGCGGCAAAAGTAAGCAATGAACCAGGCTATGATGACACAACATGAGCCAACACATGTTGATCAGGTAGGCCCACATGAGCCAACATGATGTGCCTATTGGGATCGGTGGAAGTTCACAAATAAGATAGAGACCGATATTTAACGTGATTCGGTCAATTTGACCTACGTCTACACAGAGAGGAGATTTGATATTTAAACAAACCGAAATTACATGGTTTCTCTCAACTCTCACAACACACCGACGCCCCCATTTGGTTCACATCTTTGCACCACTGCCCACACCGCACCACACCGCACATATGCATTACATATATTTATAGGTGCACAAAGTCAGTGAATTTCTTCGACTATTTCGGCTGCCCATCGACATGTCCTTCCATGTATTCATCGGCCATAGCTTTCTTCTTTTTGAAAAATACGTAACTGCCTTGATCTGCTGTCAATTGTCTTTTTATCATTAGCGGCCTTCACCATGTTTCCATTTTCTACAAGAACACGTAGCTAACTTCATCAACGTGTCCCATGAATACTTTTACTCGAAGCAAATCATCCGTTTGACTGTTGAATTCCAACAATTCTCCCCCTCAGCCACAAAGTCAATGAATTTCTTCCACTATTTCAGTTGCCCATCGACGTGTCCCTCCACCTATCCACCGGCCATAGCTTTTTCCTTCTTGCAGAATACATAACTGCCTTGATCTGCTGCTAGTTGTCCTTTTATCATTACCGGCCTTCACCATGTTTCCATTTTCTACAAGAACACGTAGCCAACTTCATCAACGTGTCCCATGAATATTTTTTCTCCAGGCAAATCATCCGTTTGACTGTTGAATTCTAACAATTCTCCCTCTCAATATCAAACAGAGGATGTCTTGACATCTTTCAGATCAAGGTGTCTAATTCAGCTATGTCTCCACATAGCTCTCGTGAGACTACCTTTGTTTGCATGTTGTCGGATTCTCATTTAGTATGAATCTACACAAGCTTCAATAGCTACTAATCCATTACCTCGCGTATCCCAAGATAGCGAACCACATTGTGACTCATGTTTAAAGTTATTTGACTCTCACAATGCATTTATATTCCCTGGCTGATTCCCGTCTCTTGGAGAAACTGCTTTAACTACAACATTTCTCCAGTTGTGAATAAAGCCACACATTCCTACAGTCTGGTCTGTCTTGATACAGCTTCCCCTGCAAATGTATAAATGAATCTTAATGTAGATCTTCCATCAAAATCACTAGCCATATTGGATTAACTTTCCAAGATTAGATCAACTCCCCCGTAGTACAAAGATGACGTACCCTTGCAGTATCTAAGAATCCACTTTACTGCTCTCCAGTGTTCTTTCCCTGTATTTGAAAGAACACTACTCACAACTGCCAAAGCGTGAGTGATGTCAAGTCTCGTACACACCACCTGTATACATAGGACTTCCTACTACTGAAAAGTAGGAAGTGCAGCCATCTCTTGAACCTTTTTCTAACTCTCCCTCATATATAAGAAGAAAATAATCCGATTTCAAATATCTCTAATATGGAATCAACCATTGTCTTCTAGACGATCTATCCGGTTGAAGCTCATTAATTGAAGGATCTCCTGCCAACTGTGCAGGTTCTGATGGAGGAGGTAATTGCTCCCCTTGCTCATGCTCATTCCTCCACTGTCAAGTTTCTCTTCTTCTTCTAGGAGTCTTCCTGCCAAGTCTTTGGTATTTAAGGTAGACTGTGGTGGTAAAGGATTAGCAGCTACTTCAAGAACACTTCTAGTTTCCTCTTCAGCTTCCAGGTTTCATTTTTTAAGATACTTTTGTAACCCTGTTGATCAATGGTTCTCCCGGATATCATAATTGAGCTGCAGATCGGGTATGAAGAAATCTCTACCAGGAGTGGCGTGATACTAGGCTAGCACCCATTCTGACTCCTAACTTGCACCATGTAGGCAAGATTTCTCACCGACCGAAAGAAATGCACAAACTCCAAGAAGAGTCACTGAGACTTTATCTTCTTCCTGCTTTACCTGGCCACTGGACTGGTTCCGCTACCATTGCAGCTTCCAGGATTCTAAAGTGAAGTGGCCCTCAATACCACAATAAAAGAACTTTCCCTTTCGCTAACCACCACGATTTCGGGATCTTCCAATGCTTTTACTCATGTTCCTTTCCTGTTTCCTTGGAACTCATTGGTATGTTTGGCCACACAGATGCAATTTGACAAGGCTTCTCATGCCTTATTCTGAGCAGTTTTCGCCTAATACCTACTCCCCAACTTTTGCCATAGCTGAAAAGCATATGTTTCCTGTGCATCATTTGCTAGTCCTTTTTCGCCACATCAACTGGTTTTTCGCCTTTATCTTTAATCAACTCAAACAAATCTTCACTATTTAGAAGATCTACCATCCAGGATCTCCACAGTACGCAACTTGCTGCTATCAGCTAGAACATCGCACTCAGGTCTAAATCACCATTGATTTAACCTTAACTTGTGTCTTGAGTGATTCTTTCTCAAGGTTTGAAGCTTAATCTCAACAAACAAAGCTCACAATTGCATCTAAAATGGTGGAAAACCTTGAAAATGACTCTGGTCTCGCTCAAAAATGATCAAAATTGAGCCCAATACGTGCAATATATGAAAACGAAATATTTTTCTTCAGAAATGGAATATTCCCTCGCCATTGCCGGGATATTCCTAGCTGTTAACAGAATATGCTATCTGGAAATCACAATATTCCTCCTCTAGTTGGGCAGGTCAATCGGGTCAAGAAGCGGGTCGGGTCAGAAAGTCCACCAAAATATTCCCTTCATTGTCACTAGAATATTCTTGTGCCGGATTGGTGTTGGGTGGGTCGCCAACCAGGTCCAAAATGGGTTCTATCTGGGTCGGTATGTGCATGGGTTGAGTTACCTAGGTGAACCGGGTTGGATCTCGTCCCCTACCTTTGGCTCGCGCGTGGGTGTGTGCACGGAGCGTGGTAATACTTGCCAGAGCTGGGTCGGCGCGTGGAGCGCGTGCAGCGTCTCCCGAGATCCTTTCAAGACGAAATTTTCACCCGAATTTTTTGTCTTGATGTGAGGAATCTGTTGGTACCATCCAAACTCGATTTCGAACAAGTTTCAAAAAATGAGTTTCTTCAAAAATTCACAATTCTGACCTCTCATCGGCTCTAATACCATTGTTGGGATCGGCGGAAGCACACAAATAAGATAGAGACCGATATTTAACATGGTTAGACCAATTTGGCCTACGTCCACATAGAGAGGAGATTTGATATTTAAACAAACCGAAATTACATAGTTTCTCTCAACTCTCACAGCACACTGGCGCCCCCACTTGGTGCACATCTTTGCACCACTGCCCATACCACATCACACCGCACATATGCATTACATATATATATATATAGGTACACAAAGTCGGTGAATTTCTTCGACTATTTCGGCTGCCATCGACGTGTCCCTCCACATATCCACCGACCATAGCATTCTTCTTTTTAAAGAATACGTAACTGCCTTGATCTGCCGCCAGTTGTCCTTTTATTATTACCGACCTTCACCACGTTTCCATTTTCTACAAGAACACGTAACCAACTTCATCAACATGTCCCATGAATACTTTTTCTCCAAGCAAATCATACGTTTGACTATTGAATTCCAATAATTTGGAGGGCTCTGGGTCGGCTTCTGTGAGTTCAAAGCTCATCTGGTACCTTTGATGAAGATGTTGTGAAGGATAGCCATACATATGTTATCCGGGAATGGGGTGGTCGCAAAATACAAACAAAAATTCATGCATGTATGTATGTGATCATAAGTGCTTCCATAAAATTTACATGAAAAAAAATATTTTTTTTTTATTATCTTCTCATCATCTCATAATGTGACATTAGATTTTAGGTTCACAAATAAAAATAATACATAATTTTCAACTCATTATAATAAAATTGCTTATTTACGAACAATTATTTCTAGCAAAATGATTATAATTTTCAACTAAAATGAATTTATCTTTATCGCAAATAATTGGTCACAAATGTCTATTTTTTTATAATCATTATTTAATATCATATCATAAAATGATAAAAGGATAACAAAAATTGGGATAATGAATATATATTATATGGTCGAAAAAATTGATATATTCTACCCTTTCGATAATACTATAAATTACCCATTGAGGAGTAATAAATGTTATATACAAATTTATGATGTACAAATCTATTACATACAATCCTTTTGAAAAAAAAAATGAGTAAATTTTATATGTTGACCCTATTATATATATATATACACACTACAAGAAACTAACAAGACTATTTGCGATTAATTAATTATAACTAACAAGATTATTTGTGCTAAAATTAATATTATTTTTGTCACAAATAATCTTATTGATTGTAATTAATTGATCACAAATATTTGTTTTTCCTTGTAGTAACAAAATTGCTTACTCTCAGATAGCTTGACTATTTCCTCTTCGGCGACATAAATTGGTTTTATAGTTTGTCCGGTCTTTTTCTCCCATAAAGAAATTAGGCCTGTTCATCCGGGCCGGGTACAACCCGGCCCGGTTTAAAATTTTATTTTTTTCTTAACAGTTTTGAATTTTTTTTTTTAAATGTTTAAGAAAATTTTGAATCCGGGTTCCGGATTTGGGAATCCGGAACCCGGATGAACACCCCTAAAAGAAATCAAGTCCATCTCAGATACAATGTTTCCCGGTGGTCTAACCATGATGACCCGATTAGCTGTTCTTGGATCAGTGGCTGCTTTTATGGTATAGACTGCAATATCCTCCTCATAGTTTAACACAGCTGCAAGCAAAACAGAAGGCCAAAATAAAAAGTTGGTATGAAATTATCACTTATTCTAAAAAATTAAGTTGATAAAAAGAAGTAGATTTATTATTTTATATCTTAACAATTTTTCTTACTTGTGGATCAAATTTTCCTTTAATTAGTAGGTCCAGTATATAGAATTAATATTTAATTAAAATAAGATTGAGTGTAAAGTTAAAATTCTTATTCAGGACCTCTACTTTGATATTATGTGAAATTATCACTTATCTCAAAAAGTTAAACTGATGGAAATAGGTAAATTTTATTATTTTATATTTAATAGTCGGTAGAAAGGAAAGGAATGGAGAATTTCATACCCTTGGCTTCCCCACTGCCATAAACAACTACTTCCTCATGTATTTCGAGAGGATGAAGCAAGTGGTGAACGAAATACGCAGCAAAAGAGTTCGCAGAGACATATAAGTGAATGCAATTCTGGCCTCTTCGGTAGCTCACCTGATCTTCCTGTTAAAGACGTATTTCGCAGTCTGGTTTATCAAATCCCGATTGACCGGAACCTGCAAAATAAGAACAAGGAAGATCGGGGTCCGGGACCGCTCCGACGATCAAGTTAGTTTGAGAGGAAAAATATATAGAAGTTTGTTTGAGAGAGTTGTCAGAATGTACCCCTTTTTGTCTTCAGTTCGGTCTTATTTATAAGTGTTCCCCCTGAAGGAGGGTTCGATGGTGAAAGATCTATTAATTGGGGCATCGCTCGATCGTCATCCTTGAGAAGGGGAAACCTGATTTCATTCTGTCTGCCTTATCACATTAATTGGGTATCTCCTTAATTAATGCTCAATTAGACCTTTTTTGAGAGGGACATTAAATGCTGCTCTTCCCCCCTCCAATCTAGCAATTAATGATGCGTTTCTATGGTATCTCCGCATTTAAGAGGGATAATCTATAGACCGGCTGTTGTCTGGTTGCTCATAAATGCTCGAATGATCAGGAAATATGTCAATAAATGAGCCGTCATTCTCGGCCTTAGCGTATCCTAGAAGCCGATTTATTTTCTTCTTCTTGATTCAGGATAACCAGTTACTCGAATCGTTTCTAATTCCAGTATCCCTGGTTGAATTCGGACACCCCGTCATCTGGGTTCAGATCACGGGCCTTGGGCCCAACCGACTCTTCGGGGCCTAGGGTTGAAGCCGATCGCCCTTTCAGTACCCCGCGAATTTTCATCGAAAGTACTTCGATGGAGATTCTAAGTGCTTTAGGGCTAGGGTCTTTCTTTTGTTACGTTCTCCATCAGTATTGAACAATGTTATTTTAACTTTCCTTCTGAGCGGAAATGCTTGGTCGAATATACTCGGGTGGTTTCAGTTGGCATGTCATTTCGTTTACTGACCGGACTTCAGGGGGACGATTTGAATTCTGATCAATTAATGCTAAGTCATAACTTGTCATATTCCGTGTCAGGCATTTAATGTAGTTCAAAATTTATTTGTACCGTTGTTCCGATTCTCGAACCGTCAGTGATTCGCGATTAACTCGTGATACGCACACGCGTGATCATCATTAACTGGCCTGTCATTTCGGCGCACGCTTCTTACCTCTGATTGGTCAGTTTAGAGTGTGCCTTCTGTTCCCAAGGGTCACGCCTGAGGTTACGGTTCCGGTGTCGCCTCATTTCCCGTTCGCTTTAAATTTGGCTTCTGGCTATAAATTACCCAGAGATCTTCTCACTGTCCTTCCTCCTTTGTTTGCTTCCCTGTTCTTCCGTTGCCATTCTTTCTTGCCTTCGTTCTTCGCTGCTTTCTCAAACTCGTTCTTTGTTGTTTCCCTGTTCTTCCGTTGCCTTCCTTTCTATTTGCTCTCATGGCTTCTTCTGATCCATGCCCTTTCTTCGCCGGTAATGGCTGGACTTCCTCAATGCAGTCCTCTGATGTGGACGCGCTCAGGAAGAAACATCGTGTTTCCTAGCGGCATACCCTAGAGGCCCCAGGGGATGGCATTAGGGCTTGTAAGCGTGATGGGAGGGCACAAAAGGTTGTCCTCTTCTATCTTATGTTTTCGAAGGATTTCCGCCTTCCCTTCATCCGGCCCGTTCGAGAAGTTCTGCATTTCTTGGGTTGGCCCCTGCCCAACTCATGCCGAACGAGTGGCGTATTTTGTTGGCCACTTGCATGGCGTTCCGGATCGTTCTCTGTGGGAAGAACGATCCTTATCCCGACTTGACTGCTCGGGAATTTTTTTCGATGTACCGACTCCTCCGTCGGGACGAGAATGTTGTTGGTTTCCAAATAAAGCCAAAGTGCAGACTGATTCGAATGGAAGAGAGGCATTCGAGTGCCCGAGACTATCACAAAAAATTTTTCTTTGTCTCGGGTAGGGAGTGGGAATTCCCAGAGGGAGAGGGGAATGATTTCCCTGTTCAAAAAGATTGAGACTTCCTCCCTTCCCACACACACATGGAGATTACCCTTACAGCCCAAGAAGCTGGAGGGTGAAGGCCGTCCTCTCCTGGGGGGTAGAAGATCCCGACTGGCTGTGGTCCGACGCTCTTCTGACCGAGGAGAACAATGAGGAGTTTCTGACCCTACCAGACCGGTCCTATGCCGAGGGTCAAAACTTCTTCAATGTTTCGGAAGAGCCCCCTACCTCTTCTCGCAAGCGGGCCTCCGATCGGGAGGTAGGGAGAGAGAAATGCACCAAGAGCCGAGCCGGCGAAGCCACTCCGAGCCGTGGTGCCCGTCCCAAGAAACAGAAGAAGGGGAAAGGTCTACGTACCGAAGATCCGGACGAACGCGTTGCCCCCACGGACTCTCCCGTCCGCAGTTCCGAGCAGGCCTCCTCATCGTCGTCCTCGGATGGGCTCCAATTCCTGCAGACTGAGGGGATAAGGGCTGAGGCCAGGAGGCTGGTCATCGAAGCCCAGATTGAAGCGACCGATCTGGCCGGGGTCGAGTCATCAAATGGAGATGAGATCGACTGTGCCTTTCAAGAGGCTTTGGATCGCGCCGCCAACTTGACTCCGGGTGCCATGCCCTTGGCGCAAGTCTTTCGACAGGAGTCAGAAGAACGAGTTGCCAGGGCGAATCAATTGCCCACTCCCCCTCCTTCATCTTCCGAGCGTCACTCAGATGCTTCCGAGGGGGAAGATGAAGTTTTTTGTGGATCCGACCCCGAGGGCGATCGTGGGGGAGTCGGTCAGCAAGGAGGTTCAGACGAGGGACACCGGGGAGAGGCCGTTCCCGAAAGGTCGAGCGAGTCTGGCACTCCAGTGGAAGGGATCCACGTGGAGGCCCCGGATGAGGGCGGGCGATCCGTCGTCGAGCCCGATGAATCTCCTGAGCGTCCACCCCCAACCTTTGAGAGGAGGTAAACTTCAGGGGTCCATTTCGAGGATGGGTGCCCATCCCCGGACTCGGAAGTTCCTCCTCGACCCCCATCCCCTTTTCGATCTCGAAGTGGGGTCGCGGTGCTCGGTCGATTCTTTGAGCCGGATTCGGAAGGAGGGCATCAAGCCGATGAAGCTGGTTCAGAACGCCCCTCTCATTTTGAACAAGCCAAGGCGGACGCTTCCAAACGAGTGGCCTTGATGCTGGAGCCTTTACTGACACAAGTTTGACTTGTAGATTTTGTCGAATTTTGCATGGTCTTTTCTTTTCGAGTTGCTAAGTTCTTTTCCTTGTGTTCAGGTCGCCAAGGAGATATCCCAGACTTTGGGTTCCGAGTTGGCAAAGCTCGCCGAATTCAACAATGAGCTCGGAACTGTCTGTAAGTTCAGGCTTTACAAGTTGCAGCAGGCGCGGGATCAGCTCGAGTTGTCGCAAGAAACTTGCGGGGGGCTGATCAAGACGGACGAGGAGTTAGGGGCGGATAAGAGCAGGCTAGAGAAGGCCAACGCTTCTCTTCGGGCCGAATTGGAGGTGACCCGGGATTCACTGGCGACAGCCCATCAGAGGAACGCCTGCCTCGTAGATGCCAGATCGGCCACCGAGCTGGACAAGATCCTCCTTCAGTCCGAGCTAACTGCTCGGACGGCGGAACTAGCCGCTTCTTCCCAGATTCCTTCATTGAGGGAAGAGGAGCTGGCAGTTTCTGAGCAGGCTCGGATTGCTCAGAAGGAAGAATTGGTCGGTTCGGAGCGCGCCCGAGAGGCTTTGGGGGCGGAGTTGGCACGGTCTGAGGAAATTCGGGCTGCTCGAGAGTCCCAGCTGGAGGGGGCTGGCCATGCTTTAGAAGAGGCATATTCGAGAATTGCTGATTTCGAGCAGTAGATATCTCGAGTGGTGGCCATTCACAACTCAACCTGGGGGTACGGCTATGCCGAGGGCCTCCGCCAGATAGGAGCCCTGCTTCTGGTGGAGAAGCCAAAAAATCCTTCCTTTAGTGCCCTGTCTTTGTCCGGTTTGTCACTTCGTGTTGGTGCAAGCCGTGGTTCAATTTCGGGTAAGAATTTCTATCTTCTTTCTTGAGACCGAACGGAAGCTCTTACGATTGGTTATGCTTAGCATATATATATATATATATATATATATCAGTTGGCGGTGGTTTTGGGAATTGATGGACAGTTGCTAAATTTTGTGTGGGATGAGGAAAATTTGATTTATTTGAACGTATATACCCGGTTGAGTACTATTTTCTATGCTGAAATATTTATGGATTATATTCTCTAATTTTTGAATCCATTTTTCGAAGTGATTTTTGGTGGATGTTCAAGGGTTGGTTGTCTAAATTTTCTGTTGCTGATTGGTGCTGCCGATGGGTTGTTTGGGATGTTTTGTGTGATGTAAATGGTTGGGTTAGGTAGTTTTGAACGTATGGGAGACTATACAACCGAGATCGTGGGCCTTACATGTCAACAGGTGAAAGCAGAGCATCAGAGACCAGCAGGATTGTTACAGCCATTGCAGATTCCAGAATGGAAGTGGGACCATATATCCATGGATTTTGTGACAGGTCTACCGAGGGCTTTAAACGGACAGGATGCAATATGGGTAATTGTGGATCGCTTAACGAAGACTGCACGTTTTGTGCCCATTAAAGTTTCTTATAAATTGGAGAAACTAGCTGAATTGTACATACAAGAGATCGTGAGATTGCATGGGGTACCAGTGTCCATTGTGTCAGATAGAGACCCTCGTTTCACTTCTAGATTCTGGAGAAGTTTACAAGAGGCAATGGGTACTAAGTTAAATTTCAGTACGGCTTATCACCCTCAGACAGATGGGCAATCAGAAAGGACTATTCAGATTTTAGAAGATATGTTGAGGGCATGTGTGATGGACTTTAAAGGAACTTGGATACGACACTTACCATTGGTGGAATTTGCTTATAATAACAGCTTCCAGACTAGTATTGGGATGGCACAGTATGAGGCTTTATATGGCAGAAGGTGTAGGTCCCCTTTATATTGGGATGAGGTTGGTGAAAGAAAAATACTGGAACAACTCAGTAAGCGAAGAACTTATACAAGCGTGTAAACATGAGCATTTACCAAGTAATAAAGTACGGAACAAAACATGATTATGCATAAAAGAAATAAATGATTTTCAAAACAATTAAATCATAAAGTACTTTGGCATAACAAAACTGAGTATTATCACTATATCAAACGGAGCATCCCACAAAGTAAAGACCATGTTTAACCCCTGTGGTAGGGTTGTGCAAATCCCGGTGGCCAAACCAGGCAGAGACAGAGGTGGAACTTTCCCTTATTCGTTCTCAGAGCCCCGAGTGTGCACATAGGAAAGCCCACAATAAACCACTTTGTTTCCAAAGTGGGTGCACTCAGAGATAGGAAATTGGTACCAATCCAAACAGAGCAAATACAGAGCAAAGCAGAGCCAAGCAGAGATAAAGTCAAATACTAACCAGAATACTATGCCAAAGATTTTCAGAGTTATTAAAGACACATAGATCCAAACTATTTTCAGAATAAAGTTTATGTAAATAAAACATAGTCAACACAATCAAGGCATAATTTTTCTCAGATAGACAAAAATGTTCTTTCCACATTTCAGAAAATAACACGACAAAAAGCAGCTCATGTCTACACAATGCATGCCTGAAATATTTTTCCTTCTTTTATATAAGCTTCATGAATAATGCAAACAATCGACTGAGGTTGGTTTTTCTCAAGTTTTCATTTCATAACTAACAAAAGCACAAATTTTCAAAAGTCAACCTCAGTCCTCTTTTGGTATAAAACCGAGCATACGAACCCCGCTTACCTGATTGCTGTAGCGACAAACAAAACTTTGAGTCTGACCGCTAAGAGTTTCGTCACCTATACATGAAAATAATTTCCTTTATGTTAATGACCACCCCAAAGGCCTAAATCTGAAAAATTATAAGTTAACTACAATGCCTGCCTAAATTCATAATTTCTAGTATATCAAGCCCAAACAACCAGCCACTACGACCCGCAAAACCAGCGCACTCCATACTAAAAAAAATATCATTTCAGCCCACTACCAACTCAATTCAGGCATCCCTCTGATAAAGCCAACCCAAAAAAAATTTGTATAGTCTCCCATACGTTCAAAACTACCAAACCCAACCATTTACATCACACAAAACATCCCAAACAACCCATCGGCAGCACCAATCAGCAACAGAAAATTTAGACAACCAACCCTTGAACATCCACCAAAAATCACTTCGAAAAATGGATTCGAAAATTAGAGAATATAATCCATAAATATTTCAGCATAGAAAATAGTACTCAACCGGGTATATACGTTCAAATAAATCAAATTTTCCTCATCCCACACAAAATTTAGCAACTGTCCATCAATTCCCAAAACCACCGCCAACTGATATATATATATATATATATATATGCTAAGCATAACCAATCGTAAGAGCTTCCGTTCGGTCTCAAGAAAGATGATAGAAATTCTTACCCGAAATTGAACCACGGCTTGCACCAACACGAAGTGACAAACCGGACAAAGACAGGGCACTAAAGGAAGGATTTTCTGGCTTCTCCACGCTCGACTTCACCTACCGAAAATACACAAGTTTTCAGTGATTACAAGTACCAAACCAAACCCATGGATAGAAGAAAACGTAGGAAGAGAATTAGAAAATCTTACCGTGATTTCCTGCGCCGAAACTGAAACCAGAGGGGGGAAAATTTACGGAAGGAAGGAAATCCAAACAAGAGATAAAATGCCATATGGAGAGAGAGAGAGAGAGAGAGAGAGATTTTCATCTGAAACTGATAACCACCGAGATCGTGGTTTGATGCAAGAGAAAATAGAGGGTTGCGCAAAAACAGGGGAGATGAAACCGTCGGGGCAGGGGAAGGGAAGAAGGGAAAGGAAAAGAAAAGAAAAGAAAAGAAAAAAGAAGGAAAGAAAGGGGGCGGAGGGTTATTTACCTGGGGAAGAAACGACGCCGTTTCTGGGGCCTGGACTGGGTCTCTTTAAACAGGCTTGGGCTGGCAGCGGGCCTTACATCCTCCCATCCTAAAAAAAAATTTTCGTCCTCGGAAATTGCTACAAGAGTTCATATTCCTCGTTGAAGATGTGCGGGTATTTCTTTCGCATTTCCTCCTCGAGTTCCCAAGAAGCTTCACTGCTTGTATGATTACTCCACAAAACCTTAACCATGGGAATGCTACGATTCCGCAACATGTGTGCTTTCTTTTCCAAGATCCGCATTGGTTCTTCAATATATGTCATATCTTCCTGAATCTGCAGCGGCTCATAATGAATGATGTGAGTTGGGTCGGGAATATACTTTCTCAACATGGAGACATGAAATACATTATGCACTCCCGCAAGATTTGGAGGAAGTGCTAACTTATATGCCAATGGTCCAACTCGTTCTAGAATCTCAAAGGGTCCAATATATCTAGGGCTCAACTTGCCCTTACGTCCAAATCTCATAACCCCTTTCATTGGTGCTATTTTCAAGAATACTTCATTTCCAACCTCAAATTCTAGTGGACGGCGTCGGTTATCAGCATAGCTCTTTTGTCGACCCTGAGCTGCTTTAATTCTAGCTCTAATGATGTCAATCTTTTCTGTGGTTTTCTGAATGATCTCTAGTCCCAGTATTTTTCTTTCACCAACCTCATCCCAATATAAAGGGGACCTACACCTTCTGCCATATAAAGCCTCATACGGTGCCATCCCAATACTAGTCTGAAAGCTGTTATTATAACAAATTCCACCAATGGTAAGTGTCGTATCCAAGTTCCTTTAAAGTCCATCACACGTGCCCTCAACATATCTTCTAAAATCTGAATAGTCCTTTCTGATTGCCCATCTGTCTGAGGGTGATAAGCCGTACTGAAATTTAACTTAGTACCCATTGCCTCTTGTAAACTTCTCCAGAATCTAGAAGTGAAACGAGGGTCTCTATCTGACACGATGGACACTGGTACCCCATGCAATCTCACGATCTCTTGTATGTACAGTTCAGCTAGTTTCTCCAATTTATAAGAAACTTTAATGGGCACAAAACGTGCAGTCTTCGTTAAGCGATCCACAATTACCCATATTGCATCCTGTTCATTTAAAGCCCTCGGTAGACCTGTCACAAAATCCATGGATATATGCTCCCACTTCCATTCTAGAATCTGCAATGGCTGTAACAATCCTGCTGGTCTCTGATGCTCTGCTTTCACCTGTTGACATGTTAGGCATTGTTCTACAAACTTAGCAATTTCTCTCTTCATACTGTTCCACCAAAAAGACTCTCTCAAGTCCTAATACATCTTGGTACTCCCTGGATGGACTGTGTATAAAGAGCAGTGTGCCTCTTCAAGGATTATTTTCTTCAATGCATCATCTGCTGGCACACACAATCTGTCTCTAAACCTCAAAACTCCATCTTCAGAAATGCTAAAATCAGCTTTGTCCCCGTTTTTAACTTCTTCAGCTAGCTTTATCAACGCCGAATCCACTTTCTGAGCTACTTTAATTCTCTCTAACAAATCTGGTTGCACTATTAAACTGGCAACGAAAGTGCTTGTATCAGTAGCAATAACCTCAATACTGGCCCTCTCTAAGTCCATTAACAACTGGGGCTGGGTGGTAAGGGTTGCCATTGCTGGACTCAAAGATTTCCTACTTAAGGTGTCAGCCACAACATTCGCTTTGCCTGGGTGGTAATTTATAGTACATTCATAATCCTTTATTAACTCGAGCCATCTTCTCTGTCTCATGTTTAATTCTTTCTGGGTGAAGAAATATTTCAAACTTTTATGATCTGTATAGATTTCGCACTTTTTCCCATATAGATAATGCCTCCAAATCTTGAGTGTGAATACCACCGCTGCCAACTCTAGATCATGTGTGGGGTAGTTTTGTTCATAAGTTTTCAGTTGTCGAAAAGCGTAAGCTATAACCTTTCCGTGTTGCATTAATACGCACCCCAAACCCAATCTTGAAGCATCACTATACACCACAAACCACCTCTCGCAGTAGGAACTGTTAAAACTGGGACGGTCACAAGTCTTTGTTTCAAGGTCTGAAAACTTTCTTCACATTTTTCTGTCCACTCAAACTTGTTATTCTTCCTGGTAAGAGCGGTGAGAGGAACTACTATTTTGGAGAAACCCTCAATGAATCGACGATAGTATCCCGCCAATCCCAAGAAACTCCTAACCTCACGAACATTCTTCGGTGCCAGCTAGTTAACTACTGCTTCTACTTTCCCTGGGTCTACTGAAATACCTTCTTTTAAAACCACATGTCCCAAAAATATAACTGAATCCAGCCAGAACTCACACTTCTTTAGTTTAGCAAACAACCTTTCCTCCCTAAGTGTTCCGAGTACTAGCCTCAAGTGTTTCTCATGCTCCTCCTTACTTTTAGAATAGATCAAGATGTCATCAATGAAGACGACCACAAATTTATCCAGAAATTCATGAAATACTCTATTCATTAAATCCATGAATACCGCAGGAGCATTAGTCAAGCCGAAAGGCATGACCAAAAACTCATAGTGACTGTATCTGGTTCTGAAAGCGATCTTAGATACGTCTTCTGCCTTGATCTTTAATTGGTGATACCCTGACCGAAGGTCAATCTTAGAGAAAACTTGTGCACCCTGTAGTTGATCAAAGAGGTCCTCTATACGGGGTAAGGGATATCTGTTCTTGATAGTTACTCGGTTGAGTTCCCTATAGTCGATGCACATTCTCATTGTCCCGTCTTTCTTTTTAACAAATAAAACTGGCGCACCCCATGGGGACACGCTGGGTCGGATAAAACCCTTGTCCAATAAGTCTTGCAACTGCTCTTTGAGTTCGATGAGCTCTGATGGCGCCATTCTATAAGGAGCTTGGACAACGGTGCCGTGCCGGGAGTAAGATCAATCGCAAATTCTACTTCTCGGTCGGGTGGTAACCCGGACAAGTCTTCAGGAAACACTTCTGGGTATTCTCTCACAACTGGAATCTCTTCTAAACTCAACTCTTCTTTTGGTGCATCTATCACACAAGCCAAAAATCCTTGACACCCATCTCGCAATAATTTTCCAACCTGAATTGCTGATATGACTGATGGATGTGATCGCATTTTCGACCCCACAAATCGAATTCCATCTCCCTCAGGAGGCTTGAAGATTACTTCCTTTTTAAAGCAGTCAATACTGGCATGGTATGAAGCCAGCCAGTTAATCCCCAAAATTACATCGAATCCAAACATATCAAAAATTATAAGGTCAGCTGGCGTTAATCTTCCTTCAACAGATATGGGGCAGCCACGGAGAATTTTATGACAAGATACTGAATTTCCTGTCGGTGTAGCGACTACTAGGCTATACTCCAACCTTTCACCTTCCCAAGTGCAAAACTTAGCATAATTCAAAGAAATAAACGAGTGCGTTGCCCCAGAATCAAATAATACAGTAGCATCGTTAGAAAACAATGGAAGAATGCCTGTGATCACAAAATAAAAATAAAGACATACTCCTTCTAGTAAAGATCCGCATTGAATACCAAGTTAATCCTAAAAGAAAACGAGAACCGAAAATACCTGTGATCACATCATCCCTACCTTCAGCCTCTCCTGGTGTCAATGCAAAGACTCGAGCAGGTGCAGTAGGACGCTGATTGTTACCTCGTCCTGTAACTTCATTTCTCTGGGGTGGCAACATGCTCGCATTATTGTTGTCTGGTTGCAGAGGGCAATTCCTGATGAAGTGTCCTGACTTGCCACAATGGAAACATAGTCTTGCCCCTCTTTTGCATTCTCCAGAATGCACTTGGTTACATGTCTTACACTGGTAGGGCTGCCGATTACTCTGGCCTAGTCTATTGCTTGATCTACCCCCTTCATTTTTCTTCTTCCACGATCCTTGATTGACGCTTGCATGGTATCAGATGAGGTAGACCTCTTCCTTTGATTAGATAAAATTGCACTTCTTTAAAGGCTTCTTTCAAACACTGTAGCCTTATTCACCAAAGTCCGAAGTCTCTTCGTCCAGACCGGGTTGCGAAGAGATATGTGAAAAAGATCGGGAAGCGCGGCTACCCTCCTTTTGACGACTTGAATCCTCATCCTCCCCCTCCTGAGGCTTGACCTGATCGATGTATAAGTTTTTTTTTTTTTTCCCATTCGAGATATTGTAACTGAACATAACATTCGAGTTTGATTCGAGCGAGTTTGTATAACTGAATATATGACATTCGAGTTTGATTCGAGCGAGTTTGTATAACTGAATATATGACATTCGAGTTTGGTCTTTCTTTAGATGCTTTGTTCGCTCTGTCTATACCCCGCGAAATTTTTGGTTAAGTGTAAACTTGAGAAAAATTTTATCCAGCGTAATATGTATTCTCGAGATCGAGGTTTAGGAATTGTGAATTACTTCGCGTGGGTGGGTTGACCGACCCCGCGGGATTCCGATCGGGGATTCTGGATGAATGTTACTTCGCGTGGGTGAGTGGACCGACCCCGCGGGATTCTGAATGTTACTTCGCGTGGGTGGGTGGTCCGACCCCGCGGGACTTGTGGATGTTACTTCGTGTGGGTGAGTGGACCGACCCCCGTGGGATTCCGGTCGTTTACTTCGCGTGGGTGGGTAGACCGACCCCGCGGGACTCTGATCGTTTGCTTCGCGTGGGTGGGTGGTCCGACCCCGCGGGACTTATGGATGTTACTTCGCGTGGGTGGGTGGACCGACCCCGCGAGATTCCGATCGTTTACTTCACGTGGGTGGGTAGACCGACCCCACGGGACTCTGATCGTTTGCTTCGCGTGGGTGGGTGGTGCGACCCCGCGGGACTTGTGAATGTTACTTGGCGTGGGTGGGTGGTGCGACCCCGCAGGATTCCGTGTTGAGAACTTTATAATTTACAATGCATTGGATAACAATAACAACGGGCTTTTATAATTTCAATAAGTAAAATACATCGGTAAATGTTATACATAGTACCTCTTAAGCCTCTCACTATTCCAAGGGTGCAGTAGGTCGGTTCCGGAGCTGTCCTTGAGTCGGTAAGATCCGGGTCTGTTTGTTGCTGTCACTATGTAGGTTCCTTCCCATTTTGGTCCTAGTTTTCTTTGTGATGGAGTCGTAACGCCCGTTTGTCTTAGTACTAAATCCCCGATTTTGAAGTTGCGCGGCTTTGCTCTTTTGTTGAAATATTGTTCTGTCTTGAGTTTGTTGTTGGCGATTCGGATGCTGGCCTCTTCTCTGTGTTCTTCTAAGGAGTCTAAGCATTCCATCATTTTAGCATCGTTGGTAGCAGCGTCATAGTGCTGATTCGCAGCGTAGACATCCCGATTTTGACTGGAATTACTACCTCGCAGCCATATGTAAGGGCAAACGGTGTTTCGCCCGTGGGGGTTCAGACTGTTGTGCGATATGCCCAAAGGACTCCCGGCAGCTCATCGGCCCAAGCCCCTTTGTGCATTCCGAGTCTTTTCTTCAGCGCATTGAGGATGGTCTTGTTGGTTGCCTCGGCTTGCCCGTTAGCCTGCGGGTGGCTGGGAGAAGAGTACTTCACTTTGATTTTCAATTCGGAGCACCACTCTCGGTAATGATTGCAATCGAACTGCTTTCCGTTGTCTGATATAAAGCTCTGAGGTATCCCGAACCGGCAAACAATCGATTTCCATAAGAATTTTGTGATGGCTTGAGAAGTGATGCTGACGAGGGCTTCGGCTTCTACCCATTTGACAAAATAATCCACTGCCACTATAATGAATTTAGTTCCACCCCTCCCTACTGGGAATGGTCCTATAAGATCTAGTCTCCATTGATCAAAGGGCCAGGGGGATGTTATCGAAGTGAGTTCCTCCAACGGGGAATGTAACGTTGGGCTATATTCCTGACATTTCGGGCACTTTTTAACGAACTCTTTTGCTTCCTGGAACAAACACGGCCAGTAATACCCTGCAATGGTTGTGCGGGCGGCTAATGTTTTAGACCCCGTGTGAGCCCCGCAGATTCCTTCATGGATTTCAGCTAATATATATTACCCTTCTTCTTTCATCACACACCTGAGTAATGGTTCGGAGAAACCCTTCCTGTATAGGGATCCGTCAATCAGTGTGAACCTGGCTGATCTATTCTTTATCTTGCGAGCCTGGCCTGGGTCAGGAGGTAATGTGTCTGTCCGGAGATACTCTATAATATCGGTTGCCCAGCCTGAATTTGCGACGGCCATCATTCTAACTTCGCTGCTGGTGGAGGGAGCGTATACCACTCTGATCTCTGTGTTTTCTGGAGGCGGGTGTTCATCTTTTCCCAATGCTATTTTTGCCAATCAATCTGCCAATGATTTTCTTCCCTTGGGATTCACAGCAGACGGAAGTATCCGAATCGATCTCTCTCGATGCATACTAGCTCCAGATATTTTTTCAATTTTTTGCTTTTTGTGAAGTATTGGCCGAGCACTTGATGAAATACTATTTGAGAATTGGTTCGGGCCTCCAGCCCTGTTGCGCCAAGGACCCGAGCAATTGTCATCCCAGCTATGAGGGCCTCGTATTCTGCTTTGTTGTTGGTTACTTTGAAAGTTAGGCCTATAGCGTAGTTGTTTTGGGCACCCTGGTCGGTGACGATATGTACTCCTGCTCTACCCCCAGCTCGACATGAGGACCCGTCAACATATAGCTACCATGTCTATCCCTGAGGTTTATCGGGGATCTCTTATGGAAACCCAGTGTACTCTGCTACAAAATCCGCCAGTGTTTGTGCCTTCATTGCTGTCCTGGGATGGAACATTAGATCAAACTCGCTCAGCTCGATTGCCCACTTGGCCAATCGACCGGAGGTATCAGGCTTCTGGAGAATGGTTCCGAGGGGCTGGTCTATCATTACTTTTATGGTGTGAGCTTGAAAGTAAGGACACAGTCGACGCGCTGCCGTCAGTAAGGCGAATACCATTATCTCCGTACGGGGGTACTTGGCTTCTGCTCCCTGAAGTGCCCTGCTAACATAGTACACAGATTTCTGACCCTGATCAGTTTCTCTTACTAGAACTGCAGACGTTGCATGAGATGAGACTGCTAAATAGGCCACAAGAGTTTCTCCGGGAGCCGTCTGGCTAAGTAATGGAGGACATGTCAGATAGTCTTTGAGTTGTTTGAATGCCTGTTCACATGACGTGTCCCACTCGTGTGCTTTCCGGAGGACTTGGAAAAAGGGAAGGCATCGGTCGGTTGACCTTGCTATGAATCGGCTGAGAGCAGCGACTCGCCCAGCTAATCGTTGGACTTCCTGCAGGTTCTTCGGGGACGCCATTTCGAGAATAGCCTGTATTTTCTTGGGGTTGGCTTCAATTCATTGTTCGGAGATCATGTATCCTAAGAACTTCCCGGATTCGACCCCAAAGGTGCACTTGGCGGGGTTGAGCTTCATCTGATAATGCCGCAGAATAGAGAATGCCTCTCTTAGGTCCGCCAAATGGTCGTTAGGGCAGCGGCTCTTGACTAGGAGGTCATCGACGTAAACTTCATGTTTCTCCCGATTTGGTTTTTAAACATACGATTGACCAACCGTTGATAAGTAGCCCCTGCGTTCTTGAGTCCAAAAGGCATGGCGGTGTAGCAATAGAGTCCGCGATCTGTAATGAACGCCGTTTTTTCCTCATCGTCTGTGCTCATTTGGATCTGATTATAACCCGAATAGGCGTCCATGAAGCTGAGGAGAGAGTGTCCAGCAGTTGAATCTACAATGAGATCGATGCACGGCAAAGGGAAGCTATCTTTAGGGCAAGCCTTGTTCAAATCGGTGAAGTCAACGCACATACGCCATTTCCCGCTTGTCTTCCTTACCAATACTACGTTAGACAGCCATTCCAGGTAGTGAACTTCTCGAATGAACCCAACGGCCAGGAGTCTGTCCACTTCTTCTGCAATGGCGGCATATTTTTCAGCACAGAAGTTTCTTCTTTTTTGTTTAACTGTCCGGGCTGTCGGGTTGACACACAGCCGATGTTCTATTATGGACCTGTCGATTCCGGGTATGTCAGTATGCGTCCAAGCGAATACGTCTTTGTGCTCAATAAGGAGATTCTTGAGCTCTGTATGTATTCCCGGATCTATTCTGGTCCCGACTCGCACTGTCCGATCCGGGTTGTCGTGATCGATCGGAATCAGTTCCAAAGGCTCATTGGCTTCCGCTTGACGTAGTGTCCCTTCGTCCCTGATTTCATAGTCAGAGGAGCAGGCGGAAACTTGGTACGCTTGCCTTCCAGGGAGATCGTAGCCACGAAATTGACCTTGTGTTTCAATTCCCGAGCGTAGCATTCCCTGGAGGTGACTTGTTCTCCTCTGACTTCATCTATTCCTCTATCGGTCGGAAACTTCATTTTGAGGTAGTAGGTAGAAGTGACTGCCCTCAGGTTATTTAGGGTCGGCCTCCCTAGGATGGTATTGTATGAGGAGGGGGCTTTTACTACCAGGAATTCGGTCATGACTGACATGGTTCTGGGTGTGGAACCCATCAAGACCAGGAGTGTTATCACGCCTTCGGGGTGTATTGCTTCACCCGTAAATCCTTTAAGGGAGCCTTGGATGGGCTGAAGTTGGTGGGGATCGATCCCCATCTGCATAAAGGCCTCCCAGAACAAGATATCGGCCGAACTCCCGTTGTCAACCAGTATCCTTTTGACTGTGAAATTGGCTTCCAATACTGTATCACCAATGCGTCATCGTGCGGAAAGGCGATGCCCTTTTCATCCTGTTCGTTGAAAACGATTGATTCTCCTTTAGGACCCGGGTTGCCCTGTCTTGGTGTTCGTCCCAGTGTGTAAACTTCTCCATACCTGGCTCTTCGTGCGTGCGCCCTTTGAGAGGAGGATGTAGTCCCTCCTCGAGACCGTCCTCCAATGATGGTTCTGATCTCGCCTGGCGGGTGGTTAGGTGCGGGCTCGCCTCGGTGTCGGCTTGACTCTCGTTCCCAAAGGGGGGTCCTCGACCTGGTTTTATCTCTTCGATCGCTCATCTGTTCATCTCTTTGTCTATTCTTCAAAGCCTGGCAGTCTTCAGTGTTGTGGCCCGTAGTCTTGTGATATTCGCAATACATATTCCCCCTTTTTCTTCTAATGGATTCTCGTCTCGATTCAGATCGGTTCTGATCTTCCACCGTCAAGTTGGATTGAGGCCATGATGATAGTCTGTGCTCCCGTGGGGGGTCTCTTCTCCTCGTTTCATCTGGGAACTTCCTCCCCCCCCGGTGCCGGTTGGAACTTTCTCCGGCATTGGTTATTTTCCGATCATGCTGCCGGAGTTCTTCTCGTCGTGGGGCTACTAGGGCTTCGAGCGTATCTTCGACGTTGATGAACCCATCAGCTTGATTCATGAACCCGTTCAGAGTAGTGGGAGTCTTGCGGGCTATCTCCGCCATGAAGGGGCTCCTAGGCCATATGCTACCCAGGAGGGCCGCTAGGGTGATTTTTTCGTCTTGGTTATCGGTTGTCATTCTTTCTTTGTTGAACCTGGTCAGGTACCCTTTCAGGTTTTCTTTCTCTCCTTGTTTGACGGTCAATAAGTACGCCGCAGGGCGCCTTCTTTTCCTACTGGCCATGAATTGGGTGGTGAAGAGTCGGGCTAACATCTCGAAGCTACTGACTGATCCCAGAGGAATAGTTCCGAACCATGTCCAAGCCATCCCCTTCAATGTGAGAGGGAACGCTCGACATGCTACTTCGCCAGGGTAGCTATGCAGGCTGATATGTGCTTTGAAGGCTTCCAGGTGTTCCACAGGATCCTGAGACCCATCATACGGTTCTACCTGCGGGACCTTGAATCTGGATGGGAGAGGGACGGCTAGGACGTCTGCACTGTAGGGTGTCCCTATGCTTCCTTGCGAGGAGAGGTGCCCTGCGGTCGGGCTGATTAGTTTTACCATTTCAGCATACTTGTCCCCTAACTCCTTTAGCTCGGTGTGCATCCGGCGTCGTTCTCCTTCAAAGGTCTCGCTCTCCTCAGGGTGTCGGGAGCTCACATTCTCCTCAAGATTGATCTCGCCACGGGTTGATATTTCTTCGCGGGGTTGCCGAAGGGTGGCGTTCTCCTCTTTCAGCTTCCTCACCATTTCTTCCAGCCCTTCTAGTCTTTCTTCCATGGCCGGGTCTAAACGCTGGTCGTGTTCGGTCATTTGGGATAATGGTAGGGTAGACATGCAAAAAGTACGTTTATAAAAAACAAGAGAATCCCACAGACAGCGCCACTATTAAGGACGTATTTCGCAGTCTGGTTTATTAAATCCCGATTGACCGGAACCTGCAAAATAAGAACAAGGAAGATCGGGGTCCGGGACCGCTCCGACGATCAAGTTAGTTTGAGAGGAAAAATATATAGAAGTTTGTTGGAGAGAGTTGTCAGAATGTACCCCTTTTTGTCTTCGGTTCGGTCTTATTTATAGGTGTTCCCCCTGAAGGGGGGTTCGATGGTGAAAGATCTATTAATTGGGGCATCGCTCGATTGTCATCCTTGAGAAGGGAAAACCTGATTTGATTCTGTCTGCCTTATCGCATTAATTGGGTATCTCCTTAATTAATGCTCAATTATACCTTTTTTGAGAGGGACATTAAATGCTACTCTTCCCCCCTCTAATCCAGCAATTAATGATGCGTATCTATGGTATCTCCGCATTTAAGAGGGACAATCTATAGAGCGGCTGTTGTCTGGTTGCTCATAAATGCTCGAATGATCAGGAGATATGTCAATAAATGAGCCGTCATTCCCGACCTTAGCTTATCCTGGAAGCCGATTTAGTTTCTTCTTCTTTATTCGGGATAACCAGTTACTCGGATCGTTTCTGATTCTAGTATCCCTAGTTGAATTCGGACACCCCGTCATCTGGGTTTAGATCACAGGCCTTGGGCCCAACCGACTCTTCGGGGCCTAGGGTTGAAGCCGATCGCCCTTTCACTTCCTTTTGTTCTCAAGCAGAGTCTCAAAAGCCAGTAATCCACTCACTCTGTCAACTTCGTTTCCAAATTCTGACGGAACAAACCTCTGACACAACATCACGAACAATTAATCCAAGATTGATCAAAGACGTTCTAATCTAGTAATACTTCTCTATAACGAGGATTCATGAAAAAAAAAGTGCTTCCAGATGATCTTCTTCCGATCCAGATGCAACTTATGTAAAAGTTTAATAATTTTATATTTTAACATTTTCTGTACTAGCATGCATGGACAAATTGATGATGATCATCGTAATAATAATTCATGTAAACAATATGTAAAATATTTAGAAATATAAATATACGGAGTATATATGGATCTTATATGACTTGGAGATATGCAGTCAGCTATATATTTTCAGCATCCTTGATGGCTTGGATTATCTTCAGTTGATAAAGGTGTTGAGGAACAGGCAACGTAGAAATGACAACATCCATATGACGAAGTGCTGCTACAAGCTTCCCGTGCTCATCCAATTGATCGCCCTGTTTCATATATATATATATATATAATAAAAATCGTCAAAGAACATCGACATAGAAATGATTGTCTAAAATAGAAAGTAGCTATTGAAGTTGAATTACACTTGCTAACAAAGCGAGAGCTATTTGAACCTGTTGTCCAGACATCAAAGGATGTAATGTCTGTTTGATATAAGTGGGTATTTGTACGAAAACGTAATAAGAAAAATAAAAGTGTGCAATACAAAGCACGTCTTGTCGCACAAGGTTTCCTGTAGAAATCCAGGATTAATTATGAGGAAACATATTCCCCCATTATAAATACAATCACATTTAGATTTTTGATTAATTTGGTAGTTACAAAAGGATTGGATATGTAGTTGATGGATATGGTCATTGCATATTTATATAGATTATTAGATCGTAACACATATAAATATATATATATATATGAAAATTCATAAAGGATATACAATGCCTGAAACATCTAATCCAAGTACATATACAAGTATGTACTTTATCAAGTTTTAAAATTTATATGGGTTAAAGCAATCTAGACTCATGTGGTATAATCGTCTTAACCAATATCTATTGAAAGAAGGATTTGAAAATAATCCTATATGTCAATATGTTTTAATTAAAAAATCAGAACTCGGATTTGCCATCATTACAGTTTATGTTAATGATTTAAATTTTGTTGAAACTCCTAAAGAAATTACAAGAACTACTATATATTTACATAATAGATTTGACAATGAAAGGTCTTGTTATTCAAATGCTAGATGACTTATAAAAACTTAAGACTTTTAACCTCATCTTTCAAATGCATTTGCTCTTTATAGATCATCATGGCATCCTTGTCTAAAAGATTAGGCAATCGAAATAAAAAGGTAAGTAAGGATTCTAAATTATTCTGTTGTTTTAACTTTACATTTTTGTTGTTAGACTCTTGAACAAATCGCTAGAGTACAAAAATTCTCTTGTTAAGCTATTCAACCTCACGTGTTTTGGACTTCAATCGATCGAAAAACTTGACAATGGATGATGAGTATCGAGTTTTGAGAGTCATTAGTTCATAAATGGCTTATTGATTTGACTTATTAGCCAGATCACTCGTTTGTTGCAATATGACACTTACGAAAGATGCATGAACAACTTGTAACTAAAGTGAAGAATACCTCATATCTTAATTATGAGGGATACCAAAAGAAAACTGATGATTCATTGAAAATTTATAGAATAATAATGTAAATACAGATAAATTATAGATATGAGAAGAAGATTTGATGCAAACTAAATGAAACTGAAGATGATTCTTATAGAAATAGAAATAAAAACAAGACAAATCATCGCATTTTCAAATCTTGCTTAGTCAAAATTACAATATATGCTGGATGCATATTTTCAAAAGATATTTCGCTAAGCTAACGAGATTACCTGCAAGCTATCCCTATTTTTCTCGTAAATATCGAACTTCTGCTGTTAGCTGCTGTTGTTGATTTTGTATTTGAGCTCTCTCTCATTCTAGTTCTTCTATTTATGGTTTTAGGTCACTAGAATACCAGTCCGCAAATTTCTTCAATTCCTTATTTTTTTGTCTTAATTTTTTATTTTTTCTATCTGAAAAAGCAATGGTCAAACACCTTACAAGACCTAGAGGGGGGTGAATAGGTGTAGTTCAAAAACTATGACAATTTAAAATTAATTCAACGTAAGCAACCAATAAATAAAACATAACAACATAAATCAACACACTGATTTTGGTTACGAAGTGGAAACTTATTTGAAAAACCTATTCAAAATCTAAAACCACTCCGGATGTAAAACACCACCTCGAATCCACTATAGAAACTTTAGTTTGTTACAACCAAATTAGAAACACTCACAAACCTATTATAGCAGTTAAACTTGGCTTGCAACACCATGAGTGACCCACTCGATCTCTACACGTATGTAGTGTCAAAACTCTGACCTTTCTATAGCTTCTCACAAGAACAATTTGATTTCTTTATCAAAACAACTTGAAGAACTCTTCTAGCTTGATGAACACGTCCACTCCAATGGACTTACCAAAACTTTAATCTTGAATGTGTTGTGGTGGAGATATGTAATCCAAGAGAGAAATCTCTTTGAATGTGAGGATGAATTTCTCTCAAGGATTCTTGAGGAGGCTCTCTTATTTTTGCTCTGTTTTTCTCCACCTTTAGCAGAGAACTTAATGATGCTTTTATAGGCCCCCATCTGAAATGGCGCTCAAACCCTAGAAAAGCTGATCTTTCACGATTCTCGCTCAAGCAAAATGTCGAGTAAGGGTCGAGTGAAATCTCTTCCTGAACTTCGCTCGAGCGAGATGTCGAGCGAAGTCTTTGCTTGAACTTCGCTCGAGCGACATGTCGAACAAGAGTCGAGCGAAATCTCTGCCTGAACTTCACTCGAGCGCCAGGTCGAGCAAAGGTCGAGCGAGATCACCTTGTGAGTCTTTGCTCAATCCTTTTTTATCCTCTGCATGTTGGCCACTTCCATCATTGATTACAACTTCATTACATAGGTTTTTCACAAGAAAATGCCAACCACACATTTTACATTAACACTATCTTTGGTTGCAAGCTTTTGATGTAATTTAGATATTTTATTGTTAAGATAATCAACCTCACTCACTCTTACCAATAACCTTCGAGACATGGTTCTAATAGATGCAGCATATTGAGCATTGAGGGTTCTTGATGCTGCAACAATTTCAGAATCAGTTTTACCAAAAAGATGCATTTATGTTCCTATCATGGTATTGACAGCCTCAGTAGAGAAAATGAGTGGTTGAGGTGTAAAGGGTTCTTGGTTTAAATATGTAACATTAACAAAAGAATTTCTCAACCATAGTATCGTTCTGGATGAACAACAATTGGAACAATGAGAAATGTGAAATCTTACGTGAATATTCGATGGGTGAAATGATCATCTTTAAGCAGCAACCCAAAAGCTTTCAAATCTCTGCTAAGATCTCATTTGTCAATAATTTCAATTGGATTTGAATTTCCTTTTGCACCAAATCGATAGAATTAGGCCTCAAGTTTTACAATTTTTGTCGAATATTGATGGTTCTCAATGCTCATTTTCACCATGCATAAACATGTTCTCCCTAATAATGCCAAGAGGAGGAGAAAATTTAGATGAAAATATTAATATGTTCCCTCTGCATTATTTAGACATAAATCATGTTTGTTTTTACTTGAAAAACCAACTTATATTCTCAGGGGGAGATTAGGTATTACTACAAGTTTCAGATTTTTACTAAGTATTTGTCATCATCAAAATATATTCGTAAATACGAAATTTGAAACATTAGATTCAACAGTGTTTACTAATAGAGATTCTTATATATCATGGAGGTCTGTCAAGTAAATACTATCTGTCACATCTTCAAATCACTCAGAGATAATTGTAATTCATGAAGCAAATTTAGAATATATTCGGTTGAGATTACTGATTAAACATATTCAATAAAAGTGTGGTATCCTCATGATCAATGATAATCCAACAATATTGTACGAAAATAATGGTGCATGTATCACTCAGATCAGAGTATGATATACCAAAGATACAGTCAAGTGATAATCTGACAGATTTATTTATAAAAGCATTACCAACTACGACATTCAATAAAATTGTGCAGAACATTGGAATGCGAAAACTTAAATATTTATCGTCATGCACTTTTTAGTGGGAGTAAATGTTTTGAAAACTTATGCTAATTGTACTCTTTTTTCTTCATTAAAGTTTTGTCCCATTGGGTTTTCCATTGCAAAATCTTAATGAGACAATTTTAAAACACTTGGGAATACATAAAAATATTGTACTATTTTTCTTTTACCATTGATTTTTCTTCTTACTGAATTTTTCATTGGTAAGGTTTCAATGATGCATATTCTCTATGTATGGTTATTCAAGTGGGAGTGTTATAAAAGTTAAAGAAAATGGCTGTGAATGACCACCCCTTTATTCGATCTTATTGAATTATGACAATTAAGTCGTAACTTGCTCCGTGATAGACACTGAGCTCCCTATATAAATGGGAGCAATTCATTTGTACGAGTAAGAACAAGAATTCTAAACTTAATAAAGAAAGAATTCATTCAGTACTTGAAAAATAATAAAAGTTCTTCGTACTTTTATAAATTTTCTTAAAATATTACTTATTTTTTAGTTTTATAACAAAATCAAAGTGATGCTTAATATGTGCAACACTATTATAGGGAATAAACTACTCTTCATTGACTTTGTTCCACCTCATTAAATGCCCAACTAATCATTGATGTGTTTTTGTTGTAATTGGAATTGATCATTTTTTTAATAAAATAAAACGAAGCCCACTATGATGCTTTTAATAATAATAAAAGTTATTTTTAATAGGATATATGAAATTATAAAATTATAAAAATAAATTGATCTTACTAAATTACGTCACGAAAATTTATAAAATTTCAAATTTATATAAATGGACGTAATTTGGGAAAGATTGCCAAAAGAAAGAAGATTGAAGAAAAATAGAAGGAAGTAGGTGAGACTTGGTCAAGATGAGAGAGGCCATGAGAGTCGTCCTCCTTTACCTCATCAAGATGGAAGATATAAGAATCCATTTATTAAAGTCAACAAAGATGATGACAACGCCATCTTAATTCCTTTAAGCCAAAGAAAGAGGAAAATTTCTTTCTTGGTTACTTCTTAATAAAAATGTGTTTATGTAATGAATGAAAATTATTGGAGGGGCGGCTGTTGCCCCATGTCCCACCTCCAAAATTATGTGAATGACTCCACCACTATTATTTTAAATCTTGCATAGTGACTTGTATAGTAACTTGCATAGTAATTTCAAAGCCTATAAATATGGGTTTCAGTTGTTATGAAATTCATCAGAAAATATAAAGAGAGAAGAAAGTTTCAGATATGATGAGATCCAGGATCCTTGATGAAATCTATTTGGATATGATGATGAACTTGGGAGATACAATCATAGAAGAAAATCATGTATCCCTGAAGAACTGTGCTGTGTATCTCATGGTGAAAAATCATCTTACTGTATGAAATAAATTAATAAACTACTCTTCATTGACTTTGTTCCACCTCATTAAATCCCAACTAATCATTGATGTATTTTTGTTCTAATTGGAATTGATCATTTTTTTAATAAAATAAAACGTAGCCCTCTATGATGCTTTTAATAATAATAAAAGTTATTTTTAATAGGATATATGAAATTATAAAATTATAAAATTATAAATATAAATTGATCTTACTAAATTACGTCACGAAAATTTATAAAATTTCAATTTTATATAAATGGATGTAATTTGGGAGAGATTGCCAAAAGAAAGAAGATTGAAGAAAAACAGAAGGAAGTAGGTGAGACTTGGTCAAGATGGGAGAGGCCATGAAAGTCGTCCTCCTTTACCTCATCAAGATGGAAGATATAAGAATCCATTTATTAAAGTCAACAAAGATTATGACAACTCCATCTTAATTCCTTTAAGCCAAAGAAAGAGGAAATTTTCTTTCTTGGTTACCTCTTAATAAAAATGTGTTTATGTAATGAACAAAGATTAACGGAGGGGTGGCTGCCGCCTCCTGTCCTACCTCTAAAATTATGTGAATAACCCTACCACTATTATTTTAAATCTTGCATAATGACTTGCATAATGATTTGCATAATAACTTGCATAGTAATTTCAAGGCCTATAAATATGGGTTTCAGTTGTTATGAAATTCATAAGAAAATATAAAGAGAAAAAAAAATTTCAGAGAGTTTTAAAAGAGTTTCTTATATATTTTTCTCTTGCAATAGTAGTAGTTTCATTTTTAGTTTTAAAACACGTTATCAGTAGTTTCCTTTTTAATTTTAAAACATGAGATTCTATCAATACTAAAACTAGTGATCTTCTACTTCAAGTAAGTTTTTCAATATATTATTTACAGTCCTCGAGATATATATTAAAGGTAATATTACTGAATATTACTTGATAAAATTCTACTTTTATTTTCATGATTATGTGAATATATTTCTTAAATCCACAGATTTATTTTTGTGATTTATATATATATAATGTTAAATATTGAAATTTATTACTATTAACATTTCTGGAAAAAGTTATTTATTTATGATCTTTGATGAGATCTATTTGGGTATGATGATGAACTTGAGAGATACAATCATAGAAGAAAATCACATGTCCCTGAAGTACCGTGCTGTGTATCTCATGGTGAAAATCATCTTACTGTGTAAAATGAATTAAAAGAGAGATATGAGTACCAGAAGATATAATCCTCTCAAAAGATCATTATGATTTATTGCACAGGAAGTTGCAAGATTTTAAGAGTGGTATTGAAAATTCTGTACTCTTTAAAATCAGCTCAATATTAAAATTATACAGTGAGAAAGTCATTGATAATAATATTTAAAAGAAGACATATATTATTTTTCATACCTCGAATGTGCTCCTGTAGTAGCAATATCGAGAGCGAAAGTTCAACTAATATTTTGAACATTTATTTTATCTTCTAGTGATTGAGCTAAATAATGGATTTTTGTTAATAAATTACCAGTTACGTCTTATTAATGATATTGAATTTACACCATTTTTAAAAGTGAACGGTGCATCCTTTCAAAGGAATCAAAGGCGTAGACGTAGTAGAAATACTATAAAAGTGTTAGTCCCAAAAGGGACAACACTAAAGATGATAAAAATATATCGTATCATCAGAAGTAATCCAACTCAGAGAAGGGTAAAAGCTCTCAGAATAATTCTTCATAGAAAGATGAAGATGTTTGTCATAAATGTGGTATGACTGAACAGTGGTCATGTACCTGTTGTACGACCAAGCACTTGATTTACTTATATTAAGTTTTTATACATTATAGTAAAGTTTTATCATGTTTTGAAATAACAAAAAATTGGTGCCTGAAGCCCGACAAGAAATTACTTGAGATAATAAAACCCTATTTAAATTTGATCCCCTTATAAATGAATGTGAACCAAAAGTTCAGAGGATTACCTATTTCTAAAGTGTTGCAAATCAGTTACAAGATATATTTAGTGATACTAAAGGTGTTATAAAATCATATAATACTGCTGTTAATGCTTAAACAAGAATTGAAGTCTCTGAAGGAAGAGTTGTTAAAAAAGCAATAGATGAGTCTAAAATATGCCTGGAGCGTTGAAGACCTATTGGTGCAAAAGAAAAAAAAAATTAGTGCTCCTGAAGAGACCATACTTTCTGTATAAAATATAATCTTCCTGAAAAGGAAACCTCTTGAAGAGGTAACTCCTGAAGAGTATAACTCCTGAAGAGAAAACTCCTGAATAGTACAAACCTCTTGAAGAGGAACCCCTGTAGAAGTGTTTCATGAAATGTTTTCTCCTGGAGAGAAACAATGAGATCTCAATACATTTCATGAGTACTAGAAAATTTATGGATAGAAATAAAACTGTTGTCGACAATATATATGATAACACTTGATATTACCAGAAGTAATGAAGAAAGTGAGTCAAGAATTATTGAAAAATGTCGACGTATAAATGATTGGCCAAAATGAAAAACAGCTATTGAAGCTGATTTAAAATTGCTAACAAGGCAAGAGATATTTGGACCTGTTGTCCGAACAGCAAAGGGTGTAATGCCTATAAGATATAAGTGAGTATTTATACGAAAGCGTAATGAGAAATGAAATTGTGCGGTACAATTTGTCGCACAAGGTTTCCTGAAGAAATTCGAGAGTAGTTATGAGGAAACATATTTCCTTGTTATGAATGCAATCACATTCATATTTTTAATCGATTTGATTATTATAAAAAGATTAGATATGCAGTTGATGAATGTGATCACTGCATATGTATAAGGATCATTAGATCATTACATATATAAAGATATATGATACTTAAAGTATCTAATCTAAATACATTTAGGAGTATGTACTTTATAAAATTTCAAAAATCTTTATATGGGTTAAAGCAATCCGGACGCATGTGGTATAATTAAATCAACAAGTATCTATTGAAAGAAAAATTTGAGAATAATCCTATATACCCATGTGTTTTATCAGAATCTGGATTTATCATTATTACAGTTTACGTTGATGATTTACCTTATTAGAACTCCTGAAGAGATCACAATGGCTGCTATAAATTTAAGGAATGTATTTGAAAATGAAAGATCTTATTATTCAATTGATAGACGAGTTACAAGAATTTGAGACTTCTAACCTCATCTCTCAAATGCATTTGCTTTTCATAAAGCAACATGTTATCCTTATCTAAAGGATTAGGCAGTCGAAATGAAGAAGTAAGTAAAGATTTTAAATCCTTATTCTCTTGCTTTAAGTCTGCAATTTTTCTGTCAGACTCTTGAACGAGTCGTTGAAGTACGGAAACCTTCTCGTTAAATTTCTCAATCTCACAATTTTTAGATTGTAATCGGTTGAAAAACCCGACAATAGAAGAGGAGTATCGGGTGCCGAGAGTCACCAGCTCATAAACAGCTTCACGATCTGACTTATTAGCCAGATGATTCGCTTGCTGCAACATGGCACTTGCGAAGATGCAGGAACAACTTGTAATTGAGGTAAAGGATACCTCATATATTGATCATGAGAAATATTAAAAGAAAATTGATGAGCCATTGGGAATTTATAGAATAAGAATGCAAATATAGATAAATTATAAATATGAGAAGAATATTTGATGCAAACTATATGAAACTAAAGACGGTTTTTATAGAAATAGAAATAAGAACAAGACAAACCATCATGTTTTCAAATCTTACTTTACAAGATATGCTGGATGCATAATTTCAAAAGCCAGAGAGATTAATTACTGCTATCCCTATTTTCTTGTAAACACTGAACCTCTACCGTTAGCTGCTGTTGTTGACTTTGTATTTAAGCTCTCTCTCGTTCCAACTCTTCTACTCGTGTTTTCAGATCACGAGAATACCAGTCTACAAATTTTTTCAGCTCCTTGTTTTATTATCTTAAATTTTTATTTTTTCTATCTTTAGTTGCAAGCGTTTGATACAACTCAGATATTTGATTTTTAAGATAATCAACCTCACTCGTTCTCGCCAGTAGCCTCTGAGACATAGTTGTAACAGAGGCAGCATATTGAACACTGAGGGTTATTGTTGCTACAACAATTTCAGGATCAGATTTACTAGAAAGATATATCTCTGCTCCTATCATGTTATTTACTGTTTCAGGAGAAAATATGAGTGGTTGAGGTATAAAAGGGTCATGGTTCAAATCTGGGAAATTAGAATTTTTATCAGACATAATATTGTTCTAGATGAACAACAACTGAATCTATGAAGAATGTGAGATCTTTTTGCTCGAGTAAACCAATGGTAAAACTGGTTATATTTAAATAACAACTCGAAACCTTCAAAACTCTTCAAGATCTCATTTGTCAACAATATCAAGCGGATTTGATTTTCTGCCGAACCGATAATATTAAACCTCAAGCTTTTACAGCTTTTATCATACATGGATGGTTTCCAATGCTATTTCTGTCGTATATAAAACAAATTCTCCCTAATAACGCCGAATGAGGGGGAGAAAATTTTAGATGAAAATATTATCATGTTCTCTCTAATGCATTATTTAGATGGGAATCATGTTTGAATTCTTAACCTGTTATATATGCTGAAATCATGTTTATTTATTACTTGAAAAACTAATGCATATTCTCAGGGGGAGTTTAAGTATTACTGCAGATTTCAGATTTCTATTAAGTCTGTCAAGCGCCTTATATATGGGGTTCCTTTTACCTTGTCCGACACATTTTAAATCCATAAGGCCTTGAAGTGCCAAAGAGGACAATATCGGATGAGGATATGGAACTGCATGTATTTGTCAAATTCTCAAATCACTTAGAGACTATGGTAATTCATGAAGCAAGTAGAGAGTGTATTTGGCAGAGATCAATAACTCAACATATCCATGAAACGTGTGGTTTTTCATGATTAATGATAGCCCAACAATTTTATATGAAGTTAATACTACTCGTATTACTCAAATCAGAGGAGGATATATCAAAGATACGATCAAGTGATAATCTCGCAGATTTATTCACGAAGGCATTACCAACTACAACATTCAAGAAGATTGTGCAGAATATTATAATGCAAAAACTCAAAGATCTATCGTCATGCACTTTTCAGGGATAGTAAATGTCTTGAAAACTTGTACTAATTGTAGTACTCTTTTTCCTTCGCTAAGGTTTTGTCCCACTGGGTTTTCCTTTGCAAGGTTTTAATGAGACAATCTTAAAGTATTTGTAGATATATAAGAAGACTGTACTTTTTTTCCTTTGCCATTAGTTTTTCTTCCCACTGGGTTTTTTCTTGGCAAGATTTTAACAAGGCAGATTCTTTATGGGTGGTCATTCAAGGGGGAGTGTAATGAACGAAGATTATTGGAGGGGCGGCTGCCGTCCCCTGTTCCACCTCCAAAATTATGTGAATGACCTCACTACTATTATTTTAAATCTTACATAGTGACTTGTATAGTAACTTGCATAGTAATTTCAAAACCTATAAATATAAGTTTCAGTTATTATAAAATTCATAAGAAAATATAGAGAGAAGAAAGTTTTAGAGAATTTTAAAAGAATTTCTTATATATTTTTCTCTTATAATAGTAGTAATTTACTTTTTAATTTAAAAATAGTTTCACCATAATTCAGAAGTTATTATATATCGTAGTGCCACCCAAAGTCAAATTATATGGCAAACATAACACGATCAGGCCATGCTTGAAGATTGCAAACGCTACTGCTTGCAAACGTAGCGTTTGCAAACCGATCGACTGCAAATTAATTAACAAGCAGAACAACGCCTGGACATGATGAATACATTAATTCTCAGTCCAAGAGATCAGCATGCACTAGTCAGGCCGCATTGAGGGCAGCAAAAGTAAGCAATGAACCAGGCCATGACGATCAGGTAATTAATTTTATATTATTCAAATGGAGAATTGTCTTGCCCACATATATATTACAGATATATGACGATAAATGATGACTATATATAAAGGCAGTACTCCAGCTGGATTATTCTTGGATCACTTAAATATAAACATTAATTAATTAAAACGATGCCAGTTTGGGTTTGGGAGGATTACCCAAGAAAATGTCAAGGACGGCATCGATGGGAGTATGGTTGTGATCGTAGAATAATTTGGAGGCCTCTAGGTCGGCTTCTGTGAGTTCAAAGCTCGTCTGGTCCCCTTTGATGAAGATGTTGTGAAGGATAGCCATACGTATGTTATCCGGGAATGGGGCGGCTGCAAAATACAAACAAAAATTCATGCATGTATGTGATCATAAGTATTTCAATCAAATTTATATGAATTTTTTTTTCTATTATCTTCTCATCATCTCATAATATGGCAATATTAGATTATAGTTTCACAAATAAAATATAATACGTAATTTTCAACTCTAAGAAAATTATTTATTTACGACTAGTTATTTTTAACGAATGATTATAATTTTCAACTAAAATGAATTTATTTTTATCGCAAATAATTGATCACAAATGTTTATTTTTTTATAATAATCATCTAATATTACATCATAAAATGATGAAAAGATAATAAAAATTGGGATAATGAGTATATATTATATGGTCGAAAAACCAATATATTCGGCCCTTTCGATAATACTATTAATTACCTATGGAGGAGTAATATATGTTATATACAAATTTATGATGTACAAATCTATTACATACAATTCTTTAAAAAAAAAAAAAAAGTAAATTTTATCTGTTGATCCTATTATATATATACACTACAAGAAACTAATATGACTATTTGCGATTAATTAATTACAATTAATAAGATTATTTGTGATGAAAATAGTATTATTTTCGTTATATTAAATAATTTTATTAGTTATAATTAATTGATCACAAATATTCAATTTTCTTATAATAACAAAATTGCTTACCTTCAGATAGCTTGACTACTTCCTCTTCGACGACATAAATTGGTTTCAGAGTTCGTCCTGTCTTTTTCTCCCATAAAGAAATCAAGTCCATCTCAGATATAATGTTTTCAGGTGGTCTAATTATGATGACCCGATTAGCTGCTCTTGGATCAGTGGCTGCTTTTATGGTATAGACTGCAATATCCTCCTCATAGTTTAACACAGCTGCAAACAAAACAGAAAGGCTAAAAATAAAAGTTGGTATAAAATTATGCTTCTTTCAAAAGTTTAAATGGATAAAAAAGGTAGATTTATTATTTTAAAGAATTTTTTTTGCAGTTTATATTTGATGCACTGCATTACAATCTACATAAAATCCTGTTTTATGACTAAATGAAATTAATTTTTCAAATTTTTAAAGTTTCTTATTTGTAAATAAGGTTGTTTTAATCAATTTTATTTTAAAATAGAGATTTTTTTATTTGTTTATTGCTTGGATCGTAAAGAAGTCCAATTTTTTAGACAGTATGTAACATTGCTCATTTATTTTATATCTTAATAATTTTTCTCATTTATAGGTTAAATTTCTCTTTAATTAATTGGTTCAGCAAGTGAAATTAATATTTAATTAAAATGAGGTAAAGTATAGAGTCAAGATTTTTATTCAAAATATCTACTCTAATATTATATGAAATTACTATTTATCTCAAAAAGTTAAACTAATGAAAATACGTAAATTTTATTATTTTATATTTAATAGTCGGTAGAAAGGAAAGGAAAGGAAAGGAACGGAGAATTAATTCTTACCCTTGGCTTCCCCACTGCCATAAACAACTACTTCCTCATGTTTTTCGTGAGGATGAAGCAAGTGGTGAACGAAATACGCAGCAAAAGAGTTCGCAGCAACATAAGTGAAGGCAATTCCGGCCTCTTCGGTAGCCCTCCTGATCTTCCTTTTGTTCTCAAGCAGAGTCTCAAAAGCCGGTAATCCACTCACTCTGTCAACTTCGTTTCCAAATTCTGACGGAACAAACCTCTGATACAACATCACGAACAATTAATCCAAGATTGATCAAAGACGTTCTGATCCAGTAATACTTCTCTATATCGAGGATTCATGAAAAAAAAAAAAAAAAAGTGCTTCTAGATGATCTTCTTCCGATCCAGATGCAACTTATGTAAAAGTTTAATAATTTTAATTATATAATTTTAACATTTTCTGTACTAGCGTGCTTGGACAGATTGATGATGATCGTAATAATAATTCATGGAAACAATACGTAAAATATTTTGAAATATAAATATACGGAGCTTATTCGACTCGGAGATATGAAGTCACCTTTATATTTCCAGCATCCTTGATGGCTTGGATTATCTTCAGTTGATGAAGGTGTTGAGGAACAGGCAACGTAGAAATGACAACATCCACATGACGAAGCGCTGCTACAAGCTTCCCGTACTCATCCAAGTCGCCCTGTTTCATATATATATATATATATATATATATAATAAAATCATTTTCATGATGATCATTTGCTAAAACGGAACAAGGAGTAGAGCCAGTAGTACTTGATTATCTAGCTAGCTAGCTTTAATTTGTGATTGCACAAATATTTCTTCATCCTAATTTGTGAAGATATTACGTATATATACATGGATAATGGTGACTCCCAAAGCCTGGTATTCTTTGAGAAGAGCTAGCTTGGGAGAATTGGCGTCGCAGGAGTTGATATTCGGTTTGAGCATTAATGGGCGGACGTAGGCAAAGGTTGGATGGCCCAGAGAAACGCTGGCCTTCACCATGAAATTGCCGAGGTAACCTGTGGCTCCGAATATCAGAATCTTGCTCTTTTCACAAGCCATATCCATGCACAAAAGTACTCCCTGATCTTTACTTCCAACTGGCCTTTGCAAGCTAATGATCATTTTTATCAGATATTTCTGAAGGAACGTTTTCCATGCTTTTATGGTAATAATTAATTGCTAACGAATAGTTGCCAGACAAGTTCCATCAACAAATACGTGAACCAAAAAACTATGTCCACGGCACGTGATTGTCGTTTTGACTAAAATGAAGATCTATTAACATCATAAAATAGAAAATATTTTAATAAGAAAACTATATATATAAAAATAAATTTATAAATTTTTGTGGATTAGTATTGTAAGCCAAATGAAAAAATTATTTTTATTATAAAATAAATCTAATAAATCTTATAAAGTTATATTAATTTATAAACTTTATATAATATTTTATATACGTAACAATTCTCAAAATGGTTGCTTGTGTGTTTTATTGTGAAGCTGCTGGTTTATTGTCAAATGTTTTATGATATCAGTTACCTTCGTTATAAGAAAAATCTGTTTTTGTGGGCATTATAAGTAAATAATTATTGAATCGTAATTAAATAATTATAAATAAATAATTTTTTTTGTAATGCTTCTAATTTAGTACTCTAACTGATGAAAGGGCATATGATGTCAGACGATCACATCAATAATTTTCATAAAGGAATTTATCAAATAATAATAATATATGTACATATATTTTTTTGTAACTATTTATTTAATTATATTTTAAATTAAGAGTATTTTTATAAATTATTATTATTATAAAATTATTTTTTATTAAAAATAGAATTACACAAAAAAATATGAAAGTAATTGTATATATATATTTTTTATTGAAAATGAATTTAAAAAGCTTGGGTCAAAAGGAGAACAGAAGGTCGGGGTCCGTCATAATCTCATATATATCTCCCTAGGAAATTATGTGATTATATGAGGCATTCGAGCATGTCATGTTGCAGCTTGTTTTGCGATGAGGAATAGCCACGACTCAAAAAAAAGACTGAAAATACTGCCTACTTGATTAACACTTTATTATTGATCTAGTCATAATCACGTCTGTAGAATTAGAATTTAGTATTTGAGGATGATTGACCAAGTCCGCATAAAAATCAGCATCCATATTCGAATATTCTAATCTAAATATAAATCAGACTTTTACTTTTACTTTTACTTTTAATCTATTAAATCACTAAACCAGCGTATGCATATAATATATAAATAAATCAGTATATAATATATAAAATAATTCCTTGCGTTTTTTTATATACGATCTTGTGCACAGAATTCCAAGTAGTAGCCAGAAAATGAAAACACTAAAAACAAATAAAATCATTTTTGGTAGCAATTAAGGTCCGAGCCTCCCATTTTAATGTACATCTTTATAATTAGTTGACATAAGAGTAAAATAATTAAGTAATTATCATAATTTTAAATCTACTTTTAGCATCTTCCCTAGCACCGAGACTCAATATTCTAGAGAGATTGAGAGAGTAAGTGTAAGTACTTGTTGAAAGCTTAAGCAGCGATAGCCATAAGATTGGGCGATGGGCTTTGTAGTCTCCGAGACCAAGCTCCGAGAGGACCGAGGCCAAGCTAGGATTCCAGGCAATGGGAGAAATCGCGATGGGCAATGGCTCTCTGAGATAAAACGACGAAAGTCTTCTTGAAATTACAGACAATTCCTATAGTCTGAAATTAGGATTTCTTTGTAAAGGATATCGAATAAGATGCTTCTTCTTTTTTTTTTTTATCTTGTTTAGATTTCTTTTAGGATTTTGGGCGGGATCGTGATTTTCAAATTTTGAATCCTAGTTTTTAAGATCGTGATTTGTAAAAGTCTTATTTTCATTTTTATTTTCTTAAAATTATAAAGGTGCACGCAGCACACTATAACCTGTATATGGCAACACCAACCTGCATCAGCCCTCAATCACAGCAGTCACACAACTCAGAAGACTCTGAATATCATGGACTATTAGTCTATGGGGACTTCTACCTATATACCTACACACCACATATCATATATATTTTTTTTTTTATAAAACATTTAGAATATGAATAATGAGTAAAACAAATTAATTATTTAAGAAAAATAAATTGAAAAAAATTAAAATAAAAAATTAATAATTTTTTTTATTTTTTTTAAATTTCTTTTTCTTAAATAATTAATTTGTTTTACTCATTATTCATATTCTAAATGTTTTATAAAAAAAAAAATTTAAAATATATAGTATGTGGCGTGTAGATATATATTTAGAATTTCTCATTAGTCTATAGAATACAATGGCCTCAAAATTCAATAGAATACTAAGAGAGTTGGTGAGTAATGACTAATTGTCTAAGAAAAATGAGGGGGAGAAGCCACACTCAGTGCACTCCCCATCACATGAACAGTATATAACACTATTTATGTGAGGGGAGTGTCCTGAGTGTGGCTACTCCCCAGCATTACTCATTGTCTAATACGAAAAAAAGAAATTTGTATCCTATGATGGGTAGTTTCAGTTTTGGAGAGGAGTAGACAGGAGAAAAATTAGACTAATCTACCTACTATATTAATTGTCATAATTAATTGTCATAATTTTAAACCGATTGTTAGCCTCTGCTCAACAGCTACTTAGAATATTCAAATAGTTAAAATGAATATTTATATAAAATAAATAAATAAATAAATAATTTCAAAATCATACTTTAATAAAATAGCTAAATTAAGTAGCTAAAATAAAATTACTACAGTAATAAAAGACAGACTCGCTATATGTAGCGTGGATATTGTTTAGCATTAAATATATGAACTGTGCTAGAGATTTCTGGGAGGGAATTTTTGCCGCGGCCAAGTAGTATAAATTTATTTACACTTTATTTTTTTTTATTTTTATTTTTATAAAAATAATAAAATAATGTATGAAGATAAAATATATATAATTTTTTTATTTTTTTTTTCTATTTAAAAATCTCGTGGGCCCACGACGGAGTCCAAATGCCGGAATACATATATTTACTCTAAACATATTTTAATATATTTTTGTCTTCATCGCACAGCTTTGTCATCTTCATCCCGAAATCATCTTCATCATTTCGTCGCACAGCTTCATCACTTTGTCGCACAGCTTCACAATCGCAATCCCAAAATCATCCCAAAATATCCCAAAATCGCAATCGCAATCGCAATCCCGAAATCATCCCAAAATATCCCAAAATCGCAATCGCAATCGCAATCCCAAAATCATCGTCGCAACCCTAGCGCAATCGCAATCTCGAAATCGTCTTCATTGCTAAGGTTTGGAAACCTAGGAAGAGGAAGAAGAAAGGCATTAGGGTTTGGGCTGAGAACTGGAAAGAGGAAGAAGAAATATGCTAGGATGGGCTGGGAACCTGCGAAGAGGAAGAAGAAGACCTGCGAAGGCTGGGAATCTGCGAAGAGGAAGACAAACATGGGTGATCAAAAATTAAAATTTTAAATGAATATTTAAATAAATAAATAAATAAAATATGAATATTTAGAGAATATGAAAAATAATAGAGTAATTAATTAATGATTTAATGTAAAAGTAAATAAATAAAATAAATATAAATATAATTTTGATAATATAATTTAAAAATAAAAATAAAAAGTCCATTAAAAGTGCTCTTATGTCACCTAATTATAAAGTTGTACGTTATAACGGGAGACTCGGACCTTAATTGCTATAAAAATTTATTTTTATTTGTTTTTGGTGTTGTCGTTTTCTAGCTACTATTTGGAATTCTGTGCACATGATCGAATATAAAAATATACAAGGAATATAAAAATATAAAAACATCGTTTTCTAGCTTTGGTGTAGCGATTGCGAAGCTGTGCGACAAAGTGATAAAGTTGTGGGACAAAATGGTGAAGAATGATTTCGGGATGAAGATGACAAAGCTGTGAAGATAAAAAAATACTAATATATTTAGGGGTTGTTTGTTTTGGAAAGTGGGTTCAACTCATCTCATCTCATCTCATACTTTCAACTCATTTCAACCACTAATTTTAAATTTCAATTCATCTCAACCATTCATTTTATTACTATTCATAACTCATCTAATCTCATCTCTAAATCTAAGCAGGCCCTTAATGGTAAATAATACTCATACTACATGTAGCGAGTATATCCTTTATTGCTGTAATAATTTCATTTTAACTATTCTATTAAAGTATGATTTTGAAATTATTTATTTATTTATTTTATATAAATATTCATTTTAGCTATTCGAATATTCTAAATAATTTTAAAATCATTCAACTCTCAATGCTTGAGTAAAGGCTAACAATCGATTTAAAATTATGACAATTAATATAGTATATAGATTAGTCTAATTTTTCTCCTATCTACTCCTCCCCAAAACTGAAACTACCCATCATAGGGTACAAATTTCTTTTTACGTATTAGATAATTAGTCATTATTCACCGACTCTCTTAGTATTCTATTGAGTTTTGAGCCCATTGTATTCTATAGACTAATGAGAAATTCTAAATATATATCTACACACCACATACTATATATTTTTTTAAATTTTTTTTATAAAACATTTAGAATATGAATAACGAGTAAAAGAAATTAATTATTTAAGAAAAAGAAATTTTAAAAAAACTAAAAAAAAATTAATTATTTTTTATTTTAATTTTTTTCAATTTATTTTTCTCAAATAATTAATTTTTTTACTCATTATTCATGTTCCAAATGTTTTATTAAAAAAAATTAAAAAAATTAAAAAAATAATGTGATATGTGGTGTGATATTAAGGCCCTATTTGTATTCGAAAATAAGCTCAATTCATCTCAACTCATCTTCATTTCATCATTATATTTTTATAATTTTTTATATAAAACACAAATTCCTATACACCTTTTTCAAATCTCAATACACATTTTTCAAATCTCAACACATATTTTTCAAATTCTATAATAATAATAATATTAAAAAATAAACTCAACCAATCTCAACTCATCTCATCTCATCTCAAAATTCAAGCGGGCCTAAGTCTTCTGAGTTGTGACTGCTGTGATTTGGGGCTGATGCAGGTTGGTGTTGCCATATACAAGTTATAGCGTGCTGTGTGCACCTTTATTATTTTAAGAAAATAAAAATGAAAATAAGATTTTTACAAATCACAATTTTAAAAACTACTTCAGGATTCAAAATTTGAAAATCACGATCCCGCCCAAAGATAAAAAACGAAAAACAAAAAAAAAGCATCTTATTCGATATCCTTTACAAAGAAATCCTAATTTCAGACTATAGGAATTGTCTGTAATTTCAAAAAAACTTTCGTCGTTTTATCTCAAGAGCCATTGCCCATCGCGATTTCTCCCATTGCCTGGAATCCTAGCTTGGTCTCGGTCCTCTCGGAGCTTGGTCTCGGAGACTACAAAGCCCATCGCCCAATCTTATGGCCATCGCTGCTTAAGCTTTCAACAAGTACTTACACTTACTTTCTCAATCTCTCCAGAATATTGAGTCTCCGTGCTTGGGAAGATGCTAAAAGTAGATTTAAAATTATGATAATTAATTAATTATTTTACTCTTATGTCACCTAATTATAAAGATGTACATTAAAATGGGAGACTCGGACCTTAATTGCTACCAAAAATGATTTTATTTGTTTTTAGTGTATTCATTTTCTGGCTACTACTTGGAATTCTGTGCACAAGATCGTATATAAAAAAACGCAAGGAATTATTTTATATATTATATACTGATTTATTTATATATTATATGCATATACTGATTTGGTGATTTAATAGACTAAAAACTAAAAGTAAAATACATTCAAATTTCGATATTCTAGACTAGAATATTCAAATTTCGATACTGGTTTTTATGCGGATTTGATCCCCCTTTTTCTTGGAATCACTGTTAATAATTTAAATTTATATGCTGATTTAGATTTTTAGTATATATTATATGAACTATAGAGGTGTTTGGTTTATATAGACCAATATACTGTATTTTGGTTTATAATTAATTAAATAGACTAATATATTGTTTTTGGTTTATAATTAATTAAATAGACTAATATATTGTTTTCGGTTTATAATTAATAAAAAAAAAAGGCCAATATATTGTAAGTTTACATTTTAGTTGAGAATTTGAGAATATTCGCTGATTGACAATCAAACTTTTTAAATAATTATTATTTAAGTAATTAATATGTAAAACCACTTAAAATATTGTATTATCATGTATAATTAGCGATAATAATTTAATAAAGATCTAACATATCTTACTATTTGCTTAAAATTATTAATAACGGTATAAAAATTGTTTTAAATATTTCTTTTTTATAAAAACTAGTAAAATTAGTTCAAAATAGGAATTCACAAAAAAGGGTATCAAAATATATAAATAAAAAAAACTATAAATTAAATATTTTTTAAAAGACATGAACAACTCAAAACATAAAATCCAACAAAAATAAAAGCACAGAAAAATGCATATTAGACACAAAGTTAAAACAGGAAAAGTCGACGAGGATGGTCTCCTTTTTAAACTCTAGTTTATAAAATTACTTTGGAATTTCTTAAGTGATTTTTAAAATTTTCAAACTATTTTTATATATTTTTTAAATTCTTAACCTTGTGGCTTGTCACATGTGGAGTTAACGAAAATTTGACAGAGGTCAAATTGAAAAAGATTCAAAGAATTACAAATCAAAAGGATAAAATTGAAAATCTAGTTAATCCTTTTATAAACTCAATAAAAAGAAGATAACTCGTCCCAAATAATCTTATATATAGATATTTTCAACTATTGGACTTCAAAAAAATAAGAATTTTTTTTAACTTGAATCCCTCTCGTATTTATATGCCATAAATTAAATATCTAAAATCAAGAAGCTAAAAAATAAATTCGCAAGTGTTTTAATTATTAGCGTCATAAAGAGTAGTTGATAAATTGCATTGAGGGAATCTGTCTGAGGATCAACCAAAAGAGCTCTAGTTAGTGTTTCTTGATGAGGCTAAAGATGCGTAAATTATTTTATTTTTTATGTGAGAGAGAGAGAGAGAGAGAGAGTTCAATCAGCTAGATCAAATGGGAATGGCTTTTATAGAATTATTTAGTATTTATTCACAGGTTAGGAACAGATGGCCAAATCAGTGAATATTGGATGCTGATCTTTTTGGCACAGCAAAGCGGTCCCCGTCCTGCTACTCCCACCGAGAAAGGGTACCGATAATATGTACCAAATAGCGTTTTGTGTTTTTTTTTTAAATACTAAAAAAACACAAAATACTATTCGGCACACATTCTTGGTACCCGAGTATCATTTTCCATAATGATAATCAAGAAAAGAAGTCCATCAGTATGTGGATCTAAACTAACCCTACTATACTAGGACAAGCGCAAAAATTGCTATAGCTTCTCATATAATGTTACAAACTACAAAGAAATATGATTATAGTACCTCCTTTTCAAGTTTCAACACAGCCATGAAGGCTTCTTGAGGTACATCAACTTTACCAATTGCCTTCATTCTTTTCTTCCCTTCAGCCTGATAACAACAAATGTAAAAATCAATTATGGCCAATACCAACTCTAAATCAGAGACTTCATATTATAGGAAAAATCCACTGTCATATAGGTCAAATCAAACATCTCAAGTCCACACCATTTCTAGTTTAGAACAGATCCTACTATTAGTCATTAAGCAACCTTTCTTTCCATTATCTTGCCATTTTTTTCATTACCTTTTTTTATCTGAATTCTTTATTCATTAAAGAGACTAGCAAGTACACACCAATGCACGTGGGATGAAATAAACCATGGACAAACCTCCCAAAAAAATTCCTAAAGTTTGGAAGTCAGATCTCTGGGGAATTGGGAGTAGGCCTGTTCAACCCGGCCCGGTTTGAAATTTTATTTATTTCTTAATATTTATAATTTTTTTTTTTTTTTTAAGTTTCAGAAAATTTTGAATCCGGATTCCGGATTCCCAAATCCGGAAACCGGATGAACACCCCAATTGGGAGGTCAATCACAATTTAGTAGGTCCAGAATCTAGATTGACATTCTCAAGATCTCTCAGATCAGATTACCCCAGATCTGAACTTTTCAAACCCCCCCCCCCCCCCAAAAAAAAAAAATGATCCTATGCTTTCATGTCTCACAAGATCAATACAAATATGAATTGGTAACAAATAAATTCATTTTGGCAAGTGCAGCACCTGTTTTTTAAGCAGTTTCTTCTTCCTTGTTATATCCCCACCTATGAGAATTAAAAAGAAAGCAACATTATGAAGTAATAAACATCAGACATGCTAGGGACAAAGGAAAAATTATAACCAATCATTTTTATTTATTTGAAAAAAGGTTGCATAGCATGCGTCCTCCTCCATGACAATATATACTTACATATACACATCAATAGATGTGGGTGATAGAAAAGTATTGAGATTCCCCAGAATTAAAAACCTGACAGCTATATATGTCGTGAAGAATGGTTTAGCCTTCTGAGACTGGAATGGGTAATGCCACAGCAGATGAACTTTCAATCATGCTGGAAAGGTTGGTTTGATAACCAACAAAGTGAAGCTCTATGGAAAAATGATCCCAATCTGTCTAATGTGGTGGATAGTAAAGGAGAGGAATGATAGACACTTCGAGGATTGTGAGAAGACTGAGGAGGAAGTTAAGAGTATCTTTCTTAGAACTCTGCAGGTATATGTTCTTCCGACTTTAGCTTTCAGGACCTCTTTAACCTCTTTGATCTTTCTACTTGTGAGTATCTATTGTATATACCGTGTACTTAAATTCACTCATTAATAAATCATCTTAGATTCTTACCTATCAGGTAAAAAAAGCCTCGTGAAGAAAAGTTTGATATACTTCCCCAAGATAAGTATGACCGAGTATATGGACAGAATCCTTCTTGTTTAGCTTTTTAGATAATTGCTCATTCTTAAAGTCAAGATTGTCATCTTACCATAGCATTTAGATAAAACATCCTTCCTAATTGCAGATAAAGATTCGCTGGCAATAACTTTCGCACCTATGCTTGCCTGTCATGGAAATAATATGCAATTGTTAAAACCAAGTCAGCATAACTAGACAGGTCAGTTTACAAAGGCAACAGTTCTATCACACAAATATTAATTATGGTTAAATTGTGTTATCGAGTTGTTTTATTTTAGCAGTCAAAATGATGGGGACTTTAGTCAAGAAGAAAATGGAATAGGAAAATTCTACAAACCACGCTCATCCCACTATGATGAGGTGGTATTGCCCATCAGCCTTTAAATTTCTTCTTCAAAAAATTAAAGGATGATCCAAGTACGATAAAAGTGCCACATTTTACATAGTACAATAGGAGTGGGATGGGAATATGGTTTGTCACATTCTCAGAGGAATATTATCATGCTGCAGCAGCAGCTTTGCAGAACTTAAACTCCTACATAAAAAGAATTATGAATCTTACTTGGATAGGCACTTTAAACATCTGTCTTGGTATAAGCTCTTTCAGCTTTTGAGTCAAAGCTCTACCCACAGCATATGCCTGGGAAAAAAAGAAAAGAAAAAAGCAACTTGAATTAATTTCATAACACCTTTGTGTACGCTAAATATTGACACCCATACAGCAAAGTGCCCAGCTCAGAATTTAGAGTCAGACAACTGATAAGACTATCACGTATATAAATTAATAAATAACACGGCCTCACGAAGATTTTTTTTTTTTTTCATAAACATGACTAACATCCAGAACAAAACTTGAATTACCTTGTCCCTATGCACAATAGTTGCCAAAGGTTCTACAGTATCACCATTAATCTGAATGTCCAGTTTTAACAATTCACTTTCCTTGTACCTGAAAATCATAAGTGTGAAGAACTGATAAGTTATTGTCCAATTTATCAACATCACCAGTTAAGCCAGAAAAGTGAAATGTGAGAACGCTTGATTCTTAAAACATTAAAAAAAAAATGATTCATCTGACATAACAAAAAGCACCATCACAAGCATGCGATCAGTATCCTGCTATAATCAATGGTGGCATCCTCTCATGTGAAAAATTTGAAGGGCTGTTGAATAAATGGATTGCACTAAATGACCATTATTGTTGAATGAATGCTGTATTTGGTTGCACGATTATTTATCATGTAAAATGCAAACGTTTGGCATCCTCTCATGTGAAAATTTAGAGGAGCTGTTGAATAAATGGATTGCACTAAATGACCATTGCTCCATTACTGTTGAATGAATGCTGTAAATTGATCCATCTCAAAAAGAATGCTGCATCTGGTTACATGATATGTATCATGCATGAAATGCAAATTTTATCTAGTTTGATACTAGCATACAGCAAGCAACAGAGGAAAGAAAAGTTAAAATGGTTCTCCATCACTGGTGAACAATGGAATTTTGTCTGAATCCTGTCAAAAGAGTTTATTCTCAGTTTGAACAGGAAGATCACAATTTTCAAACATCCAATCCCCCAAACTACCACTGGGGGGATGTGGGAGGAGGAGAAAGAAAGAAAGAAAAAGGAAAGATAATTGCTTCCTTAATACAGAAAAAATTCACGAACAATGTTTCAGCTCTATGATTTCAGCAACCAAACTATTGCATAAGTTTAAACCAGTTATTTTAGATCCTACGTTAAGTCCACATAAGATAATAAAAGATCATCAAGAAGCTTACACTCCATATGAATTTATTGGCTGACAAAATTTACATGTATTTACCCAACAAATGAATATTCCATGCTAGCATATCCCTTACTTCTGGACTTCAGCTGGTCAAAGAAATCGCCTACCATCTGTCATATAAAGATTGGAAACAATTTAGTTTGAAAAAAAAAATAAATAAATAAACGTAACAGGGCAGTACCAGAAAAGTGAGCATTAGCTTAACAGAGATCTACAAGGGAGTTGATCAAGCCAATACGACTACAATAAATAAAATGTCACCTCTGCTAGAGGTAATTCATAGGTGAGTGATGCTCTATTCTCAGTAATGTATTTCATTTCTTTAAACTCCCCCCTTCTGTCTTGAGCCAGCTCCATAAGTGGACCAATATAGTCTTTCGGCATAAGCATCTCAATCTGTAAGCCTCATTTAAAGTGAAATAACATATGGTTTTGCAAGACCAAAAAGTTGTTTTGTCTTCATTAATTTAGCACTTTGTTGAAGCAATGAGTATTTCAAGGTACAAGAAAGAACCTTAACAATTGGCTCCTCAATCGACCTCCTTTTTCCAGGTTCAGGAAGTAAAGATGGATTTGAGCACTCAACCTTCAAGAATGTTGAGATTGAACAATGAAATGAGATCGAAACATGACATCTATTTTTGAGTGAGAGAGAGAGAGAGAGAGATATTGAATACACAGGATAAAAAAAGATCAAAACCATTAAAAAAATATAGAACCGATTAAAGAAAGGCACGAAGTAGCAGTATGAAAATCAGTTATTGATAAAGTCAAAAGATAATACATTTGAACAATGTAACAAATCTGTAGCATAGACACACAAATTAAAGATTACATTGAATTTCATCCCACTAAATTGTCCACACTTGCCTATATAACCTTATTTTTTCAAAAGTAATGTGGAAAATGGAAAGGAAACTTAAAGGTTGAAAGGGTAGTCTGGAAAAGTGATGATTTGTTTTCTGAAATGGACAAACATGTTGGGAAGAATTAAATATAAAGGACAAGAATCCTAATGTGACAAAACTGGAGACAATGAAAGTGTAACCATAACAAGATGAAACGGGCAAATAACAAATACTCACGTACAAACACAAGAGACAATATCTAATATGGAGAAACTGTCTGTGAGAAATGAGACAAACCAGTATAATACTACGAGTGTTGCTACTTAAAAGCCTAGTGTTTCAGCACACTACGTAGTGGGAACCATCATAGTTATATAAAAGTTAAAACACAAATACTTTTTCATCATTGTGGGATGCACTTCGATGGCGTTGTGGAAAAAAAGGCTTGCAAATAGATTTTTCAAATACTAAAAGAAATATGAAGCAATGAAAACACATCACTCATGCCGATTTCCTAAACTCACTTCCCAAAAATGTCCCCATTTCATTGCTCCTGAATTTCTGTCCCCAAGGCACATGAATACATTGTTAACTTAAGCATAGGCTAAGGTGGAAGAACATTACACCCATGCTAAAATCCTATAAAAGTATATCATATAGACCATTGATAGAGTTATCTTGAAAATGGAAATTATATGTTTCCACTTAATCAAGATTTTGAGTTCCGAGGGGGATGCGAAGGAAGGGAGGAGGTTTTCTGTGGACTGGCCTCATCTAGATGGTGTCGAACTGGAGTCCTCAGATGAGGATATAGCCCAAGTACCTATCCAGATCATTTATGAGAATGAATGAAATCTCGTTGGTTGAGGATTTTTAAATTCGTACCGTACCGGCCGGTACGGCCAAAACATGCCATACCGGCCGGTTCTCTAGTACATATTGTACATGTGTACCGTTTTGCTTAAAATACCGGCCGTTTCGGCCTGTACCGGCCGTACCGGTCAATATTTCAACCGGTACCAGCCTCGTACCGGTCGCATATTGGCCGTGTATCGGCTGTATCAGATTTCCAATTTCGACCTTCAATTATTATTTTTTTTTCATTTTTTACCTCAATTCATACTAGACAAATTACATATATATATATTTATATATATAATTATTCATATATTAACTATTATTTTGAAATATAATTTATATATGTATCTATATCTATAATTTTTTTATATAAATTATCCCGAAACGGTACACGAAACGGTACCGGTATCGAAATATTTCGTTTCAGTGTCTTGACCGGTACACTCACCGGTACGGTATTCAAAACTTTGGAGGAGACCTGTGGAATCCAATTGGAAAGCATGGAGGGTGATCCGGTCCCTCTGAATTTTCTGTTCCCTGCCCATATTGAGGCTTCAGATTGAGTCTTTGGTAAGGTTAAAGAGATTAAAAAAAATTTGGGATTGGAGTGCAAAGGTTTTGATGATCAGTTTATGGCACTACTTACGGCCATTGAAGTGGGACACCAACAACAAAGAAAATCAGGTTCCAAAAAGTAGAGAGAGGTCAATCAGTTGACATGGTCGTTAAACACTGAGGACAACTCTAGTAGGGGCAGGTTGAAAGGGAAGGGGCTGGCCCTTTCTCAGTGAAATTCAAAATAGTGTCATGAAATGTCCGGGGGCACAACGAGGTCAATATATGTCTCCAAATACGAAACATGTTTTGTAAATGGAAGGCGGATATAGTTTGTTTACAGGAAACTAAATTGTGTGCGATCAATAGGAGAATTGTGAGAAGCCTATGGAGTTGTATTCATGTGGATTGGGTTTATTTTTTGGGAGGGGTAGTGGTAATGGTAATGTGGAATGGGCGGGTGGTGAAGAAAGTGGAGGACTTCATTAGGATGTACTCGGTCGCATGCTCTTTAAAGAGTGTATCCGATATTTTTTTGTAGTGATTTTGTAGGTGTTTATGGCCCAAACCACGATCACTTTTGTGGATTGAATCAGGGGGAGTTCACAGCTAGTGGGATCTCCCTTGGTGTGTAGGGAGATATTTCAATGCCACTAGATTTCCAAGCAAGTCTTCCGGAAATGGAAAAGGGCGGCCAACAATGGTATAGTTTCTGAATGCATTTCTAATTTGAACTTGGTTGACTTGCCATTAGCAAGGGGTCCTACCACGTGGGCTAATAATTAGTCTTGGTCTTGGTGAATCATTTCTTGGTATCTCCATAATGGGAAATCCACTTCACTAACGTATGGCAAAAACGTATGCCCTGGATTGGGTCGAATCATTGGCCTATCATGCTTGATTGCGGTGGCATTCGTGGAGGTCGCCAGTACTTTAAGTTAAAAAACATGTGGTTGAAATCTAAAGGTTTTATTGAAAGGGTACAGTGGCGGTCCTCTTACCAAATACAGGGCACCCCTAGCTTCATCCTTGCAAGTAAACTAAAAAGTTTAAAAAGAGATTTGAAGCTGTGGAACTAACAATCTTTTGGGGATCTAAGGGAGAATAAGAAAAGCAAACTGAAGGAGAACCAAGAGATCGAGAGGCTTCAGGAGACTAGGTCCCTCACCTCAGATGAAGTAGATCAGAAGACCAGGTTGGGTGTGGAGCTTGAGAGAATCATTTCATTAGAAGAGACATCTTGGTGACAAAAATCAAAAGCTTTGTGGCTAAAGAAATGAGATCGAAGCACGAAGTTCTTTCAAGAGTTGCAAACTCCTACAGGACGAATAACAATATAAAGATGCTGAAAATTGACAGGGTGGAGTGTAGGGATGAACAAGTTATTCAAGATCATGTAGTTGGCTTCTATGAGCAAGCCTAACTAAGCCAATGAGCTGGCGGCCTTCGCGAGACGGTCTTGTGTTTGACTCCATTGGTATGAGTGATGTCACTCGAACGGAGAGGGATTTTGATGAGGATGAGATTTTTGATGTAGTAAGGAAAAATGGTTAAGGATAAGGCACCAAGGCCGGATGATTTCTCTATAGGTTTCTTTCAGGAATGTTGGGACATCGTCAAGAAAGATATTATGATGGTGTTTCAGAAGCTCTTTGTGACTGGAAAGTTCGAGAGAAGTCTAAATACCAACTTTCTTGCGTTGATTCCAAAAAAGGTGAGGGCCAACAAGGTAAAGGATTATCGACCCATCAGTTTGGTGAATGGAGTATACAAGATCATCGCCAAAGTGCTAACAAATCGCCTTAGTAAGGTGGTCGGGAAGATTATCGCTAAGCCTCAAAATACCTTTGTAAAAGGTAGACAAAACTTTGATGCAGTTCTTATTGCTAATGAATGCTTGGACAATAGAATGAAGGCAGGCACAACCGAGATCATTTGCAAGCTAACTATGGAGAAGGCGTATATCATATTAATTGGGACTTCCTACTCAACCTTTTTAGGAGATGTGGTTTCGAAAAGAGGTGACGATCGTGGATCCATTGGTGCATATCAACTAGTAAAATTCTCTGTGTTGATAAATGGTAGCGCAGGAGGCTTTGTCCAAAGTTGTCAACGCCTAAGGCAAGGCGACCCATTATCGTCATTGTTGTTTGTTATTGCAATAGAAGGGCTAGGCAGGATGACATCAGCCTTGGCCCATAATGGCTTTATGGAGGGCTTTTCGGTCAAAACACCGGATAGGAGTACCATTAACATTTCTCATTTATTATTTTGCAGATGATAACCTTGTTTTTTGTGAAATGGATCAAAACCAAGAGCGAGCATTGAAGACTTTGATGTTGTGCTTAGAAGCAATCTCAGGATTAAAAATTCTATTTGACAAGTCAGAGATGGTTTCAATTAGTAATGTGCCTAATATACGCCGGTTGGCTAGTCATTGGGATGCAAGATTGCCTCCTTTTGACGTAGTTGGGACTTCCGTTGGGTGTAACTGCAAGGACGTCTTCCTTATGGGAGATAAGGATTGAGAAAATAGAGAAGAGACAACAGCTTGGAAGAGATTATACTTATCGAAAGAGAGTAGGCTCACCTTGATCAAGAGTACACTCTTACCTACCAACATATTTCTTGTCACTCTTCCCTATACTTTTAAGTGTGGCACGCAGAATTGAGAAACTCCAACGTGACTTCCTATGGGGCGGTTTGGAGGAGGAGTTCAAATTCCACTTAGTAAAGTGGGAGATGGTTTGTCGACTTATCTCTAATGGTGGTTTGGGCATTGCTTTATCAAGCATTGCTTGGTAAGTAGTTATGAAGATATAATTAGAATACAGAAGCCTTGTGGAAAAGGGTGATTGAGTGCAAATATGAAGACATATGGAGGGGATGGAGTACTAAAGAAGCTAGAGGAACTTATGATGTGAGTTTGGGGAAGCACATAAGAAGATGGTTGGGGTCTTTCTTCGGCACACTTGATTCCAGTTGGGAGAGGGTTCCAGGATCAAATTATGGAAAGATACCTAGTGTGGTGATCATGCTGTACAAGTTCTATTTCCTACTATTTCAAATTGTTTGTGCTAAAGATGCCTCAATGGTGGATGTCTTGGGGATAACGGGTGGACAAATCCACTGGAATATTAGTTTTAGCAGGCAGCACAATATTGGGAAATGGGCAACTTTACTGACTTTTACAGTCTCTTATACTCCATAAAACCGAACTTGCACCAAGAAGATGGGTTGTAATTTTCACCAGATGGGAAAGGTAGTTTTTCAGTTCGTTCTTTTTATATAGCTCTCATCCAAGAGCCTAATATTCAATTTCCTTGAAGGAAACTCTGGAGACACAAGGCGACTCCCAGAGCTACCTTCTTTATGTGGACAGCTTCATTGTGCAAGATCCTCACTACCGACAACTTGAGGAAAAGGAGAGTGATCATAGCTGATTTGTGTGCATGTGTAGGAGAGGGATGATCAGTAGATCACCTTTTTTTACACTTTGAGACTGCAAGGGCCTTGTGGAATGAGGTCCTAGGTAGAGTTGAAATGGCTTGGGTTAGGCTGAAGACTGTGGTGGCAGTACTGGCCAACTGGACAAATATAGGAGGTAGTCATCAGATTAAAGATGTTTGAAAGATGATCCTAATATGTATCATGTGGTACTTATGGCAGAAGCGCAATGCGTGGACATTTGAAGACAATGAGAGTTTGCTAAAGGAACTCTTAGCATTATTCTATAGCTCTTGATGTACTTGGGCCCTTGCTATTGACTTCAATGGCATGGACTTACATGATTTTCTTTTCTTTATGGGGCCCTCTTAGTAAGGGCACATAGCTGTGTTTTCTTTGTATCTATATTGGGATAGGCCTATGCTTTGAGCAATAAAGTTTTGTTTACTAATCAAAAAAAAAAAAAAAAAAAGAGTTGCCCTTGCCCTTAAGTTTGGACCCTATGCATAGATGATCGTTTAGTAAGAGATAAAACACTATAATCCATCAAATATTCTAGAAATACGTAGATAAAGAAAATGGATTGAGCTTAGGATCAAGTAGAATTACAATATCACCATTTACACAATTCACTCTGTACACAACACTCGGAGCAGTTGTTATTAGGCTCAAATTGTATTCCCTCTCAAGCCTTTCCTGTAGAATATAGAAATCATATAAGGGAAAATACAAAACTTGAAAAACTCTAATGTACTTTAAAGTACTGAAGAAAACAGATGATATTTTTTTACAAGCAATCAGAAACTTTATTAATGAAAATTACTTATAAAAAAAACTTTATTAATGAAAACAATAGGAATGGCCTTAGTACACAAGATAGGACGTATAAAAGAGAAACACCTAACTAGGATTTACAGCCGAATGTTTCAAAGGCCCCATAAAAGAAAGGCGCTGATAAAAAATAATGCAAACCTGAACTATTTCCATGTGGAGAAGACCTAAGAATCCACACCGAAAGCCAAAACCCATGGCACTTGAGGTCTCCGGCTCAAACTGCCAAAAATAAAGGGAAAATAAAATCAGTTATTTATTTTAGTTTGTCAACATCAGCTATCTCTCTACGGACGTCAAACGTTTGGTGTATCACCCCTTAATGATCCACCAAATGTACACGAGGAAGTCAACTTGTTCTAGAAACTCAAGCAACTTGAAATAAACAATTAGGATGAATAGTTGGTAATTATGTAAGGTTTTATGCCTTGGGACTGCCCTTGGTTTCATATCAAACATTTTGTTGATTGGCACTGGGTGTCTAGGAACAGTTTTCCGACTAATCCCGAGGGTGCACAGACTCTCGGCAAGAAGTTTCCTGCAAGTGCACCTTGGATAATTCAAGGAAAAAATCCCCTCATCTGATGACCCCTAGAGATTGTTTACATCCAAGGCCTTTATCACTTAAGCCAACCCCTATGGGTTTCATATCAAACAATAAAACCACCTAAACCTTGTTCATAAAGAATAGGGTATCATTGTTAATAATTGAACGGTTTAGGATAAAGTTAAAATTTGTTCTTCATAGGGCAAGAAAGCTTAAGAACTTAAGTCGAAGAAAGTGCAAATTAGAACTTAAGATTTATTCCTTTCAATTAAAACAGAAACTTTCACAAGAGCACATTGTTCAACAAAGCATGAATCTCAGGTCCTCTAGTATTTCAATCCTTCTAACAAAATCACATTTTTCAAACCAAACCTTTATTGAGATTTTGTTGAAACATATAAATGATTGAAATAAATAAATGCCATCTTAAAACTTCTAAAGGGACATCCAATCGGTTACTAATCAAGTTCTTTGAACTTTTAAGGTTTCAAGAGTTTCTGACCAAATTCACATATTTAAATTTTAAGATTTTTTTATTTCTTGATATGGACAGAATTTGGGACAAAAAGTTGCCAGCATCTGAAGCAAATCCTTCATCTTATAAGACATTATGCCTAAGACAAGCACCTAACTCCTAGTAGAAAAATGATAATTTTTTAAAACTACAACTCAGATAAGTTCTTTTAGACCTGCTTATCAATGATTACAATTTGCTTTTCTTTTTTTAAGCAGATAATCATTTCTTTTTTTTATTAAGTTATACATTTCTTCTTCTTTTTTATTGGTAAATAAGATTTATTGATCGTAGGAATTGGCAAAAGCCCAAGTAGACAGGAGGTAATCATATCTTCCATGCACAAATTAGAAAATGTTGAAAATTCTAATATTTCAAATCAAAGCTCGACTACTCAAACACAAGTCCTCATACATTTCTGGCTGAAAAACTTGAAATAGAATTGCCCATTCACATGGCATACTAGCCATATACTGTACCTTCAATGCAGCATCGTTAAGTTGCAGTTTCTCGAGGGCATCACGTAACTCAGGGAACCTGGCAACAAATAGGATAAAATTGGATGACACCAGAGATATAGAAGCAAAAAGATCCATTCTAGAACCAGAAAACCAATGAGAACAAGCAATAGATCAATACTGATCTGCATCAACAGGAAACAAGCCACAGAACACCATAGGAGTGGCTTCCTCATATCCAGGCAGTGATTTTTCTGCCTTTCTGCTGTAGTGTGTAATTGTGTCACCCACCCTCGCATCAGCCACTGATCTTATAGAAGCTGATAGATAGCCTACCTGAAGAGATAAACTAATATGTAGTCACTCATATACATCTACAAGTTCCTATATCATCAGAAAACAAAATTTTGGTGCGAACACAACAGCCATTGCTTTGAAATTACTCCACCAGGGAGGTTGAAATGTGAATGAGAAAATGTAAGATAGATCTATTATAATTAGCCTTCTACATTGTTCTACTACTTTTAAGGGTAAATTGCAATTTTCTACTCCAAACAATAAGATGAATAGATAAGTCTCCCAAAACTTATAAATATAGACATTCAGCTCCCTAAACTGCAGGGGTTCAAATATCCCTCCCAACTCTTTTATATAGAATCTTAAAATTCATGTGCTTATTAGATTATCATATGATCATGTGCTTAATTTTCTTTTATTTTTATTTTTATTTTTATTTTTTTGTGATGACGTGAAACACATGGAAATTACGGTTAAACATGTGAATGCATCCTTAATAGAAGAACAAGATCTCATTATGATGGATTGGTGCTATTTGTGTAAAAAACATAGAGAATCAGTGGATCACTTATTGTTGCATTGTGAGGTGACAAGGATGTTGTGAGATGAGATCTTTAGAAGAGTCAATGTCACTGGGGAGGAAGAATCAGTCTCTTCCCTCCTCAACCTCTTGTACACACTCAGCGTGAGGAAAATTGTGAGGATCAAATGGGGTGGATTTATTCAAGAAGGAAAAAGTTTGAGGTTAGATCCTTCTATCAAATATTACATATCACGGCTGAACATTCCTTTCCCTAGAAAAAGCATACAATGGAACAAGTACCCCTCAATAGCGGCTTTCTTCAAATGGCCGGTAGCTCAAGGGAGGATTCCGACTTTGGACAACTTAAGGGGAGACACCTTACATTCCATGTCCATAAAGAGTGAGGGCACTATCAACCATTTAGGGCTTTGTTGTGATGTAGCTAGGTCTTTATGGGCATCGATGTTTTCACTCTTTTAGGATGCCCCAACAGGTGGTGATAGAGTTATTGCTAGTTTGGAGAGGTAATCCAACGGGTCTTTAGCATAGTTGTATATGGTATATTTGGAATGAATGCAATGCTTACAATCTAGAACACTAAAAGAATCCTATCTGAGCTAAAAATCTCTATCCTCGAAACTTTTATAAATGGTCAACAATCCATAACACATTTTTTTTATAATAGGTAAAAATTGGTGGTGAATGGGTCCCACATTACTTGTGAAGGAGAATTTCTTGTCCTTACAATGATTCAAGGGGCTCTAGTTGTACAATTGACTAGTCATTTTGGAGTATGAGCCCAGATGTTGTTTGGGCCTCCATTGGGTTATTACAAACGGTATCAAAACATATCTCAACCAGAAGTATAGGACACATTGTGTCACCTATGATGGAATGGCTAGATGAGGACATCCATAATTTAAGAGAGGAGATTATGATAATTTCTTGTTTTTTGGTTTTTAAAAAAGCTAAATTGATTTTTTTGGGTGATGACTGGGTGAAAAGTTTAAATAATATATTTTTTATATTTGAAGATGTTTGTTTATATTTTTGACATATTATGAGAAGTTTTGAGAAAATGGAAAAACCAATCATGGCCTAAGCTTCCTTGATCTCAACCTACCTTTGAGGAGGCATAATCACCCTGTTCCATCTCACTAAGGTCCTGCTTAGATTAAAAAATTAAATGAGATGAGATGAGATGAAAGATGAAAAGTTGAATAAAATAGTTAGAATATTATTTTTTTGCTATTATTATTATTTTGAGATTTGAAAAAGTTGTATTTTTATTATATTGTGTGAGAATTTAAAATTGTTGTAATGATGAGATGAGATGAAATGAGTTTTGAATCCAAACGAGGGCTAAATGATAGAGAAAGCTTCACTGAGACCTTCTATAAGAAAATTTTCTGAAACTTCTCCCTGCTTACCAATGGAGCAAGAATAGTACAAAAACTGGCGAGTATGTAGGACACTAAAAGCCCGTTTGGATAGTAAGATGAGCTGAGATAGTTTTAGATAAAAGTTGAAAATTGAATAAAATATTACTAAAATATTTTTTATTAATATTATTATTATTTTAGAATTTGAAAAAAATCAATTGTTTATTATATTTTGTATGAAATTTTGATAAAATTGTAATTATGAGATAAGATGAGATGAAATCGTTTCCGTATCCAAACGGGACCTAAAAGATGACTGTAATGAAGTCTTGCCCCAAAAAAGTAAAGTTTTATCCACCAAATAGATTAAATGGATGTTTGGAAACAATCACATCCCATCACATCTCATCTTATCTCATCCCATCTTATTTCCCTCTCAAATATCATTCAAACACAAATACTTTCAAACTAATCATTATAACTTCCTAAATTTTAAAAAAAAAAATCAACTTTTTCAAATTCCAAACAAAAATAATAATAATAAATTCTATTCTAACAATAGTTTTAACTATATAATATTTTTTATTCAACTTTTTCTCTCTCCTTTCACAAAACCCAATAAATACTTAACTCAAACTGTTACTACTATTCACAAACCATTTCACTATTATTCACAAAATTCTCATCTCATCTCATTCCCCAAGCATCCTCTAAATACCTTAAAAACAAGGAAATAATAGATTCTAGAAGAGTCTTTAAGTGTTGTTCCTGATGGCAGACAAAAATAGAACATTCAAAGAGAGCTCACTTTAAAACCTAAAACCATTGGGAGACAAACCAGATTCTCTACATCCATGGGAACCTTGTCACTTTTTCCCTACCACTATTTTTATAGGAGGGAAGAAGAGAGAAAGGGAGAGAAGAATCAAAATATCAATATGTATTGTTTACCTCACCGGCAAACAGTTCTTCAACATGCAACTGATTGGGAGATAAAACTCCAATTTCATCAGCAAAATAATCCTGTGTTTTCGTGAACAAACAGTATTAAAACTTGCATAAATGATGTTAGGCATATTTCAAAGGAAGAAAAAAACCACACAATCAATTAACACTGCCTTGGATAAAGTTTCGGTCATATGTTTATTAAGCAAGAAGTAGTGTACAAAACAATGAATACAGATCTCAAACCTGGAACTAATCCCCATAAATGTAGAATTTGGGGGAAGGAAGATGGTGACAACTACATTTACCTTCTCACTGGCCATAAAATAAATTCTGTCACCTTTCTTTATAGTCCCATCAATGACACGAAAATATACTATAACACCCCTGTATGGGTCATAGTAACTGCACAAAAAAAAAAGAGATTCAAAAAAGTAAAATATATAACTTATGGAAAATAGACCTATGAAAAAAATACTAAAAAAACAATTAACAAAATTCCCACTTTTCCCTTTAATAAAGTCTAGTGTGTGATACCTTTCTTTATTAATAACAACTTTGTCTTTATCATCCGAAGTAACATTTTTAATTGTCTTCAAGTCACCAAACCATCTTTTATATGAATGATATTATTGGTGGTTGATACATGCATCGTATGGGTATTCGGCTCAAGACCCCATTTTCCACCCATTTTTAGGGGAGAGGAGATACCCACTTGAGCTAAAGCTCAATGGCAAACAGTCCAACCCACAAAATTTTATTTTAATCAAGTATATCCTTGATGACAGGAGAATTATTTTTAATTCAAAATAAGTTTCTTACTATTATAGGTATGTCTACCCCTATATGATTCTCCGTTGTGAAAGATCAAACACTTATATTTCCCTTTAGGTTTTCCTATCTCCCCAGCCCACAGATACTCTATTTCTTAGCTCTTGCATTTGTAGAGTGTCACCATTGAGGGGCAAGCAATATAGGACAAAAATGCTGAGTAGTTAGTGAGGATGAATCAGATACTCTCTTCAAAGTATGTTTAATAAGAGAATCTTGTGGGAATCTAAAAATGTTAGATATGTGTTATAAGTATATTATCATCATATAGCCTATACGGCTTTGGTGACATCCATGAGACTAATTAATAAACTTTCTGGTGGAGATGGTAGTAAACTAAAAAGTGCACCGTATAAAATGGGAAAATGCCTTAGAAATTTAGTTCTCTTTAACTCTGAACTAGCACACTCAGGCAACACTCTTGTATATGTCCCGTATACCTAAGCTTTTGCCTATTTTTATGATCAATAAAATTTTGTTTACCAATAAAAAAAAAAAAAGTCCCTTTAATTGAGCTCTTTTGGGTAAATGGTAATGGTGCCATAATCAAAAGAAAATGACATCAATACTTGGTGAGCAAATTCCTGCTAGTTGACTCACTAGCATCAATTTGAGGGAGCATATCAAAGGAAAACTACGGTTTTCTTTTAAGCAGTATCCTAATAGAATTTGTTGTCTAATATTATCTTGTATTTGAATTAAATTGTAATTGTTTAGATAGGATAAAGTCAGGAGTTTGTGGGAGATCCAAATTGAGTGTCAACCTTATCTTTGTAAATCCAAAACTATTGTTTGATTATTTAATGAGAAGTAGATACCTATAAGAGGTACTTCGGCCAAATTGACAGATATGCCCAAGAAAGAGTAATCCTTTGGAGATTAATAGTGGACTCAAAGTATGGGAGTTTAGGTGGTTGTTGGTGTTCTCATGAAGTTAGTAGGCCTTACAAGGTTGAATCTCTAGGGAAAAAAAAAATCAATTGGGATTGGGGGAACTTTTCCCATTTCTCTAGCTGAGTTATGGGTCCAAGATATGCTATTGGCCTGATATGGGGTGTGGTGAGAAAACTATGAAAGATGTCTTCCCAAAGTTATTCAGAACTGCTTGCTCCAAGGATGCTTATGTGGTGGAAAACTACCAACTGTCTTGGAAGATCTTTCTTGGTGTGTTGGTTTTGTCAGTGAGGGTAGTGATCGGGAGGTGGAACTCTTCTCATCTTTCTTAAACCAATTTTATACGGCGCAAGGGGGACATACTGACGGGGACCTACTGACGATCATAAAATGGTTTGGAGCCCCTTCAGGAAAGGAGTGTTCAAAGTAAAGTCATTAACTTGGACATTGGATTTAGGGAAGATTCTACCCCTAGACTGCATGGGGAAACAAGACACCATTGTGAGTAACAAATTTTGTTTGTGGAAGAAAGAACAAGGAATTTAAGGATCACCTTCTATTGCATTTTGAGGTCGCTAGCGGCATATAGTATATGGTTTTTAATTTAGTTAGGGCATAAGAGTTTTGTAACTGGCGTTTTGCCCATTCTTTGAATAATGAGATTTGTTTATTACTCATCAAAATAAATAAATAGTATATGGTTTTTAGCCTATTTGGAATTGATTTAGTTATGCTTGCTCAAGCGGTGGATCTTCTAGCACATTGAAAAGAACAATTTGGTAGCCATCAATGTGCTTTATTTCGAGAATTGCTTATTGTGGAGTATTTGGCATGGCAGAAATGAGTGTAGTTTTGAAGAGTCGGAAAAGCCGGTGTTAAAGCGTAGGTCATCTTTCCATAACACCCTTTTTTCAATGGATAAAGGTCAAAATAGGGAAGGCTTTTCTGTTTCTCTTTTCAAGATTTACTAGCACTTTTCTTAGTTTGGTGGATGGGTCTCTTCTATACTTCCCATGTACTGGGGTAACACTTTTTTCTTCTAAATAAAATGTTTGTTTCTAGAAAAAATTGTTATAATATCATACATGTTATTTTCAAAAACTTACAGAAACATAAACTTATTCTAGTGAGTATGATCAAAATTTACAAGCTATGCCCACGTGTCAACACTGTATGAAATTGATTATACCAATTGAATAGTGAAAAAAAATCTACTAGAAAATCCAGGATTGCACAAAATGTAGAATAAATATTAATATGATGATAAGAAAATGACAACAAGAGCATAAAGAAATATGGGGTTGATTTCTTTTGAAAAGATGCCAATGATTCAAATATGTACCTATCAAATATTAAAGCCCTCAATGGCCTTTCAGCAGTATTCTTGGGCGGGGGTATCCGTTCAACAATCACATTGAGAATTTCAGTTATACCTATTCCCTCCTAAAAAAGAGAAGGGAGATGAATGCTACAGTTTATCTATGAGGTACAAATACCATGTCTTCACAAAATAGAAGAAATGATTAAAAACCAACTAACCTTAGCAGAGCAGAGTATGGCGCTGCTGCAATCTAGCCCAACAACCTACATTAAAAAGGTTTGAAGCCAATAAGAGAATTGACCTAACAGAAACCTTGTCTTACTACTTGTACTTGGCATCACAGTAACTTGGAAAAAGAGAATAATATACAAGCATTAGAAAAGTAAGAAAATGAAAAAATGAAAAAATGTGCAATATGAAAGTATAAAACCGCATTTAGTATTAAATTTATTTTTTTTTACCTATAAAAAAATTTAAGTGCCTTCTAGAGAAGATTGTTTTATTTTAACAAGTAAATTCATTGAGAAAAGGGAACTAATTTGTACTGAACTAATAAAATCCTTTTAAAAAATCAGAAAAAAGTGGAAGAACTAGACTCCTCTCAAAGCTAAGAAATGCAAAAATTGTAGAAGAGATGTTCAAATCATGCATTCTGATCACAATCAGATATGTTAGATTGATCTCATTATGTGTACATATTAGAGTTCTCTTAGGAGTCGAGTTCTTGTTTGATTTAACATTTTATTTTAGGCAGTGCTTAGATTTTGTGGTAAAATAGCATATCACAAAGAATTCGGACATGGATGGAATATAATGAAATAGAGCCGCTTTGAGGTTCCCTATGAAATGAGGCATGGAACAGAGCCACTACGAAGAAGTTCCCAGAGTTACGTACTAGTTTTAAATGAGTTTCATGCTTTTCAAAGAGTTCTGAGATGCCTACACATAGACATCCTTTGCATAATATAATATCAGAACCGGGGACATGCATAAAAGTATTAATATTTTGCTGAGCTCCTGCATTATCGCTCTTTATTGTTATCTCTCTATCTTTCCGTCACCTTCTCACCTTTGGCATATCTCGTCTGTTCTCCTATATCTCCCTCTCCATATTTACTGTTCTAGACTATTTTCTCTTGTCACAAGACAATGCTGCTTCTTCCTATCTCTTCTGCCTTCTTCACTCTGTATGGATTCTCCAAACATTTGTATTTCTAACCCCTTGAGCCATAGCGCTCTAGAGTTTTGCCTCCATTCTCCTCTGTTGAGGTTACATGACAAGCTGATTCTATGTCTCCCTAGCTACTCACTGTGATAGTATTCTCTGTGTTGATGATATATTAAGACTATGTCTTCCTCGCCCTTTAGTTAACTCTATTATTGATCATCTCTCTTCTCATTTTGTGTAAGTTTAATGTCATATGAATTGGTGTTAAGAAACAACAAACAGTGGTGAAAATTGGGCTTGGCTCCTATTTAGCCTATGTCCCACTCAAGAAGGCTATCTAGGCAGGTTGGGGTGTAATTAACGAAGCAAGTTAAAAATATTGGACCAAAAAGATATAAATTATCTCTTCCAGAATCGCAGCCATCCAGTAAAACTACAAGCACCAATACATGACACATCCATTTTATATAGAATCTTTTAAATCGTGCACACCTACCTCTTCAATCTCCTGGACAACACGATCTGGTTCAGCACCTGGAAGATCTATTTTGTTCAAGACCTGTAACAGAATGAATGTTCTTTGTCAATGAAAATACATTTGCGTCACTATAAATTTGCCAGTCTATGCACTGACAGTACGAATTGAAGCAAACATCAAAGAGTGAGGAAAGACAAGTAAGATCAAGATCTTTGTGGGTTATACCAACTTTATTTGAAGTCATGTACAAGTACTTGAACGACATGCGATTTAAGGCCTTGTTTGGCAACAGAGATGAGAGTATCTCAAAATTTCTCACAATTTCCTTCCCAAACATCACTCAAACACAAAACATTTTTCGATTTCAAATCTTCAACTTTTCACCTAATCATTTTCCAAACACAAAAATTTATACAACTTTCCCAAACTTAAAAAAGAACACAAAAAAAATACAAAATTTTCAAATTTCAAAACAAAAATTATATTCATACAATTTTTTAAACTCTATAATATTTAATCAACTTTTTCTCTCTCCTTTCTCAAAACCCAATAAGACATCTTAACTTGAACCATTCACTACTATTCACAAACCACTTCACTACTAATCATAGAATTTTCACATTTTCTCATCTCATTACCTAAGCAAGCCCTAAAGCTTCCATGGCAGGTTAATGAGTTCAACTACACCCGACATTCTCTATGAGTGATATCAATGCATTTGACATGCAAAAGGCATAATAAAAATAAAATTGGATGAAGTTTTGATGTCCAGATAAATAGGCATCACAATGTTTATCTAGACATTCTCAACTAATAATCTCAAACACAATGACATTAATGAACGCAAAAACCATTTTAGAATATCAATCGATTTGGTCAGCAGCTATATGCATAAGAGCCATATGCCTAGCAAGAATTGTTACAGGCTAACAAAGAGTATAGCAACTCGATTTAAAGTTTGTTTCTCAATTAGTACTTTATGCAGATTGCATATCAAAATATTACATATCTTTCTGTGAATATTGCAAACCAACATAAAAGCTGGATGAGGCCATTTAGAGTCAGGGGCTATCTTGCATTTGTTGATATTCAAATGGAGGGAGGTCAATTTTGAAAGGCAAGAGAATAAGGAATCAAGAAACCAATTCCAGATTTCATTCAATTGACCCCATGAGGTAAGAACCCATCCTCAACCTTTTTATCTCTAAGAATAATAAAAAAGAGGGGTTTGAATTTGAGGGTAGAACACATAGGGTACTTTTATGCCAAATAATTCATTGTACAGTTGTGCTGTGATGATTGGGCATTAGGGCTATAAACTTGCTTTTAGAGCACCATCAAACATACTTTGTGGGCATTTCAAGTAAGTATATAGGCCTAAAATTGATTCTTGGGTTTTAGTTTTGATATATAATTTTTTTTATAAGTAATTTTGATATATAATTAAAACTTGACATCTGATTTCCCTTCACTTCCAATGTCTAGAGCAAAGAAAGAATACGGTCTACTCGTCATAGTTGTACCCAAGCTTTGTGCCCTCATGAATACTGTCTCTTCTTTGGATAACCATGGCCTTTTTGTCCTCTAGCATATATCTTCCAAACAATATCAAACTAAAAGTGCATGTCAAGCCAGTAAGAATGATATATTCAAGAAAAGTTGTCCATACATTCATTTTTCCAACTATTTATGAATTACCCGCAATTAAAGCAACTATGTTTCACTAATGCAAAAAAAATTGGGGATGAAATCATTTGTTTTAGTAAGTAAAATACAATTTTATTGAAACGAGTAAATAGGCATAACCCAAGTACACAGGAAGTACACAACAGAGAACACTTTAGTTACAAGTTAGGAACTAGAAAGTGATACAGAAAAGTCATGTAAGCAGCCTCTGTTAAAAACACTGGCAGAAGCTCAAAAAACTAGAGTATAAAAAAATAAACTTCTAAGTTCATCCAGAATGAAACAAAAGAAAAATGAGAAGGCAGTAGTGTAGAGTAATAACAAGTGCAACAGAAAACTTACAGGAATAATTTCTAGGTTGTTTTCCAAGGCCAAGTAAACATTGGCTAGCGTTTGTGCTTCAACTCCCTAAGAAAAACAAACAGTGAATAGTCCTTCCAGAGAAGGATGTAGTAACAATTGGATTTTGAGAAAAAATAAGGACTACTTTCAAGTTTCATCGTGTGACATTAAGGCCTGGTTCACTTTCACAAACACTCATCTCATTTCATCTCATCACTACTACTTTCCCAAATTACCATACAAAATAAAATAAACAATTTAACTTTTTCAAATCCCAAAACAACTTTTTCAAATCCCAAACAAACTAATATTAAAAAAACATATTATAACAATATTTTATTCAATTTTTAACTTTTATTTTATTTTATCTCATCTTATCTATGAAAATAAACCAGGCCTAAAAGTTAGAACAATTGGCGTGCATCCACTTTAGAACAATAATAATGTAAAATGAACATGGAAGAATTTTAAATTCTATGAAGGGATAAGTTAAAACAAATGAATCCAGATAAAGACTCACCTGAGAAGCATCTACAACAAGAAGAGCTCCCTCACATGCAGCAAGAGATCGAGAAACCTAGATAAGATGAATGAGGTAAAGAATAAATCCAGTTAACATACATAAATCCCCCCCCCCCCCCAAAACACACACACATGTACATGAGATAGGGAAAGAGAGAGGGAGAGGGAGAGGGAGACAGAGAGAGTCAAGTTACCATACTTTTTGTTTTGTTTCTCCCTATACACCAAATTTGGCTTATATTATAATCTTATATAAAAAATTAAAAATTAAAAAAAGTTAAGTGGTAGTAGTTGTAGAGAGGTATCCTCTTCTTCAATTGTTGTCTCCTGGAAGAACACGTGTTGGAGAGGAAAAGTGGAAGGATGTTATTGAAAGGTCGAAAGTTATGTTAAATCGTGCAACATGATTTTGGAACAGGATTTGATGCCTTTTTATTTCTTTTTAGAGAAGACATTTTGTTGGTGAAAACCAACATAAAAGCCTCTCTTTTTCTGTTTCCTTTTTCTTTTTGGCTTGGTTAGTGGGAAAAGCAAAAGCAGGAGATATTAATATTATGTCAGTGTTGTAAATGCAAACTCAGGTCCGGTTTGGATTCACAGATGAGATGAGATAAAATGATTTTAAATTAAAGATTAAAGTTGAATAAAATATTGTTAGAATATTATTTTTTAATACTATTATTGTTTTGAGATTTGAAAATGTTAAATTGTTTATTATATTTTGTGTGGGAATTTGAGAAAGTTGTAATATTAAGATGAGTTCCGAATCCAAACGAGAGCACAATGGTGAGACCATGAGAACAAGACATCTTTTACTTAATTATCAATTACAAGGGAAGTTTCAGCACTTGCTTTCTCTCCATTCAGAATTAGATGGATCATGACTCAAGTGATTTGAGGTACTGTTGATCCGCTGGAAGAATGCAGATAGAAATCAGATTAAAGCGACGTGTAATGTTGTTCTTTGTGTCTTATGCAGGCATTTGAAACATACATGCTATGAGGTTCTTGTAATATAAATTCTATTAATTTAATTCAATTTAATTCTTGAGATTTTAAGTGACGATCAGTATCTGCGATAGTTTCTGTTTGAAGAAGATTATAAGCATCCACATACCAAATAGCTTTCTTTAACAGTTAATTGGTTTCTCATGTAAATTGGGTAAAGATGACAACCTATAGGTAACGGTCCTGAACCAGAAGTGGTAAATCACTCCATAGGTATCATTGCAATATTAAAAGCACATGCAAAGGCCCCATATATTGACTTACTGATATGCCACATTCACATACCTCATAAGAGAAGTCTACATGCCCTGGAGTGTCAATTAGATTCAAGCAATATGCTTCATTTTTAAACATACAACGCATTCGAGCTGCCTGCCACAGAGAAAAACAAATTAAATCAGTTTCCAGAATGTCAAAGATATATCGAGTAACCAAAATATATAGCAAAACCTTAAAGACATCAATCTCAGATAAATTTGCTGATCACAAACCACAGACGGTTAAGGACATGGGTGATTGATGTGTCTCAACACTTCACACAAAAATCATCTAATACCACAAAAGCATCAGAAAACCAAGATAACAGCATCAGGTTTGCCACCAACATTGTATATTTCCGACAAAAAATATGGGGTAGTGATTGACCTAATGGAGGAAGTGCCTAGTGCCAACGGATGCACGACACGACAAATTTTCCTGGGAGAAAAGGGAATGTACAATATTCCCATCTGTATCAACTGAATGCCCAGAAGCAGTTAGTTCACTGCAAGGCACTGAAGATGCTACTGATATTTCCTTTCCAGGGACGAAACTAGGCTATAGTTACAAAGACAAAAACCAAATTCTTCTCATAGGATTATGCTTCTCCTCCAATACTCCAATCTACATGCCTAAAGTTTGATTAAAAAACTTCACATATCTTTGTTAAGGACTTCATTTTTTTATATAAGTAATAATCTTTATTGATTGAATGTAACTAGGCAAATCCCATGTACACAAGGGGTATACAAAAGAAACACCTAGTTACACTCTAGCAAGCTAAAAAGAACTTAAAAACTCATTAACATTCCCCCCTCTAGTACAATAGCAAAAAACCATTAAACCAAATAAGATCCAGATTTCCTCCATGGTCCTCTCTTTGTTGTTGAAGTATCTCTCATTTCTTTCCATCCATAGGCACCATAATAAGCATAAAGGGATCATTAGCCACGTCGCAGCCAGCTCAGCGCATTGATAGTACATTTTCCAGCATGCTAGTTGGTCCGCAACCCTCTTGGATATAACCCAAGACAAACCAGCCCTCCTAAGTAGTCCATCTCATAGTTCCCATGCCACATCACAATGCAAAAAAATATGATCGATTGTTTCCCCACTTTTCTTACACAAGAAGCACCATTCCACAACAATCAACCATCTTTTCCTTAACTTGTCAGCCGTCAAAATGGTACCTAGAGCCGCTGTCTACGTGGAAAAAACAACTTTGGGTGGCACCAGGGCTCTCCATATGGCCTTCCAAGGGAACACAACCGGCCAGTGGTCTTGCAATACCTCATAGAACTTGTCCTTAAGGACTCCATTAGGAGAAGAACAACTGGTATCATATGTATCCGCCGCAGTATGCGGTTCAGATTACGATTTATCTTAGTCAAATTGCATAGAGAACCAACACAAATAAGGACAAGTTCTGCTAAGCGCGAGTTGGCCAAGAAAACACTCATGTTACAACTTTCCCATGTGCCATCAGGAGGTTGACAATGATAGGAACCAGATAATATGTAAACACTACACATATATTCATACATATATAGATATATCAAAACCTGTAGTTTGATAGTGATGCCTCTCTCTCTCTCCAAATCCATGTTATCAAGGAACTGTTCTTTCATCTCTCGCTTCTGCACAGTTCCCGTCACTTCGAGCAGTTTATCCGCCAAAGTTGATTTCCCATGATCAATATGTGCAATAATGCAGAAATTCCTGACATTGGACACAGGGACCTGCAGTTTTAAACCAAAAAATAAAACAAAAAACAAATAAAAATAGGATGCTGAGTAAAAACTCCGACGCGAGTAAAAAATTATAAGAAGTTGGTGTCGATTTTGGGCAAGTGACCTTGAGAAGGCGATCCCGGCCTACTCCAATAGAGACATCGAGGTCGGAGAGGCCCGTGGACCGGCAAAGGACTCGTGACCTCGTCGCCCGGGAAAGTGGGAGTCTAGTGCGGAGAGAAAGTGGAAGCGCAGATGAGTCCAACGAGCTTCTTCTCCTTCTTCCTCCTCCTCTTCTGCTAAAGCTGAAGGTTTGGCAGCAATGGTGTCGCTGCCGTTGTTGCTGGTGATATTGAACGTTGTTAATGGATAAGAGGAGCGCTCGAGAAGAGAGGCCTGCGGCCATTACACACGAATTATGAAATTGGAGCAGCCTGAGCCCGCCTTGCTTCTATTCACACATCTCTCTTCTATTAATTCTATATAATATTTGGCAATCTTTGGTGTATGCTCTCAGCCACATGTAAAACACAGGTTAATTTAGGCATTTGGAGAACAGTTATAAATATCCTTTCTTGTTTGCAAAACTTCTTTTCACAATTTTAATTTAAAAACAATGTCTTTTTTTTTTCTTAAGTTTTAAGAGAGTATTTGGATATTTAAGAATATCGCAGAATTCTTGTAAAATTGTGGTAACAAAATTTTGAGTTAAAATATTTTCTTGAATTTTGAAAAATGGGAAAGAAAATTTGAATAAAAATATTAAAAAATAATAATAAAATATATTTGAATATATTTTTTAATATTATTTTTGTGTTTTTTAAACTTTAAAAAATTGTATTATTTTTGTATATGATTTGTAAGTTTGAAAAAATTGTAATAATTAGATAGTTATTATAAGAAAAAGTTAAGATTCAAAATTAGAAAGAATTTTGTATTTTAATGATGTTTGCAAAATGAAATATTTAAAATATTTAAGAATTTATGTTTCCAAACAGCCTGATAATATTTTTATAGATCTGCATGTTCGATTACCATATAATTTTACATTTTGCCCTTAAAATTATAAAAATTAGAGCGGTGCAACTCCCGAACGAATGTTCGGGTACCGAATATAGTTTTTTTTTTTTTTTTCTTAACATTTTTTTTAAAACATTTTAAATATTTAAAAGAATTTATAAATTTATTAAAAAAATACTTTCTTAAACATCAAGTAAAATTTTAAAAAAAATTAATAGAAAATTTGATGAGAGTAGTGTTTCTCTTAAAATTAATATATTGCATTTTCTAACTATTAGATTAAATAATGACATTATTAACCATTAAAACAGATTAAACATGAGGTAACACAATAATTTTAAAGACCATTTTGTATCAATTAATATGGTTAAAATATGTTGTATCGACCAGCTAACTAGTATAAGAAATGACTCATTTCATACTGACAAAATTTTTGGTTGGTATAAGTTGATATAACAGATTTTGGTCAATATCGAATTTTAGAATTCCAACAGAAATACTAGAAATTATTTATTATTATTTTTTTTTTTGAGTGAGTTTATTTCTTTTCACTTTTTAAAAATATAAAAGGTATATTCTATTTGTATGAACTGCAAAATAATTAGTATATATAATTTATTTATGTATAGATTATTTTAAAATAATATATAAAATAATATTAATATTAAAATATTTTATTCTAGTGTCTAGATCAAAACGAAGACCAGTACATATTCAAAACATTGGATAACAATTTTGACTACGGTATCCTTTAATAGTTTGATAGCGAACAATAAAATATTGAACAATTTGAGAGTGCAAAACTACAAAATTGATGAATTCAACCATTTTTCAAAATGTTTTTAGAGTTTGAAAAGAAAAACAAAATTGTGGAAATATGTCGCTGTGTTCGTTGCAACACTAGCTTTTTTATTATTATTAATTCTCTACGAGAGCTTTCTCTTTTTTTTTTTTAAAAAAAAAAAAAGAATATAAAGGTATATTTCGTCCCTTTTTCCAACTATAAAACGTCGAAGAAATTCAAAAAACCCTAAAATGAATCCACTGGGCCTTAGTGTTTACGGATTGAGAAGTCGAGAGTGATGAGGATGGGAGGAGATTTGTGAAAGAGGACGTGAAAGGTTGATGGGCTTGGCTTGGAGGTGAGGACTAGTACAGCTAGGCCCCTTTCTTGTTCCACTTAGTGGGCTCGGGCTTGGGTTCGGTTTGGGCTTTGATCACGAAGTCTGACTTTATGTTTGGGTTAATAGAAGAGAGGTGTGATTAATTGGACAAGCCTAGTACATCCCGTTTAGTTATATTAATGTGTTGAAATGAAAAATATGTAAATAATAATGATATAATTTGATAATAGTAATTAAATAGTTTGAGTTAATATTTTTATGACATTTTGAAAAATGAGATAGAATGTTTGAATAAAAAAGTCATAATGTTAAAACAGGGTTGTAGGGTTTTGAAATTTGAAAAAAAAAATGAATTATTTTTTGTGGTTTATTTGAAAATTTAAAAAAATTATAATAATTAAGTAATGATTAAATGAGAAAGTTAAAAATTAAAAAAAAAATTGCATTTAAATGGTGAAACCAAACCAGGTCTTACTAAGTTACTCTGCAAAGGTTTACCATTCCATTTACGTGTTTAAAAATAACCTTTATTATTATTTTAGTTATTATTATTTTATTTTTATTTGATGTTGTATCAAATAATATATCAATCATTTATTGCTGCATAAAAAGATAATATGAAAATATGATGAACAACATTATTATGTATTGAATGATATTTATGGGCAAGATTGTTTCCAATAAAGGAGTCCACCTACCACCTTTCTAAGTGCTATGGTCTTCTTCTTTTTTCTTGAAATAATGCTATATATGGTCCATTTTAACTTCAAAGTTTAAGCCCCAAATTTAATTTAATTTAAACGAATCTAAGACTTTTCTAAAAAGAAAACACGAGAGAGAGAGAGAGAGAGAGAGAAGTTTGTTTAGGTAATGGAGATCAACCGTCAATGTTGAGTCTAATTTTTGTTGGAAATAGATCCATTACATGTTATACCCGTCCAATAATAAGAAAAATAAGATATTTGTGTGTTTCATATGATGGCCACACAGGGAAATCAGTTTATAAAACAGTAGAATTATTAATAAACAGATTTTAAAATAATCGATGTGGGAACACTCAGCTTATTATTACAAAAAATTATAAAAACACATACTTTTTATTCTAAATTCTAATTGGCGTGACTCGTGAGACATCTATATCATTCATATTTTTTTATATCAACAAGCAAAAGATTTTCTTTAAAAAACTTCCAAATGTTTAGAACCAAAAAGATGAAGTGGCAAGTCTACTATTAAAAAACTTTTTTTTTTTTTTTTATTGAGTCTTGTATTTACTATTTTTTTCAAATGGATTATCCAATACTTGCACTCTACGACTGCAAATATCATTTATCATAATTAAAAGTCTCTACACCCTTTCATATCACCGCTCAAATTCAATCAAAATATCAACTAGGATCTTGAAAGGAGAGGGGTCATGGATTTTAGAAATCTCACTCTTATCTTAAAAAAATTATCAACAAATAAAAAATGTTTTGGCCCCCTAATATAATTAAAAATATTAATTCAACTCCCAAAATACAGGTAAAAACCAGAATACCTCTTTTGCCCTCCTTAGAGAAAGAACATTAATATTTTTCTTGTAATAGAATAAGAGGTGGACAATGAGATGGACAATGTTTGTTATGTCTAGCAATAACTACAAATTACAATCAAGGTTGGTTTTTGTAGATAGAAAAAGAAGAATAAATCGATTCAACCAGTGCATGAGCATGTCTGAAAATTTAACATAATGGATTAAATTTTTAAACTGTAGAGTTGGGACAATGATCATCTGTATTTCAAGTAAAATGAATAGTATCTATCTGTGTAAAACAAAGTTAATTGAAGAGGATGAATGTTTCTATGCAACAAGCACAGGAATTAAAAATAAAAATGAACCTGCCAGATTTTTGCCTTTTGTAAATGGCATACTCTATCTTCCTCCAATGGATGACAGAAGAATCCTTTATGGTGACATTTTTATTTTTATCAAGGGTGAGAGGATGGGAATGGAGTAGATTTAACCTCCCACGTTCTTTCACAACTCCGGCACCCGGTTGGGCCCTTCCTTTATGTTTCAGCCTCTCACCAGTACCAGTTCTAGTATGAGCAACATGCATTGTGATTTGTGAATGACTAGCCATCAGCCATCATCTTAGCTTCCAGATCCTCTTCCATCTGATTGTGGAACGTTCTTTGAACAATTTATTGCTGTCTCTGTCTTGTAGATACACTATCTAATCTCCAAATTGGAGCTTTTCAGCTGGATAAATCCCGTTAGCTTTACTTCCCTTACATCCCTTCCGCAATGAGAATTCCCTGCCATTTGCTTTCCATATCTGACGAGTGTCCCCACTTGATTCTCCTCCTTTCTCTCTGTGAACTCTACTGTCATTGAAATCAGGAAACATCAAAGAGGAAGCCCATGTAAGGGATCCAAGCACTAACAAACACATTCAATTCACAGCCAAAGCTACTCAATTTTCATTCAAACCTGTGGTGGAACAAGAGAAACAATAAGCCAAAAGCAGCAGTACCCCCTAAAACTGATTTCAACAGTAGTCTTTTATGGGGCTTGGACTTTGGTGTCCCTACACTCGCATGCTTCATTCTGTCTAAATCCTCAACTGCTGATGTATCTATCTTTCCATCAATTATTGCATCCTGAATAACAGTAGAACATAGGTTGGACAAAGAGAGTAGACTCCACAATAAGAATGAATTGTCATACCCACTTGAGAATGATAGCAACGAAAAGAGACCAAAAAACTAAAAAAACTGAGTACCTGGCTGTGCACCTTGTCAATATGTTCTGTACAGTGAAGACAGTCATTGAGATAAGTGCATGGTTGACCCTTTTTAACTACATTTTCTGGACATTCAACGGTTAAGAAGGAATTATCATCCAATGTGAGTTCTCTAGGATTGGCAGGTATGACAGAATTATGATGGGCAGAAGGGCTATTCACTGTCACAATAGCTGGTGCACGTTTAACTTGAGCTCCAATATTTCCAATAGTTATTTCTTGATTCTGAAAACAACTACCATCTCCCATACTACTTGATTTGCTCAGATCAACATCTACAATATTTGGTGAAGTGTTTAAATCATCACAGGCTCTGTCAAGGATATTAGTAAGACGAACTCCCTGAGAAAACTTATTTTGATGTTTCTTAAAATTAGAGTCCAAATTAACCACAATTGAACTACATGTCACCTCGTCATTATCATCAACCACACTTTTCATATCCATGGGGCAGAAAGCATCTAACGAAGCTTCAGTTGGCGTATGACAGAGAGTTTTCTCAAGGGAAACAGACTCTGGAGAAGCTCCATGACCAGCATATTCATTCAACACCATAGCAGATGCAAATTTGCCTTTAATGTCCCAATTATGAAAGTTAAAAGCAGGATGAGATTGACATGACAGCGTGCAATTCACATTTTTCAAAGCATCTGATTCTATTTGAGGCAGTAGGTCTTCCTTATAGTCAACATCTGAGTTCACAAGAGACATGCAGGTGCCATTGTCATGTGCAAATACATGGTCTGGATGACCAGTCACGTTTAGTTGGTCTGGGTATGGTAGGAAAAGCTTTGTAGAGGAGCTGTTCTCCTCAAGTTCTGTGCAAAAACATAGATTTTCAGAATCAGTAGAACGGTGCACCTTGGTCTCATATTTGACAATGTCCTGTGATGTGTATCCTTTAGTAGTTTTCTTGTTCAAGAAGCCGGCCTCTTCATCCTGCAATTCAGGGAACTGGAAAGTCTTGGAATTATCTTCCTTATGCATTCGATCATCCAGATCCAACTTCAGCACTGCACCTTGTACAGAGCTCGTGCTGGCATCAGATGATACTTCCGCATCAAAGATGTCAATAAGTCTCCTCCTAGATTCATTTTCAAAAATCCCTGGGGTCGAGTTTGGGAAATGAGAACCAATACTGGAGGATGCATCAAGAAAACCATGCTCCCCATTATACACTACAGTGTCACTGCTGTCAGTTGTATGGCAAAGCAAATCTGATATCTCCAACGAGTTAGAAAAAGAACTTCCTGGTGGTGTGTAGCCATTTATAGAATCGTCTTTAATGGAAGCATCATATCCCAGGTGGTAAGTGCTATAAATCAAGCCCTGTTCATCAATTTCATTGCTTTCTTTGACTAGACTTCTGACATGAGAAGCTATGCCACTAAATTGGATCTGTGAATCAATGGAGAATGGAGATAACAAACTATTCAGCTGATGACCATGCTTCCCATTTTGCGTGGAAAGAGATCCCACTAGTTTTCCCACTGATTCATTCGTGAAGTCCGATTCAAATTGACAATGTGAACAATCACTCTTCTCTTGGTTTTGAATATTTAGCAATATATGTTCTGCCAACGTATCATGTTTAAGGACCGAAAATACCTCTGCATATTTCTGAATTGGAATTTACCTTCGATGTGGTATCATAACATAGCTTGGTTAATAAGCCATCACTTTTAGTTACTGTTTCATTGCTTTCAGTGCCATCAAACTCCTCTGAATGCATATCATAATCCACGTTGACAGTTGGATTTTCCTATGGTGGAGGCATGAAGCAATTAAAGCAACAGATATAAGGATTTTTTTATTGACAATTTTTATTATTATTATTATTATTGGCACCGGGTGTCCGGAATAACGTCCCAACAAATCCCAAAGGTACACAGGCCCTCGGCAATGAGTTTTTCGTAGGTGCACCTCAGTTAATTTATAGAAAAAATCCCTCAATCCAATGGCCACTAGAGATTGTTTGCACCCAAGAGGATTTGAACCTTAGACCTAGAGGGAGCATACCCCTAAGCCCAAGGCCTTTACCACTTGAGCCAACTCCTAGGGGTTAAGAGATACAAAAAAAAATTTGTTGACAATAGAAGCTCTAAAAAGAGTCCAGATCTTATGTTGTTTCCCCTCTAGCATATACTAATTGGAAGATAGAAGAAAAATATTGACTTACCTGACTGAATTTCACCATTGAATCTTTATGCAAGTTGTAACTAGCAGAGTTCAAAAGGCTGCACTGTCGTGGCTCCCAGCTTCTCCTAATGCACCCAACCATATCCGTGGACATAGCTACTGTATACGTGACAATATCAAAATCTGGAACCTGTCATGATATTTCTCCAAAATCATTCTTCTAGTACTACCAACTGAATATGGAATACGACATTAAGTGCATTATAGCCTACATGTTAAGAATAAAATTCTTACACTTAGATGTTTAGACCTTGCTTTCCTTGAGAAAGATCGTATGCAGATACAAACTTTTCGAGTATCTCTTTTCTCAACAACGTCTGATGGAGAGAAAAGATCAATGCCAGCCAGACCCAAAATTTTGCAGATCTACAGAATTTCAAAGTAAAGAAACATATTGGAAAACAACAAAGTAGAATACTCCAAGTCAACTGATACATTAAATCAGAAGATTATATTTATACTTCATATAATAACTAATAAGTTCATAAATTCTCTTTGCATACTCAAAATCTTGACTAAATTCATATATGAATTCACTTTCCAGAGCAGCAAAGTCACACCAATGAAAATACAATGAACTGAAGAATGCGGGACATTATAATTCCGAGTTCACCAGTACTTGCAAGAACGGAATGCAGTGTCAGCCAGTTGTTTTGATTCCAATAGTTTTGGTGACTTCTCTAAAGTCTTTCCTAAAAAGAAAATGATACTAACTTCGCTGCAAGGGTTCTACATGGGAGTAGCATTCGTTTGGTACTCACAAAAAGTTTTAGAACTAGATGAGGTTAAAATGTCTAATACCTAATCTGTTGTCTAATAAGAAAGTTAAATGAAACTTCTAAAAATACAGAGGCATGACTCTGAATAGTAATGCGCCACCTGGGAAAGGTAACCCAGTAACTAAAATAGCCTGAGCAGCAGTTCGTTTGGTTCAGTGCTCAAGCTGATATGGTCTGCTTCTGGTAAGATTTTGAAAGCACTTTTAATTCAATTTTAGTTGCAAGGCAATCAAGAACAACCTCAAGATATGTCCTCAAGAAAAGAAAATTCCATGCACATGCTTAACCTAGAATGTTGAGTTTTTCATTCAGATAGAAGAACATGCGCTATGGTATATGCCCTCATGTGTTTTTCCCTTGAAATTAGTCAAATATGGAAAGTCAATTCTATTCCTTGCATGGTCATCAAATAAAGTACCCGTATTGTATTTCTTCTGTGAAGTGCTTTAAGATCTTGGGCATTTTCTTGGTTACAAAACTATATAGCAGACACATTTTTATAGGAAGACTTGCGTAAAAACTGCATTGATGGCTGTGACCATGAAATTGATTTAGACAAAAATATGACAAGCTTGGTCACATTTTCAAAATAACTATTTGAAGAATTTTGAAATCAACTTCCGAATCTCGGGCATATTAGCTTATACAGCCCACCAAAGCAGGGCTTGACATTGTTTCCCCCATACTGATTCAAAGCTGGTAAAATCATAGGGAAAATATTAGAGGGAAGTAACAAAGTTTTTTTTATATATAATTAAAGGTAAGTAACAAAGTTTTTTTGTTTATAAGGTAAGTAACAAAGTTAAGAACCTTTTCCTATTGATTTCCTACTACTTCCTAAGTCTTGGCAATCATTGTCTGTTTCAAAATCTTATATATCTATTTATTTCTGATAAGTTGGAGACCTTATTTGTTACCAGTTCCTATATATATTATAAGCATGCATTCCAAATCGTACACAAAAAATATGCACTTAACTAATAGTGCTATTCTCTTATGCCTAAAGATAAAATTAATTTATCTACCAAGGAGAGGCTCAATGCCAAGTTTACCTTCAAAAACGAATCAACATTGGAGTAAGGCGTATATCTCCCACTGGTCTTCCTAGAAGCAAATGGCTCGTTTCTATATGACTTTAAATGTCTTGGCTCCATATGCTGTGTCAACAGCATCTTCCATACAACTTTTGACACTTCAAACCTATTTAAAAAAAAGGCTAAACCATTCAAAACAAAAAATAAAAGAATAACAATATAACTAAAAAAACTAGGTCATTTAAATAAATACTTCACAATAATGATATCGTGTCGCAGTTGTAAATATTTACATCATGGACAACAATATTACAATTCTGTTTCCTTTTTTATCAAAGAATCCCATCTTCTTGGAATTTATTCTCAAACATGTCGTGTTACACTGTATATTTGTTTTATTGGCACCAGGTCTCCAAGAACAAAATCCCAAATAATCTCGGGAGTGCACAGGTCCTTGATAAGAAGTTTTCTGCAAGTACACATTGGGTAATTCAAGGGAAAGTTCATCCAGTCCAAAGGACTCTAGATATTATATGCATCCGGATTTGAACCTTACACCTAGATGGAGCATACCACTAAGACCAAATTCTTTACCACTTGAGCCAACCGCTAGGAGTGTATACTGTATAGTTATCAATGAAAGCTTTGCTTAACCGTGGAATCAACTTGTATTCTTTGAAATGAAGACCAAAAGGGGAAAGGGGGGACGTGGAGAGGCTTTTCTACCTTGTATAAGGTGTGAAAAGGCAAACTAAACAAAAGAGTATTTAATATAAAAGAGAAATAAGCAAGACCATACAGCAATTCCCCGTCAGCAAGTAAATCAGAAACAGCCAACCGCTCATCCAATCTTATCTGCAAGACTTCCCCAAGCCAAATTCTTGTTTGGGTCTGTATATTACCATAAAAGTGAACATATTAGGAAGAACAAAAGGCAAGGGAGAATTTTGGGTCGCATTCTAAACAATAATGAATCAGCAACAATTAACGCATTGAAAAACAAGTATTTCAAGGTGTTGGTTTGTTGCTCCTTAATCCCACATGGGAAAGGAGTGGGAGAGGAGGCAGCCCCAAGCCTTATAAAATAAGGCTTGGGCTCCTTGGTTTAAACACACCAGTCAGAAACTTATCTAGTAACTTTTGACTTTAGTAAAATTCCTCTGTTGTCCTTTTTGTATGTAAAAGGAAGAGAGGTGAAAGTTAGAGTTTTACTAGTAGGAGAAGTTTTTGTGGGTGTCGTTGGGGTGAGGAGAAAAATTGTGTGATTGTAACAATTTTTCACATAGTGTATTTTCTTCTCTGGGTCTGGTGGTTTTTCTCCTGTTTTGGAGTTTTCCACGTAAATTCTTGTGTTGTATTTATTTCTCTATTTTTCTTGTTATTCTGTGAAAAGTAGATCCTGGTGGGGGGAATTTGGAAGACTAGATTCCCAACAGTGGTATCAGAGCCACTAGGTTCTTTTTGCAGGGTGGAGCTTTGGTGTGGTAGTGTGAATACGTACAGTCTAAGGAGGTTCTGTCTAGGAGATTGGAAATTTTAAGTGTGTCCATTGTGACCCTCCAATCTTTCCTGGGAACCTTGAAGTTCTGTCTAGGAAAGATCAGTCTTTCCTGGGAACTTACTTAGTGGGTACTATTCATTTCTACGGTAAAATTCATCAAGGCAATGTCAAGAATGGAGGTAGAGAAATTTGATGGGAGAATCAATTTTGACTTGTGGCAAGTGCAAGTCAGGGATATTTTGATTCCATCAGGATTACACAAGGCGTCGACCAACCCATGAAGTCAGCAATTTGCTGGAGGTGTGGACAACCTGGGCATGTCAAGAAAAGTTGTCAAGAAGAAGTGGAGCCGGTTCGGCAAGTGGTTCCAAGTCAGTAAATAGAGATACTGGTATGAAGCTAACATTGTGTCTCTCTCCATAGAAAAAGAGACATGTATATCCTTATGGCATGCCGCTAATCCCAAAGTTGCCATGATAGAGGATGTGTTAATGTTAGTTGTTCCACAAGTTTGCACACGGGCATTGGTTTGGCATTGATGCAAGGTGTGTGGTGGAAATTCATGTCGATGGCTGATGAACTTCCAGGAAAGCCAAACGTGGGAGTTGCACCATAATTTTTCAGTAAGGTTATTTTCGACATGGGCCGAAGTGAAATGCTTGGAATTGATTTATTCTGAGTGGTTATGCTTTTATGGTGGAGCATGATAGCGAAAGCTATGAAGATCCTCATTGCGGTGGAGCGTGGCTGTGGGATCAGCCAAAGTCGCAAGGTGGAGATTGTTGGTTTGTTGCTCCTTAATCCCACATGGGAAAGGAGTGGGAGAGGAGGCAGCCCCAAGCCTTATAAAATAAGGCTTGGGCTCCTTGGTTTAAACACACCAGTCAGAAACTTATCTAGTAACTTTTGACTTTAGTAAAATTCCTCTGTTGTCCTTTTTGTATGTAAAAGGAAGAGAGGTGAAAGTTAGAGTTTTACTAGTAGGAGAAGTTTTTGTGGGTGTCGTTAGGGTGAGGAGAAAAATTGTGTGATTGTAACAATTTTTCACATAGTGTATTTTCTTCTCTGGGTCTGGTGGTTTTTCTCCTGTTTTGGAGTTTTCCACGTAAATTCTTGTGTTGTATTTATTTCTCTATTTTTCTTGTTATTCTGTAAAAAGTAGATCCTGGTGGGGGGAATTTGGAAGACTAGATTCCCAACACAAGGGAGCCCAGAAAATGAACAAATGTTCTGGATTGAAAAAAAAAAATACTCCTTGGTTAGTATCAGATTATGTACTCGACTTTAAAGTCTACATCCACAACACTTGCTAAGAGCTTGCTGAAGCTAATAGGCTTCACTATAGCCAAAGCACAAAATCCAATCCGATTATGAGCCTTCATTTTCGGTCAAAAGTTCATCATCCAATTAATATCTCTCTTGCAAAAGCGCACATAAACAGGCAAAAAATATTTTTTTTAAAAAAAAAAGGAGAGAGAGAGAGAGAGAGGAAGAAACAGACATTTGAAGGGAAGAAACAAAATACCTGCAGGAAGACATCGTCCAACTCACGAAAGCTCGACTCGGCAGATGAAGAAGAAGAAGAAGGAGAAGAATAGTCGTCCCCACCGATTCTCAACGCCTCTGGCGATTCACCTCTCTCCATAATGCCGCCGCTCCGGGCTTCTAGTTTCCCGCCAAAACAATATCAAATTCCACAAAAGAGAGAGAAGAAGAAGAAAAAAAAGTGAAAAAGCCGAAGCAGCAGCAGCAGCTGTAAGTGCAAGTCGGTATGGTACTTCATGGGTTGTGTCTGGTTGAGGTTTTTTTGGATTGTCCGCCCGAGCGTGCGGCGCAAATGAAGACGTAGCGCAGTGGGTAGATGCGATACTGCAATTTTTTGTGTTCACTCCCTTTTCTCCATTCTACTCTGTCCCTTTCACTTTTAATATAATAATAATTATTATTATAGGAAAAAAGAAATTTAATATCTTTACGTCCTTTTATAGACTAACGTATAATTTTGTCAGAATGACAAAACCTGCGTTTTTTTATTTTTTTTATTTAAAACAATCCGCAGTCTGCACGGCCTCTGTCCACAGGTCCTACCGACTCCTACTGCATTTGATACCATGCCTACTGCCTAGTATTATCTGCTGCGTTAAAATTTAAAAATTTTGTAAAATTATTGATATAATAAAATTAAGATAAATATTATATTTATAAAATAAAAAAGTTTATAAAATTAAATTAAAATTTTAACATATTTTCATGTAATATATAAATCTATTTTATAATAAAAAATATTTTACAATTTAATTATCATATAAATATACTTTAATTTGAAGATTTATTTTTTTAAAATTGATTAAATATTTCTCTATTTACATTTCGATAATCATTATTTAGATTATTGCTCCTATTAATGAACAAGGAGAACGTTATTTTTTTTACATAATTTTTTAATATTTTTAAATATTTAAAAAAAGCATAATATTATTTAAAAATGATTATTTAATTATATATTTTAAAATTTAAAAAAAAAATGGAGATCTCAAATTGGAATGAACAAATACAATACAAAATGAACCTCAAACAGTTTTCTCTATTTTTTTTATATATTCAAGCATGCTGTTGGTATTTTGAGATTCTTGTTCATGTATAAACAATTCATTCTTGAAAGCTATAAAACTTTTATCATAAAGGTTTTTCCTTGTAACAAAGTTCTATATTTATTATTCCATGATGCATGATTTTTTTTAATTTCAAAAAACTTATTTTCATATTAAATCGTGGGGTCTTGTTGAAGCTAACATTATATAATATTATTTTATTTAAAGTGAAATGAACGATGAGAATTTAAGAACCCATGTGGTAAAATATCTTATTATTAAATACAAGTAAATAAGTTAAAGCTTTGAAGCTCAGAATAAAAAAAGCAAAAAAAAAGTTAAAGCTTTGCAAGTTTGACTCGTAATTGATCCACTCTTCTTAGGTCTTATTTGGATTTAAGGTTCATCTTAACTCATCTTGATTTTATTATTATATTTTTTTATTTTTTATATAAAATATAAATTCTTATACACATTTTTTAAATCTTAATACATATTTTTTAAATTTTAATATATATTTTTTAAAATTTTAAAATAATAATAATATTAAAAAATAAATTATGCCCCGTTTGGATTCGGAGACGAGATAAGTTGAGATGAGTTGAGATGAGTTTAATTTATTTTTTAATATTATTATTATTTTAGAATTTGAAAAATGTGTATTAGAATTTGAAAAATATGTATTAGGATTTGAAAAATGTGTATAAAAATTTGTGTTTTGTATAAAAAATTATAAAAATGTAATGATGAAATAAAAATGAGTTGAGATAAGTTAAGATAAATTTTAAATATAAATGAGACCTTAAACTTATCTCAATTCATCACATCACTAAATTTAAATAGAGCCTTATTGTTTAATTCAGTTTATTTGTTTTAACAATTGCATTACAGTAAGCTCCAGCTTTTTAACTTTTTATTAGATTTACATGTCATGTTAAATGTTTTCAGTCCTGTATTAAAATAGTTATGTTATATAAAATTATTTTTATATTTTTTTTTAATTAATCTAATGATATGATTGATTGAAGTAACTATTTTATATTAAAAAAATAATGCATTTAATCATATTAATAAAATATATAAAAGAATATATAAATATAATTGCATATAAGAGAAGTATACACTTTTCACGTATTTAAATACATAAATCTTATAAAAAAAATACATAAATAAACAAATTTAATCTTATTAAAAAAATACGACAATAGATATTTAAAATAAATACAGGATAATTTAATCAATTAGGTTAAAAGTTGGATTGTAGTTAAAATGGTTCCTTCCTCTAGCTCTCATTGACATTGTTCTGGAACTCTAACTATATATGGATGTCGTTTATTTCTTTTGTTCTTTACAACAAAACGCCTCGCTGGCCCAAATTCACCGAACAGAAGTTGACTCTGAGGCTAGATCCATCAGATTAGCGTTACGTGTCTCTCAGTTGCCAACATACTCCTGTGGCCCAAATTCGAGGATCTTAGGTTTTTAATTTGGGTAACTGGGAACTTGTAGACTCATCTCTTATTATTATTATTTTATTATTTATAGTGTATTTATTATTTATATTTTTTAATATTATTAATCATGAAAAAAATTTAAAAATATAAAATTTTACTAATAATTAATTCTTTAATTATTAAATAAAAAACTAAAAAGAGTAATAAAATAATATTAAATAAGAAATAAACCTATCATTATTCTTTTAAATTTAATTGAAACTACGCGATTTTGGATTCAAAATTCAGATTTTGGTATTTATAATTTACGCCACTTATTTAAATTATATACTAAAATTTGGATTTGAATTTAGGTTAATGATTTATACCTGAATACGTTTTTCTTTATAATAATATTTATTCGGTGCCTCAAAAAATAAAAATAAAAATAAATCGGTGCCGTATCCTACCCTTTCAAGATTTAGAAGATGCTTGGATCAATAACGAAAATTTTAAAAAGTGTTTAAATAGTTTTAAAACATTTTTTATTAAGAAAATTAAATTATTTCGGTGTTAAATATTAAAGTAGTCTTTAATTTTAAATAAGCTAAAAAATACGTTAGACAAAAATCATTATTTTCTTCGAACGCGTTTTTTCAAATAATTCAAAATTTAAAAAATATTGTAAATGGACAAAAAATTTCAACACCTTTTAAATAAAAAAATTGTTAGGGATAAACTTCACAAACAAACGGCGGAAAACATCAACTGATAATCTATAGTATTTTAATGCATGTTATGTACTACATAATATATATGAGTTGAAAAATAAAGAAATAGATTCGAAACTGAAGAAAATGAAAACTATACATTTTCTTTATCATGTCTAGAGTGTAACCGGTCCGATTCGATCTGGTTTTGGCTAAAATATAGAACCGAACTAGTACTACCGAGTTTGAAAATTGCAAAATCGAGTACGCCCCGATTATCTCCCAAAATCGATAATATCGATTCAGGTTCCATTCTGGTTTTGATTCGGTTTTTTGGTTCTAATAACTTGTAAATTTTTATAAATAAATGTCTTTTAAAAAAAACTAGTTTAAAATCTTTTTTGATTACAAAAATCTGTTAGACTAACAAAAAATTGTTATATAAAAAAAATCTGCAATAAAAAAATTGTTAGAAAATAAAAAATGTTATATAAAAAAATATTATAGAAAAAAAAACTATTATATAAAAATTGATATATAAAAAGTTGTTTTAATTTTATATTTAAAATTAAACTTTTATTTTATAAATATTATAGTATTATTTATTTATGATTATGTTATTATGTATTATATATATAAAATATATAAAATATTAAAACATATTATATATAATATTAAAAAAATAATTTAAAATATATAATTACTAGGACCAGTCCAGTTTGGTTTCAAAATGAAATGAACCGGAATCGGACCGAATCTTATCAATTTTGTGTTTCTCAAAACCAATTCCAGACCAGAACGCGGTTCAAACCCAGTCTAATCGGTCCGATTTACCCTTTTTTTTTATACTCCTAATTCATGTCATATCAGTTAACATTTGTCCCTAACATTACTCTTTAAATAATTACAATTTTCAAAGTTTTAAGGATATGGTTATAATTTTAAAAAAATGAATAATCATCATTTTTATCTCAAAAAACATTTTTAAATTTCTTTTCAAACAAATATAACATGTTTGAAAATACTTTAAACATATGATTATCAAACAATAAATACTTTTTTTAATTATAACCATATCCTTAAACAGTAAGTTATAATCCTTAAAAATATATGCCATAGTTTATAACACAATCTCAAAGATGAACTTAAATTTTTTAAAATTATTGTCTACATTATTTGATTTAGAATGTAAAAGGCATAAACATAAAAAATAAATTTGTAGAACTTATTAAACTTCAACAATTATAAATATTTTAGGAGGCTTTTAAACATAGAAATGGGAAGAAAATCAGTGAGAGGGAGAAAGACTGAGAGAAACAATATTCTTGAAAAAAGTCAGCCCAACTTTGCTGTCGCTGTTAGAATTTTGAAAATTAGAAAATTGGAATTAAAGTTAGAATCAAGAAGGATACGCTTTTTTTTTTCTTGGCAAATATAACATATTATTAGATAAAACTAACATAAGTTCAATAGGGTGGGGGTCTCCTATAATCTTCATAAAATCCAACACACAATACAATACAATACAAAAATAAAATAAAAATGCCTGATCGGAGCTAAAATATTGACTCCCACCCAAATCTCGTAAGGGATGATTGTTTGGAGATAGTTTTGAAGATGTCTGATGAATAGATTATAAAATTGCGACTAGGAGTTACAGTGAAGGAGTGTGTTGTATTGTGTTGGTTTAGGCTGATTGTGGGGAACTCTTATATTCACTTTCACTTGGTCCTTAATTGTGGAAAGCGGGAGCATAGGAAAGCATCTGGAAATAGAGACAAAACGCTGGAGAGAGGTCACCACTAGCGGTGCCGGAGCGTGCAGAACATGCGTCATACTTGGAGAGGAGCCGGTGGTTGGAACAGAGAGAGCCAACGCCGTTGATCCTAATGGTGCCGTGCTTGACAACAAGCAGGCTTGTGAAACTCACGTATGGCATAAGTCACACATGAAGATAACGCACAACTCAAAACGACAACTTTCTTATGCTAACTTGAAGATCGAGGTCAAGGGAAGAGGTTGGTGGGGCGCGTGTCAAACCAAACTTGTCCGAAAGCATATCATCTTGTTTAAAAGAAAACAAAAAGTCTAGGAAAAAACCTATCGAACAAAGGTAAAATTTAAAAACGACAATAGGAATGTTAGAAAGAGAAAAGAGAAATGAGAAGAGAGGAACTAGTGAGTAAAAATATCAAGGATGAGAAGTTATAGCTACTTCTTGTTGTGGTCAACTTTCTAATGGTGGCTTAAGCAATTATTGTAAAAAAAAAGTTTAGTACGAAGGAAAGTATTAAGTACCATTTGATTTTCAGATTCCACTTAATATATTTTATCCCAAACTAATCATTTAAATACATAAATTTAGAAAAATTTCGGTAAAGGCTAATTATTATAGTAACACTGTTAATTGTTATAACTTGTCAACGTGGAGTGATTCCATCAAATCGGTGCACTACGCATAAAGCAAAATAAGTTACTGTAGCTTACTGTAGTTGCGTAAGGTCAAATCATTTTTTTTCTTCCCCCGGGCCGTAATTTGGCCTAAACAATAATTAGTTTTTATTTATTTGTTTATTTTTTCACTTCCAATAGATTGCGCGTGTAGGGGACAAAATGTCAGTCTCTTCCAATTATGGATCCTACAGATTTGATATTTTTATAAATTTATTGACATTAATTTAATTGTCTAAATATATTTTAAATTTATCTAATTAATTATTTCAACCGACTATTATTCATAAAAAAAAACTCATTTTAATTCAATTTAATTCAACATGTAAACGCAACTTTATAATTGTGTACAGAATTAGATCTCAATAAGATCGTGTTTGAAAGGGGACGCACAAGCCGTCATTAAGGCAGTTAAAAATTAAAAATAAAATTGGATCTGGCATGAACAAATTATTGAAGATGTTTTTTTTTTGACGGGTTGAAGATGTTAGGAGGGTTTAAAATTAGACCCAATTAGATATTAAGTTCATTTTCAAATATGAGAAATACTGAGGATCGGTCTGTCTCATCTCCTTAAAAAATTGATTAGCGTCTTTGCTGGTGGTGGGCGACACCGCCTATCCCATCGTGATCGTCGGCGTCCGGCGACCCCACCCTTGCAACGGTGACTTCCGACGACTTCCGGTGTGCCCCATGTAGCTTTAGACCCGTTTCAGACCCGTACTGGCGGTATTACCCACTGCTGTCGGTGCCGACGCAATCTGGATTGAGGCCGAACACTCATTTAAATCATTTTATTTTATTTTTTTATTGTGTTTTCTAAATTTTATTTTTTTATTATATTTTTTATTATAAATTTTAAAATTTTTTATTATATTTATCGATAAACTATTTCTTAACAAAATCAGACGGACCAATCCCAACATCCCCCTTGAAATAAGGTAATGATCAACACCACTTGCTAAGTTGGCTTTGACTGAAAATATTGGATAGAGAAATTTATAGTTTGGTATCATCTGAAATGTTATTTAATGATTGAATATTTGAGAAATAAATTTATTATGTTTATTTAAAAAAAACAACTAATAATCTTGTAGAACTTAATTCATATATTTATTTCTCTTCAACTACTCTATAGAATTCTGACGAAAAAAAAAAAACAGTAAAGAATGAGCGTACAACTAATGCAACGCTTCCTGTATTGACGTTGAAAATTATTCGGCCAAATAAAATATTGCACCGTATAGGACACCGTATACGTTAGAGTGCAAGAATATACATATTTTTCAAGTTTTATTATAAAAATAACTATTTTAACTCATTTTTTAATTTTTAATTTTTATCTCAACTGATTAAATTTAAATTTAATATCCAACCCACATCTTAATTATTATGGTCATTGATTAAGGTTCTGTTTGAATTTTGAGATGAAATAAATTGAGATGAGTGTAATTTATTTTTTAATATTATTATTATTTTAAGATTTAAAAATTGTGTATTAAAATTTGAGAAATATATATTAAGATTTGAAAAAGATGTATAGAAATTTATGTTTTGTATAAAAAATTAAAAAGTATAATGATGAAATAAATATGAGTTGAGATAAATTGAAGTGAATCTCAAATTAGAAACCTAAATATATGCAAACAAGGTAAATGTAAATGTAATGATACACTTGATTTATTATTAATTTACTATTCAGTTATTTTTTTCTTCTACTATTTGAGTTCGATAAAAAATTTTGGAACATGAGCTTCTTATACAATCAAGAAGAAAATAAATTTAATAAATTAATATAATCATGTAATATAATTAAAAATAAATAAATATCAAAAGTGACATTCTTTTATTTTAATTAAATTATATAATTGCGTAGATTTATTGAGTTCATTTTTTTTTAATTATAAAAAATGTCATATTTTGATATTTTTAATTGAACTTTGAGTAAAAAAAACTATAAAATAGTACTTAAAAAGGTGTTGGGGATATCTAAGGAACTTTTTGTCCATTAATATAAAGTAAATCCAAGATCCCAGTCAAGGATTTATATACATATATGGAAGTAATCACCACTCGAAGGTAGAAGGAATCTGCTTTCAACATATACGAGGAAAGAGAGATTGGTTTTATGTGGGCTTTCGTATCCCAAATATTATGCATATGAAGATGGATGGGACCATCTACACCGTTACACAATTTTCCTGTTCGTTATACAACTGTTGTTGCATGAACGGAACCTATAGCTAAATTATTGTAATTGCAATTTGGGGTATAATAGTCCGGTTTGGCTTAGTTTTGAACAAATCTGGGGATTGAATTAGTATATATTGATTTTGCATTTTCAATAACCGATTCTATATCAGTCACTTTTTTAAATTAGTACTTTCAATTTTATCAATTTCAATTTGATTTGATTTTTCAATTTTAATAAAATGCCAATTTGTCATTAAGAAGAATCATTTGCTCCAAAATTTTTCAAAGCCAGATTGGTTATGCCACTAAGTTAAAGATTAAGTTATACATTTTATGTTATAAATTATAATATAATATTATTTTATATAAAATTATAAAGTAATTGATATATATTATATATAATTTTTTTATATTATATATTATAAAAAATATTATATATACTATTAAGAATTAATTTTAAAAATATAAATATACGAACCGGTCCAATTCAATCTGATCTTAAGAAACATAAATCGATACCGGATCAAATTTGAGTTGTTTTTAATATTAAAAAACCGGTTTTACATTGAACCAATCCCAAACCTGACTGAATTAATCCGTTCGGACTAGGTTTTTGATTAATTTTTAGAACCCTAATTCCAATAATACAACAAATAAAAATTATATTCGTTATTCCTACATCAAATACTTATTTTTGTATTTTTCTTAACAAGTAAGTTGTGTAAAAATAATGATAAAATAAATTTATAATAACAAATAATTTCACTATAACTGCGTATATGTATGTATGAACAACCGTGCACCTAACATATTCTCATCATATTTTTATTCATATTTTGTATCTGCTTAATGCAATTTAAAAGTCTTTACACTATATATTATTTATAGGATAATTATTACTTATCTTAAAAATTTAAATTAATAGACTCAAGTAGATTTTATTATTTATATTATGTTCTTAACATTCTCTCTCACATTACACATATATGGGCCACAATCCCTTCTTCAATTAGTAGACCAAATACATAGAGTATTTAATTAAATATATAGAGTACTAAATGGTCAAATTCTAATTTAGAATTTTTAGAACTCTAATATCATGTGAAATCACTGCCTCCACATAGTTTAATTTGATATTTTATTTAAATTCAAACCAAATTATATTACGTTGATAATATGTGGTATAAAAGACTCTTTAATAGAAGTATTGTTTATATCCTGTACAGAACCTTTAAAACTATGCAAAATATTGACAATTATAAACATCTAATGCAGTGTGTATAGTCTAGCCAAATGGGTTTTTCGTCATCAGCTCAGTCCAGGACTCCAGATCGATCTGGACACCTGATTTCTGTAATATCTCCCCAATTTATTCGTTAAAAAGAAATAATGAAGAAATAGTGAAAATATCCGGACGTAAAATGAGATTTGGGCTGGCGGCAGCTTGCTACTACTGCATGTGAGTTGGTAAAGCCCTCCATTCTCTTGACAACCCATTCTAACTTGGGCTGCTTTCCGGCCCTTCTGAATCTGTTTTTCCCTTGTGGTCACCCTCCATCTCCTGCACATGTACATGCACATGCACATGCCTAAAAATAATTATAATAATAAGGTATTAAAAAGAAATTAATATATGGAAGAGAGAGAGAAGAGAGATTTGAGGAAATATAATAAAACCACTTTAAAGTGGGGGCAGGAAGTAAAGTATCATGTGTACATTTTAAAATTACAACGACTTTAGTTGATAACTTGATTGGCATTTGGCGCATAGTTAATTGTCTAACCTTAATTTAATTGTTTTTCCTTTTCAGAAGCATTAGAAAAATATTTTAAGGGGATTATAATTTTACCATTTAACCCCCTCTATAAATAATCATTCATTGTCTAATATGACAATATGAATGATTGAAGTTGTTATTTGGCCTCTAAATTCAATATCTATAATTTTTTTTTTTTAATTCCAACGTAAAAATATTTTATGTGACTGCATTTGATCTCACATCTATACCAATACCACCCTAACATGACAAGTATGTGACACAACGGTTCTCATTTTTTTGTTTTTGTTTTTTGGATTAACAATATTTAATTAGACTAATGGAATTGTTAACTCGTGTTTCATACGGTTCAACAAGGTTTTGTCAACTAATTAGGCCAGGCTCCTCACCCACAAACACGAGGGAGAAAGTGGGGTCGGGGTGGTCCAAAAAACCTCCGATGCCTCAGTTAGTCTCGAATGTTTAGAGTCTTGTATATTTCTAATCATAGAGTTTTGAGAGAGTTCTTTGTACTTTGGACTTAGCTTTCATACAAAATGAAGTTAATGCTCCTGTTGAGGCAAGCCTTGATTATCATCAATCCCCATCAAAATCAACATTACCTCTTAACTTCATTAGTTGACAAAATGTTCAAATGACTCTTATTTTTCTCCAAAAACAGATAAATGACGCTTTTTATAAGACCATATCGTGAATGAATTTTCCAACCAAAGTCAGTCCAGCTACCTTTCCATAAAAGGGCATTCAAGGCGTTGTCAATATTATAACAAAGAAAAAAGAATGGAGAGAGAGAGAGAGAGAGAGAGAGAGAGAGAGAGAGATCTAGAGAGAGAGAATGGGAAACGTGTTGTTAGCTGTGTATTTCATGAAGTCCCACATTGAAAAAGTACCGATATAGATATGGAGAGTTGGTAGTATAAATAAAGAGCATAGAACGACAACAAAATTACTTACCTGGGCGGGGTCAATGGGTGATCAAGGAGGCCCATGGCCTAGGCTGGTGGCCTCCATTGCACTTTGAGGAGGGGTGCCAGCCTAAGGTCTCCTCAATGTGGGAGAGCCTACGTCGTTATTTGTGGAAGCGGGGGCCTGCGTTCGCGCGGCCCCTACCTAATTTATCTCAACGTATGTTATCAACCTGCAATCAAACGAAATAAAGTTTTAAGAATTCTGATGTCGTTTTGGGCACTGGTCTTCATGCTCATAATTATGTTCACACAAGTACTTTTCAAGTTTATATGTTGTAGAAAGTTTTAAGAATTCTGTAAAGAGGCCAAAGCTTTCACACTTATGTTTTTGATAAATCAGACGAAATAAAGCATTGACTTGTGTTATAAAACGGTACCGACAATTGTGCAAGTTCTTAATTCTCATGCAGCAAAGCTGGCTATATGCAGCGTGCCGTTACAACTTGCCATTGCAGCAAAATAATGATGCATTCTTGTATACTACAATTAGTATTAATATTATTTGGCTCCTTTATAAGGACTTTGAAATATATGGTATATATATACTCAATTTCTTCATTGTACGTAACTAGCTAATGTCATCCTTCTGTTCCTCGATCGGTGCCAAAAATTTTAACGTAGTCAACCAAAGGTTGTTGCAGCACCACCATTAATTATAATCCATGTGACCTGTTGCATTCAGAGATCGAAAATAAGCAGCAAAGGAAAATATATATGCAAGATGTACATGCAGAAGAAATCAAAATGTGATCGAGAGCTTTCAGCGGGAATAGAAGGAAAGTTCCGAAACAGGTGTTTAGGATGGGATCGATATTAATTTATGTTTGTGACGTTATTTCTTAAGCTTACTAATCATAACCTAGCACATATATCTATTTATATCTTTCTATATATAAAGTGGTTATCTAACGAAAATTATTATTTTAACGAAAATTCTTGTTTCTCCATTAAAGTTAATACTTTTCGTCAATTTTTATTAAAATTAATACTGCATCTAATAAGAATTACCGTTTTAAACATAATTTATTAAATTTATTCACTAAAATAATATTATTGGCATTAAAAACTCTGTATACAAATTAATTTTAACGCACCTAATTAACTCCGAAGTTCGAATCAACGCCTAACCCTTGGTATCACAAAACATACCATCTCATTATTGATACAGTGAATGAGGAAAATGCATGCATGGCATCGGTATAATTAATACATATAATTATATTCATTATCGAACTTAACGAATTGACATTTAACGAAATATTTCTTAGAATTTAATAGAAAAACAAGAAAACTATATATATATATATACTAGATAGAAATAACGTGCAAAATAAATATAAAAGTATAGAATGACACAATAATAGTATAAAATATATAAATATAACAATATATATAGAAATAAACCATTCATAACAATTTATACGTTAGAGAGTTTAATTTTATTCATGAAAATTTTATTCTTATTATATGATTAATAATTTAATTTTTTTTAAAATAATTTATAATTTTAAAATGAATGTATTATTTATTAAATTAATTATATATACGGTATATATAGTTAATATACGGCATATACAATTTATTATAATTATATTAAATTGGTAATAATAAGCAATAAATATAATTAATATTATATTTGATATTTAATTGAATATATATGATTAAATAAATTTATATAAATTATAAATTATAAATGATAATATAACATTCTTATATAAATTATAAACTATATAATTTATTTTTTCAAAAACTCATATTATTTTTTAAAATTAATCACATAACTAAAAAAATATAGATATTTTAATGTCTTATGTTTTTAGGCCATAAAATAATACAAATGTTAAATTATCATATTGGAATAATAAAAAAAAAATCATATATTGAACTAACTTTTTATTAAAACTTTAATCAAAATTATCTCAAATAAGTTTGATAAAACTATATGTTATGTTTATTTATGAGACTATCTTATTGTTTTTATTAATTTTTTTCATAATATATGAAAATGTATAATTATTTATCATCTACTTAATTATAAATAATCATTAAATTTTTATTAAAAATTAAATTAAATAAACGTGCTTTGCACGTTATTTCTATCTAGTATATATATATATATATATTTATATATATAAGTGGAATAGTCTAATTTGAGTTGTCAATCAAACCGAAAACTTTGGTTAAAACCTTGACACCGAAGTACTCAATTCACACCGATTCAACTTGGCACGTTATTAGAAACCTATTATCAACTTACACTCCAACCGTAAAACTCACTCCACATAATTTGGATCTATTTATCTATTCTATTATATAAAAATCTGAGTTTAGAAATCCTACATGGCGTTCATGCCAAAAAAATCGGATTTGAAACCTCATCAAACTCCCAAATGTCAGTATCAAATATGGTTGCCATGATACCGAACGGTCTTCTTGGCTTCTCACATAAATCGCCACAAAGAAACTGCTCTTTAAGAACTGTATTCTTCTACTTCTCATCCATTCTATTATATAAAAGCCGAGTTCAGCAATCCTACATGACGTTCATGCCAAAAAAATGAGAATTGAAACCTCATCAAACTCCCAAATGTCGGTATCAAATACGGTTGCCACGATACCGAATGGTTTTCTTAGCTTCTCACATGAATCACTGTGAAGAAATTGCTCTTCAAGCATATAAAAGCATCTGTCTCTATGCGTTTATCACAGTCTCTGTGCAAACTTGGAGTTGAACAAGCATGATGAATTTATAGACAGAAAAATTGGTGATCACCATGGCTTACAGAGCAAGGGCAACAGATTGGTGTTGGAGTGAGGTGTCTAGCAGCACTTTCTGTGCATTATGGTGGCAACATGGTGGTGGATGGTGGCGTGAAGTGGTTGGTGGCGTGGAGTGGTTGGGTTGTGGCTGACTTTAGGAAAGAAAATCCTCTGTTTCGATGGGTAATAAACAGAGCCTTCGACTTTGAGTGGTTTTTGGTTGTTCTGAGTGGGATGGGTTGCATTAGGATGCACTTCGTGGGAGATCCCGTTCATGAAAAATGCTTGAAATGACTAGAGGACACGACATGTCTTTCATTTGATATGAGTTGCTTGATCTGGTCGGCTTATCGAGAATCTTTCGAAATGGGGTTCTTTGCTCGAGTTTTGCATTTAAAATTTCTCATTGTAAAGGGTAAGTGTGGTTCTCAGTATTATATGCTGTTATGAATGAACCCTCTCTGAGTCTTTGATAACACTCAGAGCAAATAGCAAATAGCAAGATTCGGTTAAAGAATTTAAAGAAAACAAAATGCAGAAACAAGAACAGCAAATAGACAAGTAAATCAACAAGAAACAAAAGGAGATAGAAGGATCAAGAAAAAAACACACGATTTACGTGGTTCGGCCCTAATGGCCTACATCCACGGCAGGAACAACCTCAGAGATCATTTTATTGATGAATCTTCCCAAGCCAACGTTTCTCTTACAAGATCAAACCAGTATCGATCTAAAACCAAGCCATAAAGATGACTTTCTTTCTCACTCGATAATGCCCTAGTTCTCAATCTCTCTATCTCTAGATCTCTCTGGAGCTTTTAGTTGGCAGAGTACTACTAACCCTCTCTCTTACTTTTCCTAAGCAGGTTAAGATTATATTTATATACAATCAAAGGATGTCGACACGTGTGAATCCAGTGGTTGAGATTAAGTCTTCTCAGCACAGCCCCATATCACGTGTCCAGTCTAGACAGTTTTCCTTATTTGAACAAAACGGCACCGTGTCATCTGCTGTAGGCATTATTAGCTGCACACACAGATTTGATTAGAGAGTAAAATATAATAAATGTAAATAATTGACACTTAATATTCACATTTCTCCACCTTGTCAATAATTTTTCATCTACTCTATCCTATTCTCCTCTTGACTGTTCTTGCAATGTCCCTCTACTAGGGACTCCCAACAGATTGCATATTAATCAAGTCCAGACAGTGTCTGAACTTTGTTAAAGGCAGGGATTTGGTCATCATGTCTGAGGGATTTTCTTCAGTTGAAATTTTCTCCACACCAACTACCCTAGACTCAATTACATCCCTTATAAAATGGAGCCTAACATCTATGTGCTTAGACCTTTCGTGATACACTTGGTTTTTAGCCAAGTATACTGAACTTTGGTTATCACAGTGCACATTAATATTTCCTTTGAATATGCCTAATTCATGTGATACACCATTCAGCCATATTGCTTCCTTTATGGCCTCTGTCAAAGCTATATACTCAGCTTCTGTTGTGGATAAAGCCACTACAGCTTGCTGATTAGACTTCCAGCTAATGGCCCCCCCATAAGCAGTAAATACAAAACCTGTTAATGATTTCCTGGTATCTACATTACCAGCATAGTCTGCATCTACAAATCCTTCTAACTCACATCCTTCCTTAACATTTTTTCCATATACCAGACCCAAATTAGTGGTTCCAGAAATGTATCTTAATAGCCATTTAATGGCATGCCAGTGTGCCTTACCAGGATTGCTCATAAACCTGCTGATTACACTAACAGCATGGGTGAGATCTGGTCTAGTGCATACCATTGCATACATTATACTTCCCACCATGCTAGCATAGGGAATTTGTTTCATAAACTCTATTTCAGTTTCTGTCCCAGGGGCCTGGTTTATGGACAATTTCACATGTTGACCTAGAGGTGTACTAACAGGCTTAACTTGTTCCATACCAAAACGTTTGAGAAATTTAGAGATATAGTTTTCCTGGGATAAATACAAACATTTCTCTGTTCTATCCCTTGTAATATCCATCCCTAATATTCTACTTGCAGGTCCTAGGTCTTTCATCTCAAATTCAGATTTTAACATACACTTAATCTTCTTAATCAGAGTTAAATCTTTACAAGCAACTAACATATCATCTACATACAGTAGAAGATATATTATTATACCATTAACATCCTTATAGTAAACACAGCTGTCATAACAGCTCCTTTTAAAATCATTTTCAAGCATGCATGTATCAAATCTCTTATACCATTGTCTAGGAGACTGTTTTAATCCATATAAAGATTTTTTAAGCAAGCATACTTGATTTGAGTTAATGTCTTTTGAGAATCCTTCAGGGGGTTGCATGTAAATAGTCTCTTCTAATTCTTCATGCAAAAAAGTAGTTTTTACATCTAGTTGTTCTAAGTGTAGATCCTGAAATGCTGTGAAAGACAGAAGCAGTCTAATGGAACTGTGCTTGACTACAGGAGAGAATATTTCATTGTAATCTATTCCCTCTCTTTGAGTGAAGCCCTTTGCCACTAGTCTTGCCTTAAACCTAGCACCTTCCACCCCTGGTATGCCTTCTTTTCTTTTAAAAATCCACTTGGATCCCACCAACTTAACCCTCTCTGGTTTTGTAACAAGAGCCCAAGTTTTATTCTTATTTAGGGACTCCATCTCCTCCTGCATAGCAAGTGTCCACTGGGTGGCATCCTTGCTAGCTACGGCCTCTTTATAGGTCCTTGGTTCTTGATACACAACCTCATCAGCAATGGTCAATGCAAAGGCTGTAAGCTCAGCTTGACCATACCTAAGGGGTGGTTTTATTGTTCTTTTCTTTCTGTCCCTTACCAAATTGTAAGAGTCAGATGCTGTTTGGCCTGTGACATCTGATATAGTGTCCTTAGAGCTACTGATTTGGCCAGTCCTAGGTTCAGTTGAGGTATTTCCATCCTCTACCTCAACTTGTACTTCCCCCTTAGTTCTACAGGGTATGTGTTCTGTCCCTTCCTTCTGTCTCCGAGCCATTTGGGATTCATTGAAAACCACGTCCCTGCTGATAATACATTTTTGCCTCCCAGGTTCATCCACCCACAGCTTATACCCTTTAACCCCTTCAGGGTAACCCACAAAGATACATTTAAGTGCCCTGGGATCTAATTTATCAGTCTTTGAATGTGCATAGGCAGTACACCCAAAGATTCTAAGATAATCATACCTAGGTGGTTTTCCAGTCCAAATTTCTCGTGGTGTTTTAAAATTTATAGCTGAAGATGGACACCTATTTATTAAATGGGCAGCTGTGCTAACAGCTTCTGCCCAAAAGGATTTAGACAACCCTGCATTGAACAGCATGCATCTTACCCTCTCTAAAATGGTCCTATTCATTCTCTCAGCAAGACCATTTTGTTGAGGGGTTTCCCTCACAGTTTTATGTCTCAAGATTCCTTCCTCCTTACAGAAGTTATTAAACTCAGTTGACAGAAACTCTAACCCATTGTTAGTCCTGAGAGTTTTTAGTTTTCTACCTACCTGATTCTCTACCAAGGATTTCCATTCCTTAAACTTTCCAAATGTGTCATTTTTATGCTTAAGGATGTAAACCCGTACCTTTCTAGAGTAATCATCAATGATGGAGAGGAAGTAATTCCCTCCACCATGGGAAGTTACTCTAGAGGGTCCCCAAAGGTCAGAATGTACATAGTCTAGTGTCTGAGCAGTTGTATGAGTTGCCCTTTTAAAGCTCACCCTCTTAGCCTTTCCATAAACACAGTCTTCACAGAAAGGTAAGTTATCCAGACCTACATCTTTCAGTAAGTCCTGTTTGTGTAATTCTAAAAATCCTCTTTGACTAACATGTCCTAGTCTCCTGTGCCACAGCACAGTTTTGTCCTCAGTTTCATTCTGTATAGGGGATGCTTCCCCAACAGTGGTTTTTCCAACCAAGGTATACAGGCCATTCTTTATTACCCATTTCATGATTGTAAGTGAACCTTTTGTGACCCTAAGGACTCCTGCCTCTGATTTAAAGGAGTGGCCTGAGACATCAAGCATGCCAAGAGAAATCAGATTCCTCTTTAGGTCAGGTATATACCTGACCTCCCTCAAGAGTCTCTCCATCCCATCATGAAGAGTTAGCCTTATGCTTCCAATTCCCAGGATTTTACAAGATTTATTATTCCCTAGAATCACATGTCCACCATCCAGAACAGAAAATGTTTCAAACCAGCCTCTATTTGGACACATATGGAAAGAGTATCCAGAATCTAGGATCCACTCCTTTCCTGAATCTACCTCAGATACATTTAGTACCTCAGCACTGTCATACCCATCTAACACCACAGCCACATCCCCCTCATCTTTGGCTTTATTCCCAGTTTGTGTTTTCTTGTCAGGACAGTCCCTTTTGAAGTGTCCTTCTTTGTGACATAGAAAACATTTTAGGTGTTTTCTTTTGGACTTAGACCTTCCCCTTTTATTCTCTGATTTTCCTTTCTTGTTTCTCTTTTCTGGTCTTCCCCTAACTGACAAGCCCTCACCATGTTCTTGCTTGGTATCTTCTTGATTTTGTAATTCCCTAGCATGAAGTACAGCCTGCACTTCATTGAGGGATAAAGTGTCCCTACCATACATCATGGTCTCCTTAAGGTTCTGGTATGAGGGGTCCAAGGAACTCAGCAAGAGGATTGCCTGATCCTCATCCTCCACTTTAATATCTATATTATTCAGGTCTAATATTATTTTGTTAAAAGTGTCCAGATGTTCTCCTATCGAGGTACCAGGAGTCATCTTGAAGGTGTATAACCTAGTTTTCTTATAGAGCCTATTTGCTAAGGACTTTGTCATGTAAAGGTGTTCCAGTCTTAACCAGATACCAGCCGCAGTCTCCTCACTTGCGACTTCTCTCAGTACTTTATCCCCTAAAGACAGTATCAGAACACTATGGGCCTTTTGGAGGATGTCCCTTTGGACTTCTACCTTCCCTTCCTCTTTCGAGGAAGAGTCATTTTTCCCAGAGGTGAGAGCATCCTGTAAGCCTTGTTGGACTAACAGGGCTCTCATCTTTATTCTCCATAACCCAAAATCGTTTTCCCCCGTGAATTTCTCTACATCGAATCTAGTGGTTCCCATCAAGCCGGAGCTCTGATACCAGTTGTTATGAATGAACCCCCTCTGAGTCTTTGATAACACTCAGAGCAAATAGCAAATAGCAAATAGCAAGATTCGGTTAAAGAATTTAAAGAAAACAAAATGCAGAAACAAGAACAGCAAATAGACAAGTAAATCAACAAGAAACAAAAGGAGATAGAAGGATCAAGAAAAAAACACACGATTTACGTGGTTCGGCCCTAATGGCCTACATCCACGGCAGGAACAGCCTCAGAGATCATTTTATTGATGAATCTTCCAAAGCTAACGTTTCTCTTACAAGATCAAACCAGTATCGATCTAAAACCAAGCCATAAAGATGACTTTCTTTCTCACTCGATAATGCCCTAGTTCTCAATCTCTCTATCTCTAGATCTCTCTGGAGCTTTTAGTCGGCAGAGTACTACTAACCCTCTCTCTTACTTTTCCTAAGCAGGTTAAGATTATATTTATATACAATCAAAGGATGTCGACACGTGTGAATCCAGTGGTTGAGATTAAGTCTTCTCAGCACAACCCCATATCACGTGTCCAGTCCAGACAGTTTTCCTTATTTGAACAAAACGGCACCGTGTCATCTGCTGTAGGCATTATTAGCTGCACACACAAATTTGATTAGAGAGTAAAATATAATAAATGTAAATAATTGACACTTAATATTCACATATGCTATTTAATTTACAAGTCCATTTACATTCCATAATTGCTTGCCCTTTGTTGTCATGTTGCCGTCTTTTCATCAATTCTTTTTCTCTGTTTGCTATGTATATGGTTTTTTGAAAATGCTCTACTGGTTCTTTGAAAGTTAACATTTTTGTAAAAAAAATTTCCGTTAAATATTTTGTCCCCAATCACTTCTGCTAAATGTTTGTTTATTTGGTTGTAGTGCAATTTCCACCTAACAAAATGCTCTAGAGGATCAGAATGTATCATTGTCATCCTCCCAAACTAAAGAGTCTGGTGCGTTTATTTTAGATAAAATCATACAAATCTCAATAGTGACTATGAAGAAAACGGAGACTCATAACTTAACGAATGAAGACAAATTAGATAGTCTATTGAATCCAATTGCGGAATTGGAGTAGGATGTTATTAAAAATGGTGATCATAAGTTTAATGATAACACATTATTTTAGAATCATAGACCGTAAAAGTAAAGTAAGTGCCTTTTTATTCATGTCATTGATTTTTGGACTCTACAATTCGTTTTAGTATTTTAATGGCATTTCACTCTTTTTTTTAGGACTTTCTTTCTACACTCTAAAGAGCAAGTTTTACTTCAATTGTTAATGAGTTATATTACACAAAAGCTTGTACATCTTGTATATTAAAAAATTTTAAATATAAAATAAAAGAGGAAAAAAATAAAATTACATTTTTAAGTGGGTGTGGAAATCTCTCTTTAAATAAAAAATAAAATTTCATTGCTAATATATCTATGATCAATTTTCCATAGATTTTTTGTATTTGAATTTATAGTTTTATTTTAATTAGGTAAATAGGTTGGATGATAGGTAATTTGACGATGTGAGGCCATTTCCTAAGGTTGTTCCAATATATATATATATATATATATATATATGTATATATATTTTCTTGCTTTCTTCACAAATTGGCCATATGTTTAATAAAGATTCGTGTTTGGCAGTTTGCCGCCTGAGTTTGAAACAATACTATTAGATGGCATCTCATTCTGAAGTGGTATTCTATTTGAAATGGTGCCTTGAGTTTGCATTTTAACTAAATGAACAATAAATTAAAAATTCAATTTTTTTTTCTATTTAAAATTATTATTTTTTATTGTGACTTAATTGGCTCAACTTCAATTAATTTGCCGGATGATTATATATTTTGTATAACTAAATATAGATTTGCCGGATGCTCAACTTCAATTAACTAAATATAATCATATTTTGTATAACTAAATATGATTATATATTTTCATATTTATATTGTTTTGTCAAAATAAACTGCCACTATTTCAAAATTTTCCACTATAAAATTTTATCTCTATATAAATTGTTGTGTCGATCTGCAGGTAATTTGCGTAGAAAGTGTATCTTTGGTAGCAATGGAGGAGCCGTACTTGAAGAATCGAATGGGTGTGCCGTCGAACTGGAAGAGTTAGAAATGAATCCAAGAAAGTTGTTGGGGGTGAAATTGACGACTGGGTGCAAGGGCCATGGCTGCCCCTTAGAAATATTTCATCAATTAATTTTTGTGAGATATCAAAGATTCGAAGGAACAATTGGGAATGAGGGTTATGTGAAATTCGACTTTTACATATAAGAGATCTGTGTTATCTAACCGTTAATTGTGATCCAACGGTTGAATGTAAAATGTAAAGGAAATAGATTTATAAATTATTTTATTTGATTCTTCTACTTAAAGACTGTTTTCAGAATACACTGATTTTTAAGTAGATTTTGTTTTTCATTATATAAATCAGAATGTGATTTTTTTCTATTAATATAAGGAACATATTAAAAATAAGGATTTTTTTTTTTGGAATAATATTGGCATTTTCCTTTTTTTTTTTTTTTTTTTTTTTATCCATTTTGCATGTGTATGTTAGCGCATGAGATTACTTGCAACTTGACATAAACAAAAATGAGTAATAGTTTTTGTGATGCTCTCAATTTTAGATTTTGTTAGAGTGCACAATAAGTTTAGAATTGCATTTGTTGATTAGGTGTTGAACTTTTTTTCTTGGTATTTTTGTGGGAATAATGGTAGTGTTATATCCCTTTTACCATTCTTTTATCATTTTTTTTAATTTTTAATTTTTTAAAATTTTTTTATTTAATAATTAAAGAAGTGATTATTAGTAAAATTATATATGCTTTAAATCTTTACTTAATGATTAAGAATGTTAAAAAAGTACTTAAAAGAAAAAAAAATACATTATGAATGATAAAGTGGTAATAAAGTGATAGTAAGCCTATCATTATTCTTTTTATAGTGCAAGTTTTGTATGCTCTACAATATGAGAATCTTTGCACAAAAGATAAGCTAGAAGGCAAGATATGAAAAGTTTTGACTCGATTAAATTGTATGCGTTGATACCATATTAAGAAAAAAATGGTTTATATATAGTTGATATATATCAATTTAAGAGTTGTAATAATGATTATATATAATAAATTATTTGGATTTATAAAATTCAGTATTAATAATAGTCCGCACATTATGCTGGTTATAAGCTCGTATATAACTAGGATCCTTGAAAATATGTTACTAATCATGTAGGAAACGGCCGGGATATTCATGATCACTCGAGTCCCAAAAGGTGTAAGCAGAATGCAGCATGTACAAGAAGGCCGAAGAGAAATATTTTGTGTTGATATTCATGTGAGATTTTTGAGACTCTCGTCTCTCTTTTTCAGAATCCCCTTTACCCAAGACGTACGCCAAATTATTTGGATCTGCCAAAATGTTGTTAGGATTAATCTAGACTGGATATGTATTTATATGTATATAGCGGAACGGATTATTTGTAATTATAAATTGCACTACATAAATATATATATATATATATAATTGATTATCATCAATATAATATTGACTCGAGTAACGTCATGCTTATTTGTGTTAGGAAGATGATATATCATGATTTCCTTAATATATATCTATAAATATTTAAAATATTTTCATAAAAAATTTAGAAAATTAAAAATAATAAACACAAAATTAATTATACGAATAGATACGACTAGAGCGCCAAGCCAGAAGTTATACAAATTGTATTGTTTAATAATTGAATATCATAATTTTGTAATCATAAACGGACTTATTTAATAAATTAACTAATCATGAATTTTGTATTCGAATCTGACCAAGTAATCAGTTTGTAGTCAAGTAGTATTTATTTACAACCCTAATTAAAGATGAATATGGTCCTTATAATAATTTATTAGATGCTCCAAAATTAAGGCTTGTTAATTGACAGGGTATAAATTCTGGCCTACTTCTTCAGCTTCCCATATTTCCACCACCACGACATTTACCTGTTCTCTATGTTGACCAAACAAATTAGTCAACGCTTTAATTTCCGTTTTATTTTGAGAAATTAATAAATGTTCCGAAAATAAAAGATTAAACCCATTAGCTTTGTTTCATATTATCTAAACCCAGGAAAAATACTATTAAGAAAGCACTGAAGCAGTACATAAATGAGATTTTTGTTTTCAATAATAAAAAAATGAAATAATTAGAGAAGTCAATCTATAACCCTTGTGTTGAAATTTGAAAATATTATTTAAGGATGGTTTGGATTGAGAGATAAGATGAGATAAGTTTTGAAAGTTGAAAAAAATAGTATTTTTTAATATTATTATTGTGTGGAAATTAAAAAAAAATTGAATTGAGATTTGAAAAAGTTGAATTGTTTATTATATTTTGTATGCAAATTTAAAAAAATGTAATAATGAGTTTAAAATAAGTTGAAATGAGATTAGCTCACTCTCGAATAATAACCGGGCCGAATATTTCAATATATATTTGTAAACAATGGTGAAATGGTTTGAGTTATAATATTTTATTAAATTTTAAAAAAATGATATGGATACTCTTACATCTTATTTACTATTGTTTTATTATCCATTTATTTCTTTTTCATTTTACTCTTTGAAATTTGGATTAAAAAACTTCAAAACATGATCTTCTTGCATAATCTAGAAGAATGTCAATTTTTATAGATCTGAATTTAGTTTTAAATAAATTACATGAATATGTTGGTTTATTAAATTATTTTTTATATATTATGCAAGAAGGTCATATTCTAAAATATTTATCCAAAATCAAAGAACAAAATGAAAAAATAACTGGAGAGTAAAACAATAGTAAATGAAGTGTAAGGCATCATTGTTTTTAAGAAATATGAGAGGAAAAACTGAATAAAAATATTATAAAATTAAAAATTTGTTTGGATATAAATTTTTTATATAATTTATGTTTTGAAATTTAAAAATTAGTAGTATTTTTTTTTGGTATTTTACCTAAGAGTTTAAAAAAGTAATAATTATATAATGATTAGATAAAAATTTAAAGTGTAAAATATATTATATAATATTTAAAAGTAAACTATCTAAAAATATTTGACAACAATTGTCAAATTCATAATGTTTGTGCGGATATACTGCAAAACTGTGAAACGTTGACAAATTCATAATCCAAATATTTATTACTAGAAGAAGACAAAAACAGAAAACAATATACTGGTATCATTCTAATTTCTAGGGACCTATTTGCACACTGGGTCCTACATGCCGTATACGGTAAGAAACTTCTTACTTTTATATAATTGTACCTCCATCCATATAGAAACATAAAATATATAATATCTCCATCATCCATAATTTTGATTCTAAATCATAAATCAGTCTCCATTGACAGATAGATAATGTATATTATCTCTCTTTTTTATTTTATTTTATTTTTTTAAGAAGCAAATTATATTAATGAAAGGAAAGGTGCGATTATACATATTACATCCCAAGAGAAATACGAAAACATTACATTAGCAAAAGCTCAACATATTGAAGATCTTTGCCTCTAGCTAATTTCTATATCGTCGCGTTTGTTGCAGTTTTACAGTAGTCAGAGGGCATGATGCATCATGTCCTCTGACCCATTTATAAAACTGTCATGCATGCATCATATATATTATCTATCTATATATACATGTATATTATCTACACATAAATATTTTATAAAGAATAATGTTATATATAATTATAAAAGTACATAAATTATTAAATATTGTACAATCATTTAAAAAATAAAATAAAATCTATTATTATATTATCTTCATCTCATTTCATCTCATCCACACCCATATATATATATATATATATATATAACCATTAGAGTATAGTGATTAGATCATTTGAAAATTACTATTCAGATGAATCTCTTGTAATGCCACATGTTATTATAAACCATGTCAAAAGATTATCTGAACAATGAGTTTCAGATGGCCCATACCGCCCAAATAGCCCGATAGCATTATTTTATGATTATACACTTATTTGAAAGATAAATTATCCAGTTTTAATATATATATATATATATATATATATATACACTTGACTGTTATATTAGAGTGCGTAAATATCGTGTGTTCTTTTATAAAAAATAAAATAAAGGACAATGCTATTCATCCCAATTTGGGATCTCAATTTGGGTTTTTTATTTTAATTTTATAATTAAATAAGTGTTTTTAAATAATATTATATATTTTTTAAAATATTAAAAAAATCATGTAAGAAAGCCATAAAACTTTAAAAAAAAACCAAATCAAGATTCTAAATTGGGGTGAATAGCATTTTTCATAAATAAATATAAGACACAAATTTTTTAATAATAAAATTTATTTTTTTCAAATAAAGTGTGAGATACTTGTATAACATATTTACAATTATTAAAAAAAAAAAAGATTTTTCTATTAAATTTTTAATGTTATTGATTTATTTTTAAAAATAGTAAATTGACGCATAAAAAAAAATATATATTCATATGACTTTTCATAATTTTTTATTTTATTTTAATAAAGTATGTAAAAACGAGAAAGTCACGTGAATATGAGTATTCTTTTTAAAGAAATGATAGATGTAATTGTGAATTTATAAGCGATATGTAGTCACTTTAAAAAAATAAATATACAAGAGACTTGCATAAAAAAAAATTAATTTTTTTAACAGTAAATTCCACTTTTTTCTAAATCAATTGCATATTACTTATAATTTCACGACTGTATATAATATTACTCTTATTTTTAATATATTTACTACTCCTTTTTATTTTTAAATAAATATATACAATAAGATTTTAAAAGAAGATAAGATAAATTCTGACAAAGATTATAAACTCCAAAAATTGGAAAGAGATAGTAATGACACGAGATCACTGGTATTAGAGTAGCTAAATACCAGTAAAAAAAAATCATTTTATATAGATGATCAGAATTAGATTAACTAAAAAATTTCAATTTTGATTTTGAACTACAATGACTCTAAAAGAATTTTTAAAATTGGAGAGTTACTATTCATCTATCAAATTTATATATTATTCATAAATAATCAACAAGATTTTATTAAAATTCTTTCTAAAACTTCCATTAGTAAATAAGACTATATTATGTCCATATATTTAAGAAAATATTTGTTGCAAATAAGGTTATTTTATGTTAGATAATAAGGTGGATATAAAAAATAGTGTGAAAACAATAATTCTAAATAAAAATTGAATTATTAAATAGGTATTTATAAAATATAAACGGTATTAAAAAAAATTGTTATTATAATATATAATATAATACTATTATTTTACCTTTAAAATAAATGGTCTAATATTAATTAATATCTTTAATTACTTTGACTTTAAACAAAACCACGACCTTTAGCCAAAGAACAATACCAATAAACTGACGTTAATTATGTCTCCTTGAACTGTCAAGTCTTCAAAAAATGGAATACTCATTTCATTTGATAATCTTTCGTCAGTGTGAGCTGGGAAGCTTTGTCGGCTGGAGGAGACTTTTTCCTTCTCCTTCCGTGTTCACAAAAACCGTATCGAAGTCAACGCATTGATCACACAAGAAGCTGAAACTGGGCTTCAAACATGACCATCCATATGGAGGCTGCTTCTGCTTCTGCAGACAATACCCAAATTGTTTTCCTCGATATTCTTTATATCCATTTCCATCATCTTCGATCTTATTGGAGCTAATTTCCCTACCCTGATCAACATCCCCTACACCCTTTTTTCTCTGCATGGGCTTCTTGTTTATCTCATTGTCCTCGGCGGTCGTCTTGATCTTCATTTTTTCCGGCGCTCTCTTCCCGTTTTCTGTCTTTTCAGCCCCCCCCTCCAACCACTCCATTAGTCCCCCCTTCATCGCCTCATACTTCCTTCTCATCGACCAGTCTGGCACTTTCCTGGTCTCTCCGAATGGCACTTTCAAAGCCTCTATTTCCGGTACCAAAGCAGAGACCTCAGCGTCACGGTGTTATTTCTCCATCACCCACGTCGACTCCGATGCCATCGTCTGGACCGCCAACCGCAACGCGCCCATGTCGGACTCCGACAAGTTGTCTCTGTCTGTCGACGGCCTCAGATTGACAGACCAGGCTGGTAAACTACTATGGTCGACCCCGCCTTTGAATTCTACGATTGCTGCTATGCAACTTTCGGAAACGGGGAACCTCTTATTGGTTGATGCGCGAAATATTACGCTATGGGAGAGTTTCGAGAATCCGACGGACAGTATTGTCGTCGGACAGCGCCTGCGTGTTGGAAAGCCTTTGGAAAGCGCTCTGTCTGAGCTGGACCAATCGGTGGGTGATTATCGGCTTCTGGTGACCGACGGAGATTTGTTGCTGCAATGGAAAAATATGACTTACTTCAAGCTTTCGATGTACGAAAAGTCTTTCATCAACTCGGACGGGGAGGTTTCGTTCCTGGCTATAAATGGTACCGGTCTGTATTTGTTAGAAAGTGATGGATCCACGGCTGTGATTCAGCTACCTTTGACCAGTCCATCGGGTTTTAGGATTGGAAAGTTGGGATCTGAAGGCAGATTTGTCATCAGCAGCTTCATCGGCAACAATTGGGTGACAGAATTTTCCGTTCCGGTCGATGATTGCCTTATTCCTTTCTTTTGCGGGAAAATTGGGTTGTGCACGATAAAGACTCCGAGTACTGGAACTTGTTCTTGTCCGCCGGGATTCCTTGTTCAAGCGAGTGGTGATTGCATTCCAACCGACACTACTCTTTCTCTGCCTTCAGATTGTAATAATAATGCAAGCAGTCAATCAAACTCCTCAGTTTCGTATCTTCAACTGGCCAACGGTATGGACTACTTTGCTAATCCTTTCAATGGCCCTATGGAAGATCGCGTGAATCTGTCGGTTTGCCAAGATATATGCTCTCAGAACTGTTCTTGTCTCGCTATTTTCCATGAAAATGCTTCTGAAACATGTTATCTTCTTGAAAATCATTTAGGATCTATCATTTTGAACCCAAGCCCTGATCAGAATCATGATAAGCGAGGCTATATTAAAGTTTTGGTACACGCTTCTCCTGAAAACCCAATTGGGAACAACAACAACAACCAGAAATATAACTTCCCCATAGTTGCTTTGGTACTGCTACCTCCGTCCGGATTCTTCTTGTTAATCACCATTTTAGCTGTCGCAATCCTCTGGTTGAGGAAAAATAGGCTTTCCAAAACCAAATATAATGCAGAACCCGGCCGGTGTAATTCATCATCGTCTGCAGAGCTAGAGATGATCGATATTCCGGGCTTGCCTAGAAGGTTTAATTATGAAGAACTCGCAGATGCAACTGAGAACTTCAAAACCCAGATTGGTAGTGGTGGCTTTGGTGCTGTATACAAAGGTACCCTTTCAGACAAAAGCGTTGTGGCGGTGAAGAAGATCACCAGTCTGGGTGTTCAAGGTAAGAAGGAATTCTGTACTGAAATTGCAATAATTGGGAAAATCCACCATGTCAATCTGGTTAGATTGAAAGGCTTTTGTGTACATGGGAGGCAGCGGTTTCTTGTCCTGGAGTACATGAACAGAGGTTCCTTGGACCGTCCACTCTTCGGCAATGGTCCTGTTCTAGAATGGCAAGAGAGGGTGGAAATAGCACTTGGAACAGCACGAGGGCTTGCTTATTTGCATAGCGGATGTGAGGACACTGTCATCCATTGTGATGTCAAGCCAGAGAACATTCTCCTGCACGACAATTTCAACGTGAAAATCTCAGATTTTGGGCTTTCTAAGCTACTCACTCCTGAACAGTCCGGTCTATTCACGACCATGAGAGGAACAAGAGGTTATCTTGCACCAGAGTGGTTAACGAACTCCGCCATTTCCGACAAGAGTGATGTTTACAGTTATGGAATGGTATTGCTAGAGATTGTGAGGGGAAGAAAGAACAGCTCGTTCCAAACTACTTTGAGCCATAGCAGAGAGAATAGCAGCAGTACTGGAGGAAATGGCCTATCCTGGTCCTCTTCTGGGTCGGGATCCAGACCAATATATTTCCCTCTACTTGCTCTGGAAATGCATGAGAAAAGAAGGTACGTGGAGCTAGCAGATCAGAGGTTGGAGGGAAGAGTGACAAGCCAAGAGGTTGAGAAGCTGGTTCGGATTGCCCTGTGTTGTCTGCATGAGGACCCAGCACTGAGACCGGCCATGGCTTACGTTGTTTCCATGTTGGAAGGTGGTTTGCCTTTATGGGAGCCAAGGGTCGAGTCGCTGAACTTCTTGCGGTTCTATGGCCGGAGATTCAATGAGATATCAAGATTGGAAGCGTCGACCGAGCACAATCAGAATGATTTTGGGCTTATAGCTCCTACTTCTAATACCAGCGGCTTGTGCAACTCGTTGTCTGACATCTCTTCACAGCAGATTTCTGGTCCTAGGTAGAGTGCTCCAGATAATTATTTAGCAAAAATCTGGTCGGAAGCAATTCTGTGCATTAATATATACACTCATCCAACATAATTGATCAGAAAGAAGTTGGATTTTAATAAAAATGATATGAATTTAAATTTTGGATACGAAGGTGACGACATTGATACACAAATCGATAATGTAGTATCAAAATAGGATGATTAAAAAGACTATCTATTCCTTATTACCCAAAATTGGCTTATCGAAGAAGAACATTTTTATAGATTCTGAGGGTTTTTTGTATATTCTGTTCTGTTTGTAATGCAATTGGATTTACAATTGTAAATATGCAGTTCTGGTTATCCATTCCTTAAAGTTCACTATAGAGCTTAGATGTGCTAGTTTTTGTAAAGGAATCAACACCTGTGACTGTTCATGTTCGATTTTATGATTCTGATATGAAAATCTTGTGTATTGTGCTCAATAATTGGAGCTCTATACCTACTTCTTTCTTTGTATATTTTAACATTTCTGATTGCATAAACGGTGCATATTTAACCACTAAAGTAATAATCATACCCTAAATTAAAATAATGCCCAATACTGACTGCATTTTTCTTTCTCAAATCTAATGACATGATTTTCTGGCTCTCATGACACTGTTGGAGCTTATATTCTGAAACTTTATTGCCTAAAGTGTAGCCAGGCATCAAGTATAAATACAACAGAAAGACAGTTATACTACTGATCGACTTCGGTCTATAATTACAGTTCTGTTACTTAAAAGATAGTGCGCAATTTATTATGAGACCCATTATAATTATAAAAAATTCAAAAGAATCAAAACATAATTTTTTAATATCACTTAATGTAAACGTTTATGATATCTTTTTTGAAAGGGAGACTTTTATGATATCAAGATCGATTGTAAACCGCATAAAAATGTATAAGATGCATAGAATGAAGTGGAATACAAGCAAGAGACTTTTTAGACCCTTAAAAGCACCACCACCTTCTATTTTATAAATTAATATTGGGAATGCTCCCAAAACTTTGTGACATCATTCTTTGTAATCTAAGCTAGGTCAACTCACACAACTCGCGCAAGGTTGGTGTTAGGAGTGGCTTTTGGGTGCCATGTGAGTAATCATCAAATTAGAATGTTAGCATCTGGGACTATAAAATAAATAGACAATTTAACCGCCTGCTTGAATTCAATTCGATAAAATTTGAGATCAACTCGAATCGTATATTAAATAGGTCGATCGTAAATATAAAATTAAGCTTGAGAATTAAACGTTACAACTTGTATGAAACTCGATCGACTCAATTAATGTTTGTGAACAAATACGTATATAGCTCAATTGACTCGATTCGACTCGACTTGATTAATGTTCGTGAACAAATTTGTATAAAACTCAATCGACTCATGTAAACGCGTTAACTCGACTCATATATATTTTTACACATAATATAATATACATTTTTTATATTCAAACATAATGAAGACTCATAATCCAAATTAATAAGTCAATATATAGACATAATTATGTATATAAACATAATTTATAAAATACTATATATAAATTATAATATTATATATAATTAGTATAACTATAGTCTATTACTTATAAGTAGTATATAGTATATTAAGTAGTATAAAATTTATGGTACGAAGTTTTATATAGTAACTTTTATAATATTTTAAGAAGATAGTTACTAGTTATCAACTTCTCATACTACTAATTGTTATACTATAAGTCTATAAAGTACTATATAACGTACCAACTACCAAGTTCTATAATAACTTCTATAATATTTTAAGAAGATAGTTATTAGTTATTAACTTTTCATACAATAAAGTACTAACCGTTATAATTTGTCACTAATTATTAATCTTACTACTTTATAAATTATATATAGTTAATCAATAATAAATTAATAACTAAATTCTAATATTATTTTATTCATAAGATTATATAAACTATAATAAATTAGTAATATGCATCATACATGTTTGGTGTTACTATCTATTATTAGTCTATTATTAAATAATAAGTTCATTCTATACTACTATACTAGTATACTACCACAATATGAGACTTAGTAGTATATTAGTATTAAGAATAAAAAGGATAAAAAGAAGCGTAATATTCAAACGCAAAATATTAAAAATATATTAGCATTAGATTATTAGTATAATTGTATAAGCATTAGTATTAGTATTAGACTATTAGTATTATAGCTTATAAGTTTATAACATTTTTTTTTAACTTATAAGATTAGTATTAATACAAGTGTAAAGTATTAGAATTAATCTCATGATAAGTCATAACTTCTATTAAAAATCCCAATAACATATCATATAACTTATAATATATAACATAGTATAACATTAATATATAGCATGGTCTTAAATAATATATAACATTAATATAACAGTATTATAAAATTTATAATATGTTGTGATATACTATATATATACAATTCAATAGTATTATCGATTTACAAATGAATAATATTAATAGTATTAGTTTAAAATATACATAATATATCAGCTGTTGGATGTCCTTTTATCATTTTTCATTCGTAGCCATTGGATCTGGATTGGTTGAATCCCAACCGTTCATTCAAAAACTAGCAGCCATTTATTTACACCGTTGGATCTATATCATTTAATCCTAACCGTTTAAACAAGTTATTATAAATAGGAAAAAAAACCCTAATAGAGTTCACTTTCCCAATTTCCCTAATCCCAGCCGTCATCCTCATCCTTCTTCGCGAATCCTCTCGACTCTCATGATCTCATCTTGATTCTCTACTATTCGAAATCGAGTCTAGGGTTTGATCCTTCTCCGAATCCCCTCCACTTTCTATCGCAATCTAACATTTTTTTTCTTGTTTCTTCGTCTCATTTCATGATCTTCACTCTTCAAGTCTATTTATTGTTCAATCTCATCTCTGTTCTCCTTCCGCTCAAATCCCCCAACAATCGGTTAAATTAAGCAATAACAGGCCATAGTGCCAACGTCGTCATCGTATCCAACGCCATCTCCATCGCCGTCTCGCTTAGCAGGTGAGTATCTCTCTCGTCCACAATCCTTTACATAATTACATTTATATAAATTTGTATTTTTATTGGTATGATTTTAGTATGATTGAGGATTATAGTTTTTTCTGTTAAGTTTCCATCGATGATGTTAGAGCAAAAATGAGTTCTTTTAAAAATTAGATTTTAGCATGATTGAAGATTATGGTTTTTTTTTTGTTAGGCTTCTCAGCATGTTGCAGAACCTTTAGGGTTTCACTTATTTAAAAATGTCTATGTTGTAGACCTGAAAACACCCAACAATCGGTTCTATTACCTGATTTTACCTTACTTTTTTTAATAATCATACACAGATTAATAAGCATGTTGACATGTGTGATTCCATTTAATTTTATTTGTGAAATCAGCTATTGTTGTTATAGTAACTGGTAATGGTATCATATCATTTAATAGTTTTGTTAAAATATAAAACTAGCTATTTTTATATATATATTTTTCTCTTGGATCGGGCTACTGCCACCATTTTTAGATTTTCTTTAGCATATATTACATTTTCATCATCATTTACATATATCATTACCACTGTCCTATAATGCATTGGTGTGCTATCATGGACTGATAGTGTATTGTTAGATTTTCTTTATGCAAACTACATTTATTAACAATTAACATATGTTCTTTTTTTTTTCCCACCCTAGAATATGATTCGACAGAGTAGACTAGCAGTATTGGTTCTAAATTGGCGCTCGTCAACTTTTGTGACAAATGGGAGTAGGAGCTCGCCGCCACCCCCGTTGTCGCACCTCTTCAAGATAATACTTCCTTCTACGTTGGCCTACCAAAAATTGGTAAGTAATGCATATATCCATTAAGTATGTTTGATTAATTAGTTATATAACTTCATGTGATTATTCAAGTTCATAACTTCATTTAATCTTTGTAAAGTATTCCTGAAAAAGTCGTGCTGCTGTTTGGGTCTCAACATGCCGACACTGTTACACCCAATCTTCCCAATGGTACTATTTAATAAGTGGAATTGAAGAAAGTTGATGGGAATATATGGTTTTCTCAAGGTTGACCTGAGTTTGCACAGCATCTCTCTATTGATATTGGCTACTTTCAAATATTCAAATATGAAGGGAATTTCAATTTTCATTGTCTTGTATTTGACAAAATTGCTACTGTAATTTGTATATCGTCTAATTAGGTCCAATACTGAGATCTGAGTATTTAATTTATTAATATATGGTATGTTAGACTATTAATAATAGTTTTACAGGTATGTTTCGAATTTGGACCTATAATGTATTAAATGAACCTTATTATGTTTATATAATTATAAGTTATAGAATTAGAAAATTAAACAGCCTTGAATTTGAGAATAGATGTTTCAAATTATGAAAATTGAACTTACATTTAATGGGTCGAGCTCGAGTTGAGGTCAAGTTCGACTCGAAATTGGGCCTGAGCTCGAGTCAAGTTCGACCCTCCAACACGCCTAAACGAGTCGAGTTTGAATACTATTCTGAGTGCAATAGCTAAACGAGCTGAGTCCAAGCTCGACTCGACTAGTAAATGAGCCGAGTTCGTACAAGGTAAACTCGTTCAAACTCAACTCGTTTACAGCCCTATTAGCATTGAAACCTGTCTGATCGGTCACAAAAAATGGTATTTATTATCTTAGTGCATTAAAATCTTGCATATTTGAAAAAATAAAATAAGATAAAGATCTATACAAATAATAATAATAATAATAGACTTTAGTATCTTTTGTTAAAAAAAAATGCATCAAACTTATACATCCTAAGATTATGTCTAATAATAATTTCTATAAATTAATAAGAAAAAAATTGTATCTAACAATAATCTCACTTTAATACGTAATTTAGAGTATTGGCAATATACTTGTTATAATTTCCCTCCAAATTATATACTTTTAAAAAAGATTTTGTCAAATTTGATTAATTGTGAAGAGAAAAAAGTGGAGAAAGGAAAATATTTTTTCACTTGTAAATAGTAATCTTCTAAAACTCTCTAAATTAAAAATATATAATTTAAAAGAAAATTATAACAAAGTTGTTACTAATGCTCTAAGCAACACACGGAGGCTGGAACATCTTGTAAGTGCTGGAGGCTTGCGACATATTAGGCCCAACAGGGGACATGTATAATCGTATTTATTTATTTTGGAAAAAGCCAAGGCAGCCGTTGATTGAGTTCCATTAGTGTGTATCGTTCCATTTTTTTTAATATATAACTTAATTATTAAAGAAATATTATTTAATAATATTATGATTAAAAAAAAATTAAAAATGTTAGATATATATATATATATAAACTAACGAAACTCGTAACGAGCTTCGTTAATGTAAAAAAACTGTTTATGTCAAAAGTCATGACCAGTAGTTTAAGCTTAAAACTTTAAATATCAGAAAACTGGCCAAGAGTAACAGTCACGATCGATTGATTCAAAATTCGTGAATAATTTAAATATTGCACATATATAAGTACTAGTGCAGTTCATATGGAGAATATATTATATAATCAGTTAGAAATTGCTATATAATGAACTTCGGAAAAAATATATAACATTAAATATGGAGAAGATATTATATAATCAGTTAGAAATTTTTAGGACTTACATAAACATCTCTACTGTACATACACACACTGCACACACACACACACACACACATATATATATATATGTATGCACATGCATATATACATGTGCATGGAGTATAATATTATTGGAGTACTTCTCTAAATTTTCCTCCCCGCTTATTTTCTTATAGCATATTTTACGTTTAGATATATAAGTTGGCCGAATCCAACAACTAATACCTTATTTTCTATTAGTTAAACGTTCTCTTGTTGGGTTAATATTCCTTCCACTTTAAATACTTCCTAGATCAATTGATCACAAAATGGTATAATATGTATGTCAATCTATATAATTATGAGTCGTTTGCTACATCCACCGAGGGTGTAGCCCGACAAAATCTTCCTGTTGGCTGTTGGAACCCATTATCGATGGCCGGTTTAGTGTCTTCCCGCCCTATATTATATGAGAAAATCTATTTAAAAGCTTTATTTTCAACACAATCAGCACATCGTTAATCAAGAAGGTTTCTACATTAATTAATAATTATACTAAAAATTGATTGGTGTTTTGATTTATTTAAACTAGTTTTAATGCATCCCACTATAATTAAGTGGTTCATGCTAATCACACACGGGTGACTTATATTTAACAAAACTCAAGTTTTATATATATATATATATATATATATATAAGGTTTCCATTGATCCAATTTTGGAACGGGAAGCATATATATATATATATATATATATAGGGAATCTAATCTTGATTCCAGTTTGTTTAATTTTAGGACAAGCATACATGATATCTTGTTAAATATTATATTTTTCCTGACACTTTTACAAAAACGTAGATGAATGGATCAAATCCCTGTTCTAGATCAGCCCCCGCAACTAAAAAAATAACAATATTGCTAATTAGATAATGAAACTCGAAATTGTCACCTACATGCATGTTGCTGATAAGGAAAGATGGTACTCCGGTAGATCGTGAGTTTTCCCCGGCCCCCTTTCCCTTAGTACGTACGTTAATGTTAATTTATTAAAAAGAAAATGTTATTTGGACAATTTATTTTGATATTTTATATATTTTAATTCTTTTTTATTTAATAGTTAAGGAAGTAATTATTAATGTATTCATTTTTTTTTATAATTTTTTAAAATATAAAAAAAATTAAAAATAATAAAAATATGAATTTGACCTAATAGTCAATTACAGCGAACAGATCGATCACTACAAGAAAAAAAAGTTTTTGTGACTATTTAATTACAATCAAATAATTATTTGCAATCAATTTTAGTTGTAAATAGTCATTTGATCACAATTAAATGACCATTAATAAATAATTTTCTTATAGTGGATGTAGTAAGGGGCAGATCAGTAACACCACTGTGAACTCTATGATGTTCATTTAACTAGCTTAAGAAGTATGGCTAAACAAAGAAAAGCTTAAGAAGTTAATATATATATAATATTATGATGAACGAACAATCTCGACGAGACCATACATGCAAACACACATATATAGGTACTGTATCTATATAGACAGTGTAATCAAGACGTTGGTGGTCAAAGTTGATCGCACCGTGTAGAAACGAACGATATGGTTTCTTTCACAAGATCATGGGTCACCAGAAAGTTTTGCTGCTGAATATTGCCAATGACCCCCATGCCGAAGCTACCAGAGTCTGCCATGGCCAAGCAAATCGTATCAACTGAATACCTCACCAAATAATTTGTGGAGTCCAATTCCAAATCAGCACCTTTGAAATGTAATACCATGGTCGGGAAATCGATTAAAATCGGCTCCGGCGGTTCTTCCGTAGATTTTAGGGTAAAGCAGAGGTCAAGCCCGCTGGCACCGGAATCGTCAACCGGAAGTCCCATTTGAGCAGTGAGCGCTTGTTTTACTCCATCGAAAACAGATCGAAACATGTATGTAAGTGTCGTCCCACAATCTATGATCACGCCGCCACTGCCATCTTTTTCGAAATCGCTAATGACGGGCACAAAAGTGTTCCCAACAGAGATCCCTTCAAGTGAGAGATAATAAAAAGATGGCTGTGCTGGGTTTTTGATCAAAGGCGTTGTTTTGATATTAGATGCATTAATTGTGCCGCCATTATCGCCTGCACGAGATCCCATCAAAAGTGTCCCAGACGGGGTGTCGTCAAAGGGAGTTAAGCAGTATGAAAATATGGGTTGCTTGAGTTGAGAAACAAGGGATAAGGATCCACGCCCTAATCCGACCAAACCTGCACCTTGGTCCAACCCATTTCCGAAATTATCGTTCCCACAACCAAACCCAATATTGGGAATCGAAACGTTGTTAGTATTTGAGTTTCCGAACGTGAAGGTTTCTGTCGCCATGACACCTTCGGTCGTGGAATCGTCGCCATACGAATAGTAATACTGGCAAACATCACCTAATTCGCATGTTGGCGAAGGTAATGCGTTGCATAGCTGGTTTTCGCATGACATATTAGAGAAAGAAGACGATTTTTCTGGATCGAAAATTGGTGTGGGCTGGTGATAACACTGTTGGCAAGGCTTGCATTGTGTCCATATTAAATCGCTGCCGGAATCAATGATGGCCGAGAAGCTCACCGGTGGTGTTCCGATAGCTAAGTCCATCAGAAACTCCCCATTCCCTGAATGTATTGGGGCGTCAACCTGAGAATCTGATATGGTTCCGGTGGCCATTGCACTAAGCCTTTGCAACCTGTATCGCCCACGCTCAACTCCCCGTTGGTTACGTTGAAAGTTGGTGAGGTTTTTTCCAGAATCAACATGTTTAAGTGAGACCCTGAATCCAGATTGTAGTACAGTTTGGTGCTGATCTAGAGATCTTGATCCTGGCGTGGAAAATGCAGGATTAATGAGAAATAGGATCACTACTAGGGCCAGCTCAAGAAATATGAACGAGGATAAAAGGTATGATATTGAAGCCATATGTAAATATTTGGGTTGTGATTACCGGATATAAAGCATGAGTGAAAAGCAGTACTGGCCTGGATTATATATATAGGGTTTAGTTTGTGTGGAAAATTAATGTACGTACTGGCCATTATACGTACATGAAAAACAGAAAATGAAGTGAAAATCTTGTCAACAGTTCGATCTCATGTTCAGAAATGAAGGAGGGATGAAAGGAGTTTAGCCGGAGTAATTCGAGGAGAAGATGTTTGTCACGGTGAAAACACAGCACAAAGGTTGATATATATTTGCATCTTGGAATTTGTGGCAGCTAATGTGGGGGTGATGCAAGCGTGTTACGTACTAGTCGAGGGATCGAAACGAGGTTTCCTAAGGCAAAAATATTGTGATATTAATGATGGAAGCCGATCGCAAACTTTTTATCCTTGATCATCAACTACATACGCATGTGCATGGACTCTAACTAATGACTTTATCTCTCTTCCATCATATTTAATTATTATAATATTTTTAAAATTTTAAATAAAATATAATAAATAATTTAATTTTTTAATTTTTTAAAATTTTAAAATAAAAAATAATATTTATAAATATCTTTTTAAAATCTCAACTGATGTGATCAACTCGACACACTATTTTAAGTAACTTTCTTAAATATACAATATTTATATTTTATTTTAGTAGGATATCTACTCATCAACCTTATATAATTATCCCACAAATTTACTAGGGTGTGCGTGAGCCCGGCTTGTGGACACCCTAGAATAATATTTTTATTATTTATATAAATAATAAAAATATTATTTATAACAATAAGGCATGTGCAAGTCAACTTGCCCCCAAATTTTTTCTTACCGTTTTTACTGAGAAGCACGGCTTTATGTTATTTCCGTATTTGCGCGTTTAACTTGTTTTCCATTTGCCTTCTAATAAAGACCTTTTTGATAAGCTGGGCTGATGTATATGGGCCTTCTACTTTTGTGCCCTTTAAACACTACGGGGCTGCTTGGATTCGGAAGTGGGTTGAGCTCAATATTATATTTCAACTCACTTCCATTTTATCATTATATTTTTATAATTTTTTATACAAAACACAAATTCTTATACACCTTTTTCAAATCCCAATACACCATTTTCAAATCCCAATACACATTTTTCAAATTCCAACACACCTTTTTCAAATCTCAAAATAATAATAATATTAAAAAATAAACCAAACTCATTTCAACTCATCTCATCTCCGAATCCAAGCGGGGCCTTAATCTTTCTAATATATATATATCAATACATATATATATATATATAAATAAAAGGAGTGGAAGATTTCAAATCCAGATTATCTATTTAAAGTAAAATTTTGAATATCATTAGTAGGTCGTATCAAATATATTAAAATGAAATATTTTAATATCGATATTGTTTTATGTATCATTTTAAAATAGTTTATATATGAATAAATTATATATATATATACACATATATAAACTACAAAAAAAATAATTTACTATTCATTTTAGGATTCATACAAACAAAATATACCTTTTATACATATAAAAAAGAATAAAAAAATCTACTAAAAAAAACCAGTTATAAAAAATGTTTGTTAAAATACGAAATCCAATACCGATTGAAATCCAATAATATGGTTGATACTGGCCGAAACAGTCGAAAAGTTGGGCGAAACGAAATGTAATATTTTAATTAATATGTATTAACCAGGTGGTCAGTATGGCATATTTTTAACATATTAATTAGTATGATACATTATTTAAAACCTTGACTTAGAGAACTGAGTCATATGTCATTAGTCCATCATACTCCTTTTGTTAAGCATCACTTATTAAATGGAAGGAAAATGGGAGATGCTCATAAATGGTAGGTAAACTATACATATATAAGACGTTCTTTTCAAGCTATAGTAGTACTCATGCATGACATTATTCTTGATTTTAATTCTTTTTGTAATATCTGTTGATATAATATATATATATATATATACATACTGTAAGTAATTTTACATATCACCTATTTAAATATTGAATGATATAATTTTCTTTAAAATTGGGCTGTTTTCCAACCTACTATAAAAATGACAAATTAACGTCCATTGAGCATGTGATAAATGTTACACTTTTCAAAATATAATTTTAAAAATTAGTAATATATATACACATAAAAAAAATTATATTCAACAACTCTACACTACACATTTGTTTTTATATTTTATCTTATTGTTTTTTTCTCAACCGGTATTTAGTGTAGAATTGTTGAGTAGAATAAGGTACGGTTTGGATAGTAAGTTGCGATTAGGCCTATTTATTTGAGCCAGATTTTACCCGGCCCAATTTTAAAATTGTATTTATTTTTCAATAAATTTGATATTTTTATTTAAAATATTCACAAAAATTTTAAATGCAGAACTCGAATGAACACACTTAGTTGCGTTGAAATAAGTTAAGATAAAAGTTGAATAAAATATTATTAGAATATTAATTTTTAATATTATTTTGATAACTAAAAAAGTTAAATTATTTATTATATTTTATATAAGAATTTGAAAAAGTTATATTAATGACATTGATAAGATGAGATAAAATACTTATTATATATACATATACATTTACTATCTAAAGGGACTAAAATCATATACATATATATATATATATATATGTATATCATGTCATGTGTCCTAATAATTTGGAGATGGAAACTTCTTCCGATTGAATTTGAAGGCCAAAAACAGTATCTTTTAAAATTAAAAAAGAAAACACAACTAACACGATTGTAGTTGATAAGTACTTGAAGATGAAAAATAACATTTTTTTTAATATTTTCAAAGTAAAAGAAAAAAGAATTCTTTATTAGAAACGGCCAATCGAACCAAAACCTCACGTCCTTTGCGTGGTTGGTTCCTCTATCGAGTGAACATGGTGCCTCCACGCTTGCTCTCTCTCTCTCTCTCTCCTCTTGCGGCAAAATCAGTACAGTTTCATGCACTCCCCACTAATTATATATAACACATACACACGTATAAGCTAGGTATGTATTATAAACCAAACTCAGTTATTTGCTACGAGCTGGTGGGAATTTATAACTCAAAACAGAGAAAATTTTAAAGTGGGAATCTGGGATTAGGTAGCAATGGAGGTACAGAGAGTGCAAGCTGTTGCTAATTCTTTGTCTCTTGCCACCGATACCATCCCTGCAGAATTCGTTAGGCCTCAGCAAGAACAGCCTGCCATCACCACATTCCGGGGAACCGTCCCGGAAATCCCGACCATCGATCTCGGCGACCGGGATCAAGAAAACCTGGTCCGCTCCATTGCCAATGCCAGCAAGGAGTGGGGGATATTCCAAGTTGTGAACCATGGCATTCCTACTGATGTTATAAGTAAATTACAGGCTGTTGGAAGAGAGTTCTTTCAACTCCCTCAGGATGAAAAAGAAGTCTACGCTCGCCCCTCGTCCTCTCACAGCATTGAGGGCTACGGAACCAAACTGCAGAAAGATCTCGACGGCAAGAAATCTTGGGTTGATCATCTTTTCCATAAGATCTGGCCTCAGACATGCATCAACTACCAGTTTTGGCCCCAGAACCCTCCTTCTTACAGGTCTATATTGATCTTCTCGAGAAATGCTATTTATCCGTACTATTTATTATGATCTTTTTAATATATAATAATTCTTTCATATTTCTTAATAAGTTATGAGGAGCTTCTATAGTTATAAAGAAATTTTATAAAAAAAAAAATCACAAATTAATGTGACATTGTACGTATACAATGGACGACGGACGGCGATTCTCACAGGTTGTGAAAAAGAAATAGAGCAGGCATGACCGACTCAATAAGTTAGGGCGCAGCCTAAGGCAAAATTTTTTATTGAGATATTTTCTTTTTTATTAAAGTAAAATTTCATTAATTAATTTTAATTTTTACATTATATTTTTATTTAAAAACAATGTCTATCGTTTGCTAAGTAAAATTATTAATTAAAATTTATTCACATTTTCAACTAATAACCAACTTAATCTTTATTAAAAAAAATCGATTTATAAAATATTTTATCAAATCTAACTAGTTTTATAAAACGTGTTCTTGAGTTTTAGGGATTGTTTATGAATACAACTGTTTTTTTGTATTTTCATATATTTTCAAATTCAATTTTTTTTTCTCACCCAAAACTCAATAAATATCTTAATTCAAATTATTTCACTACCATACTAGATATTTTGAGGTATTCTTAGTATCTAAAAGAGACTTAAAAGTAATTAAAATAATCATCATCAATAAAATTCTGTAAAAAAAATAGGCCCTTATCTCTATAAAGGATCGTACAATTTTTTTTTATGAACATTTAAAAATTAGATTTTATTATATATAATTCTCACATTATATATTAAACTAACAATAATAAAAAAATAAATATATTCTTATAAAGAGAGTACTTGAAATAATTATTATATGAAATAGTTTTAAAACTAATAATGACATATAATATATATTTAATAATTTTATTCTCTTATTGGATTAATTAATTTTTTTAATTGATTTTTTTTTTTTTACAAAAGTTATACTTTAAACTTTTTGAGAAGGAGCTTTTTGATATTAGGGGGTCTTAGGTAATTATCTAATTTGCCTAAGGCAATAGCCGGTCCTAGGAGCCGGAGAAGAGGAAGAGTAGGGGGAAATGAGAAAAAAAAACTGTGGGGCAAGGGGAAAGAGAGAGCGAGAGCAGGGGAGGGTGTCTAATAAAAATGTAATATATTGTCATTAAATGAGATTTGTTTGTAGAATTTGTTTGTGTCTCCAGTATTTTCCAAGTCGTAATCATCACATTAACAATATGCATTTAACCCTTTCATGGCACTGTACATATACACGTATATGATCATTAGAAAAAAAAATGAATGTCTATGATGAATTATTTACAATGAAAATCATGTTTATTTTATACGAGAATGTCTTATTTTGTCATGAAATTATTAGTCATTTCGATAGAAAATAATTAAAAATAAATAAGTAATTTTTTTGTAATGTAATAGTTTGTGGCTAATTTTGTAAGTGGTGCAGAGAGGCGAACGAAGTGTATGCAAAATATATGCGAGAGGTGGCGGCTAAGCTGTTTGAGAGCCTGTCGTTAGGGTTAGGGCTTGAAAGGCATGTACTGAAAGAAGCAGTGGGCGGGGAGGAGATAGAATACCTTCTGAAAATAAATTATTACCCACCATGTCCTCGACCTGATCTCGCACTGGGAGTGGTTGCTCATACTGATTTGTCAGCCATAACCATTCTCGTCCCCAACGAGGTCCCTGGACTCCAGGTTCTCAAGGATGAACACTGGATCGATGCCAAGTATATTCCCAATGCCCTGATTATCCACATTGGTGACCAGATTGAGGTTATAATTTTCTTTCACCTTTTCTTCTGTCTCTTGTTTGGCAACTAAGAATTTATCAATATATGATCATGATCATGCACTCTTTGTTATAAATTCAGGTCGCATGTAATAATGTAGTACACAAATGCCCATCACAAATAGAGTAATGTTAAATATAATCATGAGTTATGAGTATTTTTTTTTATTATATATTTATACATTTTGAATGAGGGAAGTTTCGAACTCCACATACTTCTATTTTAGAGGTTGAGATTATGCCTATCAAGTCATAAGAATTTGGGAAGTTATGAGAGCATTAGGAACTCCTTTTAGAAAGGAATGAGATTTATTAGTAAAAGAATTAATTTTTTTTAATGTAGATTATCTACTAACTTTTAAAAATGAATACACTCAAATATAATTTATCTTTTCAAATAGAATAATTCTATTTGTAGTCCATATTTAATGGATTGCATTGTAAGTCTAATTCAAACGCTCCCATTTAATAGGTAAATTAAATGAATTTTTCAGGTTTTTAAAATTTTTACTTTGTAAATAAGGATGTTAGTCAATTTTATTATAGAATTGAGATTTTATGTTTGCCTATTGTTTGGACGGTAAAAAAATTCGTAAAAATGTATTGTATGTGACATTGTTGTTTAAAATATAACCATTAAGAAGACATGGGTATTACTTATCTTGGTTGGTATTATATATATAGATAATATATGTATATAGTTAATTAATTGAAGGTTGAGATCACATATACTTATGGTACTTAATTATAACTTGGCATGCACGCAGATTCTCAGCAACGGTACATACAAGGGCGTGCTGCACCGTACCACAGTGAATAAAGAAAAGGCGAGGATGTCTTGGCCTGTATTCTTGGAGCCACCTGCGGAATGCGTAGTCGGACCTCTTCCTCAACTTGTTAACGAAGCAAACCCTCCCAAGTACAAGGTCAAGAAATTCAAGGACTATGCTTATTGTAAACTCAACAAGCTTCCCCAGTAATATTCACATTATTTAAGACTATGACTATGCGAAAATTCGAATAAGGGCATTAAAAAAGGGTTCTCCTGTGTTTTCCTGTGATGTTTTGGCAATATGATTTTGACATCATTTGTGTGTTTCTTTGTGTACTATGTTTTTAATTTGTATTTATGAGTCAAAGACGATTTTGTTTTTCAATTTCTTTGTGGTGGTAGCTCGATTAGAGAAGTACCACAATTACAAAGAGATTGAAAATAAATTTGCAATTAATATAATTTCATATAAAACGTTAAATTTGATTTATAATAAAATTAAGTTTACAATCTAATATATTATTACCTTCAGCCATACCAATTTAATTAATTTACTTTTGATAAATTTGTTTGAGATTGAAATTTAGGCTTTGTTTGTTTTAGGGATGAGATCAAAAATTCAAAATACATCTTAAACTTATCATTACACTTTTTCAAATTTCATACAAAATATGATAAAAAATTCAATTTTTTCAAATTCTTATACCACTTTTTCAAATCTTCATACAAAACTAATATTAAAAAATATTTTACAAAAATATTTTATTTATTTTTTTACTTTTATTTCATTTCTAAAAATAAATAAAGCGTTGTATTTTCTCTTGATAACTATATTTATGAAAAAAGTTTTGGGCCGGATTGAAAAGCCATTTCGAACACAAAGGTTAAATGGGCCCATGATCAACAAAGAAAGAGGCCCAGAAAATGCCTCAAAGTCAAAACACCTAAGACTATGTAATCGAGATTGAGTAGTCCACGTGTGATCCAAAAGACTATATCTTACAGTTTGCTAATAAGGCAAAAAGCCCAATCTATGCACCCTCGTTGTAAGAAAAAAGAAAAAAAAAAGGAGGCAAAACCAATTTATCTTTTGTGAAAGAAAAACTTTATTTTCAACTAGGTATCGGTCCAGTTTGATTTTCAAATCCATCTCAATTTAACTCATTTTATTATTATAATTTTTCTAAATTTTTATATATTTTTTAAAATTTTTATATAAAATATAATAAATAATTCAACTCTTTTTAAATCTCAAAATATTTATAATATTAAAAATTAATATTTTAATAATATTTTATTCAACTCAATTCAATTTAATTTAACATTCAAATGCAACCTAGACTCTAAGGCCTAATTTATTTTTATAAATAAAATAAAATAAAATAAAAATTATTATAATATATATATTTTTATTTTAAAATTTGAAAAAATTATTTTGAGATTTAAAAAAATGTAATCATTTATTTTATTTTGTATACAAATTTAAAAATATATTAATAATAATAGAATGAGATGAAATAAGATTGTTTTTGAAATTAAATCAGGCATAAAGTATATGAACAAAGTAAAAGGTAGTTTGATTTGAAAAATAATTTTAAATTTTAAATTTTAAATTTTAAATTTTATAAATTAAGTGATATAAATAATATGTTCTATATATTAGTTTGATAAAAGAATACTTTTTTAATAAATTATGTCACTTAATCTATAATCAATAAGAGAATACTGATTATATTATATGAATAGTGTGTAATATAAACTTTTTAAAATAATATTATATGAGAAAAAATAATATTGTATTCAGTTTGCATTTAAGTAATAAAGTGATTTTAAATAAAATATAAAAAATAATAATATAATAATAAAGAATGTCCTACTATCCAAGATTCCAACCGCTTGCCGTTTCCCTACGCACGCATGCGGAGGAATTTTACTTACGTCTCCAATTCGTCGTCGCAAACAGTCAAATCCAAACCGCGTCCCAGCTCTTCTGTTTCCATTTCGTTCTCCGTCGGAGTTTTCGAAATCGCCATCTCCAGATAATATCTTAATTAATTAAATATATATATTTATATATAAAACAAAAATCCAAATAATTTTTACTTTTGAAATTTAACCTTACTTGTCACTCTAAAGGGAACATTCAAATACAGGTAATCATAAATTACCGCCCGATTTTCGCGGCGAGCCACCACCGTTAACAACTCATTATGATCATTCTCTGATCGTCGGATCCAGACTATGCATCCGTTCTGCTGCGTCACGCCCGTACCGGATCGCACTACCCAGGTCGCCGCCGTCGCCGCTACTCATCCGTTCTCCTCGTCCTTATCGGACCTCCTGAGCATGCAACGCCGGACGTCGTCATTTCGATCCCTGTCCACCCCGAGCCGCAACCCTGGGTCCTCCCATAGCTTACGCATCCCCACCAATAACGGCGACCGCGACCGCGACCACAACCACGACCACGACAACCGTCTGATCCAGCGATCCAAATCCTCAGCGTCGGAGTGGTTTTCTAGGCAGCTGTCCATTCGGGATCCCCGGGAGGTCGTGATCAACGACATTGTCGGGAATGGGATCTCCGGCATTCTGTACAAGTGGGTCAACTACGGCCGGGGATGGCGTCCCCGGTGGTTCGTTCTCCAGGACGGTGTTCTTTCCTATTTCAAAATCCACGGACCCGATAAGATCACGATCAATCACGAAACAGAAAGAGGATCTGTGGTGATCGGCGAAGACTCCATCCGTCGACTCTCCCGCCGAACCCGCTCTCAATCCCGCGCCCGTAAACCCGTCGGTGAAATCCACCTCAAGGTCGGTCTGATTAGAAGCAGTTTTCGTTAATTAAACGGCGGTTTTCGGAAACAATATCACTGGGAAATTTGCTGCAATGTGATGTGATATATGATGTATGATGATGATGTGTGTGTGTGTGTTGTTCATAGGTGTGTTCGATTCGGGAGAGTAAGTCGGACGAGAGGAGGTTCTCCGTGTACACGGGGACGAAGAAGAGGCTGCATCTGAGGGCAGAGAGCGGGGAGGACAGGGCATCGTGGGTGGAAGCGTTGAAGGCGGTGAAGGACATGTTTCCGCGGGTGTCGAATGCTGAGCTGATGGCGCCCGCTGCGGAGAATGTGGTGTTTTCGACGGAGAAGTTGAGACAGCGACTGTTGGAGGAGGGGTTGAGCGAGGTCGCCATCCAGGATAGCGAGACCATTATGAGGAGTGAGCTCTCAGAGATGCATAAGCACCTTGTGGTCCTCAAGCAGAAGCAGTTGTTGCTCATTGACACATTGCGTCACTTGGAGGTAGCATTATCTACACTTGACGGAGTTAATCTCATTTTTCAGTTTCTGATTGGGTTTGACATCTCAATCTGTGATTGTGCTCTTGACTCATCCCAAATCAGTCCTTTTCAATCTCACTTAATTACTGCCTTTAACTTTATTAATTTCCATTTTTCGGTTCATCTTGTTCAAAATTAACTCCATTATTTATCATTTAGCGTGAACTTTCGAACCAAACAGGTGGATTGTTCCAGAAGGTGATAATGCGCAGTTTTGTTGCAGTTTTATCCCAAATGCGCAGTTTTGTTGTACAAGAGTATGTACTAACACAATCTGGACATGAAAGTTATTGAATATATGTAAATAGGCATGAAAATTCTGGTTTTCCTTGATGTCTTCCCTTTTTGCCCAGATTACATGTTTCGTCAACCCTTGCTACATTTTTGAATTTATAATGATTTTAAGGTGTCCAAAAATTAAAATAATGCTTCCGTGGTTTAGCTGCTAGCAGAGATTCAATTTACGCGTTTAGTCAACTTTGGTCTAGTTTTTTCTGTAGATCATGAGTTGGCGTCGTCAAGACTGATGTTCTCTTCCTCTTTTTGATAAGTAAAATATATTAATAGAAGGCAAAAGCCAAATGTTCTCTTCCTCTACTGTCACCTCTCACGTCTCTCCATCCACCAAAAGACTTCCCTACCAAGCATAGAGGTGTCATGTTTTGTTCGTTTTTTATTTTTATTTCTTTTATTTATTTATTTATTTATTTTGGGGGGGTCTTCTCCTTTGTTTTGCGTTAACTTGGGTTATTACGCATGTTTAATAGCATCACAAGTGGGGCGACTGCAAACATTTTAGTTGTATTTGTTGACTTTCAGATGGGATTGTGATATATACTTCTGCGGTTTTTGGTAAAAAAAGAAGGGTGGGTTTTTTAGAACGCAGAACGGATAACTTATGTTTCTTTTTTAAAAAAAAAAAGCAGAAGAAAGTGTATTCAGTAATTAAATGTCTACTTCTCCTATATATATGTATAAAGTAATTAAATGTCTACTTCGACCAGTTTTTTTAAACCTTTTTCTCTCCTATTTCTCAAAGAAATCTAATAAGTCGTCTTTCTCTTGATTTTGCCAACTGCCTTAAAATTGTATTTTTTTTTCTAATTATTCCACCATTTTAAAGATAACATCGTCAAAATGATTGACAAGGTGAAATTTTCTCTTTCTCCTTTGGACGTTGATTTTTATCCTTTCTTTTTATTTTATTTTTTTCTGTTCATTCTTTTAACATGTCTTCGATGTTTTGTAATGAATTTGTCATGTTATATCTGAAATCCTTTTCTTGAATCAGCATTCTCCCATCTATAGTACTTATGAGTTGATTCTATGAGTGTCTTTTATTTTTAATTTTTTAGCTGCTAAATACTTTTATCTATTACTTCATCAAGACAGAAAAGGTTGACTTGGAGAACACGCTTGTTGATGAAAGTCAAAGGCAAGCATCGGACCCAGGAAGTTCCTTTAGATCAAGGCAAGACAAGTACAGCGGTATGACATTAACTTTAATTTTTCTAGGGTTTTTGTAAAACCTTCTACATTGTTAGAATGGGATTTTGATCCCCCTGAGTTCCTACCTGAGTAAATAATATAGGACTCTCTTTGTTTGTTTTTCTCTCTTCAACTATTGTCCTTGGAGGTCAGGTAGGAAATCTGAAGCCTTTAGCATGTACTCATGCCTGAGGAATTGGAGTAAAATTATACAAAAATGATTCTTCAGAAAAAGTGAGTTTGGATTCCCTTTCCAACATATTGTCTTGTGGATTAACTTGGATTTTAGAGGAATTAGTTCTCGCAGTATGCTCTGTTCACTTAGTTTTCATCCTTCAACATAAATTTGGGGTCTACAAGAGAGCTTGCTTTCTGAGCATGCCTCTCATATGTTTTGTGGCATCTGTTCAGCTTGTCTTGTCACTGTATACATATAATCGCTTCTATTTTTGCAGTTACATTTTGACATTTTGAGGGTTCTTTCTATGTTGTTTTGCTACCTGTTTTAACCGAGTTCTGTTTTGATGAGTTGCTGTTAACAACTGACGAACCCATTGTATTTTTTTAAAGTTGTCGAAGACAAACCGATAGACTCGCGCATTGCTTCTTTTGTTTTGTATGCTATATTTACTCATTCTATAAGTACTTCTGTGTTCAAAACTTTAACAACTCCAAGCATGTTTTTGTGAAATGTATTTCAGAGGGAAGTGGAAGTGATTCTTATGATGACATGGACAGACATGAGGGAGACGAAGAAACTGATGATGAAGACACTGCATTTGTTGATACTCGAGATTTTCTTTCGTCCAGTTCTATCAGAAGTAATGGATCTGATTTTCAGAAATCACCACTTGGTTCTGATGACGAAGAGGATCTAAATGGCATTGATTGTAGTAGATCTGTTGGACATAAGTATCCTCATGTTAGGCGCCGTAAGAAATTGCCTGAACCAGTTGAAAAAGAAAAGGGTGTTAGTCTTTGGTCAATGATCAAAGATAATATTGGGAAGGATCTTGCCAAAGTCTGCCTTCCAGTTTATTTTAATGAGCCCATCTCTTCTTTACAGAAATGTTATGAAGATCTGGAATACTCATACCTGCTAGATCGTGCCTATGAATGGGGTAAAATGGTAAGTTTCAACTTAAAAACTTATATTATTATTGCTTGCCGTTCCTGAAAGTTGTTTAGTTGCAAACAACTCCATGTGTTCCATAGTTATATGTTGGTGCATCTTTTTGTTAATACTTTAACTAGTAGGATTTATTGAGTATTGAATGTACCAGAAAAGTGAGAAGTCTTCCTTGTGCTAGATTCTTTTCATTACTGGTGCTAGTTATTATGCATCTACAGACAACCGGTTGCAGCATTTGAATGTTTGTAAAAACTGTCTAATCATAAAACTAACATATCAGCCAAGCTGTTAGATTTAGATCCTTGGAGGTGAGCGGCTACAATCCTTCAAGAGTCCAAATTCATCTTTCATTTTTTTTTTGGTATATATATTTTTTAAGAGTCCAACTTTTCTTCATTTGTTCGCTTGATTAATTTTACTGTTTGCTTTTATTGTTTTGTACAACCCTGTGATGCCTTTATTGCAGCCAGTTTATATCCTTCGAGGGCTTCTTTAACGTACTTGTAAAAACATGTAGGGTAATGGCCTTATGAGGATTCTAAATGTAGCAGCATTTGCAGTATCAGGATATGCTTCTACTGATGGAAGAACTTGCAAACCATTTAATCCGTTACTGGGTGAGACATATGAAGCTGATTTTCCAGATAAAGGCCTTCGTTTCATCTCCGAGAAGGTGTTTTTTCTCTGTTAGAATGTTTCTTGATGTTCCATACATTTCACCATGATATGTTTTTCACTATGATCAACCGTCGTGGAAGCCCTGGATTAGGAGTTTCAGTTTATTGCTTGATGGGATCTTGAGTCTACTATAGTCCTGTTTGGATAGTGAGTTGAGATGATATAGTTTTAAATGAAAGTTGAATAAAATATTATTATAATATTATTTTTTAATATTATAATATTATTTTTTAATATTATTATTCTTTTGAGATTTGAAAAGTTGAATTGGTTATGATATTTTGTATGAGAATTTGAAAAAATTATAAGAATAAAATAAGATAAGATAAGATGAATTCTGCATCCAAATGGGGCTATGCGTTAGAAAATAGTTACAAGTCAGAAGATTGCGTAGAGCTTACTGGTGATGTTGTGAGGCAAGCAGAATTTAAAATATCTTTTCTTTTTAGAATTAGCAATACCATGTATTATTAGAAAAGCTCGAAGGGCACAAGTCCGACTCAAGTTCATTGGGGGCATACAGATTTTCATTATCTTTTAAGAATCAGACAACTTGGTTAACAATTAAATGTATTCGTGGGTAATGTAGTCAAGATTGATCTTCTTCAACTACAATGAGAAATTATTTGACCCGAAACATTTAAGAGAAAAAGTTGCATGAGTAATTGACGTAGTTTGTGTTTAGTTCATTATTATGTCTGTGCAAATTCTAATTCTGTTTTATTAATAAAGAAATCATGATTTTTTGTAACCATGCATAGATGTCATAATATCTCCTTGTTCATGTGCCACTTATTTGCTGGCATAATGAAATTGGTTTAGGATATTTGTCAACAGGTGTTTTTTAAGGCCTCGTTTGGTTACACAAACCATTTCATTTCATCTAAGATTACAACTTTCTCAAGCTCTCACACAAAATACAATAAACAATTCAACTTTTTCAAATTTCAAAACAAAAATATTAAAAAATAATATTTTAATAATACTTTATTCAACTTTCAACTCTGATCTCATCTCATCTCATTTGTGTAACCAAACAAGGCCTTAAACTCGTATCATACTTCTCGAATTTGGAATCTTCATTTATACTGGGTTAAATAATTTGTTTCTAGCATTTTTTATGGTTCATCTGGTAAAATAGTAAAATATTCTGGTGCTATTTCTTGATACTTAGACTCAATCATTTTTCTCTGCATCTTGAGATAGGTTAGTCATCACCCAATGATTGTTGCATGCCATTGTGAGGGGCGCAACTGGAGAATGTGGGGAGACAGCAATTTAAAAAGTAAATTTTGGGGTCGTTCAATTCAGCTGGATCCTGTTGGTCTGTTGACTTTGGAGTTTGATGATGGTGAAGTTTTTCAGTGGAGCAAGGTATTCTTCTTACTTTAGATATCCAGTTCCACTTTCCATAAGCTGACTGCTGATATCTGACACTCTACTGTCAGGTAACAACTTCCATTTACAACCTCATTATAGGAAAACTCTACTGCGACCACTATGGTACAATGCGCATAGAGGGGAATCGTGATTACTCATGTAAACTAAAATTTAAGGAGCACTCGATCATTGATAGAAATCCGCACCAGGTGCATCTCTCTCTCTCTCTCTCTCCCCGCATGCGTGTGGAAAGTTAGTGCAATGTGGCTGTGAATGTGTGAATTGTTACTGCTTGGGATTAGTATTCGTTAATAAGATCTGAAAAGGGGGCCTGGCTCGCTGAAAGCATATAAATGTTATTGATGAAATCTTCCTTTAAACAAGAAAAGGTATTACCTTATGAAAGCAAGCTTGAGGAAAAATCTTGATCCGAGACAGGCTCTAAAGCATTCTTGGCATCCAATATAAAATGTATCTCCATTGTTTTAAGAGTTGGTTAGCATCTGCACTGCATAATTTTTTCGTTCTAGCAAAACTAGAGCATTGTTATGATTTCTGTTTGTAATTTAAGTTGCATTGCAGGTACAAGGTACCGTCCAAGATAAGAATGGTAAAACAATGGCAACTTTGATCGGAAAATGGGATGAGAGCATGCACTATGTAACAGGCGATAATACTGGGAAAGGGAAAGGGTCAGGGTCATTGTTGGAACCCTGTTTGCTATGGAAACGGAGCAAGCCATCCGAATATCCAACCAGATATAATCTAACACGCTTTGCCATTACGCTGAATGAGCTTACATTTGGACTTAAGGTTCTTGCCTTTTCTTTTTCTTCCTCTTCCCTTTGTAATGGGAAGAACAAAATCTAGCGTCATTACCGCTGACATTAAATTTGATAAACAGGAGAAGTTGCCACCAACAGACTCAAGACTCAGACCTGATCAGAGGTATTTGGAGAATGGGGAGTATGAAAAGGCCAATGCAGAGAAGTTGCGGCTCGAACAGAGACAGCGACAGGTATATAATTCATGTCTATCTTAAATATTATCATGTTAAAATTACACCACCCTGAAACTACTAGGACTTTTACACACTGTACATCAAACTACCAAAACCAGTACATTTCATGCTCGAACTATCAAAAACTGACCCTTGCACTCCAATTCAATGATGACCATTGACGTAGCGCAAACTTGATGGTCAGATGAAGATCTTAATAAAAGGTGCAAAGTATCAGTTTTTAGTACTTTGAGAGTGCAATCTGTCAGTTTGGGGTTCAATGCTCAAGTTAGAATGAGGGTGCAAAGTGTATTTATCCAGATTATCTTATATATGATTGTTTTCAAACCATACATGATAAACATATGGAAATCTTGTCAAATATGACTTTGCAGGCACGGGGAATGCAAGAGAAGGGTTGGAAACCAAAGTGGTTTGAAAAGGACAGCAGCAACAATACCTACCGCTATATTGGTGGTTACTGGGAAGCGAGGGAAAAGCATAACTGGGAATCATGCCCGAATATCTTTGACCAATTCTCAACTGATCAAAGTTTTGATTAGCCCCCACCTATCCCACCTTGGAATGGAAATATAAAAAAAAAAACCTCTTTATCCCAATTCCCTTACCATTCTTATAACCATTTCGACTCTTTTACTTTGTTTCTTTACAGGATCCATTTCTATTCTCCAATAATTTCTTCAAAAAATATACGGACAATTGGGTTTCATGCTTGCCACTCCAAGCAGTTCAAGAGGCCACATGAAACGCAATAAACGGTGTGGAGATGGTGCCCCCCAATTCAAATAATTTCATCCTGATTGAAGGCTCTCTTTCCAATTTGACACACCCAACTCTCCCATGTTGTGAACACTTAGCTGCTGGCACATCACTTCCTGCTCTGCTATATGCATGCTTAATCCTAGCAGGTGGTGGACTTAGTTGGGTTGCAGGGGCACGTACATAGACACTTTTACCTGAATTGATGTTATTTCAAAAGAGAATACATTTTTTTTTTACTAGTATCGAGCTAGCTTGTTACTGATAAAACTAAAATGTTCATTACCATCCTACATTTTCACTTGTAAAGCAGGACGTGATTTAGTATCAAGGATCATGAACACCAAGCCACAGGGTAAGTTTCAACATGTTTCCTCACGGGCAATGAGCATGCCTCACTCTCTTCCTAAGTGGGCAGGGCAGTACAGTGATTCCTTGTTGGTAATATTTTTGTCCTGCGGATTCGATCATGTATTAGATAATTAGAAATTATTTATTATATTTTTTTTGTAAATTTATCATCTAATGTCACATCATAAGATGATGAGAGAATGATGAAAATTAAGATAATGAATATATATATATTTTTTAATATAATAGGTTTGATTGAATTGGACTAGGAAAATAAAGGGATTACATATTAAAATACTTTTATGTTTAGTTTTTTTTTTTTTGAAAGGTTATGTTGTTTAGCTTTTGAACATGTGTTGGCCTTTAAATTATTTTGACCTCTGTGTTTTCAACTTTGATCATGCCATTATAAACGTGAGTCCCATTACAATTGAAATGTCTACAATTATCAATTAAAATTAAAAAAAAAACATTAAGAAATAATTAAAAAAACATTTAAAAATTCTTAAGACAAGAAATATATATATATATATATCTCGAACTTAAAAAATGGAGAAGACAGCTTCAAATGGGCAAATATACAATACAAGATTCCAAAATTCAAGAGTATATGGTTAAAGAGAAATGATAGACTTACTATTATTTTATAATTATTTTATATTTTTAATTTTATTTAGTGATTAAGCATATGAATATTAATAAAATAAATTTTTTTTTTAATGATTAAAAATGTTAAAAAAATACTCAAAAGAAAATGATAAAATATAAAAAAAAAAGCAAATATATTAAAAAGTTGTAGAATAGAAATAAAATAGTAATATGTGTATCATTGCTCATGATTAAAGAGTCAGTGGCGATGGAATCAGAGATTTGTTTTAAGAGGAGTCAAGTAAAATTAATACAAAATATATAAAATATTTTTTATTTTATTTCTATATATTTTTTTATGTAATATAGAACAATTTGATATTAAAATCTATAATAAACATAAAATATATTTAATACAACTTATATATTAAAAATATATATAATATGTCAAGAATATATCATTATAATAATAAAAAATATTAAAAATACGTTAAAAATATTCAAGTTCTATTTTATTTTTGTTTTTATCTATAATAAAAATATATCATCATGTTATTATCTTATTATATTTTATATGAGATGTATTTTATTTTTAAATTAGAATAAATTTTGTAAGAGTAGTCAAGATAATTTTTAAAGAGGGATTAATATAAGATAAAATTAATATTTATTTTATTAAATTATAAAAAAAAATTAACTTATATATTTTTTTAAAAATATAATTTTTTTTAAATTTTTTTTTAAAAAAGATGGAGTTAGGAGGAAAGGGGCCATGGCATCCTAACGCAGCTCCACCGCTAAAAAAAAAAAACAGTATTGGAGAGCAGTTGGTACAGTATATATCTCCTCACATATACCGTAAATATTTTATTAAAAATATTTAGTAAAATGTTGTGAGGGGTGTGCTGCTCCAATCATTTTTGCATGATTATGTAAGAGGATATGCACAAGAAAAAATCTATTCAATTTCTTATTATTTATATAATATTTATATATTATATTATATTTTTAATTAAATATTTAATATATAAATAAAAAATAAAAAATTAGATTAGTTTAAAAAGAAAAAATTTAAAATAAAAATATTAAAAAATAAAAAATAAAAAAATAAAAAATAAAAAATAATAATGCGTGAAAAATGAGAAGTTGTGTAAAAATCTTCTATGTACAATGCACATGAATCCGAACTTCAGTAGCAAAGCGAGCAGAAGTTAAAGAACAGCGAAATAAAATGCAATTCAATAAAAAACAGCTGGCCATGAAATACTCGGGGAAAAAAAAAAGATGAGAGAGAGACAGAGAGAGACCTGGGAACAGAGCTCGGAGTGGGATTGCTGCCGCGATAGCTTGGGCATGGGGTTTTCGAGGGTGGCGACTTATCATTCACCGCAAGCAGGCAATGATGAATCGATGATGATTGATGAAAAGGATAACGACGGGAACGTAAACTGTTCGTCCGGTGTTTTTCTTTCTTTTTAAAGATCAACGGGGCCTGGTCACGGATACTGGGATAATCTTACATCTCCGGCGCCGTCAGACTCGTTTGTGAGCTAAATTTGGAAACGATGCCCCTCCCCGGCGGCGGCACCCGGGCGCCGGTTAACAGTAACTAAGAGCGGTTTTCTTTCCGCTTGAACAACATTTCGGCCGTCACTGGTCAAAACTCGGCGGTATAGAAGCCGTTTGATGATATGTTTGACAGATCCTCTGAGGGATCCACGACGACTGCAGTCACTACTGGACCACTGGTACCTTTCCTATGATTCCTCTTTCTGTGTCGTTGTGTTTAGACCCACCACCTTTATTAATTAAAATCATGGCATTTTTCAAGGTTCGGTTTTATTCCTCAGGAAAGAGTATAAGGAATATAAAGACTTTAAAGAAAAGATATGAGTTATGATCGTGATTTAAACGGGTTATGAGCTTATGATGGTTCGAATGGACACATTACACAATCATTGTTTTTTCAGGTTACTCCTAAGAATAATCTTCCGTTAGAATAAAAATTATGAAAAACCGAAAAGCCGGAAGGTTGATGTCTTAATGAAGAAGAAAGGACAGTTAAACTAAACACATCTGGATAAATTCTTTCGAATCTTTGTTTCTCTTTGCGCATGCCAAAGTGATAGATCAGAATGGATGTTCTGACGTATAAAATTCTTGATACGGAGTGGGTGAATCTCTGATACTAAATTTTGAGATTGGACCAATAATGATGATGATACCCAACTTGGAGTAGGAAGATCAGTCTCAAAACTTCAGATGCATCTGGATACTCCTTTTTGAATGTTTGTTTCAGAGAGGTCACTAGATTGATGCTAAAGAAAAGAGCAACTTGATATTGCTTCTTGTCAAAGTGTAACACCGAAGCACTAGATACCTTGCAACAATATGTATGTAAGAAAAATGCTCGTATGTAATTGCTTAGCAGTTGAGCGTTATGATTTCTAGCCCAAGTACATGTTAATTGTTATGACTTAAGTATGTGCAAGTAAACCTATGTTTTTTGTGGTTAAAGCCTTGGCATCTCACTCAATACTTGGATGAGTTGAGCGGTACTACAAAGGTGAGACTTGTTTGGACCCGCAAAATGTGATATGAAACTAGGGCTGTGGTGTTTTTGGATAATGGTAAAAAGCTGATTGTTGACAAAAAAATTTAAGTGCTCTTGGTTTAATGCTCGACTTAACTTCACTCCTTATTCTGCAGCAGTTTTAATTTTGTTTATTAAATATCATTTCCCATCTGGGACTATTGACATTCATAAGGAAAAGTTTACCTTTTTCTATTTTGGTGGAGGAGCTGAAGCTCTGACAACAAATTTGACATTTGTAAATTGTCTTATCCTTTTCTTTTCTGGTGTGGCTCCAAATCTTAATATCTTGATGATTTCTTGAACGGTTTCAATTTTCAGTTGCACGAGGGCAGTTTCTGGGTAGATACTTCATCAAGAAGGGTTTGGAGGAGCAAGTGTAGCTGCTGTAACTGTGGTCCCAGACGATGTGACCGAAATAACAGAATGTTCTTGATTGTTACCAGGCGTAAGATTCTAGCTTTTCTTCCAGCTTTCAATCTCTGATGAAAGTGAGACACCCATATCTCCAAAGAACCATATGGAATTCACAAAAATAAAGAAGTCAGGGAAAGAGGCAGACAAGACACTGCTTAGAGCCACATTCAGTCATAGAATAACGTCGAAAAAGAAGACTTGATGAGGATAGAACTTTACCTTCCACAAACAGCCAGGGCAACAACCCTCTTGGCATCAGCCATTGAACCCCAACATTACAAGAGTCATTTGTTTTGGAGAATTCTACCACGAAACTTTTATGTTGTTTCATAAAGCTTCCTTTTTCCTTTGTACCATAGATCTTGTTAATGAAGATGGTACTCGCTTTACCCCGAGAGACGTAACCCCGGAAAATATCAAAGAGTTGATGTTGAAAGAAACATGGTCTGGCGTGCAATGATGCAAGCGGGATTAACGAACTGCCAATTATACATGTTGATGAGGAGTAATTTTTTGAGAACACTCCCATGAGATGGCTGAGAGCGGGTTTATGTATGTACATTGTTTCAAGCTTTTTATATACATTGTTGCCCACTTGATCCCAACGTTAGCTGCTAATAACTTATAGTTAAATATCTGGGTGTTGAGTCTTTAATCTTTTTGAAGTCCCCGTGTTGAATCTTAGAGAATGTAGAGTACTCGATATCCTATTACCTTGCATTGTTCATATTAACATGTACAATAAGACATGAGGTAAATACTAAAAATATCTCTTGCAAGTGTAAAATGTAGCTTTCCACAATATGTTATGACCAAGGTGACAATCCTTTCTGCAGGTTATATACTTATATTCGTCCTGTTTTTACTTGTAAGTCATTCTTTCTTTCTTTTTCTTCTTCTTTTTTATTTGTTTTTTTGAATTTAAAATTTGAACTAGACCTCATTGTACAAAATTATTATACTAGGATCGGAATAAAATAAAGAGTTCTAGAAGTGCTCAGACATGCCCTGTACATGCCCTCTTTACAAAAGTGACAGTTTATAAGAATTCCCGTCTGAGCACTTCTAGAACTCGAAATACATAGATTAGAATACACGGTGATCAAACGGATATTCTAATCTATGTATTTCGAGTAGCGACAACCATATATTTCGAGTAGCGACAACCATAGCAGATAAAAAAGAGAACCATAGTAGAGTTCTAAAAGTGACAGTTTATAAGAATACACGGTGATCAAACGGATATTCTAATCTATGTATTTCGAGTAGCGACAACCATAGCAGATAAAAAAAAAAAATCCAAATGAGTGCTGACAAGTTTCTATTCTTTGCAGCTTAAACATATATCTGATCTCCACGGTGCAGAAGCCTCATGGTAGAGATTCAACTGGTGTAAGCAACCAAGAATGCTGTATATGTACACGTAACATGTCCTCAAATCCAATGTATTGGAATTGTGATAGGAATAGACATATAGCATCATTCCATTCCGTTTCACGCTCCAACCTTATCCACTCTTGCTGGTGAGCAGGGTCAACCTGCGATGGCCAACTTAATGGGTGCTCTCGCCTTGTATGATTCCTGAGTTGTACATAAGTCCCACAAAAATCACATGCCTCATGTGGACAACTCTTTGCTTTGGAATTCATGAACTGGCGTGCAAGCTCTTTGACATCCCAACCAATGACTTGCCCTCGACAGAGGGCATACAAGCTTGGACTTGCTCAAGGGAAGGGCTTCTTGCTGTTTACTGAAGAAGCACAAAACTGTAAGAGGCAGTGCGAGTGGCGGTAGCTTGTATTGCAAAGATAGGGACGGCAACCCTTGCCATAAGAAGAACATCGCAGAAGGACCGCACTACGAGGGTGTTCCATGCATATGGGGCACCTGACTTATTCCCATTCATTCACATCCTTGTTCGCATCCTTGTCTTGTCCGGTGAGTTTTTTGTATTTGTCTTGCTTGGCTGTCTTGTAACATGAAGGAACAGGACATGTCCTAGATTGATGATGATGTGTGGATCGAAATTTTCTGTCCTTTGGCATTGTATAATGTTAAGGTGTAATTAAAATTATTCAATGTGTGAAAGTATATAATTTATCTAGTATCAACTGAATGCGTGATCCTTAAGAAGATGAAGAAAGAATACCCAAGAACATTAGATTGTGAAATAGAAGCAAAACATTTTGAACTAAAAATAGATGTTGAAAACAACTTTCAGGTCTAAAACCAAGAAACACAAGAAACATATCAATTAGTTAAGGCATTCCAACATTGAATGTTTTGTCTCGTAATTGGCAAAATTTATGCGCACGAATGAATCAAGATATGCAAAAAATGCAACACCAAAGCAGAGGATATAAAAACGACTATAACACTACTAACAAAACTCAAAGGGAAAATCCCTGAATCTGAACGCAAGTGTTCTTACAAAATACAATGTTTTATTTGCGATGGGGAGTGTTTGGTTTTTGTGCTTGCCAATGAAGGAGAAGGCTGAGACAGGCAGTCCTATCGCTTTATTTATAAAACAATACCCAACTAAATTCCTATTATGATTTTAAAAAGAAAAAGTTTTGGAACAGCCAATGATATCTACACTCAAATCCTGAATAGGAAAACTACAAGAATTCATTGATCTTAATCTGATGCAATCATAACAATTCATGTATAGAACTTTCGCATTAGGCATTATCTGTACTACAAAATGAAACCGATTTTAGCAGCAGCAGATCCCATCAAAGCACATGAGAACCCAAGACAATTTCCATGATCAGAGAGAGAGAGGAACACAGAACACATAAACATGAACTTTGATAAAGCCCATATGCGAATTGGAAAGAGAAAGGAGCAAAAGAGAATCGAGAGAAAGCTTTAATTGAGAGTGTGAGGGAAAAATATTCCACATAAGGCCCATGCCAGCTGTTTGTTACACCAAGAGACAAGAAGCAAGGGTAGGTGTGGGAGCGTATACTTTGGATAGTATGTAGGATATTAAAAAGTGTAAATGAAAAGTGAACGTTAGAAAACAAAGACTAACTGATACACGCAACTAAAGGGATTTATAAAAGGGCACTGATCAGAGAACAACGGGATGAGTCTATGGCTCTCTAGCCGACCTCTTCTCCAGCATCGCTTCCTTCAACCTTTTCATAGGGACTGGAGTTCTAATAGATTTATGTATATTTTTTCAGTACAGTATGAGTCATGAGATACTGTAAAAATACACATTATAGTGAATCTCCTTTCACAAATCTCTGTGGATGTAGGCCTTATGTCGAATTACGTAAATACTGTGTATCTCTCAATTTATTTATTTATTATCCACATACGTACAGCCGCATCGGAGTCTTGCCAGAGGCTCCAAACGACATCCAACGAATCCCAACTCGCACTAGTGGACTAAGAATAATTATTTTTCCTATCCTGACCTGTTGGCCAATTTTTATGACATCAAAAGTTGGCGCCGTTTGTGGGATTCGAACCCACAACCACACGGTTAAAAGCTGTGAGCTCCACCTTTGAGGCTGCCAGTGTTCTCTGACCCCGACAAAGTCACCGCCCGCCTACTAGGGTGCCAGGTCGCCAGTGTTCTCTGACCTCGCCTAGCTCACCCTCTCGGGCGCTCGCCTCCCTCCACTCAAGGCCCACCAGCCCGCCACCTTTTACGGCCCGTCAGCTCACCACCTCTCCTACGCCCTCTCTTCCTCATGCCCAATCGTCTTTTGCCAGCCTGGGCTTGCCGACCCAGCTCGCCATGCATGCTCGCTTAACATAGCACGTAGCTCGCCCACACCTCTTGCCACTTGGGCACTCGCTAGATCGCTTACCACATGGGAGCTGTGTTCCTAGCTCACACGGACTTCCACCCATACACTCAGATCACCAAACTCGCCCTCTCGCCCACCTCACAGGTCACCTTGCTTGCCCCACTTGGGACCTCTCACTCAGCTCGCCTCACACGTGATCTCGCCATGCACACAGCCTACTTGGGCTCGTTGGTTGCCCAAGTCACCTAACACACCCACAATGCCTAAACACTCACTCACCTCACGGCTGGATTCACGTAGCTCACCTCACCCGCTCAGAAACATCCATGGATTTACATACAGTAAGTCTCCCCTTCGAGACTCGCCTCTTTTCTCTTTTATTTGCTTGGACAGGTCACTCACCATCTCGAATCCCGGGAACTAAAAATGCAGCAATACAACGGAACTGATTTAAACAAATTTTATACTCTGACTGTGCACATGCAAACTTGGACTCAACGGCATGTGAAGTCATATTTCTACTAACAAAATTGTTTGTTTTGCAGCGCAAAGTCGAAGCACACCTCTCGTCATACGGGATTAGGTTTAGTTGCGGGGTCGTCCGGCCACCCACGACAAGCCCAACGATTCACTCGTCAAGGGCTCGAGGTCCAGTACTCAAATGCACTCGTCAAGCCCTCACATCCAGGATAGGCTTGAGGCTTGTGATCCGCCTACCAAGCACACTCGACAAGCCTCATCCTAGATGCTTGCGAATCGCGGGGTTGAGTCTCGGGTCCAAACCCGCTCATAAACTCTCGCATGCCTGTTATCCCGCCAGTGACAGCTTGTGAATCGCGGGGTTGAGTCTCGGGTCCAGACCCGCTCGTAAACTCCCGCACGCCTGTTATCCTACCAGTGACAGCTTGTGAATCGCGGAGTTGAGCCTCCTCGCACGCCGATTCGCTTACCAATAAGCGCTTGCACTCAACTCCATCGGAAGCTTTGGAATATCGGCATATTACAGCAATCTCTTAATAAAATATATATTGCATATTTTTGTCTTTTTTACGACAAGCTCGAAAAACGAACAACCACTTTCTCAGTTTTCGTATATTTTAGAATTCCTACCCAAATACCTTTAATAAGAATTCGCGAGGTTTGGTGAGGGAAAAATATCACAAGTAGGGCCCAGACCAACTGTTTGTTACACTAAGAGATAAGAAGTGAGGGTAGGTGCAGAAACGTGTGCTTTGGACAGAGTGTAGGATATTAAGAGGTGTAAATGAGAAGTGAACGGCGGAAAACACAGACCAACTGATACACGCAACCAAATGGATTTATAAAAGGGCATTGATCAGAGAACAACGGGATGGGTCTATGGCTCTCTGGCTGACCTATTTTCCAGTATCGCTTCCTTCAACCTTCTCATAAAGACTGAAGCTCCAATAGATTTATGTATATTTTTTCTGTACAGTGTAAGTCATGAGAAACTATAAAAATATACATTATAATGGATTTCCTTTCCCAACTTCTGTAGATGTAGGTCTTATGTTGAACCACTTAAATACTATGTCTCTCAATTTATTTTTCTGCTATTCATGTACATACAACTATACTGGAGTCTCGTCGGGAGTTTCAAACGACGTCCAATGAATCCCAACTCGCACAAGAGAATTGTAAATGATTTTTTTTTTATAATTTTAATCTAATGACCGATTTTTACGATATAACAAAAAGCATACCAAAGCTTTGGAGGAGATTCCAGCCTAACTTTTGTGATGACTGCCTGAAGATACAGTGGAGGCGCTAAGCAACGGCTTGTATAGATCGGCTTCGTATTTCGAGTTTTTTTTATAAGGAAAAGGGCAATGATGAGAGCCTCCCAAGTACATGGTCGATATATTAATACTTAATTTATAAGATATAAACTTTTAAATTTAACTTAAAAATGAATCATGTTACATTAGTAGGTGTAGGCGGTAGCTGAGAAAAAAAAATAGGTGGAGGTGGTAGTATTAAATAAATAAATAAAGCTGTAGGTAGTATACTTTTTTACATCGACTTTGTAAATATAATTATTTATTTATTTGTTTATTACCTTTCAGTGTGATATTAGATTATGAATAGCATCTGAAATTGATCAACTATACATGTCGATTAAACCAACTTGGCACAATCATGTCAGTACATGTCGATTAGGTGTAGTGCTCCCTCGTATAAAGGTTTTGGTTAGATGATTTGACATATAAATGAGAGTAATGTTATTTATTATATTATTATTTTATTATATAATATGTGATGCATTTATTATTATTTATTTAATAATAATAAATATTAAGAATGAATAAAATAACTACAAATCCAACCTAACCGCAAATCCAACCCAAAAGACCTATTTTGATAAGATTAACTCAACTCGAAAGACCTGTTCCGATTAGATTAAAAGTGGAATTGAGTATCTCGATACTGCTTTCGACCTACTCGTTAAGTAATTGGGTAATGCCCAATAACTTAGACAATTAGAGCAGTCCCAATGGACTCTATAAAATAACTATTTTTGTAAAATATAGCTCAAATATAGCTAAAACCATTAAATTCATGCTCTAATAGAGCCTTTAAAATAAAAGAATTTTACATTCATCTACAATGATTGTGCTACATGTAGCGCAATCCTGTTCATGAATGTAAAAATATTTTAATCGTTTTTATTGATTGCACTACAGTCGTCCAATGAAGTCACTGAGTCAGCCTCCGTCATCTTCAACGTTCGATCTACTGCTGGCCACCACTAACGACACCGCCAGCGTCATTGGCGTCGCCTCATGTCGGTGACGATACCCCTGCAATTCCAGTTCCAGCAACCTTGCGTTTATCCTTCACGCACCGCTCGCACTTTAAAAATGGGTTTCGGTCATCACTATCGTCGTTCGACCCGCCGACGGCCACCATGTGCTACATCGCCAGTATCACCGACATCGCCTCACTCCGGCGACCATCTCCTAAAAATACCATCTCTGGCAAGCAGCTGTAGGCTCCCACGCACAAACTCTAGCTCCGGCGATATGCTTCTTTCAACCAGACGCTTTTTTAAATTTATAAAATATGAATATTTTAAAAGATATAGAAAAAAAATAGAGATGTTGATGGATGATAAAATGTAAATATGAATAGCTAAAATAGAAAAAGTGTATTTTTGATAGTTAAATTTGAAAGAATTTTAAAGTGTTCATTGTGAGTGCTCTTTGGTCTTTGTTTTGTCTCTCACTCTTTTTTGCTTGATTCCTCTATTTGGAAATATCCGTTCGATTTCTTTGCCGATTGCTGCTCTTAGCCTTTCAGTTCAGTGTTTCTACGTGATCGATTTCTCCACTGATTGTTCCTCTCAGTTCGATTTCTTCGGCAATTGTTCCTTAATTCGATTTCTTCACCAATTGCTCCTTTCATTTATTTGTCGATTTCTTATTGCCGTACGTTATGCTTTCTCACTAAATTTTTCACATTTTCTTATCATTTCTGCTAATTTATATTCGACGTCTTTATCTTTAATTTTTTATTGTACTCTGGTTGATATATATTGAGATTTTTTTTCTTGTCCAACATTGACACCCAATGTTATTTGGTTGGAGTATGTTATGATCTTGGTCCCCTGGATGAGTCTCTGTATTGTACTAAGGAAGGATTTGTGGAAATGCAACTTAAGTGTTTGTAAAAATGCAAAGGAAAATCCTATAGATGTTTCTGTTATAGAACTACATCTAACCACAGCAAGAAAAACAATGAAAATGTTTAACTAATTCTGGGTATGTCTCAGAAAACTGAACTCTTTATTGTTCCCAAAAACAAGTATTATGTGAATCTTCCATGGCCAAAGACCTTACTCCTTATGCCTTGTTGATTTTAATATGGCAGAAGCACCCAAATTTCTCAAGTTTATTGAAGTAGTATAAACTTTTAGTTTGTTAGATTTACCAGGTTTTTCCATTTTTCTGTACTTTTAATAATGTCTTTCCATTTATGTATCTTATATTAAAGAAAAGTGACATTAATTTTATTTTTTGCTTTAGTTACTATTGTTAGAGAAGAATCTTCAAAGTAGTTAAAAGAAGGGAATTCATTTTCTGGAGGCTATTAGATGGCTTAAATCATGTGGAGGTTATGGAGAGAGGATTGGAAGTTATCAGATATTTGCAATTGCTTCCATCATTCCATGTGTCTTCCTTTGTGTTTACATGTTCTTGGTGGTAGCTGGGTTTTGTATTCGAAACAATTCTACAGTTACTTAGCTTTTATTTTTTCAAAATAGTGCTACAGACTTGCAATTATGTCACATAACTTATGTGCTAGTGCTATCCTGCTGGCTGCTAGCCGTTAGCCTCTGGATGCTGTATTGTAAAACCTGTTGGTTGTTGATCATTTATTTTATTTTGTAGCTCTTGTTTCCTTTACATTTATTTTGCCCCTCTTGTCTGAATTGGAAAATTCCAATGTTTGTGGCCTATGTTTTTTTAACTTGCATAATTTTTTTGGCATTAGATTAGTAGACCCAAGTGTGGTTCTAGAGATTATAGGATAAAGACGAGGAACTTCATTACTATGTGAATTAGTATACCTACTTATGATGATTACTTCGGTTGTGTTTATCTCAAATATGTGCATTTCATGCACCAAGACTAGTCAAGAAAATAGTTCTTTAATGCTATCTACTTTATGTGCAATTAGGGATCAGATAATCAAAAAGGCTTAGGGAATCATGCCATAAATTTTGAATCCTAAAAACCTGAAATGAAAAATAATAAAAAAAAAACACTATGGTCGGACATTAAAGTTTGCAAGTTCTGGAAGCTAATATGATACTTTTGCCATGCTTCCATCATATGTTGGAACAAATAGATCATTTTCCAGAGAAACAACATAATCTAATGCAGTCATTTGATTTGAGACGAGGGATAAAAAAAAAATCAACGGAATACCAATTATCCGATAAAGGTATCGAGTTTGGCTAATTGGCCAAACGGCCTATCGACACTTGTTGCAGTTGCGAGACAAAAATTTTCTTGTCGGGTTGGGTTGGGTCGGAAGTTCACCCTTAATAAATATGTTAAATGTTATATAATAAGATGAAAATAAAATAGTAATATTGTGTATATAACTTTTTTATGAATAATGAAAGATAACAAACAATTTTATAATTCTATATTGATACATGGAATGACGTTGATAAATAACATTACTAAAAAACAAGTCTAAACTATTAGACAACTAGCATTTATCTTATAGACTACCTTAAAGAACAGTTCAACTCAGTAAAATCAGAAGCATAATATTCGCATGGCATCAATAATATAATAAGCTTGAGTTAACTATAAATGAAATATGAAATTTAAAAATCCAACCATAATCTTGAATCATGCTTGTCTGTGCTAATTAACTTAATGGCCGTTGGTAAGATATTTAGTGACCCAGTCACGCAACCAAACCCAGCCCGGCCCAGCTCAGCCCAACCCATCCAAAAGCATAAGCATTTTGTGCGTGTCAGTCGAGTAGCATCGTTAAACAGGCCCCAAACCATTGCCAGCTACCTAACCCGCCGTAAAATGGCATCCGCAGCCATAGCCATGTCCTCCGCCTCCAGAACTCTCCTCCTCTTCTCCCCCTTTAAAACATCCATTTCCTTTCGCAAAATTCCAAAACTACCTTCCTCCGTGAATACTGCCTGCTTCTGCTGCTGCTCCTACTCCACTCAATTGCAATCTCAATTTCAAACCTCTCGGCGCCGCGACGTCGTCGAAATACTCCAGCAACGCGGTCTACTCGAGTCAATCACTAGCTCCACTATCCACGACGCCGTTTCCTCCGGACCCGTAAAAGTTTACTGCGGCTTCGACCCCACCGCCGAGAGTCTCCACCTTGGAAACCTCCTTGGCCTTATTGTCCTTTCCTGGTTCCAGCGCTGTGGCCACCACGCAGTTGTTCTAATCGGCGGAGCCACCGCCCGTGTAGGCGACCCCTCTGGAAAGTCTCTCGAACGCCCGGAGCTCGACGTCGACACGCTGCAAAAGAACTCTGACGGGATCCGCGGCACCATCTACAAGATCCTCCTACGGAATTCTGAGAACTTCTCAATTCTGGACAATTACGACTGGTGGAAAGAGGTCAGGTTGTTAGATTTCTTGAGAAATGTGGGTCGGTACGCGAGGGTCGGGACGATGATGGCCAAGGAGAGCGTGAAAAAGCGGTTAGAATCGGAGCAGGGAATGAGCTATACCGAGTTTACTTATCAGCTCTTGCAAGGCTATGATTTTTTGCGACTCTTCGAGAAGGAGGGGGTGAGTGTGCAAATAGGAGGAAGTGATCAGTGGGGTAACATAACTGCCGGGACCGAGTTGATTCGGAAGATTTTGCAGGTTGAGGGGGCGTTTGGATTGACATTTCCTCTTCTGCTAAAGAGTGACGGTACCAAGTTCGGAAAATCGGAAGATGGCGCGATTTGGTTGTCTCCGTCAATGCTCTCTCCATATAAGTTTTACCAGTACTTCTTCTCAGTGCCGGATGCGGATGTGGTGAGGTTTTTGAAGATCCTTACGTTTCTAGAGTTGGAGGAAATTGGTGAGCTAGAGAGGGAGATGGGCAGACCCGGGTACCTTCCGAATAGCGTGCAGAGGAGGCTTGCGGAGGAAGTTACGCGGTTCGTACACGGGGAGGAGGGGTTGAGCGAAGCGGTTAAGGCGACCCGGGCGTTGAGGCCGGGGGCAGAGACCAAGTTGGATTGGCAAACGATTGAGGGGATTGCGGAGGACGTGCCATCTTGTTCTTTGGCGTATAATGAAGTGCTAAATCTCTCGCTCGTTGATCTCTCAGTATCGGCTGGTTTGTTGGAGAGCAAATCGGCTGCCCGGCGGTTGTTGAAGCAGGGGGGTTTGTACTTGAATAACAGTAAAGTGGATGGCGAGAACAAGAGAATTGAGGCAGAGGACGTCGTTGATGGGAAAGTTATCCTTCTGTCTGCGGGAAAGAAGAACAAGGTGCTTGTACGGATATCTTGATTGCTTGATCTAAATCTATATTCTACTATTTATTGAGCAGTCAAGTTTTTATTTTTTGTGCTAATCATAAACAATTTCATTGAATGAATTGATTCTTAGTTGTCTAGTTACTTTTTGAATATCTTGTCTGCTCTACAATGCTTTAATTTTCATGCTTGCAAACACTTGAAAGTTGACATATGGAACGGTTACGATCTCGAAAGTTCAATATATGAGATATTGCAATAGGATGAATCCATTATTATCCTTTTTTGTCTATTTATCAAAGAAGAATTCTACTCATCATCTTCATACCACACATTACACATAATTTTTAATTTTTTAATTTTTTTCTCTTACTAAATGTGTGGTATATAGACGATAAGTTGAAGAACTTATGATAAATACTTTACATGATCCCCGAGGGAACTGTTTTGGTTACCCTAACCTGGCTTTAACAGTTCTGGTTAGGCTATATTTCTCTGTATCTGATTGGGCTCTGAATTAATTAAATTTATGTTTCTTATTTCCCTTTGAGAAAAAGAGGTCTAAAGAAGATGAAGAAGAATGACTTGTTAACACCATCGAATTGGGTAGGCAGAGTATTGTTTAAGGCATGTTCTCATGGGAGAGTTTTTTGGGTTACCACTCGTTACCCAGAGAAAAGAATTCAGACATGATCAATAAGTTTTGTTTAAAATTGGACAGACTTGCAACTTTAATCTCTATGAGTCATGCTTATATGGCTATATCTCTCTTGAACCCGGATTTCATGCAGAACATGTTCTTCTTTGAACATAATGTTTCTCAGGTTTGACACAACTAGCTGGAAAGGCGGTGACGGCTCTCTCTCTCTCTCATTCTTTCTTTACTTGTTTTCAGATAGTAAGCAATTCAAACATTAATCTGTTCAAGAAAAGGGAAAGTGGTATATTTCAAGCCCATCAAAGTGAAACCAAAGTCTTAGGATTTTCAGCACATGTAAAAGTGTTTGGTCATCTGACTCAATAAAATATCTGCTTTGGTTATCCTTGGTTAAGCTTATGTGATAGATATTTAAGCTATTCTGCCATCTAATTTCTATCATCCTTTTTTCTTTCTAAGTAAGCGGGGACTATTAGTGATGCACTGTTAATTTTGATAGTTTTTATCAGTGTGGGCTACTGCATTGTACTCAGCTACTGCATTAGATTGCACTACTACTCTTTATTTCTTACTTTTCCATGTAACAAAGTTTCCTCATAAAAATGTACAGTACCTAGTAATAGATCTCCTATCCAGTATAGTCTTTTTCATTAGCTTAATTGAAATATTCAACTTGAAGATCCCAACTGGAAGACCGGAAGCTTATTTAAGATAATGAATAATATGAATAACAGTAAACAAACGTGGGGTGGGCTTGGCGGCTTCCAAAAAGTAAAAACTGACTAACTGCTTCTGAGACATCCAGTCTAATGATGGTCAAAGAATCAGCTTCCCCTGACTGGTTGATGATACCAACAGAACTTCTTAAGTATCCTTCAACTTTTAATGACTTTCTCGGAACCCCCAGCTATGTTGTGATGAACTGAAATACAGCTATGTTGCAAAGAAGGAACTCATATTTCAGATCCTTTTTCAAGACCTCCCATTAATCAATCTTCTTACTTCCACCACCATCATCATCCTCCATCCTCCATCCTCCTCCATCCGGGTTCTCCACTAGAGCTTTTCATCCCTGAAAAATTGCTATTAGAGAGCATCGGTTCTGCAATTTTCACCTTCTTGGCACTTCCCCTCTGGCTATGGCATGCACTGACAGTCCTCTTCAAGATTGTCAGCTCATCTTTGATGTGATTGGATGCCTCCTTGATAACAGAGTCCAAAGAGTCAATGCCACTAGTCATGCTTTCCGTTCTCTGCAAGGTCTTGACAGTGTGCTCTTCAAAGTGCTCTCAAGTTCTGGACTTCGGCCAATGCAGGATCCAACCATTGGCAAGTAAAGTCCACCACCACTAGTACAATTGAATAAAAGGGCTCACGGTGACATGTAAGGCCAAGAAGGTTAAAGAGTCAAACGAGGGAGCTAGTACCAAAAACCAGCAGACTTAAACTTCTACTAAAGTAGGTCCTACTATACATCATTATTTGAATATGTTATCAGGGATTGTAGCATATTACATTTGCATGCATTGATGCATGGTGCACAATGGATAAATTCGTCTCTCGTGTTGGGCCAATTCTTTTTTTTGATATTGGGGGATTTGGGGAGGGGGATTGAAACTCAGACTCGTGTTGGGCCAATTCTCAATCAGGCTAAACTTGTTCAAGGATCAGGTACACCTTACATTTGGTTGTTATAATATTATGCTGATGTAATTTTGTTTTGTATTTTTTGAAGCACAAATACCCATAGTGTTTTTGGTTTGGGAAGGGGCATGGTTGGAGTGCTCGTGGTGGCATCTATGGCAGATGTAAGTGGCTGCTGGTTGAGTCAATTTTTCGGAGAGGATTTATTGGTGCTGGAGCTCCTATTTCTCATAGATGGCAAGGTGGAGTTGTAGGCACTAGTTGGTCATAGTAATCATGGTCAAGAGTGTTAGTGCTGGAGTAGCCATGAGATTAGGTGGGGTCAGGTCTGATAAAATTTTTAGGGTGCTGCTGCGGGGAAGAAAGGGTTGTTAGTGGTACTGGCAAGGTGATGGCTCTGGTAATAAGCCACCGGCAGTGCACATGGGATTGGTGGTGCACTCCAACCAGTGCCGTCCGTGGTTCTGTGTCGAGACGGTCCAAAAACTTTGCCATCAATTGGCAAAGCTTCAAAACAGCGGTATTATCGCAACTAACAGGGTTTTGATTTTATGAATTATGACTAAAAATAATGTTTTTTTTTTTTATTTCTGTTGAATTCTTGGTGGATGTATGTATAGTTTTATGGTTGTTGGGATGATAGGATAGCACAAGGCATGTTGAATGTAGGATGGTATATAGTTTCTATTAGAGGATTTTAGGAAGTTGCGAGTTAAAGATAGTTTTTTTTTTCGTTGACTTAAATTGTGTTCATAATATTTTGCTTTTGTGGTTTTGTAATTTGCTAATTGTCAAGTTTCGTAGGTACCCTTCAATGCGATTTCTATGTAGGATTATTTTTATTTTTTTGGACATAAATAAACGTAAAATGTAAAGCTGAAAAGTATTGATTTAGGAACACGAGTTTCACTTTCACAAGGAAGATTCGAAGAACTTCCCCTCTTTTATTTTTTTCCTTTCTTTTACAAGGGTATTCAAATTCAACTTTGAAGAAGTTGGTATTCTATATCTCGTTTAACGAATTTAAGGCGATTGAGCATTTTGTCAATTTTATATGTTGAGTTATAATTTTTCGATACCCTTTGAGAAGAATGCTTAAGATTACTCTCATCAAAGGTGACCACTCCTCCCCTATTGACCACAAGTTTCACTGTCGTGAGCATCATGGCCACCCTTAGGATATTCCTTCCAAATTTCTTATTTGTTTTCATTCTTCCCCCTTTTTTCCCCACCAAGCGTCAAGGTGAACTTGAATCACTTCATCATGGAGGCAACATACCCAAAATTTGGTGTCCATCAAAAAAGCTCATAATAAACCAATGAACATGTCTTGGGATTAAAATAAAATTCCCTTTTCTTTTTTTAATTCAATCTCTCAATGCTTATTTGTGACTTAAATCGATATTCGAATTATTAGGTATGGACCTTGAGAGTTTAGAGTTTTGTACTTCTCAACTCAATATGTTTCCAACTTATAATCAAACCTTCCCTTTTATTGAAGAAAAAAATAAAAGAGAAATGTTATCTTTTATTATAGACTTTTTCGTTTTAATCAACATATTAATAAACAATATTTTAAGTAGCTGCTCGTTTTCGTGCTTGATATATAAACTTACTTAAATTGTATCAAATTAGCGTATGGTTGAAGATAATAGATATAAAATGAAAAATAGCATTGCTGAACAATGTAAGTTAATATCTAAATAGAAGTTGCCCAATTTTAATGAATGCAACAGGCTTTTATAAAAAGAAAAAAGAAAAAATCTAAATATAAGTTTATGTCTAGATATAAGATGGTGGATAATTTTTTTTTCCTTAATTTAAGTAAAAATAAGAAATATTAGAGCTTATTTTATTCTCGAGTTTCCAAAAATAAAAATCTAGGAGTTAACCAAAAGATAAGGGGAAAACACTTCTATATTAAAAAAAAAAAAAATAAAGATAAATGGAAAGAGAAATGCTATTTATTCCGTTCCAAACTATCCCGATCTCATTCTGCTTTCCTTTTTTTTTTTTAAAGTTTTTTTTATATGATTTTTAAAGAAGTGTTTTTAAATAATGTTGTGATTTTTTTCTATTTTTAAAAAATATTTTAAGATGTTAAAAAAATTGTGTAAAATAAATGTATAAACGGAAAACAAGTGTTTTTTTTTTAATTTTAATTTTTTAATTTTATATAAATAAAAACTGAAAAAAAAAAAAAACGGGATGTCAATCGGACATTTCCCAACGGGGTAGGTAGCATTTCCCAAACGGAAAACACGCAATACTTCGTAAATAGCCATTTGTCGAAGGGCAAAATTGCAATAAACTAATTCACACGTCCATCTTTTTATATATATATATATACATATATATACATAATAAAAGGAATTGGCTTCCCACAACGAGGGGGAGGAGGCGGCAAGTGAGAGAAAGAAAGCGTGAGAAACTTCTCCCCTTCTCTCTCTAAAAACTCGAACGTATTATAGACAAACCGAAAGAACCGCTCTCTCCTCATTTCTCACCAAAATTACGCACATTTTCGCTTTCCCACATTCAGCCAACGCTCTGTCACTGTAAGAACAACATGCTCGCTCGTTCTTTTTTCTCGTATTGCCCTGTTTCTATGCCTTTAACTCAACAAGTTCCTATTGTTTCTGGCGGGAATGGAGGTTTTGCCTTGTTGTCGGTGGCTTTTGATTTTTCCCCATTTCTTGTTTGACTTCTCTTGTTTCTAGGTTCTAGAACTTGTACGGTTTGATGGACATTTTGCTAGTTGAGTGTTTGTGGTGATGCGTTTTATTGGTCTTGCACTTGGGTTGATGTGCGTCCATTTAAATGGGATCCCGCAAACAGAACGTTCTAGGGTTTCTTTTTGTTCTCTTAGATATTGGTCTCTTTTTTTTCTTTGTTGGGTAGCTATAAAGGCCAACACATATATACTTACCAGTTTTATGTATTTTTCCATTTTTGTGAGATTGAAAGTACTCCCATCACGTTGTTATACTAAAACATGACATTATCGGGTTTCTCAATGTTTCTCTACGGCATCCTTGTATCCATGCACATTAGTTTTATATTTAAATTAGTGCAACTATGATTACGAGGTTGTTGAACGCTCTTTCTTGGTTTGAGTTACTCGAAGTGATTTGGTCATCATTTTTGGTTGTAAGGTTTTTGTATTCTACATATAGCTATGAACCCAATTGATATGACTGAGGATTGCTTAATGAGTCATTCCGAGCTATGTGTTGTGTCAGGTAAGAGATGAATGTATCATATCCTGATGTTTAGTGAATTGCCTTTTTTGCTCTTATTATGCTCTGTGATTGATTAAGATTTGGAAAAATGAAAATGGAATAGGAAATTCGAATCATATTTAGGAAAAATTATATCTTAAGCCAGTGTGTAGAATACACCTAGTAAAGTCCCTACATGGTATAATTTGATTTGGAAGATAAATTTTAAAATTTGAATCTTGCAAGTCAAATATTATTATTTGATTGATGTGGATTGTGTGCTCTACTCGCCGACTTGAAAATAGAACAACTCCATATTTAGTATTACAGTATTATGCTTTTTGTTCCACACTGGTAAGAAGAAGAAACCTAACCAAACTGTTTTTGTTGTTAAGTTGCAGATGCACCCACTGCATATTGAACTTGCAACCTTGACCTTTCTATATGATTGCCTTTGATACAGGAAGTGAGGGTCCTTGTTTGGGTTGTTATTACTGGTGGTGGACAGAGCTATCACAATGCCTTTGCTGAAAAGAAAGCCTTTTTCCTTGGCAGAACCGCCTGAGGATTTGGAGTCTAGTGAGCTTGTTTACCAAGTTCGTTTCACGAAAGAGATATTTAGGGATTATTTGTATCCTTCTTTTTAGTTCTTATTAAATTTTTATTTTTGGATTTTTCTACTCCACTTGGTTGCTGAAGAAACCAGCTGAAAGAAGATTACAAATTCAGTTATGCAGTTTTTCTGCTTCTGGTATTGACCAGATGAAAAACTAGACTTGATGGAGCCAAATAATTTTATTTGATTCTGTTGGGAAAAATTTCTGAGTCCCCAGTTATGAATGACTTTTTATCAAGCTTTACATAATTCAATAACCAGATCCCACTGGACATTACCATTAGTTTGTCTTTCTTAACCTAGATCAGGGAATATCTGAACCGAATAAACTTGTATCGACGAAGAGTTTGGGTTTGTAAAGTCACTGGGAAAACTAGCTTGACTTATGAGGAGGCTTTGGTGTCAGAAAAACGGGCAGCAGAAAAGGTTCAGGAGTTCCCCAAAGAGCTTATGGCTCCCTCACTATGTATCATCCAATACAGTAAGTACTCATCAACCCATATTACAAATAAAATCTTTTACCTTGATGTGTTATCCAGATTTCCTTCCCCCCTCCCTCCCTATATCAGTGTGTATGTGTGTCATTGCCTTTAGATTGCTGTCTGGTTCATGGGTATCCTGGATTCCCATAAAACTCCAAATATACATGCAAACACACATCATGGGAATTCTGGATCAAAATCTTTAGTGTGTCAGGGTTTGTTAACTTTGTTTTGTTTGGTGATGCCAAGAAAGGTGGTTGATGTTTACTTTATTGGAAAGTTTTGATTGGATGACATGGAATAGTCCCATGTTGAATGCGGGTTCTCTTTGAATTATGTGAATAATATGGAGAGGTGAAAACAAGCCCACATGCAATGGTTTGGAGCTATGTACTATTGATCTGAGTTATTCATTCTTGTGATTAGGGTCTTCTCTTCTTATTTAGGATTTATAAATGGTCCAAATTCTAGACTGTAATTGTAACACCCCTTCGCGTTAAGGATATAATGATACTTTTCATTTGTATCATAATGCTAAGATTTAAAATTCTCTAAATTACTTTTCATTCGTATCATAACGCTAAGATTTAAAATTCTCTAAATCAAACACTTAGCAATTTTCGATAAGGAACATAAATCAGCGTACCAAGACATTACTAAGTACTCATGAGGTTAATATCAGACTCTTCATGGCTTCTTTGGATGGTCAGACTAATTGGCTCTCAGATAAAGTTTCTTTTACTGTATTCCCTGTGACCCTGAATGTGATTCATGGAGACCGGCTGTGCACTAATAAGCTTAAGGCATGTGAATATATTGATGCTATATAAATTAACTTCTTGAGCTGTAATTTTTGTGAATAGTTTGGGTAAATATTAGAATGTTATTGGATAAAAACAGTCCGTTAAGAAAGAAAGAGATTTGGAGACATGTTTGTCACAAATTGATTTTAGGTGTTATGATAATGTGCTTAACATTCCTAGTGTGTTGTTGGCTAATCATGAGTTGGCTCGCTCCTTCAAGTTATTATTTTCCTTGGAGTGACAATTTTTTGTTGTTGTTCTATATCTCCTGATCTTTTGTTTTTGCAGGTAGGCTTTCACTGAAGGATCTTGCTGACAAAATAGCTGAAAAGTTGCGGCACCACTTGTTTGTAGGTGCTGAGTTGTATGGAAGGAAGGACAACGATCTATTCCATGCAAAATATCAAAAGTTCTAGAGGAAGCTCCTGAAAAAATCCAATATGAGGTCACATGGCTTGATAAAAATAAGACAGTAATGGAAAATTCATTTGTGAATAGAGAAGATTTAGTACATAAGAAGTTGCCTTTTAGCAGAGCTGTTTTGAAGTCTTTTATTCGGGAATCTACATACCGAAGTGCTCCTTGGGTCCTTCATGATAAACTGGCACAACATCATGGAATTTCAACTGATCCTCCAGAAGAGTTAAGGAGCCAAGTTTTCTTCAAGGATGGTCAAGTAGTCTGCTACAAGAAGCCAAGGAAAAATGAGGACGATAGAAAAAGTGGCATGGTAATTATTTATAGCTTGTTTGGTCCTCTCTTTTGATATGGTTATGATGTCATTGTTTTTCTCATGTCTATCATATTCAGGAAGTCAAAAAAGAGTCTGGAAAAAATAAAAGGAAGAAGATAGATGGTGAGAGATTTGGTGTTGCAATCATAGAGAAAGGTACACATACTGAAGTGACCTTATTGTGGTCTGCTTTTTTGGCCCTTTCAGCTTGCAGTATGTTTTATATTGTTGCTCGTGGCAGAGTACGGTATCAATGTTTACAACTTTTTAGTATTTTGTTTTGGCAGAGGGTGCTTCAGGCTCTTTTTAGTAGTACTTTCTTGTGAGGTAAAAATTGTTAGAATTTCCATTGCATTGTTTTTATTGTTTTCTTGAATTTTCAGAAGATGACCGACCAGTGGAAGAACCTATTAAATATCCAATTGATGACCTGTTGGTGCAACCTGGTCCAGATGATCCTATTTTCCCCGACCGCCCTTCTCCATTGAGGGATTTCAATGTTCCCATGGATTGTGTTGGGGATCTTTTGATGGTCTGGGATTTTTGTTCATCATTTAGTAGGCTGTTGCACTTGTGGCCGTTCACTTTTGAAGATTTTGAAAATGCCATCTGTCACAAAGACAGCAGTCCGATTCTCCTTGTGGAATCTCATTCAGCTCTTCTTCGATTGCTGATAAAAGATGATGGTGAATATTTATTGGCTGTAGAGAAAAGAAATCGGAAATTAAAGGTTAACATTCCATCCACATTTTCTTTGTGATTTATATATCTTTTGTCCTGTTAACAGTTGGCATGCCCTGATTTATCCTTTCCATTTCAGATCACCCAGATCAATTGGACAGAGTATTTATGCGATTTTTTGGAATGGATGGAACTTCCTGAATTATGCACTCATATAGCAACTATTAAGCGGGGGCATTATGGCCTTTTGGATGCTCATGCTAAATTGGGAATCTTACGAGAATTGGTTAACCAAGTGCTTCAAACAGATATTTTTAGGGAGAAGTTGGATGACGTTATTGAACAGCGGCAGGAACTTGGCGCCACAAGAAGGGGGGAAGCATTAGAAGAAGCCAGAAAGAAAAGGGAGGAGAAGGAACACTTGAAGGCTGAGTTTGACACCAATGGATTAACTGATCAAAAATTTGTAGAGAACACAGAAAATGTAGAAGCAAATGATAACCTTAGTAAACAGAATGGTCAATTAGAAAAGAAAGGAAAAGGGGAGGTCCTTTCACATCAGCAGGACAACGCATCCAGAACTTGGTTTTGATTCTTTCTTACACTAAGAAAGTATATTCCATAATGAAATCTTTTATCTGAGACTTATAATTTATATTTTTCTCATATTTTTGCAGTGATAACAATTTTCCAAGCACTGCATCAAAGAAGGCCAAGAAGCAGAATTTGTATGTTGAAGCCCCAGCAGATAATGACAAAGATTCTAGGAAGGAAGGGTTGAAATATTTGAAGGATGATAAAAAGGAAGTGACTGAGAGAAGTAATAAAGAACAGAGGGTTAAATCAGTCTCCTTACTCTCATCTTTTGTAATGTTATTTCGTGCTTGCTTGTGTTTGTGTATTTTTTTTATTCATGTTTTCTTGCCATTGTTCCTAACACAGAGAGTGTTTTATGAACGGGAGATGGAGAAACGAGTGATACGCACCAACCCCTTGGGCAGAGACAGACATTGTAACAGGTATTGGTGGCCTCGACGCGATGGGAGAATAATTTATGAGAGTTCTGACTCCAAGGAGTGGGGATACTACAGTAGCAAGTCGGAGGTATTCATTCGACTTACCTATTTTATACTGTGTTCATTTCATATATTTTGTAATTCCTATTTGGCTTTCTTGATTAGCTGGATGCTCTGATGGGTTCACTGAATATCAAGGGTGAGAGAGAGAGGGCACTTAAGAAACAGCTGGAAAAATCCTATAGCAGAATATGGTGAGTTACTTGACTTTTTCATTGAATACCTGTGCACATTTGTACCTCCGTGTGTATGCAGGTTGGCTGAACATTTCTTATTGAGTGGTTCTACAGCCACACATGAGAGATCCCAACAGGGACCCTGCTAGTGCAATTTTAATCTTTTTTTTTTTCATGCATGTTTAACACTTATAAACATTTAAAAAAAATACATCATTAAAAAAAAAAAATCCTTTATCACTAAGTAAAAATTAAATAATAACCCACTGTTGTGATCCCCCGTCGGTATCCCCATGTGTGGGTTCAGCATTTCTCTTTTTTATTCTTTTGCCTGTACGTGTCTGTCCTAGACAAGTAGACAAAGATCTGAGGCTAAAGAGCAGTGCTAATAGGTGTTATATATAGGAAGATTATCAAATCTGAACTTCTTTTTTTTTTTTTTTTATTTACTTTTACGTACATGTAAGGATCCTCAGTCAACTGAACTCGTCTTCATGGATGTTAAGCCCATCATATCTAAATACGATAAGAGGCAGCTCCCCCATTTTTTCTTTATTAGGGTTGAAGTCAACATTGGCCTGCTGCTATCAATCTGAATGAAATTAAATGGAAATTTCTTTGTTTGAATACAAGACTTTGTTGACACGGAGGGTGGGGCAACTCTTTGTCATTGTTATTAATCTAAAGCTACACTTTCGGAAGTTGGCATGTTTGGAGAAATCATAGTTACTCAGTACTTCCAAAATGTCTCCGTAGCTGCCCTGATTGTTTAATTGATACAACTGTTTTTTACAGTGCGGAGCTTCAAAAGAGATCAAAAGTTTTGGGTCACAAGATGGCAGTGGAGGAAGCTGTGCTTCGAAGATCTACGCGTGTCCGGGCTCCACCCAGGGAAAATCCTGCTAATGCATTCCTTAGGTATGTCAACAAGTGGAAGGAAGACTAACCGGGGCTTGAGTTTGGTACTGAGGACTATGGTTCCATTCATATAGGATAGGTCTTTTATACACTTAGAAATTATAGCTCACTGTAAGATGGATGAGAATAGAATTTGGTTGAATCAGGGCACATGCTCATTATTTTGTTCGTCGGGAATTTTGTAGTTAGGTGGGGGGTGGGTGGCAGTGAGTGAGTAGGGGCCTGGGCCATGTAATAAAGGAAAGGGATGGACAAGTTTTTCTTAATCCATGCCTCATAATAAACAAGCACGTGATAATTATTGACCTACAAATTTTATAAATGAACTTTTTGGGCATTTATCATTATAGCGGCGAATGACAAATGTTACAATCTTCGTTACTAGCTGTTGTGTGCGCGCGCTGTCATTCTTCTGCATGCTCTGTTTGGACACCATATGAGCAAGTTTTTTTTATAAGGGTAACAAGAGCTTATTTTATCTGGTCATGTCGATATATTTAACCTCTCACTCCAAGGATAACTAAATCAACTTCCAATACAAATATAATATTTACCATTGAAGTTTCTTCAAATCTGTCTTTAAGAATTAAAAATATAAAAACATCACACCATTTTCGTACTTATTGATGAGATTAGGTTTTAGGTTTGTTTCTTTAAAGAGTTGGACCTTGGAGAATCGGAGATGTTGGCTTTTCCTCCTACAAGACAAAAATTCACCGCACCTTTTAAAAAAGACTTTGAAGTCACAATTACATGGAAAAGAAATCACACAGCCAGTTAACAGCTATCCACAACTACACCCTGCTCAAAAAGCAGACCAGGATACAAAGCAGGCATGACAACATGATCAAGACCTTATCCCATAGATATTATTAAAAATGCAGGGCAGGTGCCTAGTATTAGAGGTGGGACCTTACAATCAACAACTGTGTCCTTGCTCGACCAAGAACTACATTACCTCAACCACAGCTCGACTGACAATCTTTCCCTGGTTGAGATCATGGAAGGCTTGACCTGCCTCCTCAAAGGTGTATTTTCTAGAAACCGCATTGGAAAGATTGAAGATGCCACTTTCTGCCAGTCTAACCAACTTGGGAAGATCTTGCCTTGCCCTTGCTCCATAGGACCCAATGACTTGAATCTGATCCATGAGAACATGAGAACAATGTAAGGGGTTGGAACTTGGAGCTATAACAACTCCAAATCATACACTGTGCAAAGGAAATTGTGAGTTATTAATGCGAAAACTTCCTAGTAAATATGTAGTTGTAGTGAAACCGAGCTGAAAACTGCATGGCTTTATTTGTCCCAAGGTAAGGTGAAAATTGCATTTACTCTAGCTAGAGCTAAGACTAAGATCTCTGTTTCTTTGAAATTGAAGCCAATTTTATAATATTCTGAATGTAAGGTAAATATTATTGAAGTTGGTGACAACCAACAAAGTCATAATTTACAAAATGATTTTATTTTTGGGTAAGGAAAAATGATTTTATTTTTGGGTAAGAAAAATGATTTTATACTACTGGGATGTGATGCCTTTCCTTCAATAGTCAATATCCCCCGTGCCACTGCGATGCCCAGATTAGGACATGCACATAGAGGGAGATTAGCAGTAGAAAGAAAAACCATCATAACAAGAAGGGAAAAGACAATATGAGACATTTAGGATGTAAATAATAATTTGAAGTGTCGAGAAACTACGAAGAAATAATGACAGTATTGCTTATCAGCAGATACTAACATGTTCTATCGGGTAAACTCAAGAGAGTGAGCATACTATATTGAACCAAAGAGTGAAACCAATAAAACAAAAAAAAGCCCATACAGGATCTTTAATCTATAACATTGATGAAAAAAACCAAGGGATACCACACTATACATGGAGTACGAGAAAAACACAGGATGCTACCAACTTTATTACTTTGGCTGACCTCTCCCTAGATTCCTTAATAGCTTTAGTTACAATCTACAACCTTCATCTTACTTATATATATATATATATATATATAAACAATCTACAACCTTTATGATTAAATCACAAACACCTTCCAGATCAGACCAAACTCAAAAAAGTATAAAATAAACGTAATAGAATTGGTGCAATCAATATTGATTGACAGGTAGTTCTCAATGAAGTCCTTGATGGAACTATATTTATCGATGAAGTATTAACTACATTAGCAAATATTTAAAATCCAGATATATTTTCCTTTCTCAAAATTATCAAATTTCAAGTTCTTCCCTAGAAATAATTATATCGAAATGCTCCTTGTCTTTTCTTGAAAGCTTTCATCTCAGTCCTTTTCCCTATAAATGACTACTAGAGTGACGTAATAGTTTGGCACTGCAACTTCGTTTATGACATAGCACACTTCAAAATAAAATTTATTGGATACAGAGTATGCACCTTTCTACGAACAAGACGATTAATATCCACCTCCCCTACAGCACCAGCTGGCGTAAGTCCAATCATTACAGCTTTTCCTCCATCTCTCACACTATTGAAACACTGAAAAAATGTCTGTGGTTTTCCCAAGGCTTCCACAGCAATATCCACGCCCAATCCCCCAGTAATTTCCTGTTCAAAGCAAGAGTACAATTAAGCAAACAGCGAGTTCGTTACTCGAGAAAGAATATAGTAAGTTTCTGTTTTGCATATTTGAATAAAATGGGGGAAAAAGTTTGACAATACCACTAACATTTTAAAAGTTGAGATCATTACCAAGAAAAACACAGTTAAGCTCAAATAAAAAGATAAAACACATACTCTTATCTTTTCAATGGCATCTTCCTGAATTGCATTTACTGTGTGAGTGGCACCAAACGACTTGGCCTTCTGAAGTTTTTCATCCTGAACATCCACAGCAATAATATCAGAAGCACCAAAGGCTCTAGCTATCTGCAAGCAACTGAAGCGGGTAATATTGTCAAATAAGGATAAAAGAGTTTATTAAACTTAACCATGAATGACAGACGTAACTATGCATTTAAATCTTGCAGAAATTCAATTGTGGAAAAGGGATGTCATCACTATAGACATGCTATTTTTGGCCTTGATCTGTTGCAATTATTTTTATGTGGGATCCACATGCAACGATGAATCAACAGGAGTCTTTGACGAGAATCTCATTGAGTGCAAAAGATAAGATTCTTCAACGGCAGCCCACAAATTGCAGTACTGTGGAATATGGTCCCTATCTATCTAACATGATGTATTTGGCATGAAATGAATAATAAAAATTTTGAGGATCGTGAATGGACGATGATTTTCAATACTCTATTACTTTAGGCAGCTTTTATGTATTTTAATTGACTCAGTTTTCATGATTTCTTGTCTCCTTCTCTATCTCTAGTTAGGTGTTACTCTTATATAATTTCTTATGTACTTGGGCTATACCCTTTGCTCTTTCCAATAAAATTTTCAAATACTTGTAAGAATAGTGTAACTTGGACCTCATTTTGTAGCAGTTTCAATGTCAACTTGCCCCCTTAGTCAAAACCATCGTTTATTTGGACAAAAATGTATAAAAGCATAAAAATACCATTAACATAAAATGGTGCAAGCTGAGAATCTGTCTATAACTGTACTATTCTCACCATCCAAAACACCTCTCATATAGCTGTCACTCTTTCTGATATCATGGATTTTAAGTAACTTGTCCGAACATGCTACTTTAACAAGCAACTCATCACCCAGAAAATTGCCATACCCCCAACCCGGCAACTGAGCAAACGCAATGCAGGTTTTAGGCATATAAAAGCACCAAAAAGTAATGAATAAGCATAATTTAATATCCCAGAAAAATAGTTGCGAGAGAGGTCTTTCCATGTCTATACCTTGAACCAACACCCCCAATTCCAATCACAGCAACAGAATTCCCAGGACGCACCTCAGCCGCATGGGCCATGGCACCATAGGCAGTAAAAACTGCACATCCTAAAATTGCAGACTCTGCGAATGGCAATGAGTCTGGCAAAATGGACAATGCATTTGCTGGGACAACACAATACTCAGCAAGGCCTCCCATACTATACATGAACACAGGTTTTCCTACACAATATAGAGTTGGTTTCAGTAATCCATAACGACATGAACATTCCAGTTTCCACTAGCATTAGTCCAGCAATTTTATAAGCAAATTTGGATAAGGATGAATCAAATCGACTTAGGAAAAAAAGTAGTCTTGCCTTGCCCACATGAAAATAGAGAGAAAGTGAGTGCGTGAATAAATATATAGGAGCATGTCAATATAGAACGTGAAGTAAAGCATAGAAAGGCCAGAAATCCTCATGTCGTCTTCCATTTTTTTTTTTCCAGGGAAATCATAAAAAATTCTCAACTTATAGGAAAACAACAAAATAGATCACTGATTCCAAAACTAACTGTTTCCAGTTGTAAAAGCAGAAAAATATCATAACGGCTAAGCTTACCTAGCTTTTAATTCATCAATTTCTTCTAGACCTGTAGGTATAGAGTGTTTGAAGAGATACCAATAAATCAATACCAAGCGAAGGGGCTATATATGCAGATGGAAACAAAATGCTGATTCTGATGAAGTTTCCTGGCATATATTGGAAATAGTATATATGATATTCAATACAAAGCCACTACAATAAAGGGAAATCAGCTCTTACTAACGTGCAACTGAATATGTAGATATCAAACATGGGGTTCACCATTACGGCATCTAGATACTGAATAGGCCAACAATAGAATTTTATAAGTGGATGATGTAGACCATCAAAATATATATAACATGGATATTTAGTAAACTCTGAATATATTTTATAAACCATATAGTAATAATAATGAGGATAACACCAAACCGGCATGAGCAAATGATAAACGAGATATGATTATCATTCAGGAAATTAAAGCATACTTACCACCACTGCGGAGGAACAACCGAGTTTCACCATCATAAAGGGTTCCTTTGGCTCGGTTATACGCAAAAAAGTCCTCACATAAATCGTCATGGCCCTTTATTCAATTACGTCGATATTCATATCAAATTTGTGCCACATATTTTTCTTCAAGGAGATGGTGAAAATTACAGCATTGATTAAAGCAGCTTTGACAGCATAAAATTTGACCATGAAATTTACAGAAGGGAAAGTTTCGCTTTTGTAAGTAATTTACCTTTGAACAGAAGAAACAATTACCACAAGGCATTATGAAAGCTCCCACCACACGGGATCCAAGTGGATATCTGAAAAATCAAGAAGACAACAACTTATCTATGTTGCTTGCTGTCTTCCTCAACCAAGATAATTGCCTTTTCTGAAGACTTAAGGCTCCAACATTTCCATACTGAACACAGAACCTTTTAGGACTAGTTTGGATCGTGGAGTATTCTCACTACTACTTATCACTATTTTTTACCTACTTTTACTACTATTCAATATTCTATCATTACTTTTTCACTACTATTCACAAAGTATTTATTTATTTATTTATTTATAAGTTATTCACAAAGCATCTTAATTCACCTCACTATCCAAAAACAACCTTAGTCTATCAAATAATTGCACCTTTCAACTATTTTTCTGTCACTAAGAGGCCCATGTTCAACAACTTCACCAGTTATCTCATGCCCCACGACACAAGGACTAGCAAATGGAAGTTCGCCTTTCATAACATGGAGATCAGAGTGGCAGACTCCACAGGCTGCAGCGCAGATACAACTATTAGATGCCGTTGCAGATTAATTAAAGGATCAGTCATGTGCTGCCTTCAAATATAAAACCAACAAGAGCAAAGTTCACACATGAGCAGCAGACAATGAAGGTAATGCAAATTAACACATAACAGTCCAACAGTCAACTTCTGAAAATAACGCAGGGGGCTTTGAAATTGGTATTAATGGAACAATGATTATCAAATCAAGTTAGTCTTAGTTTGAGATCTCCGGTTTGATGTCCGCTTAGAGCTTAGATACTTGTAAAGTAACACAGAATCTCATCGTGCACAAACAAAGAAAGCCGGATTGCTAAAATGTGCGAGATGTCCGAAAATTACATTAACTTTAGCCGTGTTAAATTTAAGTGGCCTAGATAAATAGATGGACCCTACCACAATTTATTATTTTGAAATGCAATCACTATAAATGATATATTTATTTTCACTCTACAACCAAACAAACTAATTAGCAAACAAAAAGAGGCAAACAAACAAATTAAATTCTTTAAATAGATGAATCCTTTCAGCCAGACGGAGCTCCTTGCTTCCTCGGGATTTTAAATCGTTAAGAAGTTAACAATTCCAAATTATGATTACTTTTGTACAGGATTTTGCCACGAACCAAACGAAGATGAACAGGAAATCAGATGGACTAATAGATTGTACATCGTTCGAATGAATTATGCTTAATCCAGTAAAAAGAATGCATGATCATCCAACTTTACGGTTTGTGCATTAGAGGAGGATCAGTAGTTCAGTGAAGCATTTGAAAATCCAAAAATCTCAAAACTGCAAAATCTCTTTCTATCCATGCATCTCTTCCGCAACAAAACACATCGTGTAAAACCTAAAAAAAGGATCGGCGAAGCAGGATATGGATAAATACCCTTGGTCTTGATGAGAACTTCGCCCGCCTTGGGACGAGGCATGCGGAATTCTTCGATTGTAAGTGGCTTGTTGGGTTCCCAAAACACAGCTCCGCGCATGTACGAAGGCAGTCCGACTCCCCCCAGTGAGCTGGAGTTAGAATAACGACGAAACGAACCAAGACCACCCCAACTATTATCGATGATCTTTTTCTCGTTGTTGTTGTCGTTTACGTTAGAGATGGCATGGTGGGTCGAGAATCTGTTGCCGAAGCACCAGGAAGATCTCAAGTAGTGGGTCTCGGCGATAGCTCTGCGAATCATACGAGGGTAGGTCATCTGGTTTTGCTCACAACGAAAGATTTGATTGACTGATGGAGCTTAACGGGGAAGGCTGATTTGGATATATGCAGAATGCTCGCATCTCGAGGCCCCACTGTCCCAACCAATCCCATTGAATCGATCCGTTTGGTCTTTTAATAATTCTCTTCGGGTCTTTGTCCCGAATTTTTGACCCAGCCCTTTTGGACTTTCTTCAATTTTTCTTTCTTCTTTTAATTTCTTTATCGGTTTTGATAAGCCCATACAAAAAGATGTATATTACACTTGCATTTAATTTTTATTTTATTATATCAAATATAATATTTTTATTGCCCTTTAATTATTTTTTATTTTTCTAAATATAAATGAATAATGGCACCTAGGATAAGAGTGTGGTATGTAATTTTTTTTTTCGTAAATAAGAAGATAAAAAGATTAAATGAAATATTTTAAAATAGGATGAGAACTACATGAGGTAAGATTTTAGAAATGAAAATGATTTTGACAAAATCTTAGCTAGTGGCCTAACTAGAAAATTTGTGCATTAAGATACACTTTTGCAAACTTTGTGAGTTAACCAAAACGTAAATTTGCATTGGCCAACAATAATATTCTTAAAGAGAGGGTAATCTAGGATTGAGTATTAATAATGTCGAAGTTTGAGTATCCTACTTCTGACTTCGACTTTGGTTTTTGTTAGCAGTTGAATCCAACTTCCAATACTAACTCTAATTCGCATAATTTTTAATTTTATTCATACTAACGTAAAAATTAATCAAATCAAATTATGATATGGCTTGATGTATCTCTCAAAGACTATAGTAAATTGGTGTATCACATCAAGTTTTGATCTAAACTCACAAACCTAATATGACTTGATGAAGTATAGCATATTATAAATTATTTTTATTATAAAATAGATCTAATAAATTTTATAAAATTAAATTAATTTGTAAATTTATTTTTACATAATTTTTTTATATATACGTAATAATTCACATTTGAAAATATGAGTAACTTTTCTACCATGATAATGCTACTCTAAAAATACCAAACTATGATTATAATTACATTTGTATAGGAAAAATGATGATATTTTAAAATAAAAATTGTCCTAATTTACGTGATTCGAAATAAATAAATCCCAATTCATATGAAATAATTAATAATAATCACGTTCCTTCAACGTCGTCTTGCACTGCACGAAAGTTTTTTTTTTTTATATATAAATCTTAAGGAGATTTTTTAATCATTGATTGCACTGAAAGCTGAAATCCAGCGGTTAAGACAATCAACCAGACAGCCACGCGTTCAACTTGCCCCAGCCGAAAACGCCAATTAAAATAAAGCAAAAAGTAAAGGAGGATTAATTGGGTTTGATACGGAGACCCAAATCCAATGAGGATCGGGATACAGTTGTTCCAACTACGTGGTGATCTTTTATTGGACAACAGATGGAAAGGAAAAAGGTTGGGGTATATAGGAGAGCGCTGCTTTTCCATGTTAATCTAAAGCAGGATCCAAGCGCCAGCAAGGCACACCAACACAAACCTCTCTGCCAGGGCAACACTTGCACCGGCCCCAGCACACCCTGTCCACCCATTTTCTTTCTCCTTTCTTTCCCCGTAGTTGTCCTATCACCACATGCGAAAGTATAATCTGTTCTTGCACTCGCTTTATTTTGTTGCCATTTGTTCCCGTCAATGATAGGATCCCCAACCAGGCGACCTTAATCCTCTACAACCGGCTGTTCTTTTGGGCTCGGACACTTTTTACTTATTTTTCCTCTTTTTATATATGGTAGTCGACAAGTCAAAAAAGAGTCATATGCACCCGTAGTGCAAAATAAAAGGCCCAAACTAAATATGAAAGACTACAATTTATTTATGTTTTATTTGATTTTAAGATAAAAATAGTTAAAATTTACGGCGTTGATGAATATCAAGATAGAACATAGTTTGAATTTTAAATTTACTTGACAAAAATCCTTTAACTTAAATAATCTTTATCGTCTCAAAGCTATTATTCAAACAATTGAACAATACAAAATATTTTAACTGCGCAAAAGTCTTATAAAAATAATATATATTAAATAGTAAATATAAAATTTATTTTTATAATAAGTTTAATAGATCACATAAATGCCTTGTTTGAATTCGGAAATGTGTTGAATTAAAATAAGTTTAATTTATTTTTTAATATTATTATTGTTTTAGAATTTAAAAAAATTAAATTAGAATTTAAAAAATGTGTATTGAAATTTAAAAAAAGTATATAAAAATTTATGTTTTATATAAAAAAATTAAACAAAATATAATAATAAAATAAAAATAAATTGAGATAAATTTAAAATTTAAAATAGATCAAAATCAGCGCTTTAATAATTGATAGATCTTATGCCAAAACCATTTAAAGAGAAACGTATACCAAAACAGAACAAACTAAAAACCAATATTAGTTACACGTGTGAGATGAAGAGTGGAGGAAGAGTCATCATACAAGTAAACCAGCAAGTGACGATAGAAACCCCCAAAATTTTCTCCTTTAAAAAGCATGCTTTAACTTTGGACAGGCCCCCAATGGCGGTGCTGCTGTGCTGCTTCTAATACCTTAACTAGCAACTTGCTACCGTGCTAAAAGACGATAATAAATACCCTTCCCACTCCTTTCCGTTTTCTCGCCCTCCAAACACCAAAACGCGGCATCCTCTCCGCCCCCAATAATTACTTTTAGCCTACACGAAAAGAGAGAATAAAAGCTTTAGAGAGAGATATTTTTTTGTTCGCGTTAATTTGTGAGTTATCATTTAATCTTTGATTATCGCTTGAAATGCTGAGGCTCTATAAGGTTTACCAGCTCTTCTTCACCGTTATTCTAATTGTCTCTGTTTTACTCTCCTTCTTCACCGGTATGCCGTCTCTTTTTCATTTGTTCCCTCCCCTTTTATTTTTTTCTTGGCTTGAGAATTTTGGTTCCTGCAATTTACCATCTGGATATCTTGATTTTGAATGAACCCTCTGTATATACTGTTCTTCTTGATGCCTTGACTGAGATCTGAACGAAGCTTTAATATTTGTTGTCTGTTCTGGGGGTTTTCCATTTTGTTTTCTAAATTTCAGTTTTTCTTTTGGAGATTTAAACTGGACGAATATTATGTTGTACCTTTATTGTTTCGCTAACAGTTCTCCAATTTATATGATATAGATATATATTATTAAATGTCAGTTATAACGAAATGAGGTACTGTTTTGTTGTTATCTAACATCATAAGTTTCTCGTTTGATTGGTTGCAGAGTAGCGTGCTCCGGGTTCGGCGTCAAAGTCTCGGTTCCAATTAGTGAACACTTTGTGCTTGATTGGGCTCTTGCCTTTGTCATCGAATGTATGTTTCCTCAAGTAATCGGATATGGTTCTTTCCTTTTATCAGTTGATGCATGGTTATAATTTATCTTCAGCTGCATCTTTGACTTTTAATAATTGTGCTGGTTTTTTAATCTGCGTTTACATAATGAAATTAGTAATTCTAATTTCCACTGGTGTTACTTGTAAAAATAAAAATAAAATAAAAGAATAAAAAATCTAATTTCCACTGGTGTGATGATAGGATGGTAGCCTGGGTTTAACTGAATTATATTTATTTAATTTTTTTCCTCAGCAAATTACAATATTTATAGATAAACTCGCAGTTACAAGATATAAGTTTTAATGGGGTGAGTTCCCGACAGTCTCCCTAAAGCCAACAAATTATAACAAAAAAATAAAAAAAGGAGTCCGGAGCCAAAAGTATGACTCCCACCCAAATCTCATAAGGGGAGACCGCTTCATGATGGTTTTAATATAGTCTGATAAATAGATTATAGAACTACAGGTAGAAGCCGCAGAAAAGGATTGTGTGTTGCAACTTTTTGGTCTAGATTGGCTAGAAGAGAATTTCATGTCCACTTTCACTCAATCATTGGTATGGGAAAGCGGAAACATAGTGTAGCCACTAGAAATTGTGATGAATCAATGAGGAAGGGCCGCTACTTGCGGTGGTGGCACTTGCAGGCCATACGCCACAGCTGGAGTGAAGAGAACAATCGGAGATCTGACGCTGTTGGTTCCAAACATGTAGCGCGTGACGACAGAGAGTTCTCTGAGGCGCGGTGGTGTGTGAGATTCATGCACGGCATAAGCTACCGCACAAATAAGCAGATTTTTTCTGCCATCTTGAAGATCGGCACCTGGAGAAGTTGATGGAGGGGGCATGTGATGGCCCTATATTGCTGGAAAGCAGCAAATTGGCAAGTGATAGTGCTAACAGATAAAAAACTAGAAAAACAACCAGAAATAGACAAAGCTAAACGGAAATAAACAACCGCGAGGTGTTGGGGGGGGGGGGGGAGGTGGGGGTGGAGCCGAAGTCCCCTCCTGCCATTGGGAGTCTCGAGAGAGAGAGGAAAGTTGTTTATGAAAAAGTTAATCTGATTGAAGGTGACAAGTTATTTAATTAAGTTATTTCACAATTTTTGGAACCGTAAGTGCTTATTAAGCTACTCCTTTAATTTCACAATTTTTGGAACCGTAAGTGCTATTAAGCTACTCCTTTAATTAAACATTCTTAATTATGCGCATTTGATTGTCCTGTGACCATTTAGTGTGCCTTTCTTCTGCTTCTATATCTGGAGCCGTGTGATGGTTGTATTGTGGATCAGGCACTCTAAAGAAAGTTACTTAGCCTTCTGGATCGTCCCATATAATTTAGAAATAATGGCCTAAGGTATAACCCTGCTCGTGGATTTGACTCTCCTTCACATGTAGCACTAAAACATGGTTTAAAAAGTTTCATTTACATGTTTTATTGTCTCATGCATGCTTCTGTTGCTTGAGTTCTAAACCATTCTTTACTTCAGACTGGCCATGATTGAGGGTTGAATGTATGATGTTAATGCAATAATGTCTTCCAATTGTTAGTGTTATCTCTTGGGGATTAAATATTTATAAAATTACAACTTCCAAGATGATATTGCGATATTGATTATGCTAGCATTTGTGGAGCCTTCACTATTCTTAAGTGTGTGCACATCTGCATTGTTTTCTCAGGTGATGCTGTTTTGGCTACTTTAGGAGTTGCATCTGCAATTAGTCAATTCTTTTACGAAATTTTTATTTCTTCTATACCTAAATACGCAATGCTGATTTTTTAAATTTTAAGTCCAGAGTTAAGCAAAAGATGGCTGCTGAGCTTGTAAGTTCTGCAACAAGTGAGAAACTGGCTGAAATGGATTGGGCGAAAAACATTCAAATCTGTGAATTAGTTGCTCATGATCACAGGTAACAGTTCACTATATATCAGTATTCTATATGTGAATAGAAGATTATAGATCACATAAGATAATAGTTCGCATAGGCTGTCTAAAGTTGTTATTTAATGAATGGGTACTTAATTATCTTGTATACTTCCCTTGGGAGAAGTGTATTTGAATGATTGCTTGTTATAGAACCTTTGTTCTGCTTTGAATCATTATCGTAGAATAATATATATTTCACATAGCCATTTTTGGCAGTAACTGCACTGGCAAATGGGACTTACTGTAAAGTAATTTCTATATATTGACGTGATGGCTAATTCGTTGCAAACTGCAGATGAATTTTGAAGCAAATGTAATTTATTAAGCTGTCTTCTTATGGAATTATGGGTTATGGTTATTGATTTTGGGCAATAATGTTGCAAGAGTAAGCCAAATGAAATGATGGAAACCTTAGCTCTATTATGAATAAGATGAAATGTACACTTTTATGTGTCACATCTGGATGGCAATGAGTTCTAGAACCTAATCAAGCCTTCTTCCTCCTATGTATGTGGTGGTGAACATGTTTTTGTGTGTAAAACACGCTGGATAGATCCCGTTGCTTACAAATCCAAAAGGAAGAAAAAGGCAAATTTTTAAATGTGGATGGCTTGCATAAGTATCTGCATGATCATGGGTTTCCAATAGCCAGCCTGAATGTTGTCTTGCGATGTTTGAGCTAGACTTGTGTTCAGCTGGATCAAATTGTGATGAGATTAAGCCTTGTTTGTTTTCATAGATGAGATAAGATAAGATGACATAAAAGTTAAAAAAAGAATAAAATATTGTTGTAATGTATTTTTTTAATATTAGTTTTGTTTTGGGATTTGAAAAAATTGTTTTGGGATTTAAAAAAGTTGAATTGTTTATTTTATTTTGTATGAGAATTTGAAAAAGTGTAATGATGAATTTGAGATGAGATGAGATGGTTTGGAAAAACAAATCAGGCCTAAATTTATCCCAAACTGCTTGTTCATGCTCAAGCTGGAGGTGTATGAGTTTCTATTTATAGCATTAAAAAGTATTGAATTTACTGTAGGCAAGCTTCAGGTACTCATAGTGGAAATGAGATTAGTATTTTCTGATGGGATGAAGCTTGGCTTGTTGAGTTTCTCTTGAATATTTTATCTTGAAGGAGCTCAACTACTTTCTCCGAGCTTCCTTTATATGGTTTTAGGACTCAAAACTGTTGACAAGCCTGATGGAGAATGCCATTTGTATCATCCAATGTTGATATCTTGATTAAAAAAAATGTCTTTTTTAGTTAAACTGAAATTATGCTAGTTGATGTTATCGAAAAAAAAGAAGAAAAAGAAATTATGCTAGTTGAATTTTTTTTTATAAGTAAACAATTGTATTAAAAAAATAAAAAACAAGAGGTGACACCCATCTAGGAAGGAGAAATAAAAACAAGAAAATCATGAAAATCAAGGCTGTTGAAATCAACAGCCTGACCCATAAAAATAAGGTTCTAACAAAAAGTAATCTAAGCTCTTCCAATGAGCGTTCATTGTCTTCAAAGTTTGGTCATTACGGTCCTGCCATACGCACCACAAAATACAAATAGGTGGAATACCGCCTAGATTTGTCCAACTGGCTAGAAGCTTAACCATAGTGGCGGGCATAAGCCAGGCTAGCACTAATTGTCTGCATACATCTTCCCATAACACTCTAGCAACCTCACAATGCAGTAGAAGATGATCCACAGTCTCCTCACTTTTTTTTATTTTTAATTATGCTAGTTGATCAATTCTGACTCTCTGGAAACCCAACATCATTCCTCTGAAATTTATTACATGTCAGCTGTTCATAGAACACTTCTCTTAGAAGATGTTTGAATGACCTTTTTATTTTTTTGTTAATGCTGCATGATATCTGACACTGTTGCTTGCTGAGGTAATCATGATAAGCCTGCATTGCCCTATTATAGCCTTTATGCTCTTTGGCTTGAATCCACACTTGGCTTGGTCATCAATGACTCAAGCTTTCTTATCCTATTTATTGTCTAGTTTGCTTCCATCTCAGCAGGGTCTTGTTGTTTATAACTATGCAGGCAAGCTAGAGATGTCATCAAAGCTATTAAAAAACGGCTGGGAAGTAAACACCCAAATACTCAGCTCTATGCTGTGATGGTGAGTTGGATGAAGAAAATGTTTGGTTGGTGTTACCTAATTTTCATTTGCATTAATTGAAGTTCCCAGCCCAGAAAAAAAGAGAGAAAAGACATAGTCCCTGAAATGGGTAGTTTTTTTTTCCTTTAAATGATGCCATGATCAAATGACCTTGTAATTGGGTCGATTTCTTTTCATGCTCTGCCTGCTTGGTGCCTTCCTATTCAATCTTGCATTTATTTCTTAATTTTTGCAGCTATTGGAGATGTTGACGAACAATATTGGAGAACATATTCACAAGCAGGTGCTTGATACAGGGATTCTCCCCATACTTGTGAAGATAGTCAAGAAAAAGGTTCAGCTTTTCTCCCATTTAGAAAACTTGTTGCTATTTGATGATATTTTATATTTGTTATTTAAATAGCTTACCTTTGTTTGGCCAATTTTGTTGGTTGCAGTCGGACTTGCCTGTAAGGGAGCGGATTTTTCTTTTGCTAGATGCCACACAGACATCCCTTGGTGGTGCTACTGGAAAGTTCCCCAAGTATTATGAGGCATACTATGAATTGGTGGTAGGTGTATTATGGTTGGGTCAAAATTTGGCATGTTTAGACAAAAATGAGATTGGATCTTGTATGACAAATTTAGCCGAAGTGCCTCTTAAGAGGTATACACTTCTCATTAAATAAAACAACACAATCGTTCTAGGTTTACAATTTGAATCTCAACAAACTTCTAACTTTATCTTATCTACATACGTACAAGCTTAATATAAATACAAGAGAATATTAAAAATCATATCCTATTAGGGAACTACCACATCTTAGTAAAGAAAACCGTAGTTTCCTTTGACACCCTCCCTCAAATTGATGCTGGTGAGTCGACTAGCAACAATTTGCTAACTAAGTGTTGATGTCGCTATCGAGTCAGAGTTTTGGGGAAGATATCAGCTGCTTGGTAATCAATGTGCACATGAGGGAGAATAATAGCTTTAAACTCATACGCATCTCGGATATAGTGACAATCAATCTAAATGTGCTTTGTACGTTCATGAAAAACTGGTTGGCCACAATTTGAATGGCACTTGTATTATCACCATGAAGAGGTGTGGGATGTGTTTGTGCAAAGCCAAGTTCTGAAAGAATACTACGCAATTACATAATTTCTGAATAGGCAGCAGAAATTGCCCGATATTCAACCTTTGTAGATGACTTAGATACATAATCTTGTTTCTTACACTTCTAAGAGATGAGTGAGTCTTTAAGGAAGACACACCATCTAGTAGTAAAATGTCAAGAGTCCGGGCAATTAGCCCAATTTGTGTCACTGTAGGCAATTAAGTGAAGAGACAAACCCTTAGGAAAAAACAGTCCACAATTAGAAGTCTCAAGTAGATAGCGAATAATCCGACGAACAACTACAAAATGGAGATGTCGGGGAGAGTTCATGAACTTGCAAACAGTGTGGACAACATAGGAAATATCAAGGCGCGTGATGGTGAGATAAATCAAATTGCCAACCAACTTACGGTATAAGGTAGGATCTGGGAGAAGTTCCCCTTCGTCTTTTCTGTACTTAATATTCACCTCTAGAGGAGTATCAACAAGAGTAGTATATTCCAATGTCCCTAGCTGAATTAAGTTTTGAATATACTTGTATTGATTGAGAAATAAACCATGTGACTGGGATCTAACTTCTAACCCAAGAAAGTAGATAAGATCCCCAATATCCTTTATGTGAAACACATTATGGAGATGTTGCTAAAGTTTTTGAATCAATGGTCCATCTGAATTGGAGATGATAATATCATCTACATATACCAACAAAAATACTACTCTAGCATTGCTCTTGTACAAAAATAAGGAAGCATCATATTTATTTTGCTCAAAAGAAAACCCTTGCAAAGTATTGCAAAATTTCTCAAATCAAGCTTGAAGAGCTTGCTTAAGACCATATAAGGACTTCTTCAATTTACAGACAACCATAGGGGTGCTATGTCGGATTAGGTGCTGGAGAAGGAGAATCTTGAGAAGCTATAGAAGAGTTGGCCAAATGAGTGTTATAACGTTGAGTATGGACAAAACCCAGTTTAAACCAAGTCACTGGAGCAGAAGAGGTATCAGGATGTGGCATAGGTAAGGACTTGGGCTCATCATGAAGAATTGAAAACCTAGGTGGGGTAGGATCGAAATGAGAGAGAAAAAAATTGTTGCTGCTGCTCAAAAAACAAAACATTCCTGGAAATTTGAATTCTTTGAGCATTGGGATTGTAACAAAGAATCCTTTTTTAGTTGAACTATATCCAAGAAAGGTACACTTAGCAGATTGAGCGATCAATTTATGTCTTTCATGTGGTGGAAGACGAACAAGACACACACAACCAAAGATATGCAAATCAAAATAGTTAGGTGTGTGACCAAATAGTATGGAATAGGGAGAAACATTATGTAAAAATGGTGTGGACAATCTATTAATTAAATGAACAACAGTAGCTAATGCTTCACACAAAAAACGAGGTGGAACAGAGGAGTCAATAAGAAGAGCCCAAACCATATCAAGTAAATGCCGATTCTTGCGCTCAATCACCCCATTTTGTTGTGGGGTAGATGGGCAAGAACGTTGAGAAAAAATACATTTTTCTTGAAGAAAATTATGAATTTCATCTGATATATATTCACTCCAAGAATCAGATCGTAAGACCTTTATACAGGAAGCAAATTGTATCTGAATGAGTGCAAGAAAGGCCTTGAAAACAGAAAATACTTCACTTTTAGTCCGAAGAAAATAGATTCAAGTGAATTTACTATAATCGTTAATAAAAATAACAAAATACTTGTAGTGAGCATGCGATATAACTGGAGATATAACCCTAAACATTGCTATGAATTATGTGAGACACTCGAGAGACATGAGAACCATGTGGAAATGGTAACACTTTGCTTTTGGCAAGTTTGCAAGATATACAATCAAAGGAACTCATATCTATTGAATCAAAATTTTTATTATCAATTGCACCAGATTTAAACAAAGTTTGGAGTACGTTAGGATTGAGATGGCTTAAACGGCGATACCAATCCTTAGTACTTATTTTGACAACATTGCAAGAAATAAAAGGACTAGACTCAAGAAAAGCTAAACTAGGATTTACTGGAAATAGTCGACCCTCCTTAGGACCCCTTGCGATCAGTCTCTCGAACACTCGATCCTACACAACACAACTAGAAGATGAAAAAGAGACAATATAATTATTTTCAACAAGTTGTTCAACAAAAAGTAAACTAGAGGAGAGATTAGGAGACACCAAAACATTTTGAATGATAGAGGACACATCACCCACGGCAGAAATTGGTAGTGACCTACCATTTGCCATGTGTATTTTGAGAGGACCATCATAGGACTGAAGATTATGTAACAATGTGGAATTATCAATTATATGATTTGAGGCACCAGAATCTAGTAGCCAAGAGTTAGGGGATGATTTTAGTTTACCTGAGATGCCTAAAGCGGAAAAGGCAGAGATAATCATTTGTTGTACCATATCAGGAGTAAGAGTAGTAGGACTAGAATTAGCGGGTACTGAAGCATGAGTGGCGGCAGCAAGAGTTGTAGAAAAGGATGCACCTGAGACTCCAACCGAGGTTTAATAGGCACACTTTTGTTTTCGAGGAGGTTAGATGGGACAATCCTTGATAATGTGGCCAGATTTTTTGCATTAGTTACAAAATTTCTTTGGATAGTGGGTGGCAATGTGACCAAGGCCCTTGCAACTATAGCATTGTGTATTGCTATAGTCCCGACCCTTAAATTTTCCCTGTGTTGTTAAGGCCACTTGAGTAGGAGGTGCAAGCTGCTCTTCCATTGTACTTTGAGTAAGTAACCTTTGCTCTTCCTAAAGCAAATTGCCCAAGCACTCATCAAGAGAAGGAGCTGGATTTCGATTCATCAACTGAGAACGAACAGATTCAAAACATAGACGAAGCTTCATAAGAAACTAATTCCTCTTACTAGTTTCATGCACACTTTGCACATGAGGAAGACCATCGGCAAAAGCAGAGGAATACACAATGTCAGTGTATTCAGCCCATAGATTTGAAAACCTAGAATATAATTCTTCCACTGATAAGTCGCCTAGAGAAAAATTAGCCATCTCAAATTCTAGCTGAAACCTTCGAGCAGAATTATTTTGAGCATAAATTCTTTTCAAATACTCCCACTTATAAGAAAAATACTCCCACATAACCTTGGAGGTTTTGTAGGGTCATAGATTAAGAATAATGTGAGGCTCATAGAGCTGAGAATCCAAGCCATGATCTTCGCATCCCTACTTTCCCACGTAGACAATTCCTTTGCACTTTCAGGAGCTGGAATAGTGCCATTAACATGACCCCAGAGTTCTTTACCTTTGACAAGAAGTTGAAAGTGAAATGCTCAAGTAGAATAATTTTTTCCCGTAAATTTGATACACACAGTAGTGGAATCCATAGCGAAGAAATAGAATCCGAGTCAATAAAAATGAATAGAAGGAGGTTGCCGAGAAGCCTAGTGGAACCTAACCCAAGACAGAAAGCACCAAAAATTGCCATAGATGTGTGGCCTTAGGACAGAGACTACTGAAATGCGAGAACAACCAAGAACAAGTGTATCGAGAAATCCAGTGAGCTATGATGCCAAGAACAGTGAACTTTAGCCCAGAAAAATTTGCTCTGATACCATGAAAAATTTAGCCGAAGTGCCTCTTAGAGGTATGTACTTCTCATTAAATAAAACAACACAATCGTTCTAGGTTTAGAATTTGAATCTCAACAAACTTCTAACTTTATCTTATTTACATACGTACAAGCTTATTTTAAATACAAGAGAATGTTAGAAACCATATCCTATTAGGGAACTGCCGCATCTTAGTAAAGAAAACCCTAATTTCCTTTGGTATTGTAAACTGTTTTGTGTGAAGATGAGAGTATATAGCTATAATGAAGATTTTTGCTATTTCTCTAGCATGATGACTGGTACACACTCGAGTGACTTTGTTCGATCCCTTATATAGATTTGAGCTTTTAATGCTTGGTCTATGTGGATACTTGTGACTAACTGATCAGATATGCCTGTGTGTGTGTTCCACACTATGGTGCAACACTCGATTCATAGCATATGGTTGGGCCAGACTTCAGAGTATGGCCTGGTTAGACAAAACTGAAGAGTGGGTCTTGTAAACCGTGTTGTGTGAATATGAGAATATAGCAATAATAAAGATCTTTGAATTTCTTTAGCATGATGACTGGTAAGGACCCAAGTGACTAGTGAGTTTGTTCAATCCCTTATGCAGATTGAGATTAATGCATGGTCTTGTGGATACTTGTGACTAACTGATCGATATACCTGAGTTTGTGTTCCACACCATAGTGGGTAGTGACCATCAGGCTATTTCACAAATGGTGGTGGTGCAGGTTGATGGAGTGGCAGTGGAGATGTGAATTTAGTCCAGTTGAACATAGGGTATGGCCCATGAAAAAGTTGATGTGGGGTTTTGAAGGTGGGGCCTAGATATATAAAGTGCAAAGCTGCTAATGGAAATGCAATTCTTGAGTGAAGGAACATTTGATAAAGTGCAGTTGAAATGTAGCACATGCATTTCAAAACACTCCCGATGCAATTAAGTGCACTTTTTCATTTATTAAAACAAATGTCAGGCATCGAAAAATTGCCATTAATTAACAGCCAATTACATTTGATTTCGATTAGTGATACTCTGTTAAGCATATTTTAGGCATATTTTTCAGCCGTATATGCTTGAATTTGATTATTGCTACCACTTACCAGAAAAAACGAATTTGTTGTTGCTACCATCATTTGGTGTATTTTTTTAATACTTTGGGATACGTAAAACAAAGACATAGTATCCATTGTTATGTTTCGTTGCATTAAATATATGCATGAAGGTTACTTAGAAGGATTTTTCAACTTAGATGTGCAGAAAGGGTATGCCTCTTGTATTGAGTATTTGGTTATAATCCACTCTTTTTCTTCCAGAGGGATTTGAAGTCTATTTGGAGAAAGGACGACTTGAACCATTTTATGACTAAAAATTTGGTCCTTCCACTCTCACTCTGTCAGCTGGGTAATTTTTGCAGTGTAACTTGTCATAATTAGCATAATTGCTATGTCCGCTTCTGGTATAAATATTTCGTACAAGCTTCTTGTATTCAAGCCAACTAGTAATATTGAATTATGTATTCATATAAACTGCTGTCTTGAATTCCTGTATACACGTGTTTCTAAATTTTTATTTACATATTCCGGATGTTATGCTATTTCACGGATGTCTATTTTTCTGTATCTTTCAGAGTGCAGGAGTACAGTTTCCACAAAGGCCCCATGCTGTCCAATCAAGTAATCCTACACCACAAGCAAATAAGAATGATTTACCTAATGGGGAACTAGCCTCCTATAGGGATGAAGAGGTTACTCGGCAAGCAGAACCACAGATTGTTCCCGAATCTAGGTATCATATGCTTACTCTATTTATTGATGTATTTTGGCCTACTTTATGCCCTCTTCACTGTATATATGGCCCTGGAAATTATGTATTTTTAGTCCATTTTGAACTATTGGTGATACCTTCCTTATGATCAAAGCTGGTAGACAAATTTCGGGTCTAATATTAACTTAACATGCTTTGGTTGGACCTTGTTTTGGGTAAGGGGTCTATGTCACAATGTCCCTGCTTCTTCTACCTGTGGTTCAGGCAGATAAAGAGATCATGTGCAAGCGATAATAATATCCGCATGGTCAAATCTAGACTCTAGACCATCTTGATTTTGGCCCCGGCTTTATTTTATTTTATTTTTATGTTAAATGCAGGCTGATGTTCTAATAAATGGGATGGTAATCATTATGTTACAAATTTAGGTTCTTCAACCGGCCTATTTCCATTTTTGTGTACTTCAGGATACTCATATATCCTATTGAGTGGGGGTTCGCTTGTATTCTCCTGTGTACCTAGGTTGCGCCCCTCATGGCTTTTTGACGAAATCATGTTACTTATAAAAAAAAAATGATACTCATATATTCCTCAAAGAGATTACTTTAAAAAAATAAATACTTCTCAAAGTCTTGATAATTTGATATGCCTGCAAATAATACATTTTTCTAAGTCTATCTATTCCATACAGTATAATTCAGAAGGCAAGTAATGCTTTAGAGGTTTTAAAGGAAGTCCTCAATGCTGTTGATACTCAACATCCTGAGGTATGATGGATTATGATTCCTGAATTTTGTATATGACCTGATCAGTAATGAGTTGCTCTGATATGTTTCATTGCGCTATGTTGTGTTGATATTATAACACCCCTTCATCATCTCTTATAATGAAAAAAACCGTATATATTCTTATTATAATGGTTCTACAGTTTGGAATGTCTTAAACTCTCATATTTGATATGTATTTTGGGTGAGATTAATGGCTTCTGGCTAGGAATCTTGTACCTACTTGCTGGAAGCTTCCAGCAACTTGATAGACACAAAAGTGATTAATAGTGAATGGGTTTTTTGTGGTGGGTGGTGACTATCCTTTTATTATGATGTTCTAACGCTGTCAACTTGAGGAAGATAATATCCAAGAGCCTTTTGGCCTTCTGTGCCATAAAAAGAAATGGCATAATGACTATTTTTTTTTGTTTTGAATCTAAGTTTTTGAAAGCTTTAAAAACTTTATGTTGAACTTGCCTTGGTTATTTAGATGGTTTTATGTACCCTTATTTTCTATGGTTAATTATATATAAAGGCACTATTGGCTGGAGCTTCATGCCAAATATATACATCACTCGTACCTTCTAACTGAATAACGTGATTGCAACTTATTTGAATTGCATGACACTTTGTTTACCACATAAAAATATGTACATCACTTGTGCGTTCTAACTAAATAATGTGATTGCAACTTCTTTGAATGGCATGTCACTTTGTTTACCTCGATTGAATCGAATCAAACAGTCTGGAACATACTTAATTGCATGTCGGTTGCTTTATGAAATTTCTTTCCTTGATTATATGTGAAACTAAAAACTAGCATGTCTTGTCAAATTTCACGGTGTCATATCTTTCAGGGAGCAAAGGACGAGTTTACACTTGATCTGGTGGAACAGTGTTCATTTCAAAAACAAAGAGTGATGCATCTTGTGATGACTTCTCGGTAATGGCTCTGGAATCAATTGCTCCATTGCTTTATTCCTTATAGTTATTGTGCATACTCTTATATCTCAATTTAAATTTTGAAGAAGTGAATCGAAGTTGGATCGGTGTACAAGGAGTGGCTAAAAATCATGATATTAGATTTTTTTTCTCAGAAGTTATTCAGTCACTGGAGCATGCTACCCTTGGAAGAATTGTATATCATTTTCATAACTTTTAATTTGTGGGTGGCATAGGCTACATTTGGGTAGTACCGTAGTAAGGTGATTTAAGATGATCTGTGAATAGTATTGAAAAAGTGATGAAAAAGTAATGATAAAATATTGGATAATAGTAAATAGTAGTAAAAAGTTAGTGAAAAGTAATGATAAAATATTGAGTAGTACCACTACCCAAACACAGCCTTAGAATTGTTATAAAATTTAGTAAATGATCCCATCTTCCTTTGGTGGGTAGTACTTCAATCATTCAATCATTGAACTGATGCTGAGGCAATAGCTTACATGAGAATCAACTGTTGTGAATATTTGATAATATTTGTTATGTGCGTTCAAATTTTCATGTGAACCAATCCCTATCATGAAAAAAGACAAGGTAGGACATCAATGGAAAATTATTAGATGCTTCCAGAGTAGAGATGACATGGTACTACATCCTATCACAATATTTCATGTAATTAAAACACTTATGTAAGCATCGGTTTTAATTGACATGGCATCTTATGATAGAATAAGTATCGCGTTGCCGTACTCTGGGAGTGCCTGATATTGGTCAACATCATGGTGGTGTTTTTTCTGAATATTAGAGTCCATGGCTCCATGGACCATAACTAGGACTTGGGTCTCTCTCTCTCTCTCTAACATATGGCTGAATTGTCTAATTAAAATTCATGGCTCTATAACTTGCGCCCCTGACAACTGACTAGTTTATTTAGCACAATACATGCATGTAAATTTGCATAGATCATATGCTCTTATGCGTACTTGTGTTGTACGCATACTTAGCCCTTGCAGTTTCAGTTGATTCCGATTTTATGCACCCAGGGATGAGAAGGTCATTTCGCAAGCAATTGAATTGAACGAGCAACTCCAGAAAGTTCTTGCAAGACATGATGACCTTCTTTCAGGTAGGCCTACATCAACTGCAAATCATTTTAGCGTTGATGAAACAGAGGAAGAGGAGGAGGCCGAGCAGCTTTTCAGAAGGTATGTACATCTCCATGGGGACTAGGCTTTTTCTTGAAATGTAGCGTACCCACCCTGGCTTTAATGGCCTACTCATATCCTTACTAAACTGGATAGTAGATCTGCCGACCTGGCTATTTTCATTTGACTCGTGGCAATATGTGAGGAAAACTCGATTAATTTCCTGATTTGAAACTGTTGTTTCTTCACTGCAAAACTCGAAACAGATTACGGAAAGGAAAAGCTTGTGTGAGACATGAAGATGAAGAGCACTCAGCAGAGCGCCCCCACTTGGGTTTGCTTGGATCCTCCATTCCGGCAGAAAGGCTGAACCGTCCACTTATACGACCAGTGAGTTCGGAGCCATCGAGTGAATGGAATAACCATCATCCATCAGTCACAATCTCACCCTCTCCAAGACACTTTGAGAGGGAGTCTCCACCTGTTGCAATGGTGCCTCCAAAACACAACGAAAAGGATGTCCCACAAGTTGCGATTCCGCCCCCACCTGCAAAACGCGTTGAGAGGGAGAGATTCTTCCAAGAAAACAAGATTGATGGTGCAGGTTTGAGCGGCCATATGAGGGGCCTCTCAATACACAGTCGTGGCACAAGTAGCTCTCGCAGTGGAAGCACAGACTTCAGTGACTGCAGTTAAAAGGACCTTTCTTCTATTTGTTGTTTCAGAGTCTATTTTTAGTTTATAATTATAATATGGTAGTGGTGTCCAATTTGCCTGTGCGGGGTGGGTACTGCTGAAGGAGGGGAGACATGACTGCTTTAGTTTTATGATACATTGAAGGGTTTTTCATGATCTCGTGCCTGACCTCGAGTTTGCTTCCTTACAACCGATAAACAAAGAAATGGCTTTTATTATTCTTCTTCTTCTTCTTCTTCGTTTTAGCTTAAGAAATAGCATTAGCTTCTGTTCTTATTAGATAGATAGACCTGGCTCTGCGAACTCAAAATCAAATCACTTGCAATCCAAGACAAATAGACAACACCTGGTGGTAAGAGAGTATCACTTCTTAAATGCTCTCGTTTTAACTTCGTTAGGACTAAAAATGCATACTCATTTTGTGCAAATGGAGTCCTCTTAAAGGCTGCTACTGTGTAAATGGTAACCGAACTCCAGTATATTTTGTCGATTTCAGATGCAGAAAGTTCTTAACTTGTGCGGTAAATTGTTGCGAATGCACCAGGCACGCTCCTTTGGCCTTAATAAAATGTATTACTATATTTCCAAATTTGTCCAAATGGGTTGTTTAGCCTGCCACTAGTCAAAGGGTTTGATGACTATTATTTGCTATTATTATACAATCTGAGTCTCTCTCTCTTTCTGCAATGTACCATTTAGTAGAAGAGGACTTCTCTATATATGAAAAAAAAAACACAAAAGTAAAAGACAAATTGCCATGATTTTAGATTAGATGACATAAGGACTAAACTCTATATGGGGGAACCAAGTTCGAATCCCCCAATCCCCTATATCAAAAGGGAAAAAAAAAGACATACTTCTCAATAAAATCAATTTTATAATTTAACGTATTATATTAATTTATAAATTTACTTTTATTTTTATGAAATAAAATATATATGTGGCTAAGACTTTGTTTGTTTTTTTAAAACATCTCATTTCAAATTTATCATTACATTTTTTTAAATTTTCATACAAAATAAAATAAATAATTCAACTTTTTTAAATCTCAGAACAAAATTAATATTAAAAAAATATATTATTTTAAATTTTTATTTTATTTTATCTTATCTCATTTTAAAAAATAAATTATTTGTGTTAAATGGATGCTACAGATTTCAAGCGAAATAAAAGATATATCTGCTACATCAATACCTTTGGATTCTTTTCCCCATTTTCCCTACTCTCTTTGTATTATTATCTATCTTTTTTTTTTCTTTTTTTTTTTTTTGCTTTTTTATAGAAAAAATCTGTCTTCTCGAAAGTTTCTCTACATATGTTAATATTAGTATTACCACGAAAATAGATAAAGAGTTAGATAAAGTGGCGTGGGCTTCTATTCATTTGTCTTTTGGCGGCCCTACCCCGGATCACTTGTATTCATTCGTCTTTGGGTGGCCCTCTCTCTGCTAACCATTACTACGTAGTACAACTTCTGAACTACACACCATTTTCTAGTTTCTCTCTTCTCTCTGCGCTAAAGCTAAAGGACAGCCGTGAACTTACGCATCCTCCATCTTCTCAATTTTTCTCACATGCTCTTCCTCACGCACTAGCACTACTAGCTGCACTGTATTTTGGTACGTATTGCTTTTTTCCCTTCTTTTTCCCTTTTCTTTTCTGGGTTTTGATGTTGACAATGATGTTTGGTTTTGGGGTTTAGGTTCATTTGCGTGCTGGGTTTAGTGGGTGGATTTGAATAGAAGAGGATTACTAGAGTCTAGTGGTACTTTTGTCAAGATGAATATGAAGGGTCTAATTCAGAGTCCCTCGTGTTCTTCTTCTCCTTCTTCTTCATCGTCTGCATTTCTTCGTCCTCCTTGCCGCGCCTATGCTTCTCGCAATTCTAAATTCCCAGTGTAAGATTCCGAAATCTTGTTTTTTTCTCTTTTTTTTTTGTGGATTACAAATATCTGTGCGCATCTAGATATATGGTTCACTCATAATGATTGTTTCGTTTTCGTAATTTTATATGGCGGTTCTTTCTTTTGAATTTATGCTCATTTCTTTCTGGATTTATATTTGTATTTATATTTATTTATTTTATAAGTTGTAGTAGTTTTGGATTTTTTGTACAGGCATTGATGTATAATTCATTCGATTTTGTTAGTTAGCGATTGATACATCAGTAGCACTAAGCAGGAAACGAAGAAGAAAAACAAACGTCCGTATCCATTAGTAACTAGCTATTATATCTAGAGCGATGTTACTATCTTTTTCTTTGTGTGAAATTTGGTTTCAAATTTCACCATCTTTGTGCAATGCATGCATAGGCGTTTTTTTGGGTAAACAAAATTTTATTGATAATAAGAATAGCAAGAGCCAGCTAAACAGGACATATACATGAGCATTGCCTTTGCATGATAATCTAGTGATACAAGAAACTCATGAAATGTCAACTATTGATCCAAAAGCCCAAAGAGGGCTGTAATGAACCAGTTTGTTCAATAGGCCACTCGATATTCGCCTGGTTAAACTCGAATTTAACTCAACTCATAAAAAAAAGTCGTTTGTTAAAGTAGATACTCGCTCAATTAATAAATGATACACATGAAAAAACTCGACTCGGCTCTGCTAAGGTTCGTTAAGGCCTGCTTGTTTATGTCCAAGTCGACTCGTTATCTCGATTCGATTAAAACTCATTTAGATATTGATAAATATATACGTACACTTATGTATTGTATTAGCTAATAATATAAATATAACACTTTTATAATTAAATATATGACATGTAACCTAATTACTTATGTCTATATATTAAATATAATTCATAATTATATTTTATAATTTGTAAAATAATTAGTCAATAAGATTTAATAATTTTGTATACTAGTATGTGGGAACCATATATGAAATATATATGCTATTATATATGTTTATGTATTAATAATTTCTATAGGCATATAATGTATTGTTATAATGGATAACTATCAATTAGTTAAATATTAATTATTTATAAAATTTTAAAATCTTATAATTCAATAGAGGGTTTACTTGTTAGTTTTACATATTTATTATTATATATTTTTTATTTTTTTTATTTTCTTAATTTATCTAATTTATTAGTTATTAAATCTTATTCAAAAAATAGAAAAATAAACAATCGAGCAGAGCTCGAGCTTAAGTTGGGAATTTAGCTTATCGGGTCGAGTTTGAATAAAGAATAAATAAAAATCTGGAGCTCTTGTATTTTGAGTCAACTCGAGCTAAGCAAGCCAAAGACCAGCTTAGCTCAGCTCGGCTCAACTTGATTACAATCCCAGCTCCAAGATCGTTGGATATTAATTTGGTTAAACCTTTAACCCTTAGGATCATAAGAGTCCACCATGCTTTCAAATTCAACGTCCTTGGCGGCTCACTCAATTGACACTGACCTGGTGGTAGTCCTTTTGTTTTGGCTGCTTCACTTATCTATCAGTATTCAATGACTTACAATTATGACCATACATAGTACCAAGACTTTTTTTTTTGATAAGTAAACGATTGTATTAATAGAATAGGCAAAGCCCAAGTACACAAGGTGGTATACATAGGACAAGACCTATTTAGGTTGAAGATGGTAGGTGCGATACAAGAAACGATGGTAGGTACTTGGTACATAGTACCAAGACATTTTAATTCAGCCTATATATAGGTCACCTCCTCCGTGACTTGAATTTGTGACGTGGTTCCTGCTCTAATACAAATTGTTAAAGACCCAACCATTGATCCAAAAGCCCTAGGATTGTTGGATATTAATTTGGTCAAACCTTTAACCATCAGGATCATAACAATGTCTTTGTATTGGAGCTGCAAGTCTTGTGCATGGTAATTCACCCTCCATGTAGATCACTAGATGCCATTACTGTTATTCAAAATTACTGTCATTCTCTAATATCTTTCCTCTGTTTTTAATTTTCTCTCACATCATGCCGATTTCTGAAAATTAGTTTATGAATGTTTCTTTAATTATTCCTATTCCCTATTGCATCATTGTGTTTCCTGGTAACATTATTAAAAGTAATGGTTTTATGTTACTGCATTGTTGTAGCTAAATTCAGTTAATTGCCAATTACAAAGCAAATGTTTTAATACCATATCTGAGAATTGACGTAGCATATAATAAATTATATATTTTTACTTTCATAGGCTGTTGCCACATGCAATATGTTCTCCCCAAAGGATACATCGTTGCCCTGGTGTCAATATGGAGGCTTATTCTCATCCTTCAAAGAATTGCATAGATGCAAGATTTTCCTTTGGATGGTCAGAAACAATATTTTCAAAGAAATCCCTAAAGAAGTATTTGATTCCATTGGGTGCACTAGTGACCTCAAAAATTCAAGACGTCTCCAATGCACCTATTGTTGGTGATGATAAGATTGGAGTCTTGTTGCTGAACCTTGGAGGTCCTGAGACTCTTGAAGATGTGCAGCCTTTCTTGTTTAACCTTTTCGCTGACCCGGTAATCAGTTCTTGATTCGTCTTTGATTGTCTCAGATATTTCTTTATCCCCCAGTTGTACATTTGCAGCATTTATAATAATTTATTATGTTAATGTTTTGCCTTGAGCAAATGCTAATGGAAGGTTCAACACCAATTAAATTATTGACAATTATATTAAATTTGATTCATCAATTATTCTTTGTTAGATGGTTGATTACTAGATTTGGTTATCTATGTTTTTGTCTTCACAAATTATATTGGAAGACATGTATGTGGAATGGTTTTGTTTGCTGAGGAATAATATTTATTTTGAAAATTTTAAAAGAAATTCATGGTTCCTTTTTTATGTTGAGGCGACAACTGTGTTGTTTAAGGACTATGGTAATAACAAATCATAACACCATGATCAGGCTGTGGGTTTTGAGTTTCATTATCAACTATTATTGATTGTCTTTTTTCTTACATTGGAGGTGGACATTCATTTTGCCATCAATGGTGCTGTATTCATTTGACTTCATGCTATCGGACAGGATATTATACGACTACCAAGGTTGTTTCGTTTTCTTCAAAAACCCCTGGCACAATTCATATCTGTTCTCCGGGCTCCCAAGAGCAAAGAAGGATATGCCTCAATCGGTGGTGGTTCTCCTCTTCGACGAATAACTGATGCACAGGCATGACTTTCTGTTGACTTTGACTTATTTTTTTCAGTTGCTGATATTATTTAGGTCTGGTTTGGATAGTGAATTGAGATCAACTAACCATGAATATTATGAGATATTTGAGTTGAAATGAGCTGAGTTAGAAATGGTTGTGTTAAAGTTTTTATGGAGTTTTGGGAAAGGAGAGAAAAAATTGATGAAAAATATTATAAAGTTATAATATTGTTAGAATATAATTTTTCAAAATAGTTTTTGTTTTGGGTTCAAAGAGCTTGAATTGTTTTTTGTGCTTTGCTTGTAAGTTTGGGAAAATTGTAATAATCAAGTAATGATTAGATGAAGTTTTGAAATTGAAGTGTTTGTGTTTGTGGTGTTTGGATATTGAGATGAGATGGGATGAGATAGAAGTATCTCTCTATCCAAACCAGGCCTTAATCTTCTTATTTCTAGAGCTCATTCATTAAGTTTGGTTTATACATGAGCTTAGTTATTGTGGTTCATTTATTAAGTGTATTGTGGTTTCACTAATCAATAATTGTAACAAAAGAAAATGTTAAGATGGTTCATAAATTTTTTGTATTTTCTGCCAAAATGATATATATATATATATATATGTATATATATTTTTGCTGATCTGATCACTTCAAATCCTAGTTTGTTTCTACTTTGTTCTTCCCTTTAAGTTGTGTAAAATATTTTTGCTCCCTATCTCGTGATACTTCTAATGGATGCCTGAAAACATCATCCGGTAGAGATTAATAAAGTGATGCATGGTGATCTCTGGCGGATCTTAAATATGATTCAAAATAGCAGTTCTAGCATGGGCTCTTTTCAGCTTTTAGTACAAAGTCTCTGATTATGTGTTGTCAAGATAAACTGCAATGCAACCCAAGTAAGTTGATTGTGGATGTTAAATGTATTCTCTTTTGCTCATTTTAATTTGACAGCAAGAACCTAGATAGTTTGGGAGTATCTCATATGACTTTTGGCTTAATTTTCAAATTAGTCAGCAAGGTAAATTTTTTTTCCCATATCTGGATTCAGGCATGGTAGTTTATTGAAGCTATTGAGCTTGCGAAAGATCATAGTAATTACCAGTTTATACTTATTGCAAAGCTTCAAAAATTTCATGTTGAAAGAAGTATCATCATATTGGGATTATAGTAACAATAGATGTGCGAAACTCAGGTGTTTTTGTTTACAGCTTGATTCTTTATTTTTACATGTTGTCTCTTAAGTACACTTCTCATTTTTAAATGTTTAATTGTCTCTCTCAAAAGTAATTAACATTTTATGTTGGCTATGGTTGGAAAGGATTTTTATGATACATGCATGTATTTATACTATTTGGCTCTTAAAAACATCTTTTGCCTAAAATTTGAGCTCATCCCTGCCTATTCAATTTCTTTTCTTCTATATGTTCAGGCTAAAGAGTTGATGAAGTTCCTTGGGGAAAAGAAGGTCCCAGCCAAGGTTTATGTTGGCATGCGTTATTGGCATCCATTCACTGAAGAAGCTATTGAGCAGGTATCTGGTGGGCTCTTAAGATGCTACCATTGGTGCTTGGCTTGTTTTTTCATGCTATTCAAATTCCAACAATAGAAAGAGCAGGAAGCAATGCAAGGCAAGACTTCGAACTAGCCTTTGAAGGAGGAAAGTTTAGAAAGGAGATTGGACCTTAGAACATTCGAAGGCTAGCGGAATAAGATAAGGAAGATGGAACTGACTTACTCAGAAAATGTTTACAACCTTAAAACCCATTCACTCACTTGAAGTTGCATGTTTTTTCATGCTATTCTTTTACTAATTTTGATTTATAATAAGCTTCTATCTTTGCTATCTGTTTCAGAGGGCAATGCTGAATAATTGATCTTCTTCTGACGATGTTGATGATCAAAGGCTTTTTTTGCTTTTAATTCAACTGGAACTAAAGAGAGTAACGCTTGTGTGCTTTTAATTTAATATATTCCTAATTACTACACTGTTTTTGCTTATATAAAAAAAAAATGACTAGTACATTTTTCAATTTTTTACAGCACCCGTTTTCCATATTTGTTCTTTGATAATATTTGTTAAAAAGTAACTGTTAATTACTTTCAGAAATAACAACTTTGGTCTGTGGATTACTTGGTAAGTGAAACATTGAGTTTCACTTTGATCTTTTCCATTCAAGTCTGTTGTGTGGTATTTTTGGCTTGGGTGTTGCTTTGCTTATTGGTTTAGAAGTTATAACTCAAATGGAAATGTCTTTTTAACTTTTCTTGAGGGGAAGGGTTGTTTTGTTTTAACTGCAGATTCTTCACATCGAATGCTGGTAATCAGCCACATGAATCGTGCTTTACCACTGTAACTGATTTAGAGTGCAATATTCAGTATTACCGAAAGTTGTGTCGTGTGTGTAAGCTTGTGTTTAGTAAGGAAGTGTTTTTGCAAGGAGGCAGTATGATACTAATCTAGTGAAATGTTTAAAAATTGTTGGATTTTTAAGTAATTTCATTTCACTAAAAAGCTCAAAATATCCCAAGTGCACAGTTTTATGCAAGAGAGATGCCTACTAGAAAGAGGAAATAGCTGAGTAGGTACCTATTAGTAGTTTAAAAAAATGTTTGTCCGGAAAAAAAATGGAAAGGAAGGTTTGGGAGTTGGGATGTGAGTTATGAACTCTGGTGAGTGGTATGTTGGTCCCATTTTCAATTGAGTTGTTCTGGCGAGTGGCAAGCAATTAATTAGTGACCCATTCTTCTTCTTGGTTTTATCGGTTGCACTTTTGCTGATGCTGTTAATGAACTTGCTGTAGGGTTGAAAATGTGGATCTGGCTACTGATTTTCTTTTCAAAATAATTTTGTAGATAAAAAGAGATGGAATTACAAAGCTTGTTGTCCTTCCACTTTATCCACAATTTTCAATATCAACCAGTGGTTCTAGCCTTCGACTCTTGGAGAGTATATTCCGGTGATTGCCAAGCACCTGATGCTATTATGTTATGCTTATTCAAAAGCATAAATTAATCTCGTTAATCTGACAATAATTAATTGGTTCATCAGGGAGGATGAATATTTAGTCAACATGCAGCACACTGTAATACCTTCATGGTACCAGCGTGAAGGGTACATAAAGGCCATGGCAGATTTGATTGAAAATGAGTTGAGAAATTTTGACTTCTCTGAACAGGTAGTGCATCCTTTTTTTTTCTTATTTTTTGAATTTGATTCTTCTTTGAATTATCGCTTTAATTTGAGGTGCTCCAGAACATGTGCAAATTCTTGATTCACGGTTTATTTACCTGAAATCTTGTTATTTGTGTCATTAATTTTTTTATAAGTAAACTAGTTTACTAATAATAATAGTTTAGACCAAGTACACAAGAAGGTATACACGAGTTAATGCCTATCTAGGAAAGAAGAAAAAGAAACAAGAGAGTCATGAATGGCAAGGCCATTAAATCTACAGCTATGGCTCCTAAAAATAATGTTCTAACAAAAGTGATCTAAGTTCCTCTATGGAGCGTTCTGTCTTCAAACGTCCAGTCATTTCACTCCTTCCATGGGCACCACATGATGCAAATAGGTACCATTTTCACACTGCTGTGATTTGGGGGGCTCTTCTTAGATTTGTCCAGTTGGCCAAAAACACAACCACTGTGGTAGACAAGCCCAAGCTAGCTCTAACTTTCAGAACACATCATCCCATAGCTCTCCACCAACCTTGCAATGCAATAGAAGATGATCCACAGTTTCATCACATTTTTTACATATGCAGCACCAGTTTGCTATGATCACCCCCTATTTCCGTAAGTGTCCATCGTCAAAATCTTACCCAATGAAGCTGACCAAACAAAAAATGCCGCGTTAGGAGGCGCCCTATTTCGCCAAATCTTCTTCCATGAGAATTGATCGTCTTGCAATAATGTAAGAGACTTATAAAAAGAATAAACTGAGAACATGCCTTTACCTATTGGTATCTACCACAACCTGCCAACTCCTTGAACGTTCAATCTCATGGAGTATAAACAACGAAAAAAAATCCTCAAAGCTACCAATTTGCCAATCTTGGGCAGCCCTACTAAAGTTCATCCATTGGACTTGATCTCTAGATAACACCATAACATCAGCCATTGAAGCTTCTTTTTCACAAGCAATCCTAAAAATTGAAGGGAAAAAATCCTTAAGGGCATTATCCCCACACCATAAGTCATTTCAGAATTTAATTCTAGAACTATCTCCCAACATAAGTCTAGCATGACGAGTAAAAAATCCTTCACCCTTGTCTAACATGCTTCCAAACTCCCACTCGATAAGCCCCACTCACCTCTCTAGTGCTCCAACCCTCCCCACACACCTCCATATTTAAGGTCTATCACCGACTTTTATAGAGTTTCCCCTTCCATAATGTATCTCCACAACCATTTTTCAAGTAAGGCCCTATTAAAGATCCTCATATTTCTAATTCTCATCCCACTACGGGGACCATGGGTTGGGGTTAAGGAGGTGTGTTGTATTCCAACTTGGGTTTGAGGTATTTTGGATAATTTTCACGGGCTTTTTGGGTCATTAGGAGATCTCTATTATGGGCTAGGTGTTTTCTTGTATATCTAGTGTACTTGTTTACTCCTATTGATATATATAATAAATTTACATATTAAAAAAAAAAAATTTCCCATCCCACCAAAAGAAGTTGGAGAGCATACCTTAACCCACTTGACCAGTTGGAATTTGAATTCATCCTCATATCACTCCAAAGGAAATCACGGTGCAATTTTTCAATTCGAGTTGCCACACTTATTGGAATGGGGAATAAAGATAGAAAGTACGTTGGTAAATTGGACATAGTGCTTTTGATTAGGTGATCCGATCACTTTTCGATGAGTACAATCTCTTCCAACCAATTAATCTAGGTTTAATCTTCTCAATCACTGTATTCCAAAATGATTTAGCCTATAATGTTGCCCCTTACAGAAAACCAAGGTAAATCATGGGAAGAAAGGAAACCTTACATCCAAGAATGTTAGCAAACTATTGAATATTGCAAACATTACCAATTGGCACCAACTTTGATTTGTCGATATTCACTTTCAGACTAGATGTCGCTTTAAAACCATGTAAGAGAGCCCTTGTTGCCTGCATCTGGTTTTGTTCTGCCTCACAAAAAATCAATGTATCATCTGCAAACAATAGGTAAGAAATGTTAAAAGAGTACCCCTATTGGGGTCACCAACCAAGAAACTAGTCCTGTTGTTAACCAAAGTCAAGACCATTCTACAAAGCGCCTCGACAACTATGACAAATAAAAGTGGAGATAAATGATCCCTTTGTCTTAGACCTCTCGAGCTGTTAAAGAAGCCAATGGGCTGCCATTTACTAACACTCAAAACGTCACCATTGAGATACACCATCTGATCCCCGAACATCATCTCTCCCAAAAACCACATCTCCAAGCAAGTAAATTAGGAAGTCCCAATCTACATAATCATAAGCTTTCTTCATATCCAATTTACATAAGATCCCCTTATTGCCGAGTTTTATTCGACTATCGAGGCATTCATTGGCAATGAGAACTAAATCCAGAATATGCATACCCCTTATAAAAGCGTTTTGGGAGTTCGAAATAATCTTTGCCAACGCCTTCCCTAGACAATTTGCAAGCACTGTAGATATGATTTTATACACCCCATTTACAAGGCTAATGGGTCGATAATCTTTCACTTATGTTGCCCCAAGCTTCTTAGAAATAAGTGTAATAAAAGTGGCATTTAGGCTTTTTTCAAATTTTCCAATAAGAAAGCTCCTGAAACACCTTCATTAAATCCTCATTCACCACATCCCAACATGTTTTGAAGAATCCCATAGAGAACCATTAGGACAGGGTGCTTTATCTTTATCCATTTTCCTCTCCACCCCATGAACCTCTACCTCCTCAAAGGGTCTCTCCAACCATGGAACACTTTGTGGCTCAATGGACTCAAAGACTAGTCCATCAAGCTTTGGCTCCATCCCAGCTGTTCAGTAAGTATTCAAAAAAATCAGCAACATGCTTTCAAATCACAAGAGTCTTTGCACAAGCCACGCTGTATAGATTCAACATTTTAATGGTATTAGTTCTCCTATGAGAGTTGGACACTCAATGGAAGAACTTCGTAGTTCAATCGCCTACTTTCAACCACAATGCTCTGGATTTTTGGCACCAAGAGATTTCCTCCAATGGTATAGCCCTCTCTAATTCTAACACCAATTGTGCCTTCTGAGAACTCTTCCAAGGAAAGGACCAAGCCCTCTTGTATCCTTTCTAATTCTTGTATCTCTCCTAGCATATACTTCTTCCGGTCACCTATAGCACCAAAGGACTAAATATTCCAAAGCTTTAAATCTTGTTTCAATGCTTTCAGTTTACCTGCCAAAATGAAACTAGGAGTGCCATGTATCTGATATGAGGACCATCATGCCTAAACTTGTCCACAAAGCCTTCAGTTTTCAACAACATATTTTCGAATTTAAAATACCGAAACCCTCCTTAAATCCTACTACAATCCAGTAAGATGGGAAAGTGATCCAAACAAATGCGAGGAAGCCTCTTTTGGCATAGATCCGGATAGTGGCTTTCCCACTTTAACGAGACTAAAAATATGTCTAGTCTAGACCACTTATGGTGATTTGACCACGTAAATGCTCTGCTAATGAGAGGAAGATCCACTAATCCCAAGTCGAATATACACAAAAAATTCCATCATTGCAAGTATGCATCCTATTTTCTCCTGATTGTTTGCTTGGGAACCCAATAACATTAAAATCATTGCCTATGCACCATGGTGTGTCCCACCAACTTTGAAATCCTGCTATTTCCTCCCAAAGAAGTCTTCTATTGCCATCTAGGTTCAGCCCATAAATGCCAACGGATGCCAACAAAAAATTATCTTCCACATTCTTGAAGTAACAAGCCATTGAGTATTGCCCATTGAATTCCTCCATTTTCTCTATCAATCTTCTATCTCGCATAATTAATATAGCTCTCGAAGACCCTATCAGATGCTAAGTAAGCTCAATCCACATAGGTACAACTCCATAAACTGCGAACAATTTTTCTTGTAATAATCTTAAGCTTAGTCTCTTGTAAACACACGATGTCCGCTTTCCACTCACGAAGTAAGTTTTTCACCCAAAGACACTTATTAGCCTCGTTGAGCTCTCGTACATTCGTTGAAATGATTTTGGGCTTCTAAAGATGATGTTCTTCCCTTCCTTTTGGTTCTTTCTTCGCTTGAGCTACCTTCATAATTTAGAGACCAAGTTTAGTCTTTGAACTCCCTCTGTTTTTTAGAAGCTGATATCTTTTGCTGAATATGCCCATCTTCAATGGCTGTGAGCAAAGTCATAAATTGTTCTTCAAAGCCCTCACATTCAATTCCTAGACAATGTTGTATTTCCTTTGCCTTGTGTTAAACCCAATCAGAGATACTATATTGACTTGGCAGAAAGTAGCTTCGGGGTACTGACTCCCCAACCATGTCTATTACGTCCCTAGGTTGTCCATTGTGACTGCAACGACACCCCCATTTCTTCCTCAACACAGTTGGACCTACCCCCTTTGAATCCTCATGTGTTCTTTGCTTCAATAAACAATGTACGGGCCACTTCCAATTGTTGTGACACCTTCATCGGCAGGAAGCCATATGGGTCTTGATAGGAGACTCGCTCTTCTCTTGCTTGGTTGGGCTTGGGATCCAACGTACGATGTTGCAACATCAACAATATCCATTCCAGGCTCTTCCGCCAACACCTCTCTCTCTATCAAGACCGTCATCTAAGCCTCCGTTAACGATTTTGTGGCTATGGTCTTGTCTGTCAGGACCTTTGCCAACAAGGTCAGGAGCCTCCCGCTGGTAGAAGGCCCAACCACATCCCTACCTCTCATTCTCTACATGGACTGAACACCCTACTGTGGACTTCCCTTTGTTATCTTCCAGGGCTAAAGCCCAAATTGTCGGCTCCTTATTATCTTTGGGCCACCAGCCCTTTAATGGTCTTTTGAGAAACTTGCCACCCGAGGCCCGTCAGACCTTGTCAAGTCCCTTTGTTGCTTATTACTCCCCATGGGTTGAGGCCCAACTTACTTGCCTACACCCATATGTTTGTGAGGCTCAATATCATTCCTAGGTGCAAAGCCCAAGTTTGTAGCCTTATCCTCCTCAACATAGCGTATTAGAGCAGCCATTTTCTCTTGCAGATTTGTCAATTGGGATTGCATGCCCTTTAGAGTACTGTGCACGCCATCGTCTGCCTAAGTGACAACTGGCTTGCCACCGCCTCCCTTCCAGTGCACTCAGTCTAAACTCAGTGTGTGTCGGGCCATTTCCGTTCCTTGACCTTGTAGGCATCTCACCGTGGTTTGCTGCCATGTGAATATTGCACTCAGGACTGCATCGGCGCCATCATCTACACCAAGGCCTCCTTGTACGACCGACTTTGTGTTTGACTCCTCATCCTCTACGATTTTTGTGATACTTCGCTTGAGTTATGAAACAAGATCCCCTCCCTTGAAATGGCCTCCCTCAATGCATCTGCCATCCTCCTCCACCCTGTCCCCTCCATGTCTTCCGGGACAAAGATAAAATTTTGCCTACCACCCCCATCATATTCTACTAACACCATGAAACGGCCATTGACATATGAACACCTCTGTGCAATGAAGCTCTTGGCACCCTCCCTTGATGTGGTATAAAAATCCTGCATCCCCCCCCCCCCCTCTCCTTTCTCTTCAAACACTCCTCTAATGCTTTAGCAAACCATTGCATCGAAACCATCCCAAGTCTCACTTTCTTAACTATCTTCAGCTACTTTCTGTAATGAGTAAGGAGCTTCCTTCCTTCCTTCCTCAAACCGAATGTTTTCGATTCTATATCTAAATTTCTTCTAAACCCCGTCCTACTCCGCAACCCCTACAACTCATTGCTCAGTCGTGATCTCACCGCTTAATCCCACCAGGCTCATCAGAGTTTTTAGTTGTACGGAGAGAAAACTTTGGTTGTACGGACAAAATTATATATATGTCATTATTATATGGTAATTCTGGGGCAATGTTCCTAACTCCTACGCGAGTTTCTTATCCTTCTTGTTTTGAACATTTACCTGGCAAAAAACAGATGTATATTATTGCAGTCCTCAACGAAATCAGAAACTCTTATATGCGTCTACTAGTCTTGAGATGCTTTTTCTTGCGCTGTGCTATTGCCAGACAGCTTTGATTATTAGTTTTCTTTTTATTTAGGATTTCTAGGGACCTGATTCAATGGGGGGATCTTCTAGTGTGTTGAGAGGCAGCTCCAAAAGAAATAGTGAATGTTGCGCCTTTATGCTTGACGGGGAGTACTTGGAGCAAAATAAATTCTTGGAATTTTGGTTGGTGGACCTGAAATCTCATTGCTTAAAACTGACATCATAGTTTTTGAGATTAATTTTTAATTGGATGAGAGTGGTGGAGCATTTTGTTTCTTCGTCTTTTTTTTTGGATCCTCTCTCTCTCTCTCTTTCTCTCTCTCATTTTGCTGTCAGTTGACTTCATGTATTCCTGGATTATCTCCTTTGTACTTCTATAATCTGCATATCGAGCTCATGCTTATTGTTTTTGGCTCCTTCAGAAGCTTCTCTCTTTTTTACATCAAAGTTACAAGCTTTAAATGTTACTTTGTGGTATCATTCTAGTACAATGTTACCCAGTATAATTGAAAATGGCATTGTAGGTTATGATATTCTTTAGTGCGCATGGGGTGCCACTTGCATATGTTGAAGAAGCTGGTGATCCATACAAGGCAGAGATGGAGGAATGTGTGGATTTGATAATGGAAGAATTAGAAAAGAGGAAGATAAATAATGCTTACACTCTTGCTTATCAGGTACTTTGTGATTTAATATTGCTCTTGCACTCCCATCTTTGTATTTCCTTATTATTAGTGGAGAATAACAGTTTCCAATCTTTTGCTTATGAATAATGGACTTTGAACTCTAACATGGACTCTAAACCCATGTTGTGGCCACTGTTGGCTACCCCAGGCCACCCACAGGGTGACCAGCCAGACCCTCATTGTGCCAATGATGGCCACCCCTTGAGCAACCTGATTTGCATTATCATTTTTCTCGTGTTGATCCAGTTTGTGAGAGAGAGAATATGTCAGCGAATCGAAGAGACATGTCTGTGAAGATGCGGACTACCTGCACCTAGCCGGAAAGACCCTATGAAGAACCTCATTAACTAAAGTCAGAAAGTGAGGGTGATCCACCCAAAAATGAGAGAATCTGACGGTACTCAAGCAGAAGTGGAGCGAAATGTTTCCCTTGAAAGAAGCACAGCTGACCCCTGTTATTTTGAGGTCAATAGTATTCAGAGTTTACCTAGATTTGGTGCTGCTCTTGCGGCCTGCACCAAAACAGTCTGCTGCAAACTGGGATCGCTCGCCAGACAATGTCACCCTTTTTTATTTTAAGATTTTTTTTTTCTAATTCTTTTTCATAAAGTTTTATTTTTATTTTTATTTTTATTGGGTGCAGTCTTTTAAGTATAATCTTTCTTATGTGTGTATTTTTTCTAATCATAGTTGTATCATTAAATGTTGTAATTTTTATTTTATTTTTTAATGTTTTATTTATTTTTATGATTTTAATCTTTTCGGTTGAGGTGGTTTGCTGAATGGACATTTTTTAATTATTTGAAAGCTTACCGATCTTATGTGACACTTATTCAAATGTGATCGGTTGTGACATGGCAAGTAAATGTCATTTTAGTTATTTGCATCAGTGAAATTAACGTAACTTACATAGAGGGACCATTTTGATATGTTTGAATTACACCAATGATACTTACAAAAAAACGTATCACATTAACTGTTTGTGGCCAATCTTTCATTGAATGTTGTTTTTTTTAAAGCTTATCTTCATAATGAAATACTTTGTCATTTACTTATAAAAAAAATGAAATACTTTGTCATTTGAATTGATGATGTTGCTTAGGAGCCTTTTTATTGTCTAATGAACAATGTAAGTTGTTTTATTTGGTGTCTTTTTGCATGATACCATTGTGAACTCATTACATGGTAAATGTTCATGCAGAGCAGAGTTGGACCTGTGGAATGGTTGAAACCCTATACGGATGAGACAATAATTGAACTTGGGCAAAAAGGAGTGAAAAGTTTGTTGGCAGTCCCTATCAGGTAATGCGTGTCATTTGCCTTTCTTTCAATACCTCGTGCTTCCTGTTGGTCTATCCTTAATTCTCTCTCTTTCTCTCTCTCTCAAGCACAACGCTGACGAAAACACCACTTATGTTTGGAATACATCTAATGAAAACTTGTATGCTTGATTCACAGTTTTGTCAGTGAACACATTGAAACTCTAGAAGAAATTGACGTTGAGTATAAAGAATTAGCTCTAAAGTCTGGTATAGAAAAATGGGGGCGTGTTCCTGCCCTAGGTTGTGAACCAACCTTCATTTCAGATTTGGCTGATGCAGTGATTGAGAGTCTCCCATACGTTGGAGCCATGGCAGTCTCAAATCTTGAAGCTCGACAGGTACTTTTATATTGGAGTTGAATCAATATGCCTTACGCAATTGAACATTTCTGTTTGGAATGGATACTGTTGCAATAAATTTGGATCGATTACTCTAGGGCATCTAGTGAGAGCAAATGATGCTATAAGCGACTTGTCAAGTCTATGGAGCTTTGAATTTTGTACTTGGCCAGTCAATTTCTATGGAGCTTTGAATTTTGTACTTGGCCAGTGCAATTGACCTCCTATTAGAATGATTTGTCTGCTGTCAAACATCTGCTTTATTTTAGATGGTAGTTATGTGTCTTCAGTGATCTATTCCATGTGAAGATAGTTACTTTATTTGAAATAAACGCACATTTTCTTGAGAGTGTTTTACTATTTATGAGAAAAAAATCAAAGTGGAAGTTTTCTGTCTGTGTATACGAGTGTTAGGTAGAGAAGCGTTGTGAGCAAGCTGTTCAAGCTTTTCTGCTTTACTTGGTTTACTTTCATAATTGTTGATTGTGCATAAAATTCAAATTTGTCGTCTTAAGCATTTATGAACTTTGTCAGTTCTGAAACTTTGTGAAGCCTTGAGTCTAGAACTTCGCTTTTGAAGGTTAAAAATAAAAATCCAGATTAATTTTCTAGGAATGGAAGTCTGATCCAAGGTTTGGGTTTTTTTCAGTCTTTGGTTCCCCTTGGCAGTGTAGAAGAATTATTGGCAGCATATGATTCACAACGCAGGGAGCTACCAGCACCTGTTACAGTGTGGGAATGGGGTTGGACAAAAAGTGCCGAAACTTGGAACGGAAGGGCAGCTATGCTGGCAGTGCTTGTTCTATTGGTCCTAGAAGTCACCACTGGGGAGGGTTTTCTACACCAATGGGGCATATTGCCGCTATTTCGGTGAATCTCTCCCTCTTCCTTCATGGAAATTAATGGAGCCACATGTAAATTTTGTTTATGCATACTATCAGCATCTACCATACGTGTATCACATTTGGCTCTTGCAGACTGTTCCGTTAATGGAGCCAATTTCAAAATATGCGCTAAAACGTTACATAAAAATATGTATCATAGTGATTTTGATTTGTATACATGCAGACTGTTCCGTGAATATATGTTATAAAGTCTTTTGCTTTGTTTTTTTCGTTTGTGCTTGTTATTTTCCACTGGTGAGAAATTTTCCGAACGATGTTTGTGGCGAAACAGTTTTAGCGCATATTTTGAAATTGGTTAACCATATAACTTTGCAACCAGCTATATTCATGGCCGTAAAGTTTGTTGGCCTTCCCATTTCGGCTGGCTATGGATTGAGACTGTAATTATTTCGGTCGAGGACGAAAAATAGACATACATATACATTCATAACAAGACAACCATTTTTTCATTCATAGGGGTGTCCATATGGAAACAAACAGTACATTACATGCAAAGTGCCAAACATATTAGAACACGAGGTCTAGTACTTTCAAATCCACCATTTTTTTTTTTTTTTTTGAGATTGGAGCATTACTTATTAAATATTATATATACACATTGGTAAATGCTATTTTCACCACTTTAAACATAAGTTATCTTATGGCTAGAGAAGGATGATACTGCTTAACTGACATGAAATTCTCCACTAGCATGAACTTCTTTGACCCTCTTGTCATACTCGTCTTCCTCATCCTCTTCTTCCTCCACTTCTGCATCTATGTTTTCATTACCTTCTTCATCTTCTGGTCCCCAGCTAAAGCGCCCGAGAGGCTTGGATGATGGGGGTGGCTTTCTCGCCTCTGACACAATTTTCATTATGTCATCCACACTTTGAAGAGAAAAGCTAGGATTGTCTCTCTGGTAATAGATAGCTTGAGCAGACTCTGTTAGCTCCCTTGGCAAGTTCTTTAAACACCATGGATGGTTCTTGATTTCTTTGATTGTAATTCTCTGCAAAACCAACAATAAATGGGAAATTACTATAAAGTAAAACTGAGAATGCCGCCTTTGCAGCAGATTGTGACAACTAAAGCAAGTCAGACATCTTGTGAGTGCACAAAGTGTGCAGTTGATATGAGGGACTAAATCCACATCTAGAGCTTTAAAACTTTGAACTGGAGTTGGACTCATACTTAAATTAGGATTTGAAAACCAGGGAATTTATTACTTGGACTGAGTTGCAATTTCTATACACCAAAATTTCTTGGATGTCAAGGTGTAGAGTATCAGACCACGTTTACAGCTTGGTTTTATCCTAATCCTTTCAGCATTTCCCAAAGAGTGAGTGAAAGGATATTCATTAGCAGTAAAGGTCATCATCGACAAGGAGGGTACTGTTGGCCATTTTCAAATTCAATCAAGACACAGAACTACCATACTACATGTGGAACCAGAGAGAGTTTATTGTCGATTTTCATCATGTCTACCATACCATGTCTATCATGTCTACCACCTTTCATTAGCACAGTAAATGATATATGGCCCAAGGAAATTGTCCAAGAAGAGTGAAAAAATAAATGTCGGAAGGTCCATTAAAGTAAGTTCCAATGAGATGAAAATGGCTAAAAGGTGACTGCAATGATCAGAATAAAATCTAGTTACTTCAGAATGATACATACCCTTGATGGACTTGCAACGAATATCCGAGAGAGAAGATGCCTGCAATCTTGAGATATGTGAACATAGTCTGGGATTTTGTACTGAACAGCCATTATTTTCTGCAGAAGAATGACAAAGAGGAAGAAGAAAATATGAAAACTCATGTTTCCTTCAAAAAGCATATAGATGGAGGAGGCATAATTACTTGAATTGTTTTTCTGAAATTCTTGGGGTCATCTTGGTCTTCAAAAGGGTATGCTCCCACCAACATGACATAGAGAGTTACTCCACATGACCATACGTCTGCCGACTAAATAAAAGCAAGAAAAGATATTATCCTCACTCAAACTAACAAATTCAAGTTAAACCCATTTATAGCTACCTAGAAGTAGTAATGTTAGCAAGCACACGATGTAGAATAAGCTTTAAACTGCTTATTGTTGGATATCATTACCAGAAACAAAGAAAAATAACTGATTTAAGACATTGAATATTCAGAAAGAGGGAGTTTCAGCTTCCCCTCAAACTTGCATTTGGGATCTACATGTAGTGAACCAAATGCTAGTGTAGGACGGTAACCGGTGCCATTTGGTAATGGAAAATGCCATGCCAGACCAAGTTCAGAATAGCAACACTCTCAATGTATCAAAAGCACTTGGATTTTATGAGACGACACAAAAATATGAGTGGCCATGGATGATAAGTAATAAAAGACACAATGCTTGAAGGAACGGCCCATCTAAGATTCATCAACCTCATCATATTTCTATAAAACAAGAAAAATTCTATATACAGTCATTTTTGTACAATCTTTTGTACATTTCATAAATGTGATTGGATGCATCAACTTATAATAAATATTTTGGCCAATCACATAAATGGAGTGCACAAAAATAACTGTATCTAGCCGAACTCATAAAATAAAGATCATTCCTATTTCTCCTCCACTCCAATAAAAGAGAGGATACGAGGGCAAAAATCCAAACACAAGTAATGACAAAACTAAGTTCTCACATGGTGGGAAGCATCAATAACCCTCCATTATTCAATAGCCAATCAAATGCTAGTGGGTAACAAGTGCTAGTGCTTGTCACTTTATAAAGTCCAAAAACTAAGCAAGCATTCAAAACTGGCCAAAATTGAAGTTTCAAACCATACATCCAAATGGGGTGACTATAAAGTCGCTAACTGAATGAGATATTAAAAAAAGGTAATTGAAGGAACAAAATGACAAGCTAAGGAGCACCACTCCTATGTGCATCCCAGCCAATACATTCCCAATACGAACAGGGCATAAACAGTATTCTAATTGTCCCTTACCAGAGGTGCCCAATACTTAGGAAAGATGAACTCACACTCATCCAACTATTTCCTGGCTTGGTTCATGCTTGCATATGTGCATATCAAACATCAACTCAAACTCTATACACAAGAAACTTAGAGAAAATTTTCCGAAAAGAATCCAAGTGGGGATGTCAATAGGATCGGGTGGGTCATGGGTAAGTTTCTGATTCTCCATCCCCATCCCTGCCCCTCCAACTCCCTTCTGACATGGAATGGGGCTAAATTTTAACCCTCATCCCATATAAAAATTTTCATGCCCACACCCATTGGCATTATGTCCCACCTAATAAACCCAACAAAGGGAAATTTCTTCTTTTGTGCCAACAAAGCAAAGTAATTTTCTAGAAGAAAATAAGATGAAGAAAAAGAGCCAAAAAAAAAAAAAAGAGGTGACCCCAATTGTGGTGCAATGGGCAATTACATTCATAGTACATCATATAGAAAATAAGATAAAGAAAAAAACAAATGGTTTTAAATTTTTGTAGTTTTCCCATACCATTTTATAATAATCACATTCAAAGTACATCATAAAACCTTAATGGAATCTGAACAAATAAAAAAGAACATAAAGAAATAAACAACAGCATGTCGTGGAAACCATCCAAAATTGCATTCATGGTACACCATAAAACCTTATTGAAATCTGAACAAATAAATAAGAACATAAAAGAAATAAACAAAAGTATGTCGTTGAAACAGTACTCACCGTCACTTTCTAACTAGAATATGTGCTTTTGTCAATAGGGACAATAATTTAAGGGCAAAAACGCAATTATATGCAAGGAAAGGCAATGGGACACACTCCTGGTCTCAAGAACAGGCTGGAGAAAAATATTAAAAAGTTTTTATCTGAAAGAGAGTGACAAGAAATTTACCTTGCCATCATACTCTCTTCTTGAAAGAACTTCTGGTGCAATATATGCAGGAGTCCCAACTGTGGATTTGGGTCTTGAATGCAGGATGGAAGACTACAGCACAAGTAAAAAAAAAAAAAAAAATACCCCAAGAAAGAAGTTAATAAATATATATTCCCGAAATTAAATAAATATTTGGGAAATTAGTTTCATGCCTTAGAATAACCAAAATCACAAATTTTGAGCCGTGGCGCAGGGCTTCCATCTAAAAGTGTGTTTTCGAGCTTCAAATCTCTATGACATATTTGCTGCAAAATAAAGAGGAAAACATAATAATTGTACACTTTTAATGGCAGAGAAAGTAAAACGGAGAAAGTAAGTGAAAAAAGATAGCTTTTAAGAGTGTCAAGGGATGCTACCATGGAATGGCAATAATGGACACCAGAGATCAGTTGCTGAAAGAAATATCTAGCCTGGGTAGTTAAAAAAAAAAAAAAAATTATAAAAATAATTGCATTAATTAAGAGAAAGTGATTGAAAGAGAGATTATTGGAGTGAAAAAGAGAGAGTAACTTTTACCTCATCTTCACTAAATCTGCCGGCACTGCATATTCGTTCAAAGAGCTCTCCACCGGATGCATATTCCATCACGATCGCCAAATCCGTCGGTGTCAAAACCACCTGAAAAATTTATATATCAAACAACAGAAATAAGGTTAAAAAATAACAAAAAGAAAAAGAAAACATAAACTAGCCTCCTTGAAACGGATTATGTTGGGATGCCGAAGCGATCTGTGGTTGATGATCTCTCTCGCCACATTCTCATCAATCTGCAGTTGAAGTGAGATAATTTAGATTTTAAAACCATTGATGTTCATAAATTAAGGATCCTTTTAATTCTGTTCGAGTTTCTCGGGTCCGCTAAATTGTGAAAAATCTAAGATTCCAAAATTGAATTTTCTTTTCCTTCCCGCTTTTTTTCCCAGTAAGCAAACTCAGCCTAACACACCCTTCTTAGCTTATAATAAAATGAAATTAGTCTTCAACTCTTTAGAACCAACAGCAACAAAAAAGCAAAACATAACAGTAAAAAAACTATAAACTCTTAATATCTCTTTTGAATTTTCTTTCATCGGTTTTCTTTTCAACCAAACAGCAAACCATAACAAACCTTATGGCCGCGCTCGATGTATTTCATAGCGACGAGCTCCTTAGTCTCCTTGTTCCTCAAGAGTCTTGCCACCCCAAAATTCCCAGCACCCAAATTCTTCACGATCTCGTACTTTTCCATCTTCCCAGAATATTTCTTGACCGCCGCTTCAACAACTATATCAAAAACGATCTGATCAACGATTAAAACTATACATGCAAATACTTTCACAGCCTGATCAGTTCTTGCATGTACATAGGAAAGGAAACTGAAACCTTGGGCCGGAATAAGTATTTCTACTGTCTGTGATTGCGTCTGTGTACAAGGAGAGCGTGTGGGATTGGATCCAAATCCTTGGTGTTTATATATATATATACATATATATATATAGGTATATAATATATATATTTAAGGATAGTGGAAGTGAATTCAGGAGGGAGGTGAAGTATGCACGTGGAGGAGGCGTTAGAAAAATGGGGTTAATTATGAGTATGGGAATCCATGACCATCTTCAATCCAATCAGTACTGCAACTCCATTGCTTAATCCATACCATGCATCGATCCGTTACTTTTTCTTCGTTTATATAATATTTAAATCCATATGAGTTGTTTGCTATTGGATCTTTAAAAACGCCGTTGCGCTAGGAGACCCAACGCGAACGCGGAGTCAATTTGACTTTTTGATGCCTTTTTCACAAGCTACCCAGGGCCAGCGGTCTTTCTTGCTTTACCATTTTACGTCTTACTGCCTTCAAGTCATGCCCGGAAACAAAGAGTCGGCACAGACTTTTCTCGACACAACATATCTTTCATAAAGAACTTCTATTACTAAAATATTTTTGTCATAAATTAATAATGTATAATCATTTTTATAACTTTTATATAATCATGTTTTAAAATAAGATTATTCAATTCCTTATCTCTTTTATCATCATTTTTTCCTTATTTTATAATATAATATTAAATAACTAAAAACTATTTATTATATTTTATTTGTAAACTTATCATCATTTAATACCACAACATCATGAGATATTAAAAAAAATAATGATAAAATAAATGATAAATATATTCTTTTTTCAAATAGTGATATTTATGTAAAGTGATATTATTTTTATGAATTTTACAAAAATAATTCTCATTTAAAATATAGTTGTAAGAAAAAATATTGAAAAAAGGTTGCATGTCTATCATTTTCCTTACTAAAATATCTTATTAAAATTTTCAATAAATTTTTATAAAACTTACTTAGTTCACAAAAATTTCTTTCTGAATATACGTTTAAAAGACTACTCTTAATTAAAAATATTTTTTAAACATTTATCAATTCAAACATATTTGTAATGAACCATTTTTTCAATAATATAAATTCCAATAAATCTTTTTTGGATTTTTATTTTTTGTGCAAGGCCCTTTGAAAATGGAACTTTGAAGCCTTATGTAAGGCGTAATTAGAAAAATATTGTTCCATTTTCAATATAACATTGTACGTACAAGATCATTATATACTGATATATATATATATATATATTTTACTTATAAGTAAAATATTGGCCAAATAGTCCCTTTTTAAAAAAAATATCTTCCATGATTTTGATCCAAAATCTAAAACTGGAATAGAGGCTTCTATGAATCATTTTCATTTTTATATATTTTTATATAAGATTAAATACATAATAGTTAAGAATTTGATGGCCTGATATTGGTATATAGATTTGAAAATTTACGTGTTATTTGAAACCCCCACCCCTTTAATTTATAAAAAATACTAGTTGTTTTACTTGGACTAATATTGACCATGACACGTGTAACATATTATCATGTCAACCTTCCGCTGGTTGTCCCATAGAAAGGCATGTCATGACGCAATTAAGAAACACTCTTAATTAACCTCGATTAGATTCCTGTCAACAATCAAACTATATATATCAAATGATTTAGAAAATCAAATTGCTTGACTAAAAGAAAAACAGTGTAGCACTTGGCTTTGAAAGAAGTACATGGATTGAAGAAAGAGACATTAACCCATCTATGGGTTTCAAACGTCAAAGTTTGCAAAGGCAAGTTAGAAATTGGATATGAAAATTGAGAAACAAATTATATTTGTAATTTGTGTAACTTGTTTTAAAAGAAAAGAATTTTAGTTTATTATTAAAAAAATAATTTTATTAACAATAAATCTTTTTTTTTTCAATTGTAAATAAATTAATATTTGTACTTCCTAAAATTCTATCTAACATTACTCATAAAAATTATCGTAATGACAAACAAAAAGAGAGATCTATGAAAAATGATGCATATTAATCAAGTTTAATAGAAAATAGAGAGGGGCTTTTTTTAGATTTTGTTACTCATTATCTCATATTATACATCATATTTTTTTTTATTTTTTATTTTATTTTTATTAAATCAATTGACCTTTTTTTTTTTTTACTTATTATTCATATATCACATTTTTTTAAGAAAGAAAAAATATGCATGATACATGATGTAAAGATGAGGAGATTTTTTTTTTGGTGTTGGTACTTTGTAATATTAGTCAAGTTTAGATCATAATGATACTTAATTAAGTATGTTTTGGATAATAAATTGAGATAAGATGAATTTTAAAAGTTGAATAAAATATTTTTTAATATTTTTATTATTATGATATTTAAAAAAAAATTAAATTATTTATTATATTATATATAAAAAAAATAAAAAATTATAATAATAAAAAAATAAAATGAGTTATGATAAACTCCCAATCCATTTTGTACTTTAATTACAAAGGCGTGACAATACGTGCAGCATTAGGAAAAGAATATGTCGTATTTATTCGAAAACATAAATACTGCCACAAAAAAGAGGGACATGAAACTCGAACGTATGCGTAGCATGTGGGGAAGGCACATGTGCCATGACCAACACGCTTCACGCCCATCTTGTCAATCGTTTTCTATCATTCTGTCTCTCGTCTTTTCGATTTGTCAAAGAAAAGACTGTCAAATTGCCGCCACAGTTTGTCTGTTTGCTCAACTACAAATCTCTCTCCAAGCCCAACTGCTGCCCAAGCATGCAACCCAATTGCACCGCGCAGAAGGAAACTGAAGATACTAGTTATGGAATTTTGGGCAATCCATTTTGGGCCTGGCCCAAGACTTTTTGCTCAGCCCATTTCAGAATCATGGAATTCTTTCTTATGAAGGTTTGGTTTGCATTTTTATGGGAGTGCATGACGCTTAAAGATCTTTAGACTATATTTACTTGTTGCCATTTTTTTTTTAATTTTTAAGTTTCTCATTTTTTATAGATTCATTTGTTTTATGTATTTATTAAATTAAATTCAGATAAATACATTTTATAGTTTCACATTTAGTCTTTGCGTTTATTTTTCTATTTTTTTTGTGCTTAGAAAACTGTTTATTTATTTTTCCTTTCTTCAACTAATCAGATCTGAAGGTGAAATTACCACACGACCAAAAAATTATTGTCCTTTCTACGCATGGCAATTGGCAAAGGCAACGGTGTCCTTTCCCTCGCTCTTTTTCTAGAGCATGCCTATACCACATGTTAATGAATGAACAAGTTTGAATTTAAAATTCCACCTTTAAATTATCAAAATTTCCAAAGAATTCAATTTTTTTTTTTTATATTTTTTTTAAAACAAAAGTAAGGAGCAACATCATTACAGGTCATTATTTTTCTCCATAATCAATTTCCCTCGTTCATTTTTTAACAGGATATATATAATGAGATTCAGATATTTTAATGTTTATCTCCAAATTTTAGAACTCATAGTGAGAGAGAGAGAGAGAGAGTGGAATATATATATATATATATATATATAATAGGGTCCACAACATTTATGAAGCATTTAATACTACTCAAAAAAACTAATTCTCTACAAATTAGTTGTCACGTGTTTACTCTTTCTCATTCTAAACCCTATAATTCAAATAAGAACTCGACAAAATTAAAATCCTATATAATGTACAAAATAATTTCATAATGCTTAAGCAAAGAAAGTGTCACTTTTAAAAAAAAAAAAAAAAAAAAAAGAAACTGACATGATAATCTCAAACTATCATAAAGAAATGTGGTAAGCAAGCATTTGATGGCAGGATAGCTGTTGAGACCAAGTCATGATATATATGGGGGCGGCCTCCTTAAGTGGAGGGTTCCACAGCTTTTAAGCCTTTAACGGTTGGGATTACGAAAACAGCTAAGACAGAATGACCTGTGAACGACCGCAATGGATCCAAGGCATCCCTTCCATCCAACGTTCACATTTTGAAACATTTTATGGGCCACTTTTGCCTAATTTCACACCGTCCGTAGGCCCTTCACACTTCATCTCAACCCCTCACAGCACACAAAGAACCTTTCTGTCCAATTAAAATTTGCCACTTCTCAAAAAGAAATTGCACCCCAATACGCCTCATCATTGATTCCTATATTTCTCTCTCTTTCTTTTTATTTTTTATTTTAAAAGACGCTGTTACAATGCCAATGAGGCAAAGAATCATGGGGTCCGTCCCTTGACAGTTTTTTGTCCGTTGTGTATTATATTGATCTTTGATAGAGTTCTAAATGGTTGATATGTAGATAATTTTACACGTATTCGTTCATATATATATATATATAAATTTTTCTTGATTAATGAACAAATGATAATTTTTTTTAAAAAAAAAAAAGAATAAAATTTGTCTTATGGAACACTGTTGCTGTCTAAATTCTAGTGAAGTAAAGGTTTCAAGCTGAGAAAGTAAATAAATGAAAGTCTGCTTTATATTATTTATTGTTGTCCTATAGATTTGTAAGACTTGATAAATATTATAAAATTTAATTTGTGTATCTATATTTTTTTTCACTTAAATTAAAAAAATTATTAAGTATTCTCGAAGTACTAATAAATGGTACTCTCATCATCTCATCATAGGGTATCATCTTAATTTCAATTAGTACTTAAATAAATATTTTTAATTAATAAATAATTTATACAGACTTGCACATTTTAATCTTGAAGCATTATTCTTTTTAATTACATAATATAAAACATAAAATGAAAGTAGCGAGATATCCCTATTCCAAAACCTGTCTAACAATTATTCTTTGAATTTTCAAATTTAAAACGGATATCATAATCCATATTTAAACCCTGGCAGTCTGGTCCACCATTCACGATACAAACCACCACTACCCCACAATACAAACGAGGGCCAAGGCCATAAGCCCATAATCTCCGCTCTTTAAAACTCCATCCCACGACCCTTTCCCTCAATCCCCTCGACTGCTCTCTCTCTCTCCCTCCCTATATCTCAAGATTCTCAACTTCTCTCTCTCTTATATATATAGTTTGAGAACACACACTCTCTCTCTCTATCAGTTAGCAGTTTAGAGTCGTGGGAACTGAAGAATCAATCGCCATGGCTGAGGAAGCTCAAAAGCAACCCCAAGAGACATTGGCATTAGTTGAAGAAGAAGAGGTGGTGGTCACTGATGTTCCGAAGTCTGAGAAAGCTGCCGCCACTCATGTAGAGAAAGAGCAACCTCATGTGCCAGAGGCTGAGGAGCCCCCGAAGGCCAATCCCGTTGAGGAGGAGGAGGCTGCTGCAGAAGGGACTGAGTTGCCGAAACCGGGTGAAACCGATGCGAAGATCCCTCAATCGGGTTCCTTCAAAGAAGAGAGCACTAGAGTTGCTGACCTTCCCGACATCGAGAAGAAAGCACTTGAAGAGCTTAAGCAGCTTATCCAAGATGCTCTCAACAAGCATGAATTCACTAATCTGGCTTCTTCAGCTCCACCGCCACCACCACCCAAAGAAGAAGAAAAGCCAGCGGCTGTAGAGGAAAAGGAAGATCAGAAGCCTGCTGAAGAAAAGCCAGCGGCTGTAGAGGAAACAGAGGATCATAAGCCTGTTGAAGAAAAGCCAGCCGAAGTCGCTGCTGATTTTCCTCCAATGGCACCGGAAGAACCAGCAAAACCAGGATCGGAAACTCCAGAAGAAAGCAAGGAAGGAGCAGAGAAGAAGGCGGAACCGGAGAAGGAAGAAACAGTTGCAGAACAAGTAACAGAAACGGTAGTGGCAACGGAGGTCAATGAAAAGAAGGCTGCCACTGATGCCGTGGATGATGATGGTGCAAAGACTGTGGAAGCCATTGAAGAGACCATTGTGGCGGTCTCAGCTTCTTCAGCTCAACAGGAGCAGCCTCCTCCAACTCCAGCAAACGATGCGGAGGATCAGAAGGCTGCTGCACTATCGGAGGCGGAAGATAAAAAAGATGCCAAAGCTGAGGATTCGGCCCCTCAGCCTCCGGACGAGGTATCCATTTGGGGGATCCCACTCCTCGCCGATGAGAGAAGCGATGTCATTCTCTTGAAATTTCTCCGAGCAAGAGATTTCAAGGTGAAAGATGCATTCACCATGATCAAGAACACGGTGCGCTGGAGGAAAGAGTTTGGGATCAATGAGTTGCTAGAAGAAGACCTGGGTAATGATTTAGAGAAGGTGGTGTTCATGCACGGCTTTGATAAGGAAGGACACCCTGTGTGCTACAATGTCTATGGAGAATTCCAGAACAAGGAGCTTTACCAGAAAACATTTTCTGATGAAGAGAAGAGACAGAAGTTCTTGAGGTGGAGGATTCAATTCCTTGAGAGGAGTATCCGGAAGTTGGATTTCAACCCTGGTGGTATTTGCACTATTGTTCAGGTCAATGATTTGAAGAATTCTCCAGGACCTGGAAAGAGGGAGCTTAGACAAGCAACCAAACAGGCCCTCCACCTGCTCCAAGATAATTATCCTGAATTTGTAGCCAAACAGGTATATTTTGCTATATATTCCCACTTCTAGTGTAACTTCTGCCATGTTATTTGCTGTTTTAATTTAGGGTTTGGATGTTTTTTAGGTGTTTATCAATGTCCCATGGTGGTACTTGGCAGTCAACAGAATGATAAGCCCATTCCTAACCCAGAGGACCAAAAGCAAATTTGTGTTTGCTGGCCCTTCCAAGTCTGTAGGGACCCTTCTGGGGTGAGCACCAAATTTTGCATCTTTTAAATCTTTTTTTACTTGTGGATTTGGATATTTTTACCACCCAGAAAACAAAAGAGTTTGCTTTGAGAGTCTAAATTGGATTGAATTTTGAAAATACAGGTACATAGCTGCAGAGCAGGTACCAGTCAAATATGGAGGACTGAGCAAAGATGGTGAATTTGCCACAACAGATGCTGTAAATGAGATAACTGTTAGGCCTGCAGCAAAACACATCGTGGAATTTCCAGTTACTGAGGTGAATTATTCTGTCATAATGCTCAAATGTGGTGTTTTTTTCAGAACGAAGGAATTGAAAAAAAAAAAAACTACTATAAGGAATCTTTTCTTGGATTCTCTGAACCCTGTTTAGTTGACATATATACTGTACTGGTGCCATTTATATTGGGACACAGTATCTTTTAACTGCATATGGAATAATTCAGTTGCACAGCATATTAAAGTCCTTAGGCTTAGAACAAGTTAAACCCTCTAAGAGAAACATAGTTATTGTCGTGAGTCTCGTACAATCATTTTTAAAAAGTTAAATGAATATGAAATTCTCAAGATTAAAACTTTTAATAATAAATTCTACTATTTTATAACATGACTCCACTACACACTAATGATTGTATGTAATATTACTCTATTAATAAATGATACCGATTGTTATCCAAGTACTCGTGTTGAGTAATACCCATGCACTTGATGCAGTCCTGCCTTCTTGCTTGGGAAGTCCGAGTGGTGGGATGGGAGGTGAGCTACGGTGCAGAATTTGTGCCAAGCGCTGAAGAGAATTACACTGTGATCATTCAGAAGGCTAGGAAGGTGGCCTCATCTGAAGAACCAGTTGTTTGCAACAGTTTCAAGATTGGGGAACCTGGCAAGGTGGTACTCACCATTGATAATCCTACCTCCAAGAAGAAAAAGCTCCTCTACCGCTTGAAGATCAAGTCATCTTCTCATTGAATGATTTATTTTTTTTTAAGAGGAAATGGGAAAAGAAAATAATAGTAAGATAAGATCGCTCTGCTTAATTCCTGCATCCAAGTATATCATTGCCATCGGAGCTTGAAGATTGGGGTTTGTTGATTATTATAGATAGGGAAGCAAATATATATTTGTTGAAAGTGGTTTGGGTTTCTTCTGTTTTTTTCTTTTTTCCCACCTGAATGTTTAATTATACATTTTGTGCCTGTTTATTAAATATGAATATTATTTAATTAAATTTTTAATTATTAATGACATGTGAATGATTATTCATCATCTAAAAGATGAAAATTAAAGAGTGAAGTTAAAATTCAAACTAAGAGTCAGTCACTTATTAAAATTATTATATAATTATAAAATAGATCTAATAATATCTATGCATGCAGGCTTCTTAAATTGTTATTTTCTACTAGATAGAATCAATAGAAAGTGTACAAGGGCTACTAGGGGACTAGGAGTTCTTCATTTTCGGGATTGTGCCTCAATTAATTATCTTCAAGAAAAGCCATAGATCCCGTTCAAAAGTCGGTTTCAAATTTTGGAATGTACCTTTCTTATCGTGTCGTCTTCTTTAAAAAAAAAAAGTGTAATCTGTGCTTTCTTCCATTTCGATAAAGCCACACTATCTTCAAGATCAGGTTAGCATTATACTTCTCCCTCTCAAGATTGCTGCGAAATTATAATCACTAGATAATCATTATCGCATTTCCAAGTGCTTTTCAACATTTCAATTGCTGGTTTAACAGTAAAATATTATTCTTCTTTAAACCAACTTCAACCTCGAACCATATGCTTCAGCCCCTCACGCCCTCGAGCTATATAATTATTATTTATCTAAAAAATTTAAATTTATTAAAAAGTAAATTTTATAATTTTATATTTTAATATTTTTTCTCGTCAAATTTTTTCTTAATTAATAAATCTAATAAATAAAATATTTAATTAAATAAAATAGAGTATAAAATCATATATAATTTAAATTCAATATTTCTACTTTAATACTATAAAAAAATTATTATTTATTCTAAATACTATATTTAAATATTTAACTATAAAAAAATTTTTTACTTTAATACTACATAATAAAATCATATACTAATTTTTTATAGTATTTCTACTTTAATACTATAAAAAATTATTATTTATTCTAAATATTTAACTTCAGATAGATTTTATTATGTTATACTAACCACCGTTGGACATGTCCAAAACATGACAAGGAGACGTCTTGGACCCATGAGATACTCATTGTCCTTAAACTTTAATTTATTTTTCTTTTTCAGCACTGATTTTCATCCTTAAACCCAATTTGCTTTGCATTCTATAATCCCTTTATAATGATTTAATTAAATTATTTCGCTTTTTCTCTTCTACTTTTGAGACTTTTTAGGCATGAACAGAGCCAGAAGTGATTTTCTTTTGTGAACAAAAAAAAAAAAAAAAAGTGATTTTCTTATCTTTATCATGTTAGAAAAAGTGGATGGTCATCATTGAGAATGCCACTTTACCTTACTAAAGTGCATGGTTGTTTCTCTAGCTTCTTTACTCTGATAAAGAATGTGAATATGCGTTGGTTTCTTGATCAAGAATCAAGATTTGCCAAACATATTATAAAAGGAATCCCTTCAAAGCTTAACACAGTGAAGTGAGATAACGATCAATGGCAAGGAGGTATCCAAAGTGACAGAGGCATTCTTAAAGTTTAAACTGTGAATGGATCAGCACCAACCTTGTCCCTTAAAACTTGTTTTAAAATGTTTTGTTTATGTCAAAATGACATGACAAAAGATCACTCTCTGATCTGTCAAAGTGAAAGCGAGCGGCGAATTAAACCATGCATGCACCAAAGAATATATATATATATATATATATTATGTGGTCGGGATTAGAAAGAAATATGGCAGGCAGAAATGTGGCTGCAGCAGCAAGCAGGTGTGCCCTCAGTTGGCATCATGATTATCATGCGTGTGGTGGTCCTAAGGGCAGAGAGATTTCCCAGTCCTTTCATGCCTATTTGCTGCTTACTTGAGAATTGACTCCACATTGTTTTACCCTCTTCCATCAATATGCATAGAGTGAACTGATGACACTCCTCTCTGTAGAACTTCAAACGAGCATTAAATATGGGGAGGCTGGGAGCCAATCCCCATCCTATTTATTCAACTCCATGCAAATCCAGTAGGTTTTGATCTTTGAAGTGAGAAGAAGAGAAATATTACAAGAAAGCCTTACACATAAACCTCCACTTAATCAATATATAATTTATTATTTTTATCATTCTATTTAAGTACAGACATATTTTCTTGAATTAGTTTTGAGAATTGAGAAAATTTCATGATTACCCAACACATCCTAGGCCTCCCGAAAACAACAAGTTGATAAACAGCTAAAGAATTTGGACCAAGCCCAGTGGGTACCGGCCGCCCAATGACTTAAGAGCAAGGCCCATTATTCTTTGGACTTAAGAGCAAGAGAGGTGGGCCCTCAAAGGCATGATGATTTGGAGACCAGTAAACGTAATCGAAGCTAGACCATCTACGTGCGTGAATAGACCATACATGATAGAAACATGATTACTACTGCCTGGTACGTGTAGACATTTCGGAAGATTTCTAATTAATTAATGAGTAAAGGACGAAGGAGATCTTACCAATTGCAATACAATTGTTTTTTTATGAGTAAAAATATTGACTTCAAGAGAATGAAGAGTGGGAATTTTTTGTTGGGGGGAGAGTCAAATCGGGACCTTCCATTTCAAGAATCATGGTTCCTTCATATTGATGATTACTTTTTACACTAAAATTCAAAGGAAAATCTTCACTTTTGTGAGGGAAAGGAGGAAACCAACTTGATGGCTTGTGCGTCGTTTTCTTTGTGAAATGAGTAATTCTGTTATATATAAATGGTGAAATTATTTCATGCAATAAGGTATGTCTCAATATAGGCATGCAATTGCATGTGAAGGGATTCTGAACATCACTGTCACCCAAGATATCACATCCCTTTGCTATATGTGGGGAGTAATGCAGAATAAAGTTTTAAGGTGTACAAATTCTAATAATTAAATTTTTTTCATATGGATCTTGAGTTAGGCCTATTCATCCAGGTTTTAAATTCGATAATTCGAATTCAAAAAATGAGTGTAATTTTCTTGAATCTTAAAAGCAAGAGTCAACCGTAGTGTCAAGAAAATTTCAGAATCGGATCGAACAAAATCCAATTCAGATGAACAAGCCTATCTTGAGTTAGAGTACTCCATTCTTTCTAAAAAGTACCATATGGACACCCTAAAATTATATAAAGTCATCTTTATATTTGGATCTATAGAGTGGCATTAGAAATGTAGAGTCCCGGTGACAGAAATTATAGAAATTATGGCAAGGAGATCAGGGACAAGCTAGCATGCATGCTGATCATGCTCATGGCACGTGGGTGTATGCTCATTTGTTAGAGAGCTTTGGGAAATTATGGCCAATGCCACGCTTTTGGTGCATGCATCTGATCTCCAAGACTAACATAGATGATGAATATTCTGAACTGATGGTCTACCAATAATATGCATGGAATGATGGAAGGACTCAACCGATGAAGAACCACTGCCTCACCTGCATCATTGCATGTAATGTGATTCAATTTGTGGGATTCCTTGCATTTGCTGTGCAGTCTTTAGGAGAAGAAAGTCATGGTAAGGAAATAAATCAAAATTATAGTTTTTTTTTCTTCCCGACAATGAGAATATATTCTATGAGAAAAATAAAAAAGGAACGTAAGAAGGAAGAAAACAAAGGCACCCATCCAAATACAAAGACCAAATGAAAAGCCCACCAAAAACGGTAAATAGGAGCAAAGAATCCTAGTATCTTGGTCCAACAAGGTCCCCACCAGAATATGTGTTGTGCACAAAGCCCTAGTATTTTGTTACTCATCATTTCTACACACTACACATTACACTTATTAAATTTTTTTAACTTTTTTTTTTTCTAATTTCGTTTGGTTTTATTCTTCTTATACTAATTAAATTTTTCTGCTCATCATCCACACATCATATATTTGATAAGAGAAAAAAAATACAAATTAAAAAATAATGTATAGTGTATAGTGTGTGTGGTGTGTAGAGATAATGAGTAGAATTTTTTTCATTGAAATGACATGTTTTTTATTTTATTATTGTTCAACATCAGTTAGAACCTGGTAGTTACATGTGTTTATTTATTTATTTAGGGCTCATTTGGAATGATATGAGATAGATAATTTGTAAATAATAGTGAAATAGTTTGTAAATAATAGTAAAATATTTTAAGTTAAGATATTTTATAAATTTTGGAAAAAAATATAGAGAAAAAATCAAATAAAAATAGTAAAAAATTAAAATATTGCCAGGATATAGTTTTTTAATATTATTTTTGTTTTGAGATTTGAAAAATTGAATTGTCTTTTAATTTGTTTTTGAAGATTTAGGAAAATTATAATAATTAGTTTGAAAGTATTTGTGTTTGAATGATATTTGGAAAGGAAATAAGATGGAATGGAATGAGGCAAAAAAATTTTCCAAACATCCCCTAAGTTATTTTTGTGTTTTGTTTGAAAATTTGAAAAGGCAAATGCTATTTGTCTCTACTTGGGATCCCAATTTGGGATTTCGATTTGCATTTTATTTTATTTTTTAGTTTTTTTTTTACTTTATTATTAAGTAAGTATTTTTAAATAATGTTGTAATTTTTTTTATATTTTTTAAAAATATTTTAAGATGTTAAAAAAATTATGTAAATCCGGATCTTAAATAGAGACATTACCCTTTTGAAAAAGTTATAATATTTAGATAATAATTAAATGAAAAAATTGAAGATTTAAAATTAAAAAATATTTATATTTGTGATGTTTGAATATTAAAATGAGATGAAATAAGAGGCTCTTCCTATCCAAATCAGATCTTATTAGCATAAGATATTCGAGATAAAGTCCTAACTTCAAAGAAAACTCCCGAATTACTCCCATGTAGACATGTATAATGATTTTGGTGCATAGTGTTATGGTTTTGCGATATTCCGAGTTTAGAATATTGGATGATGTGCTGAGTGCTGAGTGCTGAGTGCTGAGTGCTGAGCTATGTCGGATTTTTTTTTTTTTTTTTTAAACACTGAGCTATGTTGGATTAATTTGTAAAGAAAATGTCATCTTCCCGTTAATTAAACTCTTCGATTACTCAGTCGTCAACTTCCGAAAGGTTGAGACCGAACTGGATTTGATACTTTTCCGTCAGGCCCAAAACTGACCCAAATATTGGGCCTTGCTGCAAGTTAGCTACTTTAATATTTAGGCCTGATTTATTGTCACAAATTATATAATCTCATCTCATCAGATTCATTTCATCTTATTTTAAATTTATCATTATATTTTTTTAAATTTTTATACAAAACAAAATAAACAATTCAATATTTTCAAATTCTAAAATAAATTTTCAAATAAAAAAAAATTAATATTAAAAAAATATTTTATAATAATATTTTATTTTATTTTAACTTTTATCTCATTTCCCAAAATAAACAAAACCTTAATCGTCATAATAACAACAATCGATATTTTATGATTTATATCGTTTAAAAGTATATAGTTTGTTTAGGTTGAAAAAAAAAAAAGATGGCGTGCTTGACGAAATATTTTGGGTTTTTATTGCAAATCACTAGCAATAAAATTAACTAGCCAATTTTCTCATTAACTAGCCAACCAAATAGCAATAATCAATGTTAATTTTTCACAGAGAAAGAGAGAGAGATTTGAAGAGAGATACAATCAATGAGGACTACAATATTAAATAATGATCAGTATATAAGGTTTTGGACAGTGTTGGCCTTTCATGGATCTCACATGTTATGTGTATCTCTTCTCGCATCTGGCTAACTAATTTCAATATATATGTACATATAATAGGATATGAAAAAGGAAAAAAATCCAAATATTATGGAAATATATATATATGTCTCTCATATTAAATATAGAGGATATGTTCCAAAGACTCTGAACAAGAACACTTAAATTATATCATCATTCCATTTTCTGGTCTGTCTAATGTGGTGGGATTTGGAAATATTAACTAGTTGTTAGGTTGATATATATATATATATATATATATATATATATATATTATAGTTATAGTTGATCTCAAAAGATCTCATATTATTATAAGAAGGAATAATGTTAATCCAGATCATTGAACAAAAAAGACAGAATATATATTAAATTAATGGGAATAGCATGAGAGGTGCAGGACAAATAAAGGCATGCAAGCAACAAGCAAATGAAGCAAATGAGGGTGGGTTACCAACTCAAAAGATTCTTTAATTTCCTCAAACTCTTCTAGAAGCAACAAAAGTTAAGTTAGGAACATGTCGACCCTTACCAACCTTCTCTCATAAAGCTTTTATATTCACACGGCGGCTAAAATCACATTATGTGTCTGTGGATCGAAGGCTACCTAAATTAATTATTTATATATTAAAGGCTGGGGTTGGTTGAATCATGAAAATGACAAACAATTAAATATTTTTTTTTTAAAATATGAATTAAGCTTCTATTTATTTTTAAAGATGAAATGAGATAAGATGAGATAAAAATTAAAATAAAAAATATTATTGTAATATATTTTTTTAATATTAATTTTATTTTGAGATTTAAAAATGTGATTTTAGAATTTAAAAAAGTTAAATTTTTTTATTATATTTTATATAAAAAAAAAATTTAAAAATTAATAATAAAATTTTAAAAATAAAAATTTTTAATTTTATCAGTAAACCAACCCTAAAATTACAAGGAACGTCACATGATGATGATCTAGAAACATGTCATTTTCATTTCACATGTCAGGAGTGGGTAGGATATATGCAGCCACGCATGAAGGACAATGACTTTCAGCAAAGCTCGAAAACGTGGTCAAGTAGGCCAACTTACTAGTAACTACTGTTTATTATACAGTAACATTGTTTTGCAAATCAACAAAATACAGGCAATTGTTCAGTGAACAGGCAGATTGCTAATACCAATTCATTGTCTGAGAGTCTCCAGGGGAAAAGGTAGCGCAATTCGGCCACCATACCCATGGTTAGTAATTTGTAAAACACACTGATCCAACATTAATCATTCCTTGATATTAGGTTTCTGTGACTTGAATCGACCATGCATGGCCTCATTGCTTTAATGCTACTTGTCGGATTCACGTTGAACTCTCAATCCGCTTAAAACTAGTTGTGTTAAGAAACGAATGCTCAAGTCATTATAAGAAAAATGAACATTTATAACGAATTAATTATAACGAAAATTAATTATTTTAGTAAAATATAATCATTTTCATAATAAATAACTTATTATAATTAAGCAGTTTTTTTATAATGAATTTTTTTTTTATATAGTATTCAACATTATCATTATGTCAACTTTTAATTTTAAAAAATAAAATTGATAGAATAGAACATAAATTAGTGAGAAAATGGAAGATATATATAGTATGATAAAGAAACATGTGGTGGAGGATATGGAAGATTTTGTAGGTGGGCACGGTTAAAGCTCAATCATGGAAGGTAGGGAAGTTTGTTACTTTGATCATCCTGAATTGACAAGAGTAGTGGAGTAAGTAGAAGTGGTCTTCTAGAATCCTTTTCTTATAAATAATGGACATAAATAAACGAAATATTGTAGCTAGATGGGGATTGGAAAGGAGCCGGACCACAAAAACGTATATAGTTGGGAAAAAGATAAGGAAAGACAAAAGGATAAGTTTTGCTTGGAGGGTCTTTAACAATAGGAAATACGAGTATGCAGTGGTATTACTGTTTTGCTCTAGCATATCCTCAACAATCTCATTATTTCATCTCATATCATTTTCAATTTTTTTTATAAAATAACTGTTACAATTAAAATAAATTATATTAAAATAAATTAATTATAAATTGATATGATTTTGTATTTTATAATCTAACGTATTACATTAAATATTAAGTTATACTAATTTTGTATTTGTAAGGTTTTTTATAATTAAAATATTTCTCTTTTCATAAAAATCGTCTAATAATAATAATAAAAAAATAATCAAAAGGATATGAATTCATAAATTTGTTAGGAGAAGTGGAAATATTAGAAATAAAAGGAAATTAAGGGGGGTAAATGCAAACAAAAAAAGTAGTGAGGATGAGGAGGAAAAAGCAAAAATAATTCCAACAACATAAAAAGTAGAGCTACCTACCAAATCCAACACTAACTTAATTGCAACCACTCGTCTTTCTCACCAACTCGGTCAAATAACATCCCCGCATTACGCACACATTTTTATAAATTACAAATAAATACTTAAAATGGGTCCCGAGTCAATTGCAGTACCTTCTTCTCCTCCTCCTCTTCTCCACCACCTCCCATTTATATTCCTTTCTTCGTCCTTTGTTCCCATTTCCTTTTCCATCCTCTCTCTCTCTCTCTCTCTCTCTCTCTCTCTCTCTCTAAAGAGTGATCTGAGAGAAAACAACTACAGCTAACTCCATGGGTAGATCTCCTTGCTGTGAAAAAGAGCACACCAATAAAGGAGCATGGACCAAAGAGGAAGATGAGCGTCTCATCAACTACATCAAACTTCATGGGGAAGGCTGTTGGAGATCTCTTCCAAAAGCTGCAGGTAAGTTTCCTGCCTTTTCTCTGTCTTATCTCCCCCATATATACCTGCCATGAGAGAGACTTTGGGTTTTGTGTTTAAGGAATATGTCTGGTTTGATTCATATATGTAGGTTTGCTTAGATGTGGCAAGAGTTGTAGACTAAGGTGGATCAACTACCTCAGGCCTGATCTTAAGAGAGGAAACTTCACTGAAGAAGAAGATGAACTCATCATCAACCTTCACAAATTACTTGGAAACAAGTACGCCATCAATATTCTCCCTTCAACTTTTCATGTCATTTTGATTCCTATTCTGAAAGTCTTGCCTTTTTATTTCTGGAAGAAAAAAAGCTGCTTTTGATTTTTACTTTTTCAAGTCAGAATATATTTTATTTAAATCCCATGCAATTTTTTCTCCCTCTTCTGTTTTAATTAAATCAAGCCCTTCTTCCAATAAGTTTATTGTCTCAACAAAACTTCTGCTACTTTCATCTCAGATGGTCTCTCATTGCCGCGCGCTTACCAGGAAGAACTGATAATGAGATCAAGAACTATTGGAACACTCACATCAAAAGAAAGCTCTACGGTCGTGGAGTTGATCCTCAAACTCACCGTCCACTCAACGCGGCCGCCGTCTCCGCCGCTACAACAACCACCAGTACTGCCACCACTACCAACGTTAGCAACAACAAAACAAGTGCAAACAACGACAGCAAATGTTCTCTCTTTGAAGTGCAAAATTATATGGCTCCAATATTGATGCAGCAAGTGCCTGCAGATCAAGTACTCATGAATCCAATTCATGGTAGTACTGCCATTAATGCTAATGTAAAGCTTGAAACTGAATCAGCAGAAGAGTCGAACAGTAGCAGTGGAATGACGACAGAGGAAATATTTCCTGAACTCAACCTCGACCTCTCCATAGGGCTGCGGCCATATCAGTCTCAAAATCGGCCTTCTCCCAACGTACAAGAGTTGAAGCAAGATCAACAACCGCAGCAGCAGCATAAGCAACAGCAGAAACAGGTTTCGTATTTGTGGCATGGGAATAATGTTAGTCAAGATACTGTATGTCTGTGTTGCCATTTAGGGTTTCAGATCAATAGCCAAGCATGCAGCTGTAAACAGCCATGGGGGATGACTTTAACAGCTGAGAATCTCCATAGACTATAAATATAAGTAACCTTGGAACTGATCTTGATCAAGCTTGGAAGTTAGAAGTAGTTTCAGACTTTGATCAGTTGTAGTTTTGCTCACATGTAATTTGTGGTTGGAAGAAGAATGATCAGAAATATTAGTTGGAAGATTTTGTTTTTCCCCCATCTGACAATTAGAACAGCTTTAAGACATAAACTATTCATAAATTTTTCACTTCCTTCCTTCCTTCAAGTTGCTTCTTGTTCTTGGGTTTTCATGCCATATTAATCTTAATTTAATTACTTGCTAGCTTCCTAATTTTACATTTAATACTTATTAATTTTAAGATTGTGGGACCCCAGTAATATTCTCCAATTTTGTCAATTAACTGTTAGTATATATATATTAATATTTTGACCAAATTTATATATTAAATCGGCCTTGTCATGTTGTATTTGTGCTTGAATTTGTATAACCATGTATGAATTAATCCAACCCCAATTCGTTTAGTTAAGCAATTCAAACTTTTCAAGTACTCTAATACAATTTATTATTTGAACAAGTTATATAAATCTCTCAACACTAACTCGTTAATTTTGTAAGTGTCGGATTCGGGTAATTAACGTTTGTACGTAGGTTAATATAACAAGAATTTTCATCTAAGTTTTGATCAGCCACATCAATTTATAAATTTCATGTTGAATATGAGTTAATTTATTCGAATTATTTAATTGAACGAATCAGAGACCTTAATCTTATTTTGCTGATTGAATATAAGATAAACATCATTTGCAGGGATCGTACATAAAAAAAAATAAAAAATAAGAAATAAAATAAACATTTGTTTATGCTGAATAATGATATTGCATCATGTGAAGGGAAAGGGTAGATCGTGGACAGTTCGACAAAGGATATTTAGGATATTATAAACAGTAAAATTATGTATTCATATTTCATACGCTTCAATTTATATTGTTCATAGCCAAATGAAAATAATAGAATTCTGTATGGAATATTATGGGGCTTATTTTAAGAAACGCGCTTTAATTTCATTTTAATTTTTATTTTTTTATAAAAATAAATTTATAAATTAACATATTTTTCTTTATGAGTGTTAGACTATTTGTACAATTAGAAGGAAAAAAAAAGGGCTAGAAAAGTGCCTGGCCGGCTAGCTAACATTTCTCAATACTACTACGTAACGTACGTACGTACCTAGTGAATTCCCGAAAGGAAACGTAACTATACAAAAGGAACTGATGTGAATAACCATATATATAATATCAGAGATTAAATGAGAAAAATCCCAAAACATGCTTTGCTACGTTTTGCCATATTAAACCTAGCTACCTTATAATTTACATTTTGATGAAATGATATCAACATGTAAATTTTCATGCATCGAAGACAAAAACTACAAGAAAATTGATCTTTTGCGATATTAATTTTGTTGTAAAAAAATATGAAAAAATATCACAAAAAATTATTTATAGTAAAAATAGTCGTTTTGATTGTATCAGATTAGTTAAATATTGTATGTTATATGTTGATATTTTATTTGAACTAAGAATTTTAAATACAAGACAAATAAGTAGATTTTAAAACATTTATTGTTATTTGTATGAAATATTAACTCTTCATTTTCAACATCGTTAAACAGTAAGTAGATCAGCTTATATATAGAGTTCACTTATAATTATTTTTTGTTTTTTAATTTCACGAGTTTCAAAATCATTAAAAGAACGGTGGAAGGAAGATAACCGAATTTGGGGGAGGGTTGAGGACAAAGTAAATATCACGTGAAAGGAAGAATTAATTGTGAATTAAAGAAAGGTGTGGGCAAGCCCCCCTTTTCCAACTCTGATCAGAACCAGAACCAAACCTAAACCGAAAGAAACAATAAAAGAAGATGAAAAAAGGGCCCTGAGAATATAATATTGGGTGTTGGTGGGGGGCTCCTTAATTTCATGTCCTTGTAAACAGTTTGGGTAGGTAGATTGGGAGGGTGATGTCAGTCAAGAGCGTCTCAAGACAACCACCCCTCTGTCTCTGCTCATAAATTCCTGGCTATCTGCATTTCTGCTCCCCCTCTCTGTCATTTTCTTAAATGTTAAATATATTTTAAAAAATATTTATAAAAAACTTATTTCTACATATCAATTATTAATAGGTTAAAAATCATAAAATTTAAAATTCAAAATAAAAATTTAAAAATAAAAATTAATAAGATGAATCTTATAAGTAAATGAAACACTACTCTTTTTTTAAATCACGTTTTTTGTTTTTTGTATTAATGGTTTGGGTTTTTTTCTATTCGCATATTCTTTTCACACATTTCTTTTTCTGTCTAATTCTATTTTGTATTCAAACTGTAGTTCACGAATTTCTGATAAAGGGTCATTACTGGTGGGGCAGTGGGCAGTGGGGCTGCCATCCAGAAGGTTGGGGAGTGCAGAAAGTTTTTCACTTTACTACAGAGTTACTTCCCCTCCTACCTAACCCTTCGGTATTTTCCCTTGCCTACGCCCACATTCATAGGAACAAAATTCGAGAAAAAAAAAAATTGTTGCAAAACTTTTCGAATCCGGTTGAAGAGGCCCATTAAAGTTGGTCATATGCTAACCATCTATAATCCTATATTAATAATATCTTATATGCAGCGGCGAAAATGAGTTTTGCTATATATAAATATGTTTGTATATTTTTTTCATGCATTCTATTATTGTTATTAATCAAAATAATTATTTTATATTAAATAAATAATACAGCTAATCATATTAATAAACTAAGCAAAGAATATATAACAATGACTAATAATTTTTTGAAAAAAAAATATATTTTAAATCATAATTTTAAATTTTATATCGTACACGTTGATATGATCAAAACATGCCGTATCAATTAGTTGTCCAGTATAAAACACATAGATATTTCGTATTGGACGATATTTTAATTATACTAGTTGATATTTCAGTCGTATTGAATTGTGCTTTATTCGTACTAGATTTTGATTTTTTACTCTTTTTTTTTTTTCATTTTTTTTTCATTTTTTACTCTAATTTAAATTAGACTATTTAAATATATATGATTTATTTATAAATTTACTATTATTTTAAAATATAATTTATATATATTATATATAATTTATTTATATATAAATTAATTCAAAATAATATTAATATCAAAATATTTTATTTCAATACTTTATGTCCATCAATACAACATTTAAAGCATTAATTCAAATAGACCAGGCCTCCAACACATCCATCCACGCATGGTGTTGGTAGATTCTTTGGGCATGGATCTTCAAAATGCAGCCAATCCCATTTCATTCTCACCTGCGCGTGAGCCCCACACAACGCTATCTCTAACGACCGTATCTTTTAAGCGATCAAGATAAGCCACTAGTACAAAAAGGACACAGTTAACAAGATAAGAAGCAGTTTCCTAGGCCCTAGCTGCAAAAGACATTGAACAATTATGAAGAAATGTTGTACTTGGTCAACATAATCAACATAAACCCATCAGCACACAGATGGGAATATTTGTAAACGAGAGATGCATCAAATAATTTACTCACATGTAATTACTTATCGCATATTTACAGATTGAGGCTAGGCATTACTTTGAATCTGTAGTTAAGCTACCAAAGAGGCACTAAGAAAAGATCAATAATATGGTAAAATCACTCTCGAATCATGTAGACAGTCTCATACCTTTTAACCTTTGAATAGAGTAAAACTTTTCATTCATATGCATCCAAACAAGCAACTCTCAACCAATGGAAAAGGCAAGTAAACAGGAGCTATCTGATTTCAGTTACCCAAAAGGTCTGAAAAAGGGCATATATCTTGTATGGCAGCAAGTTTAATATATATATATGTATATATATATATATATATATCTTAATTCTGTATTAGCATCAATTCAAAGAAGCCATCAAAATCAAACTGGCAAGGGAAAAAAAAATTGTAGATATCCATTCTTCTTTGTGGGTTCGGAGATCAGCAGCCAAAACTATTTTGGTGGATCCTATCTTGTAAGTTGGAAAGGTATCATTTAGTACTTAGTAGGGTGGATCTATAACTCTGTGCTGCCCGCAACCCCACCCCCCCTCTTTCTTATAAGCAACATTTCATTAAGTCAGAGAAACCTAATACAGAGTTCATCAGTAGTAATTATGCAGACCCGATAGGATAGGAGTGTCTTTTCCACTATAAAAGTCTAATATAGACAGGGGGATTTGGATTACTCGGATGTTTCCATGGGCCTGCGTTGCAGCGGCCCATTGGGCCAAATTGTGCTTACATCCAATTTGAAGTCGATGAAACTCTATGCACCCTTTCTCAAAAAAAAACAAAAAACAAAAAACTCTAATGCACCCGTTTACCTATGCTAGGGAAATAACTTTGATAGCATTAATTCTCTTGTGAAATTTCTAATTAGAAATACAACTTAAGGTGTTGCGACGTCTTTCACTGGTGATTATGAGTGGTGGTATCTGATACTGATAGGTGCAGACAGAGCCTGGGTGGAACCGACAATAACTTGGGCCGGAGGATTTACTTTTTATTAGTGATTATACACAATAATATAATAAAAATTACAGTAAATATAACAATATAATAAGAATTACAACTAAATAATAAGAGTTATTTTGTTGTATTTGCCGTAATTTTTATTATATTATTGTGTATATTCACTAACACTTTTTTTGAAAACTATTAATTCAAGTTTTTTTAATGAGGAAAATTCTTTAAAATGAGCTTTTCTCCCAAAAATGTATATACTTCTCAAATTAAAATTTCTTCTGCTCTTGGGCGCAGGGAGTGATGTTTAAGTGGAAGCTTTTTTATACATTAATATTGTGTGAAGTAGAAAACTCCAAAAATCTTCAAAACTCAGACGTTTGTTTTTGTTCATCAATAAGATAACTAATATTTGGTAGGCTGCATCAACATTCTTCATTTTTCCATTTTTCTTTCTGTGAAGCAAAATGTAGGTATTGAAGTTCTTGTGCATAAAGTTATGGATGAGAGGAGTTTTCACTGTTATTGTGATGTAGAGAGATTCGTGACAAATGATGTTGAGTTGTTAAATTATACTTTGATAGTGTTGAGATACCATAAATTAGTAGATCAGTGCAAAGACAACAAATGATCATGATATTTTCTTAATTGAGGCAGTTTTGAGTGCGTTTTAGTATTTTGACCATAACTTTAGTTACAAGTATCAAAATCGTGTATAAGACCCCAATTCGGAAATCTTTTTTCAACGTACACGTCGTGACCACCCAGGTACGCTCAATATGCGTCATTTTCAATCTCAAATTTTACTTTTTCCATTTCGAAACCCTATTTTTAGTTATTTATTAACATTTTGTATAATATTTCATTTATCAATTAGGAAGTGATTCTGAATTCGATCTGGCCCAAATCTTTGACAAAATACTTATTTTATTTTGTATTTGATTTTGGTATGATTTTTGAGATTTTGTTATTTTTAGCAAAGTTTGAATACGGTCGATTTTTTGTTATACTTTCTAGCTTGTGAATTGATCTTCAACATTACTTCATTTGATAATATTCAGTTGAACTTCAGATATGTTTTCTCTGAGTTAGGACGAATTTCTTGTATTCTTTTTTGTGAATCATCTGTTGAAACTAACTTGCAGAATAATTACTATTATTTCTAGCATCATATTGAAATATGAAGAAGCAACTAGAGTGATTTGTTTTTTCAGATGCAGATAATGCAGATGCACTTGGTACTGAATTACTTGAAAGTAATTTGTTGAAGATGGCTTCAGCTAGGGGTATTCATCCGGATTCCGGATTTCTAAATCCGAAGTACGGATTCGAAATTTTCTTAAATATTTTTTAAAAAAAATTTAAAAGTATTATAAAATAAATAAAATTTTAAACTGGGCCGGATTGTACCCGACTCTGATGAACAGGCTTAGCTCTAGCCAAAGAAGAAGAACGTAAACAGCTTGATTCACTTTTGTTGCTGTCAGAAAAACCACTCAGTTGCATTTTGTTGTACAAGAAATTATAAGAACGAAAGGTGCTCGACTCTCAGCTGCCAACCAAACTCCAAAATCTACTTCGAGTGAAGATGCCAAGCGCAGGAAGCTTGGCCTTCAAATTGTTTCTGGTCTTAGTTCTTATTTTTTGAATAAGTTTCTGGTCTTTGTTGGTGCTGGGCGTAATGTTAATTCCGTTAAACGATGTGGTTTTGTTTTTATTGACAACTGGACTACTTACTTCGTTATGGGCTTTCAGGTTTGCTGAGTTTTGGCCCACTGGCCTTTTTATAATACTTTTGTAATACACTATATTATATACATATAGTATATTATGAGATATATATTAATGTATAAATAGCATAATATATAATATAGGTGATAATATATAGTTATTTGAATGTATTTATCAAAATGAATATACATTATAATGCTAAATAACTATAGTCCACACCAATATTAGTAGTAATACTAATATAAAATACTATTTTATACTAATACTAATATTATAATATAGTTATAGCGACTTATATGGTTATTTATATATAGTGGATTACTAATAGTGATATGTTAGTATTAGTAGTTATGTAACTACTAATACTATAGTGATATACTATATCAATAATATAGTATCATATTATTAGTATAAACTACTAACAATATAGTGGTTTGTATAATTATTCATATATATATATATATATATATAGTGACTTATAGACTTATATAAGTCTATAAGTCACCATATATAGCTAGCGGATTACTAATAGTATTAGTATTGGCCAACATACATGTATATATATATAATAGTTTACGAGCCTATAATTCGCACAATGCGTGGATCGATATTTATACTAAATTTTATAATTTTTATTATACATAATAACTATCTTAATTTTTTTAAAATATATCAATTTATAAATTTATTTTTAAAATACTTTCAGATCCATGGCCCATAATACGCGTTACCAGGTTATCCTCTTTATCATCTAGCACATTCAGGACTCTTTCTAAAAAAAAAAAAAAAAAAAAAAGACCATTTTTACTAAAAATAATATATATATATATATATAATATATATATATATATATATTGTCTTGAGAAGTACATGCATTTAAAAATAATAATAATAACCCAATAGCAGTTTCACATATTCCAATTAGTAAGCTTTCTCCCAAATAATTCCTATTCCCACCGTTTAGGACCAACACTTGGACAATATGGAGAGCATATAATTAAAACTCATCTTCACTCCAATAAACATTAAGCTGATACACATAAATTCTTTAAAGCGGACTTTAATTTTATTGATAATTCTTTAAACCGGACTTGATTGGCATAATATATAACTCATAACCTAAACTTAAAAATTGAATCACATAAAAAGAAATAGCATAATTTATGAGAAAAGCGAGGAGGATTGAAGATATTTCTTTTTATGGAATATCTGGTGGATAGCGTCCGACATAATTCTTTAGCATTTACTTGGCACAATTTATGAATCTTTAATTTAGTCATCGAAGCTTGCAATTTTGCCTTTCTCTTTTCACTTTCCATGCACCCGATTCATTCATCACAGCAGCTAATTGCAGTTCCAATAGAAAACGAAGATGAATCAGCTACCGACGTACCGCAGTGCTTTTTTCAAGCTTACAGACTGTTGCATCTATGGCCAATATTGGCCAATACGATTCTTCAATCTTTTCTTTCGCTTTCTTTACTTTTCTTTTTCTCGCAATGTTACATATTCAGACAGCAAACACTTGGTCCTTTGACAATTGACATTGTATATTATCATGAATCATATCACTACTGAGGTTGTGATTTAGCAGTATAAGAAACGCGGAACAAAAACATAATTGAAGTGAAATATATGAAGTGAAGGACTCTTGTATGTAAAGCTTGTCTTATGAAATTTCAAGATTTATTGCCATTGAAAGTTTGTGGTCTAATACATAGATTGTTTTTTAAAACAATGGACAGCAGAATAATATTAAAGATGACAGAAAATTATTGATATATAACAACTCCATAAATTTTCTTAACCTCACCCTTAAGATGAATCTTAAATGCCGCCCAAGTAAAATGATCAAATTCTATCATAACTTTTTTCAGTGTTTGTCCTCACAAGAAATTCCAGAAGGCAGCCGCACTAACGGCCGACCTTCTTCTCGAAAAGTTGAACTTCCAAAATTTAGCAAAGTACCAAAGGAACCAAAATCAGGTAGTCATACATTTGCCACATTGAAGGTGTCAACATAAGATCACATTCTTTTTCTTTTTCTTTTTCTATACACACACACACACAAGAAGAACCTCCATTTTTTCATGTGAAAGAGGTGCAGTTGAATGACATGAGTTATAATGTAGGTTAAAGATAAGAACCCCGTTGGGGTCTTTTTTTTTTTGTCCTGCTCTTCTTTTTTTAGTTTTTTATTTATTTAATGATTAAGAAAATATTGTTTAATATTATTATTAATTTTTTAAAAATATTTAAGAATGTTAAAAAATGATGTAAAAAATAAAAGAAAAATATATATACTACTGGGCAAAGAAAAGGACCCCCAATAGGCCAGGTCCCTAGTAGTGCCCTATAATGTATCCCAATGATTCAAATAACGGGTTTTACTTTAATCGGAAATGCAGTTCAATCATGCTAGCTAGGTAGAACCAACAAATAACCCTACATGTTGGGAAAAAAACAGATAGAGAGAATCATCTCCTAATGTCATACAATCAGCACTATAAAATATGGTAATGGAAGTTTGAAGCACACCTTAAGCCCTATGCATTCTCCACATGGAAATAATAAGTAGCATTGTTATGTACAATTATTTTTGTGCACTCTACTCATATGATTGGCCTTTATATTTTAAAAAATTGATACAACCAATCATATTGGTGGAGTGTACAAAGTAGTGCACAAAAATGATTAAACATAGAATTTTTCAGTACAAAGGACCCTTGACAAAAGTAATTTCATCGACTTCATTGCTCTAAATATTGTAATGGCTGCAGACCCGCGTAGTTATAATTTTAATCTCTAAGATATTTTCACAACCATTTTTCTTGTCAACAACTCCAACCTTAGCTTGGGTTTCTAGCCAACCTGCAAATGGAAACATTGCATGTCACAACTGCTTGGTTGGACTCAAAGAAGAAGAGCGCTTACTTTATTATGTAGGACTAGAGATCCTTCATCAAAAGATAGCCATGACTCTTTAGGGCTATCTGCATAAAGCAAGAAAACTCAAATGTGACTAAACTCTTACAAATTTGACTATTCAAGGTGGTGGAGCATAACTTAATATTTAACTTACTATATATTGAGGTACTTCAAAATATAGATAACTTAGATAACGATTAGCAACTTGCTGTAGAGAATTACAATACTAATAGCAAAACCCATCATTCTCCCGTCTTTGGCAAGTCTACCCCTCAAACCTACAACTAAATCTTAAATCCAATCACACTTCCAGTTCCAGACTGTTGGAGATAACACAAGCTTATTTTATGGAGAAAATCACGACAAACATCAATGAGAGAATCAAAACTGATATCAAGGCAGCAATAGACGCCAATGTAAAAGACCATAGATGCAGGAACTGATTTGTTTTAATTGTAGAATGTATAGTCATCTTTCCTTGTATAGCATGTACAACTTTTGATAGTGTCTGTAACTTTTACGTATGTCTGTAAAGTTTATATATTTGTAAAGTTTCTATATAATAGAATCTCCTACGCCATATGCAAATTGTCGTGGTTCCATTACTATCTAAAATTTTCTCATGGTATTAAGAGCTCTATAGAATTAACCTCCAACCAATCCTATGGCCTAAGACAATTCTTCTTCTACCCTCTTCTTCAACACCATTGTTCACATGGTAACAATAAAATCATCATCAACAAATTTTCTTCTCTAGCGCAATCAAGTTGTACCTCTGTTACAATGCCAAAAATTCTATGGTTATGTTGATGGTTCAATCCTAATGCCCTCTGTAACCACTGATCCCACAACCCATAATCTTTGGAAGCAAAATGATCAACTTATCATTAGTCTTCTTCTTTCCTCTCTCACAGAAAAAGCACTATCTGTAGTCATTAGACTCATGACATCAAAAGATGTCTGGACTGCCCTTGAAATTGCTTTCAGTCACAAGTCCAAGGTTCATGAGCTTTAAATCAAGGATGAAATCCATCTCATAAAGTGTGGCTCTCGCAGCGTTTCAGAATACTCTCGAGTATTCAAATTTCATTGTGATCAACTATCGGCAATGGGACGACCAGTTTTAGATGCTGACAAAGTTCGCTGGTATTTACGTGGTCTAGGCCATGAATTCTCAACCTTCTCTACTACTCAACTCTCTTTAACTCCAATTTCGAGTTTCAAATATGTTGTCTCTAAGGCTAAGGCCATGAATGCAGGTGCCTCTACTTATGTTGCCAATGCCTCCTCTGCAAACCGAAATGCAAAGCCTAATAATTATCAACAGAAATATAAGGGAGGCCAATTCCAGGGAGGCAATTGCGGGAAACAACAGTATAAATGTCCTCCTCAATGTCAAATATGCCGTGAAGAATGGCACTATGCCACAGACTGCAAAATCAGATACACAAAAAATTATGCACATCTTGCCAAAGCACTTACAAATTGCACAATTAAAAATGATACTGCTGACTGGTATACTAATATAGGAGTATCAACACACATGACATCAGATGTGTCTCAACTTGATAAGGTGGTAATGTTATTGTTGGTAATGGATCATCTCTACCCATAACACACATGGGTTCCTGCTCTTTTACTCCTTCTCTTACATTAAATGATGTTCTTGTTGTGCCAAATTTAACAAAAAATCTGCTATCTATTAGTAAACTTACCAATGATTTTTCTTTCTCTGTTTCCTTTACTGATAATGATTTTGTCATACAGAATCTTCAAACTCAAAAGGTGGTGACAAGCGGTAATCGAGTAGATGGCCTCTATGTGTTGAAGCGTGGAAACCATTTATTTTCTTCTGTTATTAGCAAACAGAATCTTTGTAATTTCTTTAATACTTGGCATACTCATTTGAGCCATGTATCATCAAAAATAATTTCCATACTTAATAAAAAGAATCTTTTGTCTCTTTCCTCTATATTGTCGAATCCATCTTTATGTGTTAGTTATCAAAAGACTAAAAGCTATAAACTCTCATTTTCAGCAAGTGAAAGTCGCTCAAATAATATCTTAGGTCTCATACATTGCGACTTATGGGGTCCAGCACCTATAAATCCAATCTCAGGATATCGATATTATGTAATTTTTATCGATGATCACTTGCGCTTCACTTGGTTTTAGCCATTAAAGCACAAAGTTGATTTTTATCAAACCTTCATACGATTCCAAACTCTGGTTGAAAATCAATTCTCGGCAACAATAAAAAAGTTTCAAAATGATGGGGAAAGTGAATTCACAAGTACCATTTTTAAGTCCCACTTAACTAAATGTGGCATTCACAATCAAATTTCTTGTCCCTATACATCATTTCAAAATGGTAGAGCCGAGAGGAAACATGGGCACCTCACTGAAACAGGCCTCACAATGCTTTTTCATACTCACGTTCCTCCTCATTTTTGGGTTGAATCTTTTAGTTCAACCGTGTACACCATTAATCGCTTGCCTCCACTTGTCTTGAATGAGGTCTCTCCATTTGAAATTGTGTATGGCAAGTCTCCTACTTATGCTATGTTTCGCACTTTTGGCTGTCTGTGCTTTCCACATTTGCGTGACTATGCTAAACATAAATTTGAGCCAAGAAGTCTTCCCTGCATCTTTTTGGGATACAATTCTTCCTATAAAGGATTTCGGTGTTTAGATCTTACAACACATCGAGTTTTTGTAACCAGGCATGCACAATTTAATGAGACAATATTTCCATACTCTTCTTCTAATATGCAGCCCTCTCAAGCACTATCAGATTTTATTTCCTTTCACGATCCCTGCATATCAAATTCTTCCTTGACTGATATTAATTCTTCTGCAGGTTCCCAACCATTACCACAAGAAACAGAGTCTCAGCCATGTAAATCATTTGCCTTGGAGTTGGACAATTCTCGAGTATCATCAATGCCACTGTCTACTACAAGTAATCCAGCAACTGAGACTGTATCATATATGCAGCCTCCACCAATTTCGAATTCTTCAAATCAGAATTCTCATCCTATAAAAACTCGTGGTAAAACCAGTATATCAAAGATAAAACATTACAATTATATTTGTCAAGTTCCATCTTCTTCTTTAATATCATCTTTACTAGTATTAAAGGAACCAAAATGATTCAAAAGTGTTGCCAAGACACTATAATGGCTTACTGCATTGGATTATGAAATTCATGCTCTCAAGCTCAATCAAACATGGGAATCAAGTTCAAAGACCACCTGCCACAAATGTCGCTGGATCCAAATGGGTTTTCCGCATCAAATATCATTTGGATGGAACTATTGATAGGATCAAAGCTTGTCTTGTTGCTAAAGGCTATACTCAACTCTATGGACTCGATTTTAATGAGACATTCTGCCCGGTTGTTCAAGCATCAATAGTAAGAATTGTTCTATCCATTGCAGTCTCTCGCGGATGGACCATACGTCAACTTGACGTTAAAAATGCCTTCTTACATGGCCTTCTACAAGAAGAGGTCTATATGGAACAAATACCGGGATATATTAATGATTCTCATCCAAATCATGTTTGTCATCTCAAAAAGGCAATTTATGGCTTGAAGCAAGTCCCGAGAGCATGGTTTCATCGATTTAGCAAATTCTTACTTACCATTGGTTTTAATTGCAGCAAGTCAGATTCTAGCCTTTTTGTTCATTCATCAGCTAATGACATTATTTACTTACTCTTATACATTGATGACATTGTCATCACAGGAAGCCACAAGTCTCTCATTGACAATTTCATTGAAAAACTGCTGCAAGAATTCTCCATGAAGGACCTTGGAAACTTAAATCATTTCTTAGGGCTTGAAGTTACTCATTCCGAAACTGGAATCTTCCTTAGTCAAATGAAGTATGTAAGAGATGTTCTTCTTCGAGCTGACTTACTCTATTCAAAGCCAATTGCAAAACCAATGGTTGTCTCCACACACTTAAATGATGCTGGTTTTCTATTTAATTCACCAACTACTTATCGATCTTTAGTTAGTGCATTGCAATACTTAACAATTACAAGGCTGAATATTACCCATGCAGTGAATTCAGTGAGTCAATTCATGCATGCACCAAGAGATCAACACTTTCAAGCCCTTAAAAGAATTCTCCGATATGTTAAAGGCACTCTCCACTTCGGTCTCCATATCAGTCCATCCAACAATCTAAATATCTCGGCATACTCTGATGCCGATTGGGCTGGCTGCCCTGATACAAATAGATCAACATCCGGTTATGCAATTTTTCTTGGGGACAATTTAGTATCATGGACTTCTAAAAGGCAATCCACAGTGTCTCGATCTTCTGTGAAATCAGAATACAGAGCGTTAGCATTAACTTCAACTGAAGTTAAGTGGATGTTGAACATCCTTTATGATTTACAAATTCAGACATTACTCTATGATAACACCAGTGCAATCTTCATGACTCGAAAACTAGTTGCTCAAAAAGGGTCTCACCATATTTATATCGATATTCACTTTATTCGAGAATTAGTCTGCAATGGTGTTTTAAACATTAAACATGTGCCATCACACTTGCAAGTCACAAACATATTCACCAAAAGCCCATCACGTCCCCTGTTTCAGCTATTTAGATCCAAGTTTCGCGTGTTGCCAATCACGCTTGACTTAAGGGGGTGTTGGAGATAATACAGGCTTGTTCTCTGGAGAAAATCACGATAGACATTAAGGAGAGAATCAAGATTGATATCAAGGGAGCAATATATAGCAATGTAAAAGACCATAGATACAGGAATTAATTGTTTTAATTATAGAATGTATAGTCATCTTTCCTTGTATATGTACAGCTTTTGATAGTATCTGTAACGTTTACGTATCTCTGTAAAGTTTACATATTTGTAAAATTTCTATATAATAGAATCCCGTACGCCATATGCAAATTGTTGTAGTTTCATTACTGTCTAAAATCTTCTCATAGACAATCTTAGACAACAACAGTTCATAGCTATCTTGCCTAAGAATATTTTGGCCTCTGAAAATTATTGCATTCCCTTCAGGGGTGGATCGACTTCACATAGAGCAAGCCCACTTCAATCCCTTCAAAAGCTTATTGAAAATATACAACCTTTTCATCGCTAGGCGTCAAGATCAGATGCAGGAACTATAAGTTTGTTAAACTGGCCAGAAAAAAAAAATGTTGAGTAGAGGATCAAGTGCTAGGCTTTCGGGTATGACTTATTGCTCTCAAATCCCGACTCTCTTACTCTTCAAATTTGCCACATTCTCTAATATTAACTGTCATTTTTCTTTCTGCGCTCTCTTTTTCTAAATTTTGACTTGTCAACATTTATGGATCCCTTTCTATCGATGTAACATGAATAAAAGAAAATAAAAGTAGGAAACATCGTAGTAAAATATAGGAATGAGAGTCTGAGATTAGGAGAAAAGAAAAACAAAGTACACAGCGCATCAACAGCTCATCGCCATAACAAAATCCAACATTTGTTTGCATTGTCCTTGATCGTTCCTATTTCCTACCACTTTTTTCTCTGATCTCTTTCGATTCAGTTCCTCTTTCAGCCCCCATGGTTTCCACACCCACAGAATTTGTCGGTTCATGAGGAAACTTTCAAGTGAGAGCGAAGATATATAAAGAGGTAAGAGAATAGTTTGAAATTGAAAGTTGAAACCTTAGGAATTGAGGAGGGGGAGAGAGAGAGAGAGAGAGAGACTTATGGGCACGTCTTTCAGGTAAAATTTGCGATCTTAGGAGCGAAAGTGAACCTATTAGAGAAACCAATCATCGATTCATTTTGGGACCCTTGTGCATAGATGGAGAGGATCTGTCCAGTGTCCATGACTGCGTGAAGATGGTATTACCCCTCGTCATAGAAAAAAACGAACATAAACCAAAAAGCTTTTCTCTTTTTCTCTTTGCGTTTTTGTCATTGCTAGAGACTCAAGTAAGTTCTAGATGAAGAAAAATGGGATCGAAAGACAAAGACGATAGGATTTTAAATGCGGGAAGAACTTACTACAATGTTTCTCCGAAGTTTGAAACCAATGCTCTGCAAATAAACGGATTACAACGTTCCTTTTTTTTAGACAACGTTCCTAAGAGCACTAACATTAAATTTAACAAAATTTCTTTTGAAATTTAATGGAAAGTACAATTTTGATAGATTTATCTAACTTCTAATTTATAATTCTACATTAGATTTATTATTAGATCCATCAAAACAATAACATAATAATATTTTTTTAATAAGAATATATTTAAGTATTTTTTCATATTTTGTAATTACACTAACTATATGTATATTAATAGTTTAATTTGATACTTAAATAATTATTTTTCAACCAAAGTTTGAAAAAATATTTTTCAATTCCTTACTAAATAATTATTTTTTTTACCAAAATTTTCAACCAAATAATTACTTAAATAATTATTTTTTAACCAAAATTTTCAAGAAGAACTGCTGAAACAAAATGCTATTTCAACCATCCACATATAACCTTAAACGTGGTGCATACTCTGCACGAGGAACTTTTATTTTATACATGCATGTAACGGAAGGGAACAACACCTATAAAGTTTTCATTTTTGTGTGATGATTTTGATTAATTTTTGTGTTTGGTAATTTATTTGCAGACTATGATGAGTAATTTGAGAGGGGTATCGATGGCATTGTTTGAGTTGAACAATGACAATATGGACGAGTCGATGAGAGGAATGAACGATCCTAACTGGGAGTTGTGGAAGGAGTGGATGGGATGGGAAGGAGTAGGAATTCGTGACTACTCATCTCACATAAAATATATTAAAATATATGTTTAACATGTGAATAATAATCATTTAAATGTAAAAAATAGAGAAGATTTACCGTCACTCAAAATTAGACATTAGAGAATTTGTTAGATCCAATGTAGAGGTTTTTTTTTTAACAAAAATATCAAATTTATTTTTGATGGATTCAATGCTAGTGCTCTAAAATAAACTTGGTGTGTTAAGTTTCAAATGAAGAAAAATGGGACCGAAATTATGAAAAATTTTATGTACAGTCATTTTTATGCACTCCTTTGTACACTCTATCAATATGATTAGTTGTATCAGTTTTTTAAAATATAAAGACTAATTATATGAGCGGAATACACAATGAGTGTACAAAAATAACTATATATAGTAATACTCTTGAAATTATTTAACTTGGTACAACAGTTTACGTTTACATTTTACGTAAACGTGGTAGTACAACTTGATTAATGTCAAGTAGTTCTGCTACAACGGTTACAACGGTTCAACTAGTGTCAAGCAGCAGATTTGTGATTTTCAATTTTGTTACAATGGTTTACGTTTTACGTGTTATTTTTCTTTTGGATTCTTGTGGCTTGATCGCCAACTTATGTTTATATTTTGGAAAATTTTATATGCAGTCATTTTAATGTACTCTTTTATGTACTCTATCAATATGATTGGTTGTATCAAATTTTTAAAATATAAAAAGGTTAATCATATGAGTGGAGTATGCAATAAGTGCACAAAAATGACTGTATATAGCAGTACTCTTATGTTTTACATGCCAACTCAAGATGTTCTGATTCAGATTTTATATAGATAAATAGATACGATGTAGTATTTGATTATAATTTTACATTATATTAAATGTTTTCTAAAAATTAATCTTATAGTTATTAGCAATTAAGCTTATAAATTATAAAAATCATACATAATATAAAAATATTATATTATAAAAAATACATATAAATATTAGATTATTAAAATTATAAAATATTAAATTATTTTATATAATATTAAAAATTAATTAAAATATAAATATGAACCGGTCGGTGTCCTTAACCTATACCGATGCTGAATCAGAGAGGTGGAAAATCCAAAACTGAAACCGAATTGATTGTTAAAATCTTGAAACCAGTACTGGATTGAACCAATCCATACCTAGATCAAAACATCTGGTTCAAGCCATTTTAGCCCTACATGGCACAACAACGAACGTCAATAAATATTTTTTGATACCTAGCAATTAAAAAATTAACTTTGCCTTATGCTATAGTTGTAGCTCAATTCCATTATAATATGCAAATTTTGAGGTGTAACTGGTCTAATTTGGTCCAACTTTGAACAAATTTTGAGACTGAATCGATATACACCAATTTTGCATTTTTAATAACCATTACTATACCAATTACCCTCTTAAACCTGTACTTCTAGTTGTATCAAATTTGGTCCGTTTCAATACTGTTTTCTGGTTTTTAATATATATTAAATATCTAATGTCTTATAATATATATTTGTAATACACTAATACCACCACTGTATAGCAATACTATTAGTATAGTAATACCATAGTGGTAACGTATATGCTACTAATAATATATTAAATGATGGTTAGACACACTTGTCTACATGAATATATATGATCAAATGCATAGAAATGTATTTCTCAAAAATTAATATATATTATAATACTAAAGAATTATAGAATATAGACTATACCAATACTGATAGTAATATTACAGTTAATAATATCATATAGTGATATAGTATTAGTATACTAATACTATGGTGATTTATATAGTATTTTATATAGAAACTTAAAGTAGCTAGTCTCATTTGGTTGTTGGATTGCATTAAGATCAACTTAGATCAATCTAATTTTAAGCTATTCTAATATCCAAATACCCAACTCTCAAACTGTTATACTTATCAACTATAATCTCTTTATACTTAAAACCCATAACTTTTTCCAACTCAACACTTCTTTACATACAAGACACGCAATCTTTTTTAATTTTGCATAAATATATCTAAATTTATTGAAATATTCAAACACATTTAAACTCATTTTAAATAAGTCTCATAAAACGTACTTCATAATCTCAACTTACTATTATTCATAGAGAACTAAACTTAACTTAATATGCAAACACAACCTAATAGTAATATAATAATAGTAAGATGACTGTTATAATCACAAAGAGATTACACAAAAATAATAGTACAAATTGACATGATTTTATGTGATCTATTTTACAATAAAAGTAATTTTATAATTTGAGAACCACATAAAACTACATCAGTTTGTGAGATTACGTTTGCGTAATATATTTGTGGTTAAAGTATTTCTCTATTAGTAATTTAGTATTAGGCAATAAAATGTAATTAATATGGTAATGTATATTAATATTACTAATATATTTATTAAAAGAAATATGTTGGGAATTTATTTAAAATGTAATTTGTATATATTTTATATTAAAAACATATGATCAAATAAATATTTATGTTTAAGACTAAAATTTTATTTTATAAATTATAATATAATATTATTTCATATATAATTATAATTTTATATATAATTTATATATATTATATATAAAATTATATATAATATTAAAAATTAATTAAAAATATATAAGTATGCAAATCAAACCAGTCCGATCTGATCTATAAAATATAAACTAAGAACAAATTAGTTATGATTGATTTTTAAAAAGCCGGTTTCGGATTGAATTAGCTTAAAATCGGACCAAATTTAGTCCGATTTGACTGCTTTCTTTATTCTCCAATTTATTTTAATAGCCTTAGGTCTTGCTATTTTTTTTTAAGAGCGATGCTACATCTCTCGAGAGATGTAGTCTGAACAGTGTCCTGAATACTGTAAAATTTTTTCTTATTTTTTTATTCATCATTTATCTATTCTTAAATATTTTTTAAAAATTAAAAAAATATATTGTCATTTAAAAACACTTATTTAATCACTATATAAAAAAAAATTGAAAAAAAATTATTGAATTCGGGGCAAATTCTAGGTGGAAAAATGTCGGGTGAAATAGCTTTTCTCTTTTTTAAATTAGTGAGTCCTACGTAATTTATGTCGTTTTAACTTTTTACCTATTTATATGTCAATCAATCACCTTTAGATTTATTTCTATCCTTGGTTTTTTAATTATTGACAAGAATAAAATGTATTTAGCAACCTCGTTTGTTTACACACCTCACACCATTGATTTGAATACCTTCCACGTCAATTATCTTAAAAATTTATTGGTGTTTTGATTTTTTTAAGATTATAAATTTATAATGGTTCCTACAATAAAAAATTTGTTTACACACCTCACTTAATTGTATGTAGCAAACTCTTTAGGTAATGTGCTTCCAGTATATTGGACCTTGGACTAAGAGACGTAAATTATTTGAATAATTATTTAAAAAAATGAGTTCCATCCAATTATATAAAAGGAAATCTAACATACAATTTACTACAATAACTTGCTACTAATAGTGGGTATTGTTCATCTTGTAAATATTTTTTTATTATTTATATTTAATTTACTCTTTCATTTTCTTTTACTTTTATTTGCACCCTGTAATCAAATTCTTTCTATTTTTTATCATTTAAAACAAATATATTTTATTTTCTTCTAAACAATTGTCAATATCTTAGAAATGTTTTTTGTCCAGTTTTTTCATATTTTGATTTTATTTTTAATTCTTGTTTAGCTTATATATTTTTATTTGGCGTGTATAGAACTGAATTTTATTATATTGTATATCAAAATATATTGCAAATATTAAAAAATATATGAATTTTGCAAATCCATTAGTGGAAGGGAAACAATATCTAAAAAGTGATATGACTGAAATGATATGAATAAAAAATAAATAAGTTGATATATGATATATTATAAATGTTATTATATAAAGTAAAAAAAAAAAAGAGTATTGATAATGTATTTTAAAAAATAAAATAAAATAATTATTATGAATACTCTTAATTCATTTTGTAATGTAACAACTATAATTTATTTCGGTAGAATATTCAATAAGTCACTATCTGACTGCAAATATAAAAATACCATATTCAAAATTTTAGAAATTAAGGTCTGATTTATTTTTAAAAATAAAATGAGATAAAAAATTTAAAAAAATATTATTATTATATAGTTTTTTAATATTAATTTTATTTTAAAATTTTAAAAAATAATTTTGAAATTTTAAAAAAATAAATTTATTTTTTTGATCTAAAAATTTTAAAAAATATATTTATAAATTTAATATAAGATGAAATAAGAAAAAGATAATCTGTAAAAACAAACCTGTCTTTTACTTTCAGCTATGGACAAATCGAATGCAGACGCGTGGCTCTAGAGAGCTTGGAACCCAATAACTCCTACTCGTTATTGGAATTTTCAATTATATATTTGATTTTGGTATTGAGTCCGGTCACGCTGAATTCCAGTGGGTGGCACACTGGTACGTGGAATCTAAACAGCGTCTGTCGTAAAGCAGTCCAATGCACGTGGCAGAGCAGCAGATTGCGTTTGACATCCCAACAAATACTGTCAAAACAAAAAAAAAACATTGGTCGCTCCGCTGCCCATAGTTCTGAGAAAACCTTGGATCACAGAAACCTTAACCCCGCCTGCAACTTAACTAACCCAACCTCTCCTCTGGTTTGGTTAAACTGACATCTTGAACGGTACGCTGAAAACACACTGCAAATTTTGCTAATTGCAGTTACATCCTTGTTCGTCCCGTCAGCCGTGATTCTATCATTATTCTCTCGAATAATGATAGTTTTATATTTTCTTTATCACTCTTTTATTATTTTATTTTTTTAATTCTTTATTTAATAATTAAGAAATTAATTATTAATAAAATTATCTTTTTTTTTTATATTTTTTATTAATAATTAAAAATATTAAAAAATACTTAAAAAAATATTAAAAAAATAAATACATTATAAATAATAAAGTAGTGTTAAAATAATAGTAAGGCTATTATTACTAATATCAATCAACTAAACAATATTACATGGATTTATCAATTTATAATTTTAAAATTTTGCACATATCAATAATTGACATGTCAATATTTAGAATTATATAAAATAAAATAGCATTTTTCTTAGTAATTTACTATTACAAAATAAAAAACCTTTTAAGAAGAACATATTGATTTTAAATTTATATATTTTAGCGTTAGAATTTGAGCTTCTACTATAAGACATAATTTGTTTTTGTAAATGAGGTAAAATAAAATGAGTTAAAATAATTTGAAATAAAAGTTTAAAATTGAACAAAATATTATTTTTTATTTAAAAAAATAAAATTTTTATTTTATTTTATATAAAAAGATATAACAATTAAATAAGATGTGTTCAAATGAATTATAAAAACAAATCAAGCCTAAGTAGTCATAAGTACAACATTGGTATATAAGTACCATATACTTTTTATAAAATGCATAAATACCATACACTCTGCATTGGTATTTTTAAAATACATAAGTACCATACATTCTTTTTACTAAAAAATATGTAAATATAAGACTTATAAAAAAAATTAAATTTTTAATCTCACTCTTTTTAAAAATGAATGTCCGTAGCTTATACAACCTATAATTTTATTTAATACTACTCGAATTTATGCACTTTATATTCATATCTAGCATTATTTTTAAAAATAATAAAATTCAATATGATATTGATATGGCTGCATTTGGATGTTGGATTGAATTGAACTGAGTTGAGTTGAGTTGAATAAATTAGTATTAGAATATTAATTTTTAATATTATGAGTGTGTTGAGATGTGAAAAAGTTGAATTATTTATTATATTTTATATAAAAATTTGAAAAAATGTATAAAAATTTAAAAAAATTATAATAATAAAATAAAATAATTAAAAAAAGATTGAGGCTCTGTTTAGATTTGGAGATGAGACGAGTTGAGATAAGTTTAGTTTATTTTTTAATATTATTATTGTTTTAGAATTTGAAAAATGTGTATAAAATTTTATATTTTGTATAAAAAATTATAAAAATATAATAATAAAATAAAAATAAATTAAAATGAGTAAGGAAGAATTTTCAATCGGCCTAAGAAACCAAACTCGGCCTAAGATGCCATCGTTGATAAAATATGACTTTAAATACCCGCAGAATAAATAGGAAAATCGTAGGGACGGCATCGCAAAGCCGCGAAATAAAAATCTTGAATCAAAATATCGCGAAAACGCGACAATCAACGCGAAACTCGACTATTTCCTAACCCTTTCCTCCTTCGAAACCCTATAAATACATAGCTCGACTTAAGCTAGGTTTGCCAAATTAAAAAATATTCTCTAGCACTCTAGAATTTCTCTCTCTACCGCAACAAGAATGGCGGCCACTTCCAGAAGATCGTCTACCGGACCGGTTGTCCGTTCGCTCGCACCCTCCAGAAGATTCTACGATTCTCACTCTCCTTCACGGTATTCTTCTTCCCCACACTTCGCTTCTTCCACCAGCTCCAGCTTCTCCTCTGGATCAACTACCTTCTTCACCCGCTCCACTTCTCCGACACGTGTCAGCATGTGCGGAACTTCTCCCTCAGCCAGGTCTGTCCGGTTCTCCCTCGACCGCTCGATCTCTCCGAGCCGGTCCATCTCCGTCTCCCCTCGTGAGAACGGCGGCGGCAGCAACCAGGTCGTGAAGCGGCAGGGTCAGAAGCGAACCTGTATGTGCTCCCCAACCACGCACCCGGGTTCATTCAGGTGCAGTTTGCACAAGGGGTCCGGTTCACAGTCGGTGGCGCCGTGCCCTCCGAACAGACTGAACGCGCGGCGCTCGGCGATGACGAACTCGCTGGTGAGGATCGGTGGAGTAGAAGGCGATTTGGTGAAACGAGCCTTGGCGGCCTTGATCCGGCCCTCTTCGCATCAGCAGAAAAGGCGCGCCAACTTCCAGCCGAGGCCGAGCCGGCTCTCCGTCATGTCTAAAGCCGAGAAGTGACTAGGGTATGTTGAACGATACTCTCTCCATCTGTCAATTCTCCGACGATAAAGGCGGCCTCGGAGTCCTGGGCTCTTCAGATTCTTTAAGAGTCAGATTACGTCGAAACGGCTTGTGATGTGAGCTGCTCGGAGAAGGAAGAACGGACTTGGATTTATTTTTTGTGTAATCCGGTGACCGATATTCGATACAGGGACTGGCATATACATCTCTGTATAGATATAATATAAATTATATGCATCCGAGGCAGTCATTGAAGGCGATTCAATCATTTTTCACAGAACTCCTCCTAAAACGGAAATTAAAATGAACTTAAAAACCCAGAGGTTAATTCGAGAATCTACTAGGGGATTATTGGACGTGGATTGAGTTTGTTATAATCCAGAGCTCAAAGCATCGTGTCTTCGTTCTCTTCGCCAGGGTTATTCGTTTGATCTTTTCTTTCTGTAGGATTGCGTTGCGTTGCGTAGCGTTGTGTTGTGTTTACTCTCCGATATGGTTGCCGTTTGCTCTGTGTATTCTCTGCATCCGTGTCGCCGAGGACTTTATCTACGTCCGTCCGTTCGTTCACGAGCCGTATTATTTGTGTAAGCAGGTTTTGGTTCCTTTCTTCTCCTCCTATTATTATTATTTGTTTTTTTTTTAAATAATTTAGATATTCGTCCATTAATTTATTTTTCTATGATTTTTGCAGGATTTATTTTGGGGGTGGGTCTTGTAAACACAAATTGGGAAACGGACCACCGTGGATGGTGGTTTGGTGGTCATGAGTTTTAACAACGAACACTAGGATTTAGGATCAAATTCCATTAGCTTTGAAAAAAAAAAAAAGGGGATCAAATTCCAGTACCACAGGAAGTGCTCAAGATTATTGATAATGTTTTTGACTCATGGACTATTGATATGCTCTTATGGAGTTGGGATTATCAGATTATGACTTGGTTTGATTTGTTGGGGAAGCTATCTCTAAGCTCCCAACTCCAACCCTTTTTATTAAAATGAAAATTAATGGAAAACGGTTAATCGGACATTCCAATTCCGAGAATCAGAAGGAAAGTGATGAGAACAATGGACAGCTGGAATCGGGATGGGAAGAACACGGACTAATTATTATGAGCATTAATAATGAGAATCTTAATTTTTATAAATGGATACAACTGGACTTCCGGGGACCGGAATTCTTCACAAAATTAATGAGATGTAACAAGTATCTAGATCCCACCAAGGAAGATTCAACTTTTTGAACCCAACGACAAAAATCTAAAAATTTAAATTTTAGTGAGTTTAAATAAATTATGCAAATATTAACAATAAATTGATTGCAGATTTTTTTTTTTTAAAGTATTTCTTAGATATAGTTTTAAGATGTATAATCTAAAAATCTAGAACAATATTATCGCTTACATATAAAAATGGAAGTCTTCCGACGAGTATGTTGGAGGTGATGGAAAGATTGGTCGATATGTTTAGTCAACTAATTTACTTTGACGAATAATAGGATATAAATTTTCGAGGATTAATATTATCACAATGTTTTATTTAATTTAATTTTTCAGAACTTAATTAAAAAGCTAGTCTATGATATTAATTAGCATCAATATGATCACAGTTGCCATTAAAGATGCGTCGGGTCCAAGTACAAAACATAAGGATTTTGTTGATTTTGTTTGTTCCACTAGGGTGCCTGGGTTTTATGCATCTGAATTTGAAGATATATTTGAGAGTAATGTTAGGGATTTTTATTTGGGATATTTTTTTTAAAAAAATTTATTTTATATAATTTTTATATAAGTATTTTAAAATAATATTATGATTTTTTTATATTTTTAAAAACTAGTTTAAGATATTAAAAAAATTATGTAAATAAAACATACATCTTAAAATACTTAAATTCTTAATTTTTTTATATGATTTTTTTAACATTTTATATTTTTTAAAAATATAAAAAAATTATCAACATTGTTTTACAATATTTGTATAAAAATTATGTAAAAATTTTTAAAAAAAAATTAAATAGAAATTCAAAATGGAGATTCGAAAATAAAAATCTTAAGTATAAATTCTTAACATTTTTGTATATTTAAAAAAAAAAAAAAAAAAAAAAAGGATCAGACTAGTAGATGGAGATGTTGGGGGGCAACAACAACATTTACAAAGAGAAAAGGCTGTCGAGGAATCCTCCCTTATCCAACCAATGGGAAGGAGGCCCCATGCCAATGCCTAACATATTTATTTGCAGCGTGGAAGCCAACTTGAGGAAAGATAAGATAGATAAGGCTATGAAAGTGAAAGCTGTGGGTGGAGAGAAAGCAGCGGCTTTCAAAGTTGGCTTTCTCAAGAGTCAAGGCCTTCTTGCCACCAAATTCGACCAATAAAATATACATACATTATACATATTCTAGAAAGAGAGATTTTCTTTAAGTTAGCAATAATTAATGAAGTGTATCAATCTGAAAATAAAATTGTATTGTAAGGAGAGAACACCATGACTAACTCTATATTATATATATATATATAGTAGGAAATCAAATAGTGTTAATTAATGTAATATAACTATTTGTATCTTGTTGTCATCTTACTAAGAATAAAGAAATATGCAATTTTAGAGTGTCCAATTTTTATGCACTTTTTATATATAAAAAAAAGTAAAGTTCATCATTAAAAAAAAATAAGGATACCACTAGCAAGCCATCTAGGGGTTACCACTTGTGTGCCTACTAGTGACAAGTGTATTTAATTTTTAAGTAATGTTAGGAATATACAATTTCACGTATCTTTTATAAAATCGATGATGTGTCAATAATAGCACGTTAGCCAAAATATTAACAAATATTTATTAAAAGAAAGATAAAAATAGGATGAGTAAAGAAAAAAATATGAATAATTAAATTAAAGAATGCGTAAAAATTATATTTATATATAACGTATATGTAAAAGGTACACAAATCGTATACAAATAGCATTTTTATTTTTTTTTATTTTCTTTTCAATATTTTTTAACATACTTAATTATTCAGAAAAAAAAATACAATTTTAGTGATAATCACTTTCTTAATTATTAAGTAATAGAATAAAACAAATTAAAAATAATCGATGATAAGTTTGCGGGGCTCTGATAGCATCTTCCAAAAAATAATTTTTTCATGTGAGTATTAGATTATCTTTCTTTCTATCTTTAAAGAGAGTGGATGAGATTTGTCCATCTTAAAATTATAATATTATTTATTTATTACTTTATAAAAGCAATCTTCTCAAATTATCGTAGAAAAATTTGCGTGGAACTTATGATCTATTTGAAAAGTAAAATTCTACTGATCATCATCTTTACATATTATACATTATATATCATATTTATTTTTTTATTTTATAGATATTTAGTATACGACTTAGTGAGTTGAAGAATTCAATTAATTTTAGAAGAATAAATTCAATTTTTTTAAAATAAAAAATATAGTATATAGTGTGTGAAGATAGTAAAGTATTTTTATAAAAAAAAAAAAAAGCAAAAATTTAAAAGCAAAAAGGTGATGTATGTGTCAAATATTCAAAGAGAGCGACCAATTTCTATGTCTCGTTTGGATTTAAAAATAAGATGAGTTAAGATAAATTTAGTTTATTTTTTAATATTATTATTATTATTATTTTTGGATTTTAAAAAAATATATTAAAATTTAAAAAATATGTATTGAGATTTAAAAACGTGTATAAAGATTTATGTTTTGTATAAAATATTAAAAAAATATAATAATGAAATGAAAATGAGTTGAGATGAGTTAAACTAAATTTCGAATTCAAACGGGATCGCGTATTCTCGATATCCTATCAAAAGTTAAGAGAAAAGGAAGTAAGAAAAAGAGAAGAGAAATGAGTCAAAAAAGGAGGGAGAGAAAAGGAGAGGAAGGAAAGAGCCTTGACTGACGAGGCATACGACCATAGCAAACTATTATTCTCTAATTGTTAATCAAACTCAATTTATTCTACCTCAAATTAATTATTAATGTGAATTTATTATTTTTTTATAAAAGGAAAATTTATCCCAATCTAATTATTTCATACAGTTTACTCATCTCAACTTAAAAAAAGATAAAAATAATATTTATATATAATATGTACGCAAAAAATATATAATCCGTATACAAATAATATTTCTTTTAATATTCAAATGTAGTTGAATTGTGTATTTGTGTTTAATTATTGAACCAAACTGAACCCATCTCAAAGCAATAATTGATAGGAGTATTCGTTACTTTTTCAACTTCTCGCAAAAAATTAATTTCATCTCAATATATTCCATATATTTTTATGTAAAAAAGTTAAACTTATCTCAATAAAATATAAAAAATATTATTATTCACAATTTAACACAATATACTAATATAAGTTAAGCTGATGAAAGAATTTTCTGACACATAATCATCTTAATTAGAGTGGTTTTTGGATGTGATCTTCAGATTCTTCGATCTGAATTATATATAATGTTGATTCATTGCACACTATTCTTGTGTGGCTATTGGCCATTAACAATATTTTCTTCCCAGCAATCAGAATAAAAAGAAAAAACAAAGTTGGGTTCGAGTCAGCATTCTGCATAGCTGACTCAGAAAGTATTGACTGTTTGGATGGCAAGAAAATTAACCAATATATATGGAAAAAGATTAGAAAGTGACTCTGGTGTGGCAGAGATGCATGCGTAGACAATGAATGGGCAATGAGTCATGACTGTAGTTTTGGCCTTTGTGGCCGTCTGTAGTGTGACTAGCCATGTGCATGTACAAACCAAGACGGGACGTTGGATTATGATGGAGCTTATGTTTTCTTTTTCTTGTTTCTTTTTGTCAAGCATGGATAAGGATAAGATCGGAGCTGCAGTTTTATATCAAGTCAGTGCTTACAATAATTTAGTATGAGTTTTTTTTTTTTTTTTTTCTCTAAAGACAATAATTTAGTATGAGTTGGCAATGAGAGCAGTGAAAAATAGGTATTTCCTTACATCACAACTTGTCTTTTTGGTGTGAACAAATGACTCATTAATCCTTTTTTTTATTTTTTTAACTTATCTTCATTCAATTTATTTAATTATTATATTTTTTTAAAATTTATATTTAAAATAAAATAAATAATTCAATCTTTTCAAAATTTGAAATAAAAATTATATCAAAAATTTATATTCTAATAAAATTTTATATAACTTTCAACTTTTATCTCAACTCAACTTAAAAAACAAACTTAAAAAAAAATGTATTATTCTCTCTCTCTTCTCTTATTTCGCTCTGTGATTGGCGACACTCAATTTTCCCCCTAGCCTTTCGACACTTTCCAAGGGGGGAGGAAGGAGAGGTTGGAGCTTCGACTCCAACCTTCTCCTCCCCTAATTTTCCTTTTTACCATCTTTAAGTGTATTTATTGTAGACTGTGCTTTGAATTTTTCCCCTTTTGCAGCGTCGACCTCCTTAGCCAACCCACTATATTCTGACCAATTTCGACATGCACGTGCGCCTTTCTTAGCCTCCCCATTCGCTGAACTCCTTGTTCGAAGAAGAAGATTGTGACTTCAACTGGCGAGTGGACCGCACATGAGTTTCTCCAACGTGCCACAGTGTTTTTGTTGCGAAGTTTGAGGACACGCGTGCCTCCCTTGTCTCTGGAGGCCTTAGATCTTTGGATCTGATGCTCACTCATCTCTCATGGCGGCGTGTGACATTCATGTGTCACTGCTGACGACTCTCTCTGGCTGGTGACTTGGCTTTGGTTCAGTTTCTGGCTGCTTACCTATATTCCTACTTTCAATAATTAAGAATCGAGTGAAAGTGGGCGTAGTAGTTCCTCACTGTTGGCCTAAATTAACACGGTGCAAAACACACTTCCATGCTGTGACTTTCAGTCGCAACCTAAAACTATTTTTTAACGGTCCCTTCCATTATTGAAAAAATGGTGTGAGCCATTCATTTGGCTCTGATACTTACCCTTTTTTAGAAGCCATTCACTTGGCTTCCTTTTTAGTGTTGCATTATGTATTAATTTTTTGGGTAGATTGTAGAGGATGCCTAACCCATTTGAACTTGTATCTTGTACTTTGTTAGTTTTATTTAATATGTTAAGGATAATTCTTTTTGCAATCCATATTTGATAGACTGCAATACATAGAAACGCTTTTTATATTATGATTAAATGAATTAAATTTTCAGATATTTAAAGTTTTTTTATTTGTAAATAATGATATTTTAATCAATTTTATTCAAAAATAAGGATTTATTTATTTATTTATTACTTGGATTATAAAGAAGTGTAATTTTTTAGATTGTATGTAACATTACCCATATATTAAACTTGCTAAAAAAAACAACTTAAAAACAAACTAGACATTATTATCTATATTTATTTTATTTCATTCTAAATCTCGATCCGTTTTAATCCCTTCCTACTATTTCCATTTGGACTCTATTTCTTTACGAATTATTTTTATATTATTTTTATAAATTTTTTAAATAAATGATTTTTTTTGTGAATTTCAAGTTTAGATGACACTCATATAATTTTAAAATCTAAACGATAGTTATATGATTGTAATTATTTGTAATTTAAACATGTCCACTCATTCTATTTTCTTAAATTTGATTATTTTTAATAACTTTTCGGTTTTTTAAACTTTTATTATGTGTTTCAACTCAAGTTTATATTTTTTAATATTATCTTTAAATTTCAACATTTTACAAATATTCAAATTTTCTATTATATACACAAATATATAAATGATATAAATTTAGATGTAATTTTATTTATTTATTAGATATCAGTTTATACATATATTTATATATAACTAATTCCGAAAACTTTAGAACACACCCGCACTAAAATATCTTATTCCAATGTTTAAACTTAAACAGACCGAAACTAAATTTAAAACATGAAATTATGAATAGAATTTAAAAAATAAATAAATAAATAAATAATAGTAAAATATTTTGAAAATGAATACAAAGTAAAAGATGAATACAATGGGCCTTCCAGTGCTCAAACAATATCTGTCGTCGAGGTGCCATGGACCCAAGATTCTAAAACCTGGGCTCTAAACTCATCTTGGTTAATTTAGGCCTAGAAATTAAGTTCTTTAGTCAATAGATGACAAATCAAAATCTCTTGAAGATGCCTGAAAATACACAAAATTCAAATGGGCTCAATATTGTTGGACTTGGGTTGTAGGGAGAAAGTTGGTGCGTAAGCTGCGTAAGTTGCAAGGCTTTCGAGCCGTATTGGTTAGGCCGTTTTGGCCCTTTGGGTTAAAGGAATAGTATTATCCCAAGCACAAAACTATAATCTTTACAATTACCCTTAAAACACGCTTGACTAAACAAGCCCTAAAGCCCAAATTTGTCATATCTCTCATCCATTCTCAATTCCCACATGTGCTACAAATTTGGGAAAATTGAGAGACAACCAAAATTAAAGGAGGTCTTAGGGTTTTAAGAGAAATGTGTAATTTTTAGATATTTATAATAATTTTTAAAAAATATATAGTTATTCATAAGAGTTTTTGATAAAAGTTTTAATTTGATGTTTTAAAAAAAAATTAATTTTTAGATTTTTTAATTGAATAAAATATTTTTTATAAAGTTATCAAACATATTATTTTTTTTAAAAAATACTTTTAATTATTTAAAAATATTTTTTAAATTTCGAAACATAACTCCAAATAAATTCTTAATTAGATGAAAATAAAATTACATTATAATATATATAGAAATTTCTTTCCGGAATATACGATCGGAAGAGACACGTATGAAAACGTAAGACTGCATTAATCAACACACGTGACTCCAAGGCCCTAAAATTGAAGACGATACCATCACACGTTTCTGTCCTTTTTCCTCCTTTTTGTGTGGCAGTATTCGAATTTCGGATGCAAGAAAATGCATTTTGGAATATAATTGTAATTTAATAAGATTTTTTTTTTTAAAGAAAAAAAAAAGGGAGGGCATGTCGGCAAGTGTAGTGGATTCTACAGTGAGGGCTAAAAAAAGCAGGGATTCATGTTGGTTTAAAAAGGCACAAAACAATTCTCCCATTTGCCTCCCAAAAAAGAAAGGCACATTCTCTTTGAATCTCTAGCTTCTTAACATTCCATCTTTTTCTTTACAAAAGGAAAAACAAAACATCCCAAATCATAATTTAGTCAAAGAAGGTTTTTTTTTGTTTTTTGTTTTTCCCTATAATATGGTTTGGTTTTGCCAGTTTGGTGACTTGGTCAGTCAAATAGGCTTTTGCTTAGTCTATAATCTTATCTGTCATGTGCGTATCTATGCTTCATCATCCCTCATTCATTTTCCAAAACTGGAACATCTTGACTTCCAAGTTGCAACCTTCAGTAACTTCAACCCCAAAAATAAACTGTTATTTTATTCAACACCCTAAATAGATTCCACATGGCTTTTAAGACAGTGAAATATAATAATGAATCAATAGTCTCTGTAATTAGGAAAATAATTTCTACAATTTTAAGGTATGCAAGCTTGGCACATTTTTTTTAAATAAATAAATTTAGGATAAAATATATATATATTATAAAATTAAAGAAGAAATTACTATTGCAAAAAATAAATATATAAGAAATTCTTTAAGAACTCTTAATAACTGAAACTTTATTCTCTCTTTATATTTTCTTATTAATTTCATAACAACTGAAACCCATATTTATAAGCCTTGGAATTACTATGCAAGTCACTATACAAGATTTAAAATAATAGTGGTAGGGTCATTCACATAATTTTAGTGGTGGGACAAGGGGCGGCAGCCGTCCCTCCAATCGATCTTCGTTTCATTATTCTCCCCCTTTAATGACCACCTATAAGAATCTGTCTCATTAAAACCTTATCAAGAAAAAATTCAGTGGGAAGAAAAATCAATAGCGAAGGAAAAAAGAGTATAGTCTTCTTATGTATCCACAAGTGCTTTAATATTGCCTCATTAAAACTTTACAAAAGAAAATACAGTTGGATAAAATCTTAGCAAATGAAAAAGAGTATAATCAGTACAAGTTTTCAGGATATTTACTCTCCTTAAAAAGTGTATGATAATAGATCTTTGAATCTTAGCATTCCAATGTTATGCACAATTTTCTTGAATGTCGCAGTTGGTAATGTCTTTGTGAATAAATCTGCCAGATTATCACTAGATCGTATCTGCTTGACATCAATTTCACATTTCTATTGAAGTTTGTGAGTATAAAAGAATTTAGGTGAAATATGTTTGGTTCTGTCACTTTTGATATATCATCTTCTGATTTGAGTGATACAAGCAGTATTATCTTTATATAAAATTTTTGGGCTATTATTGATCATATGGAATCCACACTATTCCTGGATATATTGAATTATTGATTTTAGCCAAATACACTCTCGAATTATTTCATGAATAGCAATGAGCTTTGAGTGATTTGAATAAGTAGTAGATAGTATCTGCTTAACAGATCTCTATGATATAATATCTCTATAAGTAAATAAATATCCAGTTTGAGATCTACCTCTGTGTAGGTCTGAAAGATAACCTGCATTTGCATACCCAATCAATTGTGGACTTGATCCACGTTGATAAAATAATCTCATATCAACCATATCATGAAAGTAATGAAGGACGTATTTAATGCCATTCTAATGCCTCCAAGTTGGTGTAGAACTATATTTTGCAAGCAGATTAATTAAGAATGTAATATCTGGTTGAGTGTAATTTGCAAGATATATCAAAACTCCAATTGTACTGAAATATGGTATTTCAGGACTAAGAAATTCTTCATCGTCATCACAAGGACGAAATGGATCATTCTTCACATCAAGTGTTCAAACAATTATTAGAGTACTCAAGAGATGAGTTTTGTCTATATAAAAATGCTTCAGGACTTTCTTAGTATACATAGACTGATGAATAAAAATTTTATTTGACAAGTGCTCGAATTGCAGGCCGAGACAAAGTTTTGTTTTGCCAAGATCTTTCATTTCAAATTCTTTCTTTAAATATGTACCGATTTTTGAAATCCCTTCAGAAGTTCCCACAATATTTAAATCATCAACATAAAATGCAATAATGATAAATTCGAATTCTGATTTCTTAATAAAAACATATGGGCATATAGGATTATTCTCAAATCTTTCTTTCATTAGATAATCGCTTAAGATATTATACCACATGTGTCCGGATTATTTCAACCCATATAAAGATCTTTGTAATCTGATAGAGTACACATTTCTAGATATACTTATAGATGCTTCAGACATTTTATATCCTTCAGTATATGTCATGGTCTAAGGATCTATATATATATATATATATATATATGCAGTGACCACATCCATCAACCGCATTTCTAATCCTTTTGTAACAACCAGACTAATCAAAAATCTAAATGTGATTGTATCCATAATGGTAAAATATGTTTCTTTATAATCAATTCCAGGTTTCTGCAGGAAACCTTGTGCGACAAGCCGTGTTTTGTACCACACAATTTCATTTTTCTCATTGCGTTTTCGTACAAATACCCACTTATATCCAACAGGTATTACACCCTTTGGTGTTTGGACAACATGTCTAAATACTTTTCGTTTTGCTAGCGAATTTAATTCAGCTTCAATAGCTATTTTCCATTTTGGCCAATCATTTCTAAGTCGACATTCTTCGACGGTTTTTAGCTCACTTTTTTCATTACTTCTGGTAATATCAATGGTCATTTTATATGAAAATATGTTATCGAAAACAGTTTTATTTCTATCCAAAATTTCTCCAGTACTCATGAAATGTATTGAGATCTCATTATTTTCAGGTACCTGTTCCTTTTTAGGGAAAAATATTTCATGAAATACTTCTTTAGGAGGTCCATTTTCAGGAGATTTATACTCTTCAGAAGTTTCTTCTTCAGGAGATTCTGGAATAGAAGATTTTACCTCTTTAGGAGCACCAATTATATTTGTAACCTATATTGTAGGTACGTGTTCTTCAAAAACACCAAATTCATTTTATTCTTTTCGAAAATTTTGTCTTTTGTACCAATAGGTCTTCCATGCTTCAGACATGTATTAGACCCACCTATTGCTGTTTTGACAATTTGTCTTTCAAGGATTTCAATCCTTACTGGAGCATTAACAGCAGAAATATAAGATTTTACTACACCTTTAGTGTCAGTAAATACATCCAGTAATTGATTTGCAACATTTTGTAAATGAATAATTCTCTGAATTTCCAGTTTACATTCATTTGTATTAGGATCAAATTGAAACAGAGTCTTATTATTCCAAGTAATATCTTGTCATACTTCAAGCACCTACTTTTCTTTACCCATTAATAGAAAAGTGGATTCGTCAAAATGACAATTCTTAAAACGTGCTTTAAATATATTCCCTGTAAGGGGTTCAAGATATCTGATAATAGATGGAGAATCAAAACCAACATATATCCCAAGTCTAGGTTGAGGACCCATTTTTGTACGCTGTGGAAGTACAATTGGAACAAATACAGAACATCCAAAAGTACAAATATGAGAAATATTTGGTTATTGACCGAATGCAAGCTGTAATGGAAAATATTTATGATATACAAATGGTATAATGCGAATTAATGATGCTGCATGAGGTATAACATGTCTCCAAGTAGAAACATGAAGTCTTGATTTCATAAGTAAAGGTCTAGCGATTAGCTAAAGTTTTTTTTATCAAAGATTCAGTTAAACCGTTTTGAGTATGTGCATGGACAACAAGATGTTCAACATCTATTCCTATTGACATGTAATAATCATCAAAAGTTTGAGATAAAAATTCATCTGCATTATCCAATCGAATGGTCTTAATTGGATACTCAGGAAATTGTACTCGTAGTTTGATTATCTGAGCAAGAAGTCTAGCAAATACAACATTTCTAGTGGAAAGCAGACAAACATGTGACCATCAACTAAATGCATCAATTAAAACCATAAAGTATCTAAATGGTCCACTTGATGGATGAATAGGCCTACATATATCTCTGTGAATCCTTTGTAAAAATGATGGAGATTCAACAATGACTTTTGAGGAAGATGGTCTGATAATCAAGTTACCTTGAAAACATGTAGAGTACGGAGATTTGTTGGGTAGAAATATATTTTGATTCTTTAAGGGATGTTCATGCGAATTTTTAATAATTTGTCTCATTATTATAGATCTCAGATGTCCAAGACGATCATGCCAAGTCATAAATATTTTGGGGTCATAAATATTTTGGGGTCAATGCACTTCTGGTGCATTACCACATATGATTCAATTATTCTCATCTTTGTATAATACAATCTAGAATATAGAGCAAACAGTTTTTCTAATACGAGCTTCTGGCCCGATATTATTTTAGTAATAAGAAGATACTCTTTACTGCTTTCATTGGTCATTTCAATATGGTACGTATATATTTGAAACTCAATAAATTTCTTTTGGATTGTGAAAAGAATAGAGTATCATCAATACAAAATTTGGTGCCATTAGGTAATACAATATAAACTCTTTCGGAGCTCTCAATTAAATCTGATGAACCTGATATGGTATGGACAAGGCTTTGCTTAGTATTAGATTTTGAAAATATTTATTTTCTTTGAGAATTGTGTGAGTTGTAGCACTGTCAGCTAGACATATATCTTTATCATTCAACCCAGAGATAAAAAACTTATCAATGTGATTCATGATTCTACAAAAATATACAAAACTTTTATTACAAATAATAGAAAGAAAATATATTAATTTAGTGAAACACTTCCATTTTCAATTAAGTGGTCAATTTTACCTTCAGGATGATTAAAAAAATCAGAGATATCAAGATAAGTAATATCTACATTTACTGAATCTAATAAATCATCTGATAGTTTTATTAAATTTGTTTAATACATTTTATTCTTTCCTTTAATAGATGCTTGATATAAATCAGCTAAGTGTCTGGCCGTACGACAAATATGTGATCAATGTCCAGTCATTTCACATCTATGGCACACCTCTTCACTTCTCTTTGAAGAATTATTCTGGAGATTTTTACTCATTTCTGAATTATACCACTTCTGGTGATACGGTATATTATTATTATCTATTTTACTGTGGTCACTTATGGGACCAATATTTCTATAATTTTTCCTACCACGTCCACGCCACTGATTTCTTCTAAAAGATGCACCATTCACTTTTGAGAATGATGCAAACCTATTACCATTCATTTCAGGGAATGATATTGAGCCAGTAGGGCATAACTGATGGTTTTTTAATAAGAGCTCATTATTCTGCTTAGCTACTAGAAGACATAATATAAGTTCAGAATATTTCTTGAACTTTCTCTCTCGATACTGTTGCTGCTGGAGTACATTCGAAGCATGAAAAGTAGAATAAGTCTTCTTTAGCATATTATCATCGGTAATTTTCTCACAGCATAATTTTAGTACTGAACTTATTTTAAAAAATGTGGAATTATACTCACTAACACTTTTATAATCTTGCAATTTCAGAAACAACCATTTATAACGAGTTCTTGGGAGGATGACAGTCTTCTGGTGTTCATACCTTTCCCTTAAACTGTTCCACAAAATATAATGATTTTTTATTGTAAGATATTCAATTTTTAATTATTTGTGAAGATGATGACGAAGAAAAATCATTACTTTAATACGGTCCTGCAGGGACGTTTGATTTTTTTCTTTAATTGTTTCACCCAGGTTTATCGCATCAAGATGGATTTCAGCATCAAGTATTCAGGATAAATAATTTTTCCCAGATATATCAAGAGCAACAAATTTCAATTTTGTAAGATTTGTCATTTTCTACACATATAAATAATGAAATAAATATGTGTATCTCAGAAAATATATTTATAAATTTTCACAGATTTTAAATAATAATAATCAATAAAATATATCAAAGACTGCAAATAATATATTGAAAAACTAACAGAGGACTAAGACTACTAGTTTCAGAATTGGTAGAACCGTTGTACTGATAACGTGTTATAAAACTGAAGGAGAAATTACTATTGCAAAAAAAAAATATAATAAATTCTTTAAGAACTCTTAATAACAGAAATTTTCTTTTCTCTCTATATTTTTTTATGAATTTCATAACAACTAAAATCTATATTTATAGGTTTTAAAATTACTATGCAAGTCACTATGCAAGTCACTATACAAAATTTAAAATAATAGTGATGGGGTCATTCACATAATTTTAATAATGAGACAGGAGGCGATAGTCGTCCCTCCCAATCAATCCTCGTTTCATTACAATATATATTTTTAATTTTTAAAAAATAGCAAAACTTAGACATATTGGTCCCATATTTTGTATTATTCATATAATTATATTCATTCAATTGGACTTTTATGCGACATTGCACGATTTTGTGTCCCATAAAGCTTATAAAAAAAAACAAAGAAATTAATACTCATTTTACGTGTCATAGTTTCTAACGAAGAAAGTGCCTCTGCACCAATGATAAAACTACAGCGGAGAAAAATTTAAAAGGAGAAAAAGAAGTCTCAACTCTCATTTGCTACGGAGGAAACTCAACCGCAGAGACCTCCAAAAATCAAATGACAAGAAATATCGCATATGCAGTGATTCCCACGTACACCAAACAAATACAAATGCCACATGCTCTCACTTCTTCGCCTCTCTTTCCTCTCTCGCTCGTATTCTTTGGAGCTGTGAGTTCACAATATAAGCTGACTGGTTGTTGAGCACAATAGAATTCGTCAATGGTGGCGTTGAAAGCAGGGACGAGACCACCATGGGTCGGTTTGGGTGCTGCAGTTTGGGTCCAGATAGCATCAGGAAATGCATACGTCTTCCCTCTCTACTCTCATTCCCTGAAATCAATTCTGGGTTTGAATCAGCACCAGCTCACCATGATCGGTGTCTTCAACGATATCGGCGAGAACGTTGGCCTCCTTCCGGGCTTAGCCTGTGACAAGTTCCCTCCCTGGGTTGTTCTCTTGATTGGTTCTTTGGCTTGCTTCTCTGGTTATGGCGTTCTCTGGCTCGCTATGAGCAGAACTGTGCAGTCCCTTCCTTTCTGGTCGGTAAGTTCGTCTTAAATATAAGGTTTTTATCCATAAGATTTTTCATACCCGTCTCTTAATTTTGATTTCTTGTCGATTTAATTTAATAGCTCATATTGGGATTCTCTAAATTTGTGTTAAATTCGGTATTCCCCTTATATTTGGACTTCAGAGTTAAACTGTTATCCAATAACATTTCTATATCAAGACCGAATTCTTACCTTTTATCTGGCCGTAATAGATTTTGTTGATTTCAACTTTACATTTCTCGGGGTTTTGCTGGTTAATGTTTGAGGTGGCACTTTTCCTTGTTGATTAATAAGAGTACGGCTCATCACATGTACTAAATTTACTTTCTAACCTGGTAATTTTTGGTAATTGTCCTTATGGAATGGTGGGTATGAAAAATGCGAAGTTTTCTGAGGTGGTGGTGAATGAATCCTCTTTAATAGGTAAGTCGGACTGGTCTGAACTTGCATTATATCTTCATGCCCAATTCTCAAATTTTCTTTTTAAATTCCAATCTCTCAAACTTTTCTGTTCATCTTATGATTCTTTGGTTCGTGTCAATGTGTTTGAACTGTGAAACTCTATATCTGGCTTTGTATGTTCGTAGGCATGGTGGTATCCATCAAACTTAGATGCCATTTTTCTGCTCAAAGTACATCATCTATAAGTCGCCCTTTATATGGGTTACTTACGTTTTCTTTAACTGCAATGAGCATTGCTGCATCATAAGTGTAAGTGATAGTATATGTAGGCAGCTAGTTATAAGCATAGAGGCAGCTTCTTTTGTAACATCAATTGGTGGATAGTATGATGGGAAATGTGGTTGCCGGGGGCATGTATAGCTCAAATCCGGATTTTTTCAACCAAAAAGATCTAATCATCATTTTGGTATCCATATGATATTGCAGTTGTGTCTTGCTCTTTGTGTGGCGGCCAATAGTAATGCTTGGTTTAGCACGGCTGTTCTTGTAACCAATATGAGAAACTTCCCTCTCAGCCGAGGCACTGTTGCAGGTATTCTCAAAGGTTATGTGGGGCTCAGTGCTGCAGTGTTTACAGAAATTTACAGCGTACTGCTTCATAGTTCCTCCTCTAATCTTCTGTTGTTCCTCGCACTTGGGATTCCTATGTTATGTTTCATTATGATGTCTTTTGTTAGGCCATGCACTCCAGCTTCTGGTGAAGATTCTGTAGAACAGGGCCATTTTCTTTTCATCCAAGCAGCAAGTATTGTGCTTGGCATATATCTTCTTATAACCACAATAATGAGTGATGTGCTTTCTTTAAGTAATTCTATTTCCTATACTTTTGTTTTTATAATGATTCTCCTTCTCATGGCTCCACTTGCAATCCCTGTGAAAATGACGTTGTATCCCATGAAAACAAGCAAACCGGGGACATTAGTACCATCAATTGGGTCTTCAGACCATCTGATTCAAGAAGAAGGCAATTTAGACAAAACTGAACCACTGCTGACACCATCTTCATCAACAAAAAACCTTGGAAGCTTTTGTGAAAATGATGATGCGTCTGAGGTGGCTATGCTTCTAGCTGAGGGTGAGGGAGCAGTGAAGAAGAGGAGGCGGCCCAAAAGGGGGGATGATTTTGCCTTTAGTGAAGTTGTACTGAAGGCAGACTTCTGGCTTCTGTTCTTGGTTTATTTTGTTGGGGTTGGTTCGGGGGTGACGGTTCTTAATAATCTAGCCCAGATTGGGATTGCACAAGGTGTGCATGATACAAAAATCTTGCTGTCGCTCTTCAGTTTTTGCAATTTTGTGGGTCGTCTTGGTGGTGGAGTTGTTTCTGAACATTTTGTCAGGTTAGTACCATCTATTCTCATTTCTTTGTCACAGGCAGTTGAAATGAAGCGGAGTGGAGTGCTTCCTATAATTGTTTCTAACAACCACTTTGCATGGTTCTGATCTTAGTTAGTTGTTAATCTGAGATGAGTTTTGGAGATTAAAGATGTTCCAAACATAAGGGTGTATCATCTCTAGAAAATTTTGCATTTTAATGACTGCTAAATTGATCTTTTTTTATGCGATACGTAGTTTGAACATATAAGTTATAGAGTGGTTATTGAATTATAAGCAACAGACCTATCTTCAAACTCTCAATTGAACCTTGCCAACTCCTGGCAAAAGCATATAGTTTGTACACAAGATCATTTCAACAGTACATGCAAGCAAAAAGGATTGGAAATTCAGCTAATTTTCTTTAATCATTTTCTGTTACTAATTAGCATTACCAACTCACCGATTTAAAAAAAAAAAACAAAAGTATTACCATGTTGTCATAAATACTGTGGCCGCCTTCATATATTTTGTTATTTCCATTGGCTGTTATCTAATTTGGAGCGGGGTTTCATTCTTTACAGGTCTAGGACAACTCCTCGGACAGTCTGGATGACATTTACTCAAATAATCATGATTGTGACATACCTTCTGTTTGCTTCCGCGATGGACGGCACACTTTATATTGCAACTGCATTGATTGGTATTTGCTTTGGAGTGCAATTCTCTGTCATGATTCCCACTGTCTCTGAATTATTTGGCCTGAAGAACTTTGGTTTATTCTGCAATTTTATGGCGTTAGGGAATCCAATTGGCGCATTCCTTTTCTCTGGTCTCCTAGCAGGTTATATATATGATAATGAGGCAGCAAAACAGCATGGAATCAATCGGCTTGGTTCGAGTCTCTCTTGCTTGGGACCAAATTGCTTTAGACTCACCTTTCTGGTTCTGGCTGGTGTCTGTGGTGTGGGCACCATCTTGAGCATTATTCTAACTATCAGGATAAAGCCTGTTTACCAAATGCTATATTCAGGGGGTCCTTCAGGCTGCCTCAGAGTACAAATCATTAAGATTAACATGGCGAGGCATATATCTTTTCAGTAGATATAATACTGGAGCACGTTTTGAATAATACTTGCATCAGTAGTACAGTGGATGTTTGAGCAAGGATCATCAATCCAACTTTCTTCTAGGCCATAACTGTATTGTATACATATTCTTGTTGTAATGTGAACCTACTTATTCTTTCTTATATATGACTGGTTTCTGTGTAGAGAAATTATATTTGCAGGCCTAGAGCATGTAAGCCTTGTGCACTCTCTTTGAAAAAGTGAATAAATATAAAACCTACATGAAAAATATTAATTTTTTAATAGTGAACTTTACTCTTTTTTAAAGGGAGTGGACGGAGCTTACATATTCTAAAGTTGTATCTAGCGTTACTTGTATGTGTCTGACCAAGATTGGAACCTATTTCTCCTTGATGCATGTGTTCATGGTAGTTGGATTGCTAATAAACATGACCGTACTAGATGGTAGTTGAATTGCTAATAAACATGACCGTACTAGAAGTAGACATAGAACAATTGATAAATTTAACTGGGACGAAGGGGGTTCATGGTAGTTGGATTGCTAATAAACATGACCGTACTAGATGATAGTTGAATTGCTAATAAACATGACCGTACTAGAAGTAGACATAGAACAATTGATAAATTTAACTGGGAGGAAGGGAGGGAGGGAGGCTTAACATTATTGGCGTGTAAACACAGTCAACTTAATTAGATGCAGATAATAAGCATGCATGCCATATTGATATTGCATTAAGCCAGCAATTTATAAGCATGAAATCTCTTCGGTGATCGGACAAGTCATTTGAAAGAAAGTGATACTTCGGCTAATATTACTACTCGTCTTCTATCTGCATCTAACAAATCGTTTAGACTTTCTAGTGTTGAAAGTTTTGCTGTTAGATTTGTTTGGTGTTGGCAGGAGGGCAACGGATTAATGAATACGGAGAGAGCTATCATACATAAACGCTTGTAGCTGATAGAATAGAGCTCTTAATGATTAGAAGTTGTGCAGTACTCCAGTATTTATTTGAATTGAATGAGAGAGTTATCTCTCATTAATCATGGGTAACTGCCACTAGGGACTAGGAGGTGAAAAAGACTGCAACTTTTAGTAACTAATAGCAGAAAACAAGAAGGGTAGTTAAGATGCAGAGTTATGAAGCCCTTTGGGGAATAACGTGTGAAAAGCTAATGCATATCTCAATGGAGAGTGAGAGTTAGGGGAGAGACATTGTTATTCATTAATCACACTAGTTATTGCAAGATATTTAAGTAATTTTTCACATAAAATGTATCAGTAAATGTTATTGAAATTGACAAAATCCAAAATTAAGAATAGAAGTATAGAATCTGTTTTAGAAACGAAATTAAGTTCGATGTTAGAGATCTCTCTCCCAAAATGTGCTTGTCTTTCAGAGCCGTACCATGTCTTGGGCAGGAATTATTCACAGCATGAGTTTGCAGGAGCAGTGCACTTATTTTAATCAAAGGTTTGTACTATGTTACTCTGAGCAGCTGGGATTAAGCCATTAATTAGCCTTGTAAACAAAGGGCTTTATTATGGTTTTTTATTAAACACAAGTCTGCATAAACAGATTATAAATTAAGAAAAGATTGACAAACTCAAAATTCGCACACACCAGAAATTCATTCAGAGATGATTGCTACAAATTAAGAATCCATGCAACTTTTTAAGTTTGTGAATGGATGACCTCAAGATGAGATAAGCCACTAAAGTCAATACTCCAAAACAAAAATCCAAATATTATTCACTCCAGATATATATCACATACAGGCAAACAAGCTTTCAAAGCCATACAAATAATATGCCTCTGATGCAAAAAAAAAAAAAAAGAAAAGAAAATTCAAGTGGGTTTCATATCATGAAACAATGTAGCCCAAAGTGAATGATCATCATAATGAACATCCACCTTTTCTTGGTTATATTGGCTGGAAAACATTGGACTTGAGACCTTTCCATCCAGAGGACCAGGACTCCTGACCATCAGCCTCTCCTGCATTCTTCCCTCCATTACATGCCCAGATAGCACTGGACTTTTTGTTGTCATTATTGATCTCTCTGGGACCCATCCATCTATGGGCCCTGGTAATCTTGGGCTCTTAGTAGTATACACCATTTTCTCTTGCACCCTTCTGTCCAAAGGCCCAGATAATCTTGGGCTCCTAGCTGCTGTGTACATCATTCTCTCTTGTTGCCTCCCATCCAAAGGCCCAGATAATTTCAAGCTTCTGGTATTCACCATAACCTTCTCTTGCACCCTTCCATCCAGAGGTCCTGATAGCGTTATGCTCCTCTTTTTTAGTACTGGCTTCTGATCATCTTCCTTAACATCCTCACTCTTGTGCCTCCTTAAAAATCCTCCTCCTCTCCAATGCTCTCGATACTGTATCATCTCCGGCGCAGCCTTAAACGACACGTCGTCCCGGAAAACCAACTTGTTTATACACTTGTTCAAGCACTTCTTGGTTTTGTTGATTGCCAGAATGAGCCCGGAAAGTGTTCCTGGGCCTACTCTATTCTCCTTCCTAGCAAGCTTGAGAATCTCCAGCCTGTGTTTGGCTACTGAAATGCCCATGCTCTGAAGAAACTCGTGGTTGAAGTAACTTACATCCTCTTCTTGGAGCTCATTGCGAGCAAAAGCGACACCGTATTCGTAGATGAGGGAGGGCTCCAGGCCGCTCTTGGATAGCCAGGAAAACCAGTCCATGGCTGGTTGATGATGCTCAGTTGCTCACATATATGTGAGGTGTAGTTTGGACTTTGGGATATATAAATAGATAAGGAGATCAAGGTGGAAGAGGAAGTAAATGTATTGGTTAAATTGCTGGCGCTTTGGATGGCCTTCTGTTTCGTTTCTTTTATGAAGTTTGTATGGTTGTTCGGACTTGAGAGTGATAGCCAAAAAAATGTACGTGGAAGTCAGAGCATGAGATCGAGAACCTACCCACCTCGTGGCCCCATAAATATGTAGCAATCTATGAAAGATTATCACTTCTGTCCCAATACTGGGGCAACAGTACTGAACATGAGCTAGAAAGCGTTTTATATAGGTGACCTCCATAAATACGATTAAATTGAGCCATTTATGTTGATTAAAGCCTAAAACGTGTAGATTTAGATCCAATCATGTGTATCACTTTATTATTATTCACTACAATAAATAAGATTTTTTGCTGCATTTTATTTAGTTGAGAGTTAAATTCTGTCGTAAATAGTAGTATTTGCTGCGTTTTCTCACTTCAAATAGTAGCATTGCTGCGAGAAATTAGGCATTTGTCGCGAGAAATTAGGTTTATTATTACGTTCAAATAGTCGCGGTTAACCCGCAATCTTAAAAACGCGACAAATGACTTTTTACTACGATTTTAAAATTTTTGTGACGATTTTGAGATTTCTTACAAAGATTTTGAGATTTTTTGTGACAACTTATGAAACGTTGCAAAAAAACCTTACTTTGTAGTGATTGTTATTATTGACCACGTATTTTTCTTTTTCTCTAAAATTTACTACGCTTGTACGTTCACATACATGAAACTGAAAGGGTTCACAGCTAAAAGGTGTTGCGTGTGTCAATACTTGCGCTGTTAAAGTTCTTGGGATCGATGGCAACGAAGTTAATGCCTCACGTGAAATTACCAGCAGTCATCAATCCTCTTGTTGATTGTATGATCTATTTTATGTTTTTATTTTTCTCTCACTCGAATCTGAGTAAAAGCGAGATCTATAATTATAAAATATGTAGGAATGCGAGACACATGATTTTTCCAAAGAATCCCAGCACAATATCCCGCGCGCAGTACAACTAGAGAGAAATGGTGTCAAGCAAAATAAATATAATAGCCAAAGAGAGATGCTTTTAAGGCAATTATGGAAGTATGTTGTGGGCTAAATTGTGCTGCTACTACGATAATGGTGGTTGGTGTAGCCTCCTATACTCGACTAAATTGTGCTCTACATTCATCTACGACCAGAGACTTCTCTTATATATATATATATATATATATGTTATATCATAGTAAAGGCCGATGTCACGGGCATATTTAAGTAAAGTCAGCCTTGGTGGCCCCAAATTCAATCTATAGAGTACAGTTGGGAGAAGTTAATACAATATAGACATAATACAGAGAGTAATGCAGCAATGAAACTCTATAAAAAAATTAACTCCAAAAAAATATAAATGCTATCATCAATATATATGGTGTAGAATCAATACCCATATGCCCTTTGATTCACATTGTTGCTCCAAATGAATCCAATATCTTCTTTTACAATGGGACAGTGGGCAGGTAAAATCATTTTGTAAGGATTAGAAGTCTAAAGAGACAAGAAAAGGGTAAAGAAAAAAGAAAAGAGAAAGAAATGAAAACAGGAGTAGGTAAAAGGATGTTAAATTTAATAATCCGAGAGGCAAAAAATTCAATGACTTCTACCAAATAATGAGAGTCTTCAAATGGAAGTCCGATTAAGCGATACCTTTTGCCTTTATGCCCCTATTGATTGGTAACTACCTGCCCCCATAAAATAATGAAAACACTACCAGCAAACAGAAAAAGGGGAAATGATTTAGGATCCGTTTGGATATAGAGGTGATATGAAATCATTTTATCTCATTTTAATTAATAATTTTACTATTATTTACAAACAATTTTAACTTTTTTTATCTTATCTCAGCTCAAACGAGCTCGAGCCCTAATAATCTTAGTTGCCACTTATAAGTATAACAACAACTTACAATGTTGGAAAGGAAAATCAATGGAAGGTGCTAATTTGCTTATTGGGTAGATTAATTATTTGGAAGAGAAATGCTATAACCATAAAAAAAATTATAAAAATAAATTCATAAATTACCTTAAATTGATATGGTTCAATAAATTGTAAATTTATTTGTATTGTAAAGTAGATTTAATATATCGTATCAAATCATGTCATTTTATATATTTATTTTTGTGAAATATGTTTGTAACTATAACGCTTCTCATTTGAGAATAGATGGACATTATCCTTCTAATGTATTAATATATATTATAAAATGCATAAGGTATCAAAATTTTATATTTAGTGTGAGATGGAGAAGATGTTATTCCAGAATTTAATCTTGTATTAAGGATTTAATGGGTCAATATTATTTTAGAAAAAATGGTAAGAGGTAAAAGAATTTTTCTTTTATCTAAAGAAAATTTTATATACTATACCATTATTTTATTTTCATCTCATTGTGTAAGATGTAATGCATTTATAACTATTGAAGGATATTTTATTGGATAATTCTTTATTATTTAATAATAATAAATATATCACATCTTATATAGTAAAATAAAAATAATATATTAATAATATATACATATGTACGTATATATAATATTACTCTTTACTAAAAGAATTGACCTCGAAATAGGTCATGCTTGAGTGGGAACAGATTTATCTTTTTCTCTACAGAAAAAAGTGGAAGTAGACCAAAGGCCCATTGGCAATGATAAATAAACCTAATATTTTTAATAGCCTCGGCTGGCTGGCTGTCGAGGATTGATTGAACTCAGATCAGGCCGGGCCCACGCTCTCTAACGGACTGAGGAAAGTTTGTGCAGGCCGAAAGCCCATATCAGAAATGAAATAAGTTTAAATGAATTTAATTTATTTTTTAATATTATTATTATTTTAAAATTAAAAAAAATAAATTAGGATTTAAAAAAAGTGTATTAGAATTTAAAAAATATATATAAAATTTATGTTTTATACAAAAAATTAAAAATATATAATAATAAAATAAAAATAAATTAAAATGAGTCGATCTAAACTGGACCTAAAATACATTCCAATACAATTACTTTTTCGAACAAATATTTAGTGCAAAGGAAACTTGCATTGCTTGCTGCCACGTCAACTTGTATTTTTTTTTTTCCTCCCTATTCCCATTACCGTGAAAGAGTCGTTAAAAATATTTGTATATCAAGAAAGGCAGTATCGAACATGCTTGTTGTACACGACAAGCTAAATGAATCGCGGGCGACAAGTCCAACATATAGAAGATTACAACAAAGTTGAAGATTCCGAAGAAAAATGTTAAGAAAGAGTCGGTCACACTAAAATTATAAGTCAAGCATTCAAATGCTCGTGAAGAAAGGACCCATTAAAAGTTGTCACCAATGACCAAGTTTTTGGCTTATCTTTAAATCCACGTCTTCTAAGATACTTCAAATAAATAAATAAAATAAATAAATAAATTCATTCTTTCACTTATATATATATAATATATGTATAATCAGGGGCTGATCCTAATGCTTTTGTTACAATTTTTTTTTATATAAAAATAAATTTATAAATTAATATAATTTGATGAAATTCGTTATATTACAAATTTACTTTTATTATAAAGAATTCATGTGGTAAGTGAAAATAAACGTGCTAAACGACTTGTCATAGCATAGAGCTCTGTTATTTATAGAGGTATTACAGCGGGTTACAAAACCAGAAAGTATGTAAGGAAACTTTACAATTATGAAAGAATAACAAATAAGGTAAGTATGTATAATGTAATTCCTAAAAACCAATCTTTATCAACAATTGTGGTATCAATCCATTTCTGCAATCCTGGAGACGTTAGTTGCAATCTTCAAGAGTGATTTGAGGAATTTGTTGTTGAGAAAATTCTGCTTTGGATAGCTGCACATACATCAGATGACTCATTGGCAGCTTGCTTTACAATTAGTTGGTCTATTTTAACTACTTCAGATTTCTCTAGTAATAATTTACCTGGAACACTTATACCAGAGCATTTGTCAATAGATTGCTCCTCCTTGCAGTACCTGAAATTGTCAAATAACAGTTTTAGTGGCCAAATATTTTGGAGCAATTCTAATCTTTATGACTGAGTTTCTTGTGTTTGGACAACAACTTCTCGGGAAAAATCCCAGATGATTTATCTAAAATTCGGATCTTAACATTCTATTTTAGTAATGACTATTTTTTGTGAAGTATGCTTCCAAGATGTATGGGAAACAATACGTCTTTGATAGAAATTTTTTTGGCCAAAAATCAACTTAAAGATCCCATTCCAAATTTCCAATTGAGTTTTGCAAACTAAACATCCATATGTTGAACCTATTGTACAACAGTCTATCCGGATCAATCCCTCTACATTTGGGAATCTCAAACAGATCATAGAGAGTTTGGATCTATCCCATAAAAGCTAGCTTGAACAGTGTCATTCCCCCTTAGCTAACATAGCTGAACTATCTAGTTGTCTTCAGTGTGGCATGCAATAACTTAGCTGAATCGGAGTTAGAGTTGGAGGTCGGATTCAACCTCTGACAAAGTCGGAGCCAGAGTTGGAGGTAGGGTGCTCCGACTCCGACATTTGTCGGTGCTCAGCCCTAGCTAAAGCTGAACTAATCCATAAAGTTCCTAGATTGTCTTTTGTCGGTACCTATGTTGATCCTAGATAGTTTATTCTACTCAATAACACCTTGTCAAGCTAGCTGCCCTTTCTATAATTTCAGCAGCCATGTAGTTAATAAGCACAACAAAAGCCAGCTTTGTCTAGACAGTTGGGGGCATTAATGCCAGCATCAGCCTGAGATGAAGCAGCTATTGATCAATGTCCGATTAGTACCAAGCTGATAGGAATCCATTAGGAATCAGTAGTAATACTTGACCCTTTTTAGTAGATCACTTCAATACTAAGCATGAAGCAATATTGCAGACACCTTGGACCTATAAAGACATCATACTGGGATACTTCGAACCTAACCTAAAGTCCTGGAATGAAGAAGGCCCCCCATAATTTGCAGTTAAATTATAAGTGAAGTATCTGTCACAGAGTGTCTCTCACAATTCTTTAAAGAAATTATAATAATTTTATAAAATGAGATGAGATATTTGTAAAAAAAAAAATATATTGAGATAGAGATATTTTTTTCTTATGCTATTAGGGTTTTTAGGCTTTTAGCATTACAGAAAATTAAACCCTAAAAAAAATGAATCAATAAGACGAGAAACAAGATGATGGTGTTGTGGCTGATCCTCTTTTCATACACACTGGGGGTCACAATGTGTTTGCCTATCAGATCTTCCCAAGTCGCGCAGGTAAAATCCCTCTTCTGTTTAATTTCATTATCTTAAATGCTGTTAATTAAGAGAGAATAGGTTTCTAGGACGGGTTAAGACTCTATAGAGGGTTTTGATATGGAGAGTGAGGTATTTGCGGCGATTCGTGATTGCAAAATTCCATTCCTTTGCATTGAAATAATGCTATTGCTATTGATTTGAAGGACCTTAACTTGTCATCTTAATATCTTTCCAAAAAATAGATTACATCATATTAATTACAGAAATGATATAATTACCACCATTTTTATAATTTGGGTGGTGATATATTTATAATTGATTTATTATTTTATTTAAAATATTTTTTTAACATTTTTAAACGTTAAGAAAAAATTAAAAAATAAAGAATTTTACTAGTAATATTATTCATTAAAAAATAAAAATAAATTTTTTTAAAAATTTAAAAAATTAAAAAAGTGATAGAAGAGTGATAGATAAATAATAAGCTTATTATTATTCATTAATAATATATTTTCTTATAGAATTAGTAAAAATATTGTTAGGAATATTTGTTGTACACGTGTCATTTGTTTAATAATTTGGACAGACGTGTATAACAATCAGGAATCAGGATTACTCCTCTAGGAAGAGACGAGCGGTGCCTTGAGAGATATGGTACCTGGCATTTGATATCTAGAGATACGGTGCTCTGCCTCTGCTAAGCACTCCCGAGTTTGCTCCGACAACAATTAGGGCAAGACGAATAGACTCCTCATTTGCATCTTGGGTCTCGGTTATTCTTAAGCAACGATTTTACCTGGAAGTATTCTTATGGCGAATAGGTAATTTTTAAATTTCTTTTTGCGATGTTATCGAATTTATACTGCAAGGACCGTCGAGCATTCTCGTGGAAGTTTTTTTTTTTTTTCTTCCTTTCTAAATTTTGGTTTACTGTTTTCTGTTATTGCCAGGATTTTTTAGTAATTAATGGGAACGAAACTTGGTTTGGCTCTCGTTGGTGATCATAAATTGTTTTGATTGGGAAACCTCTCTGCTAAGGTATGTGTTTTCTACATCTTCTTGGATTTTTCGGACGTTCCCTAGTTGATTGAAATGTATTCCAATAAAAGTAAGAGTTTAGATCAACAATCTGTTTGGAAGGAAGGGTATGCAGGGAAACGGAAATCGGAAGGCAAAGCCCATTGAAATGGTTTTATATTCTCGTAAATATATATATATTAAAATCAGATGAATTTGACTTAGAAAAGAAACTATGCCAATATGTTTTACCTTTACGAGGCAAACCCATTAATTATATGGCTCTTTGTTTTTCTTTTACTAGAGTAGTTCTTTTTCAGCCTAATCTAATGAACTTGACTTAGAAACCTAATACAAGTTTTTCCAAATCCTTGATAGATTAAAATTTTTCAAATATGCTAAACTAAATGCATAGGAGAACCATCGACCTTGATATTCTGTAATTATCTCGTGAGAATGAACTATTTTCAGTTTGGGGACTTCCCTAGTTACAATGGAAGCTATGCCTTTTGGCTTATCTTTTATAAGAACTTGGTTTCAATAAGTAGGCAGTCTTTGATTCCCGTGTATTTGATTGGATTGAACTCTTGGTGTTCCTTTTGGGAGTAAAGTCCTACAATTAACCCCCCGTCTCCCTGCCTTGCGAAAGGTTGGGGTTGTTATAAACTGCAGATTCTTAAGTTTTGCAATGGGGAAGCAAAATGGAAAGAAAAAGAAACAGGTACGAGAAACGTCATCTGATACTAGTCCAAAGCAAAACAAAATTGGGGAGAACAGTCCAAAAGGCTATGATAAGGATACAACCATTTTTATTTCAATGTCTCAAGAATTGAAGGAGGAGGGGAACAAGTTGTTTCAGAAGAGGGACCATGAAGGAGCTATGTTGAAATATGAAAAAGCTCTCAAATTGCTTCCGAGAAATCATATAGATGTTTCCTATCTTCGTAGTAACATGGCTGCTTGCTATATGCAGATGGGACTGAGTGAGTACCCTAGGGCAATCCACGAGTGCAACTTGGCACTTGAAGTCACGCCTAGGTATAGTAAGGCACTGTTGAAGAGGGCAAGGTGTTATGAGGCCTTGAACAGACTGGATTTGGCTCTGAGAGATGTTAGTACTGTCTTGAACATAGAGCCAAATAATCTCATGGCATTTGAGATTTCAGAAAGGGTTAAGCAGGCACTTGAGAAGAGAGGATTAAAGGTAAATGATACCGTAATTGAGCTGCCTCCGGATTATGTTGAACCCTCATTTGCTTTGCCAGAACGAAAAGTAGCAAAAGCAAAGATGCGGAAGAAGAAGAGCAACAAAGTAGAGGAGAAGAAGGCTAAGGTTGTGAGTGAAAAGAAGGTGGCTGAGGAAAAGGTTGAGGAGAAGAAGGCTGAAGTTAAGGTGGTTGTTGAGGAGAAAATTCGTAGCGTAATGGAAGAAGTGCCTACGAAAACTGTGAAACTAGTGTTTGGGGAGGACATAAGGTGGGCTCAGTTGCCAGTTAATTGCAGCCTTCTGCAACTTAGGGAGGTTGTCCATGATCGGTTTCCGAGCTCGAGAGCAGTTCTTATCAAATACAGGGACCAAGAAGGTGATTTGGTTACAATTACTAGTAGTGAAGAACTGCTGTTGGCTGAAACATCTGCAGAATCACAGGGTTCTTTCAGGCTGTACTTAGTAGAAGTTAACCCTGAGCAAGACCCATTCTTTGAGAGACTGCATGAGGAGGTGCAGAAGCCTAGCATAACACATAGTAATATGGCTGAAAATGGTGACGTGGTGAAAAGCAAGGAATTAAAGGTGTCATCTTGCATTGAAGACTGGATAATCCAATTTGCTCAGCTGTTCAAGAACCACGTTGGATTTGAATCTGACACATACTTGGATCTTCACGTAGTTGGGCTGAAGCTCTATTCTGAGGCCATGGAGGAGGCAGTTACAAGTGAAGAAGCACAACACCTTTTCGACATGGCAGGAGCGAGGTTCCAAGAGATGGCGGCTTTAGCATTGTTCAACTGGGGAAATGTTCACATGTCAAGGGCAAGGAAGAGGGTGCATGTCACAGAAGATGCTTCAAAAGAACATATACTTGCACAGATCAAAGTTGCATACGATTGGGCACAAAAAGAATATATAAAAGCAGGAAAGAGATATGAAGAAGCACTGAAAATCAAACCAGATTTCTATGAAGGCTTTCTAGCTCTTGGGCGGCAACAATTTGAGCTGGCAAAACTTCATTGGTATTATGCAATTAGCTGCAATGTTGATCTGGAAACATGCCCTTCTACAGAAATTCTACAGCTGTATAACAATGCTGAGGACAACATGGAGAAAGGTATACAGATCTGGGAAGAATTGGAAGAGCGACGCCAAAGAGAACTCTCAGAGCCTAAGAGTGCAAAAACACAGTTCCAGAAGATGGGATTGGATGGAATACTTAAAGACATAACACCACAGGAAGCTGTGGAGCAGGCTGCAAATATAAGGTCTCAGATAAATGTATTATGGGGCACCATGCTCTATGAGCGATCAATTGTGGAATTCAAATTAGGACTGCCAGTATGGCATGAGTGTTTGGAAGTTGCCATGGAGAAGTTTGAGCTTGCTGGAGCTTCTTCAACAGATGTAGCTGTCATGGTGAAGAACCACAGTTCAAATGATAATGCACTAGAAGGTAGAATGTTGTACTGATTTGAAATTCTGCTCTAGAAATTAATTATTATAAGTATATTGGAAATAATCTGCTTTTTACAGGTCTAGGGTTCAAAATTGATGAGATAGTGCAGGCATGGAATGAGATGTACGAAGCTAAACAGTGGCAGGATGAAATTCCTTCATTTCGGCTGGAACCATTATTCCGACGGCGAGTTTCAAAAATTTATCATGCCTTGGAGCATGCATGAGTTTCATTTGTTCAATAGGCTATTGAGTATTAACCGTGAAAAAAATACTTGCTTCAACTGCTCCTTTGCCTGGAATATAGAGAATATCATACAGAGGTGCGTAATGCTCTTGCATGTTTTAACTAAAATTATAATGCTGAATATATTATGAGATGTCTGCCCACTGTATGAATATACCATTATGGAGCTTTATAACCCAGAATTATGTCATGCTCAAAGTTCTTGAAGCACTGGCTGTAATCTGTAGTTTTCCTCGCAGCATCTGCTTTATCACAATCAAATGCTGTACCTGTAAAATTCTGGGTTTTAGTCCTTTCTTGTTCTTTGTTTAATGGTTCAACATGAATGGCCCACTATAAATTGAGGCCTCATACAAAAGTTTAAAACAAGGCCTTTCAGTTTTTATTTCAATGAATAACAAATTACAGTAAACATAAATATTTCAAAATCTGTTTTATGTGGTGGGGGCATTAGGCAACCCCCTATGTTGCCTGCCTCAACGGTTGGCCCTACTTCTACATAAGGTTCTCTTGGGGAAGTAAATTCCAGGATTTTAAAACTGATAAGGGTGGTGGTCAAATGCATCTATTGTCTATATAATTTTTTAAGCATCTTCTTTTGCGTTCTATTGAGTTACCTCATCGTTTCGTTTTATTTTATTGACCTATCCCAATTCTGCATATGCTAAAAACACTTTTCATTGGATCATCTTGATTTATATTTTTTTGACAGTTGATGCTGTTTATTTATATATTTATTTTTCCGTCTCCAACTTCCACTTGTCATGTTATGAACTTCAGTTAGATGTCCTCTGGCTTCAATTGCTTGGCTGTAAGCTTTTTTTATTTGTTCTGCAGGCTCCTTGCTACTTTAACATTTCAGAAACAAAAAAAGGGTCACTTCTAGCTGTAGGATTGTACCGTGTGTAATTGTTCTAAGAATACGGATTTCAACATCATTGCATGGTGGGGATAAGATGGAGACGCAGGGATTTGCATTTTAGTTAGTTTCTGCCTTCACCATCAATATTGCTCCCCCCGTTTTCAGTAGTTTCTCACACAGTAAATTGTTTGTATCTGTTATTTAAGCAGCTGCAATATACCTGATTGGGTGGGTTTGCCCCCCATAACTTTTTAATTTATAGCTTTTTCGGTTTCAGTTCCTAGTTTGTAATTTTTAGTTATTTTTAGGGAGAACTTTTTTTAATTGATTTGAATGGAGTTTGTACCTTATATTACAAAATTCATTAAACGTTCAAAGTTGAATTGGAGATTCATGTAGTTTGTTCATCATCATTCCAAAGATTATAGACCAGGTGGTATTTTGTGGTATTTTATGTTGTAGACTTGTAATGTTACTTTTTATCCTGGATTTTTATCCCTTGTCACACTGACCAATATATTGCATATGACTAAATGACTTATTTCCTGGATTTTATTCTTTTTATTTTTCATTAAAGTTTTAAATTTACTGATTGCTTTTCATCTCTCTTTTGTTGTTTTGGTCGTCCTTTGTATGTTTTCGTTGTTTAATCCATATCTCTTTTTTCTGTTCTTTTTGAATTGTCCATAATGTTTTAATTATACATCTTTAAAAATTAATTTTAAGAGATAATAATTTTATTTTAATTCGCTTTACAAATCAACCACTTCATATAAAAGTCATTGAAAAATGCAAAATATCGATTAGTATGATCATAGATGACAAAATTCAAGATGAACAATTATATTTACAAAACAAGTAAAATATGATAATATTTTTCTTACCATATGTTGAAACCAAATGTCAACGCCATTGTGGCATGCCATAGTTTTTAAGTGGGAGACGCCCTTCCCTTTGCTGTCAACACTTTGGCATTGAATATTCAATTAAATAAACTTTATTTTTCCATCAAGTTGATTTTGACAATAATTGTGATACGAATGAAAGCTAATTCATTGCATTATTGTTGGCAATTTATTTCCTTTTAACTTACATACTTACCACCTTACCTTTGCATCCTCGTGCCTCTATCATGTTTGGTATCTACAATTCTCGATTACTTTGCCACCCCCCCCCCCCCCCCCCCAACACACAAAAGGCCCTTATTCCTTTTAATTTATAGTATTAACTTTACAAGAGAGACTTTAAGTACAAAGAGATTTCATAAAAAGTATATTTACAAATTAACATGATTTAATATGTTAGATTGTAATTTTTTTATTATGTAACATATGAAATATATCAATTTTTGAATTTATGTTATCAAATCTTTTTATAGCTATAGTATTTCTCTAGATTGATTATGAAACTCATTTTACTTGTTGATCCCAATTTGTCCTAGGTTACCAAGAATTATATATTAAATCCCCAAACTATAAAAAATCGATATTTTACATTCCTCCCTAAAATTTATCTGTTATAATTATATCATTTTCCATTCTGCTACAGTCATGCAATTTCGTGCACCCTTTGCCCACACCACTGTCGTGGCATACTCATGTGTCCAAATGAAGAACACAGATGATGAACTACCTCAAATCTCTCCCATTTTCGCACTCAACGAATTTGAGTCAATTGCTCTCCTCTGCCTGCACTTGACGAGAAACGTGTTGTCCCTCTCGTTCCTTCACCTATAGTCAATGGGATACTCTTTGTCTCTTTATTCCTCTACCTACACTTAACGGGAAAGACTCCACCCCCTCTACTTCCTCTCTTTTTCTCCCTCACACACACATACTCTCTCTCACACACACATATGCACATGCAATATAAATCCTCACAATGTGACTATCCCTAACCTTCTCGATCAAATAACCACAAACCCTCAAGCACACAAAGCTAATTAATCCAATAACGGAGATGGAACTTATGGTATTAGCAGTTCCTGTGACTTCAACTTCGACAGCTTCTACTCCGTTTCACATATGACTGCTACTTCTAGTCCTTAATGATTTGACAATTTCTACTTCAGCACCTTTACCAATCCTACCCGCACCTCTACCTTCTACTACGAGCTACATAGCCTCTCTCTCCACGACGTGATCCCCAAAAGCTCAGCCACTTCCTATAACTGGGAAGAAAGTTCAAAGATTCCCAAGTCCAAAGCTACTAACAATAGTAAAAGCGATAAGGAAAATGATGGTGAAATTTCAAATTTGATTTTAGCAGACATTTAGAGCGAATTTCTTTGTTTGTAGACGATTTCTTCAATGGTAGAAAACCTCTTAAACCACCACCTCGATTACAAGTTGACATCGGAACTAATGACGATTTGGTGCCATTAGCTCCAAGGTCAAGGATCTCACAAGAAAAGTGGATGGTTTAATAAGCGTTTTCATCATGTCTCAAGAAAGAGTTTAATCCATTTGTTATGGCAATTGAGGAAACTCTACAAAAATAAGATTGGAGAAAAGAGAAATGGATGCTTAGGGAGAATGGATGAAGAATGACGACATTTTCTCTCAATCCCCGTCAAAATGCATTGTTTAATTTTTGAGAAATGTTATTCTTACAAATGGGAATTTCAGTTGGGATTTTCGACTATAAGGGCTAAATTTTTTTAATTTTTTTTTAAGTAATGATTAAAAATATATATTTTATTAGTATTATGAATTTTTTTAAATATTTAAAAGTGATCAAAAATATATAAAAAAAAGAATTTTTTTTTTCAATTAGTGGGATCCCATTCGAGACCCGCCAGTTGTAAGCGTAACATTGCTCTTATTTCAATATTAGTACTTTCAATAAAATAAAAAATATTTTTAATTATTTATTATCTTAAATTTTATATTTTAAATTATATTAATTAATGTATAATTTTTAAATAGTTAAAACTTATAAAATCAATTAAAATTGATGGCATTAAACGGTTTAATAGAAAGAAACTCTAGAGTGAAATGACAGTTATAAATGGAGCAGATATGCAAGTGGCTCGAAATATATTGGACAAACCTGGAAATTGCCTAATTGCCTTCTACGGACGGATATCCATAGGCAGGTGATCTCTCTCTCTCTCTCGCTCTCTGTCTGAGTCAACACGGACGGCAAAGACCCGAACTCTGTCTCTCCTACTTTCTCAGAAAAACCCTAGGACACCCCGTGCCCAGTTAATCCTGGATTTTTTTTTTAAAAAAAAACACCCTTTTCCACTCCCAGATTCTCGAACGATCTCACTTTAATTGAGTAAAATGTCATCGGAGATCGAGGTCGTTGACGAAGTCGAATCCCGTGACCATGAGTCGGCTTTGTCTTCGGCCGCCGGAAATTCTTCCGGGGGAATCGGAGCCAACGGGATTGGGGAAGAGAGTATGCGGAACGATGTGTACACGGCGGCGGCGTACGGGGATTTGGAGAAGCTTCAGAGATTGGTGGAGTGCGAGGGCTGCTCTGTGTCCGAGCCCGACGGTCTCGGCTACTACGCGCTTCAGTGGGCTGCGCTCAACAACCGCACTGCCGCTGCTCAGTATATTATTGAGGTTGCCGTGCAATTCTCTTCTTGGTTCTTTTATTTATTTATTTATTTTTGCGTTTTCTGGAGATGGGTTTGCTCAGTATCTGGTTGAGCCTTGCGTTATAGGGAAATCATTGATCGGGTTTATTTGGTGTGATTATTGAGGTCTTTGGTGTTCTTTTGGTTTTTAATAAGTTTTATGATTAGGATTCGGTTGCTACTTTGGCGAGCTCTATCGACACGGTCATTGGTGAATGGGGTCACATATGATCATGATTTGTATAACTGAGGTTGTGTCTGTTCTTTCTGTTGTGAGTTTATTTGATTTAATTGGATTGGCATATAAATGGGCGTCGTGTGGGTTGCTTCTTTAATCGGTTCTCATAGGATTTGGATGTCTTGTGGTGGGTTATTGACTTAGCTTTAGGTTATCTTGGATATTTAAGTCAATTTAGCTTGACTCTTTCCCCCCAATTCGCAGTCTTGCAAAAAGAAATCAGTTTATGATGCTAAGTTTTAGCGGAAGGCTTTTTTGAGTTTTTATTTGATTGGAGAGATTTTGTGATTGGCTGATTGGTTTTCCAATTCCCAGCATGGAGGCGACATAAATGTGACAGATCATACTGGGCAAACTCCATTACATTGGAGTGCTGTTCGGGGTGCAAACCAAGTGGCAGAGCTTTTACTCCAAGAGGGTGCACGGGTGAATGCTGCTGATATGAATGGTTATCAGGTTGGTTTTATCTTGTTTCTTTAGATCTTAAATTTTCTTGCTCTTTGCTTGACATATCAACATGCTTTTCTTTGTAATAAATTTAATATGGAACTTATAAAAAAAAGAGTATGGAACTCTGACCTAAGAATCTCATTACTTGTGCTGACTATTTATTATAAGTGGTAAAGGGGGTCATGTTTGCTGGATAGTCGTAAAATTTCTGCATTGTTTGAAGAAGGTTGTTAAAATTGAATGGAAGCTCCTCGTTAACAGGAAATCACGTACTAGGCAGGAAATGTGGAGTCAGATCCTTATACCCAACCAAGTTTTTGTTAAAAACTAACATTTACCTTTAAGAAATTTGATGTAAGCTCATCACTCCTGAAGGCCATGCTTTAACGTAATTCGATCATTTGTCTTGCAGTTGTGTCTTTTGGGCAATGAAAAATTCAGTGTAACTTGTACACTGGAGGATTGGGTTGTGGACCATGATTTTCAAACTTGCTTTGATTGATGTGTTTAATAGGTGTCTCATTTGTTAAAAAATCTATCACTAGAAACTTATTTAAAAAAAAAAAGAAAATTCTGATGAGGATCATGAGAACATCTTTACGACTATGCTTAATCATTATGCTAGCAATTGCAGATTGTTTATGAACCAAGGTAAAATTGTTTATAGTTAAAGTCAAGCAAATATACTTCTTATGTAATGGAATGGGGGAGGAGTTTAAATATCATTTGGTAAATTGGCCAACAGTGTGCACTCCAATATCTGGAGGAGGCTTAGAGATTCGTCACTTGGTGAAATTCAACCAAGCTCTCTTGGGTAAATGGTTGTGGAGATACCAAAATGAAGGGGGGGGGGCGCTTTGGAAGTCGGTAATAGATTCAAAATATGGTGTGTCCTGGGGGGGTTGGTGTTCTAATGTGGTCCAAGGCACACATGGGGTGGGTTTATGGAAGTTTAGAAGGAAGCAATGGGAGTCTTTCAGGGATCAAGAATATCTTGTGGTAGGAGATGGTTCTCAGGTTAGATTTTGGCATGACATTTGGTGGGGAGGCACATCCAGCCTCAAAGCCTCCTTCTCTGTTATCTTTGATCTCGCTAGAGAAAATGAAACTTCGATCGCAGATCTTGTGGTCCTTTCAAATGGAACCCTTCAATGGAATATTGAGTTTGTAAGGGATGCCCAAGATTGGGAGATGAAGATTATTTGTGGAGTTTTTTGCGACATTGTACTCATGCAACGTCCCTGGTGGTATGGAGGATAAGTTGCAATGGCGACACTCTAAAAAAGACATTTTCTCAGTTAGTTCTTACTACCATGTCCTTTCTTCTTCCGGATCCCCTAGATTCTCATGGAAGAGTATTTGGCAGACAAAAGCGCCATCGAGAGTGATTTTTTTTGTGTGGACAGCAACCTTGGACAAGATCCTTACCGTAGATAACATGAGGAAACGCCATATAATTGTGATTGATTGGTGTTGTATGTGCAAAAAACAGGGAGAATCAGTAGATCATTTACTTCTTCATTGCAAGGTGGCGAAGAAGAAGTGGGATGAGTTTTTCACAATACTTGGCTTATCATGGGTCATACCTCTCATGGGTCATGCCTCTCATGGGTCATGCCTCTCCACTTGGTGGATTTCCTAGCTAGCTGGAAAAGTCTCCGTGGCAACCCACAGGTGGCGACTATATGGAGTATGGTTCCTATATGTATGTGTTGGTGTATATGGAGAGAGAGAAATGCAAGGAACTTCGAAAATTGTGAGAGATCTTTGGAGGAACTAAAACTTTTCTTCTATTAGACTTTGCTTTCTTGGACGGGATCTATTGCTTGTAACGGACTTAGTGTCCATGAACTTATTTCTTCTTTGTAACACTTACTAAGTTTTCTCAAGTATACTTCCGGTATTCTTGAGCTTAGCCTTTTTCTATTTATGAAATCCGTTTGATTACCTATCAAAAAAAAAAAAAAAATTATAAAAGATTTGATTCCGAAAAAATAGGCATAAGCTCGAGTACACAGGACGTATACAAAGAAATACCTACTACTTTTAAAAAAGGAAAAGAAAACTAAAACAGATTCTGGATATTTTTTTTTTTGACAAGTAATAATTTTTATTGATTGAATGCAATTAGGCGTAGCCCATGTACACATGGAGTATACAAAAGAGACACCTAATTACACTCTAGTAAGCTGAAAAGAACTCAAAAACTCATTGACACTCCCTCCCTTTAGTACAATAGCAGCAAACCATTGAACCAAAGAAGATACAAAAAGGTCCCAAATTTCTCCCATGGTCCTCTCTTTGTTGTTGAAGCATCTCTCGTTTCTTTCCATCCATAGGCACCATAATAAACATATGGGGATCATTCTCCATGCCGCCGCCATCTTAGTGCATTGATGGTATCTTTTCCAGTATGCTAGGAGGTCCACAACACTTTTGGGCATGACCCAAGACAAACCAGACCTCCTAAGCAGTCCATTCCACATCTCCCTTGCCACTTCGCAATGTAAAAAAATATGATCAATTGTTTCCCCATTCTTCTTACACAAGTAGCACCATTCCACAACGATCATGCCTCTTTTTCTTAAGTTATCCGCCGTTAAAATGGTCCCTAGAGCTGCTGTCCAAGTGAAAAAAGCAGCTTTAGGTGGTGCCGGAGCCCGCCATATAGCCTTCCAAGGGGACACAGCTGGCTGGCTGCCTTGCAAGACCTTCTAAAAAGATTTAACGGAAATTTTTTTGTTTCCGGAGTGGTTCCACAACATTCTATCCCCCCGTTTCCTCCTACATGTGTAGAATAGATAAGGCTGTAAAAATCTACTATCTCATCTGCCTCCCAGTCCTGAATATTTCTAGAAAAAGTCAAATTCCAACACATTGTGCCATTGTTGTGACACAACACATCGGAAACTGCATCTTGTTGATTCTCCACTAGGCTGAAAACTCTTGGAAAAACAGCAGCTAGGGCTCTTTCTCCACACCATTTATCAAGCCAAAAACTAACTCTCGTGCCATTACCTACCTCAAATTTTATGTGTGCTGCAAACACTTTCCACCCCTTCCGGATAAACTTCCATAGACTCACCCCATATGTCCCCCGTCCCTTCTTAGAGGTCCAACATCCCCTCTCACAGCCGTACGTCCCCCCCCCCCCCCCCCCAACCCACCTTTCTCCACAATGAGTCCTCCTCCAAGTGAAAACGCCACAATCATTTCCCTAAAAGTGCTTTGTTAAAAGTGATCAAATTATGCACTCCCAACTCCCAAACCCCCCACTTCCTTTGGCCTACACACTTTTGGCCATCCCACTAAGTGAAATTTGTGTTCCTCTCTCATGCCCCCCCATAAGAACTCTCTAAATAGTCTTTCAATTTGATTAGCCACCCCCACTGGTAAAGGGAAAAGCGAGAGATAGTAGGTTGGGAGGTTTGAGATGGTACTTTTGATGAGAGTTAATCTTCCCCCCTTTGATAGGTAAAGCCGCTTCCACCTCGCCAACCGTTTTTTCGTTTTCTCTAACACCCCATCCCAAATAGATGTTGCTTTAAAAGAAGCTCCCAAAGGTAGTCCAAGGTACTTCAAAGGTAGGGTAGTCACCTTACACCCCAACAACTCTGCTAGTTGATTGATATCCGCCACCTCCTCTACCGGAACCAATTCCGACTTTTCCAAGTTTATTTTGAGACCTAATACTGCCTCAAAATACAAAAGTACAGCCCGTAAAGCTTGGATTTGATTGCTGTCCGCATCACAAAAAATTAGAGTATCATCTGCATACAATAAATGGGTTACAGATACATTTCCCACTGCAAAACCAGCAAGAAAGCCACCCCGGGCAGCAGCATCCACCATTCGACTTAGCGCCTCTATTATTAAGACAAATATAAATGGAGATAACGGGTCCCCTTGCCTCAAACCCCTTGAGCTCAGAAAAAAAAAACACAAGGTTTGCCATTTACTAACACGGAGAAACAAGAGGTTGAAATACAATGTTGAATCCAGCTACATCACTTTTCCCCAAAACCACATCGCTTCAACATATAAAGCAAGAATTTCCAATTGACGTGGTCATAAGCCTTCTCCATTCTGGATATTTTCAAAGGCAAAGATCCTTATGTATTAGAGACTACAGTGATAAACATTGGAAATTGCTTCACATGTGTGCTTTACACTTGGATTTAGGATGAGAATTGCCAATCTTGCAATTTCATGAAAATATGGTCATTCTTGAATAATAAAAAAAAAGAATGGTCATTCTTTTTTGAAGAGTTCAAAGCCCCGAACAATGCCCACACTTTTGAACCAAAAGGTAGGGAATGTCAGTAGTTCATATCTTGTTTTTGCGAGAACTACTAACATTACACTTATTAAACTTTTTACCCAAAAAGGAACTTTTGTCATTTAAAAATTTTTGTTGGGAAAAAGAAAATTTTTGTATTTTACCCTTGTTTATCCATGTTCAAGGGTATTTTTGTCATTTAAAAATGAATTATAATTTTCATTGCTGATTCTATAGCTACTAATGACTGTGTTTGGCATTATCTGATACAGTCAAAAGTTTTATTTAGATACAGTCAAAAGTTTTATTTATTTATTTATAATATAAATATACCAATGTCTAAAAGAAAATTTTAAATTCTAAGCATTGCGAGTTTAAACTCTCGAGAGTTTATTTATTTTTTGATTGTCACCGGGTGTCTGGGAATAGCATCCCAACTAATCCCGGGGAGCATAGTCCCTCAGTAAGGAATTTCCCGTAAGTGTACCTCGGATAATTTAAGGGAAAAATCATCCAGTTTGATGGCCCCTAGAGATTATTTGCACCCAAGGGAATTTGAACATTAAACTTGCGGGAGCATACCCCGAAGTCCAAGACCTTTACCACTTGAGCCAACCCCTAGGGGTTAACCCTCGAGAATTATTATATATAGGAAAAAAAAACCTTAAGAGTGTGTAACATTGCTGATATAGGATCTTCAGGAAGAGGTTGGGGTAGTTATAGGGATTTGCTTTACTTTGAGGAGCATTTTTAGTCCCATGGGACTTGGTGTATATTGGATAGGTTTTGTCCCTATTGGGCTTGTGGTAAACAAGGGGTTGGGGTAGTTACAGGGATTTGCTTTGCTTTGGGGAGGTGTGTTTTGTCCCAATCAAGCTTGGAGTATATTGGATGGTTACACCTGTTGATTTTAGTATCAATACAATTTTTTTTTATAAGTTAATGCATTATCACTTATATATAAAAAAAAGAATCTTCAGCAACTGAGCAGGCCCTTAGTTACTTCAGGATATGACAACAAGCTTTCTGCCTGGCTTTACCCTGTCAACAAAAGGACGAAGGCTTCTTTCTTGGAATGCCTTACTGTGAGTGCGACTTTATTTGATATGTATTGAATAAATATTCAAAGTAGGAGAATAATTCCTATCTTAGAGTAAAAGGTGGGACTGAATGACAATAAATTATATTATGATGAGGATAAAAGAAACCTACTTAACCTCTAGTGGTGTCTCAAGTGATAATGGACCTTGGTGTTGAGGGAATGCTCCCCCCAAGTCTAAGGTTTGAACTATGGTGTGAACAATTTTTAGGGGCCATGGCCTTTCGTTGAAAAGCCAATTATTTACCTGATTTGTGTGTTGGGGACGAGATATACAGGTCTTGGGTTTAACCAGATAAAATATATTTTGCATTTGCACGGTTTCCAGGGTTCTCATCATCAAAAAAGAAATCTACAGAATAGAAGGCACATGTAAAGTTGATATCCAAGCATCTGCCATTAGGCAATGAAAGATAGAATTTGGGTAATTGAAGTGCATTGTATGTGCATGTGTGAGTATCCTGGCCAGCTTTTCATTTCCTAATTTTAGATTTTCCTCAATCCAAGGTAAAGTTGACACTGTGACTCACTCAACTGAATCCTTATGGTACTAGATTATTTGATGTAGCTGATCAAAAGCTAGGCCCGTGTTGTGATTGAGATGCTCATTTCTCCTATCATGGAAATGAACCCAGTTTTCTGTTTTATGGAAGGATAAACTAGGATAATCATTTGTTTAAGTTACTTATATGTTAAGTTCCATTTCGATTATTATTGTTATTGTTATCTTGTTGGTATTTGCTGTCAAGAACTCTTAGGATATGTGTTTTATATGTAACAAAAATTAGAAGAGTAAATGACTCTGTTGTTTCTTGTATTATAGTTTGGATGATATTCCATGTTATCAGTTTTATTACTATTAGATGTTATGTTTAAGGCCTGGAAATAGCAGATATCAAGCATGTTCTTCATGTTGACTTGATTGCAGGCAACACATGTTGCAGCTCAGTATGGTCAGACAGCCTTTCTTTATTACATTGTTTCAAAATGGAATGCTGACCCCGATATTCCTGATAATGATGGAAGAAGTCCCTTACACTGGTACGAGAATTTTCATTGTTACTTTCTCTCTTTTTGCCAAAAATTAAAGTCTTTGAATGTTGTGGTCCACGTTCAATTACACTAATGTAATGGTTCACTTAATTTGTGAATGTCATATAGAGACTTCTAGGTTGATTATAGGTTTGGATCCCTATTTACTGGGATAGAACTATTTTTTTCCTCCTGTTTTTGGGTGTTGTTGACATTTGATCAATCATGCATCCTTCTTCTCTAGTGTTAACCCATTGAGTTTCTTAAGTTGGATTTACCATATATGAATATGTTTTCTCAATACCATCATTCTTTCTGTTCATGTCTGCTGTGATACAACAAGACATTATGTAGGCAAAACGGTTGATAAGTTTGGCATGTGGTACTTTAACCTTAATTTGTAGTCCTTGCTACTTATATAAAAATAATAATATTTGTAGTCCTTTCTTAATCACCTAAATGTTTCCCATGTCAAGAAAACATATATTAAAAAAAAATGTTTCCCATGTCAAGAGAGTTGTGTATGATATTATTTATTTAGAGATTGGAAGAATTTACCATTTTATTGGTCAATTTTAGGGCTGCTTATAAAGGTTTTGCAGACTGTATACGGCTTCTTTTGTTCCTGGATGCGTACAGGGGTCGCCAAGATAAAGAGGGTAAGTTTTATGATGATTATAAAGTCTTTTCTGGATAAAACTTTATCTAGTAGATTGAGGAGCAAAATATACTTTGGCAAATCAATAATTATACTTGCTACTTTTGTTTTCTCTTTGTAATTTCAGGTTGCACTCCTCTCCATTGGGCTGCTATCAGGGGTAACTTAGAGGCATGCACGGTGTTAGTACAGGCTGGCAAGAAGGAAGACTTAGTGGTGACTGATAACACTGGACTGACGCCAGCGCAGCTTGCTTCTGATAAGAATCACAGACAAGTTGCATTTTTCCTTGTAGGTGCTCAATACCCAAAAACACTTTTAAATTGGTTAGTAATGTTACTTTGACAAATAGTTTCATCCTTGATATGTTTCTTACCAGAGCTGAGGTTTTCAATCTCACCCTTGAAGTCCTTTTCACAAGGGTTATAATTTGGCACATTTTCTGTCTGATGCTTGTCTTGGTGTTTGTGGGTCCTGAATCATTAAAAGACTCCAGAAAGCTAAACTGTAATGGATTTTCAGTAAGAATTCTAGTTTTGAGTGCATGAGAGAGGGTATTTTAATACTTTTATGGTTGTCTATACCATATTGGTGCAATAAACACTTTAGTACTTGGCTTTGTGCTACGCATCTTGAATCACTCTCGGAGCTGGTGTCTATGGGAAGCTTTCTGCGCTTGAAAAATTTAAGGTTAATGGAGCCCTTTTCATTCGTAGTTATTATTTATATCGCCGATGATTAAACAATCTAAATGGTCCTATATGTTTGCTCTGCAACAATCTTCCTTTGCTAATTTTGCAGGCTGTAGCTATCTTGCCTTTCTTATTTTGGATTTTGGGGTCATTTTAAAGCATTCTTTCTGATTGAGCAAAAAATAAATAAATTGGGTCATTCAAAGAGCTTTAGCTATGGAATTGTGAAATACTTAAAACTAGAGTGTATGCTGCATATTTTGGACCTTCTGTTTCAAAGATCTGTTATCATTGCCAGACACCACCATTCTTCTTTCCATTGTATAGGTAGCTATTGATGCATCTCATTGAAGTCTCTACTTCAACACTAAAATTTATCACTGTTGAGTTTTGTTTGATTAATCTTAAATCTTAAGTTTGTTTGACTTGGTCTTTATAGATTGTACCTTTACCCTGTCTTTTGAGTTAGCTTAGTGTTCCTTTCTTTTGGTGATATCTTGAAAAGTATTTTGAGTATTCTTATGAATTGGCTGCAATTTGGCTGATTACATCTTCTATGTTCTGATGAAAATGAAGAAGCTTTATGTCTCATGCATTATTTTGCAGGGAAATGCTAGAAGGCTCCTTGACAAACGTTGGGATGGTAATGGCCGCCTTGGGAAAATTTCAAAATTAGGACTTGCGCCCATACTGTGGTGTTTAATATTCGTGCTGTTGGTGACCTATACTCATTCTGTCATCATTGGTATTTGCACTGATCTTTGTGTCAGAAAATCAATACTATTGTTCTCATATCATGATTATACTAACCATGGTTTATTTTTTCACTGTGGCTGCAGTATCAAATCTGCCAAGATTGACTGCTGGCTCTGGTCTTTTTGCATGGCTGGGTGTTTTCGTAGCAACTGCTGGTCTAGTTATGCTTTATAGGTGTAGCAGGTATGTTGGTGCTAGAAAGTGGCATTGGAGCTATTAGACCGGTAATACGAGTTGATGAGTTGTTGATGAGTTGTTGATGCTGCTCTTTTTAATTCCTTTTATTCCCATGCTTATTTTACATCCTTAAGTTCCTAATCTTTATTTATGCTAAGTTTTAGAACATCTCTCTCTCTCTCTCTCGCTCTCTCTCTGTGCCAATTATGTTTCTTTCAGCCAATTGTTTCTTTGGTCAATGAATGTGGAATTTAATTGCCCATTGTTCTTTTTTGTCTTATACCCAATGATTGGCAATATCTCTGTCCTGAAGACTATTTGCTGAAGTTGGCATTCAATGGTTGCTGTGGAACATCATACTCAAATTCTATTTTCGGTGGTGAATTTTCAGTGTATGATGGACCTAAGATAATGAATTAACTTGGCATTAACTATAAAATGTTACTGTCCATCCTGTAATTATAACGGAAATCTTGATGTCCATGCCAGATATCATAATTGAGCATCTATTTTTTTGTAAGTATATAATTGATTATCTACTAACATGCAACTTCACCTATATATGTAACCAATAATAATGTGCTGATAAAATGAGTATTTGTTGTGTATTTATGCAAGCAATTTAGGAAGGAAAGGTGCATGGTTTATGTCATTAATTTTGGTTGATCTTTCCTTTTCCTTTGCAGCAAGGATCCTGGTTTCATCAGAATGAATGTGCATGATCCACAAAATATGAAAGACGATGTGTGTATTTTTCTTTTCTCATTCAGGCTTATTTGCTTTGTATCTGCCACTGATTCAGTCACATTTATATCATTGTCGGTGCTTCTTTGGCCCATAAATTTGATAGGTCGTTCTCTTTGCATTTTCTTCAGCATTGTATTTTTATTTTTCAATGAGATTATATATATTTTTTAAAGTATAGTTTCTTACCAATTTGTGGTTTCCTTTATGTTTATTTTTTGCTAGGAACCATTGTTGAAGATAGAGATAAATAACCCTGCTTTGCTAGCTGGAAATTGGTCTCAGCTCTGTGCAACTTGCAAGGTGCAACTCTTGCCGTCTTTGTTAGCCTTTGTGATGCTTGTGACTGTGACCATTTCTTAACCTGATCTCCCTTTTCACTGTCATTAGATTGTCAGGCCTCTCCGTGCAAAGCATTGTTCCACTTGTGATCGTTGTGTTGAGCAATTTGACCATCACTGCCCTTGGGTATCCAATTGCATTGGCAAGGTGCTTTGACATTGATCAATCATTGAGTTCTATTTTTGTCCTTCCATTGGGATTTTTCTGATCAGCTCATTAGCTTGATTTATGAGTAGGAGATTTCTTATCATGGGATTCTGTCCCCATGTCACTGCTTAATGTGATGCATGCAAGGATGGTGAAGATTTTTACTAAATCTTAGTGTTAGGCTTTTGACTGTCACAGTTCTTTTTCCTTTGTGTGGGCATGCAGTTGTCCTCTTTATTGATAAAATGTCTGATTTAATTATTTATCCATTTCTGGTTCCAGAAAAACAAGTGGGATTTCTTCTTGTTCCTTGTTCTGGAAGTTTCAGCCATGTTGATTACTGGTGCAGTTACTCTTACAAGTATGTGTATGACTTGGTTCAAGGCTTGAAGTTGTCTTGAAATTACTTTTTCCAGATGCCTTCGTATTCTGCAGTATGAAAATAGTTTGATGCTTGCAGGACTTTTGACCGATCCATCTGCTCCTGATTCTTTTGGAGCTTGGATAAATCATGTTGGCACAAATCATGTTGGTGCCATGTCATTTCTGATTGTGGAGTTTTTCCTCTTCTTTGGTGTGGCAGTTTTAACATTAGTACAAGCTTCTCAGGTATGTCGTTTATAGGATCCTATTTTCATTACACTTACCAATGGTGGGATACTGGTGCTTCTGTACTACTAGTTTTAGCATATTTTCAACGAGTTCTGGCTCTAATTTCACTTCCACCTCCATAAGTAGTAGGGCAAAACTTATGGGCTTAAAAGACCATTTGGTGTGTTTGACTTGCCAATAATTTTTTATGTCTTTTTTAAATGATCATGTCGTTTTCTTACACTCATGTGCACATGCATAAGCTCAGCGCAGAGATCAACATTAAAAACATTGACATTCTTCTTCATTTTGAAAAAAAGAAGACCTTTCTCTTAGGCCTGACTTCTTTTTACAAATAATCTCATCTCATCATTACTACTTTTCCAAATTCTCATACAAAATAAAATAAATAATTCAATTTTTTCAAATTCCAAAATAACTTTTTCAAATTTCAAAACAAAACTAATATTAAAAAAGATATATTATAACAATTTTTTATTCAATTTTTTAACTTTTATCTCATTTTATCTATGAAAACATCTATTTTTTTTTTTTTTTATAAGTAAAAATTTATTAATCAAAAGATGGCAAAAGCCAATTACAACGGATTATCTATGAAAACAAATCAGGCTTTAGTTTCATCGCAGCTTTTCTTTGTTTAGATATATAGTCTGGTAAGTGATTATGATGTCTCTCTTTGAAAAGCAGAAAGTGCTGGACTTGAATAGATATGATATTAGTTCTAGAGGAGTTTCTTTGGTATACATTCTGCGTACATGGGCTTTGCATATTGCATTTGATGAATACAACTTCTACTTATAAAAAAAATGATATTAGTTTTAAAGGAGTGCTACAGTCACAAAGAGAATATACAAAAATAATCTCATAAATTGATGTGGCTTCATCTAATTTGTTAAATCTATTTTACAGTAAAAATAAATTTATAATTTGGCGAGCTATTTCAAGTCACATCATTTGTAGAGTTAAATGAGAATTACTTTTGTATAATTTCTTTGTAAATAGAGCGTTTTCCTTAGTTCTATGCTTTGTTTTGTAAGCTATTGGTATTGAATTCTTTGTTCTTATGTTGAAGATATCGCGCAACATTACAACGAATGAAATGGCAAATGTAATGCGCTACAGCTACCTTCGAGGCCCAGGTGGTCGGTTCAGAAACCCCTATGATCATGGGATGAAGAAGAATTGTTCAGATTTTTTGATCAATGGCTACAACGAAGATGTAGAGTATATTGAAGAGTCAACTCATTCTGAGGGTATTGGAATGGTGCATATTACGAGGAATTCTAACGGACAAAATGGGGATGCGGTTTCTCATCAAACAAATGGCAATGGCCATGTTATCATCAATGTAAATTCTACGAACACCAAAGCCCATCATGGCCATGTTCATTCTTCTCATTGCAGCCATAATAATCATGGAAAAGCTAAAACGGATGGCACCCCCTTGGGTTTGGGTCTTGGTCTTGGACGGACCGGTACTACACGCACTCTTGTACGTTCATGATATTGTTGATGGTAAGCCAGCATAAGTCTGAAAATTGTGTTTGTATTATAATTATACACCAGGTTATAGATTCTCTAATTCAATTTATTGTTGCTCGTTTTGCGAATTGCCCGTGGACATAAATAATTTTACAAGTGGATCCTCATTTACGCCTGAGCATGATGGGTTTTTATGCTTCGTTTTTGTGTTGAACGTATAGCATTTGTTGAGACATTCCAATTCGAAAATTTTGTTCATACGAAGCATATTTGTCACCGTGCAGTTTGATTTGCATGATTCTCATGTGAGGGACTTGATCTTTCAATAATCCACAAGGGTGCATTGATACATGTCTTTAAGAACATAATTTTTGTCTATATCTCCGATACCCAGATGGGTTAAGCATAAAGTTCAGGTACATGAAGTCCCAGATAAGTAATTACACAAAAGAAAAGTCCCATAATAAGTTATATTTAGACCAGATTGACTTGACCATTTAATATTTTGATTTCGGTGATAAGTAATCTGAAATATATTATGAATAAACCATATTTCAAAGTATTTAGAAACAGTTATTAATTTTGACAAGTTATTTCAAATTAGAAACGAAATATATAATATATATATACTATAAGATCGGTACTTGCTTTGGATATATAAAATTGTTTATTCAAACTTTGATTTGGGATGATGAGATCTTTTGATCAGAGTATGTTATGGGGAGCGGGCGAGAATGAATATTATTAATTCCCATGAAAACAACTAATTTGGTCTTGTACATAAATTAAATTAATATTATATTATATTGCCTGCCATCTAGCTGTAAGTTACGTTATTAATTACCCAAGCTTCTACATTAAGTTTCGTTATTAAAGAAAAACTCAAATAATAATATAGAAATTAATCCAAGCTAGCAAGTAGCTAGCTAATTGTCTCATATATATTTTATATGGAAAGAAATACGAAAACATAGAAATACAAATAAATAAAGAAAAATATGATAGACATCAATAATATTATTCCAGACGTACGCGGGTACTCTACGTAACTCCTAAGAAGCTCCCCATTCCTTCTATTAATTCATATTGAAACACATTGAAGATCCGTTGTAATACCACGAACAACACGTTTTAACAACGTTGTCCCAGGACATATTTCTCCTGCAATCACGGCCTTTCTTGACATTGATGTAGCAGCAAGCTCGGCCGACATCATATTGATTTGGGTACCAACACGTGCCACAATCTGCAGCTCCTTCCCAGCAACTGTCATTACGGTCAGGAACTTGGGGAGTTTGGAACGGAGGAAAATCAAAAGGGAAAGATATTGTGCCGTTTCTTGAGGATGAACTCGGAGGACTTGGTACTGGATTTGATGAATTAGTAGGTAGATTCTGATAACTTGGTAAAGGAGGCGGCAAAATGCTACTTGAAGGAGGATTTGCTAGACTTAGTGGAGGAGGCGGATTAATGTTACCTGAAGGAGGAGTAGCTCCTGAACTTTGTGGAGATGGCGAAATATGACTGCTTTCTGATGGAGGAACAACTGAACTTAATGGAGATGGCGAAATATGGATGCTTTCTGAATTAGGAGCCGGAGCTAGAGATGGAGGATGAATTGGGCTTATTTTCGGTGAAATTTGATCACCTGGTTGTTGAGGTGGCGGCGTTTGCAGAGAAGGTGGCGGTCTTTGCGGAGAAGAAGGTGGCAGAATATGGATGCTTTGTGATGGAGCAGGAGTTGGAGATGAAGGAAGAATTGGGCTTATTTGCGGTGGAAGTTGAGGTGGTGGTATTTGCGGAGAAGAAGGTGGCGGTGTTTGCAGAGGAGGAGGTGAAGTTTGTGGAGGAGGAGGAGGAGGAGATGATGTGGGTGGATTTGGTGAATGATTATTGCAAGAAGATGATTTAGAAACAAGTTGGCAATACTGATTGAGTAAAGCATAATAATGTGGTATTTGGCCGAAAGCATCTGAGATGCATTTTTGGTCAAATTGTAAAATAAGGTTACAACATGTCGGACCTATTGGAGAGCCGTCAGCATTGTACACTGATGCTATTATCTCCGGCAGACACATAGCATCAACGTGGTCGGAATTTGCAACGCACTTTGCAAGCTCATTAGGGTCAGGTGGCCCCACATATTTTTTACAAAAATCGGGAACACGAGGAAGTTGACCAGCAGAAACAAGATTATAAGGACGGGCTTCTGTTCTAGTACTGTGTGCCAAGAATATAAAAAAGCAAATGAAAATCACATGAAAGACTTCCATTTTCATGTCTTTGTACGTGGTTTTTCATAGAGCTAACATTCAATCTTGCAAATGGTATATATATATAGATCATTAACTAGGTATGGATAACTAGCTTTATTTTTTATTTTTTTAAATTTTAAATTTCAAATTTGAAAATTATTCTTTTAAATTTTAGTTAAAGGTTATAAATGGATATATATATACTGATCGTAGTACTAGTTTAAATGTCAAACTATGTACTTTTATATCAACTTGAAAATTTTAAATTGATGGTGCTATCGGCATTGTCGTGCACCCTTAGTCTATATTTTTTTTTTTTGTATTTTTTAATTTTTTTTACATTATTCTTTTTACACTCTTAAACATTTTTTATAAAAAGAAAAAAACTCATAATATTATTAAATAATATTTTCTTAATCATTAAATTAAAAAAAAAAGAACGGTGCATACCAACAATGCACGAAGAATGTGATTTTATACGCGTGCCTAATTGACTTGACTTATAATCAAAGACGGCCTATCGAGGTAGTTATTTTCATTAGAATCTTTTTGTTCAAATTTTAATTTCAGATTAAATGTAGAAGTTACAACTTGGTTATAAATTATACTTCTTCATTAGGCAATACCCATATACGCATGACTTGTTCTCATGTTAATCGATAATTGTAAAATAATGTATCTGATTTCAAATTATTAACTATATTTAATTACCTATATTTCAAATTATTTAAAAACCATTTCTATTTGATAAGTTATTTCAAATTAGAAATACACACACATATCTATAATATAGAAGAGTTGTTTTGAAAATTTTTCTTATTCAAATTTTGATTTTAAAGCATGTAGATAATTAGAACATGGTTAATTGTGATCATAGAGGTAGATAATTGGCATATTATAGAAGTTCAAATCTATGTATAAGTCAGGCCGGTAGATTTTCCATCCATCAAGTGATACGGTCAACATGTTCTTGATCTAAAAGATATGTGATAGAGATAACTCTTTTACAACATTTTTATAGTTCTATTTAAATTTAAAATAGTGCATAATCACTGTGCATAACCATTTAAAAAAAATGTGATCTATTATTAAAAAATTAACATTTTTTCATATGAAACTTATGTTTTATTATTATTTTTAAAACGAATACACAATGATGTCCTAATTCACGGCTCCATATATATATATATATATATATATATATATATAAATTCTCTTTAATTTAATGAAACTTTTGTAAAATAACGATACTCTTACAATTTTGTTTTATAGAAACGTATTCCGTTGAAAAATATTGTATCTATTTCATTTTCTTTAGTTATAATATATATTTTCGGTTGGGACTTGTGCAAAATGGGCTACTTTTAATTTGTTAAAGGCCCAACTTATCATAAACACTATTTATTACGGCCCAACTAACAAATTAGCCCAAAAACACTGTTTAGTTAATATTTAACATTTTATATAGTCAATAGTCATAGACTAGATGAAAATTGCATAATTAAGTTATATAATTATTATATAAATTAATTTAGAAAATACTATATAAATTAACTACTATATAAAAAAATAAATTTTGGATCCGAAATGGTTAACCTTACACACCCACCCTCAATTATATAATTGCAAGCAGTGCACGTATAAAAGCTTTGAAACTTCACGACTATCTTAATTATGCATAGTGACTATATATAAATTTATAATAATGTCACTTATAAAACATGATCTAGAATCTAACCCAACTATCTCATGCATGATTAATATATGGTCCAAATTAAAAAAAAAAAACATGTTAAGATAATACTACATATTATATTATCAAAATTGTTAATCTATTAGGTTCATGGTCAGAGCATAATTGAGATCTAGCATCATTGATTCACTTATAACATATAAAAAGGGAACTGAATGTGCTATTTTTCAAACAAGATAACTGTTTTTTATTTTATTTTTTGAAGTGATCAGAAAACTCGTAAGGTTTTGTGGATTTTTATTTTTATTTTTATTTTTATATCAAGGATTGTCTTTGTTACCTCTTCAGGCCAGAGAGTCATGTCATGCATGCATGTTGCATGGGCTTCCTGATTGGAGTGTTAGCAGATTTTTATTTTTTTCTTTTTTAAAGTAAAAAAAAATATAAAACTAGTACTGAAAGACAAGAAGGAACTTTAGAGGCTGATAATTAATTTCCATCGATACATATATGATCAACTTAATTTAACAATATTTTTGTATGACTCTACATTGTTTCAATAAATACATATATATATATATATATATATAATTTTATCTCTCGGCCGGCCTCCATTTCTTGGCTACTAATGATCTTCATTTTTCAATATTTTACATCCAAACTCATGTACACTACTTTCAACGGGTGTGTGTCGATTAAATTAATGATAGGAATCCAAATTAATACTTTTATAAGCTAACATATTACATCAACTTATATATATATATATATATATATATATTAATTTTTGATGATTTACTGTTGTGAGATGTTTTTGTGGCTGGAACACTTCTATTAACATATATATAGAAATGGGATGATGATCTGATGTAATTTCCTTTGTATTTATGAGCTCTTTTCACCTTTTTAATCTGCAAATTGATATTAGGATCATTAAGGACTTTGCGATTTATATATATATATATATATATATATATATATTAAACAATATAAATTGATCAAGAGAGGAAACATAAATTAAATTATAAATTATTATAATATTCATCTTGAACCGCGGTATCGATCGGTAATTAATAGGTGTTGGCTGGGAGCATGTCAGGATCATGATAAAGCGCGCGTAAGATTATTGATGATTGGCGCATTAACTCACTAGAAATTAAAAAAAAAAAAAAAACAGATAAGAAAATCCAGTTAAGGAACCAAGTAATAGTCTCTGATTATAATTAAGGAATATAATCGACAATAATATTGTACTTAAATGGTCTAATGGAAAGAAACAAAGATTAATTAAATAGCAAAAATAAAAATACTAAATTAAACATAGACTGTACCAAATATATATTACTACAGAGCAGCTAGCTAGCTAGAGACCGAGCAGATCTTATTATTAACGGATATGAATTGAAAGCTAGCCCTTGGCTTGCATATTCCTTCTAATTCATGTTAAAACACCTCGAACCAGATCCATCATTATACCACGAACAACAAGTTCTTACTTCATCTTCCCAAAATCTCCCTGTCTGGCAATCATGACCTTTCCTTAAATTGATGTAGCAGCAAGCTCGGGCAATATCAAATTCTTTGGGGTACCAACACGTGTTAGTTTCTCCAGCTCCTTCCCAGCAACCAGCACCACTACCTTGAACTTGGGGCAATTGCAAGTTTGGAGGAAAAGCAAAAGGAAAAGATGTGTGGTTTGAATCAGATGGTGATGAAAGTGGCGGTGGAGGAGGACTAGTAGTCGATGAAGGAGGTGGATGAGGGCTTACTTTAGGAGATTCTGGTCTCGGGCTTGATGGAGGAGGCGGATGAATGATTGAAGGAGATGGCGAAGGAATATTGCTTTCTGAAGGAGTAGTAGAAACTGGACTAATTGATGGTACTGGAGATGGTAGTTGAGGGTTTTCTGAAGGAGAAACAGCTGAAGTTTGTGGAGATGGAGAATGAGCATTGCTTTCTGAAGGACTAGGAGATGGCGAACTAGGAATGCTTTCTGAAGGACTAGGAGATGGCGAACTAGGAATGCTTTCTGAAGGACTAGGAGATGGCGAAGGAATGCTTTCTGAAGGAGGAGATGCAGGCGAAGGAACGCTTTCAGAAGGAGGAGGAGTTAATATTGGAGTTATTATTGGAGAAAGCGTATGATTTTGTGGAGGAGGAGGTGGAGGTGAAGGCAAACGATCTCCAGTACAATCAGCAGGTGTTTGTGAAGAAAGTTGACAATATTGTTTCAAAAGAGAATAATAGAATGGAGTATGGCCGAAAGCATTTTGGACACAATCCTTGTCAAATTGTAAAATAACTTTACAACAAGAAGGACCAATAGGGCCACCTTCGGGTGCATAGAGTGATGTTAATATCTCTGGTAAACAGGTAGCATCAGCATGATCCGATGATTTGATACATGTTTCAAGCATTTTGGGGTCAGATGGCTTCAAGTACTTGTGGCAGACATGGGGAACAACATGACTAGCAGCGGGAATAACATCTTGTGCATAATATTGATTGTGTCGAGCTGCATGTATTTGTGTAGTGCTGAATAAGATTAATGCAGAAAAGCAAATCATCATCATCATGAATAGCACATGATGATAAACAATGGCCGCCATTATTTCTTGACTTTTTTCTCAGAAATAATGTAATCAACTCCACTACTGCGCGCATCCATGCCATTATTTATATCTATAGATGGATCATTAATGCATGATGATCATGATCGCTTGTTTAAATTTTGAAAATTTTCTTAAATTTGAAATAAAAATGGGATTATATTATAAATTGAATAAAGCTAGATCGAGTAACTTGATAATTTGTGTACTATATATGAATGCAGCAACTGTTATTCAAATTTCAAAGTAAGTTCCATACAGATATCGAAGACGTACGAAAGCTAAAAGGTAGGTAAAAGCTATAGAATTACGCGGGACAAAAACTAAGCCATGCGTCATGCATGTCAAATTATTATGCCGCAAATTCCTAGATAAAATATTGTTAAATATTATCTCAATTTGAATTTTGACTTTATTATATATGAAACAGTGCTTATCTAAAATTAAGTTAAAGGGTCTCCTAAATAATACGTACGTACCGTTGTAGTTTTTAGATACATGATGATATATATGATCAACTAATTAATTTCAAATAGGTTAAAAAGAAGGTAAGATCGATTGAAGGTTATTTCATTCGAACTGTTAATTTGTTCAATAATACGTGGCAGATTAGCTATTAGATTTGTACGTAATTGTTTGTTTTCAAATTTTGATTTCAGATCGATTAATAAAGATTACTTCATTATAATGCCGTCCTCATGATATATTTATAAATTCCTAGATAAAATATTGTTAAATATTATCTCAATTTGAATTTTGACTTTATTTCTCTTAATTAGATAATATATATGAAACAGTACTATAAAATACGTAGGTATCGGCGTTGTAGTTTTTAGATACATGATATATATGATCAACTAGGAAGGTTTGTTTTGGAGGATAAAATTAAAAACTCTAAATTCATCTTTATATTTTTTCAAATCTTCATATAAAATATAATAAAAAATTTTATTTTTTTTAAATTCCAAAATTATTTTTTTAGTTCTCATATAAAACTAATATTAAAAAAAATATATTATAATAATATTTTATTATTTTTTTAATTTTTATCTCATCTCATCTCATCTCATCTATAAAAATAAATCGGCGTAATTAATTTCAGTTAGGTAAAAAGAAAGGTAGATCGATCGAAGGTTATTTCATTCAAACTGTTAATTTGTTCAATAGTACGTGGTAGATTACGTACGTACTGCTATTAGACTTGTACGTAATTGTTTGTTTTCAAATTTTGATTTCAGATCAAATAAAAATGACTTCATTATAATGCCTCTAATGATCTTTTGGACCAATTAATAGATAATCTCATAATTAAGTCGGTGCATAGATCCTAAAACTTTTTAGATCATCCGTGCGCTTAAAAAATTATTTGTATACTGGAATTTTCGGAATCAAAAGTATTCAAATTCAGAGATAATATTATACTATTTGTAGTTAACAGAACGACAAGTATACTCAGGATGAAGATCAACAATATTAATTTACTACATTGTAATTATTTACAGTATTATTTAGAGTTATTATATTATTTATATAAGTAATTGGTGTGTAAAGAACACATAATCTACATCACTTAAATGCTAAAATTTGATTAATAATTATAAGATCACTCAAATTCTGAAATTTAAATTATATAATGAATCATATAAGCATAATATAAACGATATTAATAATTATATATTACGTACGGCCAGCTTCAAGATAAGTATCGATAAAAGTTATATTCGAAATAGATGCAGCTAGCTTCTTCTTTTTTTTTTTTATTAATTTGTTAAACAAGGCCTTATAATCTCATGATATAAATAACATACAAAACGCATATCCTTCTTAACCCCTATCGACCTCCCTCAAAATATTACTTGCATGTTGTATATTATAAAATTAATCATGTCCAAGCTTCTTCGAGAAGTGTATGCATATATCTTTATATATATGATGTGGCTATCTAATAGAAAAATGTTGGTTTAGTAGATAATATTATTTTTCCATTTGTGAACAGTACTTTTTAACGTTTTCCGTCTATACACGTTTGTATATTTATTATAGCATTTGTTTCCATTTATTATGTTGGTTTAACGTATGGGCAGTTGAATAGTTTCAATTTTTACTGTTTTCCACTCTGTGTTAAATTGTATAAACCCCAAAAAAGTGTCGAAGCCAAGTTGTGCATCTTTTTGGGCTACTCTGTGTTAAATTATACAACAAATTTTGAATTATTTATTTAAAAAATTATAGTAAATTTAATAAAAAACAAATTTTTAGAGATGTTAATTTAAATGATACAGATGATTTAATTCCATTCATAAAAAATTATTTTTATTATATGATTAAATATTTTAATTCTTTAAAAATTATTTAAATGAATATGATGTAAACTTCCTATACTTTTCAAAAGAAGAAACAAGAAACAACTTTTTTGAGAAACAAGAAACTTTTAAGAAGGATAAACATGTACACTTCCTATATATCTCAAGCATGCCTACACGTAATGCCCAAAACAATAGTCCAATTATATAAGGGCAATGCTACATACAGTCCAAAAAGTTGGACTCCTTTGCAGTCCAAGCAATAAACAAATAAAAAAATCTCTATTTTAGAATAAAATTAATTAAAACACCCTTATTTACAAATAAGAAACTTTAAAAATTTGAAAAATCCATTTCATTTAGTTATAAAAATGGAGCGTTTGTATGTGGACTGCAATATAGTCCATCAAATATGGATTGCAAAAAGAATTATCCATTATATAATTATCTCCCAAAAAATCATATTGGCAAGTTTTATCTATGCAACTATTTTACTGTTTTAAGTAACATTTTTGTATTATAATATATGAAAATAAGTAATAACTATCATTTACTTAACTATGATTACTGATTAAATATTTGTTACAATTTGCATTTTTCTCCTTTTATATTTTATATTATTGATCGAAATTTACTTTTTCTAAAAATCATATTATTTCTTAAAAATAATATCATATCTAAACTAGGCAAACGTGCTTTGCACGTTACATCGAACTAGTATATATATATATATAGGATCGATGTCAATCATGGCATCTTTGTGGTTAGAAATCACGGCTTTTTTCAGTACGTAAGTTGGTTAAGCTGGCAAATTATGTTACATTTTTTGGATATATACTAATTATTATATTGTGAGATTTTCCCTTATTCGTTCTTGGAGCTTCGAGTGTGCACACAGGAAAAAAACACATAAATGACTACTTTGTTCCTAAAATGGTTGCACCCCTATCATATCATATCATGGTGGTACCAACCATATCACGCGAATCCATATCCTCATTTCAAAACCATATCCAGAAACAAAACCAAATAGATAAATATGCCAAAGATTTTTCTTGTTCATATCATATCAAACTACGTGCTTTTCACTTTCTTATCATTTTCAAATAAACAAAAATAAATAAAAAACATATTATTTCACATGTACAAGGAAATCATCATTCATGTCGCTCTTATGCACATCTCAAAAGCATGTCAAATATTGCTCATGTCTACACATTTCATGTCAAAAAGAAACTTTCTCTATTATTTGTTTTCATAAGAGGATGCAGAAATACATATACTGAGATTGTTTTCCCACTTTTCTTTTAAAAACATATCATGTACATTTTATAAAACCAACCTCAAATCATTTTTCTTTTTATGCAAATTTACCCCGCTTACTTGGATTTCTTAACTTTTTAGAAGCATCCTCAATAAAATCGAACAAAAATCAATCTTCCCCATTAAATATCATGTAACCTGTACAAATTTTCAAATAATCACAAATCTCGAAAATAGAGCTTGAGATATAAAATTCCAATATCTTTCTGTAATATCTAAACATCCTTAGACCATGTGAATAATAACATTGGAGAGTGAGTGCTATGAGTGTGGCTTCACTCTAGCACAACTCATTCTCCAATACCCCGATCTTCACTTAACAAACTCTTTAATAACCCAAAAGAATATTCAACTCTAGAAAGTTTAACATAACTACAACAAAATCTATAAAAGTAGAAAAGAGAAAACTTAATCGCTTTCTTCTTAAAGGGGTTCTAAAATGAGGCTTTATTCTTACTGTTCATTAAGAAATTCATGTTTTAAAAAAATAAAAACCAGATATTATTGCTAAAATAATATAGTTCAATACTCTGTTTTTTTTTTTTTTAGGTTATACATAAAAAGAATAAAACTTTTCAATAAAACTATAAAAACCAAGTTATTGTTAGGGCGTTTTAGTAAAACTATAAAACTCATGAAGTAATTTTACAACACAAAAACTCAAACAAAGCCATAAAACCATGCGATCGAAAATAACTCTGTTGAACCCAAGGTTTCAAGTTTCGTGTAATTATAAATTTACACATGGATTTTGATGATAACAAATGAATTCAAAGAATAAAGGAGTCTCAAGCTCAAGTTGTCCACACAATAGAATCAAGCACATCAAGGAACCAAGCATGAGCAAGAAGGGAACAAGTTCACATTAAAATCATAGAGTAATGTTGTAAATCTCTTAAAAATTCGAAATTAGGATTAAAGTTCAAAATTAATCTTTTATCATAAAGCATTAAAATACATTTTTTACATGTGCATGAATATTTTGAAAATTAAATTTGAAAATTTTGAAAGATGATTGATTGTCATCTTTCACATGTGCATGACATGATTAAAGGTTTGAACTTTGAAAATATTAAGATGATTAATTGTCATCTTTCACATGTGCATGTTTTATTTGAATATTTTCAAAAGTGGTGGATGATTTTCTTGACTTATGCAAAAGGTAGATGTCTTTATTTGAAAATTTTGAAAAGTAAAGTGTGCTCCTTTTGTCATATGCAAAAAGTAAAATATTAGGTTTGAAATTTTTGAAAAGTAAAGTGTACTCCTTTTGTCACATGCAAAAAGTAAAAAGATTAGATTTGAAATTTTTGAAAAGTGAATGATGATGTCTTTGACATGTGAATCTTTTTAAATTTGAATATGAAGTCTCATATGCCTATAAATAGATCATTTGAGAGCTTCACATTTACAACACCAAGAGTATACAACATTCATTCAAAGCTTTCATTCTCTCTTCTCTAAGCATTGAGCCTTAACCCTTGTTCATTTTGAGAGATATAGTTTGTGCTGTATTGTTCTTATTTCACTCATTGAGGAGTGTTTTTTGATAGCCTACCCACTATCAATTCTTGTATCAGTAAAAGGGTGTGTATAACCCTTCTGTGTGTAGAAGGTGTTCTACACAGGGAATAGTTAAATCACTAAGTGTGAGGTGATTGGAAGTGTAGAGGGTGTTCTACACGGATTCTTTGGAGCGGTGCTGCTCAAAAGTGTAATAGGTTTCTATCTCCACCCAAAGGAGATTGACTAGTGAATTCGGGATCCTCAAGGGGTAGCTTGAGGCGAGGACATAGGCAGTGGGGCTGAACCTCGTAAAAATACTGAGTTTGCTTTCTCTTACCCTACTCTTTACATTTCTTACTGCTTTATATTTTGTTTATATTTTATATTGTATATTTGATTTATAACTGTTATTTTTTTAAATACAACTCAATTCGCCCCCCTCTCTTGTGTTAGTCATCTGGGCAACAAACTCACCGATGGAAGGCGAGCTCGCGACAGAGAGAGGAATATCGGCATTGGTTGGCTATGGCGAAATGCTTACAACGGCATGACTAAGAGCGGTGGCAAGTTCTATGGAAGAGAGAGATGAGCGAGAGGGAGAGAGAGCATGAGAAAGAGAGGAGAAGAGAAAACTTATCGAGAAGATCAAAAGAAATCGAGAGGTACACAATGGAGGAACACTAATTGTGGCCTTACCAAGAGGGTCATGACGAACTGGGGTGGTGCTGTCGGCAGATTCCGGGTGGTCTCTGCTTGTTGTAGCATGGGGGTGTGGCTGAAGTGAAGTGTGCATGGTGGGGCAAGAGCATGGGACTGCTCTATTTTGGGTATAAGAAATAGGGGCTGTCTAGGTGGTCTTTGTCTAATCTGTGCAGTGGTGGTGCAAGGTGGTTTGGGCCTAGCTTCGATGGCTGACCAGACTTGGTATTTTTAGTTGTGCATTGGGGACTCGCAGCATTGAGTGGTTTGTCTTGTTAAGGTGCGACGTGAATGCTGGTGGCTTGGCCCACTACAAGAAAAATGGGTAATAGTGACCTAACATTAGCGACCAAAAGGACTATTAGTGACTAAAATAGACTATTAGCGACTAAAATCAATTATTTACGACTAATAAAAATGCAGCAAATAAGTAGTTTTCTTGTAGTGACCTGCTTGTGCCGTGGAAGAGTAGCTTGCGTTAGGTGATGGCTCACGGTGTATGGTTGATCGCTCGCAAGGGGCAGTGCACGGTGGGGTCTAGAGGAAAGAGATGGAAGCCTGTCTCGATGGGAAAAAGTGTCTGAATGTTTGTGATGAGCAAGGGGATGATGCACCTCAGAAGGCAGCAGCGGCATGGAGCTTCTTCATACATGAGGGAGAGGCTAATGTTTGAGTTGTTTATATGAGTTATGGGAAAAGCCTAGATAATATGAGAATGAGGATCCGAGTATGTTAAGCAGGAGATTTTGTGTGAGGAACTAAAAGGGAAACCGCTTAGATTGTAGGGGTTCGATTCAAATGGAGAAAAAAATCCGGATAAGGGTATATGGTGACACGCTGAAAACCCTGGTAGAGAGTTAAGTCATGCATATGTGGGAAACGTAAAGGACCACTAGCAAGTTTGAAAACAAATAATTATTTTACAGATATAGGTTGCAAATATTTTATATATCCAAAGCATCGGAGCGGGGTGTTACATTAGTTATATAGTACTGTTTAATGAACTCATAAGAAAATATAATAACGTCAAGATTGGAGAAAATAAAACATTAATCCAAGTACAATCTTTTATATATAATATGTGTCGAATTATCGAGAAGATGATTGCACAAAAAAAAGTATACTTTAAAAAAACAAATATATAGGGATCATATATATAAAGAAAAGGACGAACATCATGCTTAAACCACATTAATGTTATATAAAAATGAATGCTATTAGAGCTTCTACATGTGTGGTGAGAACGTTTTGTGACATCACCACATATTGTGTTGGTGAGTCTGTTTCATTATATAGAGTTTTTACACATGCATATGGTAATTACAAGAAGAGAATATTTACAAATAAATGAAAAGAATCAATCTACAACAATCACTAAAGATTACATCTCTAATTGTGGACAACTACTGCAATCAAGGAGATTGTTGAATATCAGAGGAGGATTCTAGAGAATCTTTAACATGTGGTCTCATTATTATTTTATAATGGAGAGAAAAAATCTTATTAGTCTAAACAAGAAATATTATTGACTCATGATAGAAACTCAAAACATGGCATTAACTATTAAATTGATCGAAGTGTCATCATGTATATATCATTAATGTACGTCGACAATTAATATATAAGATATATATATATATAGCTAATTAATTTCAAATTTAAAAAAGTACAATATTAATAGTACTTATAAATTAAAAAAAAAGGATCAGAAATTAATGGAAAACCCAAATAAATATATAATGGTACTCAATCTCAATAATTTACTAGATAAAATGAAAACATTCAAGCAGTACTTGCAAAAGCTAGAAACATAATAGAGCTAATTAATTCAGTACTGTATCAAACTCTTAAGGAAATATAATGCTAAAATTATTAGCCTAAACTACGTAATTAAACTTCAGCGCTAGGATTCCCGCACCATCCATGCTTGCACGCGTTCGACCCGTATTTGTACCTTCAATTCTGATTGTAATAATGTGGAGTCACAAGCTTATAACACTCGTTCGACCCGTCTTTGTACCTTCAATTCTGATTGTAATAATGTGGAGTCACAAGCTTACACTCGTTCGACCCGTCTTTGTACGTCAGGCAGCAATTCTCTTCCTTTTCGTCGTACTGCCCATTCTTGCCATTACAATACTTGCCTATTGACCGACTAAGTGTGCAGCAATGCTCAGTAACATTACCTTTTCCTGCCCAACACATGCTCGAATCTCCGGAGGATGACCAACACCCCTCCCCAGAACTACCGCCATAAACCATAGGCAACGGCAATGCCTCCGGCGGATCGAAAACTGAGGCAGACGCTGGTGGAGTACTTTGGCCTGATGAAGAAGAAGGTGGACTTGGGGTCAGAGTTTTAGGCGCACTTGGAGTTGGCGGAGGAGTTTTGGGTGCAGTTGGAGTTGGCGAAGGAGTTTTTGGTGGATTAGGAGTTGGAGTTTTGGGTGCACTTGGAGATGGTGAATTTGATCGATGATGATGAGCACAACCATGCGTCATCCAAGAAAAGGAATGCAGCATACGTTCAAAACGTCCAGATTTGGAGCTGCAAAGACTTACGAATTTTTTAAGAGCGCTGCAACACTTGTCGTCTATGTGAATTCCGTGCCCACTTTTATAGCTCTTCAGACCACATTCCATAATAGCATATAACTCTGAGTAACATTTATGGTACCATTCTCTGTCTTCGTGTGGTGGATTATGATCATTCTCACGAAGTACCGGATGCCAAACATCAGGAGAAGCCTGAGCAGAAGAATCTGCAAGTTCCTCGGCATAGGAAAGTTGCAAAACTTGGGTGAAACATATTGCAGAAAGGACTGAGCAAACAATGAAGAAGAAGACTGGAAGCCTCATTTTGGCTGAAGCAATTTGTCTCAAGTGTTGATCACAAAACCAAGCTAGCGACGATGATCTAATAATAAATTAATTAATGGCTGCATGGACTATGTTTATATAGGGACTACGCACGTAGAGAGATCGAATTTGTTCTTATTACGGACATTAATTAATATCACAACTTGACTAGGATTCTATTTCTATTAATAAACATTAATATCAATCAGTGCTTATCTGATATTATAGGATATCGATCCATGCACGCCTCTTATACCCGCGTTGTATGTTGTTATAATTAATTTATATATATAGAAAAGTACGTATTTTGCATGATATCTGTCAAATACTATACATATGATCTCAATTTAGACAAAAATAAGGTAATTAGAAGATATCAATCGATAAAATTCATGTTTGTTCAAAATTTGACTTCAGATTAATTAAATTATTATACGTACGTATAATATTAATTACAACATGCAGGTTATAAATTGACCTTCGTTAGGACTAGTACTTGTTCTGTCAAGAACTACATATTGCATGTACGTTCGTATCCATGCTATTAGACTTGTACGTACTTGTTTGTTTTCAAATTTTGATTTCAGATCAAATAAAGATTACTTTATTATAATGCCTCTAATGATCTTTCGGACCAAGAAAAATGTTAGGACTCCTTATTTTGAAATTTCTATTTTTGGATTCTTACTAGAAAATTCTTATTTGAGATTTTTGTTTCAGTTTTTTTATTTTACATGATTTTTATATAAATGGTTTAAAATAATGTTGTGTTTTTTTTTTAAGAATTATTTTAATATGTTAAAAAAATCATGTAAAAAAATTAAAAATTTAAGTGTTTTAAGATGTATGTTTTATTTAAATGATTTTTTTAACATCTTAAATCATTTTTTAAAAATATAAAAAAATCACAATATTATTTTAAAATAAATATATAAAAATCATGTACAATAAAAAATAAAAAAAAAAAACATCGCAAATAAGAATCCTCAAATACAGATCTTAAAATAAAAATCCCAAAATAAAAATTTATTGGTCTTTGGACCAATTAATAGAGAATCTCTAAATGGGTGTTTGACCTCTTCCAAAAGAAAATTAATAATAATAATACTAATTAAGTCGGTGCATAGATCCTATAACTTTTTAGATCATCCGTGCGCTTAAAAAATTATTTTGTATACTGGAATTTTTGGAATCAAAAGTACTCAAATTCAGAGATTATATTATACTATTTGTAGTTAAGTACAGAACGACAAGTATACTCAGGATGAAGATCAACAATATTATTTTACTACATTGTAATTATTTACAGTATTATTTAGAGTTATTATATTATTAAGTTGGTGTGTAAAGAACCCATAATCTACATCACTTAAATGCTAAAATTTGATTAATAATTATAAGATCACTCAAATTCTGAAATTTAAATTATATAATGAATCATATAAGCATAATATAAACGATATTAATAATTATATATTACGTACGGCCAGCTTCAAGATAAGTATCGATAAAAGTTATATTCGAAATAGATGCAGCTAGCTTCTTTTTTTTTTTTTTATTAATTTGTTAAACAAGGCCTTATAATCTCATGATATAAATAACATACAAAACGCATAACCTTCTTAACCCCTATCGACCTCCCTCAAATTACATGCACGTTGTATATTATATATTAATTAATCATATCAATGCTTCTTCGAGAAGTGTGTGTGTGTGTGTGTGTATATATATATATAGGATGTCACTCTTGGCATCTTTGTGGTTAGAAATCACGGCTTTTTTCAGTACGTAAGTTGGTTAAGGCAAATTATGTTACGTTTTCTGGATATATACTAATTATAATATAAAGCATAGTCTAATTAAATTAACGACATTAGTTATATAGTACTGTTTAATGAACTCATAAGAAAATATAATAACGTCGAGACTGGAGAAAATAAAACAATCCAAGTACAGTCTAATTTTATATATAATACGTGTCAAATTATCGAGAAGATAATTGCACAAAAAAAGTATACTTTAAAAAAACAAATATATAGGGATCGTATATATAAAGAAAGAGAAAATTTATGAGGTCCCGGCATTGGAATCCCTTTACGCTCCCATAGTGTAAAATTTTTTTACACTTTTTTGCATTTAATTTTTTTTTACAAAAATAATAAAAAAAATGTATAGAGATAAAATATATGTGATTTTTTTAATTTTTTAATTTTTTTTATTTAAAAATCCCCATGGGGGCCCAAAGGGACCCCAATGCCAGGGCCCCATAAAATTGCCCGTGATGAGAACGTTTTGTGACATCACCACACATTGCGTTGGTTTGTCCTTTTCATTATATATAATGTTTACACGTATGTATATGATAATTATAAGAAAGAATATTTACAAATAAATGAAAAGAATCAATTTATAACAATCACTAAAGATTACATCTTTAATTATGAACTATTACTACAATAAAGGAGATGGCTGAATATCAGAGAAGGATTCTAGAGAATCCTTAACATGTGGTCTCATTATTATTTTCTAATGGAGAGAAAAAATTTTATTAGTCTAAACAAGAAATATTATTGACTCATGATAGAAACTCAAAACATGGCATTAACTATTAAATTGATCGAAGTGTCATCATGTATATGTGATTAACGTACGTTGACAATTAATATATAAAATATATATAGCTAATTAATTTCAAATTTAAAAAACTACAATATTAACAGTACTTATAAATTTAAAAAAAAAAAGATCAGAAATTAATGGAAAACCCAAATAAATATATAATGGCACTCAATCTCATTAATTTACTAGATAAAATTAAAGCATTCAAGCATGAGTACTTGCAAAAGCTAGAAACATAATAGAGAGCTAATTAATTCAGTACTGTATCAAACTCTAAGGAAATATAATGCTAAAATTATGAACCTAAACTACGTAATTAAACTTCAGCGCTAGGATTCCCGCACCATGCGTGCTTGCACGCGTTCGACCCGTCTTTGTACCTTCAATTCTGATTGTAATAACGTGGAGTCACAAGCTTACACTCGTTCGACCCGTCTTTGTACGTCAGGCAGCAATTCTCTTCCTTTTCGTCGTACTGCCCATTTTTGCCATTACAATACTTGCCTATTGACCGACTAAGTGTGCAGCAATGCTCGGTAACATTACCTTTTCCTGCCCAACACATGCTTGAATCTCCGGAGGATGACCAACACCCCTCCCCAGAACTACCACCATAAACCATAGGCAACGGCAATGCCTCCGGCGGATCGAAAACTGAGGCAGACGCTGGTGGAGTACTTTGGCCTGATGAAGAAGAAGGTGGACTTGGGGTCGGAGTTTTAGGCGCACTTGGAGTTGGCGGAGGAGTTTTGGGTGCAGTTGGAGTTGGCGAAGGAGTTTTTGGTGGATTAGGAGTTGGAGTTTTGGGTGCACTTGGAGATGGTGAATCTGATTGATGATGATGAGCACAACCATGCGTCATCCAAGAAAAGGAATGCAGCATACGTTCAAAACGTCCAGATTTGGAGCTGCAAAGACTTACGAATTTTTTAAGAGCGCTGCAACACTTCTCGTCTACGTGAATTCTGTGCCCACTTTTATAGCTCTTCATACCACATTCCATAATTGCATATAACTCTGAGTAACATTTATGGTACCATTCTCTGTCGTCGTGTGATGGATTATGATCATTCTCACGAAGTACCGGATGCCAAACATCAGGAGAAGCCTGAGCAGAAGAATCTGCAAGTTCCTCGGCATAGGTAAGTTGCAAGACTTGGGTGAAACATAATATTGCAGAAAGGACCGAGCAAACAATGAAGAAGAAGACTGGAAGCCTCATTTTGGCTGAAACAATTTCTCTCAAGTACTGATGATCACCAAACCAAGCTAGCGATGATGATCTAATAATAAATTAATTGGCTGCATGGACTAGGTTTAAATAGAGACTACGCACGTAGAGAGATCGAATTTGTTCTTATTACGGACATTAATTAATATCACAACTTGACTACGATTCTATTTCTATTAATAAACATTAATATCAATCAGTGCTTATCTGATATTATAGGATATATCCATGCACGCCTCTTATACCCACGTCGTATGTTGTTATAATTAATTTATCAGTAGTATATACCTACTATTATTTTACTATTAGTCTATAATTTATTAATATTCACATTCTTAATCATTAAGTAAAATTAAAAATTAAATAAAAAAAGTAGTAAATAAATTATAAAATAATAATAACTCTATCATTTCTGTTAATTTATATGTAGAAAAGTACGTAGTTTGCATGATATCTATCAAATATTATACATATGATCTCAATTTAGACAAAAATGAGGTAATTGTATGATATCAATCGATAAAATTCATGTTTGTTCTAAATTTAACTTCAGATTAATTAAATTATTATAAGTACGTATAATATTAATTACAACATGCAGGTTATAAATTGTTTTTCATTAGGACTAGTACTTGTTCTGTCAAGAACTACATGTACATTCGTATCTCACTATCTCTCACTTTGAATTTTGATTCCGGATTCATTATTAATTCCAGTTCTTTTTTTTAAAGCACAAAAATAAAACAAAAACTGAAACGTTGGTATTGATCCAAAATCTTAGCGTCCCTGTTTCCAACTAGAAGCAAATTAGATATATAATTAATTAACTGTAACGTCCAAATTACGCATAAAATTAATTAATATGTCGTTGATCATGATCGGGACGGATCCCCTCGGGTGGCACAAACCCTAATATTGGATATGCCTATAATTATATTTTCTCCATGCATGCTTGCTACATATTTTAAGAGTACTGTGAAACATGTGTTGGTAGTTAATATTTATATATACATATAGTATAAACCCATGCAAAAAGATCAAGTAAAACTTATATAAGTTACTAAATATTTAATGTGGAGAAAAGCAAACAAATTAAGTATCAAAAATAAAAAAACAAGCACGGAGTGCAGAACACAAACTGCATCTTCATTGGAAAGAGATCATAAATTAGACAGATAAAAGAAACCCTAAGCTAAAACCTAGAAAACATTTTATTTCAACGTATGAGGAAGAGGAAGTAAATTGACATTAGAAAAATTGATCAAGGAGTAAAATAAAGTGGCTTGATATGACTTTTGCACAAACTTATGCAGTTATCCATGTACCAAGCTTGCTTATAAGCACGCAACCAACTTTCGTGATTTGGTCGTAGGGCTGGAACGTGGTGCAAGGAACAACTTTAGTTCGAGTGATTTCGCAGAAGAGCTTGGACACAGAATTCTCCCAAACTTTTCTTTTTAATGCTTGACCCAACCAACAGCCTCCACCATTTGACCACCCATTGACCTCAAGCAGCGGCTATCCTTTAAGATAGGGTTGAGAAAAAATTCAATAATCCGACCTTGACTCCGTCCCAACTCTGTCCCGATTCCGCCTGGAGTCAGAGGAAAAACTCCGACTGAAGTCGGAGTCGGAGTCGACAGTTGAGTTCTACCGATTCCGACTCCGACATACCGACCAATGTTTTGAATACGTACTGGTGAGGGTATCAGTCAAGGCACTGAAACGAAATATTTCGGTACCGGTACCGTTTCGTATACCGTTTCAAAATAGTCTATACATAAAAAAAAATTATATATATAAATATATCTATAAATTATATTTCAAAATAATAGTCAATATATGAATAAATTATATATATAAATATATATGCATTTAATCTAGTTTAAATTAAGATAAAAAAAAATAGCAAGAATTGAAAAAAAAAATGTGAAATCCCAAAATTTGATATAGGCCGGTACGGCTGAAATATCGGCCGCGACAAGCCGATACGGCCGAAATTTGGGCCGATACGAAACAGATTAAATTTCTGTACTGGCCACTACTCTGGTATGGTACGTACCAGTTGTACCGACCGGTATGGTACGGAATTCAAACTATGATACCGACTCTGACTCCGACTCCGATTTTGACTATATATCCGACTCCAACTCCGACATTTTGCATATAAATGTAAAAAAAATATATGTATTTTCATATATAACTATTATAGTAGATAATTAAATTAATTATTGTTTCCAAATAATTTACTCATAATATAATAGGCATATATAATTATAAACACTAATATATTAAGAATTACTAATTTAATAATTTGTAATACAAATATATACAAAATTAAAGACTAAGATATAAGTAATGATGTATTAAAAGTTAATAAATAATAAAATATCATAATGTATCATAAATTAATGAGGTATGTATGTAATAATGTATAACACTAATTTATAAATACTAACATATAAACACTTATATATTATAAGTTACTAATGTAATATTAATGTTTAAAGATTAGTAATGTATAAAATTATAAACACCAATGTATTAAAAGTTACTAATGTAAAGGCTTATAATACTATTGCATAAAGTTATAATTTTATAAGCACAAACTTATTCAAAATAATTTTTTAATAATATAGTAGACATTTACTAAGACCAAAATTCAAACCCAAAACCCTAGACCCTAAACCCTAGACTATTACAACCGTAGACTATTACAACCCTAGATTGATAATTAAATGAAATAATAGTATATTGGCTAATGTATAAACATCAATGTATGAGTTAATGTACATTAATAGTAATACTAATGTATAAACACAAATGTATTTCTAAATAAAATAAATATATTTATCATCCTCTCATTATCTCATGATATGATATTAGATGAAAGGTTAATAAGTAAAATATAATAAATAATCTTTAATCATTTAATGCCACATAATAAAATGATGAGATGATGATGAAAAATTGGATGATGAGTAGCATTACTCTTCTAAATAATATACTTATAATATTATTATTTATACCATGAAAACTAATCAAATTAAACAAAGCATGTACTAGAATATTATAATGTTAGCTTATAATATAATAAATACACTACAACAATATTGATATTTTCCCAAGAATTTTTTTCCCACGACATAAGTTGATGGCAAATAACTACCTATTTTGATTTCTAAAGAAACATTCTTATATTTTAAATCTCCAAGAATTGTATAGTTTAAAAAATCATTTTATTTAAAAAACTTATAATTATTTAAAACTATTAAAAAATTCTATTTACTTATATAATTTTATTTCTTTACACATATTTAGTAAACTTTCTTATTTTATTTTATGATAAAATAATATCAGTTCTAGTATTTAAAGTTGATTTTGAATTAGTTATACTGTATTTATAGTTTTAATTGTCTATTTTTACTAAGTTTATTTATAGATTTATTTATAAATTTAATCTCTACCGTTAGATCTAGTTTTAACCTAGATCTAACGGTAGAGATTAAATTTATAAAGCCAGATTCATCCCATTCCCCTCTCAGACGAGTCGACCCAACCCCCCCTTCGTCTCTCTATTCGAATCTCGATCCCGATCTTTCTTTCGTCTCTCTATTCTTTGGATCCCGATCTCCCCTGCGCATCTCACAGGTGATGGGTTCTCTGCCTTTGTTCAAGACTTGCAATCGGGAGCCACCATCGCTTCCTCTAGAACCGATACCGCATCACCACAAGCAACCCACGAACATAGCAGCATCATTGCCTCCTCTAGACCTACCTCTGTGTTGAAACATTTGTGAGTTCTTCAGTTCTTCCATCGAATCCATCTAGTTTGGAGCAATTATTTAATTATTGTTATTTTTTATTGCTAAATATATTTGGATCAACTCGTCTTGAGATGTAATGAGGCCAAGTTAAAGAGTAATTACATTGTCCAATAGTCAGAGCCATATAAACGTGCATTTCAACGTAAGTGAATGTATAAAAGATAACAAATCATAACTGATTCTAAACATTGTCAGATTGAAAGGAATGTGAATGACGAATAAGGATATACATAGAGTCCGTCCTTCTTGATTTCTCACTTGAGTTTTAGGTTCAGGAATATGTGAATATGAATGGTTTTAAAATGCCCCAAAATAAACGGACTGAGAATGAAGTTACTGAATGTCATTTATTTTGTTTAAAATGCTGGTATACAAACTGAAATCGCATTTGTTTTAGCATTTGTTTTCCCTTTAACATCATGGCATTTGCAACAATTTTCGTTTATTAAATTACTGGAATAATACAAATGGATAGACTAAAATTGCACTAATTTTCGTTTTTGGGTTGGTCTTGCATACCCAAATGTTTTATCTTCTTTAGTTGTATTTGTTTATCAGTAGTTATATTCTAGGGTTGTTTGGTTGCTCAACTTTTATTTCTTGTTATTTGCTGTAAGTAGCCAATAGTATCATCCTTATTTGTCTGATCTCTCTTACTCTAAAGAACACGTTACTGTTTGATTTTAATTTGTTCCAATTTTACATGTTTGTGGATTAAAATATTCATTTGACCTCCCCAAATGGAATATGATGTTTTTAGTAATAATATCTTATTTAACATGTTAATGTAGAATTGATTACTAATATGGCGAACTTACGATGTGAAGAATGAAGATAACTGAGGTGCATTTGTTATTGTTGAATTTGTGTACTTTTTTATTTGTTTGATTTTGTTTTCTTATTTTTATAAATTTACGTGTTATCTTATTTCCTTACTAATTTTGTTTTTTTTTCCTTCAATCACAAGTTGGAAATTTGGAATGACATGTAATTTGTATTAGTTCTTTTGTTGAAATGAGGAAACTATTGTTTATTTATTTTCTATTGTTTCTCTTTTGTTGTTGGATGATAATTTGAAATTTGGAAAAATAAATTGTGAAATGTGGACGAATTATTTATATGATGTGGTAGATGATGGAATATGGGTTCAATGATGGTAGATGACAGATGTTAGATGATGAGTGTTGTTTGCTTTTATTTTTTGTTGAAATGAGGCAATAGTATGGTTGCTACCATCAAGTTATGTATTGTTAATTTGTATAAATGTTTTTATTTTGTAATTTTGGACATTTGGCTTTGGTTATGTATATTGTATTGTTAATTTGTAAGAATGGTTTTATTTTATCATTTTGGACATTTGACTTTAGTTTTGTAATTTTAATTTGTAGGAATTTGTAATTTTGGACCTTTGCCTTTGGATATGGTTATGTAATTTTAATTTGTATAAATTTGGACCTTAGGCTTTGGTTGTGTTTAATTTGTATAAATGATATTAGCTTGTAATTTTGGATCTTTGGCTTCAGTTATATATTTTTAATTTATATATTGAAATATAAAATAACATTTTAAAAAAATGATATCAAAGCCCAACTTCGATCTATTATAGTTCGAAATTGTAAAATTGAAATGTTAAATGGGTTAAGAAAAAATCTAATATAAAAGCCCAACAAAAAAGCCCAACTCCGACTCCGTTTCGACTTCGCTCCGACAAAGTCGGAGTCGGAGGACCCGATTTCCAACTCCGACTAAATCGGTGCTCAGCCCTACTTCAAGAGGCTCAAGTGCAAATGGCTGGTCACCCATCAGTAGAGTCCCTGAACAAAGTGGATTTGTTGAGCCAGAAGGTGGTTTTGGCGTTGATGGAGCAAGTGTGCTTGGCGGCTTTGAAGGAGCACTAGGCGGTTTTGGCATTGAGGGTGCAGGCGGATTTGGCGTTGAGGACGCAAGTGCATGTTATGGAGTCGACAATTAAAAATGCTACTTGCGTGTTGGATTTTGAAGATAACCAGCACCTTAGTGGGCAATGCAATCGTCGAAAATCTCCATGAAAGCTTGGCAACAAGCCTAGTCTACAGCATCGAAACTAAATTGCAAAATTGCATTGATAATGTTCGCTATACATTCCTGAAGCTTAGAGATTGCTGAAAAGCATTTTCACATGTCTACTTGGCCATTTAGGAAAGGAGTAGGGGTGCCTGGAGAAGGATGGGGGAAATTGAATTGGAAATGAGGCGGGAGCTGAAATTAGAATGGAGGAGGGAGGTTAAATTGACTGAAGTTGATCCATATAGAGTTTGATTGAAGTTGATCCATTTAAATATAATTTTTATAAGATTTTTTTTTTTGAAATTCAACTAAAAGAATTAAATATAGTTTTTATATATGTAAAATATAAAATATAATCATACTAGGGCTGTAAAAAGACTGGACCGGATTGGACCGGACCGAATGGAATTTGGTCTGGTCCGGTCCAAATTTTACATGGGCCGATTAATTCCGATCCGGTCCTGGTCCAGAGGATTTCTCCTCCTGGATCGGACCGGACCGAACCCCACACACACATATATATATTTATATATGTATATATATAAATAGTATATAAATTATAATATTAATATTAATATAAATTAATACATTAATATATTAATATATAATATATATTAACATATAATATAATATATATTCTTTTATAATATTAACATATTATTATTTATTAGTTGACTAGTTGTAGTATAAAAATATAAATTATAATATATCTATATAGAATATTAGTAATAACTTATATATAATAAGTGTATTATTATTATTTAATATATTATTACTAATTTATCACTATTTACTAATATATAAATATATAATATACTAATGTAATAGTATTATTAGTTATAATTTACTAACATACTTAATATATAATATATACTAACATATTAATATATAATATATACTCTTATAATATTAATATATTATAATTTATAGTAGTTAAATTTAGGCCAAAAAAATATTTGATCATTGTAGAATTTTAGATTAAATTTAGCTCATTAAATCATATGAAGCACCCCTGGACCGCCCCTGGACCGGACCGGTATGGACCGAACTCCTGTTCGATCCGATCCAAGGTGAGAGAATTCTTGGACCGAATGGAACCGGTCCATAAATTTCCTGGACTGGACCGGACCATTTACACCCCTAATCATATCGCATACTAATTATATTTATTTTATATTATTTTAAATTGAACTATTTTTTTTTTAAATTCAATTATTTTGATATTGTAAATTAACCATGAAAATTAATAAAGTAAACTCTTTTATATATGGATGTTCTATTTTATATATATTTTAAATAATTTTAGTAGTGATTATGTATATAATAAACTATTAAAATTTATTTAAATATAATTTGTATAATTTTTTTTTTAAATTCAACTAAAATAATTAAATATAATTTATTTATATATATAAAATATAAAATACAATCGTATCGCATACTAATTGTATTTATTTTATATTATTTTAAATTGAAAAATTACTTTTGTATATAAATTATATTTTGATATTGTACACTAACCATGAAAATTAGTAAATTAAACTCTTTTACATATGGATGTTCTATTTTTTTATATATATTTTTAATCATTTTAGTAGTGATTATGTATATAATAAACTATTAAAATTTATAAAATTTAATATAAATAATAATTCGCGTCTTGCACAACAGAACAAGTTATAAGCTCGTATAATTAATTGTAACATCCTGATTACGCATAAAATTAAAGGCCATTTAAATAGCTAGATAGACTAGTTGATCATGATTGGGCCCAATCCCCTCGGGTGGCACAAACCCTAATATTGGATAAAACTACGATTATATTTTCTCCGTGCGCGCAAGCTTGCTACGTATTGTAAGAGTACTGTGAAACGAGAGTTAGTAGTACTTAATATATATATATATATATATATATATATATATACACACACACATACATATATATAGTATAAATTACCCGTGCAAAAAGAAGTAAAACTTATGTAAGTACGAATTATATATTAATGTGGAGAAAAGCCAAGAAAGTCTCACAAATAAAAACAAGCACGGAGTGCAAAACATTATAAAATGTATCTTCATTAGAAAGAAATCATAAACTAAATAGATATAAGAAACCCTAAGCTAAAACCTAGAAAACAATTTATTTCAACGTACGTACGAGGCAGATCAGGAAGCAAAAAACAGATGCACCAGCCAAATTTAGAAAAACTGATCAAGGAGTAAAATAAAGTGGCTTGATATGACTATTACACAGACTTCTGCAGTTTTCCATGTACCAAGCTTGCTTATAAGTAATGCAACAAACTTCCATGATTTGGTCATAGGGCTGGAACGTAGTGCAAGGAACACCTTTAGTTCGACTGATTTCACAGAAAAGCTTGGATACAGAATTCTCCCAAACTTTGCTATTTGATGCTTGACCCATCCCACAGCCTCCGCTAGTTGACACGCCACTGACCTCAGGCAACGGCAATGCTTCCGGAGGCTCAAGTGCAAATGGCTGGTCTCCCGCTGGTGGAGTCCCTGAACAGAGTGAACTTACTGACCCAGAAGGTGGTTTTGGCGTTGATGGGGCAGGTGTGCTAGGCGGATTTGGCGTTGAGGGTGTAGGCGGATTTGGCGTTGAGGACGCAGGTGCAGGTTTTGGAGCCGACGATGAACAATGCTGCTTGAGTCCTGGATTTTGAAGATAACCGGCACCTTGGTGGGCAATGCAATCGTCGGAAATTTCCAGGAAAGCTTGGCAACAAGCCTGGTCTACAGCATCGAAACGGAATTGCAAAATTGCGTTGATAATGTTCCCAATACATGGCTGTAGCTTAGAGATTGCTGAAAAGCATTTTCGCATGTCTACTGGGCCATTTGGTAAAGGAGCGGGGGCGCCTGGAGAAGGAGGGGGGAAATTGAATTGGAAAGGAGGTGGGAGCTGAATTTGGAATGGAGGGGGGAGGTTAATTTGCTGGGCATAAGCCGGAGACAAGTTTTGGATGGAAAATATGAGTGAAACTGAGAAAATAACAAAGAATGATGTAGCCGTCTTCATGGTTAATGTTGAAACTAAAGCAATCAATGTGCTTAATTATAAGTGATCATCAGTCAAGTATATATAGAGGTACTGCGCAGAAGATCGATCAAGTTTGTTTTGGTGTAACTGCAGGCAGCAAGGGATCATCATTTCAAATCTGTTCTGTTTTCATTCAAAATATTAGAAGCAGTTATAATTGGATAACTTGTTATGATGATTATCATTTCAAACCTGTTCTGTTTTCATTCAAAATATATATATGATCAATCAAAGATCATAATTCATAACTATTTTTTCAATTTAAATTTAAAAAGTCAGCTTCTTTTCTGCTCAGCCATGCATGCATGTCCAATCTGATCAATATCACGTGCTTCTTTAGATCAAAACTAATTAATGATAATCGATTTTGCAATTAAATTTTAATATATTATCGACCTGAAGTATAAGGTAAACTTCTTAATTAAAAAGTATAAGGTTGGAATAAGTTGAAACATGCACCCAGATCATCGACCTGAAGCTAGCGCTACGGTTAGATTTTAATTACTTTGTATCTCAATTAATGTATTATATTAATGAGTGGAAGTATATATAATTCTCAAATTGTTTGATTGAACTGGATAATTCAGTTTTGAATATGAGAGATTAGACGTGATCATGTACTTTTGGATGTTATAACATTTAATACTGCCAGTAGATCTAGAATTTACGAATAATCATGTATATGTGTATATATATATATATATAATTATATAATCATTTTAATGTTGTGTTTATACATTTCCATAATAAGAACTCTATATTATAATCCTAAATATTCCATAAATAGGGCGATTTGTCCTAATTAATTAATCACATATATATTCAAGACCAGTAAGTAAATAATCATTGAAATATAATTTATATATATTAAAGTTAAACTATGTAAAGATATTTATGAATATCAACAATTTTATTCATTAATAAATTACTTTTTAACGTAAAATATAACTCAATAATAAATGGAAGTTCTAACGCTTATTCAAATAAATATTAATAGTAATGCCTAGCTAGCTAGGTATAGAATTAATTAAGTCCTTTATGTTTGAGATATCTCAAGTATCACATTTCGATTTTATACCATTTGGGACACAGGGAAATGTCCTCAGAAGAAAAATGAAGGCGTGGGAGTTGGATTGTTAACTTTTATTGGGCACTGTACTGCGTGTTTTCCTGGATGGGGATTGTGCATCTTTTTTCTGGGCAAACATCAAATTACACCTGCATTTATTACTCTCTTTTTTATTCTTTGCAAAATGGGCATCCTCTTCACTAATTCCAACCGGGGTCGTGTTTTGTTTACTGTTCTTGGCACGATAGGGGAGACTCTAAAATAATGGGAAAACTACTGAAAAACGTTGGTTTGTGTTGTTGTTCCCTCCCAGTAATATACTTATATTCATGTATGTTGGTGAAAGTTGGAACTTTCATCCGGGCGTCCTGTCTGGATGCATAAATGTCGCATTGCTGTGGGTCTGTTTTGTAGTGATGTATCAATTTAACCCGGTTCGCGCAGCTCGAGATACAGTGTGTTTTTAATAAGCGCTCAGTTGTCAAAGGGCAGGCTTGGAACGCACTCTAGGTTCAGACATCCTGGGGTTGGATTTTCTTGCTGGTATCCTGGGGTTGGATTTTCATCCCATCAACAGGGAAAAGAACATAAAAAGAAAAATAAAAAGAAAAAAGGATGATGAATGCCAACAATCAATAAGGAGAAACATCCAAAGTAGGTGAATTTCTTCATCGCGTTTACAAGAAGAGCTGGTGACATTATATAAAATATGGCCTTATTACAAACTCGGAGAGTTTCTCACTTTCTGGAGTAAGCTGCTTCAGCCTTCAGGGGCGAGAACAGCCATTCCTTTAAGGTGTCCGAGTACAAGTTTTGCTTCACTAGGAGATCTTTCACATCACTGGCAGCTAATGTTTGCCTGGGATAACGTGCAAAACATGCAATAATGCATTATTAATCCAGGTAAAGTCGCTCATCACTTTGGAAGTAATATCTACAGATGGGGGAGATTGTGGCAAATGTAACTAAAGCATGGAATGCAAGTTTCAACTTCCTGTAATTGTTTGATAGAACAAAGATTATAATCGACAATGAGATAAATCACTCAACAACCATACATTAATGTTGAGTCTGTTGGCCTTCTCTTTCCCACAATGAAAGAAAAGAACTAAACATGCAATCATCTCCCATATTACTATTTCAGTTACCTCAGATGAATAGAAATACATAAAAGATATATAAAAAGTTCATTCATTAAGTTATACATTTCAAACAAAGTAGGGTAGATCTAGACGTGGTACAAACACCTAGGTGCCCCTAGGTTGGTTGTAAGATAAAAGTTGGCCAAGGACCTGTCATTGGTCATAACAGAGAGAAATGCATACAAAGGCATGGAAACGTGGTTGTTGGCATACGCTGTTGCAACTAAAGCATTTTGGAACCATTGAATGTCTATTGCCCAGCTGTTGATGAGCAGATAAAACTCTGTATCAAGAATGGATTACACTTGCTGAGATCTGAAACTACTGCTAAGAAAGTCTGCCAATCCACAAAGGCTATTGAAAATTTGAAACTAGAACTACAATGGGTTCACACAGAAAGCTCTAAGATCAGCATTCAACAAAGAAATTCATGAAATTCATGAAAGTGAAAATGAAATTAGAGACTAAACACAAGCAAACATTATATACTTATAGGCCACCAGAACTAAATACAAGGCAAGCATTATGTGCTTATACGTCACAGCATAACATCATATTCACAATGTTATGATTACACCAGCGCATTAACATAATCCGTTGGCAGAAAAATAACATCAGAACTGACTTATATGTGCAAACGGGAATTGAGAAATGAAGCTTGTGTAGAAGAAAAAGGTGGAAGAATTAGACCCAGCCAATAAACAGAGCAAGGATAATGGGTCAAAGACTCACAAGACCAATGATGAAAGCTTGAAATATTGCCACAGATAAAAAGTTAATCACATCTATACCCAAGAGACTACAAGCGCCAAAGATAAAAATCTCGGCATTCAAGAGGTGGTTCAAGGTTGCAAATAAAGATCATGCACCTCCACTCCCCCCAAAAAAACCCAGCAGCCAGTTTACTTGCACATACCAAACATTTCTTTTATGGGCATGGCATACCATACTGAACTCAATTAAACTAAACCTTGCTAAACCTTGATCCCAACTAATTGGGGTTGGCTTTTCATATTCATAAGATGAAAAACAGTTTAATGCTGGCTATAAAGCAACCAATAGTCAGATTATTTGCGCATACCATACTAAACTTAGCTAAACCTTGATTCCAAATAATTGGGGTCGATTTTTCATGTTCATAAGATGGAATAACAGTTTTTTTTTTTATAAATACTAAGACATTTTATTCCCAAGAATAGGCATAAGCCCAAGTACACATGGTGTATACAAAGAAAATACCTACTGCTAGGATAACAGTTTGTTGCTGGATATAAAGCAACCGGAACCCTCCTTCATCTGGGTCCAGACCAGCAATGCAGAAAATATATGATAATAAAGCATGGCATAGACGAAGTCACCTGGGCATGTCATATAAAGGAAAATAAGATGCATACAAACATCAACACTTTCTGCTACAACATTGAATTGCCATATACAGGATAATATGTGAAAATATGCTTAAAGATTTCGGTTTTCACTCCCCATATCCATTTCCCAACCTGTTTTAGAAACCATAGCAATCTTAAAAATCGCCGTCTACAAATTTTATCAAACAAAAAGATCTCCATCCACAGGCAAACAAACAAATACCCACAAATATATATATATATATATATATATATATATGTTTTAATCACAAATACCCACAAATTCAACCAGGAGGAAGATAAATCTTATCAAGTCCAAATGCAAGCACCACATGAAAAGCCACAGAAACGAGAAATTAACACCCAAACAAAAAAGTAAAAAATAAAAATACTCACTACGGCAGCTTCCCGGACCCTAAAAAGCGGACTTGGACTTGTCCGGGCCGTCGAAGAGGTGGTTCCTCCTGAAACGGGGTCAGAACATCGGCGACAGGGCCTGTGTCTGGAAGTCGCAGATTAACCTTGACCTCCATGAATAAGCTGCTTGAATTCCGAGAAAATACAAATAAAAGAAAAAGAAATAAAATATTTTGCCTGCTTGAGTGGCCTTTTTTAGATTATTGGGAGGAAAGGCCGATCCGGTGGGGGACGGAAGGGTCTTTGGAGTGGCGGTCGAGTTGATGGAGAAGATTGGTTGCTCCGGTGGCGGCGGCGTTGGTGACAGTGGTGGTACGTTTGCGGGCTTCGTCGAGCTCTTCTTTGTCTTCGATCTGGAGTTGGATCTTGCTGGGCTTTCTTCTCAGCATTTTGGGAACGTACGAAAGAAATGGCCTCTTACTCTAGCTTTCCTCCAATCTTTATGTTCACCCTCCTTCCGGCTTTTGCTGATAGGGTTTTCTCTTCTTATTTTTTACTTTTATTTTTTCTTATTTTCTCTTTACGTTTTTGCTTATTACAATATTAAATTAAAATTTTTCTTCATAAAATGATAAAAATTTTATAATATGTATATAAACTTATATTCTTTTTTATAAAAAAAAAATAATTCAATAAAAATGTTCTTAAAAAAATAACGATTAATGCAATCTGGGAGGAACTGTATATATATATAAGCTAGGGGCGGCTACTCAAATTTAAAAAAAAAATTAATATAGTATATAAATATATATAATTTTTTATATAATTAAAATTGTTTTCAATTTCTCAATACTTAGTCCTCTAAAATTTTTATTGAAATTGTTCTTCCAAATCTCAATACTCATCTAGCCTACTTTAATTTTTTATTTTATCTGACAGATGACATCAGATTGTCCCCTATTCTAACTTGATGTGCTAACATATTTACATTTTCAAAATATATCTATATTATCTTAGCTCGTTAGAGAACTAGCAATTTTAAAAAAGTCAAAAATTTATTATTTAATTAACATATTAATTTGTCAAGTATTAACTTTTCATATTTCTATTACTACTATTGAACGAACATCTTTTGTTAAGAAAATTATAAAAATTAGATTGCGTATTCGAATGGATCAAGATAAGTTTCTTGCAAATAATTTACTAATTTATATTGAGAAAGAAATTGCAAAGAACTTCATTTCAAATATGATAATATATAAATTTTATTTCAAGAAAGATTATCGTCGAACTTAATTTAAAAGAAAAATCCTAAGTTGATATTTTATTTCTTTTATTTTTGTAATGGTCACTAGTAACTATAAATTATATCCTAAAGAAAATTTTCTTATAAAATGATTAATAGATATGTATTTTTTGTATACAATTTTATAACGTAGAATTAATATTTTTATATATACTCACGTGCAAAAAATACATTACTTTATTCAAACATACCATATATTTTGTCAATCGCTCCCTAAATACCGTACCCTAATTTCACCCCTGAATATAATCTAATTATGCAATTAAGCAATTTTATTAAAACTTAACTAGGAAAAGGGTACTTATAGTTTTTCTTTTGCATTCAATATATATTGGGGTATTTATAAATTTGAGTTATCTATTCTATAGATTAGATCATAGGCTACATTATTCAATACGGAAAAGTATTTTGGCCACTAAAGAATTTTATACACTGAGCTTACAAATTCATGTGATTTAATATAATATGTTAAATTATAAAATTATTGTTATTATAAATAAATTTAATATAAGGGTGAGTACCGACATAGTCAAATATTTAGGGGAATTTGACTCCAACGCCAACTCTTATCCGAGGGTAGTTGGATTTGAGGTTTTTTTTTTTTTTTTTTTCTTTAGTTTCTTATTTAACCGATTTTTAAAAAAGAAATGTGGGCTTTCGAATTTCAGTTTTTCCAAAAACTATAAACTAAAATTAAATCATTAATTGCTTATTTACTTTTATACTAACTTTTAATTTATTTTTATATTAGACTTATATTTTAATTTCTAAATACACATCATTATTGTTCAAAAAAAAAAAGTACACATCATCATGTGTCATTAACTTATTATGTCTATGACCAAGGTGGTGAAATATTCAACTTCAAAAACAAAAAATGAGAAAGTTCGGGATATTGGTCAGCTGATACATTGGTATTGAAAGTCATTAATTGCATAACAGAACACATGAACACTTGAATATTAATAACTAAATTTGGTTCGAAGTAATCATCGGGTCCCTCTCTCTTTTAAGCCCCATCCTAATTCGAATGAATGCATATTCTATATATGAAGCAGGCTCAAAGATTGTCAAATGGTATATATATGCATACATGCAGATAGACGATCTCGCATGGCTTCCCTCGTGCAAGAACAGTTGCACATCTACATTTGCATGGCCATGATTTTAAGTGATTTCCCGATAGTTCTATAGGTTTTCACCGCAACTTATATAATCCAAAGGAGTTGTTGGAAATTCGATACATTAGTACTTGGACGTGTTTCGGGATGATAAAAATACATGAAGAACAACATTTCTCTTAACCCAAATAAAATGGAGCTTAATTTGAAGCTTAAAAAAAGTTGCACCATGGCATTAAAAGTTTCAGTTTCCTGTCTCCGAATTTCTATAAATTCCTCTCCCAGTCTCCCAGCCATATGCCACAAGAAATATTCCACCAATATTGCCCCTCAAAACCAGTATTACACCAAAGGTTTTTCACGAAGTCACAAAAGAAAACTACTCCAATAATGCTCCTCATTCTTGTATGCTTGGCTGTATGGGTACTCATGACGTGTCAAGCCCAGCAGCTGCCACCACCATCTGGGTTGCTCTCGTCTCCGGTGACATCTCCGGCGGAGACCAGAGAGTGCTGGTCACCTCTTGCTAATATATCAGGATGTCCTGAGGAAATTTCTGGCTCACTTGTCAATGGCCAATTCAGCATTACAGGGCCAGTTTGTTGCAAGGCCATCATGGAGATTCCAGATAATTGCTGGAATAAAGCTATTCCATTCAATCCAGTCTTCCCTGCATTGATCAGAAACTCTTGTGCTAGATCAGGTGCAGCAGTTCATGATCATCTAGCAGCTAAAGGAATTGAACATGTCCAGGCCAAAAAGCCATCTGTTCCGAGGCTTTTACCTTTGCAATTACTCATAAATATTGGAGCCATAAGGCAATGCTGGTCTTCTCTTGCAAATGTCCCAGGTTGTCTTTTGGAGATTTTAAACTCGCTTTTTACCGGTGAAATCGGTGCTTATGGCGCCGCTTGTTGCGAAGCCATTACTCGGATTACTGCCAATTGCTGGACTCAACTCTTCCCGTTTAACCCATTTTTCCCTTCATTGGTTATAGACTCTTGTGCAGCTGCTTCTTCACCTCCAAGAATATTTGGTCCTCCGACGTCCATGGGGGCCAAGCACTCTTCGCCAGGGCCGTCGACATTACCTCTCCTAGGACTGTCATCTGGAGGGCAGTCTGGGCAGGATATTGCGCGGTGCTGGTCCTCTGTTTCGAGCATAGAAGGTTGCGTTTCAGATATATATGGGTCACTTTCGAGGGGCCAGTTTAGAGGTATTGGCACTGCATGTTGCAGAGCCATCACCGATGTAAATGACATTTGCTGGCCACAGATGTTCCCGTTCAACCCACTTTTCCCTCCATTGCTCTCTGCTAATTGTGCATCGATTGGTGGGGAAGCATTAGCACCTACTGGAATTTGAGCCTCCATATATGGCACAAAGAGCTGTCTAATTTCTTTCTTTTTCCTCTGTTTTCTTCAGTTTATCGAGGAAGATGGTTTCCTTGAGTTGTTGTTCAGGTTTTGTCATCCGAATGTTCTAATAAAATTGAACAGATTGCAGTGAGCATTCTAGTAGTTGCATGAAGGTCAGTCTCGGTGTATATGAAGCTTAATTAAATTGCAAAAATTGCAGTGTTGTGGTGCGTTTCTATCAAAGAATTACATCGACAAATGACTCACGGAGACAATCCTGGCCACTTGGGATTGATGTCATGATCATCAGTCTTGGAGAATAAAAGAAAGCGAATAAATGTTTGAAGTGGGCTCTAAAGGATTTTTTTTTTTTTTAAATGTTAAATATTGAGTACTTATTCTTTGAAGTTTAATATTTAATATTTAATTCGGCTTTTAAAAACTTTATTAGAACCAAACTATTTATAAGATTCTAAGAAAAAACGAGAGGAATTTTTTTTTTTTTCTCAACAAGGAAAAGTAATATAGTTTAGTATGGTTAGTTTAGGTTTAGATTTACAACAAAGACGGGCGGAATAACTATAAGGTCACAACAATACACCAACGGTCCAACAGCAACAAGCTAGGGCTGGGCCTCATGGATAAAAAACAATGGGCCTAAAGTGACATACATTCTTGCGAAACCAAGTCGAGACTCAAAACCAGGTAAAGCTCTTGTATCTGAAAAAGAAGAAAATGTTGCTCTCGAGCCCAGACCACACAAAGGCCCTATCCAAGAAACTGGATTACAAGAACTACTCCAAATCACCACAAAGCACTAAGCAGTGCCTCCCCATGCCCAAACGAGGTTACAGGAATAAAATAAGTCCTATAATTATCGAGTCAGAGTCGAATCTCTCACCCTCATAATCTGATTCCATTCCTCTATTTGGTGACCTTTATAATATATATATATATATATATAAAATAATTTATTTGAATCAAAACAAGGTTTGATCGGCCATAAATTATTGGTGTATTTCAGGTCAGATATGGGGTATAATTAAGGGTAGAAAGGGTCAAATCAAAAGGTGATGAATTTGTAAGACAAAGATGAGGGTAATTTATCCAAATATAGAGATCGTCCCATTTTGTCTTACTTAATGGTTGTTACTGGCCTAATATATGGTACATATGTAGGTGCATATATGGCCTTTTGAAAGTAGAAGCCCAATGAATATGATGGTGGGGACCTTTCTCGAATGCTACATTTAATAATTAATATAATGTTATTGTCAAATTACGTATACATGTAGCTCCCAACATTCCCCCATTAAGGAATTATGTCGACAGGTAATTATGTAAAGACGCCATTAAAGCTACCTAGCTACTCCAAACTGCAGTCCTCCTGCATCATGCCGAGATAAATGCCTCAATAACAATGCCCCACCACCGTATATATCTACTCTACAAATATAATTTCATAATTGTGACTCGATGTGAAGTAGTACGGTAGATCATAAAGTTACTGATTTTATTACAAAATCATATTATTTTATAGATTTATTTTTGTCTATATTAAGGACGTGTCTCGCTCTCTTCTTATAATTGTTCATGTTCACTGGTAAGAAATTGAAAAGATCCGATAATCCTCACTTGAAAAAGTTTCGATGCCTAAATTAGTAATCTCGCTAATTATTTGAAAAGTAACCTAAGAATAGAAAGATAGAAGTCTCTTTTTTATGGAGAGTTACCTGATTTATATAGGCTTTGTGATTATGCTTATCTTCTGCAGTGATTTTCGTTTATAAATTATCTTCCTGTAATTGACGTGATCACGTATCTGCATGAAATCCTGCAGAAGGTGGCGAAGAATAAGTATTAGTTTATTCGCGTGACTCTGTAGGGCTCTATACTTATTCATCCTCTTGGATTATTAATTAGGTCTATCGTATTATTTTCCTCTTATACGAACTCTCATTTAAATGGATTTTTAGGCCTCTGAATTTAAATAGGTCTTACAATCTAATTTGATTGTAGCTTTAGATCTTCTTTTTTATTTTTGTTTTTTTGTTATTATTATCTTACTTTCATAACCCTAATCATCGATCAATTAGTGCTAATTAAAACTGTAAAAAGACCGGATCGAACCAGTGGACTGGATCGGACCGGTTGTCCCAGACTGAGACCAGATCGGACCGAATAGAATTCGGTTCAGTCCGGTCCAAATTTTACATGAACCGATTAATTCAGGTTCAGTCCCGATCCAAATGATTTTTTCTCCTGGACCGGACCAGACCAAACCTTCCACACACACATATATATATATATGTATATATAAAAATAATATATAAATTATAATATTAATATTAATATAAATTAATATATTAATATATAATATATATTAACATATTAATATATAATATATACTCTTATAATATTAACATATTATAATTTATAATAGTTAAATTTGGGCCAAAAAAATATTTAATCATTATAGAATTTTAGATTAAATTTAGCCCATTAAATCATATGGAGCACCCCTGGACCGGACTGGACCGCCCTTAAACCGAATTGGACTGGACCGATATGGACTGAACTCCTGTTCGGTCCGGTCTAGGGTGAGAAAATTTTTAGACCGAATGAAATCGGTCTACAAATTTTTCAGATTGAACCAGACCAAACCGGACCATTTACACCTCCAGTACTAATCATTTGGTGGTGACATGGTCGGGTTTGATTTTTCTTCAATACCTTGACTAATCAAGATGTTTACAATATATATATATATATACCATTTTATTCCAAAGTTAATCTATATATGGATCATTTGGAACCAATATAATTATGTTATATCAAATAGTACTTATCGTGCTTATCACATGAATATATATTGGCAAAATCAATATTATTGAATTTAATAGTAATGATCGAGATCACTTAAAAAAATATACCCCTCGTTCTCCAATATATATATATATATATATATATATATATATATATACCCCTCAAATTATTCGAATTTAAAAATGTAAAATATAATATATCTCGATCTGAAATTTTTCATGACAAATATGGATAAAAAAAATATTATAATTAACTAACTCACCCAAAAAAAAGTGCATCTATACGTATGTATCGGAATGAAATTCTTCTTATCATAAAAGTTTATTGTTATATTAATTTCATAAGGAAAAAAATGGTGAGGAAAGGGAGTAGTATATATATATATGCATGAATTGAAAAACTGATGCATCCCGTACTCCAAATTGGCAGGAATAATATATGGAGTTTTCACTTGTAAACACTATCCATTATCGATCGATCTGTATAGTAGGAGCTAAGATGAATTAATATAATAATAATAATAATTAGGAGAAATAGATATATAAATCATGACAAAATATGTAGGAGAAATATTAATTGGAATCTTGGATATGGAACTTAGTTGTATTTTGTTATAACTGAAATTGTTAAACGACTTTTTAGTCATTGTAGATCATCGGATGATCATAAGCGTGCTTCTTTCACCGAAACTTAAGAAGAGATCAAGACCTTCCCAATTACTATATTTTATATCTATCTATATCTCTTCTATATAATGTACGTCTCTGAAAATGACTACGATAAGGATCCTTAGCTAACGTCCCATACTCATGATGATGATCATATTAGAATTCTAGATAGGATGTTATTAAAGTATTCTAGATAGGATCTGAATTGCAAAGTTAAACATGATGGCCCACTTGCAAAGCCCTTCACGTGATTATTATAAGTTTGAATTGCAAATTAGCTATAAAAAAAATAACCAACAATTTTCTCGGAAGAGAATAGAGAGAAAATAGGCGATGAAATGTTACGTTTACAAGAATGAGTCAATGACTTGATTTATTATTGCACTCCCGACTTAAAATAATTAAAGAATCTTCAAAATATAATTTTCTTTAATTTAGATATATATATATATATATATATATGCAACTATAAATTAAGACACCGTCGTATAACCATTTTGAAAAAATAAATAAATAAAATATAGGTCTAACTAAAAAAAAAATTAATTTTTTAACAAATCTTGTTATTTTTTTAAATGGCGATAGTTACACTTTTTTTATTATTTATTTTTCTCTCTTTTCTTTTTTATTACTTTCTCTCTACTCTCTTATTTATTTATTTCGTTTTTAATAAAATAAATAAGAAATCCGAATAAATTGTGCCTGTGGGATGTTCTTCTTAAAAAGCGATAAGATAAAATAAAATAAAATAAGTAGAATTTATCTGATGATCTTCAATAAAAATATAGATAAACTATAACAGTATCCATATACAGATAAATGTCCTTTCAGTATGCTTATAAATATCTTGCCCAACCAATTATATTCTCAATCATCTTTCTCTTCCTACTTTTACTAAAACCTCGAGTGAAACTCTTACATAAACGTTTCCCCCATAGCGCCGTTTCATGCTTTTGACTTTTTGTTTCATCTGAGAATCATGAGTTCTTCGGTTTTGCTTGTGTGGATTGGAATATGGATGTGTGTGTTTAGTCACATCGCCATCATTCCCGTGAGGGCTCAGAGTGTTTTTGGTGGAGATGGAAGTACTGCTGAGGGGACTGTTTTTGTTGATAGCCAAACAATCATCGGGAGGACTGATGAAGATTTTGTCTGTGCAACCTTAGATTGGTGGCCTCCTGAGAAATGTGATTATGGAACATGCAGTTGGGGTCATGCCTCTATGCTCAATCTGGTATTAATCCTTGTGTTTTATACACTTGTTTTTTGAGTTTTGAATTGCATAATTACTATGTTTTTGCGATCAAAGTGTTTGATATTTGCACAGAGTAATGCGCATGAATCTTTCATGGTTGGTAGTTTTTTTTTAATGTTTCTCTGTTCCTTCTTCTCCTTTAATTTTCTTTGATCTTTTATTAATGTGCAGAATCTGAGCAACAATATTCTAGCAAATGCCATAAAAGGTGAGAATACCTGAACATTTGGTGATTTTTCTTTTTATTAATTATGATCATGTATTTCTCTAATCTTTCTGCTGGAGTCTAAGATTTATCTTTCAATCATTCTGCAGCCTTTTCCCCCTTGAAACTTAGACTAGGTGGCAGTATGCAAGATCAAATCGTATATGATACAGCAGATAACCGGAAACCTTGTCTTCCTTTTGTTCAAAATTCCTCAGCCATGTTTAATTTCTCTCATGGTTGCTTGCCCATGCCTAGATGGGATGAATTAAATGCTTTCTTCAAGAAAACTGGGTGCGTAACAAGACTTTTTCATTCTTTTTTTACTGCTAATTTTGTTTCTACTAGATGAACTGCCTAAGATCTAATGGTTTATTTCAGGGCTAGGATTATCTTTGGGTTGAATGCTCTCTCTGGAAGAACTCAACAGCCTGATGGAACTTCAACAGGAACTTGGGATCACAGCAATGCTGAATCTTTCATGCGTTATACTGTCAAGAAGAACTACACTATTCATGGATGGGAGTTGGGTACGAATAATATTTATTCTTGTTTGTAATTAGATATGTTATATCCATGCTGAAACACATAAAAGAATGATGTTCTGTTTTGTGTTCTTTATTTTTTCAATTATAATATTTTCCAGGATTAGTCCTAATCTTTTGTAATTGTGTATTATGCAAGCGTTGCGTAATCGCTTTAAAAAGGTAAGTAAAACACAAGACTCAAATAAAAAAAAAAAATAATTAATTAATTTTTTAATAGTAAACTCCACTCTTTTTAATAGTGATTATGCTGTATTTAAACACTCTACAATTGGATTTAGCATTACTGAAAATTATCTTTGATATTATCTTTTCTGGGAGTAATTCATGGAGATATAATTAACTTACCTATTTCCTGGACAGGAAATGAATTGTGTGGGGGAGGAGTGGGAACAAAAGTTCTAGCAGATCAGTATGCTATGGACACTACAGCTTTGGCGGACTTAGTCCAAAGAGTTTACAAGGGAATTAAACAAAAGCCACTAATCCTAGCACCAGGAGGATTCTTTGACGAGCAATGGTTTACAGATTTTATAGACCATACGACCCCAACTTTGGGTGCAGTCACCCACCACTTATACAATCTGGGGGCAGGTATTTTAGCTTGATCAAACTGATTTTTTGAACATCTTTTGGGTTCCGAATTCGTCTACTTGAAAACTGTTATTTGAAAAATTACAGGAGTTGATAAGAACCTTGTTAACAAGATTCTGGATCCGTCCTACCTTGACCGTGTGTATGATACATTTAAGGATCTCCTTGACATCCTCAAGACTTATTCAACAAGAGCAGTTGCATGGGTTGGAGAGTCAGGGGGGGCTTACAACAGTGGCCATCATCTTGTCACAAATGCATTTGTGTTCAGTTTCTGGTAATTGACTCTGATCTAGATCAGGTTTTCTCATATTTTATAATCGATTCTGCTTTGAACATTTTGTTACTTTGGGTGTGATAATCAGGTACTTAGATCAGCTTGGCATGTCATCAGCTCATGACACAAAAACTTACTGCAGACAGAGTTTGATTGGTGGAAACTATGGTTTACTCAACACTACCACCTTTGAACCAAATCCAGACTACTACAGGTTGGAGTATTTTCAATGTGTTTGATACTTTCTGAACTGCTACTAAGATATTTATTTTATTTATTTTTTCTGTTTGATGCTCTCTTCATTGCAGTGCTCTTCTTTGGCACCGGTTAATGGGAAGAAATGTTCTTCCAACTAGCTTCTCTGGAACAAAGAAAATACGTGCTTATGCTCACTGTTCAAGAATTTCTGTAAGTTTCATCTGTATTTCATAATAAAAAACAAGTAAATACGTTCTATTTTTTGTGATCTGATGAGAGTTCTTCGTTATGCAGAAAGGAATCACATTATTACTAATCAACTTAGACAACAGCACCACCGTTTATGCCGATGTAGCCTTCAATAGTACTGGGATCTTGAAAAATGAGCAGAAGTCTTTTAAAAGAAAAACCATTCTGCTGCCTCCACCTTTTACAAGCAGAAATATAAGAGAGGAGTACCATCTAACAGCAAAAGATGGGGATCTACACAGCCAAACTATGCTGCTAAATGGAAATATTTTAGCTACAAATTATGCAGGGGAAATACCTCAACTTGTGCCTGTATATGTAAATGCATCAACCCCAATACAAGTAGCTCCCTACTCTATTGTTTTTGCACACCTACCAAATGCTGATGTCCCTGCCTGTAGCTGGCGGCTCTAGATGGAGCTAAAATTGGTTCCATCTAGTGATCAAATAAAAGATAGGGTACAGAAAGACAATGATTTATTCTTTTTTCTTCATTAAGTAGAGACTTAGAGTTGTTTTTTTTATTATTTTTTATTTTTTCCTTGATGATTTTAATCAATATGAAAGTTTTTTCTTTCTTGTTCAGTTAATTCTTTCTTTCTTTACCCCTAGCTTCTAATCCATAAATGAAGTTATTACAAGGGTACTAAATAAACAACTCAACGTATTGCTATCTCTATCCATCACAAAACAGATTCACAATTTTGTGCAGTTAAGAGAGAGAGAGAGAGAGAGAGAGAGAGAGAGAGAGAGAGAGAGAGAGAGAGAGACGCTTGCTCAAATTATTCTATACATGCAGTAAAAGATTTGTCCAGTAAAAGTTAGGTGGATGCTAAAAATTCTGGATCTGATACTTAACCAATCACCTTAAATATAGTAATACAGTTTAAACAGAGACATGAAGGTCAATCAATCCACCCAAAGGTCCCAAACACAACCTAAGTCGGGCGTGCTGGACCTGTGGATCATGCTCTAATATTTCATATCCTTCCCCCTAATAGAGCGTTGAACCCAATTGATATGGGACCTAAGGGTTACTTTGGAACCCAAGCTCTCCGTGCACGTGAATCCACAAAGCTGGTTATTCATGTGCAGAGGCCAGAGGATGAAATACGTAAGGTCTTTTTGCTAATTATTTATTATTTAATAATAATAAATATATCACATCTTACATAATACATAATGCGATTATACGACAATTGCCACTAGAGTTCATTCGGCAGAGGATAATCCAAGAAAGCAACGAAGTAACGACATATAGATCGTCACTCCACAACCATTTTGGATATTCTTAATTCTTGTATAGCACCGTTGACCTCAAATAAAACAAAATATTGGATCTGTTATCATTATAGCTCCCTCGCTCTCGCCGGCAATGCAAAGACTGCGACATGGCCGCAACTTTGCTTTCTGCTGATCAGGCTCCGCCGGCGGCACTGCACAAGAGTGTGGAAGAAATGTCCGTTGACGGTGACTCCCCACCACCACAGTTTATAGTCAAAGAAAGCAGTAGTATTGTTGCTACTTATTCTTCTCCCTCAGTTCCTATTCCAATCGTTGACATCAGCCTCCTCTCCTCACAAGATTCAGAAGAGCTCCAGAAACTCAGATCAGCTCTCAGCTCAGGGGGTTGTTTCCAGGTTTCTGATTTTTTTTTTTCCCGCATTTTCACTCATATTCTCCGATGTTCTAATAGAAAGTAACATGTTTGCTAGCTTGTATTAGATAGAAAAACTAAAAGACATAAATGTTTTTAAGTACATACGTTTATCGGATGTGATAATAATATTAATCTTGAGATGCTTTGAGAAAATCAGACTAGGTTTTATTCCTGTAAGATCATGCTTCTTACATAAGCTAGCATCTTAATGAGATCTCAAAACATATATAGATGAAATTATTATATTTGTGTTTGATCCTCAGGCAATAGGTCATGGGATTCCACATCCATTTCTTGACAAGTTTCGAGCGGTTGTAAAGCAGTTCTTTGCACTTCCATTAGAAGAAAAGCAAAAGTATTCCCGAGCAGCTGATGAGGCTGAAGGATATGGCCAAGACATGGTATTTTCAGAGAAGCAGATTCTTGATTGGTGTAGTCGCCTATTTCTTAAAGTCTTTCCGGAAGATGAAAGAAGGATTAATCTTTGGCCACAAACTCCAAATGATTTCAGGTTTGGAAAAAAGAAATCTACTTAGATTTTAGGGAAGCAATTACTTGATAAAAAGTAGATTAAAGATCTATCCCTCAATTAGGTTGACCAGTGAGCTTTGACTTGAATTTTTTTTGGCAGGAGATGTTAGATAACTACGCTTCAAAAGTAAAGGGAATTACTAATATCATCTTGAAGGCCATGGCAAAGTCATTGAACTTGGAAGAGAAGAGCTTCTTGCGCCAGTGTGGAGACCGACCAATAATGCAAGCAAGGTTTAATTGTTATCCTGATCCATGTCCAGGACCAGATGCTGTTCTTGGTGTTAAAGCTCATGCAGATGGATCGTCAATAACAGTTCTGTTGCAAGATGAAGAAGTAGAAGGACTTCAAATTCTCGAAGATGGAAAATGGATTAAGGTTCCTGTAATTCCTCATGCTCTCGTTGTAAATCTTGGTGATCAAATGCAGGTATATATGTTTAAAGTTAGCTTAATATGGGTGACATTTCATTTCAGATTTGCAGATGAACCAACATGAATATTATTGATTACATATAAATGATGAAGTGGTGCGCACGCATGGATGCAGATAATGAGCAACGGAATATTCAAGAGCCCACAGCATAGGGTACTGACTAACTCCAAGAAGCTGAGGATATCGGTGGTGATGTTTAATTGGCCGGAGCTGGATAAAGAGATTGGACCTGTGGATGAATTGATAGACGAGAAAAGGCCTAAGCTATATAGAGATGTCACTAACTTCAATGTTCTCAACTTGGAATGTTATCAGAAAGGGAAAATAGCAATTGAGGAGGTCAAAATTTAATTTCTCTCCTTATATATATACATAATATATATATATATATGTGTGTGTGTGTGTGTGTGTGTATGTATAAGGCTTATTATCCACTGATGATCTGCTGTTTGGAGCAAGCTAGTGATGAGACTTTTTATGGCAATCTGATGCTTGTTCATTATTAGTTAAAACAAACGGTGCATAGTATATATATATAATTTATATATAATTCCATGTTTACTAGTTTAATTGCATGATTTTATAAAGAAAATTAAAAGCGTTCAGACTCACACATTTGTGGTTAATAATTATAACTATTAATAATCTAAAAGGATTAGTATTTCAAAAAAAAAAAAAAAATCTAAAAGGATTAGTTTATTGGAGCCTACTTAAGCTACATGCCGTTTCTCATTTTAAGTAGTTATATGTCGTTCTTTTTATTTTCTGATACAAGTGTACAAAGTCTGTTACTTTTGTCTTCTCTTTTACCTTGTCGAGCTGTGCATAGCAACACCTTGTAATGGATGGCAGAGAGGCTTGTTCATCTGAGTCAGATTTTACCCACTTTGATTTTAAATTTTTTTTTAATAATTTAGACATTTTCACTTAATTAAAAGTTTAAAAAAAAATTAGATCTAAAATCCGAACAAACAGACCTAATGGCAAAGCAGGTCTACGTAGTGCCTCTTTTTGGCAAGTAGCAGCATGGGGTACCTCTTTTGTCAACTAGTGTATAGGAGTTATAAGTAGAAGGCAAAGTGTACAGTTTAATTCATTCAGTCTTTTGCATTCGAAATATACAACACAGAGCAATAATCTTTTATGCCCATCCATGGTGTTATCTTCTTCCCTTCTCCTCTTCTTGTTTTCAACTTTGTGACAGATGTTATAATTGATGAAGCAAGCTCCTTGGAATCATTACAAAAGTTACTTCCATTCTTTAGTAAGGTATCAATTAATTATAGGAAAATGCTAGCATACTCAGCCCGGCCCAAAATCCAAATAACCGGATTCTCAATTATGAGTTCCGATTTGGATAAAATGAGGGCCGGAACTCGCTTTGTCAAATCCGGATGAATTCAAGTTGGATACTAGGTTGGAATTTGAAACTCGGGTTTCAAATCCAGAACTTGAATTTTTTTAAAAATATCATAGAGTCCTTGATTTGAGAAAAAGACTTTGACTATTTTCATATAATAAAAATAGATTTGAGTTTGCAACAACAGTAAGAATCCTATCTATTGTTGCAAACTGAAGAATCTATACGAAGAATTATTCAACCCTTTGATCACAAGAAATTGTTCCTCCCGGATTCCCAAATTCGAAATCCGGATTCGAAATTTCCTTAAACATTTTAAAAAAAAAATTTAAAAATGTTAAGAAATAAATAAAATTTTAAACCGGGCTGGGTACAACCCGGCCCGGATGAACACCTCTACGTGCAGACTGATACATTGATGCTAGGCTGTTTAAAAATAATCAAGAAATGTTGGGTTCTCCTTTCACCTGTTAAAATGCAAAAGGGGCTAAAGCAAAAAAAGAAAAAAAAAAAAAGGACAAAACTGTCAATAGCAAGAGTGAAATGAAAAACTAACCAAACACTTTTGCACTCCCAAAATCACAAAGTTTCAGCTGATGCGTTTGGGAATTGACCTGGACGGTGACCAAAAATGCAATAATTCATAATTTAATTTAAAACATACCCTCTTTACACCATCTCAAATTTAAATAAATAAATAAATAACGAGTCCAAATCCAGAAATCGAAAACCCGTGGTTTAAAATCCAGATTCATCCGGATTCTAACCTTGGTCTTTTGCAAATTGCCACACCAAAAGAATTTGTTGTGCATAAAAAGACGAGGATGAGGATGGTGAGAGAGAGGTATGAAGTATGAAGTGGTAATATATAAGTGGCACGCACCGTTGGCAAGCTTTAGTTGTTAATTTGAAAAGTCATTTTAAATTATATTATGAACTTTATTCATTTATTTATTTATGATAAAAATATTCAAGCATACCAATAATGCACATATATGACTCACGTAGTACATATATAAAAATATTTGTACAAACACGCGCGTGATAAAAAAATATTATAACAAGTTAAAGGCCTGCAAGCTTTGGATCTATCATCTATTCAACTTTCTTCTTGGTTATTGTTTTCAACTTTCACAACAATGATATCTAGAATAAGTTGGTTGTATTTAAAATCACGATTTTCTTATAACGTTCGTTATAAGTAAGGTAATTAATAAAATACCGATCCTTGCTTGCTTGCTCTATTAACACTTTTTTGAAGTTTCAGCAGTACTACGTCTGAGTTATAAATTATTTTAACCACATAGCCTGGCAACACATGAGCATGGCTCTTCCTTCTGTTGAAGAAATATCGATCAAGGGCGATGAACCTCCGGCTGAGTACATCGTTAAAGATTCCACCTTTGGATCTATCGAGTCTTCTCCCTCTTTGGGTTCCATACCCATTATCAATATCGGTCTCTTCTCTTCCCTATCTCCATCAAATGATCATCATCATCCTAAACAAGTTGAGGATGAACTTGAGAAACTCAGATCTGCTCTAAGCTCAGGAGGATGCTTCCAGGTTATCATCACTTTTATCTCTCTACCTAACTTCAATCTCTTTTCTTGGACAGGTTTTAGATCTTTTTACATCTTTATTCTTTTCGGAAAGATAGCCTCGTGATCTTTTTGTTTTTGTTTTTGTTTTTCTTTTTTTTGTGCTAATTTTGTCCACTTAGATCCCTTGCTTTTCTTGTCCACTTAGTCATTGTTTTATCCAAGCGGGTACTTCTTTTCTCTCTGTATCCACTCTGTTTCTGTATTAAACGACCTAAAAAAATGATGCGATTATAAGCAAGTACTACAGAAACCTTTACAGTGGATGTTGGTCCATATTTACCCAATAATGCTACCAAACTACCTTTAAATTCATGTACAGTTTTTCATCCTCTCTTGTTTTCCTTTCTTTTTTGAAAAATGTTATGTTGATACTTGATTTTGATATTTTCTGTATTTTATTTTATTTATTAGTTTGTTGATAATTTTTTTATATTTTTTTAAAAATAATAAATATGAATAAAAAAATTTAAAAAAAAAAAGAAAGAAGATAAATTTGTGTTAGGTACATCAAGTGGTGCGGGAGCCTAGCCCTATTTTTCTTTTTTATTGGTTTCTGGTATGAACAGAAAGCAGATCCATTATTGTGAAAGATAATCGTTTGGTTGACTTGTAGGGGTAGCAGCTTGGCTTTTCTGGGTTAAATAAGTAGTTCGGTCTCTTTAAAAAAACAAAAAACAAAAAACAAAAGTAGTTCGATCTTGCTGCTTTTGAGCGGGCTTGAGCCCATTCTATTGAAAGCCCATTCAGATTGATTGTTCAAGTTCACCTTTCTTTTCTGCCCAATTAGTCCAGGCCCGTTTACCTCGTTTTGCCTTGGCCCAGTTCCTTGCTTACTCTCTTGTTCAACCCTTTGGATCTAAAACTTTTCCTGGCCATTCAACCATTCGGACTGGTTTCATTTCGGGTCAGTTTAACTTCATTTCTATACACTTTTCTCCTTTAAAGCCCCGACTCCAAAATTTTCGGCCCAATTTGACTATCTCAAGTCCAATTTTTAAGCACAATTTAAGTAACAATTGTTGGCCCAAGAGGTACGAAGTGTATATAGTTTGTATGGACTGCGCCAGCAAATATGATTGAAAAAAAGAAATCTAGACGAAAAGCGTAATATTATTCTAAAACTTTATATAAAGAATCCATAATTCTCTGAGTTGATTGTTTGCCGATGTTCCTTTTTCTTCTGCATATATGCCTCTAATAAAAACTTCAGAAGAAAAACTATCATTCTCTTGGAAATTGTTTCCGAGTTGTTTCAGGCAATAGGTCATGGGATATCGAGTTCATTTCTTGAAAAGGTACGTGAAGTTGCAAAGCAATTCTTCGCTTTACCAGCAGAAGAGAAGCACAAGTACTCTCGAGCAGTCAATGAGTCTGAAGGCTATGGAAACGATGTCGTTGTGTCAGAAAAGCAAGTTCTTGACTGGTCCTATCGCCTTACTCTCAGGGTCTTTCCTCAAGACCTACGAAGGCTTCATCTTTGGCCCCAAAATCCGACTGACTTTGGGTGCCTACTTACCCCCCTCTATCTCATTTCTTTCTGTTAATTCCCATTAATTGCTACATTAGAAACTCATGAACTTGTAATTTTATAGAAGACTTCATGTACTGATGAGCTTGATGATAATTAATTTGAAGCAGATTTATAATTTGTTTTATATATATATTTATGGTGTAGAGAGGTGTTACATGAATATGGAACAAGGACAAAGACTGTGATCGATCTTCTGTTCAAGGCCATGGCAAAGTCACTGAAGTTGGAAGAGGATAGCTTCTCCAAACAATTTGGAGACCGCGTGTTGATGCAAACCAGGTTCAACTTCTATCCACCTTGTTCCAGACCCGATCAGGTTTTTGGCGTCAAACCTCATACAGACAGGTCAGGAATTACAGTTCTCTTGCAAGATGAAGAAGTAGAAGGTCTTCAAGTTTTCATACAAGACAGATGGGTTAGAGTTCCTATAATTCCCGATGCTCTTCTTATCAACCTCGGTGATCAAATGCAGGTAAATTTTTATTAAGGCCTTATGGCCAATTTGTATTTAGATGGGATGAGATGAGATGAGTTAAGATTAAAGTGAAAAGTTAAATAAAATATTGTTATATTATATTTTTTTTAATATGATTTTTGTATTTAAATTTGAAAAAGTTAAATTTTTTATATTATTTTGTATTAGAATTTGAAAAATGTGTAATGATTAGATGAGATTAAATAAGATGAGATTTTTTTTAAAAACAAATGGGGGTAAGTTCCTTCTTCCTCATCGGATATTCTTGCATGCATGTATGGATACTTTTTCAAAGGAAAATACTCCACTTTATTATATAAAAATAATTTCATAAATTGATACAATTTGATGTGATTGATCAGATTATATATAATATTACATTTTATTATAAAATACTAGATTTAATGGATTAAATTAAGCTACATCAATTTATAAAATTATTTTTATAATATATTTTTCTTTTATTGATATAACATTAATACCAATTTTCAAATTTTAACGTACGTGGTTGGATATATGCAGATAATGAGCAACGGAATATTCAAGAGTCCGATGCACAGGGTGGTGACCAACACAGAAAAAATGAGATTATCGGTGGCAACATTCAGTGAGCCAGAGCCACATAGAGAGATTGGCCCGGTGGACCGATTAATAGACGAGAAGAGGCCGAGGTTGTATAGAAATGTGAAGAATTATGGTGCTATCAACTACGAGTGCTTTCAAAAAGGGACTGTTGCTCTTGAAACAGTAAGAGTTTAAGTATGCATGCATCTGGAATTAGCTAAGCTAGAAAGCTGGGAATTTCATTGGCATATATAAAAACCAGCCTCATTATAATGTTAAGAATAAATTATGAATTTTCTGATCTGTTCCGTATTGAGCATATTGTATAATAATGTACGTACCATTAAGCTGCACGCAAGCTGTGGCTAAATTTGGAATATAATTAATTACAAACCTTGATCTTAAGAATAAGTTTACACAAAGACTTGTCTCGTATTTCTTTGTTCCTGCATGGCCCCAGGCCGTCAAGAGTGCCAAAACATGACAGTACTACCCAACTCTCTAACTCCATCAATAGGAATCTGCTTAGAATCACAAAGATGCAGGTGCAGATTGCACAAATACGTATGCAGTACTACAGCGTCATACTATAGGAAAAGCTAGCTAGTACTCTTTAAATTTTAACCCTAAATATTAGTTACTAGCTAGTCTTAATTACAGACAACGTGAATTTATAATATCTATTATATCTATTTTATAATAAAAAATAATTTTATAATCTAACATATCATCTCAACTCACATTAATTTATAGATTTATGTTTATATAATTTATTTGGCTCTAAAATATTTTAAAAAAAGAATGATATGTTAATTTAGTGACAAGACCGGCACTCTTCAATCTGATCTTGTGATTCTTGTTTTCTCCCTCCCTCGATCGTTTTTTCTTCAACGATTGGGACATATACATGCAATTAACAGAAAGGCCATCACATGATCTACAAAACCTGAATTCGGACGTTGTTTGAAAAGGACATGGAACCGGTTATCTTGTTTTTTTCGTGATCTCCTTATTTAGAATAGGTAGTGATAGGCTAACCACTCATTCACAATTTATAAATAATTTTAAATATAATAATATTTTTTATTAGATTTAACCAAATCAAAACAAAAGAAATTAAAATTTAATTTAAAATAATATTATTTTATTCTATAGTGGTATACAAATTGTTATTTATTACTAACTTAACATTTTCCATTTATAATACTCATGATGGTTCAATATAAATATTAACAATAGATGTCATTAACAATACATATCAGTAGCAATTTAAATAAAAATGCTTCATTATAAATGGATTTCAAGTTTTCAACCCCATAACGAGAGACGGTCTGAGACATATGCCAACATTTAGGGCATTTAAAATATGTCTAGTCAGTGATCTTTTACTTAAGAATAATACTACGTACAAGCAGATTTGTAAATTAATTTATGGACCAATACATACATATTGCCTGATTTCATATCTTTTACTTTAAATATAAGTATTTTATTAAACTCTATATTCTCACCTCAATATTAGTGCACAAAATTGTTTACAAATAGAATTTTTCTTTACCCAATTGCCGTTTTTTGTCTCTTGAAATCTAGGGTTCGATTCCCTTATCCGATTGTCTAGGGGAATAAAGAGCATTAAAAAATGCTCCAACACCTTTAAAACCACTGGTCTTTTTAAAAAAATAAAAGAAAAATCTATTTATTAATATTTTTTCATTATCATCTCATCATCTTATGATATGATATTAAATGATAAATTCACAAATAAAACATAATAAATAATTTCTAATCATCTACTGTAAATATATAGGCTGATAAGAGAATGATGAGAAAAGCTGAAATGATAAGTAGCATTACTTTTTTTTTTTAGAAATGATATGTACAAACTCCAAATCATATATAGGTCTCGCATAAGTTCTTTATAAAAAAGTGCGAAAACTCACTTTTTATGAATCTCACATTATTACAAAAGGCTGAAAGAACACTTCTCCTTGTGGGAGATAATAGCTTACGCATCAGTTTAGGAGTGGGCAGTGGGGCTCCGCCACCCCACTCCCACATGGCAGGGCGAGCAACCTTGCCCTGCATCTAGCCCCCCTTATATAATAGGGGCAGAGGACAGAGAGGTCAGAGGCAGACCTACAGCTAAGGTAGCTCCCCAAATTTTTTTAAAAAATTATTTTATTATATAAATATATATAATCTTGTTATATTTAATTAAAATCACTCCCTTAAATTAAAAAAATAAATAAAAAGTGCTTCCCAATACTCAAAAAATTATCATTTGCTATCTTTTTGAGAAAAAAATTGTCAAGAATTTCACTTCAGAAATGATAATATATCAATTTTATTTCATGAAAGATCTTTGTCGAGTTTAATTTAAAGAGAAAATCCTAAATTTATTTATTTATTTATTTATTTGTAATGGTCTCTAGCTAGCGAATTACGGAATGTTAAAAAAAATTATGTTATAAGATGATTTATAGATATATATTATTTGCATATAATTTTATGACGTATGATTATTTTTTTTTTCTTTTTGTTCTTTCTAATTCAAAGAAATAAAATAAAATAAATGAAGAAAGAAAAAGTATAATTATTGTTTTTTATATAGTCACGTGTAAAAAATACATATTATTTATACTCACACATATTATATATTTTGTCAATCGCCCTCCAAACATCAAATTCTAGTTTCGCCTCTGAGAGGTCCTAACCTCACCCTGCATTTCTCTCATCCCACCCCCGCTTATATATTTATATATATTTATATATATATATATATATCATATACATAAATATATAAATATTTCTATATATAGAAACATAAATATATTTATACGTAAATATATATTTATAGTTTACAAATCATGGATATATAAATGAATATTTCAATTTGTTAGACTTGTTTAAAAAATATGCACTAACAAATTTAAAAATTACATAATTTAAAAATTACAACTTACATGAAAAATGCACTAACAAATCTAGAAGTTAGATAGTTCAAAAATTAGTACACTATAATTTACATAAAATATGTACTAGTAAATTTAAAAATTATATAATTTTTAAATTATAGTCATATTTATAAAATTTAAATTTATAATTTGGGTCTAAAATTATTTTTAAGATGAAAAAAATATATATATTTGATCATTTTTAATCTTAAAAATAATTTTTAAATTTAATAAAATATAATTTATTTCTTAAGTGTACGTAAAGCGGGACGGATTGGAAATAGGGATAAAACATGAACGGACGCGTTCGTCGGTGTAGCGTGTACTGCTCTACGGATAAATGAGCAGATATCATTTTTGAGATCCTTTAGATTAGATTTGAGATCCTTTAAAAAAAAAAAAAAATCAACTGTATGAGGAAATGTGACGTTTACTTTATGGAATAATCTAAGCAGCAGCCCGTAAACGCAAGCCCAACGTCACACTCAGTAAAATTACCAGTCCACCCCTGAGACCCACGTGCAGCGCTCCCCTCTAATCCGCTTGGTGTCCTGAATCCCTGATCCTATTGCTGAACTCCCCGCACATCCCTCTAAGCTGCACTTCGGACATTGTGTACTGATTTTGATTTTAATGCACTTCAATATTCAAAATCAAAAATCTGTGATGGATAATTTTTAAATTTTGAAAATTTTCTTCCCACTTTGTTTAACTTGTAATTGCCTATTCAATTTATCACAAATTAGAAACGTTAATTTCTTAAAATTGATCATAAAAAAAAAACCTAATGATCAGATTTAGCACTGTTATTTTTAGATTGGCATGTGAAAAATGTTTTTCCCTAATTTATGTTCTTTGTAACTGCTTTCATGTATCAAAACGTATATCTAGTATACACTCATTTAATTACGATAACACTATAGAGATAAGAGTTTACTCATTCAAAACGTAGCATTTCTTGGAGATAAGAGTTCAGTAAAATATAGTTGGAGCTGTCTATTTAATTACAAATCAACTCATTTACTAATCATACAATAATATTATCAAAATATACACAAGCATTACAATTTGGTATCCTCTCATATAGAGATGAAATAGCACGAACAAATCAACCCCTCTTGAAACTGTCTATTGAATTTTTATAACTGATGGTTGATCTCATCTCCTTTACATCTTCAACTTGCTGATCCAATATTTTACTGTCTGGTTAATACACAAGGAAATGTAGTCATTATTATATCTAAACCCACAATCGATATTTAATATTCTAAAAAAATATATCCTAAATCAAGTTAACCGTTTAATAGGACAAACCTAAGTTCATCCAGCAATACAGAAAATTATTCTTGAACCTATAAGCCTCAAAATACTCACAAAAAAAAGTTCATCTGCCCTTCAAGAGGTACAATTTACAAAAATACACCATGATATTCAAACAAAATATGAACTGTATACTCCTTTTTATGAGATTCAAAAAATGTTTCTTCTCGTCATGACGGAGTTATAAGTATAAATCAAACCCTATAATTATCTACAATAAAACAACCCATTTGAGGCATAGAATTATGTAACTCATTTTTGCTTTAATCATAAAAAATGAATTAAGTAATTCATTTTTGCTTTGCAAATCGTCATTGCTTCAACAAACTGAGTTTGAAGGTTTAAAAAGAGTCTTTTTAAGTATTGTGGAATCTGTATGAAGTATTGGTTTCTATTCCAATAAAATGGATGGATCTAAAATATTTCTACAATTCTCTGAAATTCTACGTTGGAAAAAAAACAACTTTATTACATAGAAAATCTTCTAAACAGAAACATGATTATATCATTTACTAGGTTAAAAGAAATGTACGCATCAAAGACTAGAAAAAGGAAAAAAAAATTCCATTAATCAGAAATAATTAATCTGCAAGAAACCAATATCCATCTCACATAACTGTAAACTTTATGAAACAGAGTCGGATTGCAATTTGAAAGCTTCCATTTTTGTCAAGCTTATCTCATTTACTAGGTTAAAATAAATATACGCACACTTGAAAAAGGAAAAAAAAAATTTCCATTAACTTGAAAAAATAATTAATCTGCAAGAAGTCCATATAATCTGAAATAATTAAAATGCACCAACTAATCTGAGAAGTTTTTTCCATTAATGCAAGGTCTCATTTTTGTCAAGCTTATCTATGCCCTACATTCAATAAACCCTAGATAAAGCTGAAAACTCACTTATCTTAACAAAAAAAGAAAAACGTAGCCATAAAAATGGAAATAAACACAAAAAAATCCTTTATCGTCGGCGGCAAAGCAGAGCATTTCTGAGTTTGCGTTCACTGGCTTCACAGGGAGGAGCTGCTGAGTAGAAAAACTTGTTTTTCGGGGTGGCAATGAACAGACCGGCGACGTCTGTTGGTGGCGCGGCGCAAAGACGACAAAATCGGCGACAGTTGACAGTGAGGGCGATGCAGGAACGGTGAGCTTCGCGAGAGTGTGAGACACTAGGCTAAAAGCGTAAGAATCGTTCTTCGCACGTGTCAAATATTCAAATGTTAAAAAGTTAAAACGTAAAACGCACGTTTCGGTCATTTTTTATTAAAAAGAAAATTATTTATAGTATGACGCTGGGCTTATCCTATAGGGATGCCGCGTAGAACGTCTCTTACTTTATTTCCTCCTACAGTTGAATTTAAAAAAATCAAATCAAATCAAATCTTGGTTTGTTGAAATAAAGTAACCAACATTTGAGTGTTTTGGACGCAATGTTTTCTTTTTTGGACTCAATGTACGTATGAGGAAATGTGATGTTTACTTTATTTCCTCAAACAGTTGAATTTAAAAAGAAAAACAAAAACAAATCTAAAGGATCTCAAAAATGAAATCTGCTCATTAAAACACTTGTTGATCTTTTCCTATCATACATTGCGTCCAAAACACTCAAAAGTGTTTTGAATGTTGGTTTGTTGGTCTTATCATTTGGTATTGGCTATCAGGTTGGATGCCGTGGTGGTGCCTTCATTTGGTATTTGATTATCAAGTTGGATATATGCCGTGGTGTACATATATATGTATATATAGACACACACACACTAGCTGTGGTGGATCAACGTTAGGGACGTTTGTTAATAATATATATGAACTACATACGTGAGAAAATAAAATAATATATACATCAATCATGACATATCAATTGCACATCTCGAAATAATTTAATATACACATCAATGATAGTAATATAAATGGTAAAATAAAATAAACTATGTCTACATGTTAACTATACATCTTAAAATAAAAAGAATATACACATCCATTGTTGTAATACACATACCAAAATAAAATAAGCTAATTATATATCTCAACTATACATCTCAAAACAAAATCATATATGCATTAACCATAGTGGAAGGAGACCAATTTTATTTTTACTTTATGCATCAACCAGCATGTAGTTCTAGTTGGAGACCTTCGTAGTGTATGCTAGTTGGCATCAGTGGCTATGAACAAATAGGAAGCACATGCGGCAAGGCAAAATTTCACTACAAGAAAAAGAACTATAACTAACCAATTACCTGCATCCAAAATGGTTATTTGCATCCAAAACAAATTATTTTGGTTGTAAATAGCCTTTTTAGATACAATTAATTAGTTATTTATACACATTTTTCTTGTAGTGTTTAAAATTTAAAATTGCAAGCATGGTCTATATTCGAGCTGGGACACTATTTTAGTTTCCAAGTTTTTAACATGAATTTATGTAATCAGCTATATATGTTTTTTTTTTTATTATAGGTTATGGTTTGCATATGTTTACCATATGATCATTTTGGAATCTTCTGAAATAAGTTCTTAACATGTCATAAGTTGTAATGAATAACAAACAATCAACTTTTTTTTGTTATTCTCTTAAGAATATAAAAGTAACATGACTTTAGCCATTGTTTATAAATTATTACATATTCTAACATTTATTAGATCCCTGCAATAATGTTTATTGAAGGCCTGCAAGTTGCAGATATTATGTCTATCCAAATTGACCAACTCAATTTTCCTGGCTCTCTGTAACTGAATCTGCTAATAAGATTGAACTCAACACCTCATAGCAAAGTAGAAGATAACAAAGAGTATGAGAGCATGATTACTGACCTTGGCATCATCTACCCAGAATTGACTCTGAACATTCTCAAAAGCAGATTCATTATTTCCTAACATCATTGCCATTGTTTTCCTTCCTATTCTTGCACTATAACAATAAAAGAGAAAACCAATAAACCATGAAATTTGAAAGTTGATATTTTGGGCTAATCATGCAGATTCTTTAATCTTGACTACAAAAGCATCAAAAATTTGCAAATGAATAAATCCTCACGAAGCATTGGCATAATTGAAGTTTGAACAGTTAGTTGTGCCAAACAAAAATCACTAGGTTGCAAGATAATAGATGAATATGAAGGGAGAGGCAATGAAAGCAAGTGACAACAAAATTAGAATTACAAATTAAAATAATAAAGAAACATTGTCCAACTAAATTGCTAAAAAATATCAAGAATCATAACCTAAAATCCATTGGCATTGACAAAAGAACGAACCCAATATTAGCTTTGTTGGAGGAGTCGAGGACCAACCACATTGAAGAAACCAATTCTTTGTCATCCATTGAAGTATTAAGTAATGACTAAAGAACAATTCATAGTAATTTATGCAATCAAATAAAATCCCATTAAAATGTTCATAGTTAGAAGCAAGTAAACAAAAGAAGTACCAAACAAAAACAATATTATCTTAAGAGAGCATTTTCTAACTTTCAATGTTTCATAAGCAATCAAAGATTTTATTAAAAATGCAAAGACATAGTCCAGATACATAAGAGTATACTACAAGAGAAAATTATACTTTTTTATAGGATATATGTTGGGTTTTTCATTGCCCACAAAATAAAGAGAAAATCTGGTGATCGGTTCGACTGATCTCCTATTAAAAACGGTTCCAATCAAAATATAATAAAAAACACAATAAAAATTTTAAAAAATATTATAAAAATAAAATAAAATTTAGAAAACACAATAAAAAATAAAATAAAATAAAAAATACAATAAAAAAATAATATAAAGATGATTTACGTGATGAATAGGGAGCATTCGGCCTCAACCCAGATGGAGCCGCCGCCGGCCATAGTGGGCGACACCGCCAATGCTATCGAGACCATGAACCCATTTCGGATTTAAGCCTGCGTGGGGCAGACCGAAGGTTGCCGGGAGTTGTCGTCGCAGGGGTGAGATCGCCGGAGGCGACCAGTCTCAATGGCATGGGCGGTATCGCCCACTATAGCCGGTGGCGGCGGCAACCCTTTTTGTATGGGAGTCGGTTTAGACCGACCCCAGCGTCTCCTTAAAATAAATGGGTGTAGACATCTAAAAAGCCCAACACTTTCTAAGATCATCACATCTTATATGTAGAGGTGCAAATGGTCTGGTCCGGTCCGGTCCGAAAAATTTGTGGACCGATTCCATTCGGTCCAAGAATTCTCTCACCCTGGACCGGACCGAACAGGAGTTCGGTCCATACCGGTCCGGTCCAATTCGGTCTAGGGGCGGTCCGGTCCAGTCTAGGGGTGCCCCATATGATTTAATGGGCTAAATTTAACCTAAAATTCTATAATGATTAAATATTTTTTGGGCTCAAATTTAATTACTATAAATTATAATATGTTAATATTATAAGAGTATATATTATATATTAATATGTTAGTATATATTATATATTAAGTATATTAGTAAATTATAACTAATAACACTATAAATAATAATATGTTTATATTATAAGAATATATATTATATATTAATATGTTAATATATATTATATATTAACATATTAATTTATATTAATATTAATATTATAATTTATATACTATTTTTATATATACATATATAAATATATAGATATATGTGGAGTTTGGTCTGGTCCGATCCGGTCCAGGGGGAGAAATTCTTTGGACCGGACCGGACCGGAATTAATCGGTCCATATAAAATTTGGACCGGACCGGACCGAATTCCATTCGGTCCGGTCCGGTCTCGGTCCGGGACAACCAATCCGGTCCGGTCCACCGGTCCGATCCGGTCTTTTTACTCCCCTACTTATATGGCATCCAAAAATTGTGTTCATTGTTCCACGATAAGATTGTATTTCATAAGATAACTTAGATATTTTAATTTGATTGGAGCATCTAAAGTTAAGATATACATCACTTTCATGGAACAAATGCTTAGAAACAAACACCCAAAAGATGTCATATAGGAAGGCACAATTGAGAAGAACAGTACCCACCTATGCTTCAAGTTAAAAGAGAGGGAGAGAGAAGGGAATACTTGGCAGCTAATCTCACAGTAGTGAGACCATTCAGTGGCCATATGGTGGTGGATCTAAGCTGCGAGTTTGTCTCCTTATTTTGACCACTCATCTATTTTTATTTTTTTAATATTTAAGGAAGTGGTTTTTAGTGTATTAATATATTTTTTATTATTTAAAAATATTTAAATATGTTAAAAAAATAAAAAGTGAAATTTGTAAGCACACTAGCATTTTCCTTTAAAAAATAATATATTTTATTGACAAGACTGGCATTCTTCAATCTCATGTGGTTGCTGTTATCTTTTTAAAGTGCTTCTACATTTATATAAGCGAGATCCGGACTAGTGTGAAAAAATCTTTTTTTTATGTGATTTATATTTTTAATTTATATTAAATATTTTTAAAACTCATATCATTATATTAAAATACATCTTTAATCAATAAATTAAAGAAATATAAAAAATTATAAAACTTAAATCAAGATTCTTGTATGTGACTTTAGGTCTTATTTATTTTTATAAATGAGATAAGATGAAATGAGATAAATTGATATAAAAGTTAAAAATTAGATAGAATATATTTTTATTTTAAGATTTAAAAAAATTAAATTATTTATATTTATTTATGCGATAAATTTAAAAATTTATAAATTAAATAAGGTAAGGTAAATTAATTTTTTTTTCTTAGAAAAAAGGCGTTAATATTTCTGTTTCTCACTTGCTCGATCGTTTTTTCTTCAATGAATGGACGTATACATGCAAATTGAAAGGCCATGGCCCATCACATCTGAAAAACCTAAAGTCGGTTTGGAAAGGCAGATAATCTTGTTTTCTTGTCTCCTTATTTTAGAATGGATAGTGATGGGCCATCACATCTGAAAACCAAAAAAGAAAGGCCATCACATCTCAAAAACCTAAATTCGGTATGGAAAGGACAGGTAATCTTGTCTTCTTGTCTCCTTATTAGAAATGAGTAGTGATAGGATTAACTATTTTTATTTAACATATCAAATCACATCCAATTAAAAATTAAAATCAAAATCCAATTTATAATAATAATATTTTATTAAATAGTTGTATCAAAATTATTATTAATTAGTACCGAGTTTATCATTTTATTTATAACAATCATGATGGGTCATTATAAATATTAACAATAAATATCATTAACAATTTAAATAAAAATGCTTCATTATAAATCGATTTCAAGTTTACAACCCATAACTATTTTTATTTTATAGTCTAATTAATAAGAGAAGGCAAATGAAATGGAGAGAGATTGAATTAAAAAAAGATTATTATTGAAGGAGATCAATCAAGTCTAGTTGTTCAAGCAATCAACAATCAAGAACCTACCTCAAACTGGATAATGGAAAGTATTATCAGAGACTTAAAACATCTTTCTTGACAATTTTTAAACTTGAAAAGTTGTAAAAAACCATCAAGATAAAAATTGATGCAAGCACAATTTGATGTAATGACAACTTTAATACATACCTATGGAAACATTCCACTGATCATCACAATTCCTTCTTGCTTGTTAGATTTTCATAATGGGAAAAACATACATCTATCTGTGTAATTATTTAATCAAGACCTTTGTAGTCCTGTCTGTTTTCATTAATATATTTGAAGCTTGCTTTAAAAAAAGTGGAGAGAGGGTCTGAGACATATTCCGACATTTAGGGCATTTAAAATGTGTTTTGTTGGTGATCTTTTATCCAATTGTCATTGTTTTATTTTGGAAAATGAGAGTACTCCCAATGAATTTTTCATCATATTCTTTAAAATACATTATCAAAATCTACATTTTTTATTTTACACACTGACTTTTATAATATGTTATCCATTAGCTTATTTTTTTTTTTAGATCATTTAAATATATTTTTTTAGCCTTTTTAAATATTTCTTTTCTATCAATAAATTTGTAATGTCCATATATCTTTTTATATTTGCAATATATATTATTTACAATATAAGATAATTCAGTCCTATACACATAACATAAAAATATATAAGCCAAATTAATAAAAATTAAAAATAAAGTCAAAATATGAAAAAATCGAATAAATAATGTTTTCAAGATATTTTTTTAGAAAAAATAGAATAGAGGTGTTCTAAATGATGAATAATAAAAGGAATTTGTATTAAAATCATGTAAAAGTAAATAAAAATGAAAGAGTAAATGAAGTATAAATAATTAAAAAATTATTTAAAGGATAAATAGTAACTAGCTGCTACATATAGAAGATTATTGTAGCAATTTATATTTTTATATGATTGATGGAGCTCACTTTATTAACCATTTCTCAAATAACTTACATTTTTTGTATTATACATAAGCCATTGAAAGTACTCTCATGTTCGATTCCTTTATCCGGTTGCCCAGGGGAACAAAGGGCATTGAAAATGCTCTAATACCTTTGAAACCACGTGCGTTTTTATTATTATTAACCTTACAATTTACAATTGAGGATTGAGATTATACAAAATTATTCATTTTATAAATTGACGTGATTTTTATGATTTATTAGATTTATTTTATAATAAAAATAATTTTATAATTTAACGAACTCGTATCAATTTATAAAATTATTTTTATATAATTCATTTGTAATTAAAATATTTCTCTTTACAAACCAATCCTTGCTCTATAACTATTTCAAGTTTTAGCTAGTACTATGTTACGAGCCTTGGCAACGGAACGAGTTAATGGGGGTTCAACTGGAAAGGACGACGGATCAAGCCTCCGTGCCTTACCTATGTTGAATAAAATGACAAGAAAGATAATCTTGGCTTGATGAGGAACCCGCCTCTTCAAACAAGTTTGAGAATAATTTCGTTATTTTCCATTCATCATCTTCTTACAAAGTTATAGCCCTTACGTCAATCAACTAATCAAAAATAAAGCATAATACGTAAATTAAATGCTGATTGATGTATTCCAAAACAGGACAATATTGCCAAACTAGAATATTTCTTAGACTTGCTGGAAGTTGATTATGTTGGGCGCTCCTCCCATATTCGCAATGCACCTTCCTTATTTGGTCCCCGTAACATACTACGTCTGAATTATAAATTATTGTAAGTAGTTTAACCTCAAGGAGCACCACAGCATGGCTCTTCCTTCTGTTGAAGAAATGTCGATCAAGGGCGATGAACCTCCGGCTGAGTACATCGTTAAAGATTCCGCCTTTGGATCTATCGAGTCTGCTCCCTCTTTGGGTTCCATACCCATTATCAATATCGGTCTCTTCTCTTCCCTATCTCCATCAAATGATCATCATCATCCTAAACAAGTTGAGGATGAACTTGAGAAACTAAGATCTGCTCTAAGCTCAGGAGGATGCTTCCAGGTTATCATCACTTTTAATTGTCTCTCTAATTAACTTGAATTTGTTTTCTTCAAAAATTTAGATCTTTCTGCTTGTTTTCAAAAAGATCGCCTTGTTTTTTTTAGCTAATTTTCTCCACCTAGATAAATCCCTTGCTTTTCTTGTTTTATCCAACCGGCCGGATACTTGCTTTCTCTATGTATCCAATCTGTATTTGTATTAAAACTAAAAAAAATGATACGAATATAAAGTACGGAAACCTTTACCATGGATGTTGGTTCATATTTATTATTTACCAAATAATGCTACCAAACCACTCTGAAATTCCTGTACAGTTTTTCATCCCCCCCCCCCTTCTCTCTCTCTCTCTAGTCTCTCTCTGTGGTTTTCTTTCTTTTTTTTTTTTTTTGGTTTTCTGGTATGAACAGTGATCAGATCCATTGCATGGCTTCCATGGATCACCCTTCCCACCCTTCCGTTGTTGTGGAAGATGATCGTTTGGTTACTTGTGGAAGATGAATATCGTTTGGTTAATTGACTTGTAGGGGTAGCTGCGCCTTCGCTTTTCTGGGTTAAAAATTAAAGAAGTAGTTCGATCTTGCTGCTTTTGAGTGCGGGCTTAAGTCCATTCTATTGAAATTAAACGATAGCCCATTCAGCTTGATTGTCCAAATTCACTTTTTCTGGCCCAATTATCCAGGTCGTTCTCCTCTTTTAGCCTTTTCGGGCCCAGTTCTTTGCCTGCTTTCTAGAGTTCAAACATATTGTTTAAGTTAATAAAAAATTTAAAGAGAAGCATGTACATCCTGTACACCCTCTTAAAAATTTGATTTTATATTTTCATATTTTTTTTATTTTATATTTAAAAATTTTTAGTATGCAGGAAAGTGTGCAGACTTTTGTATATCATAACTTGGAAGTTTAACCTTTTGGATCTAATTCTTTTCTTGGGCCATACAACAATTCGGCCTGTTTCAGTTTCTACACGGCCCAACTACATTTCTGTCCAGTTTTCTCCTTTCAGCCCCGACTCCAAAACTTTCAACCCAATTTGACTATATCAAATCCAATTTGGACGACTTTGGGTCAAATTAATAAAATTTTGACAATTGATGTTATTTTTTAGGCAAAAGTCAAGTCACAATAGTACATAGGAGTGGTACAAAGTAGAATTCAACTAATTTGGTTGAGAATTGAAAGGAATGAACCATTCCACTGTCGTTTTTCTTCATTTATAGCCCTAATTCTGCCTATTTTCTTGTGAGTTGTTTCCAACTTGTTTCAGGCAATAGGTCATGGGATATCAAGTTCATTGCTTGACAAGGTACGTGAAGTTGCAAAGCAATTCTTCGCTCTACCAGCAGAAGAGAAGCACAAGTACTCTCGAGCAGTCAATGAATATGAAGGCTATGGAAACGATGTTGTTGTGTCAGAAAAACAAGTTCTTGATTGGTGCTATCGCCTTTTTCTCAGGGTCTTTCCTCAAGACCTAAGAAGGCTTCATCTTTGGCCCCAAAATCCAACTGACTTTGGGTTCCTACTTAGCCCCCTCCATCTCATGATATCTTTCTGTTAATTATTCCCATTACTACATTATAAACTCATGAACTTGTTTTATAGAACTAAGAGTACTTGTGATGATATGATTAATTTGAAACAGATTAATTTATTTTTGGTGTAGAGAGGTGTTACATGAATATGGAACAAGGACAAAGTGTGTGATGGATCTTCTGTTCAGGGCCATGGCACAGTCACTGAAGTTGGATGAGGATAGCTTCTCCAAACAATTTGGAGAGCACGCATTGGTGCAAACCAGGTTCAACTTCTATCCACCTTGCTCCAAACCCGATCAGCTTCTTGGTGTCAAACCTCATACAGATAGGTCAGGGATTACAGTTCTCTTGCAAGATGAAGAAGTAGAAGGTCTTCAAGTTTTCAAACAAGACAGATGGCTTAGAGTTCCTATAATTCCCGATGCTCTTCTTGTCAACCTCGGTGATCAAATGCAGGTAAATTAATATTAAGTTCGTTCTTCCTTATTCCAAATTAGATGTTAAATATTCGTGACAAATTATTTTTAACGATATTGATGATTATTGACCACGAAAACAGATTTTTTTAAACAAGAAATAGGTCACAACGAGTAAACAGTTTTTAACTTATAGTGACGTGGGTATTGTTTTCAAAATTATAACATGGTAATTGGATGAAGATAATGAGCAACGGGATATTCAAGAGTCCGATGCACAGGGTGGTGACCAACACAGAAAAGATGAGATTATCAGTGGCAACATTCATTGAGCCAGAGCCAGATAGAGAGATTGGCCCCGTGGAACTCCTAATAGACGAGAAGAGGCCGAGGTTATATAGAAATGTGAAGAATTATTGGACTATCAACTACGAGTGCTTTCAAAAAGGGACTGTTGCTCTTGAAACAGTAAGAGTTTAAGCATGCATGCATCTGGAATTACCTGACTAGAAATAAAGCTGGGAATTTCATTGGCACAAAAACCAGCTTCATATATATAATGTTAAGAATATATAATTTCATGGCAAGTGGGTGGTTCTCACTGCTAGCTTCAATTCCCCATTGTTAATTTTATGCATGTTGTGGATCAATCAATCGGCGTGATTATTGTTATAAGTATGTAATAAATGTCGATATTTCTGTTTGGAAACCATTGTTGGTAACTGAATACCAAAACAGACCGTTACATAATTTGTATCGACTAATTTTGCTCATATATTTCATCATTAACTTCCACGTTTTTTGCTGCTCTTTAAGAGAGAGAGAGAGAGAGAGAGAGAGAGAGAGAGAGAGAGAGAGAGAGAATAATTGTGAATTTTCTTTGTTCAATATTGAGCAGATTGTATAAGAATGTACGTACGTACCTTAAGCAAAGCGGTGGCTATATTTGGAATATTATAAACCTTCTTAAGAATAAGTTTACACAAAGACAGCTTGTCTCGTATTTCTTTGTTCCTGCATGGCCCCAGCCCCAGGTGAATAATGCCAACACATGACATGACCAGCTCATGAGCTGATCTCCAACTCCAATATTAATAGGCAGCTGCTTTAAATCATAAAGATGCGCGCGGGTGCAGATTGCACAAATCTGCATGCAGTACAGCATCATAGGAAAAGCTAGTCTTCAACCGTAAATATTAGTAACTCTTAATAAAAGACAACGTTCTCATTCTATTACATTAATTATGTCAAATAATTAGTGATCTTTATAAACAATTAATTTAATTAATAGCATAACGTTTTTAACCAGAGTATTACATCCCACATATATATTCATATATTGTAATGCTTTAATCATAAAAAAAATTATATAAAAAATAAATGTACGTATAAACTGACATACTAATTTGACGCGATATATATACTAATTAGATTGTAAGATTACTTAATTTTTATCGTAAAATAAATCTGATCTATTATTATTAATTATTATTATATATATATATAAAAGCATATCATTTTATGAAGTTTTTTTGTAGTTGAATTATAATTCACTTTGCTTTGAGATTAATATCTAAAAAAATTTCATCTACCAATTAATAAATGGATTTTATTCTTAAGACTCCTTTATATAATTGTGTTGCAGAAACGCTTGTAATAAGAATTTTCCATCAGTACTAAAATAGATCGACGTGGTTATCCACTGCATGTAAACCACGTCATGCATATGTACATTGGCCACGTGCATCTAGCCTGTCACCCCTAACACGTGATCTGGCCGACTAATGCATGCACTTGAAAGATTCAAACAGAAGAAGACTCAGACCAATTGTCTTCTTCCCTAATTGTAAAGATAATTATTGGCAAAAATGGAGGTCGTACGTCTCTTCTCTGATTAATAATACAGGCAGTACTCCGGCCAATAATACCAACACAGACATAAACCGTAAACGCCATCATTATAATAAGTTAAATTAAGGCCGGAAAAACTTTGGAGCTATTCTTCAAAGGAAAAATTAGACCGATCTCAGTATAATCGCATAATTAACAGAGATCAGAACTCTTCGTTTCCAGCTTGTTGATAAAGGAAAGAACAAAAGAAATTAAGATATGTTTTTTCTTGGAAAGACCAGCAGTAGTAGTACGTACTGAACTTTATGATCAATCTCTGTTTGCTGTTTTCGATCTCCCTCATCATCATTCTTCTTCTATGATTCAATGACTCAGACGAATCTACAAACCCAATTAATGAGCATTAATCATATCTCTCTAATACTTAATTTGAGCATTTAATGAGGATTATTAATGAGCATTTACATATTTGACTTATTTAGTTTTTTCTTTTTTTTAAAACTTAGTTTCTTTTCATTTTATTAAGAATCCATAAAAAATTCAAAGAAATAAGTAAACAAGAAAACCATTTCTTCTTAAGGGGTGCCATAAACTGAAAATAAATGGAAAAAAAAAACATAACATAATAATTAAAAGAACTAAATATAGTGTAAGAAATGGTAGAAAAGCAGAGAAGGGACGTTCGAGAGCAGAGTTCCAATGGAGAAGAAGAACTATTTTCCTCTGGTGTGTATTGAATATCCTGGAACAATGTACATTCCTCTTTACAACTAAAAGAATCGTATATGTACAAATAGAACGAGACAAAACTGAATAACAAACTATCCTAAGTGGCCTATTGTAATTGGTATACGGCAGAGGAATAAAAGTAAAATACATTATTTACACAATAGCCATCAACGACTTGTAGCTTCATGTAAGCAACGACTTGCAGCTTGGGATGTATCTTCTAACACCCCCGCAAGATGGAGAATAATAATTTACTATTCCTATCTTGGTCATATGTGAATAAAACAGATAAGAGGGTAAAGCTTTTGTAAATATGTCAGCAAATTGAGTATGAGACGAGACATGAGCTGTAGTGACATATCCAGCCTGGATTTGATCTCGTACCAAGTAACAATCAAGCTCAACGTATTTCGTTCTTTCATGAAATATTGGATCAGCAATAATGTGTAGTGCAACTTGATTGTCACAAAAGAGAAATGAAGCATAAGGGTGAGAAATCCCCAGGTCAGTGAGGAGATAACGCAACCAAGTTCATTTTGAGCATGTGGCTGTCATAGTTCTATATTTAGATTCAATGAAAGATCTAGAAATGACTATTTGTTTCTTGGATTTCCAATAAACTAAAGAATTGCCCAAAAATATACAATAACCTGTTGTTGACCGATGAGTGTCCGGGCAAAATGCCCAATCCCAATCACAATGGAACTGAGAGGAAGAGGGGAAGAAAAGGCCTTGACCAAGGGTTGTTTTGATATATCTGAGGAGTTTGTAAGCTGCTGCCAAGTGTGATGATGTTGGACTATCTATAAATTGGCTCAAGAGTTGCACAACAAAACATAAATCCGGTTTGGTGATGGTTAAATACAATAACCTCCCAATTAACCTACGAAAGATGCTAGCATTATTGAGAGGAGTTTCTTCATTTTTGTGAGTTTAAAATTCTGATTTATGGGAAGCTTGAGTGGCTTGCAACCAAGCATGCCCAAATTAGCCAAAATGTCCAAGGCATATTTCCTTTGATATATGTGAATCCCTTGAGAAGATCTAGTGATTTTCAAGGCCAAAAAATACCTCAAACAGTCAATGTCTTTTATTTTGAATTTAGTGTTCAAAAATAATCTAAGCGAGGCAATGGATTGTTGACAAGTAGTAGCAACTATAATGTCATCCATGTATACCAAAAAAGCAGTATAGGAAGTAGTATCATGCTTAGTGAACATGCTATAATCAGTTTTAGATTGGACAAAGCCAAATTCAATGAGAGATGAAGAAAATTTGGCATACTATTGCCGATAGGCTTGTTTAAGCCCATAAAGACTCATGTGGAGCCTACAAACTTGGTTGGGTTGACCTTTGGAATACCCAGGTGGCTTTTTTATATAAATCTCCTCTGTTAAATCATCATTTAGAAAAATAATATTTACATCGAATTGATGTAAAAACCAACATTTAACAGGTGAAATGGCAAGTAAACACCTCACAGTAACAAGTTTTGCAATATGTGAAAAAGTTTTGGTATAATCTATACCTTCAAGTTGTTTGTAACCTTTAGCCACTAAATGAGCTTTTAATCGTTCCACAGTACCATCAGATTTAAATTCAACTTTGTACATACTTACAATCTATTGCGTCTTTCCCTATAGGTAAGTCAGTAACTGTCAAAGTATGATTTTGTTCCAAGGCAACAATTTCAACTTCCATGGCTTGACACCAACCAGATTCTTTCAAAGCTTGCTTGTAGGAACTTAGTTCAAAATGAATTGAAATAGATGAAGTAAAAGTTTGATATGAAGGAGCAAATTTATGATAAGAAATGGAATTAGATAAAGGGAAATGCTTACCATTGTCATCAGAAGACATGCTAGAACCCGATTGATGAGGTGAATTAAAGAGGACTTGTTGTCAATGAAATTCTTGGAGATATTTAGGAGCTGTTCTTTGTCGGGTGGACCTTTCAAGGGGGGCAGAGGAAGGTTGAGTAGGTTCAAGGTTAGATGCAGGTGAAGGCTGGGAAGAAAAATGATTGTTTGGGTAGGTAAACTGTGTGATAAAATAGGGGATTGGATAGTAGTGGGGTTGAGGGTATTTGAGGGAGTTTCTTCAAGGTATATGTGAGGTTGAGGCTGGAAAATAGGAAATTGCACAGCAGGGGAAGGTTGAGGAGTAGAGGAGGAAATGAGGTATTTGAAAAGAAAAAATAGTATAATGAAAAATAACATCCCTAGAGAGAGAAATTGATTGTGTTTGAAGGTCTAAGAGTTTATATCCATTGGTTTTAAAAGAATAACTAAGAAATACACATTGCTGACCTCTAAGGTCAAACTTCTTTCTATGACTTGAAATAGTAGCTCAAAACATAAGGATCCAAAAATTCTCATATGAGTGTAATGTGGTTTAGAATTAAAAAGAACCTCATATAAACTTTTATTTGATAAAAGGGGAGCAGGGATGTGGTTTATTATATATGTGGTTGTCAAAAGACGGTGATTCCAGAATTTTAAAGGTAAAGCAGCTTGAAATCTGAGTGCACGAGCTATATTTAATAAATGTTGGTGTTTCTACTCAACATTATCATTTTGTTGAGGAGTTTTAACACATGTTTTGTGATGAATGATGTCTTTGTTGTTAAAAAAGTCTTTCATTTGGAATTCAACACAATATCACTTCTTAAAATCTTAATTTTTGTACCAAATTGAGTTTCAACTAAATGATAAAAAGACTCAATGCACTTACGAGTGTCAGCTTTGGTCCTAAGCAAATAAAGCCAAGTGGTTATAGAAAAATCATCCACAATTGTTTAAAAAAAAAATTGAACCATCATAAGCAATAGTAGAAATAGGATCCCAAAGATCACAATGTATCAATTCAAATTTTTGAGAAGAAACATGAGAGCTTTCTAAGAAAGGAAGACAATGAAATTTAGCCAAATGGCAAATAGACTAAGGTTTTTCATTAACTTTGGAGATGTGTTTCTTGACAAGAGGATCAGTTATTAACTGTAACCTAGAATTGGATAAATGACCAAGGCGACAATGCCATAGGTTAGAAACATTAGTAGTATCTATGTGTGCAGTTGTAATGTTGAATGCTTTTATGTCTTGATGAGAAAGCTGGGAAAGAAAGGTTGATAAAGCTAATGGAGGAACTGCTATGCATGTCAAATGATATAGACCATTCCTTAGCTCACTCTTCCTAATCGTTATCCAAGAATGTAAATCCTGAATGAAACAATATTTTGAGAAGAAGAGTAAGCAAAAAGTTTGAGATGTAGCCAATTTGGTGCATGGTTGAAATCAAGTTAAAAGTAAAAGGGTACACAAAAGACATCCCTCAAGAGAAGCTTCTCGTTTACTTGAATGTTACCAAAATACTCAGTGGCACCTGTGTCTAAAATTCAATTGAAAAAATTATTTTGTGTGTGTGTGTGTGTGTGGATAAGCAGAAAAACTACCAACCATCTTGGATGAGGAAAGTGGAGAAGGGGAGGGCTGAGTTTGCTAAGCAGCAGCAGCAATGGAAGTGTCTTTAGTTGGTAGCAAAGCCATAAATTGCTAATATTGCAGCTTGGTTAAACCCACCATTTCGTCATTGGCACCATCAAAGTCAAAATGAATAGAAAGAACAGCTTGATTAGCAGTTACACTGAGGACTAAGGTTTGTTGTGGAATTTATGACCTAGAGGGTAGCCATGTAATTTATAGCAACTCTCAATTGTGTGACTAGAAACATTGCAATGAATGCAAATAGGCATTTCAACATTGTCAAGCTTAAAATAATTATCGACAGAGTGGCCATTAATTTTTGAGTGAGTGCAAAATGGGCGTTCTTGTTTAGAGGATGAGTTGGTCTTTGTAGTGGGTTTGGAAGGGGAATAGGGTTTTTTGTGCACAGAAAACCTTGCGCATTGCTCGAGACCAAATTTTGTAGTTGTCTATGGTGAGGGGTTTTGAAACCAGAATAATGGCAGAGCTATCACCATGGTCGAGACGGAAGGGGTTGGATGGGTCACTAAAATTCAGGTAACGAGACAAAGTGTTTACATTATTGTCTGAGTGAGAAGTGGGGGAATTTGGTGGGATATGAGGAAGAATGTTTTCCATGGAGGTGAGCTTTCAGTGACTCTAATACCATGTAAGAAATGGTAGAAGAGCATAGAACAGTTCAAGAGCAGAGTTCCAATGGAGAAGAACTATTTTCCCCTGGTGTGTATTGAATATTCTGGAACAATGTACATTCCACTTTACAGCCCTATTGTAATTGGTATACAGCAGAGGAATAACAGTAAAATACATTATTTACACAATAGCCATCAACGACTTGTAACTTCTTGTAAGCAACGACTTGCAGCTTGAGGTGCATCTTCTAACATATAGAAGTCGCGTGTTACAGAGTTGTGAATTGTAATTTTGTTATGGGTTCAAACATCTAGTTTCAAGGCAACCAAATCTGAAGAAATAAAAGAGCATTTCTTCTTGATGAATGATGAGTGTTCATAACCGAAAAGAATTAAAGTTCAATAAAAAGTAAAATAAATCAGTTAGATATGTAAATGCTCATTGAATGTTCAAACACGTGTTAATAGAGAGATCATGTATGCGATTAATTGAACCCTAACAGATGCAAATAAGGATATTCTATAAAGTTATGATTTAGATATATTTTATATAATATAATCTAAAGAGAAAGGCATATGCATCAGTAGTAATTCGTTTTGTATTTAATACGAGAAATAATATTTATAATTTTAGGATATGCAAATTTTGTGTATTTTTTAAAAAATAATAATATTACATATAATCCTAAAATACATAAATGCCAAATAATTATTTTGAAAAAGAGTGTACTGATCTACTATTTAAAAAATTATTATTTTTTATATAGGTTCCGTACATCATGTTTTACTCACTTTTCTTAAAATAATTATAGAATACTTGCACAATTCACAATTTGAAATATTAAAATATTATTTCTCATAAATAAATAAAAAATGTCAATATGATACTCACATAAAAGAAATAAATTTTTAATTCTAATTCTAGCACTCTCAATAATTTTAAGAAAGGTAGACAGAACTGCAAAGCATTAAATGTTAAACTCCATTAAATTCAACTAATTAAATTCACATAACGTATTTGATATTGAAAGCCATGGCCACTTTAATGTGCATTTTTGGAGCCCACCTGAATCCAGCTCTCTATATATTAGACAATTGAGGTTGGAGACTGGAAACGGTACCACTAAAGAAAATCTAATTAGCACTTCTTTTAAAGCTCTAGAATGGCTCTCCCTTCTGTTGAGGCGATTGCACTCATGTCCAAGAGTGTTGAGGAAATATCGATCAAGGGAGAAGAACCCCCTCTTGAGTTCATCGTTAAAGATTCCACCTTTGGATCTATTGAGTCTTCTCTATCCTTGGTTTCCATTCCCATCATCAATATCAGCCTCTTCTCTTCCCCATCTTCATCACATCTTGATCCCAAACAAGTTGAGGATGAACTTAACAAACTCAGATCAGCTCTGAGCTCTGTGGGATGCTTCCAGGTTAATTTTTATTTTTTTTCTTAGTTAACTTGAATCCCCTTTTTTTCTTCTGCATAATTAGTTAGCCGTAATAGCTTAGAGAGAGAGAGAGAGAGAGAGAGAGTTTCTCCCCAAGATCCCTTGTTTTTCATAGGCCATGCAACTGATCTGAGTCTCAGCCCGGACTCCAAAACTCTAACTGGCTTAATCCGACAATATCGGCCAGTCCCACCTTGGTTAAGAATTTAGAATAAGAAATGAACAGCAGTTCGTTTTTCCTCATTGATTTCCTTTCTGCATCTAATAGATCTTTGCTTTGTCTCCTTCCTTTTCTTTTGAATTTGTTTGAATGTTTCAGGCAATTAGTCATGGGATTTCAAGTTCATTTCTTGACAAAGTACTCGAAGTTACAAAACAATTCTTCGCTCTACCAATGGAAGAAAAGCAAAAGTATGCCCGAGAAATGAACAAGGGTGAAGGGTATGGACATGATGTTGTAGTGTCAGAAAAGCAAGTTCTTGACTGGTCCTATCGCCTTGTTCTCAATGTATTTCCAGAAGACCAAAGAAGGCTTGAGCTTTGGCCCCAAAACCCAACTCACTTTGGGTACTTAATTAACCCCATCTCATTTCATTTCTTTCTTTTTCTCTTCTGAAATTTGCAGACCTGCTTTAATTGATATAGATTTATGAAACTTTATTGCAGAGAGATCTTTCATGAATATGGAACAAGGATAAAGTCTGTGATGGAGCTTCTGTACAAGGCCATGGCAAAATCATTGAAATTGGAAGAGGATAGCTTCTCAAAACAATTTGGAGAGTGTGCATTGATGCAAACCAGGTTTAACTATTATCCACCTTGTTCCAGACCCGATCAGGTTCTTGGCCTCAAACCTCATACAGATAAGTCGGGAATTACAGTGCTTTTGCAAGATGGAGAAGTAGAAGGCCTTCAAGTTTTCATAGAAGACAAATGGGTTAGAATCCCTTCAATCCCCGATGCTCTTCTTGTGAACCTTGGTGATCAAATGCAGGTAAATTTCTCCTAAATTTTAACTTTAATCTATACTATATACCGTCGTAGAATATGTAAATATTTTGTAATCGCTTTAAAAAATATTAAAATTTATTATCAATTTTTTTTTTTTTTGTGCAAGTCTCATATTTATTTAATTTCTTTTAAAGTGATTATGCAATAATTATATATTCACGACTGCAACTTTCATTTCACTCCCTATCATTATTCGGACATACGCATTTGTAACTCAATTGATTTTGCAGATAATGAGCAACGGAATATTCAAGAGTCCAGTGCACAGGGTTGTGACCAACTCAGAGAAGATGAGAGTTTCAGTGGCAACGCTTAGTGAGCCAGACCCAGAGCGAGAGATTGGACCTGTGGAGTTCTTGATAGACGAGAAGAGGGCGAGGTTGTATAGAAATGTGAAGAACTATGGAGCTATAAACTATGGATGTTTTCAGGAAGGGAAGATAGCTCTTGAAACAGTGAAAATTTAAGTAGGGAGTAATTCTAGTTACAAATATCAAATGAACAAGTCTTATATAAGACTTTTCTAATAACGTGGGACCATTAAGAAAAAGTAAAGTTTCTTTTTAATTATGAATCATTTTTTTTATAAAAGACTTGCGAGAGATTGACTCCTTGAATTTGAACATTCATTTTTATCAAGTATGTGAAAATCGGGAAACAAGAATATAATCCAATAAGTTTCAACCTTGAATAAAATCCAATCAAGTTTATTTAATGCATAGCCCTCCCTAGATATATTTCTTCTTCCAATCCAATGTGTAAAAGCTGTGATAAATTAGGCCTAGTTTGTTTTAAGAGATAAAATTAAATAAAATGAAATAAAAGTTAAAAATAAATAAAATATTATTATAATATTTTTTTAATATTGATTTTGTTTTAAAATTTGAAAAAATTATTTTAGAATTTAAAAATGTTGAATTATTTATTTTATTTTTTATAAAAATTTAAAAAATATAATTATCAGTTTAAAAGAAGATAAAAATTTTGTGTTTTGTTCCTATAAACAAACCATGCTTAAGTTTATCTCTTTTCCCCATCTTTGCTGCTCTGAATATGGTATCCATGGCTTGGGCCAGAGGGAATTAGATTCCTACCATTGTAATGTTGCGGCTATGATGGTTAGAAATGCCAGAAGTTTCACATAATTGAAGCAACTCCATGATCAACAAATTAAGAAGTAAGGAATGTTGGGACCACAAAGTCCATTATGAAGGGAAAAATTAACTGCACTGCATTTGGTCAAGCAGTACAGTAATTAGAAGAAAAACTACTCTTCCTTAAAAAAAAAACTCCATATATCTAAATTTCCTTCGAAACTTCTCATTGTTGCAGTAACGAGAAAAAACAACAGCCTTTCTTATTATTAAATTACTTACCAACTTGCAAATCACCCCCAAATTATCAATTTCAACGATCACTCTTGAACTATCAATTTCAGCAATCACCTCCGAAACAATACAAAAATATTTGGGACAAAAGTTAAGATAAATGATAGATAAATACTAATTGATAATCTATCATGTTTGATATTTATTATATGTTGTATAATATTTATAACTTGAAGAATAAAAAAATATATTCAAAATTAAAAATAATAAAAATAATAAATTTTATTTATTATACCATATAAATTAACATTTATTCCTAACATTATTCGAAAGTATATATATATATTAAGAAATAACACACCAATTTCTTTTGTCAGAAGAAAACTCAACCCTAAACACATTCATTCACTGCAGATGACTCTTCCTTTATAATTTCCTTTTTTTTTTTTTCCTTCTGTCTCTCTTTTGAACGTGAGTTTCATAGAAAAGGAAGTAGAGGTTGCAGTCTTGCAGAACGTGGGTGACGACATTCTCAGCTAACCTAGTTAAGCTGACTCCTCTAATATTTTTTGTACAAAAAAAATTTTAAAAAAAAACGAAAATGAAATAATTACAATCCATTTATAATTTTTTTACAATTTTTTATTTTATTTAATGATTAAGAATGTAAATATTAATAAAATTCTAATTTTTTAATAATTAAGAATATTAAAAAAATATTTAAAATAAAATAAATAAATAAAAAACTAAAATACACTAAAAAATTATAAACCGGTTGTACGTATATCAGCACTAAAAAAAAAACCATTCAACACGTCACACCAACCTAAATTTAGTTTGACGAAAAGAACCACCCTTTGCATTTTGGCCTTTGAAATACATATTCTTTAGCGTTGAAGTCAGAAGAACAGTGCCTAAACATCCAGCCTGCTTCACAAGGCGATATGGCCGAATCTGCCCCCCTTGCCAAAACCCAATGGTTGCAGAAAACTGTCCAAGAACTGGACATCAATGGCGAAGAACTTCCAGAGAAATATATTCACAAGGATGGTGACCGTGGAGTCTTGGGTGTTCCATTGATGGAGTTTCCTGTTGTCGATCTTAGCCTGCTCTCTTCTTCGTTGACCAGCAGAGAGGAGCTCGAGAAACTTCGATCCGCTCTAAGCTCTTGGGGCTGCTTTCAGGTCTCACACCTTTTTCTTATCTGTCGTACTATGGAAGCCTTCGTATCTAAATATATAGACATAGATCCTATTTTCTCCTTATATCATAGATCCAAAAATCTCTGTATCCTGATGATTCATATACCCCCAATATTATCATAAAAACAGTACTTCAAAGCGACAGTCAAATGAACAAAGTTCTTTGACTATATTTCAGGGGAATCTCAGAGATTTGGGGGGAGGGGTGTTGTACTCATATGTTGTATGAAAGATTATTCGTATCTGTATATATATTTCATTTTTATCCGAGTTCCAACCGTGTGTGAAGTATCTCAAAGGTTGATTGTGTTTCAGGCAATAAACCATGGCATGACAAGTTCATTCCTAGACAAAGTTCGTGAAGTAACGAAACAATTTTTCGCACTTCCAGTGGGAGAGAAGCAAAAGTACTCCAGAGAAATTGATGATATTGAAGGGTATGGAAATGACATGATCCTTTCAGCACAACAAATACTCGATTGGACTGACCGCTTGTATCTTACTGTAAATCCAGAAGACCAGCGAAGGCTGAAGTTTTGGCCTGAAATCCCACATGATTTTAGGTAACCATCTGCAAACAAATAACAGTTAAAGTAGTATCAGTTATAAATGAATGGCTGATGACTGTTCCTCCGTTCAAAGTATCAACAGTATTAAGAGAATAAATTGCTTTGTGACATTCAAGTTTTGCCTAAACAGGACTACATGGAAAAAAAAAAAGTACCTTCTGATTTCAGAAAAGTATGCTAGAAAAGGCAATATGTGAATACAAAGATGAAAGTTATATAATACAGTTTAGCTTATGTAGTATCTGTTCATCAACTTCATCTGCTTGGTTTCTTGATCAAACATTTCAACAGTCAAAGAGCAAGATGCATGTTGAATAATATATTTTCAATATTCACAAACACTGCAGGGACATTCTTCATGATTATACCTTCAAGATGAAAATGATAAATGAAGTAGTGCTTAAGGCCATGGCTAGGTCGCTGAACTTAGAGGATAACTGCTTTTTCGACCAATATGGAAAACGACCAATAATGACTGCAAGATTTAACTACTACCCAAAATGTCCAAGGCCAGATCTCGTTCTTGGTCTCAAACCACATGCAGATGGATCGGGAATCACTATTCTCTTGCAAGACAAAGAAGTAGAAGGTCTTCAATTCCAGAAAGATAATCAATGGAGTAAAGTTCCAATCATTCCTCAAGCTCTTCTCATTAATGTTGGTGATCAAGCAGAGGTAACTAAAATTTGGTAGTATTTTGCAAAAAAAGAAGTTCTAATAACTCGTTGTTCAACTAACAAAATTGAAGGACAAGTTCTGCCTTAGGAAATAAATGTCTTGCTTTTTTGTTTTGGGGAAAGAATATTCATGCCATAAACACTAATAGATAGGTTCAGAAATAAATGGTTTATTCACACTAACTGGTTCTGTATTATATGTGCAGATAATGAGTAATGGAATATTCAAGAGCCCAGTACATAGGGTGGTGACAAACTCAGAAAGGGAGAGGATTTCTTTGGCTGTTTTCTGTATTCCAGAATCACAAATAGAGATTCAACCGGTTGATGAGCTGGTTAACAAGTCACAGCCAAGATTATACAAGAAAGTAAAAAATTATGTAGATATCTACTTCCAGAATTACCAGCTAGGTAAAAGGCCAATTGATGCAGCGAAAATTTAATTTCTGTTATGAAAATCTTTAGTGGTTTGAAAGCAAAGATGATTGAAATAAATTTTCAATGGAAATAATGGCAACAACTTTGTTATAGACCTTGTGTCTTACCATTTTATCGTGACCCGAAGGCCATTAAATGGTAGAAGTCTAGATTGGCACCAAGTAATGCATAGTGAGATTGCAGCTTTGGAATTGAACAATACATGGGATATCACTGATTTGCCTATTGGAAAGAAAGTCATTTGTTCCAAATGGGTCTACAAGATTAAATACCACTCCAATAGGACCATTGAGAGACACAAGGCCCATTTAGTTACCAAGGGTTATACATAAGAAGAGGGACTAGATTATCATGAAACCTTCTCACTCGTTGCCAAGCTTGTGACTGTTAAGACATTTCTGGCCATGGCTGCCATTAAAGGATGGATCCTTCAACAATTCGATGTTAATAACGCATTTCTACTTGGCAATTTGGAGGAAGAGGTGTACATGAAGATTCCTCCGGGCTATTCCTTCCTTGGACCTAACAAGGTTTGCAAGCTGAAGAAGAGCTTGTATGGCCTTAAACAGGCTTCTCGCCAATGGTATGCTAAATTCTCTTCTTCACTGCTAAACTTTGGTTTTGTGCAATCCCATGCTGATTACAGTTTGTTTACAAAAGGGAGTGGTCATTCTTTTATAGCACTACTTGTTTAGGTTGATGAACAGTAGTAGCATCAAGTGATCCTCATCATATTTCTGACCTTCAAACATTTTTGGAATCCCGTTTTAAACTAAAGAACCTTGGTTCTCTAAAATATTTCCTTGGCTTGGAAGTGGCTAGGACTTCAAATGGCATTTACCTATGTCAACGAAAATATGCACTTGACATCTTGCATGATGTTGGTTTACTTGGTTGCAAGCCAAGTCTAATTCCCATGGATCCCAATATAAAATTGAGCAAAGAAGATGGTAACTTGTTGCATGATCCCTCTGAATTCAGAAGGTTGATTGGACGACTTCTTTATTTGAGTATCACTCATCCAAATTTTTCTTTCTATTTCAATTTGCTCAGCCAGTATATGGGCAACCCTCAAGTCCCACATCTTCATGCTGCTTATAAGATCTTACGCTATGTTAAAAAAGCTCCTGCTCAGGGTTTATTCTTCCCTTCCTCTACACCTTCTCAGCTCACTGCATTTTGTGATTCTGATTGGGCTTCTTGCCCAAATACATGAAGATCAACCACAGGCTTCTGTGTTTTCCTCGGCAAGTCTCTTATCTCATGGAAATGCAAGAAGAAAACGACTATCTCTTGTAGCTCTGCCGAAGCCGAGTATGGTTCCATGGCTGCTGCCTCTTGTGAGTTAGTATGGTTGAAATATTTACTCTCTGATCTTACTGTCCTTCATTCTCAACCTGTTATTCTTCACTGTGATAGCAAGTCTGCAATCCATATTGCCTCCAATCCCATTTTTCATGAACGGACCAAGTACGTTGAATTAGATTGTCATCTAATTCGGGATAAAATTCGAGCAAGCGTCATTTCTACATCCTATATGCCATTCACTTCATAGTTCACTAATATACTCACCAAGGCTCTTCATTCTCCATCCTTTTATTCTCTCTTGTCCAAGATGGCAATCATGGACATCCACTCTCCATCATGCGGGGGATGTTAGAAACCACTCAACAACTACAACAGCATCCCAACTCATCCATTCAAGCCACGACTTCCTCCAGCTCAACAGAGAATACTCAGCAACGTGAAGATGATTCTAGAAATACTGAATTGTGATTCTATTATGAGCTGACTGTACAAAGTAGTTATAGAATAATTCTTTATTCATTTTTGTACTTAATATAAATAGCTAGCACTGTACATCAAAGAGAGCAATAAAATACAACGAAGGTCTTCTTCCAGTAAAACATTTTCTCTCTGTTTTCTTGCTTCGTAGTGTTCATTTATCTGCTAGGCATTTCTTTGGTTTTATCAAAACTGTTACTAAGACCCCGTCGCATGCTTGTCGTGCTCCTCGCATCTCCACCATTCTACACCGCGTGAGTAATAAACTGCGACCCTGCTGCGTGCTTGTCATGCTCCTCGCATCTCCACCATTCTACACCATTTTCTCCCAAAAATATCGAGGAACTTCTTGCACCGCAAAATCCTTGATTCTTTGTCGCCAATCTGAACATTTTCGTAGACAAAGGCATGTCCTTTCCAGTTGTGTCTAACACTGTGGGGTCCGAACCTTGGGTAAGAACAAACCACATCGAAATCAGTGGACAAAAGTTCAAGAAGTATGTCTCTGGAAAACTCCTTGACAGAAAGAATGTCGATGAATAAGGTGCTACACTTGAGTCGCTGGATAGGGAGGGAACTGAGGACCCATTCGATGGAGATTACAGACATACAAAGCAGAATGACTTCCGGGTGTTCTTCGCAAAGGTAGTGGGGGTTGGAAAAGAATGAAACTCCGATGGACTTGGCAGCGACGAAGTAGACATGGCGAGAGTGGGCGAGTACAATTGGCCTTGGCGGACGAGGGTTGTTGCCAGGAACTACTTGAAGTTTTTGAAGCCAATGATGGCAATCTTGAGATGCTGGTTGGAGTACTATAAATGAGCATGAGCGGCAAGCTTGGGTTTATAATCAAAAGGCTGAGCAGCATCGAGGGCTTAAACGCCAAGTTCTTGGCGACGACGAAGAGAGAAGTTGACAGGGTGGTTGTTGAAAGTGATATAGTGGCGCAAAGATTTGGGTTGTGTTGAGGGTAATGAAGGTGGTGCATGCAGGTGGTGTAAAGGGTGGAGCCAGAGCGCCATTGGTGGAACTAAGCGATACGAAAGTGACTTAATTAATTAGAGAGAGGCCGCAGGCACACATGAGAAAGTGTCGTTCAACTTCATTCCAAGCTCCAACTGATCTCCGTGAAGCGATGGTGCAATGCAGAGTATATAAATCTCGTGACTTTATTAAGGCAAAAAGATGAAGTAACTCAACAGCCTACAAAGTGTTGGGATTAATTGATAATAAATATGAAGTTCTTCCTACCTTCTCTATCATATCCAAAATGAATTATTCTATAATAAAAGAGTTGGGTACATCCACGTGCGTATAGCATTTTACGTGAATAGATTTATATAACCATTTATAACAGCTTTGGTTAGTAATTTATTTTGTAATAAAAATAATTTTATAGTTAAATATATAACATCAATAAACTCTATTTTATGGTTTTAATTTTGCAAATTTTTCATAAAACATTTTTTCATCTAAATGAACTGACAAATATTACTTTATATATATGTAATTTGGTTTTTTTTTGTAACTTAATTAAATATTTGTTTGTTTAAAAATATTATATTTCTCTTGCTATTAATAAGTTTCAAATAAGAGAATGTTCCTTGTGAAACATATTTTATCTTGTGCATCTACATAAATACATATATATATTACATACATATATATATATATATATATAGACATAGATATATAGATACACAAAAAACAACATATAGAAGTAACAATTAATTAATACTGGAGAAATTTTGGATAGAAATAAAACTGTTGTCGACAACATATTTTCATATAAAATGGTCATTGATATTACCAGAAGTAATGAAGAAAGTGAGTCAAAAATCGTTGAAGAATGTTGACGTAGAAATGATTAGCCAAAATGGAAAGCAGCCATTGAAATTGAATTAAATTCGCTAGCAAAGCGAGAAGTATTTGGACCTGTTGTCCAAACACTAAAAGGTGTAATGCCTGTTGAATATAAGTGGGTATTTGTACGAAAACATAATGAGAAAAATGAAATTGTGCGGTACAAAGCACGGCTTGTCGCACAAGGTTTCCTGCAGAAACTCGTGATTAATTATAAAGAAACATATTCTCTCATTATGGATGCAATCACATTTAGATTTTTGATTAGTCTGGTTGTTACAAAAGGATTAGAAATACGGTTGATGGATGTGGTCACTGCATATTTATATGGATCTTTAGACCATGATATATATATATATGAAAATCTCTGAAAGATATAAAATGCCTGAAGTATCTACAAGTACATCTAGAAATATGTACTCTATCAGCTTTATATGAGTTGAAGCAATCTGGAAGCATGTGGTATAATCGCCTAAGCAAATATCTATTAAAAGAAAGATTTGAGAATAATCGTATATGCTCATGTGTTTTTATTAAGAAATCAGAATTCGAATTTGTTATTATTGCGGTTTATGTTGATGATTTAAATATTGTGGGAACTCCTAAAGAGATCTCAATAACCGCTACATATTTAAAGAATGAATTTGAAATGAAAAATTTGGTAAAACAAAACTTTATCTCGGCCTGCAGCTCGAGCACTTGCCAAATGGAATTTTTATTCATCAGTCCATGTATACAGATAAAGTCCTGAAATATTATTATATGGACAAAGCTCATCCTCTGAATACTCCAATGATTGTTCGAATACTTGATGTGAATAATGATCCATTCCGTCCTTGTGATAACAATGAAGAAATTCTTTGTCCTGAAGTACCATATTTCAGTGTAATTGGAGTTTTGATATATTTTACAAATCGCACTCGACCAGATATTACATTCTCAGTTAATCTGCTTGCAAGATATAGTTCTGCATCGTTGAAATGACATTAAACATGTCCTCCGTTACCTTCATGGTACGGTTAATATGAGATTATTTTATTAACGTGAATCAAGTCCACAATTGATTGGGTATGCAGATGCAGGTTATCTTTCAGACCCACACAAAGGTAGATCTCAAACTGGATATTTATTTACTTATAGAGATACTGTTATATCATAGAGATCTGTTAAACAGACACTATCTGCTACTTTTTCAAATCACTCAAAGATCATTGCAATTCATGAAGCAAGTCGAGAGTGTATTTGGCTGAGATCAGTGATCAAATATATCCAATAAAAGTGTGGTCTTCCAATGATTAATGATAGCCCAACAATTTTATATGAAGATAATACTGCTTGTATCATTCAAATCAGATGAGGATATATTAAAGGTGACAGAACCAAACATATTTCACCTAAATTTGTTTATACTCATAGACTTCAAGAGAAATGTAAAATTGATGTCAAGCAGATACAATCTAGTGATAATCTGGCAGATTTATTCACAAAGGTATTACCAACTGCGACATTCAAGAAGATTGTGCATAACATTAGAATGTGAAAATTCAAACATCTATCATCATGCACTTTTCAGGAAAAGTAAATGATAGAAGACTTGTGCTGATTATACTCTTTTTTATTCGCTAAAATTTTATCCCACTTGGTTTTCTTTCGCAAGGTTTTAATGAGGCAATCTTAAAACACTTGTGGATACATAAGAAGACTGTACTCTTTTTCTTTCGCCATTGATTTTTCTTTCCACTGGATTTTTTTTTTTGTAAGGTTTTAACGAGGCAGATTTTTTATGAGTGGTCATTCAAGGGAGAGTGTAATGAATTCATTGGGAGGACGGCTGCCGCCCTCCTGTACCACCACCAAATTATGTGAATGACTCCACCACTATTATTTTAAATCTTACATAGTGACTTGCATAGTAACTTACATAGTAACTTTAAGGCTTATAAATATAGGTGTCAGTTGTTATAAACTTCATAAGAAAATATATAGAAAGAAGAAAGTTTCAGAAATTTTTAAAAGAGTTTCTTTTCTTTTGCAATAGTAGTTCATTTTTAGTTTTATAAGAGTACACATTTACTTCCCAATATTCACCCATTAAGGAATTATGTCAACAGGTAATTCAATTCCATGTACAGACGCCATTAAAGCTACCTAGCTACTCCAAATTGTACATCATGCCGAGATAAGCGGCGTGCTACTATGCCAACTCATATTGACCGTTGAAGCTTATTATTCAGTTAAAAAAATTTATTTGTTTTTTATCTTTTTATTATATTTTTTTATTATTTTAAAATAATTTTAAAAAAATATATATATAATAATATACTAATAATCACTTTCTTAATTATCCAAATATAACAACAAAAAAACACAGACAAATCTCTAACCTTGTTAAAGGACTCTTCTGTCATGTGAACTTACCTCAGGAGCAACTGGCCATAGCAGAACAAATGTTTAACAGGACCAAACACAAGGTAGAGACTTTTGTGAAAGTCTTGTCGTTCTAGGATAGAGAGACACAAAGGCAACTGTATGAGTATCCATATATAAATAACTAACTCATTAATGAGAGAGGGAGAGAGGAGTTCACACTGACTCGCTGAAATTAAGAGGAAGAACCCATAGGCGATATTAATGTCTGACTTTTTCCTGGTAATCCTCGTGAAAGCAAACAGGTTGGCTAAAACCCAATTCAGTTATCTTAATCATCTTGATCTAGAAACTCTACTTCCAAGAAATAAGCAGAAACCACCAAAGAAATTTCCATGCAGGCGCCACCACTCCTATGGCAGGTAGAAAATAAGTAAAAATTGATTTTTTTTTTAATAATTGAATGAATATTATGTTATGTACACCAAGTGAAAAAACAGAAGTAAATAAATACAAAATCTCCTAATGAAGACATTTTAGCCAAACTTTGTGTAAACTCTATATGGTATCACTGAATAATTTCCATTACAACTGACATGATTTTAATCTCCTTGTACTTTTAATGGATAACACTGAACACTAGTGCTATAATATTAGTCAAATGCATCCCCAAACTATCTTATAGCATTAGTACCTGATCTCCCTCAATGTGCCATTCATTTATTTTATAAGAGAAATAAATTTTATTAGAACAAGCATATAGGCATAGCCTAAGTACATTTTTTTTTTTTAAAGAACAAAAAAGTATATATCCAAGAACTTTTCCTCAGATCGGTCCACAATACAACTCACCATACAGTTGGCAATCTATTTTTATCTTGTGAAGGTGTAAAGATCACTGGGTCCTCCAAAGAAAGGAACCCTACGCCCATAAATCTGTTGTCAGTATTCTAATAAATCATTTTGACACAACGGAAAAGTTGAAAATGAACTCCCAGCTAAGTGATCGCCAGCAAGAAACAAAAGGGCACCATACCAGAGTTACAAAATAGGCTCTTGGATAGGACCTCCATGTGTAAACTAACAAATCATCAACAAACCATATTCGTTGTCTTCGAACCCGTCTTCAACAAATCATCAAAGCACAAGCATGCCTGTGATTCTATACCTAGCATACCCCTTGTTCACCTTTTATTATGCAGGTTACATTAATAGAGCAATTCCTAGTACAGGCTACACGCACGCCAATTTCGGAAAGTATTCTTATAAGAACCAAGTTCAAAACAGCAAAAATAATAGTAAAACATTAACGACCAACTTGAAATCATGGCCCCACTCTGATATGCAGTGTGCTTCATCGACAGCAAACAAAGAAATTCCCACCTTCAGCAAGTTTGACCAGAAACTGTAAACACCACAAAAAATTTATGATTTTATTTTGTTCAATGGCAATGTATAGAATATATTAAAAACTTAGAAAAAAAACCCATATCCATCTATATTAAACTAGAAATACTTGGATAGATTAGAAGTTTCTTGCAAAATCGTCTCACACCACCATGAATAAGCTTTATATCAAGTTAGAAAACAAGCCTCAGCATCAAAGTCATCAATAATCCCCGTGACTAAGCTTGAATTTGAGAAAAAATAAAAAATAAAAACAGCCAAAAAAGATATTCATCTAATCTTTTCCTCATTTCTATAAATAAAATACAAAAACTGAAATAATTTCTACAAAAACAACATACAAAATCCTTTATACAACTGTTGAGGACGTGTCTCGCTGGCCTCCTGTTCTCGAAACCTGCAAGAAGAATCAAAAGAAGATGGTGATTTTCCACCCGAGAAAACTCCGATGCTTAAGTTAGTGGTCACGTATTTACGGGAAAAATTCTTAATGCCCACAATTGAGGTTTACCTGGTCTATTTATAAGCCTCCGGGGCGGTACATATCTCCTATAACGCCTTCCGTAATTATCGTGATCGCGCATCTGCATGAGATATCTTTCTGAGTTTGGTGATATTTCGTATCTGCATAAGATCCCGATAAAGGTGGCAACGGGTTTGATATATATTTTGGACTCTGCAGAATTGGGCCCTTTGTATGCTTTTCCTTTCTGGTGGGCTTCTATCGTTGTTGGGCCTTTGGGCCAAAACTGATCCCACAATTACCCCGCAAATTTCCTTCGCCTTGAGGCGTAGGGAATTTAATTTTTTTTTTTTTTAATTTCCCGCGAAGGCAAACTTGGGAATTCGTTCATTTCCCTTGATCATCGGGCGCGTGCTGTCTTCCCGTCTTCTCATCTGACGGTTACACCTCTGTATTTATGTCAGGTCATCATACCTCCGTCTGTTGGTATGCCGCACTTGTTTTCTTTAAATACCTCTTCTCTTTCTCTCTTCATTTTGCTTTTCTGCATTCTCTTGTTATTAGGCTCTTTCCGTCTCTGCTTCTTTCCTTTTTCTTGCTTCTTGCATTCCTCTTCTTCTTTCTTCATTACTCACATGGCAGACCAAGGCAGCAGTTCGGTTCAGCCTTTCGACATTTCTGAGGGCACGACATTTGAAAGTTATTCTTGGCGTTCCAGTATTCGTGAGAAATATTTGGCCGGGATTAAGGAGAAGGTCAAGATTCCAAGTTCGGTTGTAATGAAAGCCCCTGATTCGGGCTACTGCGATGACGAGGGGTTTTCTGGTTGGGTGGCCATTTCCATCGCCCTGTTATCGCATGGCTTGAAACTCCCCTTCTGCCGCCCCCTTCGAGACATTCTAGACCTTCTAGAACTCACTCCGATTCAACTTCACCCTTTGCCCTGAGGGTGTTCTTGTGTGCTTGCATTGTTTTTCGGATGGTGCTGGAGCCCCTTCGTGATCCTTATCCCGATCTCACTGCTCGTGAGTTTCTGGCATTTTATGATGTGAGGGCGGCCACTAAGGGATGCGTGGCTGGTTTTCGCAAGAAGAAGAAAGGTCAATCCCTAGCAAGGTTCGAAGGAAGATATTCTAATGCCAAGGCGTGGACTGCCAAGTTCTTTTTTATCAGTGGCCAAGGATGGGAGTTCCCTGGTCAAGAGGAGGTCTTTAGAGATTTCCCCGTTAGGGCCATCTGGCGCCCAATTCCTTATGGTAAGCGCTTGTGGTCAACCATGCCCCCCTTATCCCGCCGAGAACTTGACCAGATTGATGTTGTCAATGCCTGGGCCGCAGATCATCCGGAGGATCTTTGGACTGAAAAGTTGCTGACGCCTGCTTATATTGATCGGTTCTTGACGTCTCTGAACCGTTCCTTTATTCAGGGACACGACTTCATGATTACCGATGTCATCCCCGCCCCTTTGTCGGCGCCTTCAGAGAAGACGGCGAAGGGTGCCCTTTTTGTGCGAGATGCTGAGGGCAAGCCTAGGGAAGCTGAACGGTCAGAAAATGCCGTGGTGGAGGGCAAAAAGGAAAAAATGTCTAAAAAGAATAATGATGAGGGTCATAGGAAAAGAGACCGCCCAGATGGTTCTTGCGCGAACCCTCCGCCCAAGAAAAGCAAAGCGCCCACAGTTGGCGATCGGGAATTGACACAGGCAGCTCAAATTCTGGAGGGGAGCTTGACGCCCGAAGTGAGCGCCCTTGAGCCAACGCCTCGAGATGTGGTTTCTCCAGGGGGCGGCGAGGACACAACGCCAACCCCGCTAGAGGGGTCTAAGTCGTCGGGCGATCGGATTGTGGCGCCCACTTCCTCTGCGGGTACTTCTTCCGCGAAACCACAGTCCGCCGGTTTGGGGGACAAAGAGATGCTGGCCAATATAGCTCTCTTTGAGCTGGCCGCCACTTTTCAGGCTCACGCCCCTACTCAGTCGAGCACCCAGGCGTCTGCCCCAGTTTTCCTGGCGCCAACCGCTGAAGGTCCAGTGAGGGGTGGCGAGCTTCCTCTCTGTGTTGCTACCGCCCTTCACTTGGAAGGAATTGCGGCTCTTGGTTCACGCCATCCATCGCCCTCTGGAGGTGTTGTTGAGGAGGCGGGCGTTCCTCCTACGGGGGTAAAGGAGATAGGCCGTAAAGGAGACGGGGGTGTTGTATCCCCCCCTTCTGAGGGCGCCCGTGGTGTCTCGATGGTTGGGCCGCCCAGCTTGGAGACCCCCCCCCACAACCGTGTCTGGAGGTAAAACTCCATCCTTGGTTGGGAGCGGAGAGCATTTTTCTCCACCGCCTCTTTACGCCCCTTCGTTTGACGGGGGCCCGGAGTCCCTCACTGATGATGGGCTCGTATCTGGGCATGTGCCGGATCCAGCAATGGGCGTGGCTCACCGGGAGGCTTCCCCTCTACTTGATTTTGCCCATGGGGAAGCCGCTGCCAACATGGCTAACCAGCTGAGGGAGTGGTTCTCCACGGTATTATTCGGACTAACATTATTTCTTGCTATCTTTTGCTTTTGCTTGCCTTTGCTGCCTGCTATTTACTTGGATTGTTTTCCTTCCTTTACAGGGGGTTGAAGGCTTGGCGGCACAGCTCGCGACTGACTTCCTTGCACGGGAGGAAAGAATCACCAGGAGGTGGCAAGCGGACAGGGCCGAAATGGAGGTCCTGATCGAAAGAAATAAGGAGCTTGAGTCACGGGTCGCCCAAGCAGAAGGTGTCGTGGACTCCCTCCAGGGGGAGCTCAAGCTGCGTGAGGGGGAAGTTCTCGAGCTTCGTGGTGCTGTTCGCCTTGCTCAGGAGGCGAAAGCCAGGGAAGACTTCTCTCGCCAGGTCTTGCAGTCGGAGAGAGACCTGGCGATTGTGCAACTCCGTGAGGCCCGGCAAGGCTTCGATGCTGAAATTGCCCGCTTAACTTCTGAGTTTCGCGCCAGCAGCGGAGAATTGTGCTCAGCCCGGGGGGAAGTTGCTGGCCTTAAGGAAAAGTGCAGTGGGCTGACCAAGGACTTATTGGATGCCTTGGAGAAGGCTCGCTTGACCCCCCAAGAAGCATCCGAGGCGCAGGGTTCGTTGGCCGAGTTTCGTGAGCGCCATCAGAAATACAAGGCGAGTCGTGCGAACACGGACGAGGAGCTCAGGAAGGCCAACCTGGTTGCAATGGCCAGGGATGAGCAGTTGGCCCGGAAGGCTGCCCGGGATGAAAGTTCCCGCCTCCAGGCTCAGTTGGCTTTGGTTCCTTAGGTTCGAGACACAGCCTTCACTTTTGGCCATGGCTCCGGGATCCTGCGCCTTCGAAACCGTCTCCTGGTTTATCCGACGACCAACTTGCAAGCTCTTGATGTGGGCTTGTTTTCTCCTGAAATGGCTGCTTGCCACCGGGCCGATACTTTTGGGCGTAATGAAATCCCCAATGCCTTTGCTGGGGTGCCCCCCTTGCCGCCTCCCTAAGAAAGTGGCGACCCGTGATGAGGAGTTGCCTTACCTTTGTACATGTATTTTTTTTTAGTTGTATGTTGTAACCATAATTTGTAATTGGACTCAGTTTATAATTTACAATAGATATTTTCCCTGACTTTTGCTATTGCGTGCTTATGTTTGGTACTGTGTGCGCCTTCTTTTTGTTTTTAGGTGGCGTGGCCAACCTACTCTGCGCCCCTCTTCTTGTTTGAGGGGGCGTGGTCTTTTGACTCTGCACCTCTTTCTTTTGTTTGAGGTGGCATGGTCATTTGACTCTGCGCCCCTTTATTTTGTTTGAGGGGGCGTGGTCATTTGACTCTGCGCCCCTTTATTTTGTTTGAGGGGGCGTGGCCATTTGACTCTGCGCCCCTCTCTTTCGTTTGAGGTGGCGTGGTCATTTGACTCTGCGCCCCTTTCTTTCGTTTGAGGTGGCGTGGTCATTTGACTCTGCGCCCCTTTATTTTGTTTAAGGGAGCGTGGTCATTTGACTCTGTGCCCCTCTCTTCCGTTTGAGGTGGCGTGGTTGTTTGACTCTGCGCCCCTCTCTTTTATTTGAGGTGGCGTGGTCATTTGACTCTGCACCCCTTTCTTTCGTTTGAGGTGGCGTGGTCATTAAAAATGAAGTATTTCAAGAATCCAATTGAGATAAGGACGTCGGAATGGAATTTGATTAAACGCGATTTGGCGAAAATTTTAAAAAGTCAAAGCTGAAATGACTACTGGTAAATGCAAATTGACGAAAATTTTAATAAATAAAAAAAGCTGGGATGACTACTGGTAAATGCGAATTGACGAAAATTTTAATAAAAAAACAAAGCTGGAATGACTACTGGTAAATGCGAATTGACGAAGATTTTAATAAAAGACAAAACTGAAATGACTATGAAATTGCTACTGGTAAAACTTCTTTAGGTGCTTTGCGTTCCATGGCCGAGGTAGCTCTCTCCCTTGACTGTCCTTCAGCCGGTACGATCCCCCTATACTGTTCGTCACCACTATATAAGGTCCTTCCCATTGAGGTTCCATTTTTTCAGGATTTTGGGTGGTCACCCCGCAATTCCTTAGAACCAGGTCTCCGACTTTGAAGGTTCGGGGCTTTACTCTTTTGTTGAAGTATCGTTTAGTTTTGGCCTTTTCTTGCAACAGTCTGGCTTCTACCTTTTCCCTTTCTTCCTCCACTAAATCCAGATTTTTTTAAAGCTTACTGTTGTTTTGGTTAACCGAGAAATGACTTGTCCTGCAACTGGGCAGCCCTACCTCCACCGGCGGTATGGCCTCTGTTCCGTACGCTAGGGTGAATGGGGATTCCTCGGTTGGCGTTTTGACTAACGTCCTGTACACCCAAAGTACTCCCGGAAGCTCGTCTGCCCAATCCCCTTTCTTCTCTGTGATTTTATTTTTTAGGATAGAGAGTAAAGCCTTGTTGGTTGATTCAGCTTGCCCGTTAGCTTGGGGGTGGCCTGGCAAGGAATACTTGGGTCTGATTCGTAGCTCGGCATACCATTCTCGATATTGGTCGGAGTCGAATTGTCGTTCGTTGTCTGTTATTATACTGTGGGGAATTCTGAATCGGCAAATCACGTTCTTCCATAAAAACCGTGTTACCGCTTTGCTGGTAGTAGTCGCCAGGGGTTCGGCTTCCGCCCACCTGGTGAAGTAGTCCACGGCTACTATCATGAACTTGATGCCGCCTTTGCCTGGTGGGAAAGGTCCCACGAGGTTCACGTCCCATTGGGCAAAAAACCAGGGTACCGTAATGGATGTCAATTCCTCTAGTGGGGCGTGAGGTATGGGTGCATATTCCTAGCACTTGATGCATTTTTTTGAAAATTCCTGCGCATCCTTTATTGCATTAGGCCAGTAATAGCCCGCTCTGATTGCCTTTCTGTCCAGGGCTCTCCCTCCTGAATGGTTCCCACAGATTCTTTCATGTATCTCGGCGAGGACATACTGCGCCTCCTGGGGTGAGATGCATCGCAGCAGGGGGGCAAAGAGTCATCTCTTGTAAAGGATCCCTTTGATGAGCACGAATCTCGTCGCTTTCCTTCTTACTTTCCTTGCTTCAACTCGTCCCTCTGGATGTTTGCCCGATGTCAGATATTCCACTATTGCGTTCGCCCATTCGGGAAAACCACGATCTACTGTTGCTACCTCCGCTCCCACGGCGGGTATCTCAATGACTCTCCTTTCTACTTGCCAAGGAAGGGGCACCATTTCCATTCCTGAAGCTGTCTTGGCCAGCTTGTCCGCCACTTCATTGTCAGTTCGCGGGACCTGGGTTACGGTAAAATATGAGAAAATGTCTCGTACTTCCCATACCCGATCCAAATACTTCTTCAGTTTTACGCTCTTGGTGGCGTACAGTCCCAAGACTTCGTTGACAATGACTTGTGAATCTGATCTGGCCTCAACTTCTGTTACTCCAATCTGGGCGGCTATTGAGAGACCGGCAATTACTGCTTCGTATTCTGCTTCGTTATTCGTCACCCTGAACGTAAGCGTAGCTATGTAGTGTCTCTCTTCGCCGCTGGGGCTTATGAGGTGTATTCCTAGGCCGCCGCTGGTCTTGCAGGATAACCCATCTATATGCATTACCCATGGTGCTCTTGCTTGTGCCGTGGCGGCGTCTTGAGCTTCCAAGGGGAAACCTGTGAACTCGACAATGAAGTCTACCAGCGCTTGTCCCTTCACTGCCTTCCTGGGCTCGTACCTTAGGTCGAATTCGTTCAATTCGATTGACCATCCTATCAGTCTTCCCGTGAAGTCTGGTTTCCTCAAGGTTTTTGCCAACGGTGCTTCTGTAAATACCCTTATTGTGTGGGCTTGGAAATACGGACGTAACTTCCTGGCTGCCGTTACCAAAGCAAAGGCTAGCATTTCAATCTTTGGGTACCTTACTTCTGCTCCTCTGAGGGCTCGGCTTACGTAATATACGGGATGTTGGTCGGCTCTGTCTTCTTTTACCAAGATGGCGGACACCGCATGCGGGGAGGCGGCTAGATAAGCGCAGAGCACGTCACCCCTCTCGGGCTGCTTTAGGGGCGGTGGGTTGGCCAGATACTGCTTCAGGTTTTTGAACGCCTCGTCACACGCTTCATTCCAAGAATGTGCTTTACACAATACGTGGAAGAAAGGCATACACTTATCGGTTGACTTGACTATGAACCTCCCCAGGGCGGCCACTTTCCCTGCTAACCGTTGGGTCTCGTGCAGGTTCTTTGGTGGCTTCATATTGATTATAGCCTCTATCTTCTCAGGAGAAGCCTCGATTCCTCTCTCTAATACGATGAATCCCAGAAACTTCCCTGACTCAACGCCGAAGGCGCACTTGGCTGGGTTCAGCTTCACCTTATACTGGCGCAGCACTTCGAATACTTCTCTTAGGTCAACGATGTGTTGGGCAGGCTCCTTGCTTTTTACTAAGAGATCGTCTATGTAGACTTTCATGGTTTGCCCCATTTGCTTTGCGAATATTCGGTTGACTAACCTTTGGTAAGTTGCTCCTGCGTTCTTTAATCCGAATGGCATTACTTGATAGCAGTACAACCCCCGGTCGGTTATAAACGCCGTCTTTTCCCTATCCGCCGAGTGCATTTGTATTTGATTGTATCCTGAGTATACGTCCATGAAGCTGAGCGTTCGGTGTCCCGCTGTTGCATCCACGACGAGGTCGATGCGTGGCAGGGGGAAACTATCTTTCGGGCAGGCTTTGTTGAGGTTGGTAAAGTCTACGCACATTCTCACTTCCCGTTGATTTTCTTCACCATGACGACATTGGATAACCATTCCGGATAATGGACCTCCTTGATAAAACCGGCGGCGAGCAGCTTCTCGACCTCCAAGCCAATGGCGGCGTATTTTTCTGCACTGAAAGACCTTTTTTTTTGGCGCATAGGTTTATGCGCTGGGTTCACGCCCAGTCTATGTTCAATGATGGTGCGGTCTATTCCTGGCATCTCTTCATGGCTCCAAGCAAATATGTCTCTGTGCTCTACCAGCAGCTGTTTCAGGTTCTCTCTATCTGCAGGGGAGGAGTTTGTTCCTACGCGCACGGTTGTCCCCGGGCAATCTGCAAACAGTGTTATAAGTTCCAAAGGCTCGTTGACCTCGGCATGTTGTTGAATCGGTTCATTTCCGACCTGTATTTCTTCTTGCGATGCCTCAACCATAGCGGGGGGAAGTGGCGGGATGAAGGTTTCTTCTTGCTCCTCGATTGCGCAAACCTCGTTTCCATTTTTCTTCAATTCCTGTACATAACAGTCCCTAGCCAGCGCCTGTTCTCCTTTTAATTCTCCTACCTCGCTGTCGGTTGGAAATTTCATCTTGAAGTGATACGTGGAAGTTATTGCTTTGAGGTGGTTGAGGGTTGGTCTCCCTAGTATAACGTTGTAAGAGGAATGGGCTTTCACTATCAAGAAGTCGGTCATGGTAGTTGCTGTTTGTGCTCCACTCCCGGCGGTAACTGGGAGTGTGATGGCTCCTACTGGTTGGATTGCTTCACTGAGAAAAACCCTTCAGCGGTGTTGGGGAAGTTCGTAGCTGCCCAGGATCAATGCCCATTCTGTTGAACGCGTCCCAAAACAATATGTCGGCTGAGCTTCCGTTATCAATTAGTACCCGCCTAGTCGTGTAGTTGGCTATGATGAGAGTGACTATCAGGGCGTCGTCATGCGGGTACAGTATCCCTTGCCTATCCGCTTCTCCGAAGGATATCACTTCTCGCTCTTGGTTCAGTCTCTGCTGTTTAGGTGCCCTATCTGTTACATATACTTCCTCGTACCGAGCTCTTCGTGCATGCGCCTTGCGACTGGATGTGGATATTCCGCCTCCAGTGAATCCTTCGGCTATCGTCCTGATTTCCCCGATCGGTTCTCTATTATTGTTATTTCTCGGGGGTGTCCTATTCTTGCCGCCTCTGGTGGGGGTCCTGCTTCTACCACCGTTCCCTCTGTTGTTCGCCTGGTTACGATCATTCCTAGGGTTGTTGCCGCGGTTTCTCCGCTCGGGGCTGAAGCTCCTTTTACCTCTTCGTCCGGTTTCCTAACGCCTCCTAGGTTTTGATCGTTCTGCGATCATGTACTCCAATTCGCCTGTTCCTATTACGTCGGCGACCCTCTTTTTCATGGTTATACAATCTTCGATCCAATGTGACGTTATCTGGTGGTACTTACAATACCGATCTCCCGTCTGATGTGGGTGCCCTTCGGCCTTGCCATCCTCTTCCTCCCTGACACTTAGGTTGTTATGCATTAATCTGGTGTGTCAATCCGTGTACCTTTCTCGCCTTCTTTCCTGCCGACTTGTTCCCGCTTTCTTGTCATCGCGCTCGCTTTACCGTTCGCCCCTCCTGTTTTCTTTGCGGGGGTCTACCAACACTTGCAGCGTGTCTTCGGCGTTGACGAAGTTGTCCGCTTGATCCATGAACTCCCTTAGGGTAGAGGAAGTCTTCTTTGCCAGATCGACCATGAAGGGACTCTGAGGCCAGATTTCGCCCAGGAGGGCGACCAGAGTGATCTTCTCGTCCTGATCATCCGTTGTTAACCGTTCCTTGTTGAATCGTGTAAGGTAGGTTTTGAGGTCATCATCCTCCTTTTGCTTGACTGTTAGCAGGTAGGCAGCTAGTCGCTGGCGCCTTCTGCTTGACATAAACTGGGTTATGAAAAGTTTAGCTAACTCCTCGAAGCTATCTATTGACCTTGGCCGGAGGGTCCCGAATGAGACCCTCGTTGTCCCCTTCAGGGTTAAAGGGAAAGCCCGGCAGGCGATCTCGCCTGGGAAGCCGTGGAGCGTGATGTAAGCTTTAAAGTTTTCCAAGTGATCCACGAGGTCTCTGGACCCATCGTACAGTTCGATTTGGAGAAGTTTGAATTTTGGCGGCAAAGGGATTCCCATGATGCACTCGCTATATGGCAGGTCAGTCTGGCTTAGTAAGCTGTCGACCGAAAAATGTCCCCCCATTTTTTTTGCTATTTCTTCATATTTGCCTGCAAGATCCTTCAATTCGTCGTGCAGTTTCTGTTTTTCCACACACTCAAGCTCGACCCCAGCGTTACTGTTCGCCTCTTGCTCTCCTTGCCCGTTGCCAGGCGGTACGACTGTGTTGCTGGATTCAGCGTTCCTTTGCCGCAAAGTCTCGTTCTCCTTTTGAAGCGCTTCCAAGGCTTCCAATGTTGTTCTGAGTCTTTCCTCCGCCGCTGCTAACCGTGCTTCCATCGATGCTCCTGTCATTCGGCTTGCTACGGAACGTGTCACAGTTGACATGCGAGAACCACGTTAATCGTCTGTAAAGTCGAATCCCACAGATGGCACCAATGTTGAGGACGTGTCTCGCCGGCCTCTTGTTCCCGAAACCTACAAGAAGAATCAAGAGAATGGTGGTTTTCCACCCGAGAAAACTCCAATGCTTAAGTTAGTGGTCACGTATTTACGGAAAAAATTCTTAATGCCCACAGTTGAGGTTTATCTGGTCTATTTATAAGCCTCTGGAGCGGTACATATCCCTTATAACGCATTCCGTAATCATCATGATCGCGTATCTGCATGAGATATCTTTCTGAGTTTGGTGATATTTCGTATCTGCATAAGATCCCGATAAAGGTGACAACGGGTTTGATATATATTTTGGACTCTGCAAAGTTGGGCCATTTATATGCTTTTCCTTTCTGGTGGGCTTCTATCGCTGTTGGGCCTTTGGGCCAAAACTGATCTCACAACAACCTGACTAGAAATTTTGCAATCCTGAGCATGCACTATATATCAGCATTCTAAGCTTCCACGAAACTAAACAAAATCCATATATTTGACTTTCTTAGGTGAATTCGATAATTTCCTAGTATTCATTGATCACCATATATATAGAGGTGTAATGGAAATCACGCGCTCTCCCGTTTCAGGATTTTCAAAGCCCCAATCACGACATGACTAACATATATTTATAATAAGATATATAAGTTAGGCTAAAATTTACTAATTGGCTTTCAATCAAATTCCTTAAAAAAGCAAAGTCGTATGTTTTTTCAAACCAATGAGCAGTCTGGATTCCATGGAACGGCAAAGTCTTCTTTAATATTCCTTGAAATTCCATCACACATTGAAGTTTTTGAAAGTAGATATCTAATTTTCTGTCATTATAAATTATAAATATATTCATTTCCATGACAATATTTGATGATCGTCGATTTTCTAATGATGGTATTTGAGGTTTTGATGTGTATATATGATTGCAATATTAGTATCTTTATAAATCACACGATTTGTTTCCCTTTTTCTTTTTTTTTTTTTCTTTTGAAACGATTATTTTCCCTTCTAAACCAATACGACCGTTTCGATCCACCCACATGTAAAAATCCATGACCTACAGTCCAAACCTTCTCCACCCAAATGGAAAAAAAAGAGCAAGTTTCTGGTTGGCTGTCTAGAAGAGGAAAATCAGAATGACTTGAATGACATGTAAAGATCCCAGAGATACCATGCATTCAGATTTTATTCAGTGAACATTTTAGCCAAACTTTGTAGATGGGAACAAATTGTGCACTGCTAATAATAAATTGAAGTGTATAAGATCATGCCCCTAGGAAAAGCAGAATGACTCGAGTGAGCATGCAAGGTTTCAACTTTCAACTACGGATTCTGTATAGCAAATCTTTCCATGTATAGTTACATTTCGATCCTTAGTTAGCCACATGAGTTGTGTAATATATTAAGATCAGTTGTATAAATGGAAATTATTCAGTGCTATACCATATAGATGTGTCACATTTTAAATTGTAATAATTTATTAAAATAATTATTTTATATTAAAAAATAACACATCAAATCACATTAATAAAATGATCAATAAAATAAATGATGATACTAGGTCAAGATATTACGCGTTAATTTGATGCGTCGGTGGCCATTGCTTTCAAGTCTTCCATGACACAGACGACTTGACTTCAAAATTAAGATTTTGAACTATTATTTTCATCCGAGCGAAGTGAGGGCGCATACGTCGAGAACAAACAGTTATTGGTCCCCTTGATTTTGTAAGCTTATGAGACGACTTGACTTAAAACGTCGTGTGGTTGATTTTGTAAGCTTATGAGACGACTTGACTTAAAACGTCGTGTGGTTGATTTTGTAAGCTTATGAGACGACTTGACTTAAAACGTCGCGTGGTACTTTGCTAACTAGTTTGCTTTTCACTGCCTTATATTCCAATCTTTTTTTTCTTTTCTTTTTTCTTGAGCGTCTCATATATATTCCAATCAAATCATCTTTTTAGTAATTAACCTCCCATCTTGTTTGGTGAAGTAATTAGTACTATAAGTTAATATAGGCTTAGTCTATAACGCGGATATAATTGCAATAGAAAATGTCACTATAAAATCATTCAATCAAATAGCCAAAGATCAAAATATATAACAGAAAATAGGAAAATATTATAGACACAAAGAAATCCCACAAAGAAATCACACATACTAATGTGGCATATTAGTATTGTGCCACGTGTTTTTTTTCCTCTTCCTTTTCTTTCCCTCTCCCCTTGGCCACCCCCATTGTCGTTTCTTCCTCTCCACGGAATCCACCACCGCTGGCCATCTATGGCACCACCGACCACCTCACCGGCTTCCCCTCACGGCACCTCCTTCTCTCACACGCGAGCTCAACCTGAATGGGTTTTCCATACACGGGTTCTTTTCAGTTCAGTCCTAACCACCGCCACTGCCACCACCTCAAGCCGCCGACGAGCACTCCTGGCCACCCTCCACCTAACCCAAGCCACCCTAGTCTCCCTTTCCTCCTCCATCGTACACGCATACCCAACTCGAAATGGGTTTCGCACACACGGGTTGCTACCCACAACTCTGCAGTTTGCCACCGTACTACCTCACCACCACCACCATCAGCCTCTTCCCTCACCGGCAACCTCCTCCTATGGGTTACTCCACCGGTATCTCCAGGCATTTTCTTAGGTCCATGGGGTGGTCGCCAATTTGGGGTGGGGATGACGTCGGTTACGTCGCTGCATGTTGCGGTGCTCAGTGGTTGGACTACTTGATAGAAGAGATCGAGTGAGGAGATCAAGCGGCTAGGGATGGTAATACGTGGCACAGTAATAATTTGCCACATTCTTTTGTGGAATTTTTTTGTGGGATCTGTTTGTTTCTGTAGCAGCTCTCCAAAAAATATATCCACATATCATTAGTTTCTAAACACAACTCTAATTGATAGAATTAATTAGAAAAAATCAGATCTCGTCTAGTAAAAACTAGAAAAATTTACTAATTTTTCAAGAAGTTAAGGTAATCAAGTACAACTGTAGCAGGCGTGGCACCAAGAATGGAGGGATCATCAGAAGATTCCAGCACAAATCATGAATGATTGTCGATTTAATTCTTTCCTAAAAAGGCTCTTGCAGATTTGTGTCCATTCCAATAAAAATTACCTTACTTGTTAACGTTACAGTAGTCTACTTTGTATTTTGAATTAATTTCCTAAGTTGCCTAAGCTTCCTCTACAAAGGAACTGAATAATGTAAGGAAGGGTGATCTGAATTATTGAAAGCATTTTTACAGAGTTTATCAATAAACTTGTAACTCATTGTTTGAGAAGATACCGTTTTTCTTGAATTCATTTTCATATACGTTTTCGTTAACAACCCTGCTTCTATTCGACATTGCAATGTATGGATGGCTTGAAGTAGTAATTGTCTCTTCGACAAATATTGCTTACCACTCATATAGAGTTCTGCAAAAGAGAATCAAAAGCAATTATGTCCTCAGGATACAACATTGTTTATATAATGTGCAGATTGTAAATTCTGAATACTAATATTTTGAACAATCAGATACGATAGCAGCAGACACAACGTTTCAGTTTTATTACGAATTTGACAGTTATTGCTTGAAGATGAACAATAAAACCATTATAATATTTACTGTCTTAATAATCGAAATAACTATAACAGACAGTTATCCGACAACTATAAAAAAAAATTATCAGATACATCATTTCGTTTAATAAAATAATTTTGTCACTTGCAACGATACATATAAAGTATCAATGCGTCTAAAGCGTTAATGCATCTTGCAATCAGTATTTTGTACTGGGTAACACTTCCAGAGTGTATCTATCTATTTATTTATTTTATATATAATGAAATATATTTACTTATAAATCATTAAATATTTTACTATCTAATCAATGTAGGATTAAAATATATATATATTAAAAAGAATTTTAAAAATTTTGGATAGAGTATTTGAAATAATATTTGAAAATTTAAGTTAAAATATAATTTGAAATATAATCTAACAGTACTGACAATGACCCACGTACTTTGACTAAAGAGAATCCACATCTTCTAGTTGTCTTCCATCTTTGACATGTAAGTAAGGAGAAAACCCGCGTACAAGACAAAAAGCCAGTTGAGAAAAAAGAGAATATTATATAGACAAAGTTAGGAAATTATAAGCAATATGTAAACCTTTCTCGGCCAAAAGTTTTTAAGACCTGTAATTAGAGTCATAAGATCGTTTTATAACGTGGTTTTGTTTGTTTGGCATCCACTACATCTGATTTTAATAAAGTCTACACAAAGTTTGACTAAAATGTTCACTGAATATACTCCATATGGTATCTCTGGGATTTTCCTCTTCTAGACAGCCAACCAAAAACTTGCTCTTTTTTCCCATTTGGGTGGAGAAGGTTTGGACGAGTAATTCTACGTGGAGTTGATTTTAGAGAATCGATTGAGAATCGACTTTGATTTAAAGAATAATTCTACATGATTTTCCTCATTTTCAATCTTATTTTATATTTTTATACAAAAGACAAACTAATAAATCTCGTTAGATCCATAAAAATAAAATTGAAAATGATGCTTTTTAAATTAAACTTAACTCTATCGATTTCTTAAAATCAACTCTATATAGAATTATTTTGATTTAAAAATGATTTCCCTCATTTTCAACATTATTTTCATGAATCTAATAAGTTCTATTGATTTTTTTTTTGTATAGGAATTGAAATTGAAGTTAAAAATGAGGATTTTTTTTTAAATTAAAGTCGACTCTCTATCGATTCTCTAAAAATCGACTCCATATAAAATTATTCGATTTGGACTGTAGGTCATGGATTTTTTCATGTGGGTGGATTGAAACGGTCGTATTGGTTTAGAAGGGAAACAAATCATGTGAGTATAAAGATACTAATATTGCATCATATATACACATCAAAACCTTAAATATCATCATTAAAAAATCGACGATCATCAAATATTGTCATGGAAATGAATATATTTATACTTTATAACGACAGAAAAGATATCTACTTTCAAAAACTTAAATGTGTGATGGAATTTCAAGGAATAAAGGAGACTTTGTCGTTCCATGGAATCGGCCAGACTGCTCATTGGTTTGAAAAAATTACATACGACTTTGCTTTTTTAAGGAATTTGATTGAAAGCCAATTAGTTAAGAAAGCATAGTAAATTTTAGCCTAACTTATAATATTTACTTATAAATATATATATATATATATATATATATATATATATATGTTAGTGTCGTGATTGGAAAACACAACGACCTCAGCACGTAAACCTGCAGCAACGCGTGCGGACTACTACATTTCAGACTCGGCCTCAACACTGCAGAGCAGAGCAGAGCAACGGAATCAGCCTCAAAACGAGTATTCCCGACTTCTCTGATTTTCATTTCTTTCTGTGTTGTTGGAAAATATCTCATTGTGCTGCTGTTGCCTATAAATGTATTGTGAAACTGTTCGTTTGTAATAGAGGAAGAAATATCTAAGCCGAGAGTTCATTTATTTCTGTCTCTTCATTGAAACATTCTGTGTGTTCGTTCATGGAGATCCAAAACCAGCTCCCACAGCCCGAGCAACAACCCAAAGGCACTACCTTCTTGAAAACTTGCTTCAACGGGATCAACGTCTTATCAGGTCTATCTTGCTACCTTTAATTGTGTGCTTATAATATATGATCAGTGATTATATATCGATATATATATAAATATATATATATATATGCAGATATTTGGCCAATTTAGTATGTTTTTTCTGGTTAGTAATGGAAGCATTAATCGTCCTGGTGCCTTGGTTACTGGCATTGTTTGCCATGATCTATTTAGTCAAAAAGTGGAGACTCTGTGTAAAGTTCTTTTCTTTGTGAACCATCAGACCTTTTTTGGTGAATAAAGCGGTGCTAATTAGTGGTCCGGCTCTCAAACGCTTCTTCCTAAAAAAATATTTGTTAGAACTGAATTTCTCCATGCTCATATCCCTGTATGAGCGTACAATCACCCAAATAAAACTTGATTCTCTTCTTTGGTGTTGTCCTTTGTATACTTTCTGATTACATTGGTTGCACCCGTAGACCCAATTCCGACGGCATTGTGATTACATTGGTTGCACCGTCGGCCTTTGTATACTTTCTATATATATGCAGATATTTAGCCAATTTAGTATGTTTTTTCAGGTGTGGGGATTCTCTCAATTCCATATGCAATTTCTCTGGGAGGGTGGCTGAGCTTAATACTTCTTTTCCTAGTAGCAATTCTCTGCTGCTATACAGGGTTTCTTCTACAACGATGCATGGTGAAGGCTACAAACCCCATCATCAAAACTTATCCTGATATAGGTGAGGCAGCTTTCGGATACAAAGGAAGAGCCCTGATATCCATTCTCATGTATCTCGAGCTCTACTTAGTTGCGGTAGAGTTTCTCATATTAGAAGGTGACAATTTACACAAGTTGTTTCCGGACATGGGCTTCAAAGTCGCAGGCCTACAAGTTGGAGGGAAAAAGGGCTTCGTTTTGCTTACTGCCCTAGTAATTCTGCCAACTACATGGCTGAAGAACCTTGGTGTGCTGGCCTATCTTTCTGCTGGAGGGGTTTTGTCTTCTGTTATTTTGGTTGTTTGTGTTTTCTGGGTTGGTGCTGTGGATGGGGTGGGATTCCATGAAGGAGATGTGCTGTTGAAATGGGGAGGACTCCCGACTACTGTAAGCTTGTTTGCCTTTTGTTATTGTGGTCATGCGGTTTTCCCCACGCTCTGCAATTCCATGAGAGATAGAAGCCAGTTCTTTAAGGTAAGTAGCATGAGCGGCATCTCCAACATCCCAAATTTTAATATTTTCATTTTTCACATGTTTGAGTGGTGGAATATTCTCAAAATACTAATTCATTATTTTATTATTATTTTTCACATATTTTCTATTATTATTTAATATTTTATTATTGTTTAGTTTTACTTAAAAAGGTTGATGTTGATCAGCATTATTATCATGTTGTTACAGGTTTTATCGGTATGTTTTGTGATTAGCACCATAACCTATGGATCAATGGGAATATTAGGCTTCCTTATGTATGGAGAAAATTCCATGTCTCAAGTGACGCTAAATCTTCCTCTTAGAAAAATAAGCACAAAGATTGCAATTTATACGACATTGATAAGCCCACTCACAAAGTATGCAGTGATAATTACACCAATTGCTATCGCTATTGAAGCCAAATTACTTGTTCGAAACAGTCGATTGATCAGCATCCTCATCAGAACAGCAATTGTGATCAGCACTGTAATTGTGGCCTGCAGTGTGCCATTTTTTGACTACGTCATGGCATTTATTGGTGCATTTACGGGTGTTATACTCTCATTATTACTCCCTTGTTTGTGCTATTTAAAGATGCACAAAACTGCTCGAAATTTTGGATTTGAGTTGATAATCATTGTGGGAATTTTAGTTATGGGATCTTTTATTGGTGTGTTGGGTACCTATACTTCTATTAAACAAATTGTGATACATCTTTGATATATAATTACTAGAGATGGCATGCACAAAGAACGAAATGTTCGCCGTGTCTTTATGCACTTGGCTATTACATTACTGGATAATTTATAATTATATTGTTAACTTCTATTCGATGATTTTGCATTATACATTTTAGTTATGAGTTTGATTGTAGTGAATTTATGTGCAATTGGATTTTCTATCCATAGTAAAGAGTCCTAATTGCACTTGCAAATCCCTTTGCGCAGGCGAAAAGTCTAACTTAGCCTTTAGCATCCTTTGAGGAGTAAAAATAAAACAGAAACACTGATTAGATCCAACTGATCCGATGCATTACTGATTCTTAAAAATAAAACCCGGTTCTAAACCATTTTTTATACTTTGAAAATCGGTTTAAACAGAAAGGACAAGTATATATTTATAATATTTTATATTAATAAAATATATTTTTATATGCTAAATATTTAATTAATATAAGATAAAATTTTAACCTAATTGTTCAAGTATATTATTAATCTTATAGCATAAAATTAATTTTATAATTTTTTATATAACATATAAGAGCATTCTTAATGTAGTAGTTAATTTTTTTTTTTAAATTTTATTTTTTGCATAACTTTTTAAAAAATTTGTTTATATTTAATTAAAAGCTACTAAAAAAATTATAGAAAAATATTAAAAAATATATTTTATTTTAAAAAATAAATAGTAAAGTTATATTTTTTTTCTATATTTGAAGAAAAATTTAATTTTATTATTCACTTTTAAAAATAAAGTGTACTTTTTGATTTTTTTTTTTAATTCTTTTAATAGTTTTTTATTAAAATTTTTGAAAACTTATGCAAAAAGTAAAATTTAAAAAAAAAAATAACTATTTTGTTGAGAGTGCTCTGACGGTTGATCTTAGCCAAAAGGTCGGAAACTTAGGAAACTTATATGGTTAAACCGTTAAATTCAATACTGTAGTCTATACTGGCGTGGCAAGCCGGAATATTTTTAAAAAAAAAAAAGGCTTGCCGGAATATTAAAAAAAGACAAAACTCGAATTGGGAGGGAAGGCTGAAAAAGGTGAAACCATTCATGCGAGAGAGAAGAGAGAATCGGAGAAACCATTAACGCGAAAAAGGTGAAGAGCTTGCCGGAATTTGAGGCGGTCTGAGGGTCTGCCGTCTTCGTCCGAGGGTCTGCCGTCGTCGGAGTTTTCTACTACGAAACTTTAGACCAACGAGAGAGAGAGAGAGATTTTCGTCAAGTCGAACCTGTAATCGGCGAGGAAAGCCGAGGGATTCATTCGAAAAAGCTGAGGGTCTGCCGTCGTCGAAGGAAATCTCTATTCCGAGGGTCTGCCATCGTCGGAGGAAGAGAGCGCTGCGCATCTCAGGTATTTTTGTTTGTGCAGGGGTTTTAGCATAACCATTTCGAATAGTTTTAGCAGACGTCAAACTAATATTGTCTTGAATATGTGCAGGGGAAATACTATGCTTGCTTACACGTTAGTGTTACAATGTTGAAGTTTGAAAAAGGGTAATTAGCATTTAGCAATCTGTTCATTGGATTTCTTGTCGATCCGAGAAGCGGGAAATCAGCAATTTTGACTCAATTTTCATTTTGAAGGACTTGACGGGTAAATTGTTTTTACTTGCTTTTGTACTACTGTTCTGTCTGATTTGCTTAATGAAATGTGGAATCTTGCCTATGACGTGTGGGTTCTGTATTTTCAAGCCGTCAACCTTATGTCTAGATAGAGGCAGATAGTAATTTTGTCTACTTCAAAGGAGAGCTTTCAAAATGGCTTCATGTCTAAATCTGGATGTGCATATGAGAGACCTAAATAAACCTTTGGAAGGAAGAAGAATGGAAAATACAAGAAAATGCTTGGGCATTTCCACTGGTTGACTAGAGCATGCAACCTAGACCCAAATTTTCAGAATTCAATCTGACAGTGAAAAGAAAAAACAATTTGATTGTCATTTATTTCATAAGCCTTTTCAGTCACAATGAAATTGAGATTGAATTGCTAATAATGGGGGTTAAATGCTTTAGTTTGATCAATCAATGGTTCCACATTTTTTTTACATTTTCTTTAGTTTGTTTATTTTTATATCCCATTTTGTGATTGATAGTACTGATTTAAAGACCATTTATGAGTAGATGAGAAGTTGAATGTCATATATTATGTTTTGTTTTGATTGAAAAAGAGAATTCTATTATTCAGCATTGGATTTCCATAATATTAAATGTGAGAGAGAGCAGTGGAAGAGGGCTTGTTCAATCAATGGGGGTTAAATGCTTTAGTTTGATCAATCAATGGTTCAACATCTTTTTCCATTATCTCACGAACTTTTTAAGAGTGAAGTGGTTTCAAAAGTTTTTTTTTTTTTTTTTCCTGTAATGCTACTATTGTAATAAAGAAATTCTATGCTAAGAAATTGCTAATTATTTTCTGAACATCATACTGCTATCATTTTCATTATTGGTTTGATGCACTCAATTTAATTTGTTATGGTTTTTTAGTATAGCTGCTAAAAGACTCCGATTTTTTCTTCCCTTTTTGTTGGTTTATAATTTTGGTAGATATTTATTTATAAGATTCCATGTCTGCATAAGATTCCAATTTTGTAATTTGTCTTATATGATTTCATTGCTACTTCTAATGGTGAGGAAGTTGACGGCAGGTTTGTTTTGGAAATGTATAAGATGATGGCGGCTACTCACGAAATCGCTGCCCTTTAATTTGATGCAACCTCCAGTGGATTGTGTAATTTGAAAGTTGATTTCTTTTTTTGGGTTTAGTTGTTTTTGCTGTAATTTGAAGTTGTGGAAGTTAATTTGAGACTTCTATTTTGCTGTAATTTGAAAGTTGTGGAAGTTAATTTAAGACTTCTATCACGACTTGCATGGCCTCCCTGCTTTGTAGAAAAGCATTATAACTCAAATTGCGTGTATTCTTTATGTATGGAATCCTTATCCTTTCGAGTACATTGGGGCAAAAGGAAGCAAAAATAAGGAAAACAAAACCTTGGGGCAATCATAAAATTTAGTAGCATGCAATTTCTAAAAGCAAAAGTTGAACTTGCATTGCAAGCATCAAAGCAAGTCAAACAATGCAAGATGGAAAAAGATTGAACTTTGGCTAAAGTGGAACCGTGGCTTGACTTAAAGGAGAGATATTCAACTTCTCTAAAATGAACATAGTTCCTCGTAAACAAGGCACTACCATTCCAATTAAAATAAGAAGATCAGCTCATTAAGCATATAATGCAAGCTCAGAACCCCCAACAACAGTAATTGCAAACCCAGCATTTATTTAAAACTCCAAGAACCTTTTTTTTTATTTTTGATAAGTCAAAACATTAGAAGTCTTAAAACTTTCCATAACTTCTCACTTCTAAAATTATTCATTATTTTCAAAAATAAATTTCTCAAAATATTATTAATAATAAATATAATATATCATATTTTGAAAATATTTTCAATAATTTTTGTATAAAAATCATATTATTTCTTAAAAATAATTGTTTTATTAAAATAGGAAAATGTGTTTTATATGTTGTTCCTCTCTAATATGTATGTGTGTGTGTGTGTGAGAATCAAAATAAGGTTTGATCGACCACAAATTATTGGTGTATTTAAGGGTAGAAAGGGTCAAATCAAAAGGTGATAAATATGTAAGACAAAAATGAGGATAATTATCCAAGTCCCATTTTGTCTGTCTTAATGGTTGTCACCTGATATTTTTTTTTTTTTCTCTAAAGATTGTTACCTGATATTATTATCATATATCGATATATGATACGTCGTATATTATAGGTGCATATATGGCCTTTTGAAAGTAGAAGTCCAATGAATATGATGGTGGGGACCTTTCTCGAATGCTATATTTTATAATTAATATAATGTTATTGTCAAATTACGTATCCATGGTAGCTCCCAACATTCCCCCATTAAGGAATTATGTCGACAGGTAATTCAATTCCATGTAAAGACGCCATTAAAGCTACCTAGCTACTCCAAACTGCAGTAGAACTTCTGATTTGATTGTAGCTTTAGAACTTCTTTTTTATTTTTGTTTTTTTTTTATTATTATCTTACTTTTAACGTATCGTGTTGACAAATTATTGTTTTAACCCTAATCATCGATCAATTAGGGCAAATCATCATTTGGTGGTGACATGGTCGGGTTTAATTTTCCTTCAATATCTTGATTAATCAAGATGTTAACAAAAAAAAAAACCATTTTATTCCAAAGTTAATCTATATATGGATCATTTGGAACCAATATAATTATGTTATATCAAATAGTACCTCTTGTGCTTATCACATGAATATAATTATTTTCTATATTTAAAAAATTTACGGTTTGATAAACATATATCTAAAACATTTTAAAGTTATTTATAATAATTTTTTTAAAAATATATAGTTATCCACCTGAGTTTTTTGATAAAGATTTCAATTTGTTGCTTTTTAAAAAAATACATTTTTAGCCTTTTTAAGTGCTTAAAATACTTTTTATAAATTTATCAAATATGTCTTTTTTCTTTAAAAGTATTTTTAGACAGTTAAAAGCATTTTTTAAGCTTCCACCCCAAATAGGCTCTAAGTACATATTTTAGATTACGGTGAAAAATATAACTTATACTTTATAATTTAAATAATAAGCTCTATACTTCAAAAGTTATTTACTTTTTAGTAAACATATATCTAAAACATTTTTAAAGTTAGTTGCACTAATTTTTAAAAAATATACAGTTATTTGCATAAATTTTTTTATAAAAGTTTCAATATAGTGTTTTAAAAAAAAAAACAGATTTACAGCTTTATTTTAAATGATTAAAATATTTTTTATAAATTTTTTAAGCATGACATTTTTAAAAAAAAATAATAATTTAAAGAATTAAAAGTACTTTTTAGACTCCAAACTCAATCCCATACAAGCTCTAAAGGATTTATGAAATAGAAAAAGTTGAGATATGTGTGAAATATAAGGGGAGATCTAAGGGATTTCTATACCAATCACAGATTTTTTATTTTTTATTTCTACAAATTTAACAAAAAATGATATTCATATTCACGAGAGCAAACCGGATCCAAACACAATCTGAAATACATGCAGAGATGAGGACCCAGTTGTGCAGGTTGGGAGCAAGAACGCACAAAGGGATCGAAAGTGAATGGGAGAGAGAGAATGTGAAGAATCAAGAAGTCGGGCATAAGACCCAGTTTCATAAGCCCCCGCCGTTAATGGGTCCATTTCCAGTTTAAGGCCGTTAGAGAAGGGTGGGAGGTCGCCAGAGGGAGCCAATCCTGATGGCATGGATGGTGTTGTCCACGGAGGTCAACGGCGACGAGGGCTAGGCTGAGCTGAACTTCTCTCTACTAAATCATTTTCATTTTGTTTTTTATTATATTTTTTATTGTATTTTTTTCTTTTATTTTTTTATTATATTTATTTATTGTGTTTTCTAAATTATATTTTATTATTATATTTTTTATTGTATTTTAAAAAAAAATTATTATCTTTTTATAAATATTGGTTTTATAAGAGATTCGATCCGACCGAATCTCAACTTCTCTCAAAAATAAAAAAAATGAGAGAAGAATGCACGTAGGATTTTGAAATATGACACCGAGCAGTGTCGTTTAGATGGGGGTGGGCTAGGCTTAATTATCTTTTTCAGGATTTTCACGCGGGCTTTGTTATTCTTTGGTGGTGATCATATGGCATCTTTTAAATTTTATATAGAGTTATTATTTCTTTTGAACTAAATACTTAAATTATATAATATCATATCAATTAAAAATAAATTTAAATTAAAAGAGTAATATTTTTCATGATTATAATTATACGAGTCTTGAGATTTTAGAACCCTAGCCTACATAGGTATGCAAAATTATATATTTTTCTAAGGTTTTCAAAGTTTATACTTAAGCGCTAAAGAGTTTTAAAAAATAATATAAGAAATAATAATACTTTTCCAATTTGCTTCTGAGGAACTTTTATGATACTTTTTTAATATGTATTACATATATAATGTATATATTGTTCTTCAAAATATGTTGTTAGATTGTTAATTCAAATTTTTCTAAATTTGAAGTAATTATTGCTGGGCATGCTGCTTAGTACAAAATAGTTTTTTTATTATTTTTTTTCATATTTTTTTAATTTATTTAGATATTTTAAAAAATAAAAAATATATATTAATATATTAAAAGTCACTTTCTTAATTATTAAGTAAAAATAATAATAATTAAAAAAATTAACTTGCAAAGCGGTCAAATAAAATGGTCAAATTGGCATACTAGACTTTTCCCCGGGGGTTAAAGGTTTTGGGCTAGAATGATCGGTTTGGTGGCCACGTGGTATTGATGTACTAGGCCGTTCAATGTTGAGTTAAAATGGGCTATCCAAATATATGATTAGATCATTTTGAAGATTAGCCCATCCTCGAATTTTAACACAAATAATTTATAGTATTTTTTTAAAATTAATACTAATTATTTTTTATTTAAAAAAATACTAATTGTTTATAAAAATTTCATAAAGAGCAATTAAAACTTCTTACATGTTATAATATAGTTTAGATTATATATTTCATGAATAAATAAATTTTAACATATTTATTTATGACATTAATTCCTTGAATTTGTTAGAATAGATGGTGTTTAGTGCATAACATCCTAAAATTTTAAATGATATATTCCAGTTTTTATTTTAGAATTTACTATTATAGATGTTATTTTAAAAAAGAAAATTATAGAACTGAACAAATATGTCTTGCACGTTACTCCTATTACTAGTATAATATATATATATATGTTAGAAAATTGTTTATTTGTAGTTAGTTATTTTCTGTCAAAATGATTATATCCTATAAAATGAATCTATTTTTGTTAAAAATAGCCCTTATCGTCGCAAATTATCAATCATAAATACTGGCTTTTCGTGTACAATGCTTTAGTTATCATGAAAAGAGGTAGTCATAATCATGAATTTGTATACGTATAATGCTTAAGAGGGGTTCCGGGGTCTCTGACCTCCACGCCCATCAGCTTCTCCGAAACTTTTTGGACTATTGCTACTAGGAAAAGAAGTATTAAGCTCAGCCACCCTCCTTGAGAAATTGCATATGGAATTGAGAGAATCTCCACACCTGAAAATATACACAGGGTATCTTCCCAGACTAAGCATGGACCTATAAAATACGACAAGAGTTAACAAAGTCAAAGGCAATTAATACTCGAATTACAAGAACCCTCAACAATGGAACGTACAGGAACAGATCCCCTTAATGATAAGAATTAAGAATTAAGCTGGTTTTTTGCAAACAAACAGATGCTATGGCTCCTTTAATGTTAAGCAAGAACAATCAGAGGAATCAGATCCCCTTAATTCTGCAAATCACACTAATGGTGCAGTAACTGTCGCAAGCCAAGATAGGAATGACAGCACCATTCCATTTCCATGGCTGTTTTCCTTAATTTTCTCTTCTTTCTTTGTATAGCATATGCTCTGTTTTGGTTTACAATTTGTATAGCTGTAAGTTACCCCAAGTGTTTGTAATACATTTTGTTATATAATATACGATACAAAACAGGTTTGGTCATTTGACCAAAACCTTTCTTCTCAAAATCTTTCAATTAATGCATCAAACAAAGCGAAAATGTGGAGAGTGACTGATGAATGTTCAATCAAAATCACCAAGGTAGAAAATCAATAACCTGAACAATCCATTTTGGTCTCATCCATAATGGCTAAGTTTGGTCTCCTCCCTCTTGATTATTTCCGGATTCTCCTCTAAGAACAGTAATTATTAGGAACAAGTGCTAAAAATGATGATCCTAGGAAAAGCAGAATGTCTTAAGTGAGCAAGGTTTCAACTACGGATTCTGTATAGCAAGGCTTTCCATGTATAGTTAAATTCCTTAGTTAGCCACAGTTATGTTATATATTAAGATCAGTTGTAATGGAAATTATTCAGTGATACCACATAGAGTTACTTTCCATTATTGATGTACTTGGCGTTCCAGTAGTTCTTGATTTCATTGCCTGTTCGGCCTGGAAGTCGCCCCGGCCCTGGCCCTGCTTTCAGACTCCATCTGCAATATTCAGCAACACATATATGATTCTCATCATCAAGTAGGAGATTTCTTCAGCACTTGTCCTTTCAAGCATTTATGGAGAGTTCCTATCCTATTCATTGCCTAGTTGTTGCTGAGAGCGAATTACTAAAGAAAGCATAGTATATTTTAGCCTAACTGATGCAGGACATGGACATGGACATGGGCAGCTGAAAGCACTTAATCTAATCATGAGTAATCAATTACCAGAAGAATCGGCATCGGCGCAACTCTCATGCATCCCACGCATTGCGCCTCAAGGCACGTCAAAGATTGTTTCCTTTGTTGGATTGCTACAATTTCCTAGTTTATTTGTTTCTTTTTCAAGTTATTTCCCTACGGGTTGTTTACTTTCCTTTTATATATTCGGCTAGTGATGTATGCAAAAGGACATTATTCTGATCATTTTGAATGAGAAACTAGTATTACTATTTTCCAGTAAATCGTGTTTCGTTTGGAAGACACAGCTCTTCCGTTGCAACTCTGTTCGTGTACTCTGTTTCGTTTAATCGTGTACTCTGTGTCGTGATTGGAAAACACAAAGGCCTCAGCACGTAAACCTGCAGCAACGCGTGTGGACTACTACATTTCAGACTCAGCCTCAACACTGCAGAGCAGAGCAACGGAATCAGCCTCAAAACGAGTATTCCTGACTTCTCTGATTTTCATTTCTTTCTGTGTTATCGGAAAATATCTCATTGTGCTGCTGTTGCCTATAAATGTATTGTGAAACTGTTCGTTTGTAATAGAGGAAGATATATCTAAGCCGAGAGTTCATTTCATTTCTCTCTTCATTGAAACATTCTGTGTGTTCGTTCATGGAGATCCAAAACCAGCTCCCACAGCCCGAGCAACAACCCAAAGGCACTATCTTCCTCAAAACTTGCTTCAACGGGATCAACGTCTTATCAGGTCTATCTTGATACCTTTAATTGTGTGCTTATAATATATGATCAGTGATTATATATATGCAGATAGTTAGCCAATTTATTATGTTTTTTTAGGTGTGGGAATTCTCTCAATTCCGTATGCAATTTCGCAGCGAGGGTGGCTAAGCTTGCTAATTCTTTTCCTAGTAGCGATTATCTGCTGCTACACAGGGTATCTTCTACAACGATGCATGGCAACCCCATCATCAAAACTTATCCTGATATAGGTGAGGCAGCTTTCGGATACAAAGGAGAGCCATGATATCCATTCTCATGTATCTCGAGCTCTACTTAATTGCGGTTGAGTTTCTGATTTTAGATGGTGACAATTTACACAAGTTGTTTCCGGACATGGGCTTTAAAGTCGCAGGCCTACGAGTTGGAGGGAAAACGGGCTTCGTTATGCTTACTGCCCTTGCAATTCTGCCAACTACATGGCTGAAGAACTTTGGTGTGCTGGCCTATCTTTCTGCTGGAGGGGTTTTGTCTTCTGTTATTTTGGTTGTTTGTGTTTTCTGGGTTGGTGCTGTGGATGGGGTGGGATTCCACGAAGGGGATGTGCTGCTGAAATGGGGAGGACTCCCTACTACTATAAGCTTGTTTGCCTTTTGTTATTGTGGCCATGCGGTTTTCCCCACTCTCTACAGTTCCATGAGAGATAGAAGCCAGTTCTCTATGGTAAGTAGCATGAGCTGCATCTCCAACATCCCAAATTTTTAAGGTTCAAATCATTTTCATTTTTCAAATATAAAAGGCTAAGTTTGAGTGATGAAATATTCTCAAAATATTACACTATAATTCTTTTTTTATATTATTATTATTACATTTCACACACTTTTATTATTATTTAATATTTTATTATTGTTTAGTTTTACTTAATATTATCGTGTTATTACAAATTTTACTGGTATGTTTTGTGATTGGCACAATAACCTATGGATCAATGGAAATATTAGGCTTCCTTATGTATGGAGAAAACTCCATGTCTCAAGTGACACTAAATCTTCCTCTCAAGAAAATAAGCACAAAAATAACAATTTATACGATATTGATAAGTCCACTCACAAAGTATGCAGTGATAACTACATCAATTGTCACCGTCATTGAGGCCAAGTTACCTGTTCAAAACAGCCGATTGATTAGCATCTTCATCAGAACGACAATTGTGATCAGCACTATAATTATGACTTATACTGTGTCATTTTTTGACTTTGTCATGGCATTTATTGGTGCATTTATGGGTGTTACACTCTCAATACTGCTCCATTGCCTAAACTATCTATAAACATGCACAAAACTACTCGAAGTTTTGGATTTGAGTTGATAATAATTACTCAAATAATAATTATATGAATTTTAGTTATGGAGTCTTTTATTGGTGTATTATGTACATATATTTCTATTAAAAAAATTGTGAAACATCTCATATATAATTACTAGAGATGGCATGCACAAAGAACGAAATGCTGACAGTGTCTTTTATACTCTTGGCTATTATTACTTTACTGGATGATTTATAATCATGTTAATTTCTATTCGATGATTTTGCATCATACGTTTGAGTTATGATTGGGTTTGGTTGTAGTGAATTTATGTGCAATAGGTTTTCTATCCATGGTAAAGAGTCCTAATTGCACTTGCATATTCCTTTGTGCAGGCGAAAAGTCTAACTTAGCCTTTAGCATCTTTTGAGGCGTAAAAATAAAACAGAAACACTAATTAAAATTAAATCCAACTGATCCGATCAGTACTGATTCTTCAAAATAAAACTCGATTCTAAACCAATTTTTTTACTTTGAAAATCGTTTTAATTTATAATGTTTTATATGAATATTATATATAATTTTTTATATGCTTAATTATTAATTAATACAAAATGAAATTTTAATCTCATCGTTCAAGTATATTAATCTTATAGCATAAAATTAATTTTGTAATTTTTAGTATAACATTTGATATAACATATAACGGTTGATCTTAAGCCAAAAAGGCCGGAAACTTACATAGAATGTAGTTAAATTCAATACTAACGTCTATATGGTATATGTTAATTATTATCACAAAAAAAAAATATCCACCAAATAAAGGAAAAGGACTGAGGGGCCGCTCAATCCCCCACTTCCCAATCTTTTTTGTGATCTTCGGATCATTCACGCCAGAGTTTTCACCAAAATTCTATTTTAGAAGCATGGTGGCACTCCTAACGAATAAATAAATAAATAAATAAAACAGGAAAGAAGCAATAATCTGTCCCACTATGAAGCATAATGAATAACATAGCAGAGTTCCAACTCATGTTAAGACTGAACACTACCACATCATCGTCATCAACCTCCTGAAAAGGAGAAATTTTCTCTGCCGATCCAACTCTGAGGGAGAGAGATTTTTCAAAAGTTGAAATGTTCTACACACTAGTTATCATTTTTGCAAGGGACAATACGAAAGAGAGAAAAATCGGCAGAGAATGATGCATGCTCAATTGGAAGACAAAAGGTGTAAGATGAAGATCATGATAAAAGGGTGGTCAAATTATCAAATCATCCCCCCCCTTTTGTGTTTTTTTTTTTTTTTTCTCTAATCCTCTTGTTTCAGATCTTGAAGAGAAGGCCGCCATGTGTAGCAAAGAAGGGAGCAAACACGAGCGATTCGACCGCCATTAACTTGATAAGAATGTTAAGAGATGGTCCAGATGTATCCTTGAGTGGGTCCCCAATAGTATCACCAATAACAGCTGCCTTGTGTGGATCTGATCCTTTTGGACCAAGGGTTCTTGCATGCTCTGAAGCACCAGCCTATCATTGAAATTCAGAACATAAGCTATACTATAAATCAATAGACCTCAATGGCCAGCTGGTCAAGAAAAGAATTACCAAGTGACAAATCAAAAGTGTTTTACCTCAATATACTTCTTTGCATTGTCCCAGGCACCACCAGTGTTGGATGCAGAGATAGCAATCTGTCGATGAAGACAGGTAAGACCATGAATGACTGTAAATAAAACTATCTTGTGATTTTGATTGAAAATATGTTACTTAAGATTGCTACTTAGCATTACCTGAACACCAGAAACAAGGGATCCAGCAAGGACACCAGAGAGAGTTTCCACACCAAAAAGGATACCGACAATAAGGGGTGTGAGCATGACAAGGGCACCAGGTGGGATCATCTCTTTGATGGAAGCATCAGTGGAGATCTTAACACAGGTAGCATAGTCAGGCTTGGCAGTGCCCTCCATGAGACCTGGGATGGTATTGAATTGCCTGCGCACTTCCTCCACCATCTTCAGAGCTGCACTTCCCACGCTCTTCATCGTCATGGCAGAGAACCAGTAAGGAAGCATTGCTCCCACAATCAAACCGATGAACACTTTCGGAGACAAGACGTCAACTGTTGAGACTCCGGCACGGCTAACAAAAGCACCAAAGAGGGCCAGGGACACCAGAGCAGCTGAACCAATTGCAAAGCCCTAGAATAAAAACACAAATTAAGGGCTCTGAATTGGATTAAAAAACTAGTTTTAAGTTATGCAATTATGTATTTTAGTTTGTAGTGTGCCCGTCTCGATCTTGGACTTGTAGTGAATAAAATCATATTTCACAACAACACGATACAATCTTGGAGTCGTACTTGATAAAATCTAATGCTTCTCACAAAATATTAGTGCAGAGAAAAAAATAATTCCTAAGCATCAAAACAGGACAAGGCAAAAGCCAGCACTCAGGTCGTTCTCAAGTTATGTGAACTGCTTATAGATTGGTCCCAGTGAAAAATCAAGGAAAACCACCAGTCAAGTGTCAGCGTATCAACATCCCACGGAGTGCACCTATCCGCATATTAATTATTAACATGCTTTTGAAAACCAATAAAAAAATAATAAAAAAAAGGAAAGAGCATGCTTCTATAAAAAGTTCACCCCACCCCAAAAATGAAACTCCAAGAAACAAACAAGTCAAGTGTGACAACGCTCTCCCACCCCAAACCAAAACAGACCAGCTATTTACACATACTAGCAAATGATAATGGAGGCGTGTATGGTTTGAGAAACTTTTCAAACCTTTCCGATAGCAGCAGTGGTGTTCCCTGCAGCATCAAGTGCATCAGTCCTCTCTCGGATCCTGTGGCTCATGCCAGCCATCTCAGCAATGCCTCCAGCATTATCACTGATTGGACCATATGCATCAATGGCCAATCCAGTAGCTATGGTACTCAGCATTCCAAGGGCAGCCATAGCAATACCATACATAGCAGCAAAGCTGAAACTAACATAGATGCTGACAGCAATTGCAAAGATAGGAACAATGACAGATTTGTAGCCCAATGCAAGGCCAAAAATGACATTAGTAGCAGCTCCAGTCCGGCAGGAATCAGCAACATCTTGAACAGGACTGCAAGAAATAATGTAAAGCAAGAGTTACTTTAGACCATCGTTAAACAAAAATAGAAAGGAGATTACCTAAATGCTGCCAACACTAGTACCTGTATGCATTGCTAGTGTAATACTCGGTTACAAATCCAATAATAAGCCCAGCCCACAAACCAACAGCAACGCACAAGGACACTTGCCTGCATACACAAAACAAAGACAAAATGTCTGAAGGGTGCTTGGATATCCCGAATAACCAAAACAATTCCTATAAACATATTTCAACTAAAGCAGAAAACATAAAGCTGCAAAATGCCTCCTCATTTGATGCAAATGGAGTACCGAAACAAGCAATGCAAACACTACGCCCTCCATCCCCCATATAAGTGTCTTGATTTGAAAGGGCACAATGATTAATGACAATTAGAATGTCTAATGAACTTTCTAAAAATGCCTTTAATTCTATATTAGAGTTGGGCATCACTTTGAATACGAAATTTACTCTGTTTTGAAACAAATGCAGGTAGTAGAAAAATATCCAAGTATGTTGATTTAGGGATGGCAAGAGAGGAAAACAAGACGCTAAGATTGGAATCCCCCCTCCCAAAATTATTAAAAAAAAAAAAAAAACAGAAAGAGTCAATAAAGCTTACCAATTCTTCACAACTTTCTGAGTTCCGAAATTGAAGATGGTGAAGGAAGATGGGAGTGCAATCCAACTAACAATTGCAACCCCAATGGTCATCAAAATAGTGGAAATGATGAGCTGCCTCTTCAATGCTGGCTCAATTTCTTTCACGTCCTTGATTTCAAAGAAATCCGTTGCGAATAAGGTGGTGATCAAACAAACAAGGATACCCACAGAACTAACAACGAGAGGGTATAGCATTGCAGTAAAGTCGTGATTGATCCCAAAAGAGGAGATAGATGCAACAACCAGGGCAGCGCAGGTGGCCTCAGCATATGAACCAAAAAGATCCGATCCCATACCAGCTATGTCCCCAACATTATCACCAACGTTATCAGCTATGACCTGACAAAATAGAAGTCATTCAAAATAGAAACGGGAAAGAGCCAGTTAAGAAGCTAAAAAAATTTAGAGAAGTGGAGATCCTTACAGCTGGATTTCTAGGGTCATCCTCAGGAATGTTCCTTTCAACCTTGCCAACAAGATCAGCACCAACATCAGCAGCTTTAGTATAGATACCCCCACCAACTCTGCCGAACAGAGCCATAGAAGATCCACCAAGACCATATCCAGTTATAGACTCAAAGAGGCCTCCCCAATCATCGCCATAGTACAGCTTAAAGAGATTGATAGTAATGTATAGCACCAAAAGACCATTGGCAGCAAGGAGAAAGCCCATGACTGCACCTGATCTGAATGCAATAATAAATGCCTTTCCCACACCCTTCCTTGCCTCCAAGGTGGTTCTGGCATTTGCATAGGTAGCAATTTTCATCCCAAGGAAGCCAGAAACCACTGAAGTGAAAGCACCAAGCAAGAATGAGACGGTACTGAAGATGGCAGTCGCAAGAGCAGGCTTGCACAGCTTGGTTGAATCATATGTGCAAGGCTGGCTGCTTGTGCTAAAACCCTCCACAGAGCCAAGGAAAAGGAATATCAATGCAGCAAAAGCCACCATGAAAATACCAACATACCTATACTCCGTAAATAGGAAGGAGGTTGCTCCTGTAATATCCAGGCACCACAAAATTAGGCCTTGTTTGGATAATGAGTTGATCTCAACTCATCTCATCTAATCGTTACAACTTTCCTAAATTTTCAAACAAAATACAATAAAAAATTCAACTTTTTCAAATTCAGAAACAAAAATAATATTCTAAAAATATTTTATCAACTTTCATCTCATCTTATCTCATCTCAATTCACTATCCAAAAAACCCCTTAGTGATCCCCAAGGCACTTTTTAAAAAATTGGGGATGAAGTTTGGAAACAAGGAAAATGAGAAAATTACCATGCCACAATCACAACGAATATAACGAAAACAGAAAGAGCAGTTGATAAAATGGAACCTCCACATATGTAACATGCTGAAGGCAAAAACAATACCATCTTCACCCAAATACGATGGTAACTTCAACCATTTTTCTTTTCATGGGCTTGATGGCAACTTAAAGCAGAGATAAATCTTGTCAAGAATCAAGCCCTATACAACAAGTTGAATGATGCTAGAAATCAATGATGATTCAATCATAACGCAAAATTAGGAGAAACAATTAAATCTCAAACATTATATACATCCTCAATTTTTATTAACACCAAGAAATGCTTACTCATCTTTAGTAACATTCAGAGGCTGAGGAAAATTGGATCTTAAGCATTCTCCATTGTAAAACTTATATGTACAAGAAAGGGTCCCATGAAGTATCAGACCCACTAAATATATTCTAAATATCAAATACTGACATTTTCTCTTCTTCTTTTTTTATAAGTAATATCGATATTTTCTCTATACCCTAGGAATAGCAGGAGAAGTTCCTTGTATCAAATTGTTCAAACTCATCCAGAATAAACTGCTACAATGGCCCTCAAATGAAGTGCCCCCTCCAGAACGGGATATAAGACCACCAAAAATGCTAATTTCATGTTACAATGATTTAGAGGTTATCTTCCAATGCGTGGACATGATAAAGAACTCCAAACAAAATGTAAAAATAGCCTTCACATTGTCCATGCAACAAGGACATGTCAAATAAATTACAGATAATTAAAATTAAGAAAAGGAGAAATAATTTTGAAAGGGGAAACTTGAGGACATTATCTACTTAAACAACAGGCATCAAACCCTCAGACAGTGTACGATTAAAGGTATCTATGGTTAAAGTTATCAAGCCAATAAAGGCTTATAAAGTAGGCAACATTGTAAGTACATCCAACCACTATTAGTTCAGACTTCTCCAAATCTAGCAATGTGAATGAATTTGTCAAAAGGTGGCTAATCAGCACATATACCCTTCATAAGGTAACTGACATTCTCTCCATGTGGGAGAAATTTAATTATTCTGTACACCTAGTGTAGAACTACTTCCTTTCACCAATGTTGTGGACCCCACCTATGGGAGACAATGTCAGGGAATACCACAACGAGTGTATTGAATAATTTATCATACGGGGAATGAGGGAACTGCAAAGATATTGAGATATGTTTGAATATCTCAGGAAAATAACCACAGAACATAGCATTAAAGTTTAATAATGACAAAGAGTCCAAAGTCTACTGTGATTTGGCACATGTGATTAGCATAAATAAATCATTAGTATTCTCTACATGATGAGAGAAAGTGTGCTAGATCGCACCCAGGCCCTCAGACACACGAATAAAGAATAATAAACAGTAAAGAGATCAATGAACTTGACAGCGCATAAACAATAAAATAAGATAACAATGCGAATTAATGTTGATCAGAAAACATAGTATTAAATTTCCCAGTGGGGCCAGATTCCAGAAACATGAAATATGATAACAATGAGAATCAATCGTTAAACCATATAACGGGAAAAAACACACAAATTAAACATGCTATGATCATCATATCTTACTCAACAGTCAACACCACTCCATTAATTTATTAATATACTTTCCAAGAGAGAGAATAAATAAATAAACATTGTTGCTTTCTTTGAAACACAAACCCTAGTGACAGAATACAGATAAGGCGTCATAAATCAAAATAAATCACTTTGAATGGAAGAAATTAGTTCCAAGACGTAATCTCAACGCATACAAAATCCGAAAAAAAAAATCAACAAACAAAAATACACAGAGATATACCAAAAGCTCCCCAGAAAAGAGAAGGAAAAGCTCGGAAAACCGAAAGAGAACTAAATAAAAAAGAATTCGAGTGTTTTGAAGTGCAAGCTCAGAGAACAGAAAGTGAGCTGATTAAAAAATAAATTGAGTTTTGGAAGTTGAAGGACAGAGATGGAAAAACCTTCAGAGATGGCGTTCTGTATGTCGGCGCACTTTAGGACGACGCTGTGGTCGTTGAGGCCTTCCTCTTCCTCGATGAGGTATTCAGCGTGGCCATTCTTGCCGGAGCCACAGTTTGCACCAGCGGAGTCAAGGCCTCCCGGTGAGAGCTTGACTCGGGAGACGATGAGCCACTGGAGCAGCGCGAAGGCAATTGCCACCAACGAACACGCCGGAATCAGAATCTCGGTCCCGATTGCTGGCAAGAGCGTCTCACCCATGGCCAAACAGACGCAATATTAAACAAACACAACCACAAACAGAGATTGTGTAACCCAAGGAGAGTTTCTGGGGATCGAATGAAATGAAATGAGAGAGGAGAACGAAACTTGCAACGGAGGAAGGCTTTATATATAGATTCAGAGAGAGAGAGAGAGAGGATATCGGAGGTACGAAAAATATTCGATTTCTAATAGTTAATACGTCTGTCATATTAATTAGGAAAAAAGTATTTAATTAATTACATTCTCTAATTATGAGTTGAAAATCAAAATACACTAAAAAGAGTGTTACTGCCAACCATGCTCTCCAACTGAACACTTAATTTTAGACATCCAAAACTAACGCGGTTTCTTTTCTCTCTTTTATTTCTAGATCTAACACCACAGATCCACTTCGACTATAAAGATTATTAAAACCTTTTTTTAGCCTTTTTTTTTTTTTTTTACCATTCAAAATTAAAATTGATATATAGTAGTTTTTACAATAATGACCTAAAACTTTTATGATGACCAATTCTTTTGACTCCATTCCCGTGAATTTTTTTCAATTAGAGCACGTGTAAAATTATTCACAATATTAAATAATAATAAAAATTACTTAAAATTGCATATCTAATTTATTTTTAGATATGAGATTGAAATAAAATTAAATTAAATTAAATTAAAGTGAAAAGTTAAATAAAATATTTTTATAAAATATTTTTTTAATATAATTTTTGTATTAAAATTTGAAAAAATTAAAATTTTCATATTATTTTGTATTAAAATTTAAAAAAATATAATAATTAGATAAAATGAAATGAAATAAAAATAAGTATGCCTTATAAGCAAAGTAGGCTTAATATTCAAACATATCGGTCAAGTAGAATATAAATTTTTTTTTATTAGAAAAAAAATATAGATATATATATATATAAATTTTTCTTACACGTATAAAAATGTTTGTTATTTATTTTTATTTTTATTTTTATTTTTATTTTGGTTTTTACGGAAAATGCACGTTATCTATCAAAATCTTATCATGTGGTTCAAAAAAGAGAAGCATGATTTTTTTAGATTATTATTATTATATTATTTTTGGGAGAGGAGTAACAATGGCATGCCAAACAAATATCAAATCATGTGTTCCTACACTCACCTTCCTAAGTTTGGTAGATTCATAAAACATCCACATCAATCTTAATAATATCTGACGTGGTCCCTTTATCTCACTACCACTTGCTGCTTAAAAATTAGAAAGAAATTTTATAGAGAAGTTTTATATTACATATTCTCACCTAATTAATATATAATTTATCATTTTTTTTATTTTAATATTTAAATATGTCTATAGTTAAATAGAATGATAAAAATAACAAATTATGTATTGATTAAATAGATGTACATGATACAAGACTGTAAGATTCCTTATAGCATTTCTCTAAAATTAACAAATAAAAAAAAAAAATTATTAATTTTTATTTTTTATTCTAAGCTGCCAGAATACCATGTTATCAACAAAACAACCTGGTAGAAACGACATCGTCCTATTAAGAACCTTATCAACAAACGACGTGTTCACGTGGAGAGGATGACTTGTGTCCCGTGATATTGAGAATTTCGTAAATGTTTTTGTCGTATTCCTTTTTTGTGTGTGAGGCTGAGGTGGCATTTTATTCGGATAACTCTCACAAGGCGTGTGTTAGACGCTTGCATTTCGTGTCCGAATAGGCTTCTTCTCTACTATTATTTATTTTATATTAATATTCTTTTTTATATAAAATTAAAATTCTCTGAACTCTTTTCAACCTTTCTTTTTCTTTATTTTATTTTATTTTATTTTATTTTTTCTTAGGGTGATTTTGTGAATAAAGGTGGCCCACCAGTTATATTCTTATTATCGCTAAGGACCAAGGTGTTACATCAACGTAGAAAAGATTCTCATATTCGAGTTGAGTAAAAAAGAAAATATTCATAGATTCCCCGTTTCAATAATACTTCTAAGAATGTTATAAAAAAATAAAAATAAAAAATCCCAATAAAAAATATTAGTTTAAATTCTCTAAAGCTGCATTTGAATAAAATAATTTAGTTTTATATTTAAATCTTAAATTAATCACTGAGTTTGTGGAGTACACTATTTATATTATTTAAATAATAATATTTAATTTATAAATTTTAAATTTTAAAATCAAATTATGTCATATAAACATTTTATTATAATATAAAATGTACTCGAATTTACAAATTTACATAACATGATATAATATGTTAGATTAAATTTATAATAATTTTATAATCTAGTGTGGTAGATCAAATTATGTTAATTTATGATGTTTTTTTATTTTTTTTAATAAATGTATCAATGTTATATTAATTTGAAAATCATGGGAATACGAGAGTACAGGCCTTTATAGAAAGCTGTAAACTTGCCTGAGAAGTTGGACAAAAGTGCTTTTCATAGCCTGTTAAAACTCAAAACTGTTCGTTTCACGCATCACAAAATTTACTTAAAGCAAAAGGAACAAGCGTTCTTAATTATGCTTTTTTTAAACACTACTTGGTCATATATTATCTTAATTACGAGTAAATTAGACTTTTCAAAAGTTTAAGGGACTTTAGAGTTCAAGCCTTGTCGATCGCAGCCATTAGTCATATAGTATCTAAGAGAAATGCTATAGATAAGTTCACATATTATATATTATATAATTTTTTTTATTTTTTACAATTTTTTTTTGAATTTATTTGTTGCAAATTAATTGAGTTCTCTATTTATTATTTAAATATTAAATATTTTATGAAAGAAAAAAAAAAATCGAAAAAACATATAATGTGTGGTGTGGAAATTTATGCGTAGATTTTTTCATTATCTAATGCCATCTTTATATGCAGCATTATTTTATGGACGACGTTACTACATGTCCCAATTTTAGGATCCCGATGATATTCTCATTTTTTTAATAAGTTTTTTTTTTACATAATTTTAAGTAAATATTTTTAAATAATATTGTAATTTTTTTATATTTAAAAAAATATTTTAAGATACTAAAAAAATCATATAAAAGAAAATTATATTTTTAAATGATTTTTTTAAATTAAAAAAAATGATAATATTATTTAAAAATACTTAATTAAAAGTCATATAAAAAAACTAAAAAAAAAAAAGAAATCGAGATTCCATTGAAAAATCCTAAAAGCAGGAAGAATAACATTTCCATTACTTTATAGCAGGTTGATAAAATGACTCCTGCCAGGGAAGAGTGCCCCACGGTATTTCTAATCGAAAAGTGAAAAATATATTATATATATTTTAAAAGATTTCTAAAATTTTTAAAATATTTAAGATGTTCACAAATTTATTTAAAAATACGTATTTAAATATTAAAAAAATGAAATTGGTAGCTTTAGTCGATGCATTATTTTTCAAAGAACTTTTCTTTAGTTAGCATTCAACCTTAAACTACAAAGAATAATACAGATACAGCCCTAAAATGTTTAAATAATATTTATTCATTTTTTAAAAATAGAATAAGATAATGTATATGATATTAACGGTTGGTTAGATAGTAAAATGATATGATTTTACATATAAATTGAATAAAATATATTTCTTAATATAAAAAATTGAATTATAATTTGAAAAAATTAAATTATTTATTATATTTTACATTAAAATTTAAAAAGTGGTAACAATCTCATTCAATTCTAATCCAAACCAGGCTAATATTGCGGTCTGTCTCTTTCTCCCATTTCCTCTATAGAAAATAATTTTCGACATCTAAATTCAACATTTTTGCTCTCCCCATGGGTGAAGGGAGGTTGGAGCTTCGGCTCCAACCACCTCCTCCCATAAATCTCTTTCATTTTCTTAGTTATGTTTTACCTTCATTTTGTAATTTTTTTCTAGTTTTCAATTGTAGCTCCGACCTCAACTAATCTTCTATTTTTCGATGGCCTACAACCTACACGTGTGGCCTCTACAAACTCTCCAGTCGTCGATTTACATGCTCACGGAGGGAGACAGCAAATATGCCCAATGCGTTGGCTAAATACGCAGCCTATGTCGTGGGTGTGGATGACGCGCAACCACGATCTGGAAAAGCCTTGGAAGTCATGTGCGACCTCATTGGAATTAAAGACGACTGATCCTTCGATTCCAACCGATCGTTACTCTTCCAAGACAGCGCGTGTACCATACACGTCACCACCGCCATTGTGGGCCATTTGCTAGCAACTCGACTCAGTCTCAAATTGCTAGATTATGTTTTCATTTTTTCATAACTCGTGATCTTGTAAAAGAGATCGTAGGTCTCTCCAACAATCAATCAAAGACAACAAGTGACAATACACCTACCATATTTATTGCTTCTAATTCTAGTTTCACCAGCACTAGTAATGTTCCATTATTTATTTTTTACAAACACTTTATTTTTATTTTTTCAAAAGATTGCGTCTTCTAACAAGTCGTAGGTGGAATTTAAGAAATTAGATTCAAATAAACTTTTTTTTTTAATCTCTCCTTTTTCATCTCTTTTATATTGTTGTTTTTTGCTTTTGAAAGTTTAATGAAAAATTTCGCACTCTTCTCATATATCGTATTTCTAATTTAATGAAATTGTTTGTATTAATTATTAAAAAAAAAACAAAAACAAAAAAGGCTTATATTGGTGTAGATAACGTACGTAAGAAGAAATTTCAGTGGGGGAGTGAAGGATAAGACTTTTCTGTCGTGGGTGGATCAGTGGTAAGAGCGTTGGGCCGTCCCTAGTCTCCAGGCATTGTGCCTTTAATTTGTGGGTACGCTATGTCTGAAAGTTGAGATAAATTAAATTATTTTGTAAATCTTATCGAAATATATTTAATTTTTTAAAATCAAGATAATTTTAATGTATTATAAAAAATTACAAAAATAATAAATCTCAACGATAATTAATTTAAAATGAATTAAACATTGATATTAGTTTTATCAAAACTATTTTCAAAATTTAGCTAAAAATACGTGGTTTGAATAAAATCAAAATCATTTAAAATATAATTCCACGTTGAATTAAGTAAAATAGTAATCTAATATTATTTATTTTAATAATAATACTGTTATCTTTTTTATATTTTACAACTATACTAATTATATATTAATTAATTGTTTATTAATTTAATAATCCAATATTTTATTCAACATCCCAGTGTAAAAGGTCCAAACGAGTACCAATAAAATTAGCAATATTCCAATGTATAATTGGTGTATATTTTAAAATAAAATAATTTTTTTACGATGATTATTGTACTTTAAGTTTAGAAAGAATTTTGGTGATCAGGGGCGGAACCAGGATTTTATGTTTGGGGGGGCGATCGATAAAATGTGTACTATATATAAATTTTAAAAGGATGCTCATTAGTGATAGAAGTATCGCATTTCGTTGTTATCGAACTCTCTAAACGTATTACTCTTCGAATTACCCACATTTAAAAAAAAAATATTTATTCTTAACTTGCTCATATTTTTATTATGATTAAAAAAAATTATAGATCAATAATAAATATAAGAAATTTTTAATGACTAATGATATACCGCTGTTAAATTTTTAACAAACTATATCTCTTAATTATATAATTAAGTTAGAGTGAGACTATATAAATGAATATAATCAATCAATTTTGACAATTATATAAATTTATAATTATTTTTTTTAGAATTAGACTGTTAAAATAATTATGAGATTAGATGAGTTGAAATTTGAATTTCAACAAAACTAAAAGTTAAAATAAAATTATATATATATTGAAATTAGAGAAAATAAATTTAATAAAAATTTAGGGGGGTAATTTTTAATTTTTTTTATAATTTGAGGATTAATTTAATATTATATATATGTAAATATATATACTACATAATTTTTTTTAAAAATTTTAAGGGGCCGTAGCCCCCCAACCACCAACGTGGGTCCGCCCATGTTGGTGATACTGTAGCTTATGGAATTTCTTCTTTTTAAAAACAAATATAAAGAGAAATTATCATCATTTATTCGTTAAAAAAAACATGTGTCACATATGACATCTTAAATTAATATTATACATTTAGAACTTCACCAAAATACTACTTCACTTCGTAACTGATTTTAGAATTTATCACAAGGATTAGATCTGAAAAGTTTATTAATTGCAAGTCTAACGATCTGGCGCATGTATTGAGAAGATTTGCTTGGTGCTTGATGACTCGCACCAAATGTGGACAACAGTAATTTTCACAAAATCACAACTTTTTTCGAAACGAGTTTCGATCTATAAATTTATTTGTACCTTGCCGTCTCTGGATAATTGTCGAAAAGTTGTAGATTTGCTATTTTTTGGCCTAAAATAAAGTAAAATAAAACTAAGTTAAAAATATTCTTGATAAACAAAGTAAATGAAATGAAAGAATTGAAAGGAGGTCGAAAGAGAGAAGAGAAGATGAGAAAACCCTCCTCATTTTTTGAGAAAAACTCCATTTGAAATCTTTAATTTTTTAAAAGATATAGGAGGAAGTAGTAGCTAAGATTTTCCAAAAATTAACCTATAGAGAGCTTCTTTATTTTGACTACCCCCAATACAAATACTTTTATTGATATTTAACCAAATTTTAGAGATGCTCTTAGGCCATGTTTGGATTTAGAGACGAGTTCGTCTCAATTTATCTTGAATTCGTTATTACTTTTTTTTTAATTTTCATATAAAATATAAATCTCAATATAATTTTTTTAAATCCTAAATCAACTTTTTTAAATATTAAAAGAATAATAATAATAATAATAATATTTTATTCAACTTTTAAAATTCATCTCATCTCAACTCGAAATCCAAACGAGACCTTAAATTAACAAAAACTTGGCTCACAACATTCCAGAACCACTTGTTTCGTACAATGTTCTTCTTCTCTTTTGAGCAGTGCAGCATTAAGGTTTCAAATTACGGACTCATTTTTTCTTACATGTGGATATGGTGGGGGTCGGGGTGGGGGTGCCTTTAATTTGGGCTAAAGTTAAGCAACCTCTCATTATATATTGGCATCCAATGTCGGGCCGCTTCTGTTTAATTTTGTTTATCATTTTTCTTTTATTTATATTTATATATATATGTCTATCCCAATTCTGAGAGGAACAAATTGTGTGTATATTTTGCTTCAAATTATAGAACCTTTTTTTTTATTATTATTATTAAAATTAAAAGAAACTTTATATGAAAAAAGAAAATATACAAATTGATATACGTTAATGTGGCAGTCAAATCTATCGCGCCATGCCAAAAAAATTTAAATATAAAATTTTACTATTGCCTCTAACTTCTTTAATATTTAGAAAAGTTGGTCGTACATTTAACAAAGTTTATCTGCTCAGCTATTGTCAAAAGTTTTAAAGTATATATATGGACAACCTAGAAGGCTAGATGTCTAGTCTCTTAATTATTCCCTTCGTACTCATAAACTCGCCTCCTTTCTTTTTATTTTTTCCTTTTCAACCGACCTCCTTCTTAAGGATTCTCATACAAGTGTTTTAATATGTTGACATTTAATCAATTTAATTTATTTTTAAATAAATTTTCAGACCATTTAAGCAGTTTTTAAGACTCATACCATGCACAATCCCAAAGGATTCAAACATGTCTTAAATATATAAGAATCATAATCTTAAAACATAATAAAAATAGCTTATAGATATATCTATGTTTTTAATTATTATCATATCCAGTATCCACAGAAGAAGAGAAGAGAAGATAAGCATGACATGATCTGTTAAGCATGAAGGATTTAATTGACAAAAGTGGACAAAGTAACCCTCCACTATTTGAAGCATATGCTGTCTTTATGCAAGTTTCCTACCTAGTACCTACATACGGAAGTGACCAATTAGCCCCCGATTATTTAAATGAGTAATGCTGATCCTGAGATGCGTAAGTGCCTGCAGTTCTTTTGAAAAAAAAAAGTAGAATCTGATATTAAAAAATTAATTATTTTTACGTAAATTTTATATTTATTTATTTTTTTAAATTTATGCGATTAATGACTACAAGTATTAATTCTCTACTCGAACTAGCTAGGCTAAATCCACCTTTTAAACTTTTGTTAATTTCTTTCTAAAGCTTTTGACAAAAACAAACAAAAAATAAAAAATAAAAAAATAACTTATTTGAATAACTTAGACAAAGAGGAAAAAGAAAAAAGGAAAATAAAAACTCCTTGCCAACTCGTAGTGGAAAAGAAAATTAGTATATATATTTTTTTATATCTTTATCTTGATAGCTTTTATATATATCTTTATCGTGATCGATGGCTTCTTTCCATCACAAATTTCTTGCTGCATCACTTCTTTTCACACCGGTCACCCTCTTCGTTTTCTCTATTCCTTGTTATTTTTTTAATATTTTCGTACAAAGGAGCGTAACTAAAATTTTATGTTTGGGAAGTGATCGATAAAATATACGATGTGTGTAAATTTTAGAAGGATGATCATCAGTAATAAAAATATCATATTCTGTTGTTACCGAGCTCTCTAAACGTATATTATTTTTCGAATTGTACTCCATTTCTTTCTTTTAAAAAAAAAAATTAATTATTCTTAAGTACCTGCTCATATTTTTTTATGATTTAAAAAAAAATTATAAATCAAGAATAAATTTGAAAACTTTCTATTAAGTAATGATGTAACGCTATTAGATTTTTAACAAACTATATCTCACAATCATACAAGTTAGAGTGAAACTAAATAAGTGAGTATAATTAATGAATTTTACAATCATATAAATTTATAATTAATTTTTTTGCTAGAGTTAGACTATTAGAATAACTGTAAGATTATGTAAGTTAAAATTTGAGTTTACGTAAAGTTAAAAATTAAAATATAAATAAATGTATATTGAGATTTAAAAAAATAATTTTCATAAAAAAATTTGGGGGGGGTCAATTTTTATTTTTATTTTTATAATCGAAGAAAGAATTTTAATTATATATATAATTATATATATATTTCTATTATAAATAAAATTTGGAAAAATTTTGGGGGGTTGGGTCCGCCCCTGTTGGTACATCCTTCCATTGGTTTGAGTTTGACAATCAATTGAAATATAATCGAGTTACAGTAGAGAATCAAAGATGCTACATATTTATTGAACAGTTAGGTGATGAATCTCATAGGATGTTCTCGGTTACGATTTATTTGTGTAAACCCTAAATTGTTGTGTAAATATTTTAAATTTTGTAGAATTTCAAACAATGTTTTTGTCTAATCGAAATTAATTTTGTGGTATGCTATTTTGTCTTAGCAATTTCGTGAAGCATAGGAACAATTTTGTTGTGTTTTATGAATCTCAATTTCATATTTTGCGCGTTTTATGAATTTGGGATTTGTTGATTCTGTTTTTTACATGTTTCGGTTTCTTATTTTTCTTTGTGCTTGAAGTTTTGCAATCATAAGCAAGAATATTTTGTTATATTCATATGAGAAATACATTTTATAAATTAGAGCAAAAATAAAACCATACCACTGTGATGATGGGAAGAAGAAATTCGAAACGGGACGAGATCAAAGCAGAGTAAACAGTGAGAAGAGAGCTAGAGAATGAGTGAAAAAGAAGGTACAAAAGAAATATTTGAGAAAAAATTAGTGGTGAAGAAGTTGGAGGTGTCTCAATTATTCTACCTATATGACACTTTTAGGGGTGTTCATCCGGGTTTTGGATTTGGGAATCTGGAATCCAAATTTAAAATTTTCTTCAATATTTTTGAAAAAAAAATTAAAATATTAAAAAATATATTAAAATTTCAAACCGGGTCGAGTTGTATCCGACCCAGATGAACAGGCCTAGACACTTTCTATAAATATGCAGTAAAAAAAAATTTGAGAAATAAAACAACATTTTGTAATAGAGTGGCAATTAAATGGGAAAGTATAAGTCGAACAAAAATACTGTTCATTAGATAAACGTTTTTAATATAAGAAGATATAATGAAAAAAGGGATATTTCCCATTTAATATTAAAATGAAGCTAGGCAATACTTATCCTTAACACAATGCATAAAAATAATGTAAAACAATATTATTTTTTATAAGTTATTTTATAAAAATATCTCTTATTTAAAATATAGTTGTGTAAAAAATTGTGAACAAAAATTGTATGTATAAGATATTTTTTCTTAACAAAAAAGAAAAAAAATGAAAAAAAAGTCTTGAACTTTGATCCCTTAATATGTCTTATACACCTAACTAGTCGTATACAAATCAAATTAAAGACTACATTTTATATAGCATTTGGCTATTATGCATTCAATGTAACAGTTTAATAATTTTTTTATCTGAAGATAAATGCATTAGTCACAATTTTTATTTTTTATTTATATATATAAAATATATTAATAAACTGATAAGACTTGATATAACACGTCAAATTATAAATAGATATAATGTATCGTATGAATATATAACAATTCCTGTCTAATTAATGTGATACGAGATACTAACTTATTTCCGAAACGATATCCCGCGTGTGCTTCTAATTAATCAGAAACATATGAAATTACAAAACAATGATGGAATAGCAAAATATTATACGCTACAATGTTTGACTAACAAAGACAATTCGAAAATGAAAATGACTAGGCGAGTTTGAAAGCGATCGATAGATTGTTTTGAAAGGGTTTCTTCATGCTCACTTTATTGGTCGGGCTCATGCACATTTTGGGCCGCCTTATTTCGAAAAGCCTTGTAAAACTTAGCGAACAAGAATACAGCAAGTTTCATCTAAAATATTTCCCTCATATAATTTATAAGGCCCCCTCCTCAGTCCCGGCCATGTATTTCAGCTATTGGAGGACTCAATGACAATGCCACGAAGAAGAAGAATTCGCTGAAGTGGAGCTAGAATATACAAAGACCTCTGTATCTAAACGAGGGTGGAACAAAATGAGAGCTGAGGTATACATAGACCTCTAAACAAATTGTAAGAGCATCTTCATCCAAATTTTCAAAATTTTTCTTAAATTTAAACTAAAAATCTCATTTTCTATATTTTTTTTTCAAATTTTATTCACATTCAAAAAATCTCTTACATCAAATTTTTTATATTTTTTTTCATCTATTACAATAACATTATTCGATTATTTATTTATTATTTTTTCCTACTTTATTTCATATTATAATATTATTCTTAATAAAATACAATAAATAAATACATAAATAGTATTTTTAGCAATAAATAATAGCTCCTCAAATTTGATTATTCACATCTCAACCTAAAATATGAAATATAAAAAATCGAATGAAAAAACACCCACCCCTCATAATATGAGCATTGGATGGGTGTATTGATGCTCTAATGTCATATTTGTAATTCTTTTCTAACTATTAATTGACTTATTTATTATCAATTAATATAATTGGTTTATTTTATTAGAATTTTCTTAATATAATTATCATGCATTTAAATGAATGAATGAAAATACTTATCCAAAAAAAAATGTATAAAATAATTAAAAATCTATGAACTTGCTATGAAAAATGAAGGATAGTGTTTATAGTTTCAAGCATGGGACCAAAATCCAAACGCATGGGCCAAAAAAGTGAGACGCATAAAAAAAAAAAAAAGAATTACCCTTTTTGAGACTTGTATGCTAAGAAAATATAACTTAAGAGAGAGGGTGGGGGGTTTGTATTTGACACGTGCTCCCTATCCTCAACCGAGGATGACGTTAGCGAACACTCTCTCAGTCGCACGTTTTTCTTTCTTTCTGCCATAAATTCCAACCCCCCCCCCCCCCCCCCCCCATCTCTCTCTTTCTCTGTGACAGCTCTGAAGTTCGTGACCGTACGTACGTACACACCAGGACCTTCTTCCCCTAAGCACTGCCCCAACACCGCCAAGCCACAGACTCAGATAGGGAGAGATAGATTCCACAGAGTTGAAATCCGTCGTTATTGCTGGCCTATCTCTGCCGCTGCCCGCTACCTCTCTTTTGCTGCTTCTACTGTTAGTCATATAATTTTTTTGTTGTTGTTATGGGGAGGAAAAAGAGAATTCCAAATCAGAGCGACACCCAACCTCCCATTTCGCGTTCTCCTCCTTCGGGTAGGTTTCTTTCCTTTCTTTCTTTCTTTCTTTTTGACAGCATTTGGATGGCGGCGTTTGGTTCCCGAGAAATAATGCCGGAAAAGTCATTGAATTTCTTGAAAGTTTTACAACTTTTATCAAGAGCAAATTTAGTTTAGGTCTTTCTTTTTTTTCGTTTTCATTTTCACTTGTTTCCCAGAAAGAAAAAGAGGAGGAAATATGTTGGTCCGATTCCGATGGGGGGGTTTTAGGGATTTTTTTTAGGGCTTCACGATCTATGTGCTTATTTGTCTCATCGTTTTAGTCTTCCATAATAAATGAGGTACCACTGGTTTTCCTCCCCCTCCCCCTCCCCTTTTTTTTGTTTCTGTAATTCTTATTATTTTTTGGGGCTATTCACTGGTTGATGAATGGGGATTTTGTTTTTCTTTGGCTTTCTTGATTTTTTCAGCGTAATGGAAGTACCAACTAGAAGCTGTTAATTGAAGCAATTAGTATATTGATGGAAAACTACGTTTTATTGATTCATTTTATAATTGGTGCTATAGAAATCGGTCCACAATTTTGCGCAGGGATTTGGAGAATAAAGAAAGGTCAATTTATTTTGACAATACTGCTCGGGCGTTTTTTTTTTCTTTTTGAAAAAAATAAGTCGAATTACTTTGAGCTGTTCATACGCACTCAAAATATGTTTTTAATTTTCGAAAGTTACAAAGAAAGAATCTCTCGATGGTGTTTTCTGAGCAAATAAGCTCCATTTCTATTGCAGCCAAATCACCTTATCTACTGTTTTATACTTTTAAAGGCATAGCTATTTAGCACTGGCTTGTTAATCTTCTTTGGCTATAATTGGAACTACACAGGCTCCAGCATAATCTCACATTGTCCCCATTCTCATGTTTCGTATAAATACAGTACTCTTTAGGTTAGCTTTTTAGCATTTTTGCGCGCTACTTTTCCTGGTCCTTCCTTGAGGATTTGAAATAAAAATTCTCCTGTCTTTGGTTTTCTTTCCAACCATTTGACATGATAATCAACAATTAAGCTACTCAAAAACTCTAGGTGACTATTCTTTGGTATTTGGTTAATGCTTCTTCCACTTGCCAATGTTGCTACTTCTGTTATTAGATAATTGATGGAGTTTTGCCTTGTATTTTGACTTTAGATGTCCTTGTATAGGGAGTCCTTGTTCATTACTCAAATTACTGGCACTGCATATTTCTACTCTCATGTTGTGACTTGGTGATCGGCTTTTGTTTTTGACATGGAGCTAGTAGGCTTATTTTGGGGCAATTGCAAATTTAGTTAACGTCATCTTTCCCTGTTGGTCACAATTCATTTTCTGTGCACCATTTCTTTTGGGTGGTCACAGTTGTTAGTTTTTGTTCCCGTTATTAGTAGTTAGGTGTTACTCATGTATTCAACCTATGTACTTGGGCTATGCCTATTATCTTTAATGATATATTCTGATATTATATACAATGGACAAAAGAATCTGAAATTTCAATTTGGTGAAGAAGGCACTGTCTTGAGCTTGGAAGAGGAAAAACATTATATACAAGGCACACCAAATGTGCACCCCAAATACGCTCACTAGTGCAAATGATTTTTTTTTGGTTGGTCTAAGTATTTTTTAAACATCAAACAAAATATAAATTCACTAATTGTCACTTCCTTAACTATTAAGAAAAAAAAAATGTTTGTATATATATGTGTGTGTATACACACACACATATATATATACATACATACATACGTACATATGAGTGGGCACATTTGGTGGGCATATTTGGGAGTCATACTATCATTTTCCTTCTGATATTAGCTGGCAGTTTGCCTGTTTTTTCTCAACTGTTAATCACATATTATCTTTGATATAAGAAAATGGAGCGCAAATGATCACTGTTTTCCTGTACCTAATATTGCAGATACCATGCCTTGCTCATCAGGGATGGGATTAATGGCAGAAGAGGTTAATTCTCTCTCTGTATCTTTTTAAATGCAATTACTATTCTCAGGTTTTAACCTTTTTATACTGTTTCCTTCCTCTCATGTTAATACTGGAGACTGATTCCTATGAGAGACAGTTTTGACTTTGATGACAACTAGGATACAGAGATTCTACTTCTACACTATTAGTTAACAGCATTTTCTGTTTCCCCCCTTCCCATTCATACATAGTTTTCTCATTATATTCTTATCTGTTTTGCAGAAACATTTGCATTCTGTTGACGCTAGTGAACTAAATACTCTCTCACCTGTCCGGGATATTAGGGATAGTTCTATGAAGCTACTAAATTCCCATCCTGCTACTGCACATTATCATCAGAATCTTGGTCGTTCTATGTTTTTGAAGCATTCTCGTCATCACTATAGCCATCAGTACTTTCGGCGCAATTCAGCTAATCATACCAATGCATCGTTTCGAGGCAGAGGTGCTTTTTCACGCGATGAGAGACTGGCCTTCAAGTTGGCCACTCAATGTAACCCACATACTGGATATCATTCAGGTTCATTTTTTTAGTTCTTAATTCTGTTCGATTTTACCATGCTTCTATTTCTTTTGATGGAAGTCACATCAAGGAAAAAATATTCATTCCGCTTTATGAGGTGTCAACTTTATATGATACTGGTGCTTAAAAAAAATCTTATCACTGCCAAAATAATGCTCTATGTGATGAATGGTATAGATGTAGCCAGCTAATCTTCTAGAAAACAAAAGTTATATTCCTTTATGATAGGATTACTACATTTTCTGTCTTTTACAGTTGCAGAAACTAATTAAAAAGAAAGAAAACAAAAGTCAGATTATCCTGTGCTTGAAACATTAAAAAAGTTCTCTGCAAAGATCTTGTTTGGACTTGCATTTCCCATTACTATCGATAATCTAAAGAGTGTTAATTTACCAATATTATTTCAGATATTAGGGGGAGGGAAATTTGTCCAGAAAGACTTCGGTTCAGCTCCTTGGTAATGGATGCAGCATCATCAGATGCCGTGAAGATGGTCTGTGGGCTTTGTCAGATGCCATTGAGTCGAAAACCTAATTTTCCTGGAAGTACACAGTCTTCTGGCGAACTATCTGTGGTGGCAACTTTAGTCTGTGGTCATGTTTATCATGCAGAATGCTTGGAGCAAAAAACATGCCTCGAAGATATACGTGACCCGCCCTGCCCATTATGTCTGGGATTGCCGTCCAAAGACGACAACTTGGGAGGACAGGAATAACAGTAGAATATATTCTACTTTACACCAATGAAACTGATTATCTGGAGCAGGCGATACAGACTTAGATCAGCAGATGGAAATATAACCAGTTGGGCTTTAAATTTGGCTAAACTATTGCTACTTTAGTAGTTTACAAAGTGTTGAAGTCCTATATATTTCGGTAACTAGGACTTATTGCAAGTTCATCAATAGGAAGATCATAGGGATGAGCTTATGTTGTTGAAGAGACAGATGCTAGATCACCTGTTTGCCCTTTTTTTCTTTTTTTCTTTTTTTCTTTTTTCCTATAGGAGGCATCGCAAATAATGTGATTTGAAATTGTTTCTATCATCTTCTTCCCCTGCTAGTAGTACCTTGTATTCTATGTGAAATTGAGGCATTTTTCTTTATTCAGTAAAGTGCACAAATATCGTGCAGTCGTTTTAAAAAAGTATGTGATTTATTATTAAAAAATTAAGTCTTTTTATATGGATCTTGTAATTATTCATTTTTTTAAAGTAATTGCATGACATTTGCATATTCATGAGTGCAAGTATAATTTCTATATCCAAATTTCATGTTTAATTTCAAATTGAGAACATCAAACAGGGTTTAAAAATTGATATCTACTGCATCATGTGCCTCTTCTACAGTTTATGACGCTGTTCCATCCCCTGATCAGTTAATTAATAAAAGGCTTTCTTCTTGCCATTGTAAATAACTTCAAGTTCAAACAGGGAAACTACAAATTATGATCTTCATCTCCAACACCACTTTCCATACTTTTTATCTATTGTCTTTGTCTACATTCTCTGCTTAGTGATGGTAATAAGGACCACGTATACGAAGGCCAATCATGCCCATATTTGGTGTGCAAGACAGGTTCCATTGAAGAATAAAAAATCCCTTAATTTTGTCTAACGAAGTAATGAAACCCCCATAAGGTGCAGTAAAATGGGAGGACATGATCACACTCCACAATACATATAATGCTCTTCTCAAATGAATTTTAATTCAAGATGAAAGACAATGAATAATGTTAAAATCCTATTACCATGAGGAATAACATACCGAGAATACATCCATTTCTACACTTAAAAATAATAGTAATATCCTCAACATTCAATCTCAGAGTCAAATTAAGTGAAAGCAAACACCAATGAATGTTCATGTCCTGCTAGTGTAGAGCTCATAATGGGCCTTATTAAAGAAGGCGATACTGACAGATTGCCTTGGTTTCCTTGCTTCCTTTATTACTTTCCTTTTGGATCGATCAAACACTAATCAGCCAAAACCCATTGTTACAAAAGCCAAGCTGAGCTTAAAAACAGTCTCTAAAAGAGGAAGGCATATTTCAATGATGATGGGTCATATGTGACCCTCAAATTGCTTATCATAAATATATGTACATACCCATGATAAGTAGAGCGGCCAAAACCAACCCTAAATCTTCATTAGAGTACGATAGTTCTCCTTAAAACAGCCTCCCAGTTCGACAAAATCTACATTTTCCGACACTGACCAAATTAAAGTACTATCTTTACATCATTAACTCCATGTTCTTCGAGATTTACGTGCGTTAATCTCAAGAAAAGATAATAATAATAAAAAAGTCGTATAAAAGGTCAAAACTTATTCATTAACGTCCTATTTAATTTGATGATGAATTGAATTTGTCCCAATTTATTTTAAATTTATTTTTATATTTTTTTAAATTCGTATATAAAATATAAATTTTAATATAAAATTTTTAAATCCTAATTAAACTTTTTAAAATTTTAAAACAATAATAATAATATTTCATTTTACTTTTAAAATTTATCTTTAAGTCATTTTATTTTAATCTTGAATCGAGATCAAATAGTACTTCACAATTCACGTGACATGGGATTAAGCCATATAAAAGATCAGAACTTGATTCATTAATAGTACTTCACATGACATGGGATTGTAACGTCAATGATTAATGAAGGGAATATTTTATTTTATTTTATTTTTTGAGTAGAATAATGCAGTGCATTTCAAGCAAACAAGTGGGCTTACATAGTGCAAAGGCATCTATCTATTCATGACCCTATAAAAAAAAAAAAGGTACCATGTTATTGTCGAAGAGCATCTAATCATTGTTCTTACTTTTTTATTATCATTATTTAATTTGAGAATATGCGCATAAAGATCATGAGAAAACACGTCAGAATGAAGAAACAGATGAAGCAGTGAATCAGATTACAGACAAATCTTATGTTAAAACGATGCCACAAATGCTATTGGTTTAGACTAGAGTCACCCCATATCTTTCTCATCATGTGGTCAGCATGCAATGCAACCAAGTCGGCCAATTCGAATGCCGCCACCAATCACACCATCATCATCTAACCCAGTAACCAAGTCGGTCAATTCAAATGCCGCCACCAATCACACCATCATCTAACACAATGAACCTTTGGTCCAAACCTCGAGTAACTACAAAAATGGAAGAATTCATATTGGGGCTTTTAGCTGCAGTACTATTTTTGTAATTTGCTGTTTTTTCGAAAAACAACGTTATTTATTTAATGTGGTTTACAATAATAAAACTGACCGCATAGCGCAGTGGATTAGCGCGTTTGACTTCGGATCAAAAGGTCGTGGGTTCGACTCCCACTGTGGTCGTTGTAGGCTATCATGTCTAATGTTTTTCCTTCTTCCTTTTTTATTAGGTGTTTGAACTTTTTTCTCTCCTCTGTTGGCTCTTTTCCTACACGACTGGTCCTACACTACAGATATTCAACCTCTGCTTAATAAAAGCAGGCCACCAATTTTAAGGCAATTGGATTTGTTGTACTTCGGAGCCACAGACTCCTCTCATGATCAGTCACCCTCATGAATTCTAACCTACACTATATATACATAACACTCAAAATGATTTCTACCATATCAATCTTTATGTTAATAATGGGAGGATAGGAGTTTTAGTAAAGCGACTGGGGAGCCCAAGCACACTCCCTTTTTGCATAATGTTGCTGGTTTTCTTTTTCTTTTTTTCTTTTTTTCTTTCTTTCTTTCTTTCTATTAGCGTAGGGCTAGCAATATATTGATTGATATGACTAAAAATGATATAATTGACTGCTCATATCGCAACTTAATTAGAGCGAACATAAAAAGATTTTTATATAAGTGGATTTTATGACTTGAATTCCTCCCTTGGTTTCTTTGGATCTCACTCAAAATGCAAATAAATAATACACATGCATGCACCATCGATAGATACTTTGACTGTGGTCTCTTCGTGTGTGTGGATGTATGTATATATGTGTGTGTGTGTGTGAAACATATTTTATTATGGGATTATAACTAATATAGTTTTCAATATATAAAATCTTACCAAATCAAGCATCCATCATTTTCTTTTTATATATAAAATTTATAATCATAAAGAAATCTATTTATGTAAGAAAGGAACCTTAATTAGTGAGGTCATTATTTACATCAAGGAAAATGCTTATTGAACCAATTATATATCGATGGTTTGACCGATATTTTTTTTTATTGATTAAAAAAGTGAATATTATTTAATTTATATATTTTTTTATAAAAAAATATATTTTAAAATGTGAAAAAAAAAAAGTTTGCAAAAAAATACTAAAAATGCACTGCGTCGGCCAAACCGTCGGTGGGGACATCGGTCCCAATAGTACTGTCCAATTTACTCAAATCTTACGCATTTCCACTCATTACCTTAAGTAGCAATGAGAATAAAAGAAAATAACAATAAAAAAGTCAAATTTAAAATATATGCTGCATTTGGCAGGGCGACAATAACCATAAATAAAATAGAATAAACATTGACTTTACACTGAGATCTTAACCAAAATATAAGTTTTAGAAACTAAAATACTTAACATAGATTTTTAAATTATGAATAAAAAGCACCTTAATGCCTTTGAATATGAAACGGAGTTCTTTATAAATAATAGTGAGGTAAAATTGTATAATATATTTTATAAAATCTATTTAAGATAAGTTTAAATATATTTAAATATTAAGATAATTTTATATATATTTATTAAAAGTTAAAAAAAATTGTGAGTCACATGTATAAAGAGGTTTTGAATTGAAATGAGTTTAATAATTAGAGTTGGGTGTTTGGATATTATATTTAATTTAAATTAGACTATAATGAGTTGAACTTAGTACACTTTGACAACCAAACCCAATCTAAGAATCCAAGATTTGAATATTGTTGGAGGCTTCCTCCTCCCTCTTCTTTCATTCTTCCTACATTCCTCCACTTTGGTTATCAAAGTTTGTTTTGTTTAGTTATATTTTGCTTTCTTCAAAATTGAAAAAGATAAATTTATAGCTTTTCGAAAACTACGTAAGACATGCACAATACAAATAGATTCACAAATAGAAAATTATTTGGAGGAAAATGAATGTGTTGCCTTCACGACTTGTCATAGACTCACAAATTTTAAAATTTATTGAAGTTGATCTAAACTGTAACTCATCTTTTTTCGCATCTATCTTATTGTTTTTTTTTTTTTTATATAATTTTCTTATTATTAATTAAAATAGAAAGAGTTTATTTTTTGGACGTTTGTTTGTAGAAGTTGGATATTTTCTTTCTATAAAAGGTGAGATTGACTCTCTAATTAGGTAGAGAGTATTGTTTTTTGAATTTTTATATGTAGACAGTATCAGTAATAGTGCAGACCAGACCAATTATAAAAAGAAATAGTATACAAGTAGAGTTCCATATGTATTATTTTAGTTTATAATATTATGTTTGATATTAAGACATTTCATAATATATCCGATCATGAATATAAGTTTCTCTCATGAATAAATGAGTGATGACGATTTTTTTTTTTCTAAAAAAAGAATATTAAATTGTAAAACATAGTTTATTATAAAATAAATCTAAGCTTAGTTCAAAGAAAAGCTTACACATTTATTTTATGAGAAATGCTTCTCCTACGGAAAATTTGTCCCAAAGTCCTATTCCAAAATCAGATTTATTTATTTTTATTTAGTAATTAAGTATTTATTAATGATGATGCGAATTTTTTTTAAAACATAAAAAAAAGGTATGAAACAAAATCTGAAAAAATTAAAACAGAAATTTACTCTGTTCGACACACATCGAACCCTGATCCCCTGGACCACTATTATTTTATTTTCAATGGACAGGATTTTTTTCCCTCCCACGGATGGATTTGTCAACATCAACAAAAGGAAAGGATTGATTAAAAAGAAAATGAGATCACCTTCATTTTAATCTCTACACTCTATTGTTAATCCAACCATTCGGGACTTGGTAGAGGTTGACAAGGTCTCCTAGCCAGCTCAATATATACTCTGAGAGCCTATCATCCTCACCACCTGGGCGGCTGGGCCCCTTATTTAACTTATTGGAAATATATGCTTATCTTTGCTCTCATGCCCCCCTACTTTTTCATATTTCTATTTTCTTTCTCCTCTTGTACTCTATATAAGATTATTATTATTATTATTTATCTATCTATGCCCGAACCGATTTACACGATTTTCACGTTTAAACCATTGAACCTTTTTCACATCACATATTTGATACTTTCAAAAGAATTAACAAGGAGTTGAATATTTTTTCTCTTCTTAACATATATATATATATATATGAATGTATGTATATCAAGATGCTCCCCGCAAGCTAAGGTGATGAGATAGAATATGGTGCTTATACGTTTCTTGGGGGACTTTATCTTAAAGTTATAAAGACCTTGTTTTCCCTATGATAATCTAATAAATTGTACTGAGATTCGTTTACATGTTAATCTTTAGAGTAGGCAAGGCAACCATATATAGTACCAGAAGTTTTCCTTGCTTTACCAATTCTTTTTTAGTGATCGATGATATATATATTATAGATAAGTTTTATAACATAAAGAGATCCATATGATATATTAGGTCTATTTAATAATAAAGTAATTTTATAATATAAAATACTATATCAAATTACGTCAATTTATTTATCTATTTTTAATATATCTCTTTATGATCAAGAAAATATTTCTCTATATTATATGCTCACCAAAGTGCATATATGGTTCAAAAAGGTAAAAGCTTGAGCTTGCCGGTATGATTAAGGGATGGTGATATTTATATTATACAATTCATGTTCATCTACTTTGTATCACGTTCTTAGGTAAAAATGGGGTCATGTAAATGATTGCCAAATTTTATGCATACACCTCCATTTAGGTATTTTTCATATTGGATGTTTTAGTAAGTAGGGTGATATTATTATAATTAGGTTTGTTCATTCGAATTTCAAAATCGAAAATCTGGATTTAAAAATTTTTGAACCTCTTGAATGAAAATATTAAAATTATTAAAGAAAAATAAAATTTTAGAATTGGGTTAGGTCAAACTCGACTTAGATGAACATGCTTGATTATGACTATGTTAAATATATGTACATATAAAATATCAACCTCTAATTGCTTAGTACTTTTGCTTTCTTTTTTTCGTTTAAAAAAAAAAAAAAAAAAACAAGCATCTAATGCAAATAAAACTTACAAGATGAGAGAGTTTAAATTAGATATGTTGAGGAATCCATGTTGCAGATATAGGAATGCAATTTACCAATTGAATGGATATGTTGAGAAAGAAAAATAAAAACCCCACCAATACGAGCATAATACATGTCCCATGATATGAAGATATTAAATGCTTTTTAAAAAAATTATTATTTTTATTTTTATTTATTACCACGATCAATTTTAAAGAATAAAATCTATCAAAAAATAATAATCTTTTTATGTAGGTTTAAGATTTATCATTTTTTAAAGAGTATGCAAATTTCATACATTTTAAAATGATAAATATATAGATATTTTTTAATTTTAAATTCATACATAGTACATACAAATTGACTCATGAGTATAAATAAAAAATTAATCATATTACTATAAATAGTGAAATATTGGTTTGCATAGTGCATAGACCCTATCTTTAGAGGCAAAGAAACGAAAGTACCAAAAACACCCAACAACCAAAGACAAACTGGCTTTTTACTGTTTATGTCCATATCTGTAACGACCTAGGGGGCAAGCTAGTCCTTTCACCTGAACTACTGTTCTTTTTCTTTCCCTCAAAGGCAAATAAGCAAAACCAAAAGACCACCGTAGCAAAACAAATAAAAATAAAAACCCAAAAACAGAAAGACAATGAAATTTCAAGACCACAGTTCTCTCAGAGCGGAAAAATATTCGAATATTTCTACCCGAACCGGATCATTCCAAATGAAAATGCGGATCTGACGGCTATAAAATTCCCCCCTCCCCTTAAAATCCCGGAATAATTCCTGGATTCCAAACACCTATCAACCAGTTGGCTCGCATTTTGCCAACTCGGACCTCCCCAACCTTAAAACGTCAACACCCACACAAACACAAACATACATACACACAACGCTAATCGTATGTTTTCCTCCTCTTTGTCCCACAACTTCCTCTCCGCCATCGGACTCTGTTTATCTTCTTTGTTTTTCTCTTCCTGTCCCTGCCGGCAAATTCCCATTACCGGTGGCGGGAAAGGGGACAACTTGACCGTTGTTTCCAACTGAGTCTTTGCTGAAGTTTGGGAAACAATTGGTGTCGTGCCGACATGGTGATCTCCGTGGCGACGCCAAGGAAGTCGATAACGGAGAAGGTGTTCCAGAGGGTTGGAGGGTACTACAACGGGACCAACAGCAGCCACCGGCGGTGCTCGAACGAGTGCGAGGATGATTATGACGATGATGGGAACCTGGAGCTGGTGCAGATTGGAGCTGAGAGGACCAAGAACGTGCTGATTCTCATGAGTGACACCGGCGGTGGACACAGAGCCTCCGCCGAGGCCATCCGCAACGCCTTTCAGATTGAGTTCGGGGACGAGTACAGGGTATTTTCCTTGAATCTCTTCTGGGTTCTCTTCTTTTTTGTTCAATTTGCAATTTTTTTAAATTAAAGAAAAGTTTGTCGGATTCATTCGAGGTCGTTTCCTTTCTCGAAAACTTGTTCTTGTTGATCTGATAGTCTTATTTGGCACTATTAGGTTTCTTTCCGTGAGAGCAAAGAATCATGAACAGTTTGATGCAGAATTGTGAATATCATGCCTTTTATGTTCTTATTAAGAAGGCTTCCTTGGATTTATCTGCTCTGTTTTTTGCTATAGAGTTTTGCTGTGATGCTAGATATTTTTCCTTACTAGTCACTTTTTTTCTGCATAAAGCTAACGTAACATTTGGTCAATCATGTTCTTGGAATTATCTGCCACATGACTCTCTTTCTCTCTCCCCAGGGTTTACTGCTCTTCACTTAACCTTTAAGATCTTCAAATTCAGATTAACGTATTCATGATTATTCTTTTCAGCCAATTCCTCCAGAAATTTTCCTTTCTTAAAAATTAAGCTAAAAAAGATTAGCGAATCATAGACTTGATGACATCATCTTGTTCTAATTCTTCTACTTTGCAGCTACCGGTATATATTCTCCGAATTTTTTCTCCTTTTAACGTCCTTAACCCAGCTGTTCTCATAGCGATGCTGAAGGGGAAAATGCCATTTTTTCTCCTTATTAAACTCCTCTCGAATATCAAAAGATGCCATAATCCTTTGTTTTTTTCTCTGTTTTTTTACTCACCGGCGGCATCTTCTTATTTTTAGATATTCGTGAAAGATGTATGTAAAGAATACACCGGCTGGCCGTTGAACGACATGGAGAGATCGTACAAATTCATGGTGAAACATGTTCAGCTATGGAAGGTCGCTTTCCACAGTACCTATCCTCGATGGATACACAGTTTCTATCTTGCTGCCATTGCTGCCTACTATGCCAAGTACTTGATTTTCTCTTAACCCTCGTTAACTTTTCACCCTCATTTCACTTACAAGAAAATGTGAGCAGCATAGGATATTAAGTAATTCATTAATTTCATCAGATATTATGAGTTGAGTTGATGCTGTTTTTTCCTCGCTAAGATCTTAAAGTACTTTCGACTTTGAAAAATAATATTTTTTAGGATGTAGAAATGTCGTGTAATTACTTTGATTACTCACGGAGTCTATATAAAAAAAACTAACGCACTGTTCAACTTGGCTTCTAATTATTGGTTAAACATTTCGATGTATGATATTTTATCTCGTCGATCTACGTGTAGTTGTTGCAGTCATCATTATTCATTATAGAGGACATGGTAGCTTACTTTTTGAGGACAACACGATATTTCTCCCAAGTCTTAGCTGTATCACGTGATCGCTTAGGTGTCAAGAGATTATGTTTGGATGATGAGAAAGGTTGAGAAGTGTTATAAATAGTAAAAAAATATAAGTAAAAAAATAATAATAAAATATTAAATAATAGTAAAAAATAATGAGTAGTAATAAAAAGTATATAATAAATAATAATAAAATAATAAATAATAATTAAGAATACTTGAAAATTGTTTGCTATCCAAACGTTATTGTCTTACAAAAGTATTTGTCGTTTAATGGGTTTCTCACATGATTGGCGCTGGATTACAGGGAGGTGGAAGCTGGACTAATGGAGTACAAGCCAGATATCATCATTAGCGTTCATCCTTTGATGCAACATATTCCTTTGTGGGTTCTTAAATGGCAAGGACTCCATAAGAAAGTGATTTTTGCCACTGTCATCACAGATCTTAATTCTTGCCATCCTACTTGGTTAGTTAAATTAACCTCAAGATTAATAATCGTGCTTCACTTTGCTGCATTATTATGTTCTAACTTTCAAGCTGTATATATACATATATATCCAGGTTTCACCCTGGGGTTAATAGATGCTACTGCCCATCAGAGGAGGTAGCCAAAAGAGCTTTGCTTGATGGCCTTGAAGAGTCTCAAGTCCGGGTTTTCGGGTTGCCCATTCGGCCTTCTTTTGCTCGTGCAGTTCTGTCAAAAGTGCGTGCTTGTATGCCTATTTTGATATTATGAACCCATGAGTGATTTATTGACTTGAATTTCTAACTTTTATATTGTTTTGTTTGCCTTCTGTTTTCTTTATTACAGGATCAGTTGAGAGAAGAACTTGAGATGGATCCTGACTTGCCTGCAGTTTTGCTAATGGGAGGTGGTGAAGGGATGGGACCTGTTAAGAAAACTGCATTGGCACTGGGGGAATCACTCATGGATAAAGAGCTTGATAAACCAATTGGGCAATTGATCATCATTTGTGGCCGTAACCAAACCTTAGCGAGTGATCTTGAAACCGAGCAATGGAAGATCCCGGTTAAGGTAATTAATGGCTTTTCTTAAACTTGTCTGGAGCAAGACAATACATTCATTCATTTTGAGCAGGCATTAAATGTTTTTTCCTCTTTGCTATTTAGGTAAGAGGGTTTGAGACCCAAATGGAGAAATGGATGGGAGCTTGTGACTGCATAATCACTAAAGTATGTTAGGAAATCCCTCTCCTCAGAGTCCCCTTTTATATTCTGCCTATTTTCAAGCATCTTACTAATGGTTTGTTACGTAACTATGTTTCATAGGCTGGACCTGGTACAATTGCAGAGGCATTAATCAGAGGGCTTCCGATTATTCTCAACGACTACATCCCTGGACAAGTTAGTAATCAAGAATTTCATGTGCATTGGAGATAGATAATATGACTAATTTAAGTTTCTAGATGTGTACTAACCTTGTTTTGCTTGTCTTGGAACCTCAGGAAAAGGGCAATGTACCTTATGTAGTGGACAATGGGGCTGGTGTCTTCACTAGAAGTCCTAAAGAAACGGCTAGAATCGTTACCGAATGGTTCAGCACCAAGAAAGATGAGCTCAAGAGAATGTCAGAGAATTCACTTAAACTAGCAAAACCGGAGGCTGTCTTCAACATTGTGAAGGACATCCACGAGCTTGCCTGCCAAAGAGGGCCTCTGGCCAATATCCCCTACATGTTAACATCATCATTCACAAGCCTCGTTTAAATTGGCAACGATCATCTTCTTCTACTATGACTAATGAATTAAGGTTTGCCCTAGTAGAATGCCATCATCATGTACAGTTTAGCTTTGTTATTATCATCATTCTTTGGCCTTGGAGACTCGGTCACCGATATGAACTGTAAATTATGCTGAACAGGCTCTGTTGGATTTTAAGGGTTGGGATTTCTTTTAGGGTACGTACTATTTTTGGGAGAAATATAGGGTAATGTTCAAGTTGCTAAAGTTGCAAATCTTTTATGTTGGCAGTGTTTGTTCCACGATTTCCATCTTGCTCCCAATTAACTTTGGCTTTGTATGGATGTTACTTTGCGCAAAATTTGGGTCTTTGAATGTGGAAGTTTAAGCTTTTTCTTCCAATAACCTCACTGTTTACAAGGTTGCTTCAAAGGTAAAGTTAACGGCTATAGAGTTCAAGCAAACTGAGGCAAGCAAGCAAGAGAAGTGGATAACCTTATCTTTCATCGCTAAAAAAGTCAAGCCAAAGAGATTTTAACACTTGCTTGAACTTGCTAGGCTGGTGTAACCTCAAAATGATTTGAATAATAGAGAGCATGAAAATCTACCATTATTAGTAGTTCTACCATTATTAATCATTTTAGTACTTTGAATGAAACCAAGTTTGACTAGCTGTTGGCTTGTCTATTTTTTATTCTGACTTTCTTTATTTTTAGAAATAAGATGAGATAAAATAAGATAAAAATTAAAAATAAATAAAATATTATTATAATATATATTTTTAATATTAATTTTATTTTAAGATTTAAAAAAATTGAATAATTTATTTTATTTTATATAATAATTTAAAAAAATATAATACTAAATTTGAGATGAGATAAGATAATTTATATAAATAAACTAAGCCTTAAATGAAATTTGAATGCCATTGATTGATTCCCACGTCCCCTTTTTAGGATCTAAGAAATTTATATAACGATGATAGAAAAAATAAAAAATAAAAATTTGCGGAGGCTGTGATAATGGATCACTCAACCAGAAGATGAACTCAATCTGATGCAGATCTAACCACCTCTTTAACTTACGGGTTCTGCTGCATACAAGAACTTTGCGTAAGGATTGTGTAGGAATAAGATTTTAATTTTCGTCAATTATAATTAACTAAAAAAATAAATAATTATTTGTGAAATACAAACGAACTTAAAAATTAAAAAGATTGAAATGTAAAATACAATTAAAGACGAAATGCAACCCATTTCTCACGCAATTTTGGCAAAATTTCTTATAAGTATTCTTATAGTTAACTTAAATTAATGCAAAAAGAATATTCAGATGAGGAATATTCTGATCCGGTCTCCGCTACCTTTGAAATAGGGCCAGATTGCAAGGTTGTGATGCCAAGACTCCGAGAACATGATGTTGGTGTGTTGCACCAACGAGAAAATCAAGTGGAGTGCAAAAATCCAGAGACTACATTATATTTATGGAGTATGGTCCAGGATGAGGGAAGGAAGTACATGACCAAAGTTCCTTAATATTATTCTTGGAGTTGGAGGCCCACGTCACTTCTTTTCCACCTCTAAATAAATAAATGCATCTTTCGAGGACGTATTGTCTTTCTTCATGAAGCTGACATAAATTAATTTGTATTTCTTTTGGTATAAGTTGGTAATTTCAAATTTTTAATAAATTATTTTCATCAAGTTTCCTTTTAAGAATATTATCAAAAATCAAACTAGTTTTTGTTAATAAATTGAACTGAAAGTGTACAGAAGCATTAGTTTAAAAAATATAATAGAAAATAAATCTGAAAATTTAAAGAAGTCAGCAAAATTATATTGTTTTAATATAGGAAAACCAGTCCTTAATAACCAGAAAACTGTGGGTTTCTTGTTTGACCAGCATTGTCTCCTGGGAGAGGAGTAGGCTTGGCCGCTTGAGGCCGCCACGATATTTACTAGGTAATTACCAAGATTTTAGATGGATATAGCCAAGTGAAAAAAAACTAAAAATAAAAAGGGCTATGACTGAGAAAAAGAGAGAAGAAAGAGGGCAAAAAGAAATGAAATTTTTTTATAATTATAGTCAGGATAAATAGAGTTTTTTTTTTTTTATCACATAATTTAATTTTAATTTGAATATGGGTCGATCTCAAATTTATCATTGAATCATATTTTATATTTATGATAAGTTAATTCATTTTCTAATAATTTAAATTTATTCACGACCTTTTTAATTAATCTATTGTTTTTTTTAAATGAGATAGTGAAATCTCATACAAAATCATATTCATAAATGATTACTAATTACTTATAAGAGATTATATCATTCAAGCTTATAAGGTAAACGAAATTCATAAATTTATGAAAGTTAGATTGTCTAACTTTTGAATTTATATCACTATTTTTATGTAGTTTATGCATACCTCTTTTCTTAGAAAAAATTAATTTTATTGATGAAAATTTCTTGAAATATCTTTATTTATGGCGGAGAAAAATCACATTGAGACATCATACTCCTTTGACAAGGTGAAGGTGTTAAGAAAGCCATAATCTATCTATGAACTAACCCATAAGAATCGAGATACTTGCTACCTGTTTGGTTTGCACTTACTTTTAGACTTTTAGTTTAATCTTCTCATGTTTCTTAAACACGATGACACCCTAATTTTATTGGTAACATTTATAATACTATGGCACATTTTAACACTTTGAGATTATTAGAAAATCCAGAACCAAAATCAAAACCAAGGTGTAAAAAACCAACCTATTTACAAAGTAAGGATGAAAAAACACATCATAAACTATATCATTTAAGATCGAGAATGTTAGTTTATCGTCATATGGAAAATTCTATATACCACATTATCATCTTACTTTCATCACACTATACAAAATGTGATATATTTATCACTATTTGATGATCATTTATTCAGTAACTCTATCATTTAATAGCTAGTAATAAATATACTACATCTTATATCGTGAGATAAAAGTGAGGTGATAATAGATTATACAGTTACTTATACTTAATATGCTCATAATATCCTTTGAAGTTGTACTACTATCTCTGGTGTCCTTTTCTACTTGAATATCTATAAAAGCATTAGCATTGAATCCATTAAAACCAATACCTCCGCATTCATAATTTCATATTGAATATATCATTTGATTCATCAAAATAATGATATAATAATATTTTTTTAATAAAGTGAGGAGAGAAAAATGAGAAAAATAAAATAGAGAGAATAAAATATATTAAATAATTAATTTAGAATGTGAATAGTGATCCTTCAAATTTGAAAGATGAATTTGAATTATTGTAATTCAAAATTTGAGATGATGAAATTTGATAGATAAAATGTGAAATTATTTTAAATAAAATTATTAAATTTATATAGAATAGATCATTTGATAGATCTAATGTCAATACACTAACTAATTAACCTCTCTATAAAAAAAGATATTAAAGCCGTTTGGAATTTCGTTAGGGATAGTTAAAGTGGTTAAATAGTTTTAAAAAAATCTTTAATAATGCAATTAGATTGTTTGATTAATGTTATACATTACAAAAAAAATTAATCTTAAAAAATAGAGTACGTTACAAGAAAAGCATCATTTTGATGGTTTTCTCCAAACATTTCAAGAAAATGTAGAACATAGTTTCCAATTTTAGAGATGGCTGTCAACACGGAAAAATATCTATTTAACTTTTTGATATTACAATTTTACCCTGTTAGGCTCTACAATTAAAAATCCTAAAACGAAAAATCACATTACTTACTACAATTTTAAACATTCACCAAATCTTGAGACAAAAGTCTAAATTATGAAAAATAATATTTATAATCATAAAGTGTTTAAGTATTATATAATTATTTTTAAAAAAATGAATAAAATATAAAAATTATATATAAAAAACTAATTATTTAATAATTGATCTTTTTTTTTTAAGTGATTATATGATATATATGCATTCTACAATTACCTAGAATTTCTACTAAATTATATACAAATGTGAAATATCTCAACCAATTTTTTTTTAAAATAATTAGATATTCTTAAATTCAAGTACGCTCATTCGATAAGATAATATTGTTATTAATTAATACACGACGATACCGATGTGAAATATAATGATTTCATTATCCTGCTTAAAAAAAAAAATCATTATCCTGTTCTAAAATTACCTTATTGTAACGAAACGAACGTATAATTGGTGGGACGGCTACTGCCCCCTATCCCACCACTAAAATTATATGAATGACCCCACCACTATTATTTTAAATCTTGCATAATGACTTGCATAGTAACTTCAAGGCCTATAAATAGAGGCTTCAGTTGTAATGAAATTCATAAGAAAATATAGAGAGAGAAAGAAAGTTTCAGTTCTTAAGAGTTTCAGAGAGTTTGTTATATATTTTTCTCTTACAATAATAGTTTCTTTCTTTAGTTTTATAATAAGTTATCAGCACGACGGTTCTACTAATTCTAAACCTAGTGGTCTTATTCCTCTGTAAGTTTTTCAATATATTATTTGCAGTCTTTAATATATTTTATTGATGATTATCTGTGTGAATTTGTAAATATATTTTCTGAGATACACATATTTATTTTATTATTTATATGTGTAGAAAATGACAAATCTTACAAAATTAGAATTTGTTGCTCTTGACATATCCGAAAAAAGTTATTTATCCTGGATACTTGATGCTGAAATTCATCTTGATGCAATGAACCTGGGTGAAATGATTAAAGAAGGAAATCAAACATCCCTGCAGGACCGTGCTAAAGTAATGATTTTCCTTCGCCACCATCTTCACGAAGAATTGAAAACTGAATATCTTACAATAAAATATCCCTATATTTTGTGGAACAATTTAAGGGAGATATATGAACACCAGAAGACTGTCATCCTCCCAAGAGCTCGTTTTGATTGGTTGCACCTGAGGTTGCAAGATGATAAAAGTGTCAGTGAGTATAATTCCGCACTTTTTAAAATAAGTTCAGTATTAAAATTATGCGGTAAGAAAATCACCAATGATGATATGCTAGAGAAGACTTATACTACATTTCATGCTTCGAATGTGCTCCTGCAGCAGCAGTATCGAGCGAGAAAGTTCAAGAAATATTTTGAACTTATATCATGTCTTCTAATAGATGAGCAGAACAATGAGCTCTTATTAGCAAACTACCAGTTACGCCTTACTAGCTCAATATCATTCATTGAAGTGAATGGTAATAGGTTTGCATCATTCCCAGAAGTGAATGGTGCATCCTTTAAAAGAAATCGGGGGCGTGGACGTAGTAGGAGAAATTATAGAAATGTTGCTCCCAGAAGTGATAATATTAAAAGAGATAATAATATGCCGTATCACCAGAAGTTGTACAATTCAGAAAAGGGTAAAAATCCCTAAAATAATTCTTCAAAAAAAAGTGAAGAGGTATGCATTAGATGTGGAATGACTGGACATTGGTCACATACCTGTCGTACGGCCAGGCACGTAGCTGATTTATATCAAGCATCTATTAAAGGAAAGAATAAAGTGTATGAAACAAATTTAGTAAAACCATCAGATGATTTATTAGATTCAGTAGATGTAGATGTTACTCATCTTGATGTCTCTGATTTCTTTAATCATCCTGAAGGTAGTATTGAACACTTAATTGGAGATGGAAGTGTTCCATTCAATTATTGTATTTTCTTTCTATTATCTGTAATCAAAACTTTGTATATTTTTGTAGAATCATGCATCACATTGATGAGCTTTTTATCTCTGAGTTGAATGATAGAGATATATGTCTGGCTGACAGTTCTACAACTCACACAATTCTCAAATAAAATACAATAATTTCCGTGCTCTGCATGTTCTCAAGGTAAGTTAATTATCAGGCCATCCCCCTCAAAAGTCATTGTTGAATCTCAATCCTTTTTACAAAGGATTCACGGAGATATATGTGGGCCTATTCATCCATCAAGTGGACCATTTAGATACTTTATGGTTTTGATTGATGCATCTAGTCGATAGTCACATATTTGTCTGCTTTCCACTAGAAACGTTGCATTTGTTAGACTTCTTGCTCAGATAATCAAACTACGAGCACAATTTCCTGAGTATCCAATTAAGACCATTCGATTGGATAATACAGGTGAATTTTTATCTCAAACTTTTGATGATTATTGCATGTCAATAGGAATAGATGTTGTTGCCCAGATGACTAACACAATAGGGGGTGAATTGGGTTATATTATAAAAATTAATACTTATAATTCAAATACACAATATAAAATATAAACAGAATATAAAGCAGTAAGAAATGTAAAGAGTAGGGTAAAAAAAAAACAAACTCAGTATTTTTACGAGGTTCAGCCTCACTGCCTACGTCCTCGCCTCAAGCTACCCCTTGAGGATCCCGAATTTACTAGTCAATCTCCTTTAAGTGGAGATAGAAACCTATTACACTTTTGAGCAGCACCGCTCCAAAGAATCCGTGTAGAATACCCTCTACACTTTCAATCACCTCACACTTGGTGATTTAACTATTTCCCGTGTAGAACACCTTCTACATACACAAGGGATATACGCACCCTCTTACAAATACAAGAGTTGATAGTGGGTAGACTATCAAAATACACTCCTCAATGTGTGAGATAGAAACAATACAACTCAACCTATATCTCTCTAAAAAAACAAGAATTAAGGCTCAAAACTTTAGAAAAGAGAGAATGAGAGTTTTGAAGGAATGACGCAAAATTTAGCAATAGATGTGTAAACTTTTGTTGTTGTGATTTTTGTAAAACACAAGTGAGCTATTTATAGGCAAATGAGTCCCACTCAATCATCTTTCAAATTCAAAATTCAAATTTTGCTGAAATCATTGCATATGTCATTCAATTTTCAATATTCAAATTTTTGAATGAAGTCATTGCATATGTCATGCACATATAAAATATAATTTTTGAAAATAAAGCTTTTAATGAGATCATTGCATATGTTATGCACATGCAAAATATAATTTTTCAAATTAAAACTTTTAATGATGTCATGCATATATTATGCTTATGTCATACATAAAAAAATACAATTTAATGTTTTATGAGAAAAAATTAATTTTTGAGCCTTAATCTAATTTTATCAAGAAATGTACAAAAATAATCTATGAGCTTCATTTGTAGACTTTTTCTTTTATGCTTAATGTGCGCTTCGCTCCATTGCGTAGATAATTTGAGTTTGAGACTTGAATTCATTTGTTATCATCAAAATCTACACGTAGATACGAAACTTGAAACTTTGGATTCAACAATCTCCCCCTTTTTGATAATGACAAATACTTAGTAAAATTTTGAGATTTGCAGTAATGCTTAAGCTCCCCCTGAGAATATGCGTTAGTTTTTCAAGTAATAGATAAACATAATTCCAGCATATATAATAAAGTTAAAAATCTAAATATTTACGTCTAAAACTTCTCCCCTTTTTGGCATCATTAAAAAAGAATCATAATTAGTTCAATAAGACATCTTCCTACAATAATCAATAGACAAATAAAACGGTGCATTAGTAGAGATTGTAGAGAATTCGGTGTGAAACCACGCGTGTCCGACAAAACCTACAAAGGTTTGAGGTCTAGCTCTGACAATTCGGTGCGGAAGCAGATTCAAATCCGTGTGATGTTGTTGAAAAATTAAATATTATCGAGATTTGAAAGTTGTTGTTTAAAAGACCATTTTCACCTGTCGGATACTAAAATAAACTTTCACACTACTCATTGATCTAGTTTCTGTTTATTTAAAACAATATAATAGCGGAAAAAATTTCATCTGATATTCCAGATTTAAATCAGGAACTGTCTCAACCAGTCATTTTATCTCATAAGGTTGTCAACACCATGATAGAAGCAGAGATGCATTTTTCCGGTAGAACTGATTCTGAGGTTGTTGCAGCATCAAGAACTCTCAATACTCAATATGCTACCTCTGTTACAACCATGTCTCGGAGATTACTAGCGAGGGCAAATGAGGTTGATAGACTTAACAATCAAATATCTATTCTGCATCAAAAGCTTGCAAATAAAGGTAGAAAGAATAAGATGTTAAAGCAAGAAAATAAAAATTTGACAGAATTAGCTCGTGTTCTGAAACTTCGAATAGAGGAATCAGAACAAGTGAGAGTTCAAGCACAGAGTCAACATCAGCAGATAATGGCAGCGTTTTACGAGAGAAATAGGAACAATTGTAATTAATCTCGCTAGCTTAATTCGGTAACTTTTGACAATACACATCTGGCATATCTTGTAAGCTTGACTAAGTAAGATTTGAAGAGATGACAGTTTGTCTTCTACTTATTTCCATCTTTATAAAAGCAATCCTTAATTTTATCTAATCCGCATCAAATCTTCTTCTCATTTCTGTAGTTCATCTTCATTCTTACTTTACAAAATTTCAATGGCTCATCAATTTTCCTTCAGTGCTTCTCGTGATCAAGATATGAGGTATTCTTCACCTCAAACTATTTCTGCATCTGTTGTAGGCGCCATGAAGCAACAAAACACTGATTTGGCTAATAAATCAGATCATGATGCCATTTACGAGCTTGTGAGTCTCGAAACTCGATACTCATCGTCCATTGTCACTTTTTTCGCTCGATTGCAGTCCAAAACTCGCGAGATAGAGAAACTTAATGAGAAGATCGATGCTCTTCAACGACTTGTTCAAGAGTCTAACAAAAAAATAGTAGACTTAAAACAACAGAATAAGAATTTAAAATCCTTGTTTGCCTCTACATTTCAATTGCCTAATCCTTTAGACAAGGATAATATGATGATTTATGAGGAGCAAATGCATTTGAATGATGAGGCTAAACGTCTCAAGTTTCTGTAGGTCATTTGAGATAATGGAATAAAAGTATCTAGCAGATATTCATGACATGCATCATTCTTATTTCTCTTCTAATCATGCATAGTCTATTTTCTGGTAGGGGTTTTGTGAAAATGTCTGCCAATTGATCATATGTACTAGTGAATTCTAATACAATATTGCCCTTCCGCACAGGATCTCTAAGAAAATGATATCTAATTTCAATATGTTTGGTCCGAGAATGTTGTATTGGATTCTTTGAAAGATTTATAGCATTTGTATTATCACATTTAATAGGAATATGATTGTACATAAGTTTAAAATCCTCAAGTTGTTACTTCATATAAAGAACTTGAGCACAACAACTGCCTGCAGCAATATATTCTGCCTCAGCAGTAGATAATGCAACAGAATTTTACTTTTTACTAAACCATGAAACAAGTGCATGACCTAAAAAATGACATGTTCCACTAGTACTTTTTCGATCAACTTTACAACCAGCATAATCCGCATCTGAATAACTGATAAGATCGAAAGAAGTGTGCTTAAGATACCATAACCCTAGGTCAATAGTACTGGCAAGATATCTAAAAATACGCTTGACTGCAATCAAATGAGATTGCTTTGGAGATGATTGAAAACGTGCACATAAGCATACACTGAACATAATATTAGGTCTACTAGCTGTCAAATATAATAAACTACCAATCATACCTCGATAGACCTTTGAGTCAACTGGCTTACCGCTTTCATCTTTATCAAGTTTGGTGGTTGAACTCATAAGTATTTCAATTACCTTCGCACCTTCCATTTCAAACTTTTTAAGTAACTCTTTGATATATTTTGACTGATTAATGAATGTTTCACTTTTTGCTTACTTGATTTGCAATCCAAGAAAGAAATTAAGTTCTCTCATTATGCTCATTTCAAATTCTTCCTGCATGCTCTTAGCAAAATCTTAACACATATTTTCATTAGTAGCATCAAATATTATATCATCAACATAAATTTGAACTAGAAGAATATCATTTTGTTTATATTTGATGAAAATAGTTGTATCGATTTTTCCTCTTGAAAAACCTTTTTCAATCAAAAAACCATTAAGCCTTTCATACCAAGCTCTAGGAGCTTGTTTGAGTCCATATAATACTTTTGCGAGCTTAAAAACATAGTTAGGAGAAATATGATTTTCAAAATCTGGAGGTTGCTCAACATATACCTCTTTATTTATAAAACCATTTAAGAAAGCACTTTTAACACCCATTTGAAAAAGTTTGAAATTTTTATAACATGCATATGCAAGTAACATTCGAATAGCTTCTAATCTTACGACAGGTGCATGCGTTTCATCATAATCGATTCCTTCCTCTTGATTGAAACATTGAGCTACAAGTCGAGCCTTGTTTCTAGTGATGATTCCAGACTCGTCTTTTTTATTTCTAAAATTCCATTTTGTTCCAATAACAGCATGATTTTTGGGTTTAGGAACAAGTGTCCATACATTATTTCTTTCAAATTGATTTAGCTCTTCTTGCATAGCTAGAATCCATGATTCATCAATAAGTGCTTCATCAATATTTTTGGGTTCAATTTGAGATAGAAAAGCAGTATGATTACAAATATTTCTAAGAGATGATCAAGTACTTACACCTCATAAAGGTTCTCCTAGAATTTGTTCCACTGGATGATTTTTCACATGTTTCCACTGTTTGATTGCATCTTGTACTAAATCTTGATTATATTTCTTGATATCTCCATGTTGGACTTCTTCCATTGTATTATCTTTGTCGAGATTGAGACTATTTGTGTTATTTGTACCTTTTGATTCTTCATCAAGAGATTTCTTGGAGAGTAGAAGGTTAGATTCATCAAATACTACATGCATAGATTCTTGTACAGTCAAAGTCTTTTTATTGAATACTCTATAAACTTTACTATTTGTTGAATATCCAAGAAATATACCTTCATCAAATTTTTCATCAAATTTTCCTAAATTATCTCTGTCATTGAGTATAAAACATTTGCATCCAAATACATGAAAGTTACCAATGTTGGACTTTTTCTCATTCCAAAGCTCATAAAGGGTTTTATCTAATTTAGACCTTAACATAACTCTATTTATAACATAACATACAGTACTTACCGTTTCGGTCCAAAAATAACTAGGTAAACTATTTTCATTAAGCATTGTTCTTGCCATTTCTTGAAGAGATCTATTTTTTTCCTCTACTACCCCATTTTGTTGAGGAGTTCGAGGAGCAGAGAAATTATGCAGAAAACTATTTTCATTATAAAAAGACTCAATATCTTTATTGACAAACTCTTTCCCCCTGTCACTTCGGATGTTTGAAATAATATAGCCATTTTCATTTTGAATTCTTTTGCATAAATTGGTAAAAACATTATGTACCTCATCTTTATGAGCGAGAAAGATGATCCAAGTATATTTAGAGAAATCATCAACAATAACAAATGCATAATATTTTCCTCCAAGACTCGCAACTCTGTTTGATCCAAAAAGGTCCACGTATATTAGTTGCAAAGGTCTAGTGGTGGAAATATGTTTCTTGATTTTGAAAAAAGTTTTTATTTGTTTACCAAACTGGCATGCATCACAGATTTTGTCTTTAAAAAAAGTTTGCCTTTGGCAAACCTCTCATAAGATCATTTTTTGAAAGTTTGGAAATAAGTTCAATGTTTGCATGACCTAACCTTCTATGCCATAACCAACTATTTTCATATTGAGCTGATAAACAAATAGTATCTTGTGAGGTAATTTCTTCAAATTCAATTGTATAAACATTATTGTTTCTAAGAGCAATAAAACAAACATTGCAATCATGATTATTCAAAATAATGCACTTATCCTTTTTGAAGGTAACTATAAATCCTTTATCATATATTTGACTTATACTTAAAAGATTATGTTTTAGACCTTCAACAAGTAGAACATCTTCAATTATGAGAGAATACTTATTATCAACTTTACCTATTCTCACGATCTTCCCTTTTGAATTGTCTCCAAATGTCACGTATCCTTCTTCTTTAGGAGTGAGATCAATGAACTTAGTTTTATCTCCTGTCATGTGTTTTGAGCATCCGCTATTTAAAAACCATCTTGTTTTACTTACGGAAGACTTCATGCATACTTACAAAACTAATTAAAATGATTTTTCTTGGTACCTATGTTCTTTGGGTCCTTTATTTATTAGTATTAAAAGAAATAAGATTCTTTGGTACCCATATGGCTCTAATAGACATTATATGTTTTCTTCTAATAGGACAAACATGATAGTTATGACCATTTTTATTGCAAAAATTACAAATAACATGTAACATACTTGAAGAACTTGAGTGATTGTAATAATGTCTTTTTTTGACAAATCTCTTTTTAGGAAAATAATTTTGAAAATCTGGTTTTGATTTAATGGGCTTATCAAAGAAATTTTTATAGCGTTTGAGTTTTTCTTTTGGCATGTATCCCAAGCCTACCTTATCAAAAACACATCTTTGATTACCAAGAAGATTTTCAAAATTTCTTTTTCCATTTGTAAAATTTTCAACAATCTTTTCTAAATCAGCTACTTTCTTTTTCAGTTCATCATTTTCATTTTTTAAAACTATATTTTCTTTTCTTAAAACATCAATTTCATTTATTAAAGAATAATTTTTCTTTTTCAAAGCGGTATAATTAATACTCAATTTTTCAAATTCCTCATATATTTCTTCCAAAGCATTTTACAGTTCTTCATAAGAGGGATTTTCAAGATTTGTTACCTCAAGATCATCTTTAGCCATAAGACAAAGATTTGCAGATTCTTCATTACTTGCGTCGCTGTCTGAGCTACTTGAATCATTATCCCATGTAGCTTTCATTGCTTTCTTGCCTTTGTATCGATCTTTCTTTAGCAGGGGACAATCTACCTTGATATGTCCTGATTTTTTACATTTATAACAAATTAATGAATCATTTTTACCTGTATCTTTGTTGGAAGATTTTTTGAAGGGTTTTCTTGGAAGAGCTTTATTTTTCAAGAATCTCTTAAATCTTCTTGTGATCATTACAATATCTTCGTCATCGCTTTCTTCATCTTCATCGCTTTCACTTTCATGAGGAACGGTTTTGAGTACCAAGCTCTTCTTTTGCTTTCCTTCTTCTTCTCCTCTTTTCAATATGTACTCATGGGTAATAAGTGACCCGATGAATTCATTTACTTCGAGTTTTTTAAAATCTCTAGCTTCAAGAATCGCCGTTACTTTTGATTTCCAATGTTTTGGCAAGGAGTTGAGAATTTACCTTACCATCTCCAAGCTGGAATAAATTTTACCAAAAGATATCAAACTATTTATAATATTAGTAAAACGAGTATACATAGAAGAGATAGATTCATCATTCATTTTAAACAATTCATATTCATGTGTAAGAACATAAATTTTTGATTCTTTGACTTGCGAAGTTCCTTCATAAGTTACTTCCAAGTTGTCCCAAATCTCCTTTGCTATCCTGCAAGTCATTATTCTGTTAAATTCATTACCATTGAGAGCATTATATAAAAAATTCATAGCCATTACATTCACAGTATAAAGTCTATCGTCTTCGCGATCAAACTCTTCCTTTTCCTTTTTGACTTTTATTTCATCAACAGTTTTTGTTGGAATATAAGGCCCATTTACAATACATTTCCAGATTTCTCGACCTTGAAACTGAAGAAATATTCTCATTTTAATTTTCTAGAAAGTATAATTATCTCCACAAAATAGCAGAGGCCGACTACTGGATTGACCTTCAGCGAATGTAGCTGCAATATTAGCCATATAATCTTAACTCAATAGATAATTAATCTTATAATAGAGCCATTGCTCTGATACCAATTGTTGCCTAGATGACTAATATAAGAGGAGGGTGAATTGGGTTATATTATAAAAATTAACACTTATAAATCAAATACACAATATAAAATATAAACAGAATATAAAACAGTAAGAAATGTAAATAGTAAAGTAAGAAAAAAACAAACTCAGTATTTTTATGAGGTTCAGCCCCACTACCTACGTCCTCGCCTCAAACTACCCCTTGAGGATCCCGAATTCACTAGTCAATTTCCTTTAGGTGGAGATAGAAACTTATTACACTTTTGAGCAGCACCGCTCCAAAGAATCCGTGTAGAACACTCTCTACACTTCCAATCACCTCACACTTGGTGATTTAACTATTCCCCGTGTAGAACACCTTCTACATATACAAGGGTTATACGTACCTTCTTACAAATACAAGAGTTGATAGTGGGTAGACTATCAAAGTACACTCCTCAATGAGTGAGATAGAAATAATACAACTCAACCTATATCTCTCTAAAAAAAAACAAGAATTAAGGCTCAAAACTTTAGAAAAGAGAGAATGAGAGTTTTGAAGGAATGATGCAAAACTTAGCAATAGATGTATAAGCTCTTGTTGTTGTGATTTTTGCAAAACACAAGTGAGCTATTTATAGGCAAATGAATCTCACTCACTCATCTTTCAAATTCAAAATTCAAATTTTGATGAAATCATTGCATATGTCATTCAATTTTCAAAATTCAAATTTTTGAATGAAGTCATTGCATATGTCATGCACATGTAAAATATAATTTTTGAAAATAAAACTTTTAATGAGATCATTGCATATGTCATATACATGCAAAATATAATTTTCCAAATTAAAACTTTTAATGATGTCATGCATATATTATACTTATGTCATGCATAAAAAAAAATGTAATTTAATGTTTTATAAGAAAAAATTAATTTTTGAGCCTTAATCTAATTTTATCAAGAGATGTACAAAAATAATCTATGAGTTTCATTTGTAAACTTGTTCTTTTATGCTTGATGTGCGCTTTGCTCCATTGCGTAGATAATTTGAGCTTGAAACTTGAATTCATTTGTTATTATCAAAATCTACACGTAGATACGAAATTTGAAACCTTGGATTCAACAGATGTTGAACATCCTGTTGCCCATACACACACACAAAACGGTTTAGCTGAATCTTTGATCAAAAGACTTCAGCTAATCGCTAGACCTTTACTTATGAAATCAAGACTACCTGTTTCTGCTTGGAGACATGCTATACTTCATACAGCATTTCTAATTCGCATTAGACCATCTGCATATCATAAATATTCTCCATTACAGCTTGCATTTGGTCAACAATTAAATATTTCTCATCTTCATACTTTTGGATGTGCTGTATATGTTCCAATTGCACCTCCACAACGTATAAAAATGGGCCCTCAACGTAGACTTGGGATATATGTTGGTTTTGATTCTCCATCTATTATTAGATACCTTGAACCCCTTACAGGGGATATGTTTAAAGCACGTTTTGATGATTGTCATTTTGACGAATTCAATTTTCCATTAATGGGTAAAGAAAAGTCGGTGCTTGAAGCACGACAAGATATTACTTATAATAAAACCCTATCTCAATTTGATCCTCTTACAAATAAATGTAAACGGGAAGTTCAGAGGATTATTCATTTACAAAATGTTGCAAATCAATTATCGGATGTATTTACTGACACTAAAGGTGTAGTAAAATCTTATATTCCTACTGTTAATGCTCCAGCAAGGATTGAAGTCCCTGAAGGACAAATTGTCAAAACGGAAATAGGTGAATCTAAGGCATGCCTGAAGCGTGGAAGACCTATTGGTGCAAAAGACAAAATTCCCAGAAGGAAAAGAATTCAAAATGAATTTGGTGTTCCTGAAGAACACGTACCCACAATACATGCTACAAATATAATTGGTGCTCTTAAAGAGCTCAAATCTTCTATTCCAGAACCCCCTGAAGAGGAAACTTCTGAAGAGTATAAATATCCTGAAAATGGACCTTCTGAAGAGATGTGTCATGAAATGTTTTTCCCTGAAGAGGAATAGGTACTTGAAAATAATGAGATCTCAATACATTTCATGAATACTGGAGAAGTTCTGGATAGAAATAAAACTGTTGTCGACAACATATTTTCATATAAAATGGCCCTTGACATTACCAGAAGTAATGAAGAAAGTGAACCAAAAACCGTCGAAGAATGTCGACGTAGAAATGATTGGCCAAAATGGAAAGCAGCTATTGAAGCTGAATTAAATTCGCTAATAAAGCGAGAAGTATTTGGACCTGTTGTCCAAACACCAAAATGTATAATACCTGTTGGATATAAGTGGGTATTTGTACGAAAACGTAATAAGAAAAATGAAATTATGCGGTATAAAGCACGGCTTGTCGCACAAGGTTTCCTGCAGAAACCCGGGATTGATTATGAAGAAATATATTCTCCCGTTATGGATGCAATCACATTTAGATTTTTGATTAATCTGGTTGTTACAAAAGGATTAGAAATGCGGTTGATGGATGTGGTCACTGCATATTTATATGGATCCTTGGACCATGACATATATATGAAAATCCCTAAAAGATATAAAATGCCTGAAGCATCTACAAGTATATCTAGAAATATGTACTCTATCAGACTACAAAGATCTTTATATAGGTTGAAACAATCCGGACGCATGTGGTATAATCGCTTAAGCGAATATCTATTGAAAGAAGGATTTGAAAATAATCCTATATGCCCATGTGTTTTTATTAAGAAATCAGAATCCGGATTTGTCATTATTGCGGTTTATGTTGATGATTTAAATATTGTGGAAACTCCTAAAGAGATCTCAAAAACCGCTATATATTTAAAGAATGAATTTGAAATAAAAGATCTTGACAAAACAAAATTTTATCTCGGCCTGCAGCTCGAGCACTTGCCAAATTGAATTTTTATTCATCAGTCCATGTATACTGAGAAAGTCTTAAAGCATTTTTATATAGACAAATCTTATTCCCTGAGTACTCCAATTATTGTTCGAACACTTGATGTGAAGAATGATCCATTCCGTCCTTGTGATGACGATGAAGAAATTCTTGATCCTGAAGTACCATATCTCAGTGCAATTGGAGCTTTGATGTATCTTGCAAATCGCACTCGACCAGATATTACATTCTCAGTTAATTTGCTTGTAAAATATAGTTCTGCACCAACTCGAAGGCATTGGAATGACATTAAACATGTCCTTCGTTACTTTCATGGTACGATTGATATGTGATTATTTTATTAACGTGGATCAAGTCTACAATTGATTGATTATGCAGATGCAGGTTATTTTTCAGACCCACACAGAGGTAGATCTCAAACTGGATATTTATTTACTTATGAAGATATTGCCATATCATGGAGATCTGTTAAGCAGACACTATCTGCTACTTCTTCAAATCACTCAGAGATCAGTGCTATTTATGAACCAAGTCGACAGTGTATTTGGCTGAGATCAGTTATTCAACATATTCAGGAAAATTGTAGACTTCCCATGATCAATAATAGCCCAACAATTTTATATGAAGATAATACTGCTTGTATTACTCAAATCAGAGGAGGATATATCAAAAGTGACAGAACCAAACATATTTCACCTAAATTCTTTTATACTCATGAACTTCAAGAGAAATGTGAAATTGATGTTAAGCAGATACGATCTAGTGATAATCTGGCAGATTTATTCACAAAGGCGTTACCAACTTCGACATTCAAGAAGATTGTGCATAACATTGGAATGCGAAGACTCAAAAATTTGTAGTCATGCACTTTTCAGGGGGAGTAAAAGACTTGTGCTGATTGTACTCTTTTTCCTTCGCTAAGGTTTTGTCTCACTAGATTTTCCTTTGCAAGGTTTTAATGAGGTAATTTTAAAGCACTTGTAGATACATAAGAAGACTGTACTCTTTTTCCTTCGCCATTGATTTTTCTTCCCACTAGGTTTTTCCTTGACAAGGTTTTAATGAGACAGATTCTTTATGGGTGGTCATTCAAGGAGGAGTGTAACAAAATGAACGTATAATTGGTGGGACGGCTGACGCCCCCTGTCCCACCACTAAAATTATGTGAATGACCCCACCACTATTATTTTAAATATTACATAGTGACTTGCATAATAATTTCAATGCCTATAAATAAGAGTTTCAGTTGTAATGAAATTTATAAAAAAATATGAAAAAAGAAAAGAAAGTTTCAGTTCCTAAAAGCTTCAGAGAGTTTGTTATATATTTTTCTTTTGCAATAACAGTTTCCTTTTTTTATTTTATAACACTTATAATTTAGTCGGCATCCAAACCGGGGTCGTTTCGTTTTTTTCCCCCCTACCGAATCAACGATTACGTCAGACCAGTCCGCTGAGCTTCCTTGCTTCCGCAGTTTCCAGCATTTCCGATCCGATCTAGATTGGGTGGAATATCTGCTCCTCCCAAGTGAAAACTCAGGTAACTTTAGACCCTAAATTGCAAATTTCGAAACTTTTAACCCAAAATTGACTCTTTAATCTTGCCCCATATTGATGATCTCCTCCAGAATTATTGGGTTGCATTCGGCAAAACCTCGAGCTCGGACTACTGTTATAATAGCTTAGTTTATCTGGAAAAGAGAAATATGGTATGTGAATCGAACCTCCACTCAATAAAGTTTCAGTTTTTACGCTGATGAAAATGCCTTCATATGCTTCTTTACCTTTTGGGGTTGGTGTAATTGCTTTTGTTTTGATCCTTATTTCGACATTTCTGCATCGAAGAAACAAATGTGGGATTTTCCTGAATGGTGAAATTATAGAGATGATTGTGATGACAGGTTTATCACTCTAGTTTTGTGGACGAGGAAGGAATAACTAAAGCTTGTGGTTGCCCTCTGCTCCCTCTGAAAAGCCATATAAAGGGCCCTGCTCCAGCTTCTGATCAAGGTTTTTACCTTCTTTATCCTTAAGTCCATGGCGATTAACTGTTTCGAATGCTTCATTCTCTTACAATAGCTATAGAAACAAAATTTTTATCCTCCCACGTATTGCTGGACCACTACAGTTGCCATCTGTGGACAAGGCTGATACATGTAATTTACTGTCATTGTTGAAAAATATACATAGTTTTTGTCGGTAGCCTTTGCCTATTGAGGTGTGGATATAACAGATCTGTAGTCATTGTTTGGAGGAAAAAGAATCTGTGAAAGAAAAATTGAGTAAGAGTGAGATGACCATTTCGTTTTATCTTTGTATATTGAGTCATTTTTGTGTGCAGATACAACCGATATTGTTGATGAAGCCATCACATTTTTTCGCGCGAATGTCTTCTTCCGAAACTTTGATATCAAAAGCTCAGCGGATAAACTCCTCATCTATTTGACGTTGTACATTAATGTGGCTTTGAAGAGGCTTGAAGGCTGCAGAACTTTGGCTGAAGGAACCAAGGCCATCATCAACTTGGGTCTGGAAAAGGTTCCTGTCCCTGGAGAGCCTGGTTTTCCTTTTCCAGGCCTTTTCCCCCTTCCTCAGTCTCAGAAGGAAGCAGGTGATACTCATTGTCTTTTGTGTTCATTATTAGAATGTGTGATAGAAAGCTTATTGTCATGTTACTTGCCCCAGTGCTGGTATTGGTTATTTTAGGATTAATTGACTTCTATATTGTATATGTCCTATGTGCATGGTCTACACCTATTACTCTCATCTCATCTCATTATTACAATTTTTTTTTTTCAATTTTCACACAAAATAAAATAAATAATTCAATATTTCAATTTCCAAAACAAAAATAACAATTAAAAAATATATTTTAATAATATTTTATTTAGCTTTCATCTTTTTATCTCAACACATCTTATCTCATTTGCGAAAACAAATGAGGCCTTAGTACTTACAAAAAAAAAAACCTGTGTACATGTGAAGACATTTTATCATGTAGCTTCTGGATGATGTATTGAAAATTTAGTTCGAAACTTTTGACTTTGTGATGAGTAGAGTAAGCATCCTAGTTTGACTTTTCGTTCATTTTTTATTTTCATGATGATAGTTAATTGAACAAGTAGTTCTAATCTGTAGATGAATAGTAGACATGTTTGAAATGAATAGCATACATGGATAGAATCATAAATTCAACTTTTCCTATGTCCACTACCTAGTTAATAGTTATTCTGACAAGTTCTTGAGCACGACAACTTATTTGGTGCCTTCTGTTTGAAATTTGAAGAAAGTCCACCTACCATGCTTCCTATATCTTTTTTGTTATTTTTGCATCTTTATTTATGATGTGTTATATTAAAATAATGTTCTTATCGTATTAATACCGATGATTTTTCCCTGGAAGATTTCTAGATTGATATGCTTTAAGGTTTGGGTATTTCATATATCATGAGATTTTGGCATCCTTCTCTGCACATTTTGTTTTCATAGTTTAGACTTGTATTACTCAGCTTTGAACTGAAATATCATTTCTGCACGAAGTTAATGATCCTTATTACTTTTAAGTGGGGAATGTTGATATATGATCCGGACATGTGATATGTTGGTCTGGTCTTCTGCATAAACATCCCCACTTCCAGGTGACTGAATGCTGAAGCATTAAATATACTTTTTGCTCTTATTTTTTCAAAAATTGAATGCAGAGTTGCTGAGGAATTATTTGAAGCAGATCAGGGAGGAAACAAGTGGAAGATTATTGAGTGTTGCCTATAGACCCAATGGGACTCCAAATAAATGGTGGCTGGCTTTTGCGAAAAGGAAATTTATGAATGTCATTGTGCCTTGAAGAGTTTGCTGTAAATGCTCCATCTAGTGGCTCCATATGATGAGTTGTGGAAAATTCCTGTGTGGTTGATCTGTGATAAGAATATGAAGAGCTGATCAGGGAGCATGCTTGCTTCTTGTGAGCTGGTATCAAATGGGTAAGGTCTCGGTTATCCCTGCAAGAACTTTGAATCAAGTAATCAAACTAGGGGGGCAATCATTTGTTATAGTTTGTGTAAATGATCAACTTCTTTATTTTTCTCTGACATTGTTCGTTGTCTTGTTCTCATTCTGTCTTGTCTTGCCTTGTATTTTCTCTTCCTTCTCAAGGCTGCTGTCTGGAATAATTGCTTTATCCGTTATTGAGTTGGTAATAGAGACATTTTGGTAGTTATTTTTCTGGCACATTGAGAACGACTTCCACATCAAAGCTCAAAGGTACCACTTTTCCTCTGTCAAACAATTGTCTATCAGAAAACTTCCACTTATTTCTTCCTTCCTCATCAAATTGGAAAATGACGAGGAAGGTTGACTGTTATTTGCAATTCCCATTTTCCCTGGACACCGCACCCCCTATCTATCATCTTCTATTTTAATGAGCCAATTTGAGAAAATAGCTATTTTCTTCTTAAAATGAGTTGTCATCAGTTGTTTGCTGTTGTTACTCACACGTAAATTAGATAATGTGGAATGATATTAGTGTGATGATGCTTGGATCACTTAGGTCACTGAGAACATCATGAGAGCCGCACAATGCTGCATGATGTTCTATATACATGGAAGTGTTATATTATCACGTTAGAAACAGGTTGCTTCATGATATGCTGATAGAAGAACTGGTAACTATTTAAATTACACAAAATCAAAGACTGGATTTGTCATCTTAAGTTAAAGACTGCAATGGCTAGTTATGTATACCATGAAAATATAATAAGAAACAAAATCTGGAACAAAATTCATTGAACTGCGCTTCTTTGGCCAAATTGCCAAGAGCAGCTCCCTTTGCCCCCCCTGCTGAGGACATTTTTGAGTGGCAAGTTTTAAATCCTTAGTTGGAGCATTGAGCCTGAATTTTTTATGCAGTGTGGCAGTTGAGAAAAGTAAGTTATAATGGTATTTATCTCTCCGGAGAGTATAACTTTTCATTTTATGTTTTATCATATTTAATTACATCTATTGATGTGATACATTCTAGATTGACCAGACCAATATTAATTATTCCAAAATAGAGGGAAAAGGAAACCAATAAATACATTTCCCTCCCTATGTTGGGATAGAATATACAATAGAACTAATGAAATCTTTTACAAGTTATGAATGTATCAATGTTCTCAAGGAATTCAAGAATGGCAATCCCAACGTGGGTGAGAACCAATCAGAAAGGTTGGCAATTACAAATCCCAGGAATACCTGCAACACATCAACCCCCATAGATGGATCAATGGCAAGCACAAATATAGGAAGATAAAAATTATATTTTGTTCTTTTTCCTGAAAACTGAGCTCTTAGAGAGTCTCACCTGAAGTGAACCAAGAATATAAATAATAGAATGGTATCGGCCATGGATAACCATGTCCTCCAGCATTGCAAGTGGTATGGTAAGCGAGGCTCCCAGGGTAGCCACCAGTGGGGTGGTCCAGACAACACCTAATGCCCTGTGAATATGGAAATTAAAAAAAAAATTGGAACAGAACATTTGAAAAAAATCACTATGTTAAATGCACAAGACTGAGAGTCTGTGACAGAGAAAGGGTCTTTTTTTTTAAAAAAAAAAAAAAAAATCTGTTGTTTTATGTTCTCCCTACATACCAGAAATAATCTGAGAGGAAACTTCCTGCAAAGCAATTGGCAATGACAACTTCAACCATTTGAGCAGAGTCAGGAACCATGAACTTGGGTTCAATGCCTAATGCAGTCAGTGGCAATACTGAAAAGGACCCAACAAAAACATCGTACTTGAATCAATGCTAAAGCCACTGGTTTGAAACCAAGACAGAAATTTGGATATCATTAGCTTTGTCTAAGTGAGTAAACAGAGTTTCACATTCCATCTGGTAGATACATATAGATACAGAGGTATCACGTCAAGTTATGTCAATTTGTAAGATTTTTGTAATTATTTTTATTGATCGGTTGTTTTTCATATAAATACTTTTTTAAAGGAAGAGGCATCTGCTTTGTGCTAATTTGGATAGGTGCACATTACATATATACCTAGGAGAATAGAAAAGTTTGCTAGAAGATTGGTCGTACCTAGCCACCAAAGGGAAACAAGGATGACTAATCCAATATATCCGAATAACTTTTGCAGATCCACCTTTTCTCCTTCCCCGGCAAACTTATTTGAGAAGTACTGCAAGATTAATGTTTGTATTTTATTTGTCAATAATTGATTCTATGATGATTGACCATAATAAGAGATTTCAGATACAAAAGAGATTACTTTCTGCTTTTCTTTTTCTTTCACATGTTTTTATTATGTGAAAAAAATATAAAAAGTGTTTGACCTGTGAAGAGTCCATCAGTGATAGCTGAGAGCAAAGCAAAAACGTATCCGAGAAAAGAATGGTTTCTGTCTCTGTGCACCATATCACACAATTGGGAAATACAAACAAATGAGATAAGATTTCTGGGAAACACTCGAATATTTAAGATCTAAATACTTGGAAAAAAATGTGAGGAACAGAAGCTTACAATGATGTCTTTGACTGGGATTCATCCGCAGCCCAAGTCTTCCCGTATGTTGTCATGACAACACCAGCCATGCTGACAGAAACAGAGACCAAATTTACTACATTAACAGAGTCTTGTCCCAGCATTGACCCAATTAGAAGTACGAAAAGCCCTGAAGTTGAGAATAATATTGTTGTGCTCGCAACGCTTGTTCGTTCAAGTGCTGCATTCATAAAATACTGCAACAAACAAAACATCAAACTCGATGATTTCTTGGGTGCATCGAAACTGCGAAGTTGATGGTAATACTTCACATAGAAAACAGCATTTGAGAAAACATCAGAAAGAAAAAAAAAAAAAAAAAAGATTTGCTCTGCTGAGCGCTGACCTCTGATAGAAACCAGATTGGACCAATGAATAAGCCTAGCGTAGCGACTTCCTTTGTGCTGAGTTTTCTATGATGTATCAGCATGTTCTGATCATGTTCATCATCTTTGCTATAAAAATTGGTTGGTTTTTCTAGTTTTTGAAAATCCAGGCCTTTGACACATTTCTCATCAGCCAAAGGTTGCTGTTGTTCGATGTCCATATCAGTTTGTGCACAGTTATTAAATATAGGAGATTCAATCACCCCTGAGAAGTCATCCGCAGGATTATGGTCACTAGTGCAAGAGGAACTTCTCAGAAATTTCAGTAACCAATCCTTAATGTATGCTATTGGAAGTTAAGCTGCCAACAGAGAGGTTCCAAGATACGTTACTGCAAATGGGTGCCTATATTCTGTGAAAATACCCTGTTGAAAAAATATATATAGATATATTTGTCAGTTCAAAAGTGCAAAAGCTCCTGCATAATGCTTACACCACAAACAGAAACCTGTTGGAAGCATATCATATGTAACATATAAAGCTTTTTCCTGTACAATTAGAAGTTGAAGACTGTCAAAGAATTGGTTTTTCATATCGACCAAATTGCATTAGCAAAAGATTCTGAGGCACTGTGAACTATCTTCTTCAAAGATTATGACCATGTTAAGTGAGATTTACACAAGATGTTGACATTTTCTGTCCATTGTTAATGCTGCTTATTGCAAGTTCCTCGCCCAAAAATTTTCATCCTTTACTTAGAAAATACACAACATCCATACAAAAAACAATGACACAATTCCATTTTTAACAGATAGCCATAGAGAGAAATAGACTTACCTGAGTGATTTCTGCAGAGGTGACCCACATAATGGTAACAGTTATGATAAGGAGCAATCCTCCCCCATATCTCCAACCCATTAGTACTATTCAGATATATCAAAGAAAGAAAAATGATATCTTGACTCTCTCTCTCTCCAAACTGAGCTTTTAAATTGATGTACTTGGACTTCCTGCTAGTGATCAGAATTCAGAAATGTGATAAGCTTGAGGGCATATAAATGTTCGTCAAGGATTATATAGCCTTCCTCAGCTGAAAGGCTTTCGCTCTAGTGCCACACTTCTCCTTCAAATTGACATAGTGGCCGGGAAATAATTAACTATTTAAAATAAAAATAAATAAATTGAGCAAACTTTTAAAAACCGTGTCATATAGTACTAGACTACTAGTGCAGATAAGAAAGCTTGCCGAATCCAACTTGGACTGTCCAGCCCATCAATCTACATATATAAGTAAAAACTGTTTATATAAAGTACACAAATTCATCAAGCGCGCACACATATATAATATGTATATATTAATATAATATCTTTCGTTGGGTTTTAATAATGACAACAATCCATAGATATGTAATTCAGTGCAAAAAGAAAATAAAAAAACATGTGATCCTCTCCTATGGTTTTTTCTGTACATTTCATTGTCAAATCTCCGCAGTTTGGAAACTTCCTAATGATCATTCAGATAATTTTTTTAAAGGAGAAAAGAAAGATTCACACGTTTGTTATCCAATATATATATATATATATATATATATAGGAATTGTAGGTCACACAGCGAATTAATGAAGGGCAGTGTGTGAATGGGTCCTATAATATTACTGTTGACTTGATTCGGATCGAAGACAGTGATGAAGTATTCATGAAATCCAGATTTACTTGCAGTGCTGCACTTCCATGGTCGTTCATATCATTATTTGAAGTTAGGCTACAAGAAAGCAGCTTGAAGATCAAAACAAGGAAACAGACATTTTCGATGATAGATGCAGATAAGCTGGTACCACTCCAGTCTCTACTTCACATGATTTGAAAGTTTAGTACTGAGAATTATTATGAACATGCTTTCTTAACATGAGAGTGTCGATCTCCACCAAGTCGGTGTTTAATTTTTTTTTCTTTTTTTGATTATAAATTATCTATGAAGTTCGAACTTAGATCTGCATGCAGTCTTCGATCCAGTTATTCGCATTGCATATATTGAGTTTGATATTCCCAACTCCCATTGCTGAGATGGGAATGCTTAATAGATTAATATGTATTAGTCATGATTAGCCCATACGTTGACACAAAATCTTCCTGATATATATATACATATAAATTAAACGAGTTTTGTACAAACAGTTCTGGATTGCTCAGCTGATCATAAGCATGTGATGTGATAAATAACAATCAGCTTACCACATGTACTCTTTAAATCATTTTTGAGCATCTGGACTATCTGAATTCGAGTGTGTCAAATAGGGTGGCTCGATTTATTTTGTGCCTTAATATACATATTTAAAACAAGCCTTAATAAATGGTAAATTATATTCAATATAAAAAAATGAGATTTAACAACCAATAATGAGAAGCAAAATTACAGATCAAAGTTTTATATTCATGTTTTTTAGTATATCCTTTTCTATTGATAATATAGTTAATATCTTTCCCATGCATCATATATTTAATAGTAATTAATAATTTTCTTTCTTATTTTGGTTTAGAAAAACTTCTTTCTATAGAAGCAAATGTTATCCATATTCTATAAGCAATATAATTGAGGGTGAATTAGTTTTATACTTTTAGATCCAATAGGATAGAAACCTTTGAAACAATTTTTCTTCTCTCTTCTAGGCAATTTTGCTCTCAACAAAAAATCCAAACATCACACCTTATCCACCTAGAGGGAGGGTGAAGTTTCAGCTCCTTCCTCCCTCCTCCAATCTAGCTAGTCCAAAAACCATCTAGCTCCTTTTTTCCAGTTTTTATTTTATTTTCTGTCTATATCAAGGATAAGTGTCAATCTACTATTTTTCAACCCCCCGCGACTGCCACAAGCCCCACCACAAGACTCCTCAACTGTCAGGCAAACCGACTTGTGTGTCACATATGCGACATAAACCATGTATGAGATCCACGCTTTGTTACACTAAGGAGTGCGTGTTGCCGCCACGCGTGGCACTTTTGGAGCCCATAGCCTCGGATCCTTCAGATCTGACCAACCTCCACTCTCCTAGAGTGGTGTATGGCCTCCACAATCCCTGATAGTTGTCTGCCGGCGATTCAGCTCATTTCTTGTTTGCCATCTTCTTATGTTTTCGCTTCTCTTAACCAATTATCATGGAAAAAAGGTAGTGAAAGTTCAAGTATCTGATTTAGCTCACCTGGACTATCTTTAATTTAATGCAAGTTCCAATCGTAGTATTACAATCTGTATCAAAACCGCTTCAAGCAACTACCCTTTGTGGAAAATGAGTGAGGTTCAAGCCATTGATCCCAAAACCCTCTTTTTGTGTTTCTTGTGTTGTATTTACTGGTTTGGAATGAATGTTGGGGCCTCCCACCATGTTGACTATTGTGTGCAATAACTATTAAATATATCCATATGCATGCTTAGGGAAAAAAATTTTTCCAATAGGATAGCGACATCCAACCATCTTTTCCAAGTCATTATCTACTTACTAGCAGCTCTGTTCTTGCAGTTCTACCTTTTGCTATAGCTAGAATACATAACAACTTTGCTCCTCTTGTGCCCATAGATTACCAGTTATTAGTCTGCAATCTCCACGAGGCAATGCTGCACTGCATCTCTTAATTACATAGTACCTGTCATCAACCCAACACATATCTTGTATAGTATATATATATACAACTCAGAAAATAATTGGCAAAGACCATTATCTTTCAACCAAGAGGAAAAGAAAGTAAAACCTTTTAACAAAATCTTATTGATTCAATTCCATTATATTTGGAGTCATGAATTTGTAAAACAAGCCAGTACAGGAACAGCCAGTTCTGATTTGTATTACATTTAGTCAACAATTAGCTTTCTTTCATGTTGTCTACAATACACAGACCAAAAAGAAAAGATGTATACATAGTTCAAGGCCGTACATCATCAAAGTTAAGAAAGAATGGTCCAAGGAGAGAAGAAGGAGATAATGCAACATTTTCCTGCTGTAAATCAAGATCTATTATTCCACTTGTGTATGCACCAATCTGAAAGGTTAGCTACTACAAATCCAAGGAATACCTGCAACACATTATTTTCAGATTAGACAGAGAAAACATACAAAATGAGAGTTTCATGCCCCCATGATAGAATCTCTCCAGTACTGTTTGTAAACCACACAAGAAAAACATGCAGATACATAACATCTAAAATTTATTCATTCATGGGAGTTTGGAGGGGAAAAAAAAAAGGATTTGTTCAAGCTCATGTCAGCCCGAAGCCCTTTAAAAAAAGAGAAACCTACTTGAAAACGCTCACTTTTATAGTGGATCTCACTTTTCTTAAAGGGCTTGCAGACTCCCATACTTAGGTTTGTAAGCAAAGGATGTCAAGAAAGGGACAAATTCCACTGCCAAAGCCCTTTAGTACCAGCAGCAGAGGTACATTTACCTGAGCTGAACCTATAACATAAATGATTGAATAATGCTGTCCACGGATCAGCATGTCCTCCATCATCCCAAGAGGTATCGTAAGCGAAGCACCTAGTGCAGCTACCAGCGGTGAGGTCCAAACAACAGCTAATGCCCTGGAAATATGATAAATTCTATTCAGAGAGTAAGAACAGAACCTGGAGCTGAAGTAGGAAAAAAAGGTTTTTCTCCTAAAACATACCAAAAATAATCAGAGAGAAAGCTTCCAATAAAACCATTAATAAGTATAACTTCTTCCACTTTGGCAGAGGTGGGAAATCTGAACTTGGGTTCCATGCCCATGGCAGTCATAGGCCACACTAAAAAACAGAGATTATAAATTTATGTCATGCAGGATAATAGGCAGTGTTATTGCAAGAGCCAAATGTTTGTTCTGAAGACCAGGCAAAGCAATGCATTGGACATGTGCTACCGAAAAAAGAAAAAAAAAAAAAGTCAAAGCTCCAAATTCTAACTTTACAGCAACAAACTCTAAAAACTGTTGCTCGTAAGCAATTTTATTTTCCAAACTAGAACAGAAGCCCAGAGATATGGCAGAAGGCAAATTTAATCAATGATGAAAAAGCTTTATTTATAGCATATCATGATATACAGTGACAGGAATTGGCAAATATAGCAAGCAGTTTGATCTTACCGAGCCACCAAAGAACAAGAAGCGTGAACAATCCAATAAAGCCAAATAACTTTTGCATATCTACCCTTTCACCACCTCCTGCAAACCTTTTAAGCAGCACTGCAGTACATTTTTTTTTTAATCACAAAAATCATTAATGTTATGCATTATGAATAAGACTTGAATATTGTACGAGTACAAAGAGAAGATAATCAACCGGTAAATAGTCCGTAAGTAAAGGACGAGAGAATAGCAAAAAGATCGCCCAGAAGAGAGTGCTTCACATTTCTGCACACACATAAAAGAAAAATACGTTAGTTGCTGCTAAAGAATCACGCCCCAAGTATATTCAAAAAAATAAAAACAACAAAGGCTCAATGTGACTAACATATATAGCTCTTATATATATGTATGTATGTATGTATGAGTAATGTTATACACTACACTCTTATCCTACTTTTATCCTATTAAGTAAGATGTGGCACATTCATCACCATTGGATGATAAAGAAGCATGTAATAAATTATCATCTAATAGTGATAAATGTGTCACATCTTACTTAGTAGGATGAAAGTAGAATAATAGTATAATATATAGAATTTTCATATATATATATATGTATGTATATTCAGCAGAACAAGTACTGAATCCAGCCACAATCATATATGATGATCTAAATCATGTCTATAATATAAGGGAAAAGAAATGTACTACTTAGATATCCTTAACTGTGTTTCATCTGCATTTGTAGTCTTCCCAAAGGCTGTCATGACAACACCTGCCATGCTGACAACAACAGCGATTGCTTTTACCAAATTAATAGAGTCTTGACCAAGACATGCACCAATGAGAAGCGTAAAAGGTGCTGAAGTTGAAGACAACAATGTTGTACTGGCAACGGTTGTTCGTGCAAGTGCAGCATCTGTTAGATACTGCAGAAAACAAACTTGATCATGATCATTCGCCCAGAAATGGAAATTTTACCCATTCTCTGAGCTGATATTATATATTCATGAAACCTTTATGTATAAAATAGAAAATGGCCTTTTAAATATCTATGTATCAGTACCACGCATAAATTCTCAAATGGCAGACAGGTCCAGGAAAATATTATAGAAACAATACGTAATTCGGATCTCACCTCAGTAATAAACCAGAGAGGAGCAACGAAAAATCCAAACTTGGCTATTTCCCTTGTGGTAATGTTTTTGTCTTCCTTTACTATGTCAATCTTATTTGTGGATTCAGAAACTAACAGCTTAACGTTTTCAGAGTAAATGTATGTACAAGAGCATTCATTCCCCAACTGTTTCTGATCACGTTCAATTTCAAAGGCACCATGCAACCCATTGTGTTTTGCAGAAGCATTGAGTTCTGCAGCAGACTCCTCATCCACAGTTTGATCTGCACCATCTTCACTTTTACGGCAGTAGCATCTCATGAGTATTCCTATTAACCAATCCTTAATGAAAGCTATTGGAAGATGAACTATGAACAGAGAAGTTGCAAGATATGCCACTGCAAAAGGATGATTGTATTCTGTGTACACACCCTGTTGAAAAAGAAATGCTTGTTAAGTGTTCCGGGAGTCAACAAAGCAACATGAATTTAGTACATTAATTTACTGCTTTACCAAAAATAAAGAAATCCACTTCCATGAACCTCTTATATATAACTTAGAGAGTTTAACATGGGATTTATTTATGAGTCTAGAATCATGTTGTGATTCAGAAGATACCAGCAAACATATTCTGTAGAAGTATGGACTCTTTTCGGTGGTGGGTTGGCTTTAATACCACTCTCACATTTAAAGGTTGAATAGCTTTATGTCACCAAGCACTAACTCGAAAAGTGACCATATAAGGATCCAAGAATACTGCGACATTGATTATCATAGGGGACCCATGCCACCATGCAAAGCATATATGGTGATGGATCATGCCCACTCCACCAATTCTCTTGTTACTGTAGAAGATGACGATCAATATGGCTATTTTCATGATCGAAGTTCTTGGGTTATTATCTTTCATTCAATATCTAATACTTCGTATTCCAGAAAGTAAATACCAAACGGCAAGTTCAACGCGGAACTCAAAACCAGAGTGTTCTCTGGATCTATACGATCAACGATTTCACCACCAGGTTTCCTACTATTAGTTCTATTTATCTGTATTCATTTTAACGGGTATGGTGTTTATATTAAATATCAACATATTCACGAGCAGCTCGTTCAAAATTTAATTCTATCCGACACCCATTACTTGAAAAATCTATAGCGTAACCGGCAAAACAATGAAAAAGTATATCATGTATATAACCGAAACATCAAGTTTACAGTCAGTACTCTGTGTGTGCGCGTGTGTGTGAGAGAGAGAGAGAGAGAGAGAACTGACCTGTGTAACCTCTGCAGAAGTAACCCATAAAATCACAACCATAACGATGAGAAGCAGCCCTCCCTTATATTTCCAACTGATCATTTTCTCATAATCTATTAAGAGTCTAGGAATCTCTTATATATGATGATCTCTCTACTCTTTGTACTTTTCTCTCACAGCTCTCTCTCTCTCCAACCAAGCTAGCAAATTACGACGTGGTTCTTAGTACTTATGGTCCACGTGAAAACTTGCAAGCGTTTATTAGTGTGTTTAAATAGTCCCAAAAAGCCCAGTGGTCGTGATCTTCTTCTCTCCGGCCAAGGAAAGTAAAAAAAAGAAAAAAAAGAAGTAGTGCTTAATTTGTGAGTGCTTTGTCTAATCTCTATATCAGATAAAAACAAAAATGCCACAATAATTCCGCGTTCAAATGGTCCTTTGTGCTGCAAATAATGACAGTGCATGGGTCTCTCGTAATCAAATATGATAAACTTTCAACTAGAAAGTTGGCACTTGTCTTCTTTAATTTCTCTCCTTTTCCTTTCCTTTTTTTTTATCTTTCATACCTTTTCTTTTTATAAAGGAAGGTGGCACCGAACTAAAAGTAGGTGTCAGACTCTCACATTGATATTGACAATTGGGGCTCTGTTGGCACAGTCTTGACATATATGATATCAGGCCGAAAACGGAAAAACCATCAATTTAAGTGATGGAGTTCCTTAATTTCTATAACAATATATAACATTTTGGGGATGTTATTAGGGTGTTAGTCAACCAAGGAAGAACACTTTTTTTAGTACGTATAAGATTAAAAAAAAAAAAAAAACTAGGAGATTTCAGAGCTGCATCCAAGTCTCATGCCCTAAAGTTTCTCTCAGAAACAAACGTTCATGCTTTTTCTGTTTTAGCAAATCATTTCAAGAGCATGCATTACATTCCTTTCCCTAAATCTTTCTCTGTTCTATTTAAAAAATTTTACTACTTTATAGTTTCTCTTCAGTGTTCTATAAAATCATATTAGGGGTGTTGATTAAAAAAGAAAGATTCTCATGGAGACCAAAGATCAGAAAGATATCCATTTAAGAATTATTATAATATTAGAGGTGTTGAATAAGATAAATTAAATCAAACATTTGGATTGCGACAAATGTAGGGAGCCGCCATGCAGCAACCTTCAAAATTCTTCCTAATATGGGGAAAGAATTACCTAGGGTTGTTTTAAGAGCACTTTACTAAAATTTAGCTAGAAACCTATTTTTGGTTCTGGATGCTGGAGTTCTTAACATTCGTAAAGAGAGGGGCTTTTCTTTTCCAAATATAAAAAGAAAAATTACGAAAATAACCTAATAATTAACATGCATAATGATCAATCTATAAGTGGGTTTTCATATCATGTAAATGTCTCCACGTGAAAACTGAGATTTGAGTGGGAAAATATACAATGTTTTGAATATCGTATCGGTATCGGTATCGGTATCGATCAAGTCACGAAAACGAAATATTTCGATATCAATGTCGTTTCGTATATCGTTTCGGAATAATTCATACATAAATAAATTATATATATAAATACAAATATAAATTATATTTCAAAATAATAATCAATATATAAATAAATTATATAGATATATATATGTAATTAATTTAGTCTAAATTGAAGTTAAAACATAGTAAAAAATTAAAAAAAAAAAACTGGAAGGCCGAAATCCGGTATGGCCGGTACCGGCCGTACTGGACATTTTTCAGCCGATTTCGGCCGTACCGGCCGGTATGGCCAAAACGAAATATTTCTTTATTTGTGCCGGCCGACTGGCCGATACGGAAAATTTCGGCCATACCGACTAGTACGGTACGATATTTTAAACTGTGATTCAAAGTACTTCCAAGGAACTGCATGCCTGTCCTCTAGCTTTAATTAGATGCCTAGCTGACTTGGTTGAACGTACACCATTCTTATCTGCCTTGTTCGAGTGAAAAAGCTTTAGTAATTAACAATTTCTCCTGTTAATGATATATATCACTGAAAAAATCTTGAGCAGCTCCCAATAAATACGGCTATGAGATCGATCCCAGCGCTCAACACTAAATAAATAAGAACCAAATCCATCTGGTCCTGTAGTACTATCATAAGAAGGAATACTATTTAAAGCTTCCTTGAACTCTAATAAAGAAAGAAAACGGCAGAGCCATCCTCCTAAAAAATCAACCGAGGAATAGTATTGAATACTTTCCCATCCAATTGAGACCCACTAGGTCTTGTTTGTTTTCACAACCATTCTCATCTCATCTCATCTTCTCTAATCATTACAATTTTCTCAAATTCATTTTTTTTTTATAAGTAAGAGATAAATATTATTGATATGAATATAAAAGGTCCAACCCATGTACATAGGAAGTATACAACCCTTTTCTCAACTTCTTACACAAAATAAAATAAACAATTTAACTTTTTCAAATTCTAAAACATAAATAATTTTAAAAAATATATATTCTAACAATATTTTATTCAACTTTTAAATTTTATCTCAATTCATCTCATCTCATCTCTATCTTATCTGCGAAAACAAACAAGGACAGAAGTAGGAAGATCTGAAAAGCATTGAACTGGTTCATAGTGAATGGTTTAGGGGATTCCTATATCTGTCCATTATCCAAAGTCAGCTTGATGGTCACTGCATACCTTTCTCTTCTTATGATTCAAAATAGCATGTAAAAACATGGGGGTGCACTTTTCAACTCTGGTAGAAAAGAACAGTTTTTTTTTATAAGCTATAGTAGTTTGAAGATGTCTCCATCGATGAGAAAATCGGGTGGAAGAGCATACCTCACAAATCTGCAATGCCCGTACTTTCCATTATAAGACTCCATATATTGTTGTTACAGATGATGCTGGCAAAATAAAAATGATCAACTTTTTCCAGGTAATCACATGCTCATCGTTTGTGGGTGCATTGGAAGGTAAAGTTGAGGTACATAACCCTCTTTTCTTAGCTCTAGCAGAAGACTCTTCAGTATTGAATATATCTCAGCAGACTCTGGGTGACTTCCATCTGCAGCGACAAAAATGTGAGTGGTGCTGTTGATGTCAATCCAGCTGTACCCAGGAACCTTCCGGACTTGTCTTTCTTTCATTAAACTACGGATCTTAAGCACATTCCCCCAGTCTCCAGTATCAGCATGTAGATTTGAAAGCAATATATAGTAACCAGAATTTTGAGGGTCTAAGTCAAAAAGATGTCTAGATGCTATTTCAGCAAGCTCAACATTACCATGTACCCGACAGGCACCAAGCAATGTCCCCCAAACACCAGCATCCGGAATGAATGGCATACTTTTTATAATTTCAAATGCTTCATTCAGGCGACCAGCACGCCCAAACAAGTCCACCATACATGCATAATGCTCCATCCGTGCTGGGAGTCCATATTCCTTTGTCATGGAATAGAAATAGTGAGCTCCATCATCAACTTGGCCTGCATGACCACAAGCAGATATTATAGCAAGAAAGGTGACATGATCAGGCAAAATCCCATTTTCCAACATTCTGTTGAACAGACCGAGACAGTCCTTAAGGCAACCATGGTTCCCATAAGCAGAAATTATGCTATTCCATGAAACTTCATTCTTCTCTCCCATCATGTTAAACACAAGGCATGCAGAATCCAAGTTTCCACATTTAGCATACATGTCTATCAGTGCACTCTCAGCAAAAAGATCAGAGCTGAATGCCCCTTTAACCATGAAACCATGGATCTCTTTTCCATATTGGAGTGATGGTAAGTTTGCACATGCAGATAAAGCAGCTGATATGCTCACACAATCGAACTTGGTTCCTTCATTCCCCATTTGACGAAAAAGTTGAATTGCTTCCTCTGGCTCGCTATTCTGAGAACAGCTAGTGATCATTACATTCCAACAAACAGTATCCCTTTCGGACATTCCATCAAAGATATGATGAGCAAGATCCAATCGTCCACATTTTGCATACATATCCGTAATTGCACTTCCCACATGACACCTCCCATCAAGACCATTCTTGAGGATGTTACAATGCAATTCCTTCCCCAATTTCAGAGCAGCCAAAGCAGCACAAGCAGGAAGAACACTTGCCAGAGTAACAGAATTTGGTCTCATCTTTTCTTTTAGTAACCATCTAAAAATTTCCAATGCATCACTATTAATTCCATTAAGCACAAAACCTGAAATCATAGCTGTGCAAATGATGACATCAACTGTGTTGCTTTGGCCAAAAACCTTACGTGCCATCCCCACATCCCTGCACTTAAAGTATATATCTATAAGTGCACTCTTCACAAATAGATCCAAAGGCACACCATGTCTTACCATGTAACCATGAATTTCCTTACCTTGTTTGAGACCTGCAATTTCAGTAACTGATGGAAGGAAGCTTGCAAAGGTGATCGAGTCTGGTTTGAAACTAGCAGATATCATCTCACGAAACAAATTTGAAGCCTCATGCATAAACCCATTTTGTACAAATCCAGAAATCATTCCGTTCCAGGTCACCAAATCAGTTTGCGGTATCATATCAAACAACTTACATGCATCAAACAAATATTGGCATTTTGAATACATAGCCAACATTGTGTTGGCCACGGAAGATTCCAGCTCTAAGCCACACCTGATGACAAGTCCATGAAGCTGGGTACCGAAACCAATCATTGCTTCTGAGGCACAAACTGATATTATACAAGTAAAAGTCACAGAATTGGACCTAATTTCACTATTTCTCATTTCCAAAAACATTTCTAAAGCACTACTAGTATCTCCAGTTTTTACATAACCATTAAGCATGACATTACATAAAACACAATCTTTATGTGGAATTTTATCAAACAAACATCGTGCATCATTAATACAACCATTCTCCGCATACAACTTGATCAAAGAACTACCCACAAACACGTCCAACTCAAAGCCCATCATCTGAATTGTTCCGTGAACCAACTTCCCCAAATTTACATTATTCAAACCAATACAAGCCTTAATCACATAGGGAAAAGTATACTTATCAGGAGAAGTACCACAACCCAACATCTTAAAGTAAAATAACAAGGCAAAATCAAACCGAGCCAGTAGTGTAAACCCTCTAATCATCCAGTTCCAGGGCAAAGAAGAGGACCTGAGCTCAAGCCTATAGAACATATTCTTCGCATCCGTAAAGCTCCCACAAAGAATGTACATACCCAAAACTCTGCCACCCAGAAGGCCGTGGTTGCCAATTCCACTGACAATGGTCTGGGCATGAACTTGCTTACCATGACGAAGCGTATAAGGGTCAGAACAAGCTTGCAAGATCGACGCCAATTGGCATGCGAAAGCCCGTTCGATGTTTGGGTACGACCGACATGAATGTTTAAAGTTGTTGCAGTTGGTATGTACAAGCTTGATAGGTGAAGTTCGGTTAAAACACGTGTGGATTGAAAACAGGAATTTGAGGCGCATTTTTTTAAAACAGAATCAAGCATTTTTGCAAGCGGCCAACCCTACTCGCTGTTGTAAATTTGCCAGTGCGTAACGCATATGTGTAATAACAGCTACTTGCTCTACCCGCCGGACAGTTTCTGGGCGGCTCACGGAGTTCAGTGATATTCCTCCGCGCTGGTGACGTGGGAAGTCGAAACTTCTTATTGAAGCGACTTTAAATTTCATATTTCTCAATTTCTCAATTTCTCAATTTCTCACGGTCTCTAATACGTTCGAAAAATTTCCCCAGTGGGATCACTTTCGATCAAGAAATAGCGCTCGAGCATATGAACTAACGCCAGAATACTTTCAGCCTATTTCATTTTATCTTATTTTATAATTACAATTTTTATATATTTTCGTATAAAATATAATAAATATTTTAAGTTTTTAAATTTCAAAAATAATAATAATATTAAAATATAATATTTTAATAATATTTTATTTAACTTTCAACTTTCATTTAAAATTATCTCATCTTATCTCTATATCCAAACAAGATAGAGAGATTATTTGGATAGTTAGATAGAATGATATGTTCTCATATTATTTTTTAAATCAAATAAAATAAAAATACAAAATAAATAATATTATTCTTCCGTCACAAAACATCAATTTACAAAGAATAAAATACATATAATAAATACAACACAATTAATTAAACTAATACATCACGATGCAAAATAGAAGAGATTGTCTAATATTTTCTGATCATTCTGGTGGATATGCATATATCCAGATTATGCATTGGCCTTCACATCTTGAATCTAAAATTTGGGGGAAAATTTTCTTTCTTTCACCTTGATATGGTGATGACCAATGTGAAGAAGATATAAATCTGAATCTAAAATCAGGTTTTGTCCCACATGAAACATCCATCGTGGCACAACCTTATCAATCCATAGGCCAAAGTTTCTTGTGAAGTTCCATATCAGTCTGCCATTAGACTAACTGGAACACATAAATGCTAAAGAAAATTTTCTGCATCAACCAAAAATTATGTCAAGGAAGAGTATACTAAGAAAACACACACACACACACAAAAAAAAAGAACGATATTAAGGATTACACTAGATAGATCCCAACTTTTGCTGATCAGCATAATATGCAAGATTGATCGTTGTGATTTACTACCTTTTTGGTTCCAGCAGATGATGCAGATCCATTAGCTTGATCCACCACCATAGAGTCGGTATAAGCATAAAACACATAAGAGGGGGAAAAACTTGCTTCTGCTCCTCTCCTCTTGATCTGCCTCAAAAACCCATTGATGTCTAAGCTTTCAATCGTCAATTCGAAAGGTCTGCGACTCTGCTCCCCTCTTCTCTCAGCCTTCACTGTCAAGGCAACTTGAGCTCAGTTATAAATTAAGAGACCAGAACAAATTGAATGGAAATAAGCATACTTATCAGTTATCTGTTTTTGGGTGGTTGTGTTCGCATATTCCATAATGCGCATATGGAACATGAGCAGGTTCCATAAGATTTTCTATTAATAATAACTGAACGAGAAATTAATACTCAAGTCAGATTTTCTAAAGAGAAAATATTTAAAATCATAACTGAAATACTTTTTAGATCAAGTAAGAACATTATAATTTCTTTCGACACTATTGGCCAAAATAAAAACAGAAACTTCTAACGGTATATATGTAAAAATATAGTGTGTCTAGATGTTCTGTAACATATAACAGAAAATTGGCCAAATATGGTACAGAAGTAGCAACAACCCAGCTGCTAAGGGCGTTTTTGAACCCGAGTTCAATTTTACGAAAAGAACTTACCAGATCCAATAGCATTCCTTGCTGCAAGCCTAAATTCATTGACAATTCCAGGGATTTCATCTGTCTGCAGCCACGTTAGAGGAGCGAATGGTGGAACATCAGTTCCATTAGATGGAATTTGTGGAGTAAATTGAGGTTTGTCAATTGAAGAATTTGGACCTGTAGAAAAAAAAATATGAAAGAAAAAAAAAATTGAAATTAGCAAGCACTTAGAATTAATGTTTAATACAATGTTTCCTTCACATTAGTGTGAAAATAATCAGAAACCACCCTTTAAAAAGCTAAAGAACTTGAAAATCAAAAGTTGTGATCTGTTATATGTACTTAAAACAGGATGTTCCTTCACGAAGCTCCACAAAGAAAAAAGCTAAAATATTGAAGAAAGAAATCAAGTGCGAGAAATAGAGATGATAGAGTTGCTATGCCTTCTTTGTCCCAAAAACTCGGTAGTTTTTGAATTGATGAAGGTCAAAATAATTAGTATTTGACTAAGTTAAAATAGAGCAAGTGGTATCAGCCTATAAAAAATGAGAAAAACAAGAACGACACACTGAAGGACCCATGCTTTTCTACAATGCTTCCTTTCTTAGTAAGTATAAATCCTTTGTCACTTATACCTTGTCACTTCTGTTTTTGTGGCAGAAGGCTTCTTTTCTTGAGATATATGAAATCAGCATCATTCAACTCTATTCATCCATCTTCTATCATTTATGGCCTAGGGTCACGATAAAATGGTAAGATACAAGGTCTATAATAAAGCTGTTGCCATTAATCATCTTTGCTTCCAACCCACTAAAGATTTTCATAACAGAAATTTAATTTTCGCTACATCAATTGGCCTCTTACCCAGCTGGTAGTTCTGGAAGTAGATACGTACATAATTTTTTACTTTCTTGTATAATCTTGGCCGTGACTTGTTGACCAGCCCATCAACTGGTTGAATCTCTTTTTCTGATTCAGGAATACAGAAAACAGCCAAAGAAATCCTCTCCCTTTCTGAGTTTGTCACCACCCTATGTACTGGGCTCTTGAATATTCCCGTACTCATTATCTGCATATAATACAGAACCAATTAATGTGAATAAACCATTTATTTCTGAACCTATCTATTAGTGTTTATGGCATGAATTTTCTTTCCCCAAAACAAAAAAGCAAGACATTTATTTCCCAAGTCACAACTCGTACTTCAATATTGTTAGTTGAACGAGTTATTAGAATTATTTTTTTTTTTTTGCTAAATACTACTATATTCTAGTTACCTCTGCTTGATCACCAAAATTAATGAGAAGAGCTTCAGGATGATTGGAGCTTTACTCCATTGATTATCTTTCTGGAATTGAAGACCTTCCACTTCTTTGTCTTGCAAGAGAATAGTGATTCCCGATCCATCTGCATGTGGTTTGACACCAAGAACGAGATCTGGCCTTGGACATTTTGGGTAGTAGTTAAATCTTGCAGTCATTATTGGTCGTTTTCCATATTGGTCCAAAAAGCAGTTATCCTCTAAGTTCAGCGACCTAGCCATGGCCTTAAGCACTACTTCATTTATCATTTTTATCTTGAAGGTATAATCATGAAGAATGTCCCTGCAGTGTTTGTGAATATTGAAATTGTTGGAGATTGAATTGTATCGAATGGTAAATTTAAAATATCGTAGCAGAAACAAAATACAATAGAAAATAACAACAATCACACGAAAGAACACCAAAATTTAAGTGGTTCGGCTCAATGTGAGCCTACGTCTACTGTTGGGGTCGGTTGGAACAAATTCACTATTAATGGAGATGGAGTACAAGAGATATTTCACACAAATCTTCACAATTCCAAGGTTCCAATACACCTAATGTACTCTCATAATTGTTAATAAAAGAATTCTATCTCTCAAAAACAAGGTCTGACTGCTCTCTGAAGTGTCTCTCACGAAATTACAATGAAAACACTTGTATTTATAGTGAAAACGTCACAAAATCCTAGAAACAAGAATAAATTTCGCTCAAGCAAAAACTATCAATTTTACTTGAGCGGAATATCGAGCGAGTGTTGAATGAAATCTCTGCCTGAATCTCACTCCAGCCAAGTGTCGAGCGAGGATCAAGTCAAATCTACAATGTCAAGCCAAATTAAGCCAGAGTCAAGTAACATCAAGCCACGCCTTAAAAAACATATTTTCACTAGAAAATCAAGTCAAACTCAACGGAAATTACACTATTCAACATGGCCTTGCTCTTTGAGTCTTTGACTTTTGAAATGTTGGATCAAGAAACCAAGTAGATGAAGTTGCTGAACAGATACTACATAAGTTAAACTATATTATATAACTTTCATCTTTATATTCACATAATGCCTTTTCTAACACACGTTTCTGAAGTCAACAGTTTTTTGCATATTTGGGGAAAACTTGAATGTCACAAAGCAATTTATTCCCTTAATATTGTTCGATACATTGAACGGATGAACAGTCATCATGAAGATCAGCCATTCATTTCAATAACTGAAATTTCTTTTACTGTAATTTGTTTGCACTCTAGGTATGTCCCCCCACTATCTGGGTAATCCTCTTCATCTTAGATAACGACCATCTTGATGATTCCCTTCCTCTTAAATTTTGCTATCTTCAATCACACCAATTGATGCTGCACGTTTTGAAGAATTTATAAATAACCCACTCGAAAGTGCAACACAAGTTTAGATCTTAAAATTCAGAATGAATCCTGTAAAGTTTTAGAAAAACTAGTGACCTAATTTTCTTAAAACGTTCCCACAAAGATTTAAGTTCTTGAAAGATTAGGGTTTCAAATATTCATGAATTTAGCAATCAACCAAGACCCACAACAGTATGATAATCAGCAAGAAATGAAGCAATAAAATAACAAAAAGAAAGAACACACCAGAGTTATGTGGTTCGATCCTAATAGTCTACATCCACGGCGGGAACGGCCTCAGAGATCATTCTTATTGAAGAATCAACAAAAACCTCAGTGTTTTACAGATCAATGCTAGCTCTCGAGTACAAGAGAGCCAACTCACAACCTCTTTTTCTCTCGATCTCACGAACCCTAGCACAGGAATACCATCAAACTCCTCTCACGCTCTCTGCCTCATCAAAACACAAAATGAAGTTTCCGTAACCTTAATCTCAGATTAAACATATATTTATACAGAATGAGAGATAGTGACACGTGGCCATCTAACGGTCCAGAATCAAGCAGCAACATATAATATATTCTTAGCATAATGTCCAATATACCCTTCTGCCCAACGAGTTAAAACATTTCCATCAAATGATCAAATGGTTCTGAAGGTCAGCACATGTCTACACATCATTGGCTGAAAAACAAACACGTTAGAAGCTCACATTTCAGATGTAATTGTACACTAAGTTTGGCACATATTTACAATTATCCACCTTGACAAACCTTAGTTTACCAAGTTTACTAAACTCTCATCCTTGACTGTTCCCGCAACATCCCTCTAGTAGGGACCTAGACCAAACTCCATACTAATTAAATTCAGACAGTGTCTAAATTTCAAAAAGGGGAGAGACTTAGTCGTCATGTCTGAAGGATTATCTTCAGTGGGGATTTTCTCCACACTAACAACCTTAGTCTCTATGACATCCCTTACAAAATGAAGCCTAATATCTATATGTTTGGACCTTTCATGGAATAACTGATTTTTGACTAAGTGTAAAGTGCTTTAGTTGTCACAATGGACAGTGACAGTACCATTAAAAATACTCAACTCTTTTGTAATTCCTTTTATCCATATGGCCTCTTTTATTGCCTCTGTCATGGCTATATACTCGGCTTCAGTTGTAGACAAAGCTACAACATTTTGTAAATTTGATTTTCAACTAATTGTCCCCCCAAATGCCGTGAACACATCCTGTTAGGGATTTCCTAGTGTCTACATTTCTTGCATAGTCAGAGTCTACAAACTCTTTTATCTCACATCTCTTCTTAGCACTTAATCCATAAACCACTCCTAATTTTGCTGAACCTACAAGGTATCTAAAGACCCATTTAATGGCCTGCCAGTGTGATTTTCCAGGATTTCCCATAAACCTGCTAATCATACTGACAGCATAAGTGAGGTCTGGTCTGGTACAGACCATAGCATACATTAAGCTACCTACCATACTAGCATATGGTATTTTTCTCAAAAACTCAATATCAAATTCAGAAATAGGAGATTGGTTTACAGACAATTTAAAAGGCTGTCCCAAAGGTGTATTAACAGATTTAACTTGATCCATACCAAATCTTTTGAGAATCTTGCAAATATAAGTATTTTGAGACAACAACAGAAGTTTATTTTGTCTATCCCTTAATATTTCCATTCTCAAGATTTTTCTGGCAAGGCCTAGTTCTTTCATTTCAAATTCTGCTTTTAATATGCACTTGACTTGGTTAATTAGAGCAGAATCCTTACAAGCAACCAACATGTCATCAACATATAATAACAATTATATCACAGTCTGATCAACATGCTTGTAATAGACACAGCTATCATAACAGCTTTATTTAAAACCATTTTCTAACATGTGTGTATCAAATCTTCTATACAAGTGCCTAGGTGACTGTTTCAGGCCATAGAGAGATTTTTTTAATAAACACACTTGGTCTGAATTTAATCCATCTATAAAACCCTCAGGGGGTTGCATATAAATCACTTCTTCCAACTCACCATGGAGAAAAGCAGTTTTAACATCTAGTTGTTCCAAATGCATATCTTCAAAAGTAGTATAGGCAAGCAGTAGTCTAATAGAACTATGTTTTACAACAAGGGAAAAAATTTCATTGAAATCAATACCCTCCCTTTGAGTAAAACCATTTGGTACTAGTCTAGCTTTATATCTAATGCCATCTACCCCTAGTATGGCATCTTTGCTTTTATAAATCCACTTTGACCTAACTAGCTTAATCCCTAGGGGTCTAGTAATTAATTCCCAAGTTTTATTCTTATTAAGAAACTTCATCTCCCCATGCATGGCAAGTATCCATTTGAATGCTTCCTTACTGTTTACAGCCTCTTTATAAGTCCTAGGTTCTTGATAAACTACTTTATCTACTACTGTGAGAGAAAAAGCAGTGAGTTCTGCCTGCCCATATCTTTTAGGTAGTTTAATTATTCTCCTCTTCCTGTCCCTTACTAAGACATAAGAGTCAGCTCCACCTTGATCCAGGTCATCCAGGTTTGTGTCCTCAATTACCCTGTTTTGATCAGGATGGACTTCAGATGAGGTATTTGGCTCCACCTCAAACTGTACATCTCCTAAAGGTTTATCTTGAACTTTAACAAGTTCTAATTTTTGTACTCTAGCGATTTGAGATTCGTTAAAGACCACATCCCTGTTAATTATGCATTTATGTTTTCCTGGTATATCTACTCACAGCTTATAACCCTTCACCCCTTCAGGATACCCAACAAAGATACATTTGAGGGCCCTAGGTTCTAACTTATCAATTTTTGAATGTGCATAAGCAACACATCCAAAAACTCTTAAGTAATCATAGCTAAGAAGTTTTCCAACCCATAATTCTTGAGGAGTTTTAAAATTTATAGTAGAAGAAGGACATTTATTAATTAAATGAACTGTTGTAGTAGTAACTTCTGCCCAAAAGAATTTTGATAGACCAGCATTTGATAACATACACCTTACCCTTTTCAAAATGGTCATATTCATCTTCTCAGCCAGACCATTTTGTTGAGGGATTTCCTTAACAGTTTTATGCCTAAGGATCCCTTCTTTAGTACAAAAATTATTAAATTCATTTGATAGAAATTCTAATCAATTGTCAGTTCTCAAAACCTTCAGCTTTCTCCCTGTTTGGTTTTCTACTTGGATTTTCCATTCCTTAAATTTTTCAAAGGTGTCACTTTTATTCTTGAGAATGTAAATCCACACCATCCTAGAAAAAACATCAATGATAGAAAGAAAATAACTCCCTCCATCATGAGAGACTACCCTAGCAGGTCCCCATAGGTCAGAATGCACATAGTCCAGGGACTGTTTTGTCACATTGGTTGCCCTTTTAAAACTAACCCTTTTAGTTTTCCCATATACACAGTCTTCACATAAAGGAAGTTTATCCAGGTTTGTTTCAGCTAACAGACCCTGTCTTTGAAGTTCTAAAATATCCTTTTGACTAACATGCCCTAACCTTTTGTGCCAGAGCACAGATTTGTCTTCTATCCCATTCTGGACAGAGGACATTTCCCCAACAATGGTCTCCCCAATTAAGGTATAGAGACTATTTTTAATCATCCCTTTCATTATCACTAGAGACCTCTCCATAACCCTAAGGTTCCCTACCTGAGACTTAAAGGTATAACCAGCATTGTCTAACATATCCAAAGACACTAAATTCATCTTTAGTTCAGGTATGCACCTTACTTCCTTTAACACTCTCACCATACCATCATGTACTTTGAGTTTTATAGACCCAATTTCCATGATCTTATAGGATTTGTTATTCCCTAGGATCACATGACCTTCTTGTAATTCAGAGCATGTTTCAAACCATTCTCTAATGGGACACATTTGGAATGAGCATCCTGAATCCAGGATCCATTCCTTTCCTGAATTCACTTCAGTCACATTAAGGACTTCAGCACTCTCATAGCCCTCTAGGACTACTAATACATCCCCTTCCTCTTTGGTTTTGTTGCCAGGATTGGTCTTTTTGTCAGGACAATTCCTTTTGAAATGTTCTTCCTTGTGATACAAGAAACATTTCAATTGTTTTCCCTTAGACTTAGACCTGTTCCTTTTATTATCAGATTTACTCTTCTTGCCTCTCTTCTCTGTTCTACCTCTCACATTAAGACCCTCACCATGTTCCTGTTTTGTATCAATGCTGTTCTGAAGCTCCCTGGCATGAAGTACAGCTTGTACCTCATCAAGGATTATGGTGTCTCTACCATACATCATGATTACTTTTAAGTTCTGGTAAGTTGAGTCCAGATAACTCAACAAGAGAATAGCTTAGTCCTCATCCTCTACTTTTATGTCTATATTAACAAATCTAATATAATCTTGTTAAAGCCATCTAAGTGTTCACTAATAGATTATCCAGGGGTCATATTGAATGTATAGAATTTTGTTTTCTTGTACAATCTATTAGCTAAAGATTTAGTCATATATAAGTTTTCTAACTTTAACCAAATCCCAACGGCTGTGTCCTCATTTGCCACATCTCTCAGAACTTTGTCCCCGAGAGAGAGAATGAGGGCACTGTGTGCCTTTTGAAGGATGTCTTTTGAGACATCCTCATTTCCAGATTCGGAGGACGAGACTCATTTCTTTTTCTCACCGCTGAAGGCCTTCTGCAAGCCCTGTTGGACTAGCAGTATCCTCATCTTTATCCTCCAGAGCCCAAAGTCATTGTCCCCCACAAATTTGTCCACATCAAATCTCGTGATTCTCATCTAACCTAAAGCTCTTGATACCAGTTGTAAAGTTTTAGAAAAACCAGTGACCTAATTTTCTTAAAACTTTCCCACAAAGATTTAAGTTCTTGAAAGATTAGGTTTCAAATATTCACGAATTTAGCAACCAACCAAGACCCACAACAGCATGATAATCAGCAAGAAATAAAATAGTAAAATAACAAAAAGAAGAACACATCAGAGTGACGTGGTTTGACCCTAATGGTCTACATCCACGACGGAAACGACTTCAGAGATTATTCTTATTGAAGAATTAACAAAAACCTCAGTGTTTTACAGATCAATGCTAGCTCTCGAGTACAAGAGAGCCAGCTCACAACCTCTTTTTTTCTCAATCTCACGAACCCTAGCACAACAATACCATCAGACTCCTCTCACACTCACTGCCTCAACAAAACACAAAATGAAGTTTCCGTAATCCGAATCTCAGATTAAACATATATTTATACAGAATGAGAAATAGTGACACGTGATCATCTAACGGTCCAAGATCAAGCAGCAACATATAATATCTTCTCAGCATAATGTCCAATATACCCTTTTACTCAGCGAATTAAAATATTTCCATCAAATGATCAAACGGTTCTGAAGATTAGCACATATCTACACATCATTGGCTGGAAAACAAACACGTTAGAAGCTCACGTTTAAGATGTAATTGTACATTAAATTTCGCACATATTTACAAATCCCACGTCCAAATCTTCCCATACGATGACAACATTCAAGGTGAAGACCCCCACAAAACCTCTGCAACAATGGTGGCAGCTTCAGCATCAGAGACGCAAGCCTCCCTCACTCTGACCAATATCTCCTGCTTGAAAGCCCTCCTCTCCCTCTGCCTCAGCCCCTCCCCGACCTCCAACTGCACTGCAAATCTTGCCACACAGCTGGCAAATGGGTGGCTCTCCATGAACCTCTTCTCCCTACTCTCCCTGTTCCCCTCCAGCCCTCCAGCCCCAATCCCTTCATTTTCTTTCCCATCACCACTACCATACCTTCCCATGCCTATCAAATCCCCACCCAATTCTGACCTCTGCAACTCCACCAGCTTTTTTACCAATCCCTCTCTAAGCATTGCTTCAATGGCTTCTTTCCGCCCGAAATACCCAATCTCAAGCACGCAGTCCATGCCCAAGACCTGAATTTCCAGGTCTTGATGACTCAAGAAGCTTATGATTTTGGGTATTGCCCCATTGGACTCAATCTCGTCCACGAGAGGAGACTTTATAGACCTTATCAAGGAACATAGAACTCTGATCGATGCCGAGGAAGCCATTGTAACAAGGGAGCCGATTGTCGGACCCATAAGTACTTGGCCCACGAATACGTCCTTGTTGAACCTGACCAATGCCCCAATAGCAAAAGCGCAACTCTCGCGTATCCGCTTCGAACAATTGGGGTTGCACAGATTCGATTCGAGCAACGAGAACAGCTTGGATTTGAGTACAAGATCCTGCAACTCGCGGTTGAAACCTTGGGAGACACGGTCCTCGAACTGACTCAGGAGCTTGATCAGCTCGTCCTCGTTGTCGAAAGGCTGCTCGCGCAGGACGCAGGTCAGGGTGTCGATACTCTCGCGGTCGATCCAGGCTTGGATTTCGGACTCGATGGACCCGGCGACACGGGAGATGGAGTGGGTGGAGGCCCGGCGAGCCAGGAACGATTTGAGGCCGTGATGGCCGCTACATTTCTGGAGTTTCTCGACGAGGACTTTGAGGTCGGAGAGGTGTTGGGAGAGGGAAGATAGATTTGGGTCCTTGGAGAGGATCGAGTCGGACTCGGTCCCGAGCTCCAGCAGAGCTTTAATGGCGGAGGAAGAGTTGAGCTCATCCGAGTTGGGACTCGGGTGGGATTGTAACTGGTGCGAAGCTTGTTTGAGAGCTTCAAGGACTTTGAGGACTCGGGGGCTATCGTCCTTCGACGGTGGCTCTTCCATGGCCGAGTAGAACTTTTGGGAAAAAGCGCGTAGTCTGCCGCGTTTGGTTTTTGTTTTTTGTTTTTAAAGAGAGTTTTGGTCGAAAATGAACTCAACCTCCAGTCGCAGTTTGAAATGCCATACCAACCACTACTCCTGGACTCCCAACTTTCTTTGTTTTTGTCTTTGTCTAATTAGCTAAAACCAGCATATACTAGAATTTTCTAAGGCTTTTCAAAAGACGATTATATTATTATTTTATCAGAGTTTAAGAGATGATTCAGCGGTTTGATGTTTGCCATTTAGTTAGTGAGCATGATTAAAGTTATATACATTATTTTATTATTTTAAAATAAAAAATATGACATCTTTTTTTATTTTTAAATAATCTTTTTAATTATAGTAAATATGTCTCATTTTACAAATAAAAATAAAATAAGAATATGATATATAGCATTATTTGGATCAAGAATTAATTAGTATTTTCAACTCGAAAATGATTAGTGCAAGGAAGAAAAAAGGGGTGCATGTAGTACGATTCTTTTCAACTAACAGAAGATGCAGACAAAAATTAACCTGAAAATAGAGAGAAATGATGGAAAAAGCAGAATTGGAAGCACATGAGTTTTGGGATGGTAGTGGTACTACTCATGTATTTATTGAAGTGCTTCAAGCTGATATTAAGAGCTACTTAAGTACTGAGGTGTAGGGCATGCAGAGCTCCAGTACTTGTAGTCATTGGTCGCCTCGTGATATTGATGAATTGGGTTCACATTATACATGATGTTGAGAAAATGTTACGTTACAATAATTAGGATATAAGTTTGGCTTATATGGAAATAATGTCGATGGAAAATCTAATTTATTTTTTCAAATAGAATGTATTCAGTCAAATTTCAACAGGATGTAAGTTTAAATGATTATTCTCATTAAAAGGAAGTATAGAAACAAAATTGATGGTCATAAGAATTATAACTATAGTCTTGATGTGATATATCATATTATAAAGTTATTTTTAATATAATATAGATTTGATAACTCTCATGGAACTACATCAATTTATAAAATTACTTTTATATAAGGTTGTATAAAATCTTGACTAACCGACTAGAACTATTGGAAACAAACCTCTAACACTGGAACTGGCCATTGTCGACAAAGAACCGATCGAGAGTTCAACCTTATCTCAAACTGGTATACCGACCAATCCTATATATCTACTTTTTTTTGTTTTATATATATGTAAAAACGATGTCGTTTCATTTAAGTTAAAGTGAATTGCATCATTTTCACTTTTAAACACACTCCCTCTGTCCTTCTCCTCATCGTCTTTCTTAGTGTCTAGAGTTTTAGAGGCTTACGGTGATAGTGGTAGCTTCTTCTCGATGAATTCTCGAGATGCTACTCCTCTTCTCCTTCATAAAAGATGCCAAGGGCAAGCCGATGACTGCCCGACGCATTTCAAGATCGATATAAACAATTTTCTCTCCAGTCGATCAATTTCAGCCAATGGTGAGCCTCCATGATAGACATCTATGGAGTGTCGATTTGGCGTTGAAACCAACACTGAACCCATTGATATACATCCTTAATTTTATGTAATTCCTTTTATGGATGTCGCACTCATTTTTCATAAAAAGTCATCATGGCTTTGCATGGCAGCTCTCATTATGGAACATTTTTTTATTTATTTAAAGAATATCTATTTTATGGAGGGTAAGTAAGCTATTTCTTTAATATAAATGTGAGATAATAATATCCTTCCCTATTTTGGAGTGTACGTAATTTACACCTTAGAAACAATAAGGATCTGAAAATGATAAACTTATAAATTTATATTCACAACTACATAGTCTTCGTCAAGAAAAAGTTGACAAGCGAACCAATGAAAATTAGCAAACTAGTACTGCATGAATCTATGATGGATGATGATGATGATCATCCAGTAGGTGGTGGCCGGGCCCGGCATATTCAGATTCAAAGCATCCCTCCAATGGAAAATATTATGTCGACTTTATATCATTTAATTCAAATGATCCACGTAGTGGGCTAACGTGGATCATTTTATTCACGTATTGATCTTTGGAAAGCAAATGAGACGTTCCTCTAGCGCTCGGAGCTTCTAGTGATCTATAGAATATATGGGTAATTAATTAATCGGTTGCTCATGTATCGTTCTAGTAAACTATACGCACAAAAAATGTAATAGAGTCACGATCGAGATTATTGTTTTTAGGGGTGTAAAAAAACTGAAAATTTGCTTGAATTGTATCAGATCGAACCGGTTCTAAACCAATTCGGTACTATTTTTATTTTCATATTTTAAAAACAAAAATGATTCAGAGCAACCACACTCAACACACACTCACATGAACAGTAGCATGTTACTGTTCATGCTACTGTTCATGTGAGTGTGTGCACTTGAGTGTGGTTGCTCTATAGTGTTGCTCTTTTAAAAAACGATTTGAACTCAACTGGATCAATATAATATATATATATATATATATTATATTAAATTAATAATTAATATAACATGAAGTTTTAATTTAGTATTCAAACTTATATATTAATCTCATAATATAAAATTAATATAACATTTTATATATGTTAGACAATATTTATATTCTATTAGTATAATTATACGCTAATTAATGTACTGTTTTAATCTTATTATTAAAATCTATTAATCTCATTAATAATTAGTTAGACATAACTTATACTCTATATACCAATATAATTAGGCACGAACTCGTAAAGAATTAATAATTGTTAATAATAGATACTAAGTTTTAATAGTCAAATCTAGTGTTGAAAACATTATAATACTAAGCTTATGTAGTGTTACTTGTATAAATAGTAGATCAACAAATTAAAAGTCTTGATTTTAGCAATTAATCGGTCTATAGAATTCTTAAATTTTTAAAATTGAAATATACCAACTCGCTTCTAAAATTTATTAAAAATCAGACTTGACTGAATCGATTATACTCTTTATTATTCTCGATGCATACTTGTTATTGTTACCATGTTCACGTCAGTGTGCATGTATGAATCCAATGTATACAAGTAATATATAATCTTGTAAACGTATCTTTACTCATAGATAAGATTTACATGATGTACTCCTTTAACAGTGCATATGCGAGAATAAGTTTCCATTATGATAAGAAATAGAGTGATGTTGAGGTACAATCGGGCTGTACTCCAGCGTCTTTGCAGCCCACCTCTTATACCTTCTTAAATTCCTATAATTTGTATAAAAATATAGTAAAAAATATTTAAAAATACAATAAAAAATAAAATAAAAAAATAAAATTTAGAAAACACAATAAAAAATACAATAAAATAATAACATGAAGAAAATATAATAAAAAACATAATAAAAAAATGAATATGAATTTTTAAGAGAATTCGACCTCAGTCCAACTGCTGTTGCCGCCGGTGTCGGTGGGCAACACCGCACAGCCCATCAAGACTGGAGTAGGACCCATTTTCGAGTTTAAGACTGTCGGGGGCACGCCTGAAGTTGCTGGGGTTCGCCGTCGCGGGGGTGGGGTCTCCGGCTCCCTCCGGTCCCGATGGGTTAGGCGGTATCGCCCACCGCAACTAAAAATGACGGGAGCTGCAAATGGGGGATTCGGTCAGACCGAACCCCAAGAAAACTCTAAGAGATATTATTGCTACTTTAAGATATCTACTTCACATAACTCTTATGTGACATAATTTGATTTAGGAAACAAATTTTAAAAAGTTTGAATTTCAAAGATTAAATTTTATCATTTAAGTAATTAAGGATGTTGATCATGGTGTACTGTTCCGCAGGTTGTCTTGATAATAGAATACTTATATGTTAAGGATTAATTATTATTTGAGTTAGGTAAGCTCTCTTTTTTTTTTCTTTTTTCTTTTTTTGAAGCGTAAGCTCTCATTTTATTCATATCACATTGTGTTAATATGGGTATTGTCCATCGATTTCATAACTCAAAAATTGGTTAATAAAAAGTTGTATTCGCATACTAAAATATCAACTATGAGCGAGATAACAGTAAAATATACACGAACTAATTTTTTAGCCGATGGTACTTAGTTTCTTTCAATGAGAGCGAAGATATCTTGATTCTTGATCTAGGGTTCAATATGCTCTTCAACGTCAGTAGACATACACACACACACACATATATATATATATATATATACATACATAGAAAAGGAAATAATAATAAAAGATAAAAAAGAAACTTTGAGAAATGATGCAAATATATAAAACTCTTTTACATATAGTTTTTACACAACTTATCAATAACTATATGCTATTTTTTCACCTCAAACCCATCAAAACTAAATAAAAATCCAAATAAACTTAAAAAATAACATTTAATTAAAGAATTGTATAAAATTATAAAAATAAATGTGTTTGTTTATATACATGTTACTTAGAATCTTGGTATATAATACTATTTAGTGTGTGTTGATATATTGTTCTGCGGGTCTAGGGAACTCTACATCATAAGAGCTCTGTTTTCAACCTGTGTATATTGAGAGTGAGAATGAGGCTCAGGAAAGTTGTGGATCCTTCGATACTTAAGTCAATATGAGTGAAATGAGAATTTGAGTAATGAGAATGCAAGTGAGTAAAAGACCAAAGAGAATAGACATGTGGAGTGTGTGAGGTATTTATATATTTGTAACGAGATCTTTTGACAGACGGGGCTCGAGGATGTCGTTCGTTCTCCAAGCTACAGTCTTTGCCAGTCTATTGTTTGATAGTAGTTTCCATTACAGTGCCCTGTCATGTTTCCATGGTTGTGCATTTAATGTATTTAATGTGGTGTGGTCCTTATTTAATGTGACGTGATTTTTCTTGATATGGTTGTACCGCTTAGAGCTATCTATCCAGTGGTACTCGATTGCTTGGATAGCTCTATATTGTTGGAATAGGTTGTAATATGTATAAAGTTGAAGGGAAGAAATGTGTGGAAATGGTTGAGAATTGAACTTGAGGCCGAGACTTCGCTCGACACTCGCTCAATATGTCGCTCGAGCGAGATCAAACCCGAGACTTCGCTCGATACTCGCTCGACTCTTCGCTCAAGCGAGAATTTGAATGAATGCGTCGTCTGAAAGACAGACGCGTCTCAACCAAAGAGGTATGTGAAGTTACCGTTGCATTCTCGCTCGACTAGTCGCTCGAGCGAGAATCACCCCGAGATAAAGAGGTCAGGCAGTAACTTCGCTCGACCCTCGCTCGACACCTCGCTCGAGCGAGAAACGGTAAAGTCCCCACAGACGTGATTTTTCACATACACCACCTTACTCTTTATAAATATAGTTGTGAAAGACTTGTAAAAGTACGAAAATTAATCCCCTCTGTTTCCATCATTTTCAATAGTAATTTTAGGAATTCTACAAAATTGCTATTTGTAGAATTCAAGACTTTGTTGTATCCTGGAGACGATTTGCTAGAAACCTATTAGCAAACTCTTTGTGAGTGGGGGCAAATATCGTCTTAAAGACAGTATTTTCATACGCCTCAAAGTCTTGATAAATCTTCGGATTCCATTTCCTTCCTCATATAATTTTCCTAACAAGTTTAAGACGATATTTCAATGGAAGGAGGTTCAGAATCCGCTACTTTCAAAGTAATGAATCAAGATTTTGTGAAGTTAGACAGATTCAATGGCTCTAACTTTACTCATTGGCAAGACAAGATGAAATTTCTTCTGACTGCGCTGAAGATTTTCTATGTTTTGGATCCAAGTTTGGAGCCAATTCCTGTATCAACTCCAGAAGATTCTGAAACTGTCAAGGTATTGAGGAAGAAACGCGAGGAGGATGAGTTGGTCTGCAGAGGTCATATTCTTAACACTCTCTCTGATCGATTATATGATTTATTCACTGCTATGAAATCACCTCTGGAAATATGGAATGCTCTTGAAACGAAGTATAAGACAGAAAAATTGGGTACTGATAAATTTATTATTTTGAAGTACTTTGAATTTAAAATGGTGGATAATCTGTCTGTGTTGGACCAAATGCATGAGTTGCAAGTCTTGGTCAACAAACTTCGTGATTTATCCATTGTCATTCCTGAATCATTTCAAGTGGGAGCAATTATTGCAAAACTCCCACCAAGTTGGAATAATTACAGGAAGAAGCTTCTGCATATGACAGAAGAACTTACTTTAGAACAAATTGGAAAACATCTACGAATTGAAGAGGAGAGTAGAATTCGTGATGATAGCCATTTTGATTCTAAAGTAAATGTGAACAATGTGCAAAAGGGTAAAGAAAAGAAAAAGAATTTTCTTAAGCCTAAGAAGGGAAACACCTTCAAAAAGAATTCTTCTACCGATAAAATGAAGAAAAATAGGCAATGTTTCAACTGTGGAAAGAAAGGTCATTACATTCGTGAATGCAGATTCTTGAAAAACAAGAAGAAAGATGATGGCAGCAGTTCAAATGTTGCAAATGCAATTGAGGAAATTATTGCAATGATAGAAGGAATAGAGATTGGCATGATAACAGAAGTGCATCTTGCTTCGACTGCAAATAATTCTGATTGGTGGTTTGATTCCGGTGCTACAGTGCATGTGTGCAATGATAAAGCACAATTCAAGAATTATGTTGAGACTACTGAGAGTGAACAAGTTCTTGTGGGGAATCACAATGCAGTCAAAGTTCATGGAAAAGGAAATGTAGAGATGCAACTTACTTCTGGAAAGAAACTTATACTCACTAACGTTTATCATGTTCCAGAAATTAAGAAGAACCTTTTGTCTGCCAATTTACTATGTAAGAAGGGCATAAAGGCTGTCCTTGAGTCTGACAAATTAATTTTGTCTAAGAATGGTATATTCATAGGCAAAGAATATTCTTGTGATGGGATGTTCAAACTCAGTATTATTATTAATAAAGAAGTCACAAATTCTGCTTATATGATTGATTCCTTTTCTTTGTGGCATGGTCGTTTAGCACATTTGAATTATAAATACATGAAATACATGTTAAAGCATGGCTTGATAGATTACAAGAATGTAGTTGACTCGAAATGTGAAATTTGTATTCAAGCAAAAATGACCAAGAAACCTTTTCCTACTGCTAACAGAAATTCACAAATATTAGAACTTATTCATTCTGATATTTGTGAGTTAAATGGTATTTTAACTAGAGGAGGAAGAAGATATTTTATTACATTCATAGATGACTTCTCTAGATATACTGTTGTGTATTTAATGAGGAGTAAGGATGAGGCCTATAACATGTTCATTCGGTATAAATCAGAAGTAGAAAATCAAAAGGAAAAGAAGATTAAAATTCTTAGAACAGATAGAGGTGGAGAATATTTCTCACATGAATTTTCTAGATTCTGTGAAGAGCATGGGATTATACATGAAATGACCTCACCTTACACACCACAACAAAATGGTTTGGCAGAACGGAAAAATAGGACTATTGTAGATATGGTGAATGCTATGATTCTAAGTGCAAAATTGCCTCTTAATTTGTGGGGAGAGGCATTATTGACAGCATGCCATATACATAATAGAATACCATCTAAGAAACTACAAGTTTCACCTTATGAACTCTGGAATGGAAGAAAACCAAACTTAAGTTATCTTAAAGTGTGGGGGTGTCTAGCTTTCTACAGAGTTACAGATCCAAAGAGAACTAAATTAGGACCAAGAGCATTAAAAAGTGTGTTTGTTGGATATGCTGAAAATTCCAAGGCATATAGGTTGTTGGACTTGAGTTCAAATATTATAGTAGAATCAAGAGATGTTGAATTTATTGAAAATAAATTTAAAAGTGATTCTGAATTAATATTAGAACCCAATCAAACTAAAAGTTCTAACTCTGACTTGAATAAATCTCTTGATAAAATTAAGAGAAAGTATTTGGATTTGCCAAAAGAGCAAAGGAAAAGTCAGAGAATTAGAAAAGAAAAGAATTTTGGTCCTGACTTTGTATCAACTCTTGCCTTAGTTTTCCTAGTGGAATGAGACTTAAACACAGTTCTTAACAAAATGCCTATCGTTTTGAACATGGAGGATAATCCAAAAAGTTTTGAAGAAGTTTTGACTTCTAGAGATGCAGCTTTTTGGAAGGAAGCAATAAATGATGAGATGGACTCAATATTATCTAATAATACTTGGGTGCTAGTAGACTTACCTCTAAACTCAAAGGCTATTGGCTGCAAATGGGTATTAAGAAGGAAGTACAATGTTGATGGTTATGTTCATACCTTTAAGGCAAGATTGGTTGCTAAAGGGTTTAGTCAAAAACAAGGTATAGACTATTTTGACACCTATGCTCCAGTGGCTAGAATAACATCTATTCGAGTACTTGTTGCTCTTGCATCTATATATGATCTACTTGTACATCAAATGGATGTAAAAACTGCATTTTTAAATGGTGAACTTGACGAGGAAGTTTATATGGAACAACCTGAGGGTTTTGTTCTACCAGGAAATGAAAAGAAAGTATGTAAATTAGTTAAGTCATTATATGGACTAAAACAAGCACCTAAACAATGGCATGAAAAGTTTGATACCGTTATATTGGCTGATGGTTTCAAGCACAATAGTGCTGACAAGTGCATTTATTCAAAGTTCACTGGAAAATATGGTGTTATTGTTTGTCTTTATGTTGATGATATGCTAATTTTTGGTACTAATTTGGAAGGCATTTGTGAAACAAAGAAGTACTTGACTTCAAAGTTCAAAATGAAAGATCTTAATTAAGCAAATACCATTTTAAGTATTAAAGTGAAGAAGCATAGCGGTGGTTATGCGTTGTGTCAATCTCACTACATTGAGAAAGTGCTTCTTAAGTTCAATCATTTAGAAATAAAAGAAGCAAATACACCTTTTGACTCTAGTGTCAAATTGGATAAGAACAATGGAAGAGGAGTTGCACAACTGGAGTTTGCTAGTGCAATTGGTAGTATGATGTATGCTATGCATTGTACTAGACCAGATATTGCTTTTGCTGTGTGCAAACTTTCAAGATATACTAGTTGTCCTGGTGTAACCCACTGGAAAGCAATTGGTAGAGTCCTTGGATATTTAAAAAGGACAATTGGTTTAGGACTCTTTTATTCGAAGTTTCCAGCAGTTCTTGAAGGATATTCTGATGCTAGTTGGATCACTAGCATTAGTGATAATAAATCCACAACAGGTTGGATATTTACCCTTGGTGGGGGTGCTGTTTCTTGGGCATCTAAGAAACAAACATGTATCTCTCATTCCACAATGGAATCAGAGTTTATAGCCTTAGCAGCAGCAGGGAAAGAAGCAGAATGGCTTAGGAATATGTTATTAAAAATAGAGTTGTGGCCACAACCTATGCCAGCTATTTCTCTGCATTGTGATAGTGAAGCTACTATGTCTAGAGCATACAATAAAGTGTATAATGGAAAGTATAGACATATAAGTCTAAGACATGATTATGTTAGACAATTAGTAGTTGATGGGATCATAACGATTGTTTATGTGAGGTCAAGTTGTAACTTGGCAGATCCTTTTACTAAAAGTTTATCGCGAGAACAAGTAAGGATCACATCCATTGGTATGGGACTAAATCCATTTTAATAGAATCACCAGTAATGGTAACCCAACTCTTAAAATTTACTTAAAAGAGTTTAATGGGTAAAAACAAGTTACTGATTTGTGATTAGTAAAGCACTGCATTATCAAAGTCTCATTCAGGATGGAAAGTGCTTGACTGTTACGTTGAAGAGGATAAGTTATACTCTTAACGAAGTTCAAATTTAAAAGTGTCTTAGTAACAGAGACTTATGAGGAACTTCGCCTATATGAATATAGAAGTGGTGCCGCTTTGACAAGAGATCGGGATTTGTCTCTTGTAAATGTTCATTAAACCAGGATGTAGCACAAGGCCATAATCGTGCTAAAATAAAAATTGTGAAATTCTATTGGAAAAGATATATTATCTTTTGTGTTTTGGTTCCGATTCTGAACGAAAGAGTATTGGTTTAAGCCTAGGCCACCAATTACTTTTCATAATCTTGAACCAATTACACTAAGGGAATGTTTAAATCGAAAGATACATTCTTTTATGAGAGATAATATCAATAGTGAAACAGAACTTTAATTATATTACAACCTAGTGGGGGATTGTTGGAATAGGTTGTAATATGTATAAAGTTGAAGGGAAGAAATGTGTGGAAATGGTTGAGAATTGAACTTGAGGCCGAGACTTCGCTCGACACTCGCTCAATATGTCGCTCGAGCAAGATCAAACCCGAGACTTCGCTCGATACTCGCTCGACTCTTCGCTCGAGCGAGAATTTGAATGAATGCGTCGTCTGAAAGACAGACGCGTCTCAACCAAAGAGGTATGTGAAGTTACCGTTGCATTCTCGCTCGACTAGTCGCTCGAGCGAGAAACGGTAAAGTCCCCACAGACGTGATTTTTCACATACACCACCTTACTCTTTATAAATATAGTTGTGAAAGACTTGTAAAAGTACGAAAATTAATCCCCTCTGTTTCCATCATTTTCAATAGTAATTTTAGGAATTCTACAAAATTGCTATTTGTAGAATTCAAGACTTTGTTGTATCCTGGAGACGATTTGCTAGAAACCTATTAGCAAACTCTTTGTGAGTGGGTGCAAATATCGTCTTAAAGACAGTATTTTCATACGCCTCAAAGTCTTGATAAATTTTCGGATTCCATTTCCTTCCTCATATAATTTTCCTAACATATATAACTCAACTTTGCATGGCTTGTGATTGTCATGCTCTATGTGTGCCTGATATTCTCGTTTGGCCATCTACCTTGGCCTTGGCTATTGGTATGGATTTCAAGCCTCGTAATAGCTCAAGCCGAGAGAGGCCTAGGTACTAACTAGGTTTTGGCAATTGTCTTGGGCTTACTTGGTCCGGCCCAAAGGGCATAGGATTTCCTCCCATACAATACTTCATGAATTACTAGCATATACGTATGGTATGGTGAAAATTCAGCTTCCAAACTCGTGTATCTGATGAGGCCTAGAGAGCTTAGGATTTCCTCCCACACAGAATGGAGTCTATTATAATTATAAAATGAGTTAAAGTGTCAATATCTTTCTTATGTAAGCTTATATGATAAATTTGTACATTAATCGAGCTGTCAATAAAAATGTTTGTAAATAGATTTACTGTCTTCGTTACAAATATAAACATATATATACACTTTAAATATGATTATTAGATTTGACAATTATTAGATTATATATATATTTGTATTGATTTTTGTAAAAAAATATCATGAAATTACTAAAATGAGATGCTAATCAATAGATATGATTTGGATAATAAGTTAAGATGAAATAATTTTAAATAAAAATTAAAGATAAAATAAAATATTATTAAAATAATATTTATAAATTTTGAATGATTTATTATATTTATATAAAATTAAAAAAATTATAATAATAAAATAAGATAAGATAAGATAAGACGAAATAATTTTTTTTTTTTTTTATCTTTTTAAAAATTTAAAGAATGATGGCACGGTTTTCAATGCAAAACATGGACAAAATGGAAGATTTGGATGAGATAGGATTGGGGCAACCATTCTCGACCTGTTTACTCAATTAGCATCCTCTGAGCTGAAGATAATAATAGCAACAAAGTTAGCCCATTCATTCAATTTTGTCTAATACTCGATGCTTAGCTGTTTGCGCCACCATTTTCCCCCCAACTATTAATGATTTAAGAGTGCATAAGATACGTTTTAAATACCAGAAAAGTTTTGAGCACATTTTACCAACTTTGCATCAAAAATACCACAAAAAGGCCCTAAAAAAAACTTAGGATGGGCTTGTTTTAAACATTTTATGTTCCTATATTTTTATTTTATTTTTCGGAGCCCATAATGGAAGACTGGACACGTGATAATTTTGTCTGATAATCTGACGTAGATCATGACTCAGTGGGTCCCTTGACCGAGAACATCTAATGGGATGCCACCACGTACGTGGAAAGCCCAACCAGAAGAATATTCCGACGTGTCTACCATCTATGAGCCACGCGACAAAAAACGGCTCCTTCATAGTTACGTATCAACGCGGCGCCTCTCTCCCTGCCACCATATGCCTCCCATCTCCATCATGGATTATTAGTCTCGACAATCGGCCTCCTCGCTCTCTACCCAGTTCCCAACACCGCAAATTCTTTTTAAGGTTCTCTCTCTCTCTCTCTCTCTCTCTCTCTCTCTCTGTGCAGTCTTGAGAATTTCTGCTCCATTATGCTGATATCATATTTCTACCTCTGCATGTTTTTTCTACTTCTTTTGCTATCGATTTCTCGAATACTTCCCGTTGTTCGTTTCCACTTAGCTATGCTGTGCATTAATTAGAGTGCTTTTATTGGTGTAGCAATGAATTGAAACCCGAATGTATTATGAAAGTCTCAAATCCTTAATGGTTGATCGTTCTATGTGGCGTTCGATTTTGAAGAATGAGAGTTGTCCTTGATAGAATATGAATTTTTTACCTACCCTCCTAAAAAAATTTGGGCTTTTTCTCATTTTATTTTATTCGAAATACTTCTAGCTGTTGGCTAGCGATCTGGGTCTTTTTTTATTTTTTATTTTATTTTTTTATAAATTTATGGTTGGTGGTCATGCTTATGCGGTATCGTTCTAATTGGACCGTGGAATTTTGGGCTGAGCTTTGGGAGGGTTTGTGCCAATTCTTGTTGAAGTCAGTCTTCCTGGATATTGCCATATTGGTGGCACGAAACCAGTCAGGATAGTTGTGGAACTTTCAAGAAATGTGAAAACTCCAGCGATGTGATAGGTGTCAGAATTATTATCTTGGCTAAATGCACAAACGTCCAGAAATTGAAGCAGTTTGGATGAAAGCTGAGAAAAAATTGCTGAGAGTTAGGTGGAAACGGATTTAGGCGTTTTTGTATAAAAAGAAACTGGCTTATGAGAGGTGAAATTGTGGTAGGAAGTTTGATTTGAAGTAACAGAAAGGAAAAAAAAAAAAAGTAGTAGAAAGGGAAAGTTTGAGTCTTGAGTTGCATAAACTAATAATCCAAAGTTGCTACCCTTTCGTAAATGTCTTAACTGTCTCCTTTGAAGTTAATTATGGATTGTACTTGAAGGCTGAATGTAGACAGGTTTATACCTTTTTTCTTCTTATATGACGTGCTTCCTGATGAAAAATGAATGTTAATGATAGTAATTGATTGGAAATAATCTCTTTTTGACTGAATAGAAGAGATTTTTGTTTTGTTCTTTTTTTTGTTTTTCGAGGGGGCTGGAGGATCTAAGCTTGGTGGAAGTTTTATTTCAAGTGGATTATCTTCCATATTAGATTGATGTTTAAATGGGCATTAAATTTTTTTACTAAAAAAAGTCTTTGCTTGTCCTACCGTTTACCACTTCAAAATAGCATTGGTTTTGCTCTAGTTTGTTTTTCTTTTTTTATTGTGAAACATTTATAGTCTGAATGGAAACGTATGTTTTTAAATAGGATAAGAATGGTATTCATTTCTTTGTGGTTTACCTATGCTTAAAATAGATAAACTCGACAATTTCTTTGATGCAGCTGATAATACTTTTGTCGGTGGTTGATCAAAAATCATGCTGGAGATTGCTAGGATGCAGTCCTTGTTGCTTCAACTTGCTTTCACTTCCTTTGTCCTTTTGAGTTCTGTGCATACTGGCAATGCAGGGATAACTAGTACTTTCATTCGCTCTGAGTGGCCGTCTACAGACATCCCTCTTGATAATGAAGTGTTTGCAGTTCCAAAGGGTCATAATGTTCCACACCAAGTAAGAATTCATACTCTTGATAGATATTTTCAGTGGAAAATTGTGGAATATCAAGACAGATAAAGGTGGAAATGGGCATCATGCATTTCATTACTATGATTATCTTGTGTTCCCTTTTGTTCCAACAATTACATAATAATATCTTTCCCTTCCTTAGGTGCATATTACCCAAGGCGACTACGATGGGAAGGCTGTAATCATCTCATGGCTGACAGATGATGAACCAGGGCCCAGTAAAGTACAATATGGTACATCGAAGAATAGATATGACCTTACTGCAGAGGGTTCAATGACAAATTACACCTTTTACAAATATAAGTCGGGCTATATCCATCACTGTCTCATCGATGGCCTCAAGGTAAATACTCATTCATTGTGTAAAATGTTTATATCAACATGGCATGATCTCTCTCTCGGATAAAATACAATAATTGATTGAAGTCCAAAGTAAATAAGTACTAAACAGTTGCCTCTATTGTTTGATCACATATACACCAAGGTATCTTTGTCTTATGCAATATACCAGGCTTCTTATGTATAGTGATCAAAACTGTAATCTCTTAAGGGCCCTCTTATCTTACCTTCTGAATCAGCACTTTATCTTATTCAACACTTTTTAATAAGTCCAACACAGAATATTTAATTGACATGGAAAAAGAAGAGGGGGGGGGGGGAATGTGTAATCATGTATGCACTCAAGAATTCTGTCTTGATACCATTTTTAATCACAACTTATCTCATAAATTTCAGCTAATTGGAATGGATAAATTTAATTTTTTAGGTTATAATCTAACAATGCCTTAGAAGGAACCGAGGTTTGGTTTGTCATGGATGGAGTAGCTGTGCTGGGTATTGCAAATTGATATAAGCCACATATTGTCCACTTTCTAGTTGTATATTTAGAATTTTCTTGCCTCTCATATTGTAATTTATTTCTCTTTTTAGTTTAATGGTCTCTTGTTTTCAGTATGACACCAAGTACTATTACAAGTTAGGGAGTGGTGATTCTTCTCGAGAATTTTGGTTTCAAACACCTCCAAAGATTGGTCCAGACGCTACTTACCATTTTGGGATTATCGGTGAGTTGTTTTCTTTCTATGCAGGGTCTTCTAGTAGAACATTGGCTTCATGGCATTCCTTCATAATATGCATTTCTTGGTCTATATGGCTCATGAACAACCATCTAATATGATTTTTTTATGCAAATTTTCCTTAATTGGTCACCCTCTAGCTTCCAGAAACTCTCTCTTTTGTTCAGTTATGTCTAAGGTTTCTTGACGCAACTTTTCAACATACCCAAATGCTACAATTTATCAATGAACCCTTAATTTACGTCGCAGGAGATTTGGGCCAGACATACAACTCTCTTTCTACTCTTGAGCATTACATGCAGAGTCCAGGACAGACTGTCTTATTTGTTGGAGATCTTTCTTATGCTGATAGATATCAGTACACTGATGTTGGTTTACGGTGGGACACATGGGGTCAATTCGTTGAACGAAGTGCAGCATATCAGCCATGGATTTGGGCTGCTGGAAATCATGAAATAGAGTACATGCCTTATATGGTAAGGGTTAAACAGATACTTTCATCAAACTGTTTGAGTAACTTATTATCCTGGCCTATTTCGATTATGTATATTTTTAATCAATCACATAAAATTCTCTACACAGGGAGATAGTGAATACCCTCTGGTCCATTAACAAACTGTGTTGCACTGTTGCTATAGTACCCCATTTTCTCATTTTCAAAATCTTAGAACAGTCTCAAGGAAATCTATGTTTCTCCCTCTCTTTGCTTCTGCAATATGGATTGAGGAAAAAGGATTTTCAAAAAGTCAACCAACTGCAAATTGCGATGCAGAAGGGTGCCAAGCCAATGTAATGTTACTACCTGCACGAATGCTTTTTTGTCAATTGCCAGCCCTAGAACATTGTATTTCCTTTGACCACTTATAAGAGGTGCAGGAGTGATTATGAGTTTACGGGCCCTTGTAGCCAATGTTTGACGTTCGTTGAATAAAATGAAACTTTCTCTCCCTTAACTAGACAGTTGACCTGATTAGACCTTTGGTCATGGCAGGTCACTGCCATTTCACATCATTTGTATGGCTTTGAAATAGCTTTGAAATTTTGGTTTTGGCTCTTTTTCTTGTAAGGATCATTGTGAGGCCTTCATTATTAGATACACAAATATATCTTTTTTCTACTGACAAAATGGGTTATTTAGTCATTTGCTTAATAAATCTTCATATTCTTAGAATTACAACCTATTAAACTTCGTGTATAAATTTTGAGAGGCTGTAAGTGCATGTGTAGGGGGAATTTATTCCGTTCAAATCCTACCTTCATCGATACACTACACCTTATTTGGCGTCCAAAAGCAGCAGTCCTCTTTGGTACTCCATCAGGCGTGCATCTGCTCATATAATCGTGCTATCCAGCTATTCATCATTTGGTAACTTTTCATTTCCCTGCCTATTGTTGGTTTCATAGATTTATAATTTTCTTTTGATAGACAGGAAATATTTGCTAGTTTATTAATTGCATCATTTGAGAATTCCATTTTTTTAAGTGGTAGCTCGAGCTCAAGAACCTTTGTTCAAACTCGGCTCATCTAAAATTAACTAATTTCCAGCTACAAAAAATCAGGTTTCATTGATTATTATAAAGAAATACAATTTACAATCATACTATAAACTTTAACCACTAAATTTTTTTTAGTTCAAGTTGATAATAGATATAGTTATTTATACTTAAGTTATATGAAAGTATGATGACAACATGTACACGTTATAGCTATAGTAATTATATAAAACTCTCTATATAAGTTATAAGTATAGCTGTGGCATATTTAAATTCTACATATAGAGTAGAACGCTACTATTACATTATGAGCATTATATTATTAACATAATATAATACTCTAATATTACTAGTTATGATAATGTTCTCATGTATACTACTTGTGTACGTGGGCTTAAATGAATAAAATTTCTTGATTACCTATTAAAAAAAAAAACTAGTTATAATAATATAATAATATTATAGTTTATCCTATGTTATTATGGTACGTAACGTACGTTACAAGTTAAGTACAATTTTCAAATATTGAAATAATGGATATTAAACAGATATATTTTATATCTAGTTATATCATTTAATATCTATCATATAAATGTATAGTATAAATATTAAATAACGTGGATGGAGAATCACAAACATAAGAGTTTCTGGTTGATTCTGACAGTGAAGTATACCCCTCAATGGATGTGGCTTAAAGAAGAGTTAACAAAGGTTGAGAGGGAAAAGACTCCCTGGCTCATTGTTCTTATGCATGTGCCAATCTACAATAGCAATGAAGCTCACTACATGGAGGGGGAAAGTATGCGAGCTGTATTTGAGAGTTGGTTCATCCATTACAAAGTTGATGTAGTCTTTGCTGGCCATGTCCATGCTTATGAAAGATCTGTATGGTTCTTTACCTCTATAATTTCATCTTGTTTTATTTATAAAAAAAATTCATCTTGTTTTGCAAATGGATTATTTTCAATCAGTTTGACATGGATTTTCGGGGTCCATGCTTGTGAAAGATCCGTATGTTTTCTTCACCTCTATAATTTCATGTTGTTTTGCATGCGGATTATTTATGTTCACCCCAAAAAAAAATGTAGATCTGTATGTTTTCTTTACCTCTATAATTTCATGTTGTTTTGCATGCGGATTATTTTTGTTCAGATTGACATTTTTTTTTTGGGGTCTGTCCATATTTGTTCATGCGTATCATTTATCTGGATTCATTGAGTCTGTGATATTAAATTTTTAAGCAACTAAGATTGTTAGTAGGAGGATTAGTTACTTGTACAACCAATGCGTTCACTTACATGTTAAGCCTTTATACTTTGAGCAGAATTTTGATTTGGATCATTGTGCATGGGAAAAATCTTGTTGACATAGATTTGCAGTAGTCAATTTTTATTTCTGCTTAAAAATTACAAATTTGAAGAATGATTTTATGATGCCAATAATAGGAAATTTTGAACTGTGAACACTTTGTTTTAACATTTAAAGTCGAAAGTATTTGATTTGTGAATATAGTTTATTGAAACTAACTCAACACTCTTCCTAGCTTTCATATTCTAATTTTGGTTTATTTTTATGTATATCAATGTATGTATGTTATCATGATAATTCAAGACAGGGATCAATCAGTAATGAAAAACTTCTCTATATAACCCATGAAAAAAGAAATAATTGTTTTTCATTTTTGTTAATACAAATCAGTCCTTGAATCTTAACTCATTTGTAGAAAGCTTTATAGATTTCCAATTTTCGCAAATTAAACCTTGGGTTTTCAAATCTAGTTTGTCACAATGGGAGAACATATTTTATGCTGATCTACTAGCAAGATGGGTGCTGAAGCAACATAGCAATGCCAAAACTTAAGAATATTTATTTTTCGTTTTCAGTATCGAATTTCAAACATAAACTACAACGTAACAAGTGGGGACCGCTACCCTGTAGCAGACAAACACGCACCTGTTTACATAACAGTTGGAGATGGAGGAAATCAGGAAGGTCTTGCTGATAGGTGAGATGGCCTGCATGCTCGAGTTAAATTCATTGTCCTTATTAGTTTTCATACTGATAGTGATGGGTCATAAGAAATAGTGATTCCCTCCTGTAATCACTTGCACAAATTGTACTTATTTTCCTGCAGTGCAGTTCTGGTTAACAACTGTTAGTTGGGCTGCAGGTTTAGAGATCCACAACCAGATTATTCTGCATTCCGAGAAGCCAGTTATGGACACTCTACACTGGAGATAAAAAATAGGACACATGCAGTCTATCATTGGAATCGAAATGATGATGGCAAAAAAGTGCCAACGGACTCGTTCATATTACACAATCAGTACTGGTGTGTAACCATTCCTTACCTTTATTATTAACTCAAGAAACCATCAGTGCTAGTTAACAGAATGGTATCAACAATACTTGAACCAATGACTTTACGAACAACCAATTTAAGATACCTTGTTGAAAACCATCAGTTATAAGAGCTTTGGCTATATGCATTTTGAGTTCACACACTTTGGTTTAATGTAAAAAATGTAGCATGACATGGCATAAATGGTTAGTCACAAAAGACAGAAACCAAACTTTCTTTCTCTACCTCACATGACATGTGACAGAAAAAGTGCAAGCCGAACTGTAAAAGAAAATGTCAATTGGTATAACTAGAGTCATTGGCCATGAGGACATATAGACAATGGTAAATAATTACATTCCATTTATACAAATAGCCAAGGTAAGAGCATCAATCGCTTAGCTTTGCACTCATGCACATATTCAATGGGTATTTGGGTCATTTGCTTGCATTGACCTCAGCATCAGCAGCTTGCAATATCATGCTACAACTTTTGCCAACTGTTAAATTCAAAATATAGAGACCTGGATAGCAATTAATCAGTTACTTAAAAAGTAATGATAATTGAATTTTCTTGGGATGCCAATGTTTATGGTGATCTATTTTATGATATGAGAACATTATGACATGTTTGATTTCTGGCAACGCAGGGCAAGCAATACTAGGAGGAGAAAATTGAAGAAGCATTACCTAAGGAGTGTTGTTGGCCAGGTTGCCACTTAGTGATTTAAAGTGTATTTGATTAGGCATTTCATGATTTCAGGGAGGAATGGAGTTTACAGGGAATGATATGATGGCCAAGTTTGTTATTTGTATTCTGTACAAAGAAACTCTGGCCTTCCTTGGCTGATGGTTGCATCCTTACTGGAAAGGAATGTTGCACATCTGGATTATTGTCGTTAATAAAAGTCTCGTTTGCTTATCAAAACAAATTATTGTACTTTTAATTCTCTCTGTTATGGAAGATGCACTTGGTTCGTTAATTAAAATGTCCAACAGTCTGCTCTAATGAGAATGCACGCTTCATACATATCCAAAGCCATTTCATGTATCCAGTTGAAAACGTGCAATTCATAGATCCATTATTTATTTAGAGCTGTTATGATAACTGGATAGCCCCTTTGTGTCTCATTTGGAAATATTGCTATGCTGCCAAACCTCTCCCCCCAACTTTTAAGAAAGCTTCTATTAATCATATGCAGTTTGCTTTCCACCTGAAGAGCCTGAGTTCTTGCACCAAACCCGTGAACATTTTGTGGTAAGCAAAACCAGGGCTAGAAATACCAAATACCAATTAAGTTCACCACTTCAGAGAAAGGATCAACAGGATGAATGTTGATAGTGTAAGATGTTCACTTGATCAACAAGATGGCTCTTGATAATGCAAAGAGAGATCACTTGATAATACCATGCCAAACAGAAGTTTACAAACCAGAACACTACATGGAACGCAAAGAACGCAAAGAGGCAGCATGTAACAAAGTTATGCAATGATTAGCCCATTTGTATCCATATCAAAGTCTCACCAATTTACATTTAGCCGTATGTTATGAATTCAATAATTCGTACTGGCGTCAGCAATGTTCTTCGAATACATTTAGCACACGATACAACCTCTTTGATTTAATGTCTCACCATCAGCTGCAGAACAGGAGTACTTAAGAATCACGGTAAACTGGCTGTGGCGTCCACTTGAGATGCAAGTTCAGTTTTCCTGATTTTGCTTCGTCTAGCTGGAAGCACTCTCTGTATTCCCCTTCCAATATAACCCTAGTCAGAGTCAAGATGCATCTCCCCAAATAATCCTGCATGATTTAAAAATAGGTGTCAGTACATAATATAAACATTTCAATATAAATAGCCACCACAGGTCCACAAGCAAGTTGAAAGCAGCAATCTTTACAAAGAATATGCTTGATTTCTGTTTTTCACATATTCAAACGATGAAAGGACTCTTAAGTCATAACATTAAATGACCACTGTAAGGTTCAAGTAGCATTGAAATACTAGTCAAAGGGTCAGAATGCAGCCCAGTTGTCAAAGGGCGGATTTGGGACGAGCTTGTGGACTTCAACATCTTGAGTTCAATTCTGCACTAAAAATTTTCTTAAATTACTTGGTACATGGTTCTAATGGCTCAGGTCGTAATCCGGGTTTCCTCCTCAAGAGTGGGTTGAAGAACCCTACCTTGGTGAGGCTGCACATCATAAAAACAAGAAAGTAACCAAGCAACTTCAAGCATATATTAACACGCAAATACATGTGTGCATTCAAACATTTTTTTTTCTCTCGTGCAAGGATACTAAAACAGATGGGTCTATATGGGAAGTTGTCTAATGATCCTTTGTCATGATATGACAGATGGGCACCATTAAAATACATTACTTCACATAGACTCATCAATCAGTGTAACTGGGTCTGCTGATCCAGTTAAGATGCATCCACCTTTGAGAAAGATTGATTCATGTGATCCTAGATAACCAATTACTTAGGGGGAAAGTACATTTTGAAACCTCAATTTAATAACGGGTTTTCACTCTGCAGTCCAACCTATCACAACTGATGCACTGCACCCTCTGACCACTAAAAACTGACAATAATACATTCATCCCTATTAAGATGGATGGAAAATAGGTGATATGACCAAGTTCTGAATTTTGAATTGTAACAAAGTTTCCGCATTTCAAATTAATGGTAGTTTGGGGGTGAATGTGACAATTTTGGTAGCTTGAGGTGCAAAGTAAAAAACCTGGTGGAAAGTGTTTCTATCCCATAATTAACTAGTCAGAGACCCTGCGATATGTTGTTTCCATCCAAATATTTCACAATGGGACTTTAACATTGGAAATTGGAATGATGCTCATTCAAAATCCAACCACCCATCTAGATAGGATTTCCAAGTCCATATACCCCATAATAAAACAAAAAACAAAAAAGGCCAGAGCCAACAAGGTTTAACACGCCACATTGCTGATGCAGGAAGTCAACCGGGTAGAACTATGGATTTTGCAAATCTTGATGGGAAAATAATATACAGCAGTAACAACAACAAGAATAACAATAATGATAACCATAGAATAATTATACCTTTCCAAATGTGTCATGGTCCCAGACTTCAAGGATTAACATATCATGTAATCCATCCTCAACAACAAAGTCAAAAGTTTGATTCCAAACTGGGTTCAAGCTCTCATTCACAACCTGAGAAACAAGGACTTGTAAGTATATCTACAGTCCAAAAAACTAGAGATAACTGCACCATGACCACAAGAGTCCAAGAGCAGTATGGTACATGCAAGGGGACCAGGATTCCACTAAAAGATACCAAACAAGAGCCCAAGGAGAAAACACAAAAGGAAAAAAATCAAAGAAGAAAGAATGGCCAGCCAAGAGATTACCCGAGTTTTATTTCTTGTTTCTGATTTCTTCAAGATGAGTACAACATAGGGATCGGCCTTCCCTATAAGATCCACTGCTGGCAAGTCATTTGCAGATACCACGGTAACAGAAAGAACTCCTCTAACAATAACCTCGTTTTTCTTCTGTATGACAGATTTCTCATTTTCAGTGGCTTCAGTGCCGTTAACTCCACTTTTAAGAAACCTCTCCAAAGAGGTCATTGAAACATTAAAGCCAGAAGGGTTGGTAAATATACTCGCCATCCCATTAGGACAGTATAAAAGCTCCAAATGCACCTAAAGCACAAGGAACAAAGTTTAACATGCTTAAATAAACACAGATATCCATATCCCAAAATAAAATTAAATAATAATAACACCAAGCAAGCAACAACAAGTCACAAAATAAAATCCTATATCAAATTTAGTTGTAGAGTAACTGTTCTATTCAGATCCCATAACCGTCCTAAAAACGAAGGAATCATTACTTATGAGCTTGTGTATCTCCTTAATTGATAATTCTCTTGCAACATAATGGCTCAACTGACTCAAAGACAGATCCCAAGTTGTCCATAAAATAGTCAGATATATGGGTCATGTAGGTCAGTTTCTATGATTTCTAAGCAGGGTCTCTCTTTCCGACAAAGAGTGTGTGTGTGCGCGTGTACAAAGCATCTTGAGACAAAAAGCTATGATGGACTTCTAATATAAGAATGAAATGAACTATTCCGATTAGGTGTATCTTTCCCCATAGTCAAAGTCTAATTTGTCAATCTCCGTTCATGGCCTATTTTTTTGTTTGATTGATCTCCCTTTCATATTCATTCAACCTGAGGCAAAAATGACTAAACAAATACCAGCTAATGGACTGCACCCCCATCAATAACTAAGATTGCACCAAACTCTAAGTGAGTGGCTCATCATGAGACCTTGTTGGGAGATCTGTCTTTAGGGAAAAAATCCCCGATGAAAAAAATGGAATCACTTCTTATATGGACTCATTGAGAATGATTCTAATCTAGTTGATGGCCTATTAGAAGTAAAAGGCACCCTGGTGGTACCAAGTTCAATGCTAGTCAATTTTTATATGTTTTGATGCAACAAGAAGTTATTATTTGTAACAAGCAAGACCACTGAAGCCTCTATAGTTAAAAACTCATCAAATTATCATCACTGAACTGTGCTTTACCAGATAAAATGGGTGGGGTGGGTGGAGGGGAGGGCAGGGAAAGTTGGCTGTTAGAAAGAAAAGAAAACATGAAGATTTCAGCATAAATAGAACAATATGAAGTCATATAAATCTCATTGGAGATACCATAGACATCCCAGATGGGGGACCGATTCCACTAGTAGTATTACTAAATGTAATGCACACAACACAAAACAGATGGTTCATCATAGCATGATCATATGAGTCTTTTTACTCTTCAAAGCATACAGAGTACATAAACACCTTGAGCAGCAGTGCCAAAACCCAACAAGATCATTTTAGACATTATCACTCTCAAGGCAACCAAGCAGATTTTCTTTCAGCTTTATTCCCAACATTTGACAAGTTACCAATTTTATTGCTAGAACTAGAAAACAATTTGGTCAGCCTAAGATCCATCCCAGCAAGCAATTACAGGATGGATGCAGGAAGTACCTTTCTTTAAGAAGAAAGGCATATAACATTGCAGAGGTTGGTTAACATAGCATCAGCAGGGGAGAGGGACTGCAATTCTCGAAGTTTGGTCAAACAAAAACTTGCCAACAGAAAAAGAAAGGTAGCTCTCACAGTCAATAACAAAAAGTTTAATGATCCAAAGCATTTTGCATTCTCACCTGCCCCCTGGGTTTATTGTCTCTATGGACCTCCAAATCTTTAACAAGTTTCAACCAAACACCCTTCACTTTACCGGGCTGAAGTTCGCTTAGCTGTATTTGAGCACACCCAATGAGCTCAGATGTCTGAACCCCCTCATCATCATAAACTTTCACCACCAAATGTTGAGTGGATGCATCTTCAACAATAAATTCATAGTGTTCGTTCCAGATTGGGTTTAGATCATTATTCTGAATAAAAAATATGGAATCTCTTTTAAACCCAAGTGACGAAAACAGGAATTAAGGAAAATGCAAAAGAACTTACAACTATTTTGCTACGTTTCATTCTGTCTGGTAATGGTCGTACATATAACACAGCATAGGGATCTGACTTTCCAATGATATCTTTATTTGTCAGCTCCTTTGCTTGCACAAGCTTCACCTCTAATATCCCAACAGACTTCAACTCCAGGTCACTAAACAATAAAAGCACCAACTGTTAGACCAAAGAAAGTCACAACATGAATCAATGAGCAAAGACTACCACTATCTCCCTCTCTCTCTCTCTCTCTCTCTCCATTAGCCACCTAATGCATGCATAACAAGGCACTAAGGTAGCTAGTTGATAATGATAATAATCAATGAGCATAGTCCACATTTCCTTTCCTTTCTCCCTCTTGCCACCTTGATATAGTCACCCAGGCACATGCCAAGGTTTCTGATCAATGATAAAAATGATCATCAATGAGCAAAGACCACCCCCAGTCATTTAGAGGCGTCAGCATGCATACCCATTGAGTTCATGACATGCACAACCATACCACAGATAACTACAAGAATAATCACAATTGCCAAAAGTTTAGCTCATATCCTTGTCCATATGAAGGCCTACCTGTAATCCCCAGGCAAAATAGGTACAACTTTTCGAGCAGGCCACATAAGAGTATCTTCTATAGCATCCCGTATTGTACTCTGTATAAACATATATACCTCTTCGTTACACAGATTTTTTACAATGCAAATCCCAACGATGTGTATGTAAGATACACCTCCTCAGTGCTAAGCTCAAGTGCAAGTTGTCAACTAGAGCATGAAACATAGTTATATAATTTTTGTGAATCACAATTGATTTCTTGCATGAATAATTGGGAGGATGTGTTGAACTATAAGTCTATAAGCCTAATATCCACATCTGGGACCAGATGTTATCAGAACATCCGAAACCTCAATATGATAACAATGGACATGATATTTTAAGACATACAGTACCAGCTTTTCAAGTAGATTTTTTGGGGAGGGAAGAGAAGGGGGGGGGCAAAGTTACAACTTTTGGTGTCTGATTGGACTGGTCAAACTTAAATATGACAGGCCTAGAACTCATTTAAAATTTTCTCCATACGCTCTAGTATTTTGTTTATAATTTCATTCTCAAGAACAAAAAACTCATAGAAGTCAGATAATATATCAGCACTTGATGATAAAAAAATAGTCTGGTAAAATGGCAACAATAGTGACACGTGATGGAATTTTCTCAAACCTCTATTGAATCTTGGAGCCCAGGAACTGTTGATATGTCACCACCAACAACTTTAAGTGTAAAATCCAAATTTTTCTGCAAGGGAAATTTGAATAATCACAAAACCATATGCATTGTGAGTGTGTGTGTGTGAGAGAGAGAGAGAGAGATTGAAAACTCCAAAAGATAAAAAGTCATCTAATATGCATAATTTATGCGTATATATCCTTTCTACTTTCAATATCTTATAGGATGGTTACAGAAAGACGTGGCACCTTTTCTCTTAGAGAACAACAAACAGCTCCAAAGCACGGAAACTCCTCAACCAATGGCTTGAAAATCAATCTGAAAACCCCCGTGAATCCGATATTTTTCACCTAAACAGAATAAAGAAAGCATCAAAATTATAATCAAAGCATTCAGGGAGAAAGCTCAAGAAGATACACTTGAGTGTTTTCAGAGGAAGTCACGCTTCCCAGAGAAGCTGAAGTTTCCAATGAAATGGAGCTACAATTATTTTTCACTTCCTCACCACATTCAAATAGGAGAGAAAATATATCATTACCTAAAAGTTTGTACTTAATTTCTACTTTTGAGAAATCCCATCCTAGATTAATTTCCATACAAAAATTAGAAAAACATTACCTGCACCGGAAGTCCAACACCAAGTTTAGTTTTAATATCCAGTATTATACTTGGGTTCCCATCCCAGTTCATCTCCAACTCCATGGTGACACCATCTTGGTCTCCATTTTCAATAATTGAAACTCCTAAAGGATAAAATTGATACATAAGAACCTCAAGCTAAATATTTAAGTTTGAAGCGGAAGAAGATAAATAGAGGTACTGTAGAGCAAAAGACTATTCTTTTCTATATAATAGATCGTTACTCTTTCTTCTTAACTTACCAAAAGCGGTACTTAAAAAGGAATTAAATACCGCTTATGGCAAGTTAATAAGAAGAGGAGTACTACGTGTTTTTACAGTTTTACTTACAAGACACGTTTTACTAGTTTTCTTTTAAAATTCAAATTTTGAATTTCAAATTTCATGATTTTCAGCATATTGAGATGTGGAAAAGTAAGTTTTCTTATAAGTTCTTCTAAAGTGTATTTAGCGTTTTCCTAATAGAAAGGATCATAAGGTTTCTAGCAATAAGCTCTGTTGCATTAACCAAATGCAATCGAACTAGTAATTACAAACGGAAACAGGATTCTGCATGCATTATACACACACACACTTCAAAAGCATAAATTAAATTAAAAATTAGTACGGCGAATGTAGGTAATTAACCTGTAAATTGTGGTGGCACAGTACCGAGAGTGAACTTGGAAAATTTGAGCGAGGACAGTATAATCGGTCTATATTGTTCCAGAACCGGTTCAACCGAAGTCTTTATCAGCTCAGACGCTGCCTACAATCACGAAGTTCATCTTCTAAATCACCAATTCACCATTACTCAAAACACAAAACTCGTATTAATCTTTTCTTTTCAACTAGATACAAACAACGTTACCTCATTAACATAAGGCCAGATCTTTTTGAGATGAAGATTAAGCCAATTCAACTGTACCCCAAAATAAAATAAAATAAAATAAAGTGAACCCACAAAAATGTCAGACTCTAGATGATTATGTAAGAGACTCGGAAAATATGAAGAGTGAGAGCTCAACTTCTGGCGCTGAGAGAAGACGACCCAGGAAGGGTAGTGATCTGGAGTGAGGATCTTTCTGGAATCTTCGACGGTCATCCTCGCAAAAGCGGCAATGGTGGTGGCCAATGCGGACCGGCGCTTTGATCGGACGATCTCACACCGGGCGAAGCCGACTATCAGCGCTAGTCCCATGGCAATTCCAAGTATCAGCCCCACAAAGAACCCCATTTTTGCTCTTCTTCTTCTTCTTCTTCTTCTTCTTCTTCTTCTTCTTCACTCGCTGTGGGAGATCAGAGTAGCAAAAGAGTTGTGCCGGATAAAGAAGAACCAGTGCCAGATTAGAGTTGAAAGTCCATACGTATTAACATTGTTATCAAAGATCCCGCTTTTATTTCTTCTGCTGCTGCTTTTTGAGTGTCGGAACTCTCATACATAGTAGTGATAGTACGCGTAAAAAGAGCTTTTACCGACAAAACACTCTTTAGTTTGATTGTTGCCGTTGGAGGCAGACCTCTGACCATTTAAATGAAAATCTCCACGTGTCGGCTCATTTGGGTTGGACGTAGATTTTTAGCTCAACTGTCAACACCTACCTCCCTCTCTCCCTCTGATCCATAGTCTTGCTGCCATGCAAGCCCACGGGCCACGCCACTTAGAAGCTATGTTACGTAAATTATTAAAATATATATAAATTCAAAATAAAATAATGTTTTAAAATATAAAAATAAAAATATTGATCTCTTATACACAGAAGTGAAATCAAAATTATATATTTAAGGAGTGATCGATAAAATGTGTGATATATATAAATTTTAAAAAGATATGATAGAAGTATCACATTTTTTCGTTGTCGAATTCTCTAAATGTATTACTCTTCGAATTATTTACGTCTTTTTAAAAAAAAATTTAATTTTTTTACTTACTCGTATTATTTTTTGATTTAAAAAAAAATTATAGATTAAGAATAAACATAAAAAATTTCTAATAACTACTGATATACCGATATACCGATGTTAGATTGTTAACAAACTATATCTCATAATCATACAATCAAGTTAGAGTGAAACTATATAAGTAAGTATAATTAATCAATTTTGACAATCATATAAATTTATAACCATATTTTTTTTAGAATTAGACTGTTAAAGTAATTATGAGACTAGGTAAGTTAAAATTTGAATTTCAATGAAGTTAAAAGTTAGAATAAAATTATATGTGTATTGACATTTGGGAGAATAATTTTAATAAAAATTTGGAGGGGTAATTTTTAATTTTTTTATAATTTGAGGGATAATTTAATATTATATATATATGTGTAAATAGATATACTTATATATTATATATGAATTTTTTGAAGAATTTGGGGGCTCCCAAGTGGGTCCGCCCTGCTTATATATTTGTTTTCTTAAATTTTTTATATTTTTAATAAATTATGTGGCACCACGTGGTAATGTCACATAACTTATTATTATTATGTGAGTGATATAAAGAAGACATAGTAGCATCTATCCTCTATAAATGTAAATAATTCTTATAGATAAGATTTCTTTTAAATGACATTTTGAGAAACTACTGAAGAATCACATTTTGAAATATTTCATTTAAAAGCTTTTATATTCTTGATTGTTAACTTCAAATTTTATTTTATTCTATTTTACAAAAGAGTTGACTTAGGATTATTAATTGTTATTTTATTTTTATTATATAAAAAAAAAAAAAGTGAAGATTTTGAGTAGAAAAGGTGGGAGAAGTGAGAACAATGTGTAATATTGCAGAGCCAGGGCAATTGGAGCTTGGGCTCCAGTCCTGGAAACAAAGTCTGAAAATGCTGCGTTTTGGGTTTTAATAGACTGTAGATTACGGGCTTGCTCGGCCTTTGGGAACAGAGTCAACAGTAATGATTTAGAATAACCTTCTGACCCACCTAAAACGACTGTTACAACTTTTGACTTTTGAGTGTCCTTCTCTTTCTCATTTTCGCAATACTTAATGGATGAGAGATGCATGTTGTATTTCAAAATTTTGTGGAATAAAAGTCAAATATTTTAAGTAAAAATATTTTATTAGATTTTTAAAAAATAAGATATATTTTTTAATATAATTTTATTTTAAAAATTATATTAATTTTTGTATTTGAATAACGGTTGAATAAATAACACGATTATATTCAACCACTGATATTGAAGTGTTAGTGCTAGCATTTAGCATATAAGAAGATGAGTAATATTAAGGATAAGTCTCAAATTTTTTATTTGAAAAACTGAATCATATGTCATCATGTGTATATATATATATATATATATATATATATATATATTTCTAAGAAGATCTAACTTCCATCAATTCATACAAAGTCTAGAAAACACGAGAGTTGCGTTCCGTGAACAAGTAGTACATGGACGAGAGAAGGCCACATAATATGCCCGCTTTTAAAATGAACTCAAGCATTAGAGTGACCACATAATGCCATATATCCTAATATTGACAAGTTTCCATTTTCCAAAGCTAAAAACATTCTAACCAAACCAACAAATTGTACTGATAGTTTCTTTTTTGGCTGATTCCAAGAGCAGAAATTGCGTGCCCACATGTAATTCCAACTGTTGAAATTACCTCCCATGCAAAGAGGACATTGTTGGGAAACTTCTTAAGGGATCCGAACTTGTTCGATGGTGGAATTGAGGTTGTCTCTCTTCTGTACTAGAAGTTGATTGAGATTTGATACCAATTTCTTAGTACATAAAAAGACTGGGACCAAATAAACCTTATCAATTCTAAATTGAAATTTTAAAATAAAGTTTTTGTCATGACGTGTGTATAGTGCATCCATTTACCAAACGGTCAACCCCCTTAGGTTTGTTGTTGGGGGCATGGTGTACAGGGAAACTGATAATTCTTATGGGAAGTTCACAACACTGGTTTGTTGTTGGGGGCATGGTGTACAGGGAAACTGATAATTCTTATGGGAAGTTCACAACACTAAGGCTCAATTTAGATCGAAAGATGTATTGAATTTATTATATTTTTTAAATATTCGTACAAAATATAAAAAATAATTTAAAATTTTCAAATTTTAATTTAAAATTTTCAAATCTTGAAATAATAATAATATTAAAAAAATATATTTTAAAAATATTTTATTTAATTTTTAAAATTCATCTTATCTCATCTTACAATCCAAACCAAGCTAATATAATTGCATAAACTGTCTTTTTTATTCAAGTAATGTTTGTTAAAAGTTTTAAATTTGTAAGTTTTGTACGAATTTTTTATAAAAATCATATAGATCTTATTAAAGAAAAGAGAGAGAGAGAGAGAGAGAGAGAATTTCTCACTTTTTATAATATGGTTCACTTTTTGATAAAATAATACTTGAGCAAGATTTATGCCTTTAAAACTTACATATATATCAATTTTCTTTTAAATTTTGATATAAAGGGCTTATATTTAAAACTAAATTCTAAGCATGCTGATAATTACAATGATTTATCTTTTTTATATTTAGAATATGAATAAATCGAGGATTTTATTTTAACAAATTTCTAAAATTTGAATAATCTCATAAAAGAAAATGATACTTACAAAAAATTTTATGTATAAATTGTGCATGAAGTGAGTTATAGTTCATTTTTAGTTGTATTTTGCATTTCAACTTTCTTAATTTTTAGTTTTATTTGTGTTGTGTAAATAATTATTTCTATTTCTATTTCTATTTTTATTTTTAGTTTTAATTAATGTGAGATTATAAACTTGTTCCTATATAATTTCTACGCAGAACCTCTCATAAAATGTCAAAAATATATGATCTGATTGACATAACTCAATCTCTAAAAGAGAGAATTAGAATTCAAAACGCCCCACTCCCAAGTCTCAACTCCCATATATATCAAAAGAATCTCATAAACCGAGTTAAGATTTTATTCTGATACCTTTCTTTCTTTACAATTAAGCCATATGTCTTTCATTTAAAATGTTTTATTTTTTGAGTTATTAAATTGGGGGAGAGAGTACAGGGATGATAAATTATGATTGAGCACAGATTTTGGGCACATCGCGACACAAGAAAAAAAAATTCCTAAAGAACAAAAGGAGGCTTCCTCTAGAATTGCCTAGAAAAAGCCAAAACGGCATGTCTATTTAAAAATTAATAAATAATTAAATAATTTAAAAAAAAAAAATCCTTCATTATTGTCGGCTGATCAAAGCTGCGTTGAATGTAAAGTATTTCTAAGAAAATAAAATAAATGTACTTTCTATTCTAAGTACATATTTTATTAATGGACTTTCATCTGGTGAAAATTGAACAATACACTTGGTTGTTCTAATTATTCTATCATCAAACTCAAAGTAATTGCCGTAATAAAATTAACTTTAAATAAAATTTATGGGATTAATTTTTATTATAATAGACGGGTATAACACGAGGGATTTGAGACCAAATTTATTTTAAATAAAAGATTAATATTATATATGGTTATGCGACCAAATTATACAAGTATTGTGTAATTATTTAAAAAAATTAAGATTTATTATTTTAAAAAATTAATTTTTTCATGAAACTTTTGTATTTATTCATTTTTTTTTAAATAATTATGCGATACTTACGTACTCATTACTGTAACTATTATTTTTTTAATAAAAATTAATTTTTATTTATTACTATTTACAAAACATAATTTATAATTTCTTTCATAATCTAAATACACACAAATAAGAAAATATGTTTTTTACAACAGAATTAATATATAATTAAATTTAAATTGAATAAACCATTATTATCTTTGATCTCACAAGATATTACTCTTTCTCTCTTAAAGTGTCCAACCGCGAGTAAGTGCCATTTCATTCTTAAAAAAATCTCTTTTGTTGTCTCTATGAAAGAGTAATATTATATATAAATAATATTGTGTATTCATATGTATATTTATATATTTTAATCGATTGTTTTTATATTTTATATTTTAAATTTAAATATTTTATTAAATCTATTTTTTCATTTCAAATATTGATATATATATATATGTATCCAATATTTCTTATATTTAAAATTTTTCAAATGAAAACAACGTGATTGGGATACATACGAATTCGATTGGGCCACGTGTATTTTATTTTTAAAAAGACTCATTATTAGGTGAGATAGTGCGCTGTCATATTGATAGTTGGGTTTTTGTTTGAGAGTATTAAGTTTAGAATAATGATAGAGTTATACTTTTTTTTATCACTTATTTATTATTTTTTTTAATTTTTGAATTTTTTTAAAATATTTTTTTACTTAATGATTAAGGAATGAATTATTAATAAAATTCTATTTTTTTAAAAAAATTTTAATCATTAAAGATGTTAAAAAATATATATAAAAGAATATACAAAAAAAAATATATATTATAAATAATAAATAAATAATAAAGTGATGATAACCTATTACTGCTCATAAGTTTAAGCCTCTGTGATTATTGAGTTGGGGGGAAGGATAATTTTGTCCAAAAGTTATCAGCAATTGTATCAACAGTTGTCGTTTGTGCCGCTTTATGCAAGTGTTTCGTGTCGGATTAAAATTCTCTAAACTCTTAATTTTCTAATTTTTAATGTAATTCAGTCATTATTTTTCAAAATTAACGTCAATAATTCAACCACAGTCCATGTCAGCCTTAATTTCAAATATTTAAAGTTTTTACTGTATATATTTAGCATATTGAATTTGGGACAAGTTCCTCAACACAACTTTATTTGTTTTGAGAGATAAAATTAAAATTAAAAATTAATATTAAATTTTTTTTTTAATTTTAAATAAAATTAATATTAAAAAAATATATTGCAACAATTTTTTTTTAAATTTTTATCTTATCATATTTCATTTTATCTCATTTCTAAAAATAAATCAGGCCTAAAATTAAAATAAATAATTGAGAATTTAAATGCTTAAAGGTATTTTTTTAACATTTTTTTTAAATAAGTATGTTTGGTAAATATAAACACATAAAGAAAACTGAAAGTCCACTTTAAAAAAAAAAAAAAACTAAATTCATAATAGAGCTCTATAATTAAAGTGCTACTGTGAAAGTTTTTATCTCTTGTCACAATTCAAAAGAAACATTTTGAAAAATCCGTCCAACACGTTATCTAAAATATTATATGTGCAGTAATTTTTGTATAGTTTTTTTTTATATATTTTATTAATGTAATTGATTGTATCACAATTTAAAATATAAAATAAATATTTTGACTAATTATCTAAGTAAAATGTTAAAAAAATATACAAAAATGATTATATGTAATAAAACTCTATTCTAAATGGTCTTGACATGAAAAGAATTGCAAGAGACTTTCCTAATGTCTATTTCAAGTTTAGTTTAATAAAATTCACAAATGAAAAAAGGGGAAATAGTGACATGAACGTACTAACCAGTATTAGATTCCATACTCCAGAAAATGATGATTTTCTTTTTCAGTTTTACAAGGGTTATTCAAATTACACTTTTAAGGTTTGAATCCTATTTGTCATTTTATGCAAATAATTTATTGGAATCATCAAAATAAGACTGACAAAGTTTCCCTTAAATTATGTCTAAAATGTATATATAAATAGTAATATTATATATAATTATGAAGTGTATAAATATCATATATTTATTTTAAAAAAATAAATTTTATTATTGAAAAGCAAATTTTTTATATAAATTTTATGTTTATTTTTTAAAAAATAATGACATCATATTTACGCACACTACACATCATTTATATCCTAAATAAAATAAAAGGTTAGAAGTCACCTACGATCGTTCCAGTCTTTTGATTACGATAGATTGCGTTTGGGTTTAGAATATTAAAAAGTATTAAATAATAATAAAATATAATAACAGAATATTAATAATAAAAAATATTAAAAAATATTAAAAATTAATAATAATAATAGAATATTAAAAAATATTGAAGAAGATTTGAGTGTCAAACCTACTCTAAAATGCCCTAAAAGGAGTCCCAAATCGGAAGTTTCCTCCCGTCTTTGTCCGAGTACAAACATTTACGTTTAAAAACACAACTGATGTGATTTATTATTATTATTATTATTATTATTATTATTTTAAAAATAATAGCAAATTTGTCTTGCCCTTTTCTTTTTCCTCACCAAATGGATAAACACGACATAAAATTCTGTCGTCTGCTGCCTACCCTACTCTCCTTTCCATTCCTTTTTTTTTTTTCTTTCCATAAATTTTAGATTTGTGCTTTGAAAAATAAATATATTTGTTTTTTATTTTCTTTAGATTTCGAAAATGACAGTCTATAAAATAAATTAAAATTTCTTGTTATTATTAGATATTGATTTGATTGAATTTTTAGATTAAATTAGAATAATGAATTGAGATTATAGTTAAAAATTGGACAAAATAATATTATTTTTATTATTATGAATTTAAAATTTAACTATTGATTATATTTTATAAATAAATTTGTAAAAATTATAATATTTAAATAATATATCAGATGAATTAAAAATATTTCTCAATCTAAATTGAACAATCTCGTGATGAAATATTTATTGACAATATGTCGCAATAAACATTAATGAATCTGCCAAATTAATGAATCGGCTCCATATGAACAGATATTTGGTAATTGGGTAAAAATAAGACTACTAGTTTTTACTCAATAATTAAAAAGTAATATTAGTAAAATTCTATTTTCAAATAATTAAAAATACTTGAGAAAATAGAATAATATAACTAATAACGTAACGGTACACTCAACCATAAACGTTGGACAGCTCAAAAGCATGATCCTTCATTGTCAAAGGGTGCTGGCATGCTGCTCAACTTATTCGGTTAATTTTACTTTTTGAGAAATCATATTTATAATTAGAAGATGCGTAAATATTGTGTATTTATTTTAAAATAAATAAAAAAATAATATTACATAAAAGTAATTTTACATACTAATATATTCTTATTGATTAATCATATTTTTTATTTTAAAATTTAAATTTATGATCATATTTGTACGTAAAATTACTATAACTATTATTTTTTTATAAATTTTTTTTATAATCTCTAACCTCCTCTACATACTATATTTTTTTAATTTTTTTATTAAATATTTAATACATAAATAATAAATAAAAAGTATTAATTAATTTAAAAAGAATAAACTTAAAAAATATTAAAAAATATTTAAAATAATATAATATATGGAGGAGGTTGAAGTTGTATACAACTTTCCAAAAATATCGAAAAATACTAGGGAAGTCTTTTAAATTTATGTTCAATTTTCTTCTGAGCAAAGACATCCGTACAACAGATTTATAATATTTTTATATTTTTTAGTGTTATAGATTTTTTTTTTATTTTCTTTTAGGTATTTTTTTTAATATTCTTAATTATTAAAAAATAAAATAAAAAATAATTTTATTAATAATATTTACATCCTTAATCATTAAGTAAAATTAAAAATTTTAAAGAAAAATTAAATACAAAAAAGTTATAAATAAATTGTAAAAGGGTAGTAATTATATCATTTCTCATTTCTTATTTATGTATTTTGATTTTTTTATTGATTTTTACTTAATAATTAAAAATTTGTATTAGTAAAATTATATTTTCAAATAATTAAAAATACTTGAAAAAATAAAATAATTAAATATGATTTCTCAAAAAGTAAAATGGTCCATAAACGTTGGACAGCTCAAAAGCATGATCCTTCTTTATCAATGGGTGCTGCCCAACTTATTCGGTAAATTTTACTTTTTGAGAAATCCTATTTATAATTAGAAGATGCGTAAATATTATGTATTTATTTTAAAATAAATTAAAAAAAATATTACATACAAATAATTTTACACACTAATATATTCTTATTTATTAATCATATCTTTTATTTTAAAAATTAAATTTCTGATTATATTTGCACGTAAAATTATTTATAACTAGTTTTTTTCATAAATATAAAGTATATATAAAAAATTAGTTTTAATATTAAATTTTACTATTTTTCTAAAAATTATAATATTTATACAATGATATAATATTTTTTTATTTTTTAATGTTAAAAAAATATACAAATTCATTTATAGTATTTTTTTTTTAATATTTAAAGAAACAAAAATAACTACATAAACAGGTAAAGTCAAAATATCAGTTCCTGCGGCTTTTTATAGTCCCCCCCACATTCACATAAAGTCAGTGGCGTGTCTCTTGTACTTCTTGGTTTTTTTTTTTTTTTAATCTTTTTGGTACCATTATTAATAATTTTATTTTTCAAGAAAAAGTTTTGAAAATATAATTTCAGGAATTATTATTGGACCACTCAAAATCACAATTTGAGTGCGTGATTTTCACTTGAGATAACGTAATTTGGCTTTCGCAGCCAAGCTCAAACCTTAATTATATTCTACAATTTTTTATTTTATTTCATCGAGTATATTTATTTTAAACCTTGATTATTATTTTTAAACTTAAACTAACAATTTGTCAAGTCAATATCTATTAATATTAAGTTTAGAGCAATGCTACGTATAGTTTAAAAAGTTTGACTCCTTTACAATCCAAATAATAAATAAATAAAAAATCTCTATTTTAAAATAAAATTGATTAAAACACTTTTATTTAAAAAGAAGAAATTTTAAAAAATTAAAAAATTTATTTTATTTAGTTATAAAAATAGAGCGTTTCTATGTCAATTACAATACAGTTTATCAAATATGGACTGTAAAAAGAATTATTCTTAAATTTATCTTTTAAATTAAATAATTTAACATAAATATTTTACTAAATTTGTACTTTATGCCCACTTAAGCATTGAAATTTTCTTTTTAAAAAACCATTATTAAAAAAATTCAAGATATGGAGAAGTGTTAGTTTCTAAATGATGGGAGACATGTGGTAGAGTGGAGTCTCTATGAGAACAAGATTAAAGAGAAAAAATGAGAGTTATTATATGCATCATTTAAAGGTCGTTATATTCTTAATGGGGAGTGAAAGTAAAATTAAATTTCGAGCGCTATCGATCACATATTATTAATAGAACAGTACCATCATCCTATTCACATCTAATTTGTCCTGTTCTCCACTTTGTTTTTTTGCTAATAAATAATAAAAATAAAATTTAACATTATTCGGATGCATGTGATTACCAAACACTGGCATCACTCGTTACCACTTTAATTATTAAAAAAAAAAAATTAGAATTTTATTTGGGCAGTGCTCGGGTCCAAATTTTGGGACCTAATTTTGCGTCTCCATCTCCTCTTTATTTTTAGGTTTTTTTTATAATTAAATAAGTTTTTAAATGATATTGCAGTTTTTTTCTATTTTTAAAAAATATTTTAAAATATTAAAAAAATCATATAAAATTTTTTTATAAAATTTTTTAACATCTTAAATTTTTTTTAAAATATTAAAAAATCATAATATTATTTAAAAATATTTATTTAATTATAAAATTTAAAAAAAAAATGGGATCCCAAAATCTGGATGAATAGCACTTTTTATTTCATTTTGTCACAAACACAACCCACCTTCGTCTCAGAACGTGAGAGGTTGAAACCCCGAATCAGCTTTGACCCTCTCTCTCTATCTCTCTCTCTCTCTGTGTGTCTGTGTCTGTTCAGAGCAGAATCCAGATGGTGTTCAACTGAATCACTCTCTCTAAGAAGCATGACCAGCGTCATCATCAGCACGGAGGATCCCAATGCCGACCGAGAGGATTCCATCGCCGTCCCCTTGCTCTCCGGCCTACGATCCGTCCCCAACTCCTCCTCCCAAGTCGCCATCGTCGGCGTCAATGTCTGTCCGATCGAGAGCCTCGATTACGAGTATGGTCCAAGCACTTCTTCTTCTTCTTCGAAATGGGTAAATCGTGATTGCTTGATAAAATGTTTTTTTTTTTACTTGAAAAATGACAAAATTGCAGGATATTCGAGAATGAACTATTCAAGCAGGACTGGAGGAGCCGGGGAAAGTTGCAGATTTTCCAATACACGTTTATGAAGTGGCTCTTGTGCTTCCTCATCGGTTTGATTGTCAGCCTCGTCGGCTTTTGCAATAACCTCGCCGTCGAGAATCTCGCCGGCATGAAGTTCGTCGTCACTTCTAACATGATGTTGGAGAGAAGGTATTATATAATTTCACTCTGAATTTTTCACTTTGGTTCTGATTGGCTCGGTGGAAACTGTTAAATTTTCTTGAGACAAATAAAAGAGAAATGTTTGTTGAAAAATGGCTCTCTTTTTGTTTTGTTGAGCTCTGGGGAAGCTATTGATGGGTTCGGGAAATGTCTTGGCAGGTATGGAATGGCATTTCTTGTATTTGCGGTGTCTAATTTCGTTCTGACTCTGTTTGCGTCTATAATTACGGCTTTTATAGCGCCTGCGGCTGCCGGCTCGGGTATTCCGGAAGTGAAAGCATACCTGAACGGCGTGGATGCGCCTGGAATATTTACGTTACGGACTTTGGTTGTTAAGGTAGGGAATTTTTTATGTTTCTGATATTTATCTAGTATTTTGGATTCTGAGGCTTGCTTTCCTTTCCTTTCCTTTCCTTTCCTTTTACAATAAGACCGGATGCATGGGATTGCTAAATTAGTTTTTTTTTTTTTTTTTAATATTATCTGATAAACGCAAGTCGAGGTATTTTAAGTTTTTCCTACTTTCTTGATCAGCTACTCCGTGATATTTATAGCATATGACATTTTCTAATACGAATCTACTAAATAGATAAGAAGAATTTCTCCAATGCTAATCTTGAATCAGCTACTTGTGTTCGAGGTGTTGACTGTGATGATCCTTCTAATATTAATAAGTTAAACCTTTAAACTTTAACAAAAAAAGGCATTCGGTATGTTGCATCTCTACAACCTAAGTGTTGGCCTGCTGTTTGATACTTTGATTAGCTTTGAAACTCAAGTCGCCTACTTTCAGTTGAAGATATGGAATTACCACTCTTACCAATATAGCATTCTTCTACAGATATCGAGTTAAAATGTTGCCAACCATCAGGCAGTTGAATGCTCGAGTGTTTAAAAAAATCAAAGACATTTGGCGAGCTCAATACGTTTCTTGCAGATATCATATAATCCTTGTTTTGGAGAATGGTGAAAATGTCTTATTTTTTCTTTCTGCTCAATGAACAGATAGTCGGCAGCATTTCCGCTGTATCATCGTCTCTTCTTGTGGGAAAGGCAGGTCCCATGGTCCATACTGGTGCATGTATAGCATCATTGCTAGGTCAGGGTGGGTCAAAGAAATATGGTTTAACATGGGGATGGTTACGCTTTTTCAAGAATGACCGAGACCGAAGAGATCTTGTAACATGTGGATCAGCAGCTGGAATTGCTGCCGCTTTCCGTGCCCCTGTTGGTGGTGTGCTGTTTGCTCTTGAAGAGATGGCATCTTGGTATTTTAACATATTTATCTGATCTTGTTTGTTCTGTACATCATAGTAATTTAAAGTATCTCAATTTTTCACGTGGCAATCGGATCTGGTGCAAAACCTTGAATTTAACAATTCTATAGCAGTGCTCACTATTTATTTTATTTTTATTTTTTGTTTATAAATGGAATGAAGCCTATATATCACTATATATGTGCAAACATTTCAGACATGAATGTCAAATATTTATGCTCAAATACTCCCTTTTGGGGAGTTACACTTATTTTATTTTAGTTTAAAGCAATAAAAAGAAGAGCTTGTTATCTTTTTCTGTACTTCAGAGCTTTTCCTGCATTATATATGGCAAGGTGATGGCTTTTCACATCATTGACAACGCACAGAGTTAGCCCTCTCCCATCTTGATGAAGCTAGTATTTGATCCCTAAGGTCTCTATTAAGACCCCTTAAAGGCTTTAGTAGCAAGCTGGTAGCCCCTTCTGGAGTGATTTTTTTTATCTGTTTGCTTTTTTTGGTATACATGCATAGATGAGTGTTCACAACATGACCAAGCTAGCAGTAAGTATGCTAATTGTTTTGTCACGTGCGCTGTTCATGGCCTCATCATCTTGTCCTAATTCATGCCAAAATGTCTATTTGTTGTTCAAGTTGTATGTGTTGGTGGAGCTTAAAGGGTTAAAATGCCAAAATTAAAGCATCCTTATTCCATAAATACTCAGCACCGAGTTCTGTTCTACAGGTGGAGAAGTGCCCTTCTGTGGAGATCTTTCTTCACAACAGCTGTTGTGGCACTTGTACTCCGTGCTTTCATTGATCTTTGTTTAAGTGGAAAATGTGGGCTCTTTGGTACAGGGGGGCTGATAATGTTTGATGTCTACTCAGAATCTGTTTCATATCATCTTGTGGATGTGCCTCCTGTGCTTGCCCTTGGAGTTGTAGGGGGCATATTGGGAAGTTTATATAATTTTCTTCTAGAGAAGGTTCTCCGCATTTACAATCTCATAAATGAGTAAGCCGCCCTTTTCAGATTTGTGATGTGCACAATATTTTTAGTGTTATAAAATGTTGTGGCAACATATTATCTGAAATCACTTTTATATTTTGACTTTTTTCAGAAAAAGCATTGGTTACAAAATTTGTCTTGCTTGTACGATCTCCATTTTCACATCTTGTCTTCTCTTTGGATTACCATGGCTTGCAACTTGCCGACCTTGTCCAGCTGATGCATCTGAGGCCTGCCCTACAATAGGCCGCTCTGGTAACTACAAGAAGTTCCAATGCCCCAATGGTTACTATAACGATCTTGCCAGCCTCATTTTTAACACAAATGATGATGCTATTAGAAATCTTTTTAGTAAAGGCACCAATGATGAGTTCCAACACTCCTCAATTCTCATATTCTTTTTTACTTGCTTTTTTTTAAGCATCTTTAGCTATGGGGTGGTTGCTCCTGCTGGTCTTTTTGTACCTGTTATTGTTACTGGTGCATCCTATGGACGATTTGTTGGAATGTTAGTTGGCCCACACTCAAATCTTAACCACGGACTTTATGCTGTGCTGGGTGCCGCCTCCTTACTTGGTGGGTCTATGAGAATGACAGTTTCTCTCTGTGTAATTATCCTAGAACTGACCAATAATCTGCTATTGCTGCCATTAATAATGCTGGTACTTCTTGTCTCCAAGACTGTAGCCGATGCTTTCAATGGAAATATCTATGACCTTATCATGAAAGCAAAGGGATTTCCTTACCTTGAAACTCATGCTGAGCCATATATGAGGCAGCTGTCAGTAGGTGACGTGGTCACAGGCCCGCTTCAGCTCTTTCATGGCATTGAGAAGGTTGGTAATATAGTTCATGTTCTTAGGACTACAAGGCACAACGGCTTCCCTATAATTGATGAGCCTCCGCGTCCTGAGTGCCCAGTTTTGTTTGGTATAATCCTACGGGCTCACCTTGTTACATTGTTAAAGAAGAAAGCTTTCTTGTCCACCCCAGACTTGGCAGGAGACTCCAACGTCTCTAAGCAGTTTTCAGCAGGGGATTTTGCAAAGAGGGGTTCAGGCAATGAAGAAAAGATAGAAGATATAGATTTATCTGAGGAAGAAATGGAAATGTTCATAGATTTACATCCTTTTACTAATGCTTCACCTTATACTGTTGTGGAGACAATGTCCCTAGCAAAGGCTCTCTTACTTTTCCGAGAAGTCGGTTTAAGGCACCTGCTGGTGGTTCCCAAGATCTCTAGTGTAAGTAATTGTGTTATATTGTTTGCCCAACCAATTTTACACCTATCATGGGTGATTACGTGTTCTGAGACACAGGTTACAAGTTTTTGATCTAGACAAAGTTATAGTGTAATCAATGCACACACATAGGGCTCTAGCACAACTTTGATGCTTTTCTGCTCACTCAACCTTGGTCATGTACTGCTACATTATTTCCTTCCGTTTTAGTCCTTACGCATGAATATTTTTCCATTAAGCATATGCATCTTAATTTATGCCATGTTTGAATAATATGCCGATTGTTGTCTCTTACCCAAAAAATTGAAGAGTTTGTCTTCCACGGCCAATTTAGATTTTTTTGGAATAGATTTTTCAAGAAAATTAAGTTTTTTCCTCTTGTCACTGTAGCTTGCTTATTTATCCATCTACTTCCATTCATTTCTGGTGCTAATAATTTATTCATCTAGTATTTTCCATTTAAATTTAATGCTACTGCCCGTTTTGGCTGATACAATGCATTGTAGGGACTACACCATTAGAGCTGTTATTATTGCTTATTAGGTCCAGAGGAATAATCACTTCTTAGTTATCACAATTTCCACTGAAGCATTTCACTTGCTATCCGCATCTAAATGCCTTGTTTCTCAATTGCAGAGATCCCCTGTGGTGGGCATATTGACAAGGCACGATTTCATGCCGGAGCACATATTAAGTTTGCACCCTATGCTGGTAAGGAGCCGGTGGAAAAGATTACGAATCCGGTTCCCACCTCTGAGTAAATTATTTTAGAGCACCTCAGCAAGCATTGAAGCTTAATTATGAGATTAAGTTAGTAAATAGTCTTACTAGAGATGCTCAGATTACATAATTAAATGAGGACCGGCTTTGATTTCTTCTTTTTCACAAAAATCTTTTCAAAATTTAGAGCTGAAGAGGGGCAGATGAGGACAAATAATGTTTTGTGTTATATCATCAAATCTTATACATTAGATGATGCAATGAACGAAGTGTATGCTTCATGAACCATTAGTTTTGATAATTCTCAATGTTACAGGAAAAATAAATTATGAATGCCCACTTTTGGGAAGTTTTTATCTTCTAGAGGTTAGAGCATTATCCGGATTCCGGATGATGAGTTATGCAGCAACATTGCATAATGATCCCAAGAGTTGAGAATATTGGCATGCAGGTGAAATATAGGGCCACCTGCAGGTTGATAGGATAAAGTGCACTTTTTTTTCTCTTTTTTTTTTTTATAACTTTTATTTTCAATTTTGATTCTTGATGAAGGTTACTGTTGGCACATTAGTAAATCTGACGAAGTTCCTTTCATCATTTAAGATTAAAGTTAAAAATTAAAATAAAATATTACTACGAAAGATATTTTTAATATTATTTTTATTATAAGATTTATGTAATTAAATTATATATTTTATTTTATATAAAAATTTAAAAAAATTATAATGATATGAAATGAACCCATCTTCTCGTTTCCACCGCCTGCTTTTCCATGGAAAGTAACTCCATGACACCATTCTCGATTCCTACATGACATCAGTGCAAAGGTCAGGAGAAACATTGCTGGATTTGGTTGTAAAGACTCCATGTACTATGAGTTTAACTCAATTTAATCTATTTTTAAATTAAATCTAACATTTAAATACTACACTCTTAAATTATTAAACTCATCTCAACTTAAAACTTTTTTATATATAAAATCTACAACATTTTTAAATTTAATATTAATTTACTATTTTCACATGAGATCCCACAACTTTTTTTAACTTCGCATAAATATATTTAAACATCTTAACATCCAAACACATTTAAACTCATCTCAAATAAATTTCATAAAATTCATTTTACCATCCTAATTCACTATTATTCATGCAAAAAAAAAAAAAAAAAAACTCAACTCAACTTAACTGAACTTAATATTTAAACACTTAATACATTATCGATTCGACATGACAACATGGCAAAGTTCAAGAAGCAAATGCCTTTCCCATTTCCTTTTGATGCTTGTCCTAATGAGGCACCGCTTTGAGATGAGACGTTGAAAAACAATAAACATCTTCGTATGTGTTCAAGAATTAAGAATAAAGCAAAGAACAAAAAAGTAAGATTTGTTCAAAGGAAAAATCTGCTTCGCCGTGTGAACGCTGAAGAAAACACAATTGATTTACAAATGACAACTCCCGAATTGCAATCAATGCCCTCTCCTTGCACTCTTAACATAGTCTGCCCTTATTGCCCACAACTGTTCTCCCACTGATTTCATGTCTGGGCGATCAGCTCGAGTCGGTGCCGCACAGTGGAATGCTAAAGAAAACATTTTTGCAAGTACCTCTGAATCGACGACTTCCTCCATCAAAGGATCCACCAATTCCGCCACACTTCCTTCATGGTACTTATTAAAGGCCTGAACATTATGAAATCCATTGAGAACTTTAACGATGGAATGTTAGCAGTAACTTTAATATGCATGGAAAGCATAACTGAGCAAGAAAGTAACAATAAAAGTGACATCGGTACCCTGCATTGGCGTTATGAGAGAATCAAGCCAACATCTGAAATAACGTAGGACCAAATCAAGACTCCCAATGGAAATATAATATCTACATTTCCTAAAGTCTTGGTAATCTCACTCCAGCCAACATTAATAGATTTAACTGGTTAAGGTTGGGTGGAAGGCTGACAATAATAAATAGAAAAATGATACTTACAGTCGTGAATGCGTAAACATCAAGCAATCACTTTAAAAAAAAATAATAAATACGGGATCCACATGAACAAAACTAATTTTTTAATAGTGGACTCCGCTCTTTTTCAAAATGATTGCACGACGTTTGCACACTCCATGATTGTATGTAGCATTATTCTAATAAATATGGCAAAGAGATAGGACTTTGGCCTCATCAATTCCACATTGCAGCCTGGGTTACACCTGCACCAAGAATCATTTGATAGAGGCATGGTCATGTAATTTTGGCGTTTCACAAGATACACTCCATCATATTGGCGTAGTGTTTCACATGTATTAATTGTTATCCCACGTTCTGAGAGTAACATGGGGTTCCACAGTACTTGATAAGTATCCACAATTGCCTCAAAGTATTTTTTTTTTTTTTTTTTAAGAAAAAAATCTGAATGTAATAGAATACATGCTTACCCATCTAAGTGTCACCCGCTCTTCAGGGGTTTTGCTCAAATCCACAGGACGGTGACCTGTCAGAATCTCTATAAGTAAAATCCCAAATGAGTAAACATCGCTCTTGGTATTGAGTTGATAGGTCCTCATGTACTCAGGATCCAGGTAGCCAACTGTCCCTTTCACTTTAGTAGAAATGTGTGTTTGATCAGATTCCAGTGGACCAAACCTTGCAAATCCGAAATCAGCCACTTTAGCCCTCATGCTCTCTGTCAGAAGAATGTTGGATGATTTGACATCCCGATGGATAATTTGCTTCTCTATAGCAACATGAGCAAAAGATTGGGCCGATTAGTATTACATACATAAAGAAATGACATAGGCTATAGGATATCTATGTCACATGAACACATGAAGGCATCTAAATCACAGACTGAACATTATGCACTGATTGGAATAAAAAATGTTTTCGACAGACTATTATGAGTCATGCACCCAAACGGCAGGTCCGGAAGAGGACCAGAGGAAATAGCTCTAAAGCAGCATGGGGTTTCAAGCATTCATGTTTCTAAATACGAGTCTTTTATCATCATTTATTGTCTACATGATGAATGGAAACCACTGCCTGTGGAAATCATGGCTCCTCAGTGTAATTAATAACTGTACAGGGTGATAGATACAGACCACTACAACCCTCCTAATGATGATGCAGCTGGAGTAAGACAGAGAGAAAAAAAAAGTAACATATAAAGCCATGTATAATGAGATTATCAGCTATGCAAATAATGTCACACCAGACTGAGACTAGGACATTGTGAAGTCTAGTATTCTATGGCAAAAGTATTCTATGGCAAAATTATTCTGGTCGATTCTACTTCTTTGTTGAGAAGATGAAGGAACAGTAAGGACAATGGGGAATGCAGTATAAATTCTAAACTAAATGCTAGGTACCAGCATATTGATGGAGATAAGTTAGGCCATGAGCAACATCGATAGCAATTTCAAGTCGCTGATTGAAATCCAGAATTTTTCTGCGCAAACCTGCCAGTATAGCAGCAAGACAGTTGACATCAACGGGGTTTTATTAAGATATTTGCGAATCTTATGATTACAGTAATCTTACCATCCAAATGTTCCCTTAGTGTACCGTTTGGCACATACTCTGTGATGATTAGGCATTCATTTCCTCTGTCGATATAACCTAGCAATTTGACTAGACTCCGGTGATCAATTTTGGCCAGAAGGTCAACTTCACTACTGAATTCTCTTTGCAGACTCTCAAAGAGTTCCTACACAAGTATTTCATGTTAACACAAAGAAACTCCTTTAGAATGATAAATTGAATAATTAGATAGAGCTGATGACGTGAGACTTAACAATTGAAATCCCTTTAAGCAAAGCCAGCTTGAACTTAAAAGTGACATTGGCACTGAGCAAAAATCAACACAAATTTTCATGGCATCGAGACAAGACCTTGCAAAACTACTCAAAAGAACCCATTGCTAAACTACTCATACATCTGGCTCTCATAGCCCAACTGCAAAGAATATCCCATTGCATGATGTTTCCTTCATTTTAACCTTTATTTCTGGGCAACGAAAATCTGATTTCTTAATTCATGCTGATATCAAGTTCTTCCATAGGCTGGAGACAACTATGCAGTTCTAATCAGAAGGCGGTTGTTCTCTTGATCTGAATGCTCTACCACGTTAAATAGTTTAAAGTTCAACACAATTTCTTCTTGATTTCCCAGAATGTAAGTTCTACCATTAATATCAGACTTTGAAGTTTCTTATTTACCAAAGATGGAATTGAATAAGTGGTATATTTGACAAAATTTAATGGAACCAATGCTACCTTCTTTGCCCGCTTTATGGCAACCACCTGGCCGTCTTCTAGCTGGGCTCTGTAGACAGATCCAAATCCTCCTTCACCAATTTGTAATGAGGGTGAGAAATTGTCTGTTGCTTTGGTAACCTGGCTCAAAGTGAGATGTAATGGTCCAAGTCTAGTAAGTTTTGGTGACAATGAGAATTTGGAAGGGCTAGGTGGTACTGGTCCTCGGCGCGGACTGGCTGGAATCTTTTCAGAAGTACAAATCACATCAGAAGAAGAAACTGAATCCACTGTAAGAACAAAATATTCGTTAGTTGACTATAGCCTTAAAAAGTAAGGAAGAGCACTTCATTAGATCAAGCTAGCCAAGCTAGAACAACGTGGAGAACAATACAATAATTGCAGAACACTGAAAATAATACGTACAAGCTTGAAAGCCTTTTATTGACCCTTGCTTCTAAAGATAAAAATTAAAGATATAAGATAACTAGGAAGCTTAACGATATCAATTCATGGCTAGGAAATTATTAATTATCATAGATGACAAGATTCGTGATGAACAATTCTACTCACTTGAATGTGGATCCTTAGCAAGAACTGTGTGGGACGTCGCTTTCCTTTTCCTTTGAAAGCAAGCACAGAGGAAAGCACAACACAGAACCAAAACTCCAGTTGTTGCTACGCCAACTATTGCTTTTTTTCCGGCTAGCTGTTTGTGACCATCAGCATGACTGTTTTCCGGTTCTTCCTTACCATCCTTGTGTGAAAGTTTTCTTCCTCTCTTAAATTCCAAATCATCTGCAAAAACGTAAGACCTGATTTAGGTTCTAAATTTTTACCATAAATTCTGCAAATGATTTTACCAAACATTATGAAATTACATTTCCAAATCAGAAACTGTAAGCAACAAATCATATAGATATATACCTAGTGCAGGATCCAATCCACATCGATTACTTCCAAGGTATCCGTCGAATATGCAACCATCTGCACGATAAGATTGGAGGGCCTCGCAGAACAAAACTTTGTCGACTGCGTTCCCATTTATGTAAAACAGTTCAAAAGTATTTGAATATGAATAGGCTATGTGATCAGCGCCACAAACCTTTGAATGGAAAATTTCTGAGGCATATATACTTGGTAATTGCATCAATAACAACAGACTTAAAACAATTATATCCATTCTGAACGAATAATGCACTCAACCTCCAAGTTCAAGAGCCATATGATAATCAAATATGTCTTCTCTCTGTTAGTCACCAGAATCAAGGACTGAAAGGAAGATGCATAAATAGAAACCCTTGTGCCCTAAAACTTAAACCAGATAGGAAGAGAGGTGGAAATGCAGCCTGCAATCTAATATTTTGAGTTCAAGGGTTCAAGTTCTCAAATCACTGGACTATCTTCATGATAATCATTTCACCAAGCTGACCGAGAAGAGAAAATTCAGGGAGTTTGAAGTTCAACAGCAATCAATAACTTTAAATAGCTTCAACGAGGTCTTCAAAAGTGCGTACTATACACGTACGTTCAATTAGTTCCCAACTCCTCTGCACATGTAAGGTCAGGTTTTGCTGTCTCCCGAGGACTAAAGAAATCCTTCATCACCTAATTCACCAAATTGAACAAAACGAATCAAACCCAACCTGGCACAACAGTTACAAATCCAACCCCAAGAACTGAAAGGGCTAAAATTCTCACAATTGCATTGAATTGCTTGAAACCCAATTCACCAAAGGCAGAAATGAAACAAACCCTTATTGAGAAAAACATCTAAAGTGAAAGAATCCAGCACATACAAGATTAAAACAACAAGGTTAAACTGAAAGACGAAGCCACACATCAAAACATACGAGAAGCAAACCTGAAGAGAGGCGGCTGGGTATGAAGAAGTCTGGGACAAAAACTAGTTTTGGCTTGTTCTCGAGTATGAAAAGGGAAGAGCCATAGATGGGAAGCAAGACCAGACCGGCCTCATAAGTCATAAGTCGAGGAAGCAGACGGGAAGACTGATGTAAACCAAAAGCCGTCTATTCTCTGTCTCGCACAATATACTTGTATATGGAAATAAGAGAAATCTTATGGTCACAAATCCCGTCTGGAAATCCCGACAGTGACTTTTGAATTTTTTTCATAATTTTATTGTTAATTTAATGATTAAGAATATATTTTTATATAATATTCTTATTTTTTAATTTTTTTTTAAATATTTAAAAATTATTAAAAGAAATAGATGAAAACAAAAAAACAAAAAAAATTACACAGGCGGGTCCAAGTCGGGATTCCGGGTGTGTAAGTGTGGAACCTCTCAAGAATTAAAACAGCCGGTTTGTTAAGACAATGTTGACCGTTACGAAAGTATTTGTATACCCGCGTATGGGCATGTCGGTCATTTCATTGGTCAATTACATGTGATCTTTTTGTAAAGTATAAAGTATCATATGATAATTATTACCAAAAAAAACAAAAAATGTATGATATGATAATTGATAGATAGCTGCTGCCAGCTGCTAAATTACTCTAAATGCAACATCAAACACCATTCCCCCTCACAATATGTAAATTCCTCCTTAAAATCATGAGAAATGTTCTAGGTATACTACTCAGTATAATTTTTGCAAAAATGGATGATGTGATAATAATATTACATCAATTAAAATATTAAAAAAATATAAAATATAATAAAAGAAAAATAAAAACAAAAAACTTAAATAATTAGATTAAATAATGCATAAATATAATATTTTTGTATAATGTGTATCTAAAAGATACACAAACTATATACAAATAATATTTTTGTAAAATCTTAGATCATTGCAAGATGAGGATTCTATAAACTAGACTGTTTCTGTGCATGAACATAAGCTAATTCTTTTTACTTTCCCTTTATTTTTGTTAAATTCATACCAAGTGCAATGAGGTTTAGAATGAGTTTGGTAAATTAGATGAGATAAGAAATTTATAAAATATTTTTCAACTTCAAATTTTTAAAATTTTTAGATAATCATTACAACCTTTAAAAATCTTAAAACAAAACATAAAATTCTTCACACTTCAAAATAGATATTATATTAAAAAGTTATATTCAATTGATTTTTTTCATTTATCATATTTTTTTTAATTTTTTTTTTTAATTTAATAAAATATTTTAATTTAAATTATTTTATTACTAGTCATAAAATCTTGAGATGATCTAGTTGTACACGGACATATGTGGTTTGAAAGAGTAACATAGAAATTATAGAGAATTTTTGGGCCGTATTATATGGGCTGTCTTTTAGCAGTCGATATTTTCGACCTTTGGATCGAATGGCTACTATCTCATGACATGTGCCACGTGGAAGGTTGAAAATGGACAGGACCGTGAGGACTTGACGATAGGGTGTGGAAAATTGGAAATGATTTGGCGTGTTTGAAAATCGATTCTTTAATTTATTTATTTTTTGTTCATATCAAGGAAGAACATCCTACCGTATATAATAATTATTTTTTGATTAATGAATATATATATATATATATAATCATATTGAATTAAGAATCTGAATTTTAAATAAATAAATAACTATTTATTGATTATTTATTTGTTTAAGTCATCGGTACTCCAATGATTTTGAATACTTTTGGTATAGTTTAAAGGCTGCTTAATATATATAATTAATTATTGCAAATTTTCTAATCTACAAATGTCCAAATTTTATCATCACAAATACAGTCTGTCTGTTCTTTCTTGTTTCTTTACCAGTGTTGTATGTCGGCTTTAACGTGTTACCCCACCTTTTGAAATAAAAAACATAGGCGAACTAATTAGAAAAATATATAACTAAGGATTAGGTATTAAAATAGTTATTGTATTTTATCTTTTTATTTTTTATTTTTCATTTTATTGTTTTGTTTATTGGGCTTTACAATTTTTACCCAGAATATAGAAGTTGTCTGCTTCCACTTGCTTTGCCAATCATCAATTTTATAAACATGAAGTTTTAACTTATACGATGGGCTTATTTTATTTTTATACGTTATTAGTTAACTTGTAATGCTTTCTTGTTTTTTTTTTTTTTTGGTCCTAAAATATATAAAATTATAAGATTCAATTGATGATAGACTTACAAAGTAAAACTAGTTTTTTTTTTTTTTGAAATGAAGTAAAATTAGTTCTTATCTTAAACAATGAAAAAAAGTATATTCACTCTTTTTTTTTTTGTTTTTTTGGTGAAGAAATATGATTATTTCATTCATTCATGAAGACGAAACTTATAATGTAACATATTATATTGAGAAGACTCAATTTATAAGTCAACTACATACATACTGAGGCGCAACTTTTAATTCTCAACAGACAAAAGTCTGTGAGACTAAACTACTGCCACAGGCAGTACACTAAAATCTAATCTTCTAAAAGAAGAGAGCATTCAAATTCCACAAACCTAAATCCGGGACATTATTTCTTCAATATAATTTATTCTATGCAAACAATATTCACAAACAATCAACTAAACAACAAAACTACAAAATAGAAAAATGAGAAAATTTTACAAGGCTGTCTGTGGTGACGTTTGGAAACCACGCACCACTTTAGGAGTGAATCACCGTACGTTATTAGAGCTCCGATGACCCAAATTTTATATGCACAATCATCGACCAGCTAAATCCACTAAGACGATAACATAATGAGAGCTAACTCTCATTCGGTTCCCGCACATGAGGAGTACGCGCCTCGTCGTTTCACCAAATCTCCCGACGACAACAAGATCGACGGATTAGTAGAATGGGGACACCGCGTGTAGTGACCTTGGGAACCCCGAAGCCCTCATACCTACATACCTAGCCTTCAAAAACTATAAATCACCATCAACAACAAAATCCCAATATGGTGGTCGGGAAAATAAAAAAAGAAAGAAAGAAGGAGACGAAGCTTCGCTCCCCCTCACGCCAACTGTTTCTTATGAAAACCTAGGAGTCGAAAGTTGCAAGAGAGAACTTCCTTTGTTCTCTTGTTGTTATCGTGTAATAAGTTTTGAGTATATTCACTCATTACTATATAATGTGGACATATTTTACATCTACATTATCGATCACCATCAACCAAATAATAAAGAGTTTTGGAGTTTGAGGGGAACACCTTTAATACATAAGTCAGTATTATATGAGTACTCTATCAAACTCATAAGTTGAGGTGATCAATGTATTTGAGTTCCTTCAAATAAAGCTTATTACTTTAGCTTAACTACTCTGTTAATATTTGAATTTCAAGTTTCTGGATGTTTAGGATCACTCACTTCGAATTGGTAGTTATCCCTTTCATCCCATTCAATGGTTCTTTAGGTAGTTTTGGGCCTATGGGGATGCAGGCCTTAGATCATATGATTGGTTGGGCCTTACATAGCTTATGGCCCGTACTGACATCCCACGGGCCCTTAATAGAATATTAGAGCCTATTCCTATATCATAAGTGAAAATTGTGCTAGGTCTACAAAACAAACATAAACTTTTCAAATTGGCACATCTTAACGTGTTACGTTAGATCTATTTTATGATAATATAAAAGTCTTATAATCTTCATTATCATATAAAATTATGCAAGTTTCCTTTTGTAAAATCTCTTTTGTATACTAAGTATTTCTCCTATAACAAAGATGAGGATGTCGGTCTACTTTTCTCATTTCATTTTCTCATTACAATTTTTACAAAATTCTATATAAAATACAATAAATAATTAAATTTTCTAAAATCTCAATTCTGGCTAACTATTCGTGTTTTTTATTTTTATTTTCCTCTCATCATGTTTTTGTCTTTTGTCTTTTTTGATTTTTTTTTAAAATTTTGGCTGGTATGATATTATTACCATGTCATCGATTATGCATAAGATACATGGGGCAATGTAGCTGTAGTATTAGTCGAAAGAAAAAGAAGGAGAAATGGCCAAAAAATGAGAGCGAAGGATGAGGAGACTAGTTTAACGTGGAAAACATTTTATCGTTTAGGGTATTGATTTCGTCATTTTGTGATCCAAAACATTCATAAAAAGGGATAAGGTGGTGATGGAGAAGTCGTGAACAAAGAAAGGGAAAAAAGAGAGGAAAAATTCTACTCAACCTCTTACTATTCACACAAACTCTACACACTACACATTATTTTATTTTATTTTTAATCAAATATTTAATATATAAATAACAAATAAAAAAATTAATTTAATTTAAAAAGAACAAATTCAAAAAATTAAAAAATTAAAAATTAAAAAAAAATAAAAAAAAATAATGTGTAAAAGTTAAAAGATTGTATAGAAATGCTCAAAAGATAGAGAGAGAGAATGGTGGGGGAGAACGTGTGAACAAAGTTTTTAACATCCCTACAATATCTGCTGTCTAGAGCCCATTTCTCAGTCAATATGGGCCCAAAGGTTAGACTGGTTTTGTTTTTTATTTAACCAAACAAAGATTATCTGCTTCTCTGATTCTAAAATACAAATATTTGATCAAGCATAAAATCATCCATTTGTTTTTAATAAGGGAGACGCTGGGACCGGTCTGGCTGTCCCCAGCGTCTCAAGTAGCCCAATTGCTTGATAATAAAAAATATATTAAAGTAAAATAAAAAATATGATTAAATAAAAAAATGAAGATTAAAAATATACTAAAAAAATATAATGAAAAAAATATAATAAAAAATACAATAAAAAATAAAAACATAATAAAAAATATAATAAAAAAATAAAATGAATATGAATTTAAAGGGATTCGACCATGGAGTGAACGTAGCCGCCGCCGAGCTCCGGTGTGCCCCCGGCAGCCTTAAACTCGTTTCGGACCCGTACGTCCCGATGACGGGGGCGGTGTCGCCCACCACCACCGGGGCCGGCGGGGACTGCTTTTGTTAGGGGGGCAGACCGTCTACCCCCATGATTCCTCTTTTAATAATATATTTTATTTATCCTAATTATTTTCATCTCTAATCACATATGAGGCTCGTATTATATTATATATATATAGAGTAATAATACAAGCCTCATATGTGATATAATATAAAAAGGGCTTGTATATTATATATTAAAAGACAAAATATTAAGCTTATTCATTCAGGTCAGATTTTGTCTAATTCAACTCTGATTTTTTTTTTTAATTTTTATCTAACAGATTCAAGAAATTTATTCACCTTTTAAATTCAAATTTTTGAATTCAAAATTTGAACAAACAGGCTTACTGATAATTTGATATTGTTACAAGAACTGTTCCATCTAGAATCAGTAATTATGACTCAAAACTTAAGGGAGAAGCTACACTGACCATCCGGCCTCCTCTCTCTTTTACGGGCAAAAAAAATTCAAGTTGGTCTAAAATCAAATGCCTCTATTTTATATTTATATATAATAAATTTATAAAATATATTATTATTTGTTTAAATATTTTAAGACTCGCATCTATCTCTCTATTTCTTAATATTATAATTAGGTTGTACCCGATCCGATTTGAAATTTTAATATATTTCTTAATATTTTAAATTTTTTTTTTAAAAAAATTAAAAAAAATTTTAAATCCGAATTTCGAATTTAAAAATTCAAAATCCGGATGAACACGTCTAATTATAACTCAATTCAAACTTTTAAAGATCATCTTTCTTAGTCTATGCGATAAATAACAGTTAAAGTTAATGGAATAATAAATTAAATTTGTTGGCTTTTTTAAGAAGACAGCTAGTGTGAAACAAATAATTAGGTCGTCATGGTATAACAATTTTTTTTTTATAAATAATCATTTTATGTATTTTTTATTTATTATTTTACTAATACAATTGATTGTATCGTCTTTTTTAGTATTATATAATTATTTTGATCATTCATATTAGTAAATTATATAAAAAATATATAAAAATAATTATATGTAATACCATTGATGAATGACGTAACCCATTAGGCATTTGACATGTATTCTCACTTATGGCATTTTCAGTCAATTACCATCTAATGCCGATTTGACCTCAATTTTGGTATAATATATACATGATACGCGCGTACATATACACGTATATATACACATTATTTTGGCTACATATGTTCTATGCTGAGCACCTAAAGATTTATATTTGTTTTATGTTATAATCTTGTTTATATATGTTAGAAACTAGAAAGTTCATGAATATCGTTAATTTAGTTTACCATTTATTATTTTCTCTTGTGGGCAGCATCCAAAAATTTTATTCAGATAATTATAAATATTGTACAAGTTATTTCAAGTGTATATATCTCTTGCTTTAATTCTTTAAATTTAAATAAACTTTTAGATATTAAAAGAAAATAAATATTTTTGACAGATTATTTATAATAATAATGACTATTTGTGATAAAAATATATTTATTTTATAAGAAATAATCATTAATTAACCATAAATAAATAAATTTTTTTATAGTGAAAAAAATCTGGAAAAAGTATGTAGAAAGTTGTATGTATCGAGGGAGTGGATATATATTGATGAAAGCTCAAAGGCATATTACAAGAGAATGATGCCCACAGCACTTGGTTAACTCCTCCAATCGTTAAAGCCAAATAAAAGGAGTTGATGATGGCATACAAACCTCAATTTCCAAGCCACCATCATCCTGATGGCCACTTGTTTTTATAAAAGACAAACACAAGTACTCTTCACCCTTGTTGACCACTTTGCCACACTTCCCCTCAATATCTTCTTGGTACGTATGATTCTCCTTAACCTTTAATTATAAAAAAAATTATTTATTTACAATTAGTTAATTTTAATAAAATAATTATTTATAGTTAAAATTGATTACAAATAATTTTTTTATCATAAATAATTTGTCACAAAAATTTATTTCTTTTTGTAGTGTTTGCTAAAGTAGAAATAAAGAAACATTTTATAACGTATGAAAGGCTATCTTAGACCATTAGCATTAGATTAATTAAAAAATTTCTTTTAAAAGTATAAATTTGTACACATATTAAAAAATTCTTGTCATATTTGATAAAAAATAAGAAAAAAAATGAAAAAAAGAGAATAAAAATACTTTTACTCTTCAAAAGTGAATAATAAATTTAAATTTTTGATTTTTTTAAAAATATATATGTAAATTTATATATTTTTAAATTTTTTTTTAGCTAATTCAATGCTGATCCTCTTTAAATTAAAGCTTTATTTTCAAAGCTAAAAGGGCAGAATTAGCTTTACTATTCACTTTTAAAAGTAAAATATACTTTTTGACATTTTTCAATAATTTTTTTAATAGCTTCTGATCAAATATGACTAAATTTTTTAAGAAGTTATGCAAAAAGTATAATTTAAAAAAAAAATTTAACTATTCCATTACGAGTGCTCTTAAAAAAAAAAAAAGGGGTTAGATCATACTCGTGAGAATGAGAGAGTATATATAAATGATATTTTTAGTGTCAAGGAGTACAATTACTCTCTTTTTAAAAAATAAAAGTAAATATGAAATTTATATGTAAAAATATATATTTTTAATGATAGACCTTATTTTTTTTTTTAAAAAGGCAAAAAATTTATAAATCTTAAGAATATATGTAATACTATTCATATATATATTCATACTTATTTATTTATATAGACGGTGCTACATCCACCAATAAAAGGTACGAAAAATGTATAGGGAGTATTATTATTTTTTTTAAATCATCTGTATTAAGAAAGATAAATACATGACACAAATCCAAAAAAACACTGATCAATGGAAGTATCATTTTTCATATATATATATATGGAAATGATTGATGATGAGAATGCAAAGAAAAAAACTCAAACAACTTAGTTGTATCAATTCGTTCAAATAGTTTGAATCTCGATTGAGAATGCAAAAAACCTACGTGATTACTGTTTAAAGAGGAAACAATACATGATAGTACTACTTTTTAGTGCTAATCTTTCTTATCACAAAGAAATTATCCCTATCATCCAAAAATTCTTTTAAGATTCTTGAATTTTTGCAATGCAAAAAGGTTAAGCCATCAAGGTAATCTTTATATATGAATAATGTTATATATAATTTTAAGATATACAAATCTCGCTCATCTCTTTTTAAAAAGTGAGTACTTTTTAATATATTTGAATTTTTTTATTTAATAATGTATTTTATTTTTTAAAGGAAGTGCACCAAAATTATACATCTTAAGATTATATCTAGTCTTACTCAATTTACATATCCATTCTCTTTTAAATATTTTTAAAAAATCATAAAATATTGTACTTTAATTTAAATTTTATTAAGATCTTATATTTGTATATTTTGAAACTTTCTTCTCGACTATCCATATTTCTATTACTATGTAGAAGATTTTTTTTCTATTTTTATTTAAATCAAAAATTTAAGAAAGTAATTAAAAAAATTATATGCAAATTATTACTTAAAAAAATAAAGTTACACGAGATTATTTTCTTTCTAGGTTTTTGAAAAGAACACGAGATTCGGGCTTCGGTTGGATTCGGAGATGAAATTAGTTGAGATGAGTTTAATTTATTTTTTAATATTATTATTATTTTGAGATTTAAAATAAGTGTGTTGAGATTTTTAAAAAAATGTATTGAAATTTGAAAAAAATGTATAGAAATTTATATTTTATATAAAAAATTATAAAAATATAATAATAAAATAAAAATAAATAAAAATAAATTAAGATAAGTTGAACTTATTTTCGAATACAGAAAGGCTCATTCTTCACCATGACTGACCGCGTCTCCCAAAATGCAATTATGTAAGCTTTACTTTGTACAGAGAGTAATAGATAGTGACGCGACATGGGAAACAAGGGTCGGTAAATGTTGTACAAGGTTGCTTGGTACTCGCACCATTGTTTTAAGTAAGGTAAATGATAACCTTACCGTCTTACAACTTTAATATATTAATAGCTCCCGAATATTCTCGTCTTAAAAACCCAAAATTCCGTTTCTTTCGTTTACTCTTTGCCCATAAAAAGCCAAACTTTACAGAGAAATCGGAAGATCCAAGTGGGCCAGTACCCCATATATGTGCCACTCTCTCTCTGTCCCTCTCGTCTGATCACCGTGTCCTTGACGTGTTAGCAACAGCATTGAGGAAAACCTCCCAAACCGGACCTTCTCTGTGCGCGGGACTCTTCTTCTCTCCGTGTCTTTTCTGTTTTTGAAGTTTTCCTAGACTGCGGAGGAGAGGAAATCCGAAGGGAGGTCCAGAGGAAAGGGTGTAAAATGGCCGGGAATGATTGGATAAATAGCTACCTGGAAGCAATTCTCGACGTGGGTCCAAGTCTAGATGACGTCAAGTCCTCTCTGCTGCTCAGAGAGCGAGGCCACTTCAGTCCCACTCGCTACTTCGTCGAGGAGGTCATTACAGGCTACGATGAGACCGATCTCCATCGCTCCTGGGTTAAGGTCGGTACACACATCCGTTCTTTGTTCTATTATATGATTCACACATGCTTATGATTCCTTGTCTCTCGGTGACTAAGTGCCTCTGGGATATACCATTCACGATGAGGCGTGTGATGTAGGCTGCGGCGACGAGGAGTCCGCAGGAGAGAAACACGAGGTTGGAGAATATGAGCTGGAGGATTTGGAACTTGGCTCGCCAGAAAAAACAGGTTCCTCCTTTTGTTTTCTTATTTGCTGGCCTACTGCGATTGGCTTGTCTAGAGTTCAAGTGCGACCAATTGCTTTATTGTATCGAAAAGTATTTATATGTGAAATGGAGGTGAAGTTGCTGGTTGGGTTTTTGTCCATCTCTGTAATTTATCGTTTTTTGTAGTTTGAAGAGTTTGTGGGTGATAGAGTGTTTGATGTAAATGTCTTTGCCCTGATATTGGTTCTGAATCCTGATCGAACGGTTGGTTTCTATAATCAAAAGGAACTTCATTTCATAATTTCAATATTTTGGGTTTTTTGAACTTGTGTTCTCCATTTTGTAATCTAAAAGTGCTGACCCCTGCCGGAAATAGATACGGATACTCGTTTAGAAGAACTTGATATTTTTCTCGTTAACTTTTTTAGGAGAACTTTATTTATTTAAAAAATCTTGCAGAAAATGAAATGCCAGTTTCTGTTTGGAATTTGGAGATATTGGGTCTGTAACAAAGTATTGGCAACCGATTGCAGTCGAATTCTGTTGATATTAATTTTAGTTTTGAAAGGAGTATTTAGCTTGATATGACTTTTACAATTTTTAACCCAAATACTTTCTACCACACCGTCTGCAGACAGCGTTTTATGTTGTGGGATTTGCGGACTGTATTTCTCTCTCCAAATTGTAGAAAGTGTTCAGGCAAAAAATTGTAGAGGATCTTAATCCATTTAGGTTTTAATCTTGTTTGGCTTGCAAATGATTACTTTGGCAATTATTCACAAACTGAATCTACTTGGACACCACATGAGGATGTCTTGGACATTATGTCCAAGATAGCATGTGTCAATTTGGTGATAGATGAAAAATTAATCATGATCCCATAAAATTTCAAATGCAAAATCTTGGTTGTCATTCACAGCACGTGGCCCTGTTGCATTCATAGCTACCCTTGTTCCGGGCAATAATTCGGTAGGGCCCACATGTTGCCTTTGCCTCTGTCTTTGAATGTACCATAGAAGTCGAGCAAAGATCTTAGGAGATCTTAATCCAGCAAAAGTGAGAAGTTTTAGGAATTAATCAATTTAGTCTCAAGGAAACTCCAAACTCATTCTCAACAATGGATGGTACAACTATTTGTTAAAAATCTTACTTATAAAAAAAAAATATTGATTTCTTGATTATAATTAGAGAAGACATTGCGTTATGGTGGCCTTATCTATTCTTTTCTTTTTGCAGCGTGAGGGAGAAGAAGCCCAAAGGAATGCTAAACGTCGTCTTGAACGTGAGCGGGGCCGCAGAGAAGCAGTTGCTGATATGTCAGAAGACTTATCAGAGGGAGAGAAAGGAGATGTAGTCAGTGACATATCAACTCATGGGGAGAGCCACAAAGCCAGATTGCCAAGAATCAGCTCTGTTGATGCAATGGAGACATGGACTAATCAACAGAAAGGAAAAAAGTTGTATATAGTACTGATAAGGCATGAACTGAACTTTGGTGCTCAATTTTTTTTTTAAACATTTATCACGCAACAGGATTTTGAATGGAAGAGATGGTTTTTCTATATCACATTGTATTCAATAAAACTGCTTTCAACTTCTGTTTTATGTACCCAATGAAAGAAACCTAATCATTCCTAAACCTCAATTGAGTTTCTGAGAAGATAAACTAAAGGATGCTAAAGATGGCTTAGTTAATCTATATAATTCCATTGCTCAATGATGGGGTGTACGAACTTTGATCCCTCTGTTACATGCATGATGGTCTTCAACTAATTTTAACTACTACCATCTGTGCAGCCTTCATGGTCTTATACGGGGTGAAAATATGGAACTCGGTCGTGATTCTGATACTGGTGGTCAGGTAATATTTAAGTGTTCAAATACTAGTTCCTGATCACGCATTTGAGATTACATTGTAAACAATACTAGTTGCATATGTTGATAGTTGAATGATCTAGTTTTTTTTTTTTCCCTGTAGGTTAAGTATGTTGTGGAACTTGCAAGGGCCTTGGGCTCAATGCCAGGGGTGTATCGGGTTGATTTGTTGACTAGACAAGTATCTGCACCCGAAGTAGATTGGAGCTATGGCGAACCCACCGAGATGCTGACTTCAAGAAACTCAGATGCTTTCATGGATGAAATGGGGGAGAGCAGTGGTGCCTATATTATTCGAATACCATTTGGTCCGAAAGATAAATATATTCCCAAAGAACTGCTGTGGCCGTACATCCCGGAATTTGTTGATGGTGCACTTAACCATGTCATACAGATGTCCAAAGCTTTGGGTGAGCAAATAGGTTGTGGGCATCCAATCTGGCCTGTTGCCATCCATGGCCATTATGCAGATGCAGGCGACTCTGCTGCTCTCCTAGCTGGTGCCCTAAATGTACCAATGCTTTTTACCGGCCACTCACTTGGTCGAGACAAGTTGGAACAACTTCTAAAGCAAGGCCGCCTATCCAAGGATGAAATAAACATGACATACAAAATTATGCGTCGGATAGAGGCTGAAGAGTTATCCCTTGATGCCTCTGAAATAGTCATAACAAGCACTAGACAAGAGATAGAGGAGCAATGGCGTTTGTATGATGGTTTTGATCCAGTGTTGGAGCGTAAACTACGGGCAAGGATCAGGCGTAACGTTAGCTGTTATGGCAAGTTCATGCCTCGTATGGCGGTAAGGAATTGGATGCTTATTCTATCCTTGTGAAAGCCATAGTTTCTTTTTCTTGGTTACAAAGAAATCTCAAAATTTCTTGTTATCCAAGTTCCAGTCATACAAATATCATAATTTCCGGTTATCAAGGTTCCAATAATGGATTCTGAGCTATATTTACTTTGACTGAATTAAAAGAAGACTCCCCCTTATTTAAGGATTAGAGCATGCATAGAGGACGAATTTATTTTTTTATTGTTTCAATTCAAGAAAAAGAAAGTACGCTCCAATTTGCGTACTTCATGTGAACCTAGGTTGGACATATGTGACTAGTCCAGACTTTCATTTTCTGCCGCATTACAAATGCCCTTGAGGAAAACTCAGATGCTTGCCCAATTGAGTTGGGTAGAGGGGCAAACTGCACATGTAAAGTTCTGCTTACCAATCTGATTTAAATTACTTCTAAAAAAGCAGTGCTACTCGCCATCCTGGAAGTATCATATTCTTTGTCACATCCATTTATATAGTGCATTTTAAGTGGCTTTCAAAATCCAGTGTGACTGACAAAATCCATGATGAAGAACAACATTTCTCGATTTAAATTGTTATTCATAAATGGTACCTATTCCTGTCTTATAATATTGACATTTGCTTGGTAAATTTCTTTCTTATACAAACTTTATTATTCTGTACATGTTCGCAGGTAATTCCTCCTGGTATGGAGTTCCATCATATTGTTCCACAAGATGGTGATATGGATGGGGAGACAGAAGGAAATGAGGAACATCCTGCTTCTCCAGACCCACCTATCTGGTCCGAGGTTCAAATGATTACTTTTGCATCTCCTTTAATGTGTCCTAGATTGAAGCCAATAGGTGTCTAAATATATTCGCTTCCATATAATGTTCTTAAGGGCAGATGTATGTGTTTTATAATTTATACGATTGCCTAATACATGCTTTAGTGTCCTGCAGATAATGCGCTTCTTTACAAACCCTCGCAAGCCTATGATACTTGCCCTTGCTAGACCAGATCCCAAAAAGAACATTACGACTTTGGTGAATGCATTTGGAGAATGCCGTCCACTAAGAGAGCTTGCCAACCTTGTATGTAGAATCACCTGATGACACTTATTTGGTGAAGAAATCTTCTTGAATGTGCTGATTTGTTAAATTGGACGTGCTCCTCATTTATTTGTCCCCTATCTTCTCTCTGTATCATGCAGACTCTAATTATGGGTAATCGAGATGGAATCGATGAAATGTCAAGCACGAATGCTTCTGTTCTCCTATCGGTGCTCAAGCTTATTGACAAATATGATCTCTATGGGCAGGTGGCATACCCCAAACATCACAAACAGTCTGATGTTCCTGACATATATCGTCTTGCAGCAAAGACAAAGGTGTTGTATCAGATTGAGATAAGAAATAGTTTCACCATTAGCTTTAATGAGGAAAGTTGGCATGTTGTATAGAGAGTCCATCTTCTATGAACCCATGCACTTTATAATTAGTAACTATATTTATTGTTTACTTGGTTAATCTTCACCAAAGTCACAAGTCCTGTGGTGACTGAAGTGTACTTTTTTTAAGATCTCTCTAGAACTTCATATGTTGATTTTCCCAACTGTGATTATTTTGGTATCAGGTAATATAAGTATTTGATATCTCCAGTTCAATAATTTTGTTAGTAAGTGCTCTCATGATAAAATTTGTTTTTATTGTATAATTCCATCTTCCTGGATAGCTTTTGGAATCAAATTTTCCCTGCCAAGATGGTTAATGGATGCTCTCTCTCTCTCTCTCTCATCCACATGCACACTTTGAAGATTTATGTGCACGGTAATTTTTGTCGTTTCTTTCATTCTGACCCACTTTTAATGCAGGGGGTTTTCATTAATCCAGCTTTCATTGAGCCATTTGGGCTTACTCTAATTGAGGTGCTCATTTTGTACTTATGAAGAGTATATTTTTCTCAGCTTAGTCGTAATTCAGATCTAATAGAAATCTTGCTTTTCTTTTGGAACAGGCAACAGCTTATGGTTTGCCTACTGTTGCCACCAAAAATGGTGGCCCTGTTGATATACTTCGGGTAAGCCTTTGAAAAAAGCCTACTTATTGGCTGTTAAGGAGATCGTAAGTATATAATGTAAAACATAAATGGAAGAGGCCACAAGTGTTCCAAAACTGATTGGAGATGCTGTCACAGGTGCTTGACAATGGTCTTCTTGTGGATCCCCATGATCAGCAGTCCATTGCGGATGCTCTTTTAAAGCTTGTTGCTGATAAGCAACTTTGGGCAAGATGTCAGCAGAATGGGTTAAAAAATATTCATCTATTTTCATGGCCAGAGCATTGCAAGACTTACCTATCTCGTATAGCAAGTTGCAAACCAAGGTATCCACAGTGGCAAAGAAGTGATGATGGAGATGAAAACTCAGAATCAGAATCACCAGGAGATTCCTTAAGAGATATACAGGATCTATCTTTGAACCTAAGATTTTCATTGGATGGAGAAAAGAGTGGAGCCAGTGGAAATGATAACTCTTTAGAATCTGAAGGAAATGGTGCTGATAGAACGAGTAAATTAGAGAATGCCGTCCTGACATGGTCAAAGGGCATTTCAAAGGATGCAAGAAAGGTTGTGTCCACAGAGAAAGCAGACCAAAATAATACTGCTGGTAGGTTTCCAGCATTGAGGAGGAGGAAAAATCTCTTTGTCATTGCTGTGGATTGCGAGACCGATACAGGTCTTCTTGAAACCATTAGAAAGATTTTTGAAGCTGTGGCAAAGGAGAGGAGTGAAGGCTCTATAGGGTTCATACTGTCAACATCCTTGACCATATCTGAGATACACTCATTTCTGGTCTCAGGGGGCTTGAGCCCTAATGTTTTTGATGCTTTTATTTGCAACAGTGGCAGTGATCTGTACTATTCATCTCTTAACCAGGAGGATGATCATTTCGTGGTTGATTTATATTACCACTCACATATTGAATACCGTTGGGGTGGAGAAGGTTTGAGGAAGACTTTGGTTCGTTGGGCAGCATCAGTAACTGATAAGAATGCTGGGAATGCAGAACAGCTAGTTACTACCGCTGAACAACTTTCAACCGACTACTGTTATGCTTTTAAAGTGCAAAAGCCTGGAATGGTAATCTTTGTTTTTTTTTTCTTGAAACATGGAATGCTGGGTGAAATTATTATAATAATAATATTACCTTTTCCATAAGAATAAATTATTAATATTTTTTCACTCAAGCTGAGTTGAACTAAAATTCTCTAGTGATTTCATATTTATAGGGTGCAGTACTGTTGGGGCTACATAATGTGAATCATCTCTAATTTCTTTTATATTATTATCTTTGTAGGTACCTCCTGTTAAGGAGCTTAAAAAATTGCTGAGAATTCAGGCTCTGCGTTGCCATGTTATTTATTGTCAAAACGGGAACAGGCTCAATGTGATTCCTGTACTGGCATCTCGTTCGCAAGCTCTCAGGTATATTTTCTATATTAATGGAATATTTTCAAGAATCGTGACTTAGTCGATTAATTGTCTTCTCATATCCATGATTGAGGAACTTATAATTACAGAGTCTTATTAATTTCCATGCCAATGAACTGGTTGCTAAGTAGTTGCATTAATATTTATTGAAGTCATGACTTGTAATTTGTTGTTAAAAGCCATAGATTTTGGAGTAAAGGCCCATCTTTTATTCTTTTGGTAAATCATATCCATGTTTCCTGTGTACAATATACATGTTTTTTCTTTTATAATTCCAGAATTTGTCTCATTTGCAAAAGAGAGAGAGAGAAAAAAAAGTAATTTAGCTAACTGGTTGCTTCAGTCGATCAATAATTGGTAACCATGAGCTGTTTTTTCATGGATGAGCGAGTGACTCAACAATATATAGAGGTCTTTGGGGGACTCTTATCAAGTGGTAGAACTGGTCCTTTGCATGTTTCATTATGATTGCGGAGGTCTGGTTTTACCCTTTTTTCTTCAATTCCTTAGTATCAACTCTGAGACTTCCTTGCATAATGTCCTTTTTCCTTAACCACAATAGGCAAGCTTGAAACTTCCTTGCATGATATCCATAACTATAACATCCAGGCCATACACAAATTCTTCAGGTATCTATACGTTCGGTGGGGTGTGGAGCTTTCAAAGATGGTTGTTTTTGTTGGGGAAAGTGGGGACACAGATTATGAAGAATTGCTTGGCGGGTTACACAAAAGTGTAATATTAAAGGGAATTTGTAGCAGTGCCAATAATCAACTTCATGCCAATAGAAGCTACCCTCTTTCGGATGTCTTGCCATTCGACAGCCCCAGCATTGTTCAGACAACTGAAGAGTGTGGAAGTGATGACACAAGGACTTCCTTGGAAAAATTAGGTCTTCTTTAGGGTGAGTAGTTGCAAGCCTATAAGCAATGATGCGTTGTCTACTCGGTCAAGGAGGCTTCCTTTGTATCTTGCAGTTATTACAAATTCCTCACATGCATAATTCCCTTATTCTTTTGACATTGTCTTTTGTGATTGTTTTTTTTATTTCCTCATAAAACATCAAAGGCTTCCAGGGGCCTGAGTTTCTGAAGAAGAAGCCTACTTTTTCTCCTGTTTGTATTGCTGTTGTATAGCGCGCTGTGTGTGTTTAACATAAAATTTAGAAGAATAAGAAGAGGTAGCTGAAGGTTGAGTTTGTAGCAAAAGTAGAACCACACATAGGCCTGTTCATCTGGGCTGGGAACCCGGCCCGGCCTGGCCCTGAATTTTTATTTTTATTTTTTAATAGTTTTGACATTTTCATTTAAGAAGTTCAAAAAAATTATTCACCTTTCGAATTAAGATTCTCAAATTTAAAATTTAGATGAACAAGCCTAACCACCTACGTGAGATTGGAACTTGAGAATATGAGCATATGCTGAAAACGCATGGGCTGTACATAGGAAGATACTTATTTAGCAATAAAGTGTCAATTCAAGAAGTGTCCATTAATGTAGCACGGCAAGAGTGCAACATTATGAAGGGAATTAATTTAAAATTACAATGTTCAGCTTTGACGTGCCTTTAATTATCACAACCACTTGGCAAAAGAAGATCAATAAGTAATCGACAGTCCCTATTTAGACCACCTGTCTAGCTAATTAAACCGCCAGGATTGCCAGAATTCGTCCTTCCTACCCTACCAATCATTTATAGGAGTGCAAAAAAAAGAAAAAGAAAAAGAAAAAGACAGATAAGAAACAGCTGAACTTCCCCAATAAGAGGAAGGTCAATTTGGAAGAGCCTTGTAATCCTTCTATTTTATGGTACGTGAACAAAAAAAAAAATATTCTCTTTCAAAAGAAATTATATATGCTTATTCCTCTAATGGTACGTGGGTCATTAATAATTCAAACTTATAGCTCAATTTTTTTTTTTTACCAAAAGAGTTTCATTTACTTTTATAAGAAAAACAATTAAAAAACTCAATCAATCAAATTAAAGACAGCAAAAATGATATATATTATATATTTTTTATTTTACTTTTATCTCGTTATGATGAGGTGTAATTGTCCATTAATATTATAATTTTTGAAAAATATTTTAATTACAAAAAAATTACATAAAAGTAAACTCACAAATCGATATAATTTAATATAATTTGATGTGCTACATCATATTATAAAATTATTTTTATTATAAAATAGATTTAATAAATCTGATAAAATTATATTAATTTATGATTTTTTTTTTATATAATCTCTTTATATTTATAATAGTTCTCATAATTTTCTTTTAAATAATATAAAAAATAACTTAATAGTGCGAAAAGTATCTCATTTGACTTTTAAGTTTTGAACGATGTAAGCCTTACAAGATTCGTTAAATTAATGTTGCCTATAAACAACACCAAAAGCAACAGGCAACAGCACATGATCACAAATTAATTTCCCACATGAAAAAGCAGAAGGAAGAAACATTATTAATAGCAGATGTTGTAACTTTTGAAAGCAGGTTTTTAATTAATCGATCAGCATTGTCGTAATGATGTGTTGTCTTGTTTAATAATCTTATTTTTGCAGGTGTGACCATGCAAGCACATTTTAATTGATTCGAAGAAGTTATATCCAACCACTCATGATAGAGCTGCACGTTGTCCAACCTAAGACAGACTCTTTAATTATGTTTGGCAGTTGGTGGTTGTGGATCTTGGTAACCACATTGAGATAGAGAGATAGAGAGAGAGAGAAGACTCAGAAGAGAGAGAGAGAGAGAGAGAGTGTCCTCCAATTGTCATCTTATAAGGGATTGGAAGAGTCTCCCTTGCTCTCCCAACATTTGTACAGAAGATGCGTTACAGTGAAGGAGCTGTTTGGAAGAGAAAAGGAAAGGAGGAAATGGATCAGACCCACCGCCGGCGCCGGACCTCATCTCCCGATGGCCGTCATGTCACAAACAAGAACAAGAAGACGGTGCATATTGAGGACTGTGAAAAAGGGAAACGATACGCTCTAGTGTCGTTTAGGGAGGCTCCGGAGCACATGAAGGACAACGAGTTCATACTGCATTACTACAGAGCTAACTGGCCTCTAAAAGAAGCTCTCTTCAGTTTATTTCGTTGGCATAACGAAACCCTCAACGTTTGGACGTATGTCAAAGTTTGTCTATCTTCAAAAGCTTTAAAATTTGACGGCTGTGCTTGTTAATTTTAACTTACTTTATTGCTTCTTTACTTTCTGATATGCGATGTATCTGCAGGCATTTAATCGGGTTTGTTTTGTTCTTGGGATTGACTGTGGCGAATTGGATGGAAGTGCCTCAGGTTGCGGATCTTCTTGGCTTCTTTACCAGGTTGGTTGAAGTCTTGAAGATACTTTTGATTGATCAGTTTGGGAAAATTTTCTGAGGTGAAATTTAGATCAATTTTGTTTTTGTTTTGGTTTCTTTTTGAAGACTTGGTGAAGATTATATGAATAAGAAACCCTCGTTAGATAACAGTTTAGATAATGCTGCATTTTATTTTCCTGGGAAAAAGTTAATAAAGATCTAAATACAATAATTCTATTTGAAGGTCTTACATTACACAGTCAGTTACAAAATTTAATTTGAAAGATCAATTTTAAATAATGGTTCAACCAAATCTATGGGAAGGAATTAATTTTTTTAATAGTGGTCTCTACTTTTTTTCAAAGTAATTACGCGATATTTACTCACCTTACGACTCTATGTAGCAATTAGCATTACTTAAAAAAAGGATCTTTGATGGGAATACACCTCACATATGCTGACAAACTAACAGGCTGATGACAGAACAGCCAGTTCTTAGAATAATCTCATGTACTGTGATGCCACTCTGTTAACTAATATCATATATGTGTATGTATATTATGTATATGCACACACGCTTACTTTGTTCTGAGTAAAGAGGGTAAGGAATGGGAGATCAGAGCCGGGGTTGGAAGGGTTCTCCCAAAACTAGATCTATAACTTGATCTCAACACCACCAAGAATAAAATGGTACTAAATCGACAGACAGAAATAATGAACACGGTCCCATTAATCAATAAATGATTGCCACCTATGACAGATTTGTCAGATCTTCTGTCACATATTAAGGCTTTACAAGTCAGAAAACTTCCCTTTTTCTTTTTTAATCAAGCAATATTATAGATAATAAAATGGTTATAGGACACAACAGTTAGGTCCCGACATACAATCCAAACAAGCAAATACAACACAAGACATAAAAAGAAAAAATGGGTTTTATGGTCAAAGCTTGACCAGATCCTGATTCCCGTTAGGGAGGGACCGCTTAAAACGGTTTTAAAACAGTCCGATAAATGGACTGTCGAACTATAACTAAAAGTCGCAGTGAAGAAACTTGTGCTGCAAGCAATCCTAAATTTATTTTACTAAAAAGAAACTCTTGATTTTGTTTTCTAAGTATTAATCCTTAATGTAGATGGAACTGTATGGCTAATGTTAAGCGGAACTTCTGTTTTGGTCACTAGATTAGCTACACTATGGTCCATAGAAGTTGGGTATATATTTATGTTATAAGGTTCTCTTGAGCTAGTCGTTGTCTGGCTATGGTATATACTTAAAACTGAATGAATTCCTAAGATGCCTTGATAATTCTGAGTAACTTTTAACCAACTTATCATTATCTTCATCGCACTCTTTTGATGCCAATTTACCTTATGAGAAATGGAAGATTTGGTTATCAAGTAAAATACAAAAAACTGAGTAAATTGATGTATGGATCATTGACATGTCAGTTTGCATCAATGATCCATACATCTCCTTAAGGTAGAACTTAATCCTTAGAACAAGTTGAAATCGTTCGGCCATCATTCCTTCATTATATTCTTGCAGGTCTATGCATATTGGTGCAGAAACAAATGTTTCTCATTATTTCAAAGATTTCATTGCAGTAAGTAATCTTATCATTAACCAGATCAAATAACTTGTTCCTGTCATTTTACCAACAACATCTCTTTTTCTGTTCAGTTCGGTTGATTTGAAGAAAAAGTAGTAAAATATCAAACTCTTGCAGGATACTACAAAACTCATAGATTTGAAGCATGCAACATCTCGAGAACTGGATATTAGCATGCATGAGATGGGCACAAGGTGGCCGTTCTTTGTCTTCATGAGTGGATCTATGTTTTGCCTCCTCTCAAGCAGCATTTGCCACCTCTTTTCATGCCACTCTCACCCTTTAAGCCTCTTATTATTGCGAGTAGACTATGTTGGAATCACCATCATGATCATCACCTCCTTTTTCCCTCCAATCTACTACATATTCCAGTGCGACCCTCACTGGCAATTTGTCTACCTTGGTGGTATCACAGCAATGGGGATCTTCACTATTGTCACAATGCTTTCACCTGCCCTTTCAAGCGGCAAATACCGGGGATTTAGAGCCTTGTTATTCTCATCCATGGGGTTGTTTGGAATCATCCCTACAATCCATGCAGTTTTTGTGAACTGGGGCAATCCCCAGCGCAATGCTACCCTAGCATACGAGGCAGCCATGGCAGTATCTTATCTTACAGGAGTATTGTTTTATGTTAGTCGGGTTCCAGAGAGATGGAAGCCGGGTTGGTTTGATTTGGCAGGGCATAGCCATCAAATATTTCATGTTCTTGTGGTCATGGGTGCTTTAGCCCACTATGGTGCCTCCCTCCATATACTAGATTCTCAACATTCTAACACCTGTGGAAGGACGATTTAGTCTATGTTTTGTGTTACAATAGGTTCAGTTTATGCCTTGATTTTTTTTCATTTAGACAGGGACTTTATTCATTAATTTCATTTGTTGGATTTAAGGTATAGGTACTATTGTATAAGAGACTCCATCCAAAAGAAAGAAAAAACTAGAAAAGACTCACAGAAGGAAAGTGTAACTGTGCCATGTAATTCCATTATGCCGATTACAGGAGAAGTGAAAAATTGTTTTTCTTTTATTTGATTATTAATTTGTTGAATTTGGTATTTGTTACTTCATTTCTCTGGTCTTTGTTTGAACATGTGATATGGATGATGATGTTATACTGTCAGTAAATACCTTATTTCTTTCCCATCTCTAAATAAAATTATGAGCTGTATGAAATCGGATAGCTAGAAAGTAGCTCAAAAAAGAGAATGAATTGGTTGAAAATCTGATGATGCTTCCAAGAAGTGTCATAATCTGGAAGCTATATGCTAGAACTTGAGAGGTAATGTAACATTCCAATGGAAGGCTCAAATCATATCCTATACTTTAGAATGACTAGTTAATAATACAATTGAAACCCTATTGTTATATTATAAAGAGAAAAAACTTCTTCCCAATGAATATGGGATCTCATATACTACCTATCTTTTATCATTTATCATAATAGGTATCATATTTTGTTCTCTTATTGAGTCAGTCTTTTGTAGCGGTACGACTCAAATCTTACATTTCTAGTTTGGATAGGCTCTAATACTGTTTGTAACAGCTCAATAAAAGGTCCTAACTACATGACCTATACTCCAAAAGAATTAGTCAATAATATAATTGGAGCTCCTCATAACATTATAGAGAACAAAAGCTTTTCATTCTCAAAGAATGTAGGATCTCATATATCACCACTTTGATTACTTATTAGAATGAGGTGTCACAAGTAACCATCTCCCTAGGATTTGATTTCAAATTCTTTTTCGATAACAAGAAGAACTTTACTAGTTAAGCGAATTGACATGTTAAAATTCTACTGAGGATATAACTTACACAAAAAGTCAAGAGCTTTCACCTATCAAAGTCTTCAAAATCTTCCGTTTTCTTCCATAAATGTGGATTTCAGAATTCAGATGTGACTAGTCAAACCTGTCATGAAATCTTCTGTTATTGCAACTTGAGAATTTTTTTTTTTTTCGCTTACCTCTCTCAATTTAGAACCTATATAAGTAAATTTCTGTCAATTGTTCCCTCTACTCTGTGCTTAGGATTCTTGTTTGTTTTACTTGAATTTCTACTTAGTTAGAACAAAGTTTTACAATCACACACACATATCATGCATGTATAACATGCATCAGTGTGGTAGGAGAAGATAACAAGATATGATATCAGCAAATGGGATGTGATTACATGCTTTTCAGGGTTTAGGAATTTCAGAGTGATAGAGCCCTGCCACGGCCCAATGATCCTGTGATCCATAATTGTAGAGAAGAAGGCCTAACTTGAATTTCAGTCTCACGTCCATCCTCTACCCACCAAAAGACCATTGTGCTCGATCCATGTTACTTGCTCAAACTCGTTTGCTCCTAAAAAGATTTTCAAGAAACCTATTTATTTATTATCAGATACATGAAAAATGCATTGGAAACGGTATATCTTGAAGAATATTTTCAAGTGGACCGTAAGTCTATCCTCCAAAGTGACTGGCGTTTTATGAAATTTCTTTAATTTGTAAATTGAATTTTTGTGAAATTTCATTTTAAAAAATTTATAATATATATCCAATAAGTTATTTTTATAGGTAAAAGTGAAAAAAATTCAAAATTGTGTCACGTCACTTATCTTTTTATCTTTTACTAATATCCTCCCATCCGGTATGGAAAGACAATGCCATGTTTTTTTTTTTGATTGTCCGAACAGTACTTATCAAATTTCAACAAACAAAAGTTTTTACACTTTCCATTCCAAAACATTAGAATTGACATATTACACACTTTCACTATTTAAAAAAAGGAAAATGCTATTTGATCATATAAAAAATCGATAAAATTGATCGATTGTATTTTATATTTTATATCTTATTTTACTTAATAATTAAGGAAATAATTATAAATATATTGATATTTTTTTATATTTTTTAAAAACATTTAAAAGTGTAAAAAAAATTATTAAAAAAGAAAAAAAAATAGAATTGCACTTATCAATCAGAAATGGTCAGTCTAGTACTATCGGTTGATGTAGCAGCGTCATTAAAAAAAAAAAAAAAAGGTTGTGCTAGCATGCCGGACCGCTAGGCATAATTTTTCTTTTTCATTAATTTTGTACGTCCTATTTTTTTATTTTCATTTTTTTATCAATTTAAAATGTTTTTAAAAATATGAAAAAAAAAATATTAATATACTAATAATCACTTCTTAATTATTAAATAAAAAAATAAAATTAAAATGCATAAAATATCAAAATCGGTGTCAAAATATATAAGTGGACATATTATCATTTTCTAAAAGAAAATATTATGGGAACCTACGTAAAATTCAGACAATCAAAATTTTGTCACATTGTGGTTTAATGCAGAAACAGCATTTAATTATTCCAGTCCAAAGGCTTGGCTTTCACAAGTAATTAATTGCTAAATGACTTTGAACTGAAGCAACTATATATATATATATATATATATATATTATATCTTGCTAGCTGGGTGAAGCTTATGTTTAGGGAATTAAAAAATTTGGGATTTGAACTTTGAAGTTTGAAGTGAGTGCTGGATCATCAGAAAACATCTAGATTCGGGCGATCCGTCTGCTCTTTAATTCTAGGCCTTCTTGAGGCTGTTGCATTTTGATTGATACGCAACTTAGATTTAAAAAAAACATTGGAAATGGCTACTTTTAAGTTCTCAGCCTAGCATGGATAAGTGGACTAGTTCTAGTACGAATTGCTGGTTAATTGGTAGTGTTTTTACCATTTTGAGTAATTAGTCATATTGCAATAACTCCAAGTTTCAATATCAATATCAATTATAGCTCGTATAGACAATCAGTGCCACTTCTTTATTCCTATTTAGAAGTTAGATTCAATTAGTTTAGTTTAATTTTAAGTTAAGTCTAATATTTAAATAGTCCTTAATTTAATTAAAAAAAATTCTATATTTATTACTATTAGATGATTATTTATTGTATACTTTTTATTATTTAATAGTAATATATATGCTGATATTATTTAATTGGATGAAAATAAGATGAGAGTATGTGTAAGTGTATGTAAAAATGATAGATTATAATGGAGACCTTTCCTATATAAATGGCATGCGGGAAAAAGTTGGCAAAGAGTCTGCAACTTCTCCTGTAACAAGTATATGATCTCTCCTTGATCTTCCTCTCCCCCACAAAGAAAAAAGTGAGAGAAAAAGAAGTGAATCCATGGCAAGGTACTTCAGCTGCTCTATTTCATTTGTGACGTTTCCATTTTTTCTTGTCCTCGGACTCCTCCTCCTGATGATCTTCCTCTTCTCCTCTTTCATAAATGAAGAACATCCTACTGATCTTCTTTATTCTTCTTTCAGTCCCCCGTCCATTCATCTTAGAAATACCAACCACTTAACTGACAGAAGTACCCCACCACGAGTTTCCTTAGATGGGGTTCTCTCAAATTCTAGAAACAAAAGCAGTACACACAAGGTTAGCAGCACCAAAGTAAGAAATTACATCCATATTCTGAGCGAAGTCATCATCTTTAATTGTTTGAAACTTAATCATGAATTGCCATTGATTTTCTGATCACCAGTACCATTTACTCTTCTTTAAAATATGCTTGCTACAAACAGAAGGAAAGAAGTTTAAAGAGAATCGAAGGAGAATTAGCTAAAGCAAGAGCAGCCATACGTGAAGCAATTCAGTCAAGGAACCATACATCCAAGAAGAAAGAGACTTTTATACCTAGAGGGTCCATTTACAGAAACCCCTATGCTTTTCGTCAGTTAAGTTTATAACATTCAAATTAAATCACTTTAAATTAAGTCTTTTCCTTTAAAGATTTAAGTCTTTGTCGAATGATCATAAAATCTTTGTACGTATAAAACAAACTTTGATCATCTCTAATATCTAGATATTTGTTGTTACATGATCATGATGATGATCAGGAGCCACATAGAGATGCAGAAGAGGCTCAAGATATGGACCTACGAAGAAGGAGAGCAACCTTTAGTCCACGATGCGCCAGTAAACAACATCTACGCCATGGAAGGGCAATTCATGGATGAAATAGAAAGCCATAAAAGCCCATTCAAAGCTAGCCATCCTGAAGAGGCACATGTATTTTTCCTGCCTATTAGTGTAGCCAAGATTGTTGCCTATGTTTATAAGCCTATTACCTCCAAAGCTGATTTCCATCGTGGTCGTCTCCAACGGATCGTAATGGACTACATCAAGGTCGTAGCAAATAAGCACCCTTACTGGGATAGAAGCAAAGGTGCTGACCATTTTATGCTTTCATGTCACGATTGGGTATGCTCGACTTCTCTATTTCATCATGTCATCGATCGTGCATGTTTATTTAGACTATATATATATATATATATATATATATATATATAAGCCCGGTTAATGACTTGAACGCATTAATGATGTAATAGGCAAATTAGCAGTTATTTTACTAAAAAAATAATAATACAGTCAATCACATTAGTGGAATCTGTACATAGAGATCAGTATTCACTATAAATAACTGCTGATAGAATTTTTTTTTTTTTTAATTGCAAGTATGCCGACTTATAAATACCACAACTCATTATAACTCATTTACTTGATTGTAGGATTTAAATAAAAAAGCTAACTAATGTGTATTATAACTGGTCAGCCCACTATACTTTCTCTATTTTATCCCTAGCCCATTTCAAGTTAAGCTAATTTCAAACCTAGCTCCTCATATATATTGATCATCACTTGATTAATGTTGCATGTATGTATTCCTAGTGTTGATATTGCTATTTCCTTAATTTAGGCACCAGATGTCTCAGCTGCTAACCCCGAAATCTTCAAGAACTTTATTAGGGTTCTCTGCAATGCCAACACCTCTGAAGGATTCCAGCCAATAAGAGATGTCTCACTACCTGAAATTTATTTACCCTTTGGAAAGCTCGGCCAACCAAGTCAAGGCCAGGACCCTACCGACCGCCCAATCCTCGCCTACTTTGGCGGCCGGGACCATGGACACATTCGGAAAGTGCTACTCAAGTATTGGAAGGACAAAGATAGAGATGTAGAGGTCCATGAGTTTCTCCCCAAGGGCCCAAACTACACCAAAACAATGGGGCAGACGAAGTATTGCTTGTGCCCTAGTGGGTTTGAAGTGGCAAGCCCTAGAGTTGTGGAAGCAATTTACACGGGATGTGTACCAGTGATTATCTCCGAAGGCTATTGTTTACCATTCAGTGACGTCCTAAATTGGACCCAATTTTCTGTACAAATTCCAACAGAGAAGATACCAGAAATCAAGACAATCTTACAAGGGATTCCCCATGAGAAGTACTTGAAATTGCAGAAAAATGTAGTGAGAGTGCAGAGGCATTTCGTGCTAAATCGGCCTGCTAAGCCATTTGATATCATCCACATGGTGCTTCACTCAGTGTGGTTGAGGAGACTTAATTTCGCACTTCCAACGTCATTAATGCAGGCTAATGACACATTATAATCTTAGCTTAGCTTGACATGATGAACTTGAACACACTATATATTCACTAGATAATGATAAGGTTACTATTTTCCTAGCTACTACTTATTTATTATTCTTTTCGTGTTTTTAATTTTTTTCGAATTTTTTATTTTATTTAATGATTAAGGAAGTGACTATTAGTAAAATTATATATATTTTTAATTTTTTTAATGATTAAGAATGTTAAAAAATATTTAAAAGAAAATGATAAACAAAATTATATAAAAGTTCAAATACACTGTAGATCAATTGTAAATGTATAGTAAAAAAGTAGTAACCGGCCTATTATTATCAAAATGGCTATACAACTTATAATTTTTGTTCTACGCGGTATAAATATATATACATGTCATGTAAACCATATTAATTAAGGTAGCTAACTACCTTTAATTTCTTCATGTCAGTTTGGCATGAGCTAGCTAGCTGTGCCTATATATACAAGATATATAATACATATTATATATATATATATATATAGTACGTAGTTTGTTCAAAGTATAATTAGCTCCTTGGGATTGGAGGGGATACTCTTATTATTAATATCAGATTCTTGCACTCGGCCTACAATTTTGAAGTGAAAACCTTATTCCTATATATATAATCTCCTCAAATCGAGATCAAAATACTACTACCAAAAAATAAATATAGTAGTAATCAAATATTTGTGATAAAAAATGGTTTAAAACAGATTATTAACATATAAATGACTATAAATATTTATTTATATTAAATAAATAATTTTTTTTTTTCAGTAAAACATGTACGGAGACGGTTTTGCTGTACTGTATGATCGTGCGCATATGATGCCAAGCTAATCATCAAACGTTATTATATAAGAAGCGAATACACACAAATCAATCCGATAATTTATATCAGTTTCCATGCTAAATGTTTGCAATTACAATAAGCAGCGGACAGGAGTTACACTCAAGGTGTGGGCAGCAGGTCCCGCACCCCTACATGAGAAGTACTACGATAGACCGAAATTAACGTTTCCAAGAAAAACATAATAAGTTTCCATCAAGACTTTCTTATCATCTAGAGCTTAGAGGGGATCTTAAGCTTCCTTTTTAAACGGTGCTATATAATATGATTGCCCAATCTAGTCATATTCTATTGATCTGCCTCAAATTATATATTATGCGACTGGATTAGTAGCATGCAGTCTCAATTTCAAATCCTCAAAATGCAAATAGACAATATAATTAGATATCGGCCGGTAGGTTAATTTTTAAACTAGAACAGTTTCATTAAATCACTTTTACAAATTTTTACCTAAAATATGGGCATTACGTTCTGTTTATGTAATCAGAAAGCTAGCTAGAAACAATATCAATAGGGAATTACTAGAGCCATAAATAAATTTCACAAACAAAATTTCACATAATGATGTGTAATATTTATATTGGATCTCTTCCTTATGCTCTCTCTCTTCCCCTTTCTGATCTCTTGATAGGTTTTTTTTCTTTTCTTTCTCCTTCCCCCTGATCTCCATCTTCCCCTGCTCCCTCTCTTTTCCCCAACTCGAGAGCAAATTGTTGCCTTTATCGTGAGAATCGTCGTTGTCTCTTCTGCTTCCCCTGCTCCCTGTCTTTTCTCTAACCTGATAACCAGACTGTTGCCCAAATGTTGCCTCCCAAAATTGCAGCAGATGAATTCAGTCCCCACACAGCACGCCCCCTCACCCAGTAGATGAAACTGCGGTGGATCAAATCATTGTCGCCGCTTGCCATTGCATGGTATATTGTCGATTAATTTCTACACAAGTCTAACACTCTGTCTTCTACCTTCCAAGAGACAGAGTGTATGTGGGCAGTCGAGATGATTGAGTAAATAGTGAATGATAACATTCTCTTTGATGGCAAGCAGGAGAGCTGTTTATCAATGGGAAAACAATACAAAAAAAAAAGTATAACAATTCATCAAATCAAATAATGGAATCGAAGTTAATTTTTCTAGTGAAAAAAGTGATGATTCTAAGCGTATAGAAAAAAAAAATAGGGAAAAAAGTGAGTGGAGGATAATCAATTTCATCATAAAAAAGAAAAGAAAATAAAAGAAAATAAAAAATACAAACAATGTAACACAGAAGTGTAAGAATAGAGAGAGAGAGAGAGAGAGAGAGAGAGAGAGAGGTGGATACCTAGATGTTAGAATTTGGTGAGGGGCGTTGTGTTGGAATTGGATGAATGTAAGAAGGAAATGACTGGACTGTTCACGTTCTTTGGAAAAAAAAAAAAAACTGACATGGCAAAGTGTCACATCAATTTGTGAAATTCCTTTTAGAATTGTCTTGATTTCTGAAATTCTATTTATTGTGAGTTTATCATTTCCCATAACTTATATCAGCTGCCATGCTAATTGCTTGCAATTATAATAAGCAGCGGACAAGAGTTCATTCAAGGTGTGGGCAGCGGGTCCTGCACCCCTACATGAGAAGTACTACGATAGACCGAATCTAGTATTTTCCATCAAGACTTTCTTATCATTTAGAGCCTAAAGGGGATCTTAGGCTTCCTTTTTAAATGGTGCTATATAATATGATTGCCCAATCTAGTCATATTTTATTGGTCTACCTCAAATTATATATTATGCAATTGGATCAATAGCATGTAGTCTTAATATTCAAATCCTCAAATGCAAACAAACAATATAATTAGGTATCGTCCGGCGGGTTAAATTTACAAACCAGAGCAGTTCCATTAAGGGTGGTACTAGATACAATCCAATTTTTTGGACTCCTCTGTAGCCCATTTAAAAATAAACAAAATAATCATCATTTTATCAATAACTTGACTAAAATACCCGTAAATCAAAATATCCCCAAATCAAAACGATCCTCCTACTCCCTGCTCAATCTACAGTGTTGCTCAAGCTCATAAACGCTGTCGACCACTCTCCCGCTGCCTAGTCCAACTAGTAAGGCTATTTTTTGTTTTTTGTTTTTACTTTTTGTTAGCTTTTCAACGATTTTGAAGAATTTTTTTATTTCCTTTTGCTCATTTTACACCCTGATTTCCTTTTGGTCAAAATGCCGTCTTCCAACACTAGAACAGTTTGAGAAAATGGAGAGTGTCTCATCTTCAAGCAATGAGTAAAAATGGAAAAAAAAAATTTGTAGTTGAATGTTTATCTGCATTTAGTTTTACTATTATGGATTCACAAGCTGAAATTTATAATGTGCATACTAGAATGCTGAGCAACGTGAAACCAGAAAGATTTATTTGCATTTGGCCATTTTCCAAACCTTATGTTTTCATTGCTTCAAGATTTCTGCCTGGATCAAATTTTGACCTTTTATGTAAATTTGATTTCTTTTGGTCGACAGCGTCTATGAGCTTGAGCAGCACTGCAAATTGCTTATCTAATTGTGCATACGGTGACGTGGGTACTCGACTGAGTGGTCGGCATGTGAAAAATCTCTTCAGATACAGCAAGGGTTGCTCAACTTGCTGTAGAGGGTACTCTGCAGATAGTTGCTTTAAGGCGGTGGGGGGGCGAGGGCGAGGGCGAGGGTTGAGATGAAATGCAAAGGATTTCTTACTTCATTTCCTTAGTTGGACGCAATGAAAGTAATGGCCGGATGAAACGCAACATTTCATTAATTGTTCGCATTGTAGTCCATATATATGAATTGCAAATAGAATTATTCTTTCATTAAATCCCTTTCACAAATTCTTACCTAAAATATGGGCATTACGTTCTGTTTATGTAATCAAAAAGCTAGCTAGAAACAATATCATTAGGGAATTACTAGAGCCACAAATAAATTCTACAAACAAAATCCTATATAATGATGTGTAACATTTTTGTTAGATCTCTCCCCTACGCTCTCTCTCTTCCCCCTTCTCTCTCCAATAGTTTTTCTTTTTCTTTTCTTTCTCCATCCGCCTGCCCTCCCTCTTCCCCTCCTCCCTCTCTTTTCCCCAACTTGAAAGCAAATTGTTGCCTTTGCTGTGAGAATCGCTGTTGTCTCTCCCGCTTCCCCTGCTCCCTCTATTTTCTCCAACCTAATGACCAGACCGTCGCCCAAATGTCACTTCCCAAAATCGCAGTAGATGAATTCGATCCCCACGCTGCATCCCCCCTCACCCAGCAGATGAAACTGAAGCAGATCAAATCACTGTAGCCCTTGCCATTGCATGGTACGTTGTCGATTAATCTCTACACAAGTCCAACACTTTGTCCTCTGCCTTCCAAGAGAGGGAGTATATGTGGGCGGTCGAGATAACTGAACAAACAGTGAATGATAACATTCTCTTCGATGGGAAGCAGGAGAGCTGGTTATCAATAGGGAAACAATACAAAAAAAAAACATAACGATACATCAAACCAAATAATGGAATCGAAGTTAATTTTTCTAGTGAAAAAAGTGATGATTCTAAGCGTGTAGAAAAAGTGATGATTTTTCTAGCGCACTTAATTTGATTCTAAGCGTATAGAAAAAAAAAATAGGAAAAAAAGTGAGTAGAGGATAATCAATTTCATCATAAAAAGGCAAAAAATAAAAAAACAAACATAATAACACAGAAGCGTAAGAACACAGAGAATGACAGAGAGAGAGAGAGAGAGAGGAGGAAACCTGGATGTTAAATTTTGGTGAAGGGCATTGCGTTGGAACAAGATGAACATAAGAGAGGGGCATTGCGTTAGAATGAGATAAATGTAAGAAAGAAATGACTGGATTGTTTGCGTTTTTTGAAAGAAAAAAAAACTGACGTGCCCATATCAATTTGTGAAATTTATTTATAGAATCTTTATGTCTATAATAGCCCTCATATCATTAATGTTGTTTACACAATACCAACTAGAAACGACCATCGACTAAGGATAACGCTTGGTACTGCTCATTACTTGTCATACGTACTAAATGATGGAGACTCAACCCGGTGTTGAGTTTATATATAGGGCAGTACTAGGTACAAGTGATAATGAAAACTTATTTGTGCACCTATGCTGACGTGTATGCTGCTCGTCAAATGTCTAATTTAGAAAAGAAAAAGTAAAAGAGAGGGAACTCTCAAAACATGATAGAATGTAGAAGACACGGTAAAAGAGAAGGAAAATAAATCTAGAAAGAAGAAGAAATCAGAAAGAAGAAAGGAAAACACAAATTTGATCTTCTTCGTCGACAGTCTCTTCTGCGCGCGCGGTGTCCTCTTCGTTGACGATCTCAGGTACTCCATCTTTCTCTGGCTCCGTTTTACAAATCTGAGATCTTGGATTCGAAATTGAAAAGATTGTTCGGTTTTGTGTTTCTATTCTTGTCCTTCGATTTTCAAGAGACACATTAATAAAGCAGTTTTTTTTCCCAATTAGAGAAGAAGAGGAAAATCCCATTAGAGGATGTTTTATGGTAGCTTTGGATACAAGCAGCGCCAGTATTCTCCCTAGTTCTTTGTTCTTTTCTTTTTTTCATTTTGATTTACTTTAATAGCTCATTTTCTTCTTCAACATTTTCATATTGAAAAATTAACATGGATTATGTTTGCAGATTAGGTTTGGAGACTGCCCAGAAGAAAACCATTGAACCTCTATTGGAAAACCGTTGCACAAGCTAGCCCACTGCAATATATAATTCGTGATTTTCATAATGAAGAGTTTCTCAAACAGTGATCATCTTGTTAATGCACCTCTCTGAGATATGGAATCAGAGGAAAACAAAAAAACAAAAAAACAAAAAAAAAAGGAGAATGGGAAGGGGAAAGAAGATAAAAGGGAAGAGACTGCAAGGAAAATTCATCTGGGAGAGGCGAGTTTAGGTTTTTTTTCAAGTGTGGCTTAAAACACACCGCTTAATTAAAGTTTAAAATTTGGAATCCCGTGCCTAGCCAGAATTTCATCTGCAACAATCTCATTTCTCGCACGTTGACTCTTGACTGCCGTGTCAGATGGGTACTTAGTTGTTGCGCAAATCTCGCCTGCAACAAGAATTTCCGTTATATATATTCCATCATCGCGTGCTTTGATGACCAGGTCCTAGTATAACATTAGTCGCCCTCGTGTCGTGGCAGCACTACTCTTAATTTCTAAATTTTCTTTTATTGGAGTTTAGAAACTTAATATTATATGATTATTTCAACTTTATTGGAGTTTAGAAATTTTATTGGAGTGTTGACGTGTAACACATTTCAACTTAACTTGAACACTAAGTCCAATAGTCTAAATTGCACGAAAAAGTATTGGAAAAGTAATTGACGTGTCATTGTGTCAGTACTTTTTCGGAGTACGAATGACGCATAGGTCAAAATTGTGAGCAAGTTTAAGATTTGCATGAAAATAAATTACTTCTTTAATTTCAAGTTTTTCATTTTTTATTTAAAAAAAATAAATGTACGAGACTTACAAATATTATTATATCTAATATTACTCGTAGAGATACAAGTCCAAATCATAAAAAAAGTAGTACTAATTTTAAATATCGTGCACACTATAAAAAAAAATTATAAAAATAATCAATCTGATGTAATCAAAATGATTGTTTTTTTTATAAATAATTTTTTGCGATATTTTTTTCCATTTTTTACGGCAAAATTTAATACCACAAAATGCTTATTTTCTTCTAGTAGCAGATTTGAACGCGGTTGAGCAATATATGTATTAATTTTCTGCTTCAAGTTGTATTAATCCTTTTATGCAAACTAATATTAAAATTTATTCTTAATAGGGTGACATGATTTCATTGTTTGTTGGAAGATAAGTTGTAAAACAATTATAAAAGAATTATAAATGTATCATCATTCATCTTGCAAAATAAACGAGAAATTTAGTCCTCGTTTGTATTCGTAACTCATCTCAATTCATCTTTATTTTATTATTACACTTTTATAATTCTTTTTACAAAATACAAAATTCCTATACACTTTTTTTAAATCCCAATATAAATTTTTTAAATATCAAAATAATAATAATATTAAAAAATAAACTAAATTCAACTTAACTCATCTCATTTTCGAATCTAAATAGGGCTTAATTTGTTGACGAAAGACTCGTTAGTCAATAAAATACAGCTAAAAAGCTGATATATTGACCCCACATAAACCATTGTACACGATAAATAAAATGCAGCCTAGCTAGCTCTATGGCGCATATATATAACCACGCACATATATAACCATGCATATAGTTCATGCTTAGTGGCCATGCCACTTAAATATAATGCTCCATCATCATCATGATGACCATGACTAGTCGATCCATCAACGTCATCGATCCCATGCTCCGGCCATGACTTAGGTTTGGGATATAATTTGAATGTAGAAATATTAGTGCATATATATATATATATCAAGTTTGCTTGGTATATATATATATATATACATTATATATAATGTATACAGCTTGATATATAATTAGTGCATGGTTGCTTGGAATATTAATAATTAAATATAATATATATATATTAATCACGTGTTCCCTAAATTATATTATCGTATGATTTTATTGGCCATTTGATTGAAGATCATACATTAGAAATTATTACTAGCTAATTATTAAGGATAGAAATTATAATAGGAATGTAATCTTCAATTAATTTGAACGGAACGATACACCACCAGAATTTAAACGTTTCCCTAGCTACCTACGTACTAATTAATTAAGTATATAATCAAATATTACTTTCTTATTTTATTTCATATGTATCAGAATTAATTAATTAGTTGGCAAAAAAACAAATTATTGCTCTTGGAAAGTCATTAATATATACCGCTTCAATTTAATTTTCCATATATTTCATCTCTCTCTCTCTCTCTCTCTCTAGCAGCAGCAGCAACAGCAGAAGAAGAAGAAGAAGAACAAGAAGATTAATATATATAGCTAGCAGCAGCCATGGGAAGGGCCTTGAGCTTTCATTTACCTAATCCAGTTCCAACTTTTTTCATCCTGATGATGATGCTCCTTATGATATTCCTCCTCTACCTCTCCACCAGCTTAAACAAAAGTAGCCATGATCATGATCATCATCCCTTCAAACACATTCTTCTTCCAGCAGCTTTCATACCAACTTTTCACCATACACAAACCAATTACCAATTAACAGCCAAACAAGTTTCACCAGCATCTGCTGATCCATTAACGTCCGTGTCTGTACTACTGCATGCTCCTCCCTTTACTCATGAACCCAGGAACGTCCCTACTTCTAATTCCAGCCATATCAAAGTGCGATTTCGTCTTTGCTCATCATCACAAGTCACACACATATATATATATATAGATACACACATATATATATGTATATATGTATATGTATATGTTCAAATCTTTTTCTATATAATTAATTGTGTATACGTTTCTGGTGTTATATTGTGAAGGAGAAGAAGAGTAGTACGGAAAGGATTGAAGAAGACTTGGGTAGAGCACGAGCGGCTATTCGCAAAGCGATTCTTACTAGGAATTTTACTTCCCACGACAAGGGATCAGTCATCGGTTTCATCCCCAGAGGATGCATTTACAGAAATGCCTATGCCTTTCATCAGTAAGTCATCATGATCATGTTGATCAATGATCATGATCATATGTATATTAGGTTTTTAGCTTATATTTTGTTATACATGATCTAATGTTTAGGTATTTAAAAGCATAACCAAATATTAGAAAATTTCTTTTCATAATAATCTTTTCATCATTTTCTGATATTTCATCAAAGTTTATTAGATGCAACGAGATGATGGTTATAAAAAAAATTATGGTTAAAATGATGATGATGATGATGAGGAGGAGGAGGAGGAGTATCATTACTGATCAACTGATTGATGACATTAGAAACATATCTAGGTTTTAAAATTAGTAATATTTGAATATATATTATTATATCATATGTATTGTGCTAATATTTACTTTGTATCGAGTACATAACTCTAATGATATGTATTGATAATTTATATCATGTGTGTGATATGCAGTGATTAATATATATAATATATATCATGTGTTGTAGTTGTACCAACTGCATGCATATATATATATATATATATATATATATACGCAAACAATATTATAAATAGTACTTAATTTCATTTTTAGTCGTACTCCTCTATATATCGATTATTATGTTTTAATGATTCACTTCTGTATATTCTGTTGAATACTTTGCATGCACTTTGAATTATCAAAATTAACACATATTACACCTTCAAAATATAAAAACAATTTATAAGGTATACAAAAAAAACACGATGATCAGGTCAGTGTCGATAATTTGAGATGCAAAGTTGTCGAATTAATTTGCTTTGCTTTATAACAATATAAAGAGTAGTAATTATAATGAGCGAGTGATCTACGCTTCTATTCCTTGTACATGTGACCTTGATCATGATCTTGATCTTCTCTCTAAGTTCATATTCATATGTTCTCATATTAATCATGTACCAGAATATGTTACAAATTTGATCATATATATATATATATATATATATATATTTCTATTAGTTAGTAGCTGTAAACAATTTTGTTTTTTATTTTTTAAATGCACCAAATACTGATAAATTTAGGCTTTCCTGAATGTGTCTCTTAAGTCATTTGGCATGATGCTTTGATGTAGTTTTCTATTTCCAGTTGAATGAAATTAATTAGTTGCTTTGTTATAAAATATATATATATATATATATATATATTCGTAAGTATTGTGGGTTGACCATTAGGAGTCATATAGAGATGGTGAAGAGATTCAAAGTGTGGACCTATAAGGAAGGAGAACAACCATTGGTCCACGATGGGCCAACAAAGAACATATACTCCATCGAGGGCCACTTCATCGATGAAATGGACGGCGGCAAGAGCACGTTCATGGCCCATCATCCCGATGAGGCCCATGTCTTCTTCCTACCCATAAGTGTTACCTACATCGTTGAGTACATCTACCTGCCCATCACCACCTACGATCGTGATCGATTGATCCGTATTGTCACCGATTACATCTACACCGTCCGTAAAAAATACCCACACTGGAATAGAAGCAGTGGAGCTGACCACTTTTTAGTCTCTTGTCATGATTGGGTATGTACTATTGCATTTTTTGTTTTTTGTTTTTAATTTTTCAAACATTAACTCTTTGATATTTTTGATAAAATAAATCTAACGGATCTCATTTTAGGCACCACAAGTATCGAAAGAGAAACCTGAACTCTACAATAATTTCATAAGAGTGCTATGTAATGCCAACACCTCAGAAGGATTTAAACCTATAAGAGACATTTCATTACCAGAGTTTAACTTAGAACCTTTCAAGCTCAACCCTCCTCGTGACATTGGTCTGCCCACTGCTAAGCGTACAATCCTTGGCTTCTTTGCCGGAAGGGCGCATGGAGACATCAGAAACATCTTGTTTGAACATTGGAAGGACAAAGACGATGAAATCCGAGTCTTCGAACATCTTGCTGAGAATCAAAACTACAGCAAACTCATGGGACAGAGCAAGTTTTGTTTGTGCCCAAGTGGTTATGAAGTAGCAAGCCCAAGATTGGTGGAGGCAATTCATGCTGGGTGTGTTCCAGTTATAATTTCTGATTATTATGTTCTACCCTTTAGTGATGTGCTTGATTGGAGCAAGTTTTCGCTGCAAATTCCAACAAACAGAATTCCAGAGGTCAAGACAATTCTAAAAGATGTTCCAAACTTTCAATACCTGAAAATGCAGAAGCGAGTGATAAAAGTGAGAAGACATTTTGAGTTGAACCGACCAGCAAAGCCTTTTGATGTTTTTCATATGTTGCTTCACTCTGTTTGGCTTAGAAGACTTGACATTAGGCTACCATAGGTCCATATTGTAGTTTCCTTTTAAGTATTTGATAATCTGTACATCTTCTAAGAAGTCAATACGTTTCATGTTCATGGGAGAAAATGGAAACAGGCCACTTACAAGTAAGTTTTAGAGTTTTGTTACTTTAGGAATAATTTGTGTAAACAAGCCACTTATTATAGAGATTCTTTACAATATTATAAAAAGAAAGTACTCATAAAACGATGTTATGGAAGTAAACTCATAAATTAAAATACTTTCACATGATATGTTAGATTTATCTTACAATATAAACAGTATTATGATATAATACTACATCAATTTGTGTCAATTTGTAAATTTGTTTTGGTAGAATCTTTATATAATTAAAGTATTTAATTATTGTAATATGTTTAATCAATAATGTTATATACAATCATAAAATATATAAATGTCCTACAAATACTTTAAAAAAAATGAGATCAATTATTAAAAAGTTAATTTTTTTTTCATGTAGAATTTTCATTTACTTACTTTTTTTTAAAGTGATTGTGCAATATTTACGTATTTCATGTCTACGAATATCATTTCTCATGTTTAATACATAACTTACAAATTGAAATATTTTTATATAATACGTTAGATTGACTTTATAATAAAAAACAATTTTACAATTAATATACTACATCAAATTGTGTCAGTTTATAAATTTATTTTTATAAAATATCTTTATAATTAAAATATTTAATTCTTGTAGTATATTTAATATATAAAGAGTTTATAAATTAATAATAAAACTCTATTTATTATCAATTTAAAGATATATATTATATCATGGAAAGAACCCTAGAATTACGACCATGATTAATTACTTAATTTCCTGGAAAACTGTTTGATCAATTTAGTTATATGGGTGGTGATGAATGTTCAATCATCTACAATAAAACCCAAGAACTCATGGAAAGAGCCGTGAGTTCACCCTCAGAATAGCCTTGCTGTAAGCCTGTAATTCTAAACCAAGGAGCAATCAAGTACAAAGAACCGACCCGACCCGCTCAAATTCCATACCCTAAAACCCTGACGGACACGCAGTCCTCTCTCTCTCTCTCTCTCGTACCGGGCGATTCCTTCACCTAAAAGGGTCTTTGACTGTTTGTACACAAAGTACTTGCGAAGACTGGTACAGTCAGTTTCTCAAAGACATCGGAGAGAATCCCGAGTCCAAAGAACAATTTGAGCTTCTGGTAATGGCCGATAATGGTGTCCAGGAAGCGGCAGTGGACATATCCGTGCCCGCGCGAGCCTCCATTCCTTTTGGAGATAACTCGGTCTGGGCTGACGTCTCACCCCTCCTCGAAGCCGCATGTAAAGGTGGATTCCTTCTTTCCTTAATTTGCTTCTCATCTCCGATTCCATCTATTTGCTTATCTAGAAAATAAAAGAAGAGCGAAGAATACTTATTGAGTTATATGATTTAGTTGTTTTATCCCTTCCCACGGCTGGAAGGAAGAAACTTCAGTTTTTCTAAGGAGACAAATGGAATATTTAGCTTCGATTAGTTCAATGACGATCTTGGCCAACGCTTTGTTTGGTTGCGGCAGACTGGACTGTTTATTGAATCGGTAAAGTTTAATATTTTGGCTTTTTTGAGAAACCATACTTTGAAAAGTGGGTGAAGGACCATAACTTTGATGCTTCATCTGTTGCTAAGATTGCATACGAAAAAGCAATGAATTGCTTAAATTTTAGGCTTTTCTGTTTTTAATGAAAATTGATGTTTTGGCATTTGGTTGAATTGGTTCCTCTGAAAGTATGTACTATGGATGCTTATTGTATTGGTCATATTCACTCATTTAGTTAGTCGAGTTTTTCTTTTTTCTTTTTTCTTTTTTCAAATACAATACCTAAAGGGATGGTTTGGTGCAACTATAGAAGTATGGGGCTTGGTAAGTGTAAGTGTTCAACTTTCGAGTCTAGATGACTAGTCTATGCAAATACAAACGATGGGAATTCAAGCCATTTCTCCCAGTTCACCACTGGATATGGCCCTTTTTCTAAATGCGATAAGGTTTATTATAATTCTTTTTCCTTCTAGACACTCTCTCGGCCACACGCACTGACATAACATTGTTGTGCTAGATGAAATGGGAATGAGATTATCTTCAGTGTGGGAATGATATCCATGTTCCCAATTGATTGGTTCTCTCTCTCTCTTTTTCTCCCTCTCTCTTAAATATCTTTTTATTCCCATATATACTCAGGTGGTAAAAGGGTGGGACAGGATTGGTGTAATCTTAAATTCAAAATGTGCATATAAGATGAAATGTAAATTTAAGTATTTAATGCAAAGTACAGGTTCTAATGTGATTGTTGGTATTGCTTACTCCTTTTGTTTTTTAGATTTTCTCTTGATTCATGTTCTTTTCATAATGTTTGGTCACAGATCTTCGAGATGGTGACCTTATTCATGGAGATAATTTTAATCTTTTTGCTGCCATGTCTGCATTGGAGGTACTTTCAATGTCTTTTGTAAGGCTTAGGCCTCATTTATTTTCACAACCATTCTCATCTCATTCAATCATTACAACTTTTTCAAATTTTCACATAAAATAAAAGAATCAATTCAACTTTTTTAAATTCCAAAACAAACATAATATTAAAAAAAATATATTCTGACAATATTTTATTTAAACTCTTAGGAGTTTGCTCAAGTGGTAAATGCCTTGGGCTTAGGGGTATGCTCCCCCTAGGTCTAAGGTTCAAATCCCCTTGGATACAAACAATCTGTAGGGGGCATTGGATTTGGGGGTTTTTCCTTTGAATTAACCAAGGTGCATTTACGGAAAACTCTTTGTTGAGAGCCTGTGCACCCCCAGGATTACTCGGGACACTATTCGGACACCCGGTGCCAATAAAAAATAATATTTTATTTAATTTTTAATTTTTATCTCAACTCATTTAATCTTATTTGTATAAACAAACGAGACTTAATCTTTATTTTTTTCCTAGTTTTTATGTTTGAACGTAAATTATGTGTATTTGTACTAGATTTATGCTACATAGGATTGGGAGTTGGAATCAAGACTCTAGATTCTAACTTCAATTGGTACTCGCGAGGGACAAAAATAGGAGCAAATTAATAAATCAATAAAAGCAACAAAAGAATTTGATCATCATCATCAAATACCCAAAAAGTCCCCTCCCATTTCAAAGATTTCTGAAAACCCATTGCCAAAGACAAAAAGAAGCATAACCTTGTTTTGTTTGTTGGAGAACCTACAAGTAAAGCCAACAATAATCTAGTAGGAACACAAAATTCTACGGTTTCTGAAAAAATTCCAATGAAGATTTGGTATCCAACTCCAATTGGAGCACTAACCAAATGCACCATTACAATGCCTTGCACAAGAACGGCACCTTTCAACTATCAAAAAAATAAAAAAATAAAAAATTAATGTCAGTAGGTCCAACTCCAACTCTGAATTCCGAAAATGCAACTCAAATTGAAGCAGTCTGAATTTAGGAGTTTTTGCACGGCCCTAGCATTAAACGGCATTATAAATTCTGTTAATAAAAGGAGAACTACGGTAAAGTCCAAGTACATTGGGAGCGAACAGGTACCATGCCAAAGAGATTACTCCCTGAAACTGTGTCAATATATCCAGAAAATATAATGGCTCGTTGGAGATGACCTAAAATAAATTGATACGGTAACTTTCATGCATGTGTTATTAAATTCTATTTCACTTTTTGTTTTTCCCTAATGTGGCTCTTGAATACAAAGATTTGCATAATATTTCTGTTATCCCTTTAAACTTTGCTTATGTGTTATTTTGTTCACTAAATTCTTACTCTATGCATCTTAGTTTGTAATTGTTATTTTTACCAGATAATGGATCCAAAGATGGATTCTGGTATTGTTTGTAAATACTACTCTGTTGATGAAGCTATTGAGAATGGTGCTGCTCCAGTTCCTATTAGCCTTGACAAAACTGTTGATGTTCAACGTGCCATCGATATAATGGACCATCTTCTAGCATGTGAGGTATATGCAATTTACTTTCGTGATTAGTCTTCCGTATGTAGCACATACCAAGCTCTATACAAAATTTTATATTTTTGAATGTTTAGTGACACATGAAGGTTCAGAGATTCTGCTTTTGGAAAATTAAAGGAATAAAGCTTCTCCCACCAAAAATAAGAGTGATAGGTTGATGATAATAATGAAGGTTTAGATTGTCATTAGGTATTTTGTTGTATACTTCTTGTGTGCACGGGATAGACCTTTTTCGATCATATCAATAACACCATCATGGCCCGATATTATTTTCTTCCCCTTCCCCAAGCTATCAGATTGGTTCTCGTCTCCCCTTGGCCCAGACTCAGGCCCGTTTCCTTTACAATTAAGTCCTCAACGCACCGTTTCAGCCAAACTAAATTGTGATTCGCAAAATCCAACTGACGTTCCATCTCAACGATTACCCCCAGGATTCTTTCCTTATTAAGGTCAACAATACTGATCTCTTCTTCTTTAAGGACGACAGAGCATGTCTTTTCGCTCTGTTCAACACCTCCCAAAGTTGTAGGCTTCCTTCGAGGGACGTTTGCCTACTTCAGAGCTTCCTTGTATGACCTAAATGACCACGCCGGCGGTTCTGGCACCTGCACCATGGGAGAAGTTGTTCCTTTGTTTCTTGTCTGTGAAACTCCTGAAATAGAGTCTGCCACTATCTCCATTTTCATGGAAATTTCTCCACCCTACACCTAATCTTCCTTCCGGAATCATTATAGTGCCCTGTCGCTTTTCAGGGCTAAACTCCGAGAGGGAGAAGAACCTCCCAAACGAGTTATGCCGCCTCTGCAACACCAACACAACAGTTCCTCTTCTAAGCAACCTGAGAAAATCTAGGGCACCCACAGAAGCAATGCCCTCCTTCACCATGGCAGCCAGCCATGCTAGAGCTTCAGGATCAATGAACACATGTTTCACCAGACGATGGCTACTTTCTATGATCTTCCACCCCTTATCTCTCTCCCTCTTAAACTTGAAATATTTATGATCAATAATCACATTCCTAGTTGACCCCATCGTTGACAACCAAATTGAATCAATGAAATAGCTGGACTAAACCACTAATCTCACCAAACACAAATTGGAAAACAAGGAAATGAAATCATGGTTTTTGAAGTGTATGGAGAGAAATTATTGGAAGAGAAAACAATAAGCGCAAAAAATTGCAGAGCTTGTGGTCCTTTCAAATGGCACCCCTCAATAGAATATTGAGTTTGTGAGGGATGCCCAAGATTGGGAGATGGAAAATATTTTGGAGTTTTTTGCGTCATTATACTCATTCAACATCTCTGGTGGCACAAGCGATAAGTTGCAATGGAGACACTCCATGAAATCTCTTACTACAAGCCCTTTCTACTCCTGGATTACCAAGATTCCCATGGAAGAGTATTTGGCAAACGAAAGCACCATTGAAAGCGGTTTCTTTTGTGTGGACAGTAACCCTGGACAAGATCCTTACTATAGACAACATGAGAAAATGCCGTATAGTTGTGATAGATTGGTATTGTATGTGCAAAAAGATCATTTACTTCTCCATTGCGAGGTGGCCAAGAAGTTGTGGGATGAGTTTTTCACGAGACTTGGCTTATCATGGGTCATCTCAAACCACGAGAGGAATTGAAGAAACCCATCGGCGAACCATTTACCGAGATAGAGAACCGAACTGAAGAGATATAGAATTCTACCAATTTCAGCCATTTGTTTCCAAAACTGCATCTTGAAAGAAGATCTAGAAAGAATCACTAGTTAACATGGTCATAGGTTTTTTTCATGTCCAATTTGCAAATCAAACCGGGTTCCCTAGATTTGAGGCGACTGTCCACAATTTAATTGGCAATGAGAACCAAATCTAGGATTTGTTACCTTTTACAAAGGCATTCTGGGGCTTCGATATAATCTTTTCCATCACCACACTCAATCTGTTTGCAAGCACTTTAGATAGGATCTTGTACACCCCATTCACAGGTGGCGACTATATGGCGTATGATTCCTATTTGTATGTGTTGGTGCATATGAAGAGAGAGAAATGCAAGGAACTTCGAAGATTGTGAGAGAACTTTGGAGGAACTAAAACTTCTCTTCTATAGGACTATGCTTTCTTGGACGGGATCTATTGCTTGTAACGGACTTAGTGTCCATGAACTTCTTTCTTCTTTGTAACAGTAGCTAAGTTTTCTCAAGTATACCTCCAGTATACCTGAGCTTAGCCTTTTTCTATTAATGAAAACCTTTTGATTACCTATATAAAAAAAAATCAATAATAATTATCTCTTATAAAAAAAAATAATAATAATAAAGGAATAGAAGACATGAAGAGAAGAGAAGCATCAAAGAAATGAAACTCTGTGTGTGCGTGTAAGCGTGTGTGCATGTGTGTGTCTGATACACGAATTTACCCTCTTTATCAACTCATTCATTTATTTATATAAATGGCTTCTTCCTAACGTGCTTATTTTTTTCTTCTTATTTTAAACCTCTTATTATGGAGTCTGGTGTGAATTTATCTAGTTAATCTTGTATTTAAAATATCGCTCTTTTTCGATAAGGCAAAAAAAAAAATGTACAATGCACAAAAACACTCATATACATATACAACCAGGAATACATACGTGCATATATAGGATTAGATCTGTCTCTGATATGAATCACAACCATGTCATATGTCCATGTCTGTGTTGCCGCAATCTAACCACCTTTTTATGTTTTTCTATGCAAATTATATTCTTCAATAGATATCTTGCCTGATATTTGTGCTCTCATCTAAATTGCGATCCTCCATTGCAGGCGACATGGCACAAGGGTCATTCATTGGCACAAACTGTCTTCTCTTGTATCTATCTTTTGAGGCCGGATAGGACATCTTCACATGCCTTGCTCCATTCTTATTGCAGAGTCATACGTGCAACCTGCAAGGCAGTTATTTCAGTTGTCTCAGATGCACGTACACATGAAGTAAAGTATTCCAACAACTCTTTTTGTCTCTCTTAATAATCTTTCTTCGATTTTTCCCGAATCTTGGGTGAACATTGCTTCTGGGAGTTGTTTAATATTCAGATAAGTAGACTTTGTGATGCAATGTATATTACAAAAAGTTGACCCTCAATCAAGAAAAACAAAAGAATGCCACATCATAGTCATGGATTGGTTTTGTATGTGCTAAAAGAGTGGAGAGTCTGTAGATCATCGGTCACTTCATTGTGAGATTGCTATGAACTTGTGGAATGAATTCTTTCGGATGGGATTAGCTTGGGTGATGCCGAAAAGGGTAATTGACCTCCTAGCTTCTTGGCGAGGCATCCAGGACAACTTTCAGACTGCAACAATATCAAAAATGGTTCCAATTTGTCTGTGATGATGTATTTGTAGGGAGAGGAATGAAAGTAGTTTTAAAGATCGAGAGTGGTCAATGGATGAGATTAGAAGTCTATTTTTCAATTCTTTACTCCATTGGTTGATTGTAATTGATTTTAGTGGCATGAATTTTCATGACTGACTTGTATCACTAAACTAGCATGCATAGGCGATGACTTGTATATGTCCTGTATACTCGGGCCTTTATCTATTTTATGATCATTTAAATTTGTTTACTGACAAAAAATAGAAAAAAAAAAGAAAGAAAAAAAGAATGCATAGGACCTTATTTGTTTCTTTTCCAGGAAGAGGATCTGTTTACAATGGCATACGGCCTTCCCTTGGATGGAGATGGAGATGAAAAGTGCTTATCATTGCTAAATGCTGTTGAAGAAACAACTTCTCGCCAATTGCGTGCTTGCAAAGCCCAATCCTCAAGAAGAAGAGTGTTAGAAGGTAATTTTTAGATCTCTTGTTTTGAGTCTAATTTTTTTTAAGCAGAAGATTGTTTGTCAAGACTGGAAACAGTTCAATTGTTGTTATAATTGTAAGACCATAGCCTTGCTACCTTGTGAAATATAGGAAGTGGTCATGAAAGAATCTCTGACAGTATGTTGGCAATGGCATGCTTTTTTCTTTGGGCCAATATTATACTAACTTCAGTAGCAAACGGAGGTGTCTATTTGAGCCATATGACAAACATAGTCAAGTTTTCTTGATGCCAGTGTCCAGTCTCAAAATTTGTTTGATAAGTAATAATGATTTTCTTAAGTGAAAGATTATGATAAGTAATAATGATTATATTGATGAAAAAAATACCAATAGCACATGTACAACGGAATCATATGAAATTTTGACTTGCGATATTTTTCTTCTGAATAAATTATCAAAAAAAAAAAAAAATTCTTCTGAATTGATGGTACTTCATGCTTTGTAAGATCTAGTGTGCCGACATGTTAGTTAAATGTTCAGGAACATTTTTCTTTATGAAGTGCTGGCTATTTTGATGCAGATATAGAGCCATTACAAACAAATCTTGATCTGGAAGAGGGCTACTGCAAAGCATTGTTGTGCCGCTTACGCTTTCGTAAGGTCTTACCATGTGTAGACTCTTAATAAGTCCTGGAATCAATAGAGATAAATTTTCCTCTATCATCTATGATCACACACACATGGATATATAATATATGTATGTTTATATATGTTTGTACCTAAACAATAATATTTGTTTTATCCGCTGTAACTCAGAATACTAGCAACCCTTCAATTGTTTAGCATCGTGGTCATGTGTGTCACTACATTGTATCTTGTATGTCTTTGATGCTTTGAACAAGTACATAATTTTTTGAGAAGATGCAACAGTCAACATCAATTGACATTGTTGTTAATTTGTTATTGTTAATACTTTTTGATAGGTAATTTGTTATTGTTAATACTTCTCCTATATAAAGATAGAAAATGCAGTTCATCCCCCATTTTCTTTATATGCCTCCATGTTTTCTAAGCTCAAAGTGAATTATTCTGAGAATGCTGTTGTGAGATCTCTGATCTGCTACATATGAGTGCAAAAAAATTGGATCTCCCTGGTCTAAAATCATTTTTGCCTATGATTAGCTTTATTTGGTGTTCTCTTCCATTAGTTATTTGTATAAAATCATCGTGCACCTTTTTACTACCTTTGTTCTGTTGCATCAACGAAAACCAGTATTACATTTCTTTTGATTAGTATTGTCAACATCTTTCCTTTGTTTTCAGCATTTTTACCATGTTCTTACGTCTATGAGGCGGCCTCAAGGGAGAGGTTTGGAGTTGGCAAGGAAACATATATCATCGTGCATATTGGAGCTAGAATGCATTCTCAAATCGTCAGAATTTCTTAGATCTAGTGCCTGTGGAAGTTGTGAGGATGTCATAGACGATAGTACAACCGGTTCTGGCTGTCGACCAGTTGGGTTTGATGCCAGCTTAAATTCTAGATTATCTGCTCCTACTCCACCTCGTGCAATTAAAATTCTTAGTTGGAAAAAGGTGAGAATTTAGATAATTTCTCCAGATATGTCGGGTAATTTACTTAAATATTTGCAGAAAGCTTCATTCTATTGATATAAAGAAGAAAAAAACTCCTGACGTCTTTTTCTCTCTATTCCTCCAGGCCATTGAATATTTTGTGAAACTTCTTCATGATCTAGACATTCTATGTTCCTACTCCTTGGACCCATTGTTAGAAGGAGTTCTGCAGTTCGTGGTTCAGTTCCAAAAATCTCAACCTGATTTGGTTGCGAGGTCTCATCTCCAGGCAGGTTTTACTGCATCCGGCTTTTTTTTTAATGACTGTGTCACCTTTTAATATCATTAAATGAGGATTGTAGCTTTTGATGATCACTGAGATTGTTTGGTTGTTTAGGTGATTTTTTAGCGGTATCAGGTTGTTTAGGTAATTTTTTTTCTAGGTATTAAGCTGTTTAGGTAATTGAATCTTTTTTCCCGTCAACATGGTTTCTTCTTTTTTCCCCTTTCAGATGGAAAATTTCTGAGTTTTCTAGGCATGTAAATGCCCTCCCCTCCTATGGTTGTAGTGCCCCTTGTACTTGCGAAAATGTAATATAAACATGCTAACATTTTTCTGCATGCTAAGTTAGTACCTCTCCCTTTTCACTTGGGTTAAATGCATGGGAGCGGAGGGATATGGCTCCATTTCCACTTGATAAAAGAATAATAGTTTTACCCAAAAAAGATGGTGTTTTATGCTCACTAATTGTTTGCATTAGGAATAATTGAGTTCATTATAACTTTTTTTCTGATAAGTAAAGGTGTATTATTAATCAAAGAACGGGCATAAATGCCAATTACAAACTCTCATGTCCTATCAAGTAGGGGCATTAGAAACAAGGAAATCATGAAGGATCATGCCATTAAAGTCCACGGCAATCTGTTCATTATAACTTTGAAAATACACTGCCATTGGGTGGAGAGCCGATCATATTACATTAAACTAAAGCTAGTGTTTAGGGTGACACTAGTTCTTGTGCTGTCAAACGTATGAGCCAGAGCATAAATTTGGGAGTGGAGTATGATTGGTAGCTCACAGTCAAACAAAGAGCCCTGACATGATGTTTATACTCTATAGCATGAAGCATTGACCAGAAATTTGATATTGTGCACTTTGGAAAGTGCATGGTAGCAGAGATACTACAGCCTCAACTACAAATTCCTTATTATGTAATATATGCTTCTATCATTTGCTGATTATTTTTAATAGAATGTTTCAAATGTTCATTTTGTTGGAATGTTTTGATTCCTACTTTACTTCAGACAATTATTGCTACGTGTCAATCTTTGTATGACTGGATTATTAACTCTGGTAACTTATGAACAGCTTCTGCTACTTCAAGATGGGAAACTTTATGGGCGGGATTCTATATTTGCTGTGATCACCAGAGCTGCAGCATTGCCTGAGGTTACAAAGAACCATGATATTCAGAAGAATGAATATATTGTGCAACTAGGACAGGTGAAGGCAATATGACATTTTGGTGTAATTATGTGCCTTCGCCGAGTATTCAACTTAGCAATAATAATTCCATCTCATTTAGCTATTCTATTTGCCAGTTTGGGTTTTCTCCATAATCTAGGGCATGGTTGTTGAAAGCTCTATTATCGAGAAGTTATATATCAAGTACACAGAAAAAATAAAGCTTTGTAGTAAGATATTATTGTTAATAATCGAAATTAATGGCTTGGCCAGAAGACATTGTAAATGATACTTAGGTTGTCACTTGGCCTGTGTGCAGCTGAGTTTGGGGGACAGCTTTTAGCATCCTTCTGGTTTTTTGAGGAGGGAATTCATCTAATATATGCATTGCCATTACTTAAAACAGTTAGTGATCAATATGCTCAAAATTCTATGTACAAATGCTGCGTGGCAAAGACGTAAGCTGGGGAAAATGCTTCAAGATTGGCGTGTTATCTATGTACAGGTATGTTTTTTATTTTGATGTCTTGTGAGTTATCATATTGTCGTTCTTGTTCGGTCAAATGTCCTCAAAAATCATTTTTACCCTGGAAAATGATGTGTTTAAATAACAACTGATATTTGAGCTGCCCGTATTTAGATCAATGATATTTTGTTGTCCAAGCCATATAGTATGCACTTGTGAAAAAAACTAGTATAGTTACTTGTATGGTTTAAAGAAATCGTAACTGTTAGGAGCAAATATGAATTCTTTGTTAAGGCAGTTCTAACCTTTTGCAACATTGACATTTAGACTTGTGCTGGTAAGTTTTTTTTTTTTTTTTTTTTTTATTATTGAAAGTTATGAATATTGTGTTTGCTCTACAAGAGGTATCATGCTTGGCAGTTAATTTATCCATGTTCTCTCTTATGTGGCAAACAGCTAGAACTGGTGTTTCAAAAAGATTTTGGGGAGGTCTCTAGCATTCCAGATGACGAGGTATGTCAGTCTGCCATTTGTCTAACTTTGTCTGCTTGTTTAGGGAAGATTCCATTCTTTATAACTTTGTTAAGTATTATTAAATGCTGGTGCTTTCACAGAAGGATCTATTTTCAATTAAAAAAATTATTTTGGTTTTGCAGAATATATGTGTGAAAATATTCCAGCATATCCTCCTTTGGGTAGAGGAGCAAACATACTGGATAGCTTCCCGTTTTCTTATTTTGGGTTTTGAGTTGGAGCTCTATTCCCCAAGTGAATATTGCATGGTATATTGGTATATTTATGTTGTCTTGATCAAGCTTGCAGAGAAAACACATCTTAAGATGGCTACAAGGAATGACACTAGTAAGTATTGCTATATCACTAAGTAATACTTCGTAAGAAACTTACATAAATTGAAGAACCAGATGCATGAGGCCATGATTTTCTGCCCCTTCAAAACTGAGGATGTAGAACAGATTTGTGAATACATATATTGCAATACCCCCATATGATAAGGATAATGGTAGGTAGTGTAAGGGATTCTTCATTGCTTGGGAAGCAGAAATTCTTGCTTTTTATAAGGTTGCAATGGGGCTTCAATTGTATTATTGATTAGTCCTGTCAGAGTATAAGCTATGTGGTTTGAACCTTCTATTAGGGCGTTATAAATGGTATCAGGGCATATCCCAACCAGAAATGTGGGATTTGAACTATACCACCTACAACAGACAGACCCGACGAGGACGTCCAGAATTTAAAGGAGGTAGATTGTCATACCTCATATGATAAGGATAAGGGTAAATGGTGTATGAGATTCCACATTGTTTGGGAATAAGTTCTTGCTTTTTATAATGTTGCAATGAGACTCCAATTGTATCATTGACTAGTTCTTTTAGAGTATAGGATGTGATTTGGACTTTCTCTTGGGGTGCTACATACATTTAAACTACTGTATATTTTTTGTAAGGCAAGAAGTTTGACAAATAGTTCAGAGAAGACCTGTAGTTTGACAAATGGTTGAGAGAAGATCTGTAGTTTGACAAATACTCTTTGGCAGGCCCCTCTGAATATGTTCCGCCTCTTCCTGTCTGGAAGCAGAATAAATTTGATTGTCATATGCATGTGATTATATCTCCCTTGAAAAGCTTCTACCAATTATCTGAAACCCTTTGATGTGATACTGTGCTTCTGTTGAACAGGTAAACGAAAGGCAAAGAAAAAAAGAGATTCCCTCAAGGATATGGGCAGGGAATACCGAATTCCACCTGCAGTCTTGTTTTATCAGTGCCAAATGTTTCTTGTTGAAGGGCTCACAATGGTAATTCTGCCTTCTTTAGTTAATAAATATAACAATGTGGATGACCACATCTAGGGAATGTTATTAAGGTGCAAGGGAGTAGAAGTTGACGCCCTGAGCTCTGAAGGGTTATGGTGATTGTGGTCTGTAGAACCTTTTTTTTTTTAATGAATAAACGAATTTCATTGATCAATGAATGAGAAGGCCAATTACAAAAACTCTTATGCCCTAACTAAGTAGGAGCATTAGAGACAAGAAAATCATGTAAGTTCATGCCATTAAAGTCCATGGTAATGACCCAAGTACAAAGAGTTCTAAAAAATAAAATTTTGAGCTCCTCCATCGATCTCTCTTTGTTCTCAAATGTCCACTCCTGCCACAAGCAATTGTGGTCTGTAGAACCTTACTCTGCACAGGTTGTTTTCCTTGAGAAGTTACACTGAACAGGTTTATGATGGGGTGTCTTTCTGACTTAATCAGACAGGCCATTCTATGCGGTGGATGTGTTAATAGATTCTTCACATTCTTAAGTATTTTTGTTTTGCTTAAAACTTTTCCAGTCAAATGTTCTACTCATCAGTCAAATCTTTCCAGATGCTTGCTGCTTTGGCGAATGAACACATGATCTTACAGAGTCCAAGTCCTTTTAATACAGAACAAGAGGTAAAGCTTTTAATCCTATTTTATGTATACTTGTAAGTCTAGAGCAGGAAGTGGAAAACATGGTGGTGCAATCGTTATTAAACTGATTGAGACCATTTTAATTGTCTTTCCACCCCATTATACTTCTTGATTTTGTTGGAGGAAACAATCCGTCTCTTTCCTTAGCTCTTCAAGAATTTTACAAAATGGACTAATTATTGTATAAGAAATTGACTAATCCTATTAGTCTCAACAAAGTTTCATTAGTTTGCTTACCTAAACTAGCCCGTTGGCCTGATTGCCTTTTGCTTCTTTATTCATTTGACTTGGCACCGTGGTTTTGAATTTAACATGTTTTATCTGTTACTTCTCTTGCAGAGATTTATTCAGCACTTTGAACTGTTACAAAAAGCTTGCGTTCCTGATCACATCTCGTACCCCTCATTCAAGGAATCGACAGCATTTGCTCGCTTCTCTGTAAGTTTTTTTTTTAACACCATACATTCTGTTGTCATATTCCCTCATATTGAAAATAATGCTCTCTCTTACTCTGCTTAGACCCTGGTTATGTATAATTACTTCAAAGATGCCCAGAGGATCGCAAAGGAGGTCAAGAGTAGTTTTGCCAATGACCCTGAAAAATTGGCCGAACTCAGAAAGATAGAGCAAGTGGCAGAGCACAATAGCATTGCCTTGAATGTCATGTGCCGGGTAGGAGCCCTCGACCGTACGCTAAAGGTTTCTTTCGAGTTTGGCCACCATCCTTACTATGCTACCGCCGTCGTCAAGAGATCTTGAAGCTGTCCATTGATATCCCCCAATTTTGAGACGCTTTACAGGAATCAGTGGCAAGTGGTCATGCGGTAGAATAGATGTAACATTACTTATTTGTTCAATCAATTTTCTCAATCATTTTTTACTTTTTGTCTTGTAATTTTCAATGGGAAACAAATAAAGAACATATTGTTTATGTACAACATTCTTGCCTTTTTTCTTTTCCTTGGGTTGGGAGGTGGGATGGTTATATATAAATGTAAACTCAACACACACGCCGAGAGAAAATGTATCATAGACCAAAAGACCCTTGGCGGATCCATAGTGTTTTGTTCTCTTTTCCTTCCATTCATGTGAAGGAACCGAAAAAAAAAAATGTATCTTTTGGTCCAGAAAACAATATTGCTTCCATAGAGAGAGAATCGATGGTTTATTGATAAATCTGTCTCCAAAACCAGGGGTAAAAGACTTGGAGAAGTTCATCTATAATATTATTACAGAAATGTTTTTCTTTTTAAATTGTAATTTTTTTTTTGTTCATTCTATTATTGGTTACACGTTATATGACATATTTTATATTGTTTTTTTTTATCATTTATGTGATTAAAATATAAGTTAGTTAAGACATGTTGTAATAAATAAGTATGACTAGAGATGACACGATTTGAGACGAAATATATGGCAGTGATCTTAGCTGTATGAACAAGGATGCATTATTGGATGTTTAATTTTGCCATTATTATTATTATTATAATTATAATAATTTGCCCTATGAAACAGGATCAACAAACTTCCATAAGCTTTGCTGAGAATCTATTGAATATCGTTTAATCAATCATATCAACATGGGAATGGGAATAAAACTAAGATAATTGGACCCTTTCTCTCTTCCTCTCTCCTTCTCAGTATTGCGTGTATGAGTAATTACTGATTAAAAAAGAAGAAGAAAGATTTATCTAAAAATTTGATGTTATCCTTGAAAGGTGGAAGGACGAAGGGGACTTGCCCTTTGTTTTCTTTTCATTAAAATGATGAATGATTAGATTCTTTGGTTAGTAGATGGCAAAACAAGCAACGTGATGGACATATTATAACCGTTAATTCTCCCCCAGATAACAACAATTTCACGCAACATTTATTTTTCCGTTTGGATTCAGAAAATAGATGAGTTTAAATAAAAGATGAAAAATTAAATAAAATATTATTTTTTAATATTATTATTTTTTTGAGATTTGAAAATGTTGTATTATTTATTATTATTTTTGAAAATTTTAAAAATATTGTAATAATAATATGAGATAAGATGGATTTTGAAATCATATTAGCTCGAAATCTATCTTAAATATGATTTTGAAAACGACAAAAAGTACATTTTTTTCAATTTTTTTTTTTATTGCTTTGCATTTCAAGCTATCCATTGTACTCTCAATGAGTTAAAACCACTAAAATAGAAAGAAAAAAAATGGTGCACATAAGTAAGGTAGCATAATTTGATGGTCTAATTAAGTATATCACACTTAGTAGTTTGTTTCTTTAAAAATAGAGTAATGTTATCTATAATCTTAAGTACACAAGTCTTGCGCACTCATTTTAAAAAATTAATGATATATATACAATCACTTTTACAATATTTTTTCTATAATTATGTTTTTAATTGAAAGTATTTATATAAAATGATGTTATTTTTATAAGTTATTTTTTAAAAATATTCCAAATTTAAAACATGATTTTGTAAAAGATTATAAAAACCATTGTATCAGGGGCATAACTATGATTTGGGGAGTGATTGACAAAATGTGTGATATGTATCAATATAAACAATATGTACTTTTTGTACATGATTATATAAAAATAATAATTATAAAATTATAAAAAATACATATCTATAAATTATCTGATAAGATTATTTTCTTTAAAATTTTTGTAGTTTGTTAGAGACCAATATAAAAATAAAATAAAATAAAATACCAACTTAGAATTTTCTCTTCAAATTAAGTTCGATGATAATTTTTAATAAAATAAAATTCATTTATTATCATTTCAAAAGTTTTAGAGACTTGACTATTGGGGATCTTTTTTAGTAAATTAGGAGGGCAATGTTAGTCATATAAAAAAAAATTATATATATTTATATATTAGGTTAATTTTTTTAAAAAAATTGGGTCTGTCCCTGCGTTGTAGGTTTATTATTATTATTTTTAAAAATAGTAAAATAGTAGAGCCTATCCTAAAAAGTAAAGCTTTTCATATGAATCCCACATTTATGAATAATAATAATAATAAAAACTACATCTTTGATACTTCCATTTCTTTATTAAGTAAGTTGGATGTTTTCTAATTCTAAAGACGTCTTTGCGTTTGTTTGGCAGCAGAGAAAACTACAAATTGCCATTGTTAAAATGGATTGTACAATTCAAACTGCTGTTGAAAGTTTTTAAATCATATATCAAATATTTCTATAAAATTATTCTTTGAATTATTAGTTGTTCAAACAATTAAAGACGACTAGTTGAATTAATTTAAGTTAAATTAAGAGAGACGTTGGGCTGCATCTCAGCGTATTGTAGCCCACTTCTTAAATTACTATAATTTGTATAAAAATATAAAAAAAATTAAAATATATAATAAACAAAAATAGAAAATATAATAAAATAATAAAATAAAGAAAACATAATAAAAATATAATAAAAAACGTAATAAAAGAATAAAATGAAGATAAATTTTTAAAGGAAATTCGGCCTCATCCAGCCCTTGCCACCGCTAGTGACAGTGGGTGACACCGCCCACCCCATTGGAATCGAAAGAAACCGACGACTTCATCCTTACGATAACAAACTCAACAATTTTCGATATGCTCCCGAGAGCAACAATGGTGGGATTCGATCCCTAACTTTCCTCTTAAATTAATAGTACAAAATTTTCGTGGTAGGTCAGACTAATTGAATCAACGTATCAAATATGTACAACACATAAATAATAATTTACGCTTTTTTTTTTATTTCTAATTTTTAAAAAAGTGATCCCATCTACATCAGTGGCACCCACCATTATGTTATGTGGGTGGGAGTTGTGATTTGGAACGGTGTCATTCGCATGGCCAAAACTAACTGTTGACATGTTAGCTTCACGTTCCACGTGGCGCACAGCTATGACGTAATGTCCCTGATAAAATACCCTTGGATCTATCATATATTACACTAAGCCTAGTTTAAATTCGAAGATGAAATAAATTTAATTTATTTTTTAAAATTATTATTATTTTAAAATTTTAAAAAAATGTATTAGAATTTAAAAAAGATGTAATGAGATTTGAAAAATGTGTATTAAAATTTTAAAAAAATATATAAAAATTTATGTTTTGTATAAAAAATTATAAAAATATAATAATGAAATAGAAGTGAGTTGAGATGAGTTCAACTCACTTCTGAATCCAAACAAGGCCTAAATTGAAACTGACAAAATAATTCCGAGTCAATTATATTCATTATTTTTAAAATTATGTTTTTTTTCTTTTTAAAAAAATATATACATAGACTTTGTAGATAATCATCATTTAAATTTTATTTTTTAAAATTTTAGCTCATCCATATATCAACTCTTGATATTCTTAAATTTATCAATGAGTCTCATTAATTAATTAATATATCACTCTTTCATATTTTTTTTAAAATTAGTTGTTTATGTAGCATGCAATCTTTCAATTATTTTACTATTTTTTTTTAGTTCTATATAATTTCTTAAATTATTTTTATTGAATCACTTTTCTTTTATTTTCTATTTTAATACAATTATATTGTTTTCTCAAGAACTATTAGGAATAGTATAGAGTTTTCTAAGAAAAAACGAGGTACCTAATAGTTTTTTTAATATTTTAATTGGATGATTATCAATGCATCCAGTCCACCGTGGCAATTATCTAAATTATTAAATTCCAAGTGGACTCATTTTTTAAGGGAAAAAAATACGAGGCAGTAGTAGAGTGGTCCCTTTTTAAAAAAAAATTTATATTATATTTTATATATTATATATTATATATTTTTTTTATTAAATATGTAAAATATAAAAGATAAGTAAAAGAAATCAATTGTTTTCAAAAAAATAAAAATAAAAATAAAAATAATATGTGATCATGATAAGTAGATAAACTCTTCTGAAAATGGTAAGGGGTAGCTCTGTAGTTTGACAAGAAACCGAGGGCAGAATCATAGGTAAATTCAAAACTGGGTGGGTGTCTTCGGCCAGCTGGCACCATTGTTTCTAAGCAACTTCTCCCTCTCGCTCGCCAAGACAAAGCAGTATTCTTTCATTAATCAATATAAAGTCGAAAGTGTGTTCCTGAATCCTAACTGCTATTTACTGTTTGAAAATGGATCTCCGATCTCCTACCCATGCATCATCTGTTTCCTCTAAACACCGACATCCATATCCACCGTTCGATTCACATCAAATATTTCTATCCTTTTTTTTTTCCCTACCCTTTTTAATAGCTCTTATATCAAATTGTTAAATAAAATTTTACTTGTCATTTCTCCACGTTACGCATCATATATAATTTTTTCTTATCAAATATAAATTATGAATAAAAGAATTCAATTAATTTAAAAAGAATAAAATTATTATTTTTTTTAAAAAATAAATAAAATAATAAAAAAAGATACAGTATATAATATATATACAAATGATGAATAATAAAGCTGTACATAGAAATGACAATATTCTCATTTATAATATTATGTCTTTCCATCCACTCTTCCTATATTGTTTTTATCCTTTCCTTTTTGTCAAAATTTAACCTTTTAATTTATCTGTATTTGAGGCCTCGTTTGTATTCGAAGGTGAATTCAACTCATCTCAATTCATATTTATTTCATCATTATATGTTTATAATTTTTTATATAAAACACAAATTCTTATACACATTTTTCAATTTCTAATACACATTTTTTTCAATTCTCAATACACTTTTTTCAAATCCCAATACACATTTTTCAAATCTCAAGATAATAATAATATTAAAAAATAAACTAAATTCATTTCAACTCATCTCATCTCCAAATCCAAACGGGACCTCAATCTTCGAAGACCACGCATGCCTCTAATTTTTCCATCTTTTAATCCATCACTTGAGATGATTAAGCTTGACTATGTCCAGTCTTAATCAGGCGCAGAGCTTGCTTGTTTGTTTTTATTTAAAATAGTATTTCAAAAGGTTTTCTTTCTTATTCAAATGATGGCTCTTCACTCCTCAAGCATTCTTTTTTTTTATTAAAAGAAATTAATTATTTTTTATTTTTATAGATTTAGACGATGATATGGTACTATGTCAAAACATTTAAAAATATTAGAGTAATACTAATGTTATGTTTGGATTGAGAGATGAGTTAAGATGAATTCTGAAAATTGAATAAAATATTATTAGAATATTATTTTTTAATATTATTATTATTTTAAAATTTGAAAAAATTGAATTAAAATTTGTAAAAAATAAATTATTTATTATATTTTTGATTTTATATAAAAATATAATAATAAAATTAAAATAAATTTATCTCAACTCTCAATTTAAATTGAGTAAAGTATAATTTTTAAAAATTTAAAAATATTTTGTTTCTAAAAGTATCTAGGTATGTATGGAAGCCACGTGGCGAACTTCAAGGGGAGAATAGAATAAGAGCAAAGCTTAAAGACACTGCAGAGAATCAAGTCCCGCTTTAACGATGGGGTGGGCGGTACAAGTTCTTACATTGCCGTATGCTCTGACACTGACACAGACTGAGAGACAGACAGACGCAAATTCTTAAAAAAAATAGAAAATAGAAAATAGAAAATAGAAAATAGAAAATAGAAAAATAAAATAAAAAAGAAAAAGGAAAAAAAAAGTAGTAGTCGTACTGTCGTAGTAGATTGAATAAAAACGATGTAATTAGACGCCGACGACCCAACCAAAACCCAACTCATTTTCTCTTCGACTTTTCTCTGGTTGCCAGACACAGAGGCCGGTCTTCATCTCTCTTCGTGAATTCTTCTGTCTCGCTCTATCTTCCCTTCTCTCTCTCTCTCTCTCTCTCTCTCTCTCGTTGGTTCACGTACTGGTAAATTCTAGCTCTCTGATCTCCATCACGTCTCTCTGTGCTCTATATTCTCTTTGTCGAGATTTTCGTGCTTAAACCATTGACTTGATTGTTGAGTTCTTGCTCGGATTACGTTCTCTTTTGCTCTTCCGTTCTTGTCTTTTCAGATCTTTGATGATTATCGCTTTTGCTGTTCTGTTTATATAATCAAACTTTTTCGCTTTTGTCGCCTCGCGTTTCTGTTGTTCTGTTATGCAATCGTTTCTTTTTAACATCTCATTTAACAAATTTGTTGTCGGTGGTCTCCTGCCCTGAATTTTTGTTTAATTCTCGTATATAAATTTGAATCCTTCTTTGTGGAAATAAATTGTATATCATTTTTAAATGGAATAACTCCTTGACTTTTGGTGTCAATACATTAAGCAGTCACCGATGGACTTCTGTCTCTGTTGGATCTAAGTAGAGTGTTAAAATCCTATTTCTGAATTAACAACATTGGATTTTGGGAATATTAACTTTGGAGTATGTTTGTGTTTGATGTCATCATGTTTGGTTTTTGGGGAGTGAAGCCCAGATTAAGTTGTTGGGATTTATTCTAGAATTCAGGGTTGAGAGAGAGAGAATGTCTGGAGCGGGTACGCAGAATAGCTTGAGAAAAGCACTTGGGGCCCTCAAGGATACCACCACGGTTTCCTTGGCTAAAGTCAACAGTGATTACAAGGTATGCTTAATCTACATGTAGCTGTTTTTCCTCAGTCCTCTTAACCGTGTATTTATCTTAGTATCTCTTTGTGGTATAAAACTTTGTAGGAATTGGACATTGCTATAGTTAAAGCCACCAACCATGTTGAGCGCCCGACAAAGGAAAAGCACATTAGAGGTCCGCATTCTCTATTGTTCTATATTCAAAATGGGATCCTTGGTCTCTAGTTATTTTGTTTTTTTCGATTATGCACTTATACTGTTGGTGATCTACAGATAGAAGGTTTTTGCATGGGGTATCTGATACAATTTATTTATGTTTACCTTTGCAGCTATATTTTCTGCTATTTCAGCTACACGACCTCGTGCTGATGTTGCATATTGCATCCATGCTCTTGCCAGACGGTTATCAAGGACACATAATTGGGCAGTATGTACATCACCTTAATGACACTTCATGATATTAAGCAATCAAACATTACTCCGTCGTGCTATATACTGTAGTTCTTGAAAGTTAGTTTCTGAATGTGATAAATGATAATTTTGATGAAATTTCAGGGGCCCTTCAATAGACATAGCGGCTGTATTGTATGCATTAGAAGTGTTAGTAACTGTTCACAGCAAACTTTAGCCCTGGCTGAAGTGCTTAACTTGCTAAAAGCAAAGCGCATTTACAAATTTTGGCATTTTTTGCGAGCTTTAATCACAAAATGCACGTTTTTGTAGTTCTGTTTTTTCTTTTGAAAAATATATAGAAATGTCTTATTAGTCTTTGTCTAGACCATTAGTTTAGATGAAGTAAGTGAGGAAGATGATGGGGTTTACAAATCGTTTGATGACAATAATGGTGGTCCCGTGCATAGTGATGAGGATGGCTTTTTACTTTAGGATTAAATTGTATTGCTAGAAATTTAATACTTATAGAAAGAAGGGTTCATTGCAATACTTATGTTACTATAAAGTCAATACCTGCAATTTTTGTGCTTCTTTGGCCATTGCATTTTTAATATATTTTGATTCTACAATGTAATTTTTTTTTTTTTGTAAAAAAATTCTGTAATGTTTAAAGTTTAATATACCTGCAATGTTTAATTAGATTATCACGTGATTGTCATTTTTTATGATAAGCCTAGCAAATTGAGTTAATAACTAATATATAATACAATCTTGCTTTTTTTTAACTTTTTATTTTATGAATATTTTGTTATTATACATAACATATTGAAAAATGTGCGCTTTACTTCAATGAAGTGCATGCTTGTGCCTAGGCTCTAGGCAACGTTTGTTAGTGTGTCAGGAATCTGATCAACATTGGTTTTAATTTTATATTGTAAGTAACACTGGTTTGACTTAAGTACTGTAGTTATGGAGACTAGTAACTTTTATTTAAAGACAAAGCATCAAACGTCATTCTCTTAGAAGATTCATTTACTATGAATAGTCTATGATACACAGAGACAGAGGGATTAGTATTTTTTGGTTATGTGGTTAAATTGATGGTCATGGGTTAGCTATATACACACACACACACACGTATTTGTGTGTGTGTTTATAAATACGTGTGTGTATATACACACACACACATCATGAATGATTCTTGGCTCAAACAGAACTGTTTTCTGTATGCTTTTTGTTAAAGTCTGGTTGACAGAATTGATTTTTTAGGTTGCTTTGAAAACTTTAATCGTAATTCATCGTGCTCTGAGGGAAGTGGACCCTACATTTCATGAAGAACTTATTAATTATGGAAGAAGCAGAAGCCATATGCTTAATATGTCTCATTTCAAAGATGACTCAAGTCCTAATGGTACCAATCTTCACTCCTCTATTATTTGTTATGTGAAACATATGTCTATTGAGAAATTGGGTGGTTTGTTTATGAGATTGTTTTTTCATCTTCTCCCCAGCATGGGATTATTCTGCTTGGGTCCGTATGTATGCCTTATTTTTGGAAGAGAGGCTGGAATGCTTTCGAGTGTTGAAGTATGACATTGAGACAGATCGCCCTGTAAGAAGTTTTTTTTCTTTATTATGCTATTTGTTTTTAATTTCACTTTCATTTCAATAGGATAATCTCTGATGAAGCTAATCAAAGATGTGACCCCTCTCCAAAATAGTAGATTCAACCCCCCCCCCCCCCCCCTTCTTTTCGTTTTTCTCGTTTTAGAGTGAAACATTGGCAATAGGTAGGGAATTACTTGATGGGCATGCTCTTTTACTTTTCCTCGTCTTTCTCAGATAAACATCAACAATATTGCCTCTGCTAGTGGTTGAGTTATCCCTTAGTGTAACCTATCTCACCCATTGTTGCATGTTGTTCTGTTTTGTCCTCCTTACTTTTAACTTTCCTTCATAACTTTGGGCACACATTTATATATTTTGAAGGATCCTGTGTATTTGGGCTTTGCCTATGTCTATGAATAAAATTGCTCAATTACGTATAAAACAATATATATTTTGAAGGATCCTCTCAGAAGTTTATTTCCATTATTTGCTCCCTTGCATTGTATTTATCCTGTGAAACTATAGTTTTGTGATCTTTTGGCGAGTTTGGAGGACTGATGGATGCATTTGTGGCAGAGGACGAAAGATCTGGAAACTGCTGAACTGCTTGATCAGTTGCCAGCATTACAACAGCTACTTTTTCGCGTGCTTGGTTGCCAGGTAATTTGGCTCAATCAATTCAAGAAATTGGTTTTGTGCCCTAAGTAACGGTGACTATTAGTTAAATTGCAAATGATGGATCTCAGCTCATGTCAGTTGTAAGTAAGATTTTATCAATATATTGGGTGTCATTGTCATGGAACTTCTAGGGTAAGTTAACATGATCTTTATTCTTCTAATGAGGAATGGTGACGAAAATTTGTGCAGCCACAAGGGGCAGCAATTCATAACTTCGTCATTCAGTTAGCACTTTCAATGGTGGGTGAAAAGTCTTACATTTTTCTTTTCTTTAGTTTTTTCTTTAATCACTTTGATTTGATTCTTATTACCTTATGACTTAAATAGGTGGCTTCAGAAAGCATAAAAATTTATCAAGCTATAAGTGATGGCACGGTCAATTTGGTTGACAAGGTTGGGTCTAATCTTTGTGTGTCAAATAAGAAATTGGGTTATTCAGAAATGTCCTTATGGTACACTTAACCATGACAGTTCTTTGAGATGCAACGTCGTGATGCTATGAGGGCGCTCGATATATACGGGAGGGCAGGGCAGCAGGTAACATTTTTTCTGGAATCTTTGCCCTAGTCTAGACTGCTGCTCAGTGTTTGTTAGGGAAGGAATTTACTTATGTCATTTTTACATATTGTGTATTTTTCAGGCTGATCGACTATCAGAATTTTATGAAACATGTAGAAGTCTTGATATTGGCCGTGGGGAGAAATTTATTAAGATCGAGCAGGTTTGATGTTTTACTTGTGGTTTCTTCTGGAGTAACTGTCTTTGATTTTTTTTGTCCCCTTTTTTTGTTTTAAATATTTTTGTTATTACGTGAACTACTTTTATTCAATGAAGCCGCCTGCATCATTTCTACAAACCATGGAGGAGTATGTGAAAGAAGCTCCGCGGGGTTCAACATTTCGCAAGGACCAAGTATGGAACTGCTCTGTCTCAAACTTTATTACACTTGGATCAAGTAAATTATTAGAAATAAATTTCTATGTGCATTAATTTTTAAATGTAAAGCAAAAGAACATCAGATATTACTGACCAGCAGTGATGCAGGGAGTGAGAAGTTTCCAGAAGTGCAAACTTAAAAATCAAAACTAATTGCAATTATGGTCTTGATTTAATTTGGAGCTTTGGAATTTTACAATGTCCTTTTCTGTTTAGTTTGTCCTATTTTTGCATCTATTTGCATTAGGAAGTTGTTGGTTCAGTTTAGATTGAGTTTTATTAAGTATAGATATTAGCCTATTAGGGTAGTATCCAGGTTTACTGGATGAGTTGTACCTGAGGCTGATAATTCTTCTTTTATGTATTTTTTTTTTTTGATTAATTTTATTTTTTGTCAAATACTCAATAAAATTCTAGGACATTTTAGAAAAAGGTGAGAGTTGATAGAAAGGAATAAACTTTCTTGAGTGAAGAGTCCAATGGTACATACTCTTTACTATTTGTGCAGCAAAGAGTTCTCGAGAATGGAAGGGTGCAGTTTCTCACTTGGTTTAGAAGTTCTTTTGGTTATTTTGTTTTCTTGTTTGCTTCGTGAAAAAATGAATGGGATTCTATCACGATATGCATATATTGGGTTAAATAATGTAATTATTTTTAAGCTTTGAGGTTGGATAGTTTTTGTCCTTCTTAGCTCGATTGTTTGGGCAATCTAGGTGTACTTGCCTAGAATTTCTCATAACCTAACTAGCATTAAATCCTTAAACATCAGACCTCATCCAAGAAGCCGAATTTCCAAGAAACCTGATCTAGTGCTGGGCAGTATATTTAGGTCTGCGCACATGCAACCTCGTATGATGGTCAGCAGTCAGCTTTCTTTCTCTTTTAAGTAAAAGGACAATGCAATAGACTGTCTGAAAAGTGACACAATTCTCCTCTAACCTTTATTGTTTTGCCTTTTCTTTTGATTCAATTTTTGTATTCCCTTTTTCTCTCCCACTTTTGAAGGCATTATTATCCTTTTATCTGCATTCTTTGGAATAATAAGATTTTCTGATCAAATTATAGTCTGGTTACTATATCCTAAATTTGTTATCTTAACCAATCAGGTGGTTGATAAAATTGCCTCCCCCAAGGAAGTCTTGGCCATAGAATATAAGAAGGTCCCAGAGGTGCAGGAGGAACGGCCAGCATCGCCACCTCCACCTCCACCTGAACCAGTGAAAGTTGAAGCACCTGTAGTTGAACCTGATTTGTTGGTAATTCTCAAATCTTGCTTCTTATTATCTTAAAAACTTAGGTTAAGCTAAAGCTTATGTGCATATTTTAATATTGAAAAATTTGCATCGTGGTTGAATACAACTTTACCACTTTAAGCATGCTCACCAATGTGTTTAGTCTTCTAAGGGTTTTGTTTCTTTCTTGGTTGCTAGGGTCTGCACGATCCTACCCCAGAAGCTTCAGAATTAGATGAGAGGAATGCTCTGGCTTTGGCTATTGTTCCAGTTGGTAAGGCGTCATTTTTCTTTGTTGAATATATCCAGTGTAGTGTTTAGCCACCACCGAAAGAGGTTAAGAACTGACTTATAGTCCCCATAAACGTCAAACTTGAATGGGTTCTGTTCCAAGATTCAGAGCTCTTAATGTTAAGAATAGAGAGCTCCATATATGATAAACCTCAAGGAAATTGGGAATATAAATCTTAGTTTCCCTATAGGATAAAGTTAAATTGAGATAAAAAATTTGATCATTGATTGGAGTGAGCTTCCATGTTTTGTTGTGATGGTGGTTGCAGCTGATCAACCAAGATCTGCTGCTCCAAATCAAGTAAATGGAACTACAGGCTGGGAGTTGGCACTTGTCACTGCTCCAAGCTCAAATGAGGGTGCGATGGCTGCTAGCCAACTGGTACTTGATCTGTTTCTTTCCCCACCATTTTGCCTTAACTTCTCTCTCTCTCTCACACACACTCGTACACACAACAATCAAGTTTTTGCTAGTTCACTAATGAATGATGAATGTTGTATTGATGAATGATACTTTTTCCTTTGGCTGAGTATAATGACGATAATGCTTTCCAACACTGTCATTATCGAAAATAGGGTGGAGGATTAGACAAGCTTACGCTAGACAGCCTTTATGATGATGCAATCAGAAGAAATAACCAGAATGTGAGCTACAACCCATGGGAGCCAGTCCCTATGGCTGGTGCCATGGTGCATCATACATCACAAGACCCGTTTTTTGCCTCCCACACAGTGGCTGCACCACCTACTGTACAGATGGCAGCAATGGCCAACCAGCAGCAGGCCTTCATGTTGCAGCAGCAACAGCAGATGATGATGATGGGCCCACAACAGCAACCTGGTTTAAATCCTTTTGGAAATCCATATGGAGCCAGTGTCCACCCCTACAGCTCAGGTATGCCCGTTCAAGCCTACAATCCATACACAGGCCTTATCTAGATGCTTTGTCCAAAGAACACATTCTTTGACCAGAAACATTGGGGAAACCAAAAATGGGAGAGAAGTCGGGTTCATTGATATTGAAATGCAAATGATGAAGAATGAAGAGATTATGTGTACCATATGTTGTGCATTGTGCAGTAGTTAGTTAGGGTGAGATTCTTTGTTGAATAATTAGTCGAGGACTTTGGATGATTTGATCATTATTTCATTTCGATGAAGGTTGGTAATAATGTGTTCCAGACTACTTGTAGTGATTCTTTTTTATACCTGCTTAATCTTTGATGCTTAAGCAGGAAATAATGTATTCGTGACTTATTGTATATGACCAGCCATAGTACTACTACATTCATGTAATGAATAGCCATCAATTTGTCTCTTTTGCCAAAGATTAATTTCACATTTTATTTTTGATTTGGTCAATTCATGTGTTTGTTTACATTGGGTGATGAAGAATATCGATAGCCACCATTGTTGGATGATATAGTTGAGTCAAACTTGAGAAAGAATGCGATTTGAGATTTCACGCCAACAAAGAGTTTTCAAGTGGCTGAGGTGAAGAAACTGAAGAAACAGGGCATATACAAAGTTTCAAAATCATGCGAATGGTTTGTTAGAGAGACAGATTTCTTGCAGTTTGATCCTAGTTAATGATTATTGCACGTGTAACCCCCCCCCCCCAATTGAGGTGGACATCTCAACGGCCACCCTTGTAACTGAGAAGATTCGGACTTGTGAGGAGGGGAACCGATATTTTCTAAGCAGTTTCGGGGTATCCCAAAATTAATAGGTTTTTTTTTTTTTTTTTTATAATAAAGTTATACCTATTTGGAAAAGAACAATGCTACTCTTTTGTTAGGATTTTATTGGGATTTTTCATTTATTATTATTATTTATTTAATAATTAAGAAAGAATTTGTTTTTTGATGCTGTGTATTTTTAAGAAAAAAAATTTAAGAATGTTAAAAAAAATATATGTGAAAAAATACACACAGAAATAAATACTCAAAATATATTAGTGACTGTGGAGCCTCCAATAAGAATTTCTAGCGGTGGTTGTGGAGCCATCTTTTGAAAAATGATACTCCGACCGATAAGGTGTACCGACAAAAGTATACCGACATATATATTTTTTTCTTTTAAGTATTTGTGTTTATTAATATTTGTGTGTAAAATACAGTCCTACCTATTTTACTAATCTATTTCAAGTTATGAATAGTTATGTACTTATAAAAAAAAAAATAGTTATGAATAGTTATGTAAAATTAAAATTATTGTAATGAAGTGATATAATTATACGAATAATTTTATTTAAAGGTTTTTAATTCACATAAAATCCACGTGGCTAATTAATTTGAATTGAAATATAGGTTGGTGATAAAATGAATTTTAAAATAATTATCAAAAAATTATAGGTATATAATTATCTTGGGGTATTTTTTTTTTTTGGGTAGGTTTCACATTTTATTTTTATAAAGGAGTAGTATTAGAAATAAGTTTCAAAGTCTTGCATAATTTTTTTATAAAAATAAATCCATCATATATATATATATAATTATTCTTTATAAAAGACTTGCGTCAGATATATGCATTTAAAGCTTATACTACTAGCATTACTTTTATAAAACTATCATCGATTTCGTACGGAGTTGGAAGAAGATTAATTTCTTAAGAAACGTAATTCATTAAATTGAAAAGTGAGTTAAGTTTATCTCTATTTTATTATTATATATTTTTTAATTTTTTAAATAAAATATGAATTTTAATAAAAAATTTTAAAATTTTAATATATATATATTTTAAATCTTAATTTAATTTTTTTAAATTTTAAAATAATAATAATATTAAAAAATAAATTAAATTTATTTGAATTCATCTCATTTTTCAATTTAAAAATAGCCTAAAATCAGAAGGGAAAGGAGAAGAAGATATATGTATTTGTATTTTTATAATATAATTAGAAAGAAAATATTTATATAAATATTTGTTCTAAAAAAATTAAAAGAAGAAAAAACGGTGCGGGGGAGGCTTCTTCTTCTACTTCTTGTGGTTCATCATCGCCGTCGTCGCTCTCTCTCTACATTTTGATTGAACTTTCAAAGATTCAGCAAATTTCGCATGTTTTCTCTCTACATATCTTAAGATTGCGAAACCATTGCAATGTCTTGGCTCTTCAAATCTTTCCAATCCGACGACCCTGATTCTTCCTCCTCCCACTCCCACTCCCACTCCCACCTCTCTTCCTCTCCGGAGCACTCTCCCTCCACCTCTCCACCTGCCCTCACACACGACCTCTCCCTCCTCGGCCAAACCCTATCCACCAGATTTCGGGGCGTCGCCGAATTTCTAGCACCATCGCCTGCTACTCCGATCACCCCCATCTCCTCCGTTGATTCATCCGATGCTCCGTCATCATCGCAGTCTCTCATCGGGATCCGCAACGATCTGTTCGAAATCAGCGGGAGCTTCAGAACCGGCCTTTCCCTTCTGTCCAGTAACAAGGCGGTGAGTGCGATTTCGAGGCTCGCTTCGAACTTTTTGATGTTCCAGAACGACGAAGTTAGAGACGAACAAGCTTCGGGAGAGGACGACGACGATGACATTGATGATGGTGTGCCTGGGGTCACCGATGAAGTTGTTGATTTTGTGTGCGAGATTTCGGCGCGCCCTGAGCTCTGGAACGATTTTCCTTTACCACTCGACAACGGTAGCGTTTATTTTACAATATTTTTTAATTTAAAATAAAAATAATTTGAACTTTTGCTTTTTAAATCAGTTTGATTGGTTTTATTGCTGTAATTGTTAATGTTTTCACTGCATTTTTCTGAATTCGATCATTATTGTGGTATTTCTTTGGTTATTGGGTTAAAATAATAGCAGCATCATCGGCTTGCTTGCACTGCCTTTTCGATTTTATTCATTGCTGGGAGCTCGGGTTTTTTACCGTTTTGAGTAATCGAATGCATTGTTTACTATTTTCCTTCACGGTACTTCTGAATGGCTTAACATTCTAGGTCGTGGTGGAAACCGAAGAACTGGGTTTTCTGTAGTGGAAAGGTGAATCTAAAAATTTAGAGGAATATTTGGCCAAGGAATTTGTTAAACAAGATGACCTTTTTCCTCTTCATGGCCATAAACTGGATGTCACCACTCTAGTCAGTGAGGTCTAACATTGGCTTTTTACAACCCTATTGATGCAGTGAGGTACTCGGGGATATCAAAGGAAGTTTTATTGACTTCCACTACAGAAGTCAGTAAAGTTTTATCTGTCATTAGAGCAAAGCTTTAGGACACTGCATATAAAGCTTGAGCTTCATGAAGTTCTTTTGGGTTTCTGTTATACTTATCTGTCAATGACACACAAACACAGACGCAGTCTGATAAAATCAGGAATGTTTATATTTGGAGAAGTATATATTGAACAAAGTGTTGGATCACTAAGGCAATGGCAAACGAATGTAGAGGCCTAGCACGATTAGTTTATAATCTGGCTTGTTTTGTTGCAGATTTCAACCTGTCTGATGCTCAGAGAGAACATGCTTTAACTGTTGAGCAGCTAGCCCCAAGTTTGGCAGCTCTTAGAGTTAAACTTCAGAGTTATATGAGTGAAGAAAGATTTTGGATAATTTATTTCATATTGTTGCTGCCAAGATTAAGTGAACATGATTTTAAGCTTCTATCAACTTCAAAGGCAAGATATTTGTTCCCATATGTTTTCTGCTGTGTTGCTTAGATAAAAAAAAAAAATGTTGCCTTTTGTTTCTCTTCAATCGACCATAGGGAGATTGACCTATGGTTTTCCATTTTGGTCTTATAAGCTCTTGCTTGAACGTGGTTGAATTGAAAGTTGAAACTGTTCCCTTTTAGAATGATCGTATTATAGTTCATGAAAAAGATTTTTTTTAAGTGAGTATGCGTTTTTTTTAAGGAATTTATTTGAGAACTAGACTAGTTTAAAAAAAAAAAAAATTGTATTCTTCTCCATTTACATTTTGGGAGGGTTTTGATGAGTTTTTTTTTCCCTCAAACAAATGCATCTCTTTTAATATGTGTTTCTTCTTTGCAGATTGTGGAATCAAGAGATGCACTTTTGCAGAAGCTGCAAAAGAATGCACAGGTGGAGAATGACAACAGAAAGGCTCTTGATAAATCTCAAGATGGCTGCATGTCCAGCAAGCCAGAAGGGAAGAATGTAGAATCTGAGGAAGAGGCTTCCACTGGCATCATAATTGCAGGAGTAGAAATGGATGATGAACAGAATACTGAAAAGTGGTTAGAAGATGAACCTATTGACACAGGCACTACTTTGCTTGCCCAGAAAAAACTTGAACATGGGGAGGACATTTCATTCAGTGATCTGGAGGAGGATGATAATGATCTCTCTAATAGACAGTCTGGCCTTAACTCTGCCGAGGAAACTAAGGTTTCTTCACCCAGAGGTTGCAATGACTGGGTTCAACTGAAGGGAAGTCCTGAGTCTCTGGTTGGTGGTGGCCACCAAAAGGAATTCCACTCAAATTCGCATGATAAAGATTCGGAAGTTGAGGAGTCGAATGACTGGCTTACTGTTGATGATTCTGATTAGAGTTTGGTAGTTTGTTTTATTCCCGATTTATTGTGAAGTTTCTATTTTGGTTTTCTTAGGGCTCTGTACAAAAATTTTCAATCAATAGCATATAGTTATTTGTTTTAAGTTACTATTCATTCTTCGTTTGAAGAAATCTACTGTCCAATTGATAGAAATAGGTTCTTTAAAATTTCCAATAGGTTTGCCGTTTACTTTATTTAAATGAATGAACGAATGAGTCATGGATATTCTTCAAAATCATAACTTAAAAACTGATATTGCCAAGGTTCTTCGCAGCTCTTATCTTTCTCTTGCGTCCTGAATCGCTATTATTTTGCCTTGAATCGAACTAGTCTCTTGGCCATTATTTTATGACCCCAGTTTACTGTTTTTTGCACCAAGATGCAGGTATGTATGGAATTCTTTTTGTATTTTTTTCGTTGTTAATTCTCTTTATCACTATTCTGGGAATTCTTATGTATACAGGTGTGGTTTGAGTCAGGTCCGAATTCATGAATGTGCATGGTTTGAATTTCCTGTGCCCAGATTGATGACTGCCAGTCTTTGATAAATGTCTGGTTTCTTGTCTGTTCCCATTCCCATGTTTCCGTCGCGTGCCATAAGGAAAGGCAATTTCATCGGGTGTGAATATATATCGCCAACTTGGAAGTTGCATTCTCAATTCTTTTGAACCAAATTCAAAAATCGAAATGCTTTTGATAAAAAAATAATAGCAACATAACACTTCTCTTCAACATCCGATCATATTATGTGAGAGTTTGGTGATTGAAATCTCACATTACTGGCGCACAAGCTCAAACTACGCTGCGCTGCACTCGGTTTTTTTCGAGCCAAGCCATTGAACAATTTCAATGGCTCGGAAAAGTGATTTGATTCGGGCCTATTCGTAATGAGATGAGGTGGCGGAACAGAAACATAAGTTTCATAGATATATAGATCATAGATTGGCATTCGCATTTCTAAAGTTCTAAAACTAGTTTTTGCTTTTTTTAGTTAAGGCTCTTGAAATCCATCATTTAAATAATGGAGACTAACTCCTAATGCCAGACAATATATTGATATACAATCTGAATGCCGCTTAAGAAAAAAGATCTTAATGAAAAAAAGGGAAGACCACGTTAGGATTTCAGATGATTTCAGATGATTCATAAAATATGAAAATAGGCGACCCAAAGCACGAACGAACACCTAACTTGCTGCTCCTATAATATTTACAACTTGATGTTCCTACTAGAATCGTGCTTCTTCGGTGTCTTTTCTACCTGGAGCAGGATTCTTCTCAAGCACCATTTTGACCACCATTTCACACATCAGTTCAAGGTATCAGCTTACCAGTTTTGTTGATCTCCAAGCATCATGACCTCCTGCCTCTCCAACCAGCAGGATAGATAGGAAGTTTAAGATCCGATGTGTTTGACATTGGCCTCAATAGTGGGTTAGAATTGGATCCCATAAAAGAAATTGGAGCCCTTTGCATATATCCGTTAGGTGGTCTTGGTTGCACAGGTCTTACAGTAACTGCATTGTGGAAACTAAATGCAGGAGGCAGTGTCTGAGTTGAAAATGGAGGTTGGGCTGTGATGGGATGTGGATAAGGGAGCAGAGGGCTTGGAGAACCTGAAGAAATTTGGAACCTTGACTTTGGTACTTTGTGATTGATCATGGTTACCGATGGTCGATTTATCTGTGGAATTGATTGCTTGTGAAGCTCAACATCTGGCGGGCACCATTCGGGCATATCATCGTCATCTTGGTCAAAACGGTTCTTTGAACGTCGAACAGCAATGCTGCTGCTACCAGGTGTGATAACAGCTTTAATCTGGGCTGTTTTTTGTTCTTCCACAATAGGAATTCCAGATGTCTTGACATGTTGACCAAAGTTCTTTACTAGAATCTTCTTCTCATCTAGAGTAAGTGTTGGAAGATTTGAAGTTTCCAATCTTGTTTGATTCGCAAATAGTGGCTCTACAGTAGGCACCGTCCGCGGAAGGGATCCATTCATGTTCCTAAATCCTTGAGAGGCTCCAAAATCAAATTCAGGAAGGTCGTCATCATCGGGCAGAGGTGCAACTCTTTTGACGACATCATGTGGGAGGGACAATATAGGCCTTTGAAGTTCCAGGCTCTGCTTAGGTCTCTTGGGTCCCAAATTGTGCATCTGAGGAGCTTCAACTTCCAATGATCGTCCCAAAGAATCCTGACGAGAGTCACAATCAGAACATGATGTTTTATGTCCCACTGAAACAGATAGAGAATTGCTTTGGAATGAATGTGTCAGGAAGGGTTTAATGATGGTGGAAGAATCATGCAACTCAAGTTGAATGTTGCTAGGCTTGATATTCTTGCTTTCAGAACTTTCACATTTTATAATCTCAAGAGTGGTGCAATCTGCTACTGACGCAACTGCAATGGATGCCTCAGCTGGTTGTGTATAAGGCAAATTATTTTCAGCAAATCTTTGGGTAGAAGAGTCAGGAGGGGAGTTGACAGGCTGCTCTGTCCAGGAACAGTTATGTTTCTCAGATTTCTTAACAGAATTTGCTCCTTTTTTTCGCCACACAACACAACCAATCAAGGAATCTTGGTTGTCTTCAACAGCAGCCATGCCCTTGAAGAACCCATGCTTAGCAAGTATTGTGATTATGGTCTCACTACGAGGACAGACATAAAGATCGATACCTGGAGAGAGTTGTGCAACCCCAACTCTCTCCCCTTCTTTGTACCCTTTTGCAACCTGTCAATACGAACGACAAGAAATAGAACTATCATCTGTCTATGAGAAAAAATTAAAATCATATCCTTGATGGCTGCCGGTATTTTCCATAAGTGTTCCCTTTCCGACTCACCTTTTTCATGCCTGCCAGTCCAGTTTCAGATGACCCTTCTTTCCAGCAAAGTGAGATTACCTGAAGATGAATGCTAAGATTTGTTATAACCTAGATTTCAAGGAGCTATATGATGTAAGATAAAAGTTTTCTGAGGTAATGCATCTGAAATACATTAAAGATATTGTTCATAGGGAATAAAATCAAGAATATTATTTTTTGGCAACTAATACTACTGGAATTATGTGATGCATTGAGTTGGTCTCTTATCAGCCTTCTTAAAACCAAGTAGCCTGATTTTTATCACTTAACCTGCCAACTTTTCTTTTATCAGAGTAGCAACCAAACTGGTTTTAATCAAATCAGCCAATTGATAGTTAATAAACATTTCCTTCTCTCATGCAACCAGACAAATCTCTAACTGTCCATACACCCACAACCCCTGTATATCTGGTGCACAGGTTTCTGTTATTCAAGATCTCTATGGTCCAAACTTCCAGCCAATAGTGGATCAAGGACCAGACTAGACAGGCAACTCATTCATTATCTACCTGATCCATGTCTACCCAAATCATTAGTGCCAAAGAGAAAGGTCAAATTTTCTCAAAGTGAAGCAAGGAAATTGGCAATTGGAAATTGGAAGCAATTTAACTCAAAAAAGAAATCATGACATCAAACTAAACTTTTCTCACAAAAAAATATATCAAACACAATCATAACTCTAGTTTCTATATGATTACATACGCAAGTACGCCATCTGTGTGGTTTTGCAATAGCACAACTTTTTTCCCATTTTTGGTAAGTGATAGCGCAAAATGTCTACAAATCCAATGCTCACCAGAACGTTTGGAAAGATTGAACTTAAGATGTAGCCCAACCCAACACCCATCATCTTGATACAAGCCAACTCCCTGGATCAAAAGGTTGCCTTTAAGCTGTTGAAGGATGTCATAATTATTTATGTATAGCTACCAACAACTCTATTTGAGTCTTTGACACCATTTACAGCATAACTCACTGCACCCAAATGTCTCCCTGACTTTGGGCTGTTGAAGGATGTTATAATTATTTACGTATAGCTACCAACAACTCTATTACAGCATAGCTATATTGACATTCATTGGTATCACTTAATTTCTAGATTTTCCAAAATCACCCTATTATTCCTATCAGGAACTAAACATCAACTTTGGAAATACTTTTCTCAATAAAAAATTTGGCAACATTGGGGGTGGGGGTGGAAGAGAGGAAGAACCCTACTCTAATCCTCCCAACAAACACATGAACAGCCACAATATAATGCCACCAAAATAAGCTTCAACATCTTTAATGCATATTCTTGCACCTCCTACAATTCTATCCCTTTGGTAATAAATATCATCTATTCATATCATATCCATATTCATATGATTTTTCTTTTCAACCAATATGAATTTCATATGGTAATCACACAAAACCTGTCCTTTGTCTAGTAGCTCTTCAGTTTCTAGTGAAGTCACGGCAGAGTATTTCTCCATCAGAACAAAAGCTTCAAAAGTTTCTGGAATGCATCATTTTTCTATCCGTAAACAACACAAAACTCTTTCAGTTTTTCTCACCAAAACGAAGGAAAACCACAATCCGGTTGCCTCGAGTATTAGTCATCATCAAGCTAGTATATAAACAAGGCAGATTTTGAACTCACTTCCATAAATCTAATATAACCCTGTGAACATAAGTGCCTATATCACAATGGTATGAAGAGGTAAGAGTAACATACCATTAAACCCCGGTTGCGCGAACGAGGGAGATCCTGGATATATTTTTCAAAAGCCTCTAACCTCACTTTCCCTTTGACTTCTACAGATTCAGACCACTTGATATTAGGCATCTTCTCACCGCTACAGAAAAATAATCATCATGGACAAGATTAACAGTGATTTTTACCCTTCCAAGTTCCAACATTATACATACATGGTGGATGTGATGTTTGGTTGTAGCATATCATCCTAAAATAAATAGGATGATATTATACATAACATATTTGAGATAAAGTTCTATAGTGTGTAAACTGAGTATTTTTATTTTAAAAAGAAATCAAGAGTGTTCTAATTGAGATTACACAAAACAGCAGAACTTATGCACAAGTATGCAATCCAAATGCTAGAAGCAAACAAAGGAAAGGGAAAAAAACCAGCTCTAAATCCATTCAGTCAATAAGAACTCAAAGAAAAAGTGGAAGGAAATTTATTAGTCCACTTGAAATGAATGGATTGTGTATACCCCTGTTTGGATTGAGTGGGAAGGTGGTGAATGGATCCCACAATATTGCTTGGGAAGGTTAAATTCCTACTTAACCAAGGATAAAGCAATTTTTAGAAGGAATCCATTTGTCTTAGGATGTTAGTGTACATGCATTTTCTAGATGTAGTGTTTAACTTTGACCGATGCTGAAAGTGGCAGGCTTTAAAAAAACATCAATATAGTGAAAACCCTATGCTGCTCACAACTTTTGGAGTGTTCACTTACTGGCATAAGAAAACATTGCTTCGATAAACAAAACAACTTATAGAGATTAATTTTTGTTGACTCCAAATGACAGTATGCCTTATAACTAGTTCACAAGGGTGTTTGGTGAAACCTGGGAGAGGAGGAAATGGTTGGGGGTGATCGGTTTCAGTCTGCACAAATGGAGAAAGGCACTGGTTCTGCAAGCGATTTAGGGGAAGAGTTTCATCACATCATAATACGTTTTGTAAATTATATTTATTTCTTATTTTACATTCTCCATATAACTTTTCCTCTTGAAGACAAGATATCTCTCTTTTCCCCAAGTGATGCAATCTCTATCAAACAAATTTTGTTCCCTCCTTTTGTTGGAAAACAAAACTAACAGGACAAGTGATGTTGATAAATCTAGGAAAAATATTTTATCAATGAATGGCAAGTATCTATTTAGAAAATCGAATATAAAAAAGAAATTGAATGAACCTCTTAAAGAAGGCAACCGCAACCACATTTACAGAAGAATTCAACTGAAGGGACCCATCCCAGAGCTTCTCAGCAACTGTGGGAACTACTTTTCTGACAAGTGATCTACTTTTATCATCAGAATTAAAAGAACCAGGACTTGGATAATGCCGAGTATCTACCTGCATAGGAGGACAATCCCCATTTCTAGGCACAGTTTCTTCCAAGAAGGAATGCTTAGAATTCTCAACATCAGATCCTTCTACCTTATTCATGTTTTGCATATTTCCATCTCCTTGACTTCCACCCTTGTCCTTTTTACAGTTATCAGTCAACACTGTACCCAAAGAGCCACTGCCAAATGGTAGTTTACTTTGCAGTGACACATCATTTTCCTTGTGTCCAACGCACGAAGAAGAATTTGAAGTCTCACCAATTTGTTTAAAATCAAAATATTTCTTGATTTTGTAATTCATTCCAGCTTGCAAACCAGGACCACCAAACTCAGCCTTTCCTGCAGGTTCATCACAATATTTCATAACAGACATTTTTTCATGCTCTCCATGAGCTTGAATGAACATATCACGAGTCTGGGATTGCCAGTTTGATTCTTTCAGGATTCCCCCATCCAAAACATGATCTGATTCCGAGATGGTACACTTTGTATCCACAGTTATTAACTTCCTCTTTCTTGATGACTCAGATGTTCCTGAGTGAGGTGTCAGAATCTTGTTCTCCATAGAGCCTTCATGAAGACTTTTAGGTACTGTATGCGAATGCCCTCTTGTTTCTCATGCTGCATATGTCTGAAATCCAATGCACCACAAACTTTAGTAAGCCCAAATTATCTTTCTTCCTCTAGGTCTGCATTCAGGACATATAAAGCCAAGTAAACAAGAATCCACTGATTCTGGATTAGGCTGTAGGTAAATCATTGCCACAGTCAAAAGTTTTAACAATTGATCTGCATGGCAAAAGCAACAGAACAATCCTTTTGTACTCTCAGTTTCTCTTAAAAAGAAATTCCTCTAGTCTGAGATCCCGAACAATCCTTTTGGGACTTTCAGTTCACTAAAAAACAAACTACTCCAGCTTAGGTAATCCATTTTTTTTCCTTTCCCTTCTATTGGTATCATTACTGAAGAATATAATTACGTAATGTTTAATCTAATGCAGTAAGAGGTCTTCCTTTCCAAAGTATGCTAGCAAATAGAATCAGATAATTAAAAAAAACAGCAGAAAATCTAGAGAATGTCTAAAGTCTAATACCTTTGAATCGCCTCTATATGCAGCAAGCCAAAAAGTACCCACGGACTGAGCCCTCTTGAGCCAGATCGACTTTGCCTTTAAATTGAACAATTAGCATTTGAGGCCATGCCACTATTCTCCAACTGTGACTAAACTCTCAAGGCCTCAAACAATTGAGAAAGTCAAGACTTTGGATACCTATTTTTATTTCTAATATTTTCCATAAACCCAATAAATATGATCGTTTCATCATGATCCTTAAGCTTTTCAGTTACTTTTGTTTTTTTGCATTCATTTTCAGTTACCGAGGATATATAGTGTAAATTTAATGTAGGATAGAATCTCTAAGCCCCTAAAGAACCGTTTCTATTTTATTTTGATTTTGTATTGCATCAACTTATAATTAAACATCGAGTCAGCTGATTTTCTCTCTTTTTTTGAATCAGGTGATTGTGTAATCTCTACTCTCTCTTAAAGTTATAAAAAATGCATTGTTTCTCAATAGTGTCCACGATAAATATCTTCTTCTTTTTCTTTTTCTTTTTTTCTTTTATTTTTTTCTAATTTTGCATGTATTGCTGACATCATGCTTTAATTCTGGACAGTGATCCGTCATAGTACTGCATATTGCACAAATACTTGGGGACTATTTTAGGGTATTTCCTTTGGAAAAGAACAGTATCTTCAGAATATAATTTTCAGAAACTTGCAGCATGATTGGACAAACAATAATAATGATATCAGCTTAGTCAATCGAAAGCAATTTATTTATTTATCGACAAAAATATGGTTGTTCTAAACTGCAGACAGCTGGTAATTTGCAGTATAATGGTTATATTGGCTCATGTACTAAGGGTTCTATAGTTCTAACGAAGTTATGGTGACGTTCTCGTGAGAGACATGACGCGGTGCATGCATGGATCGGAAGATCCCAATTCGTAAAATTAGTCAGTCTCGTTTTGACAGTTTAGTTCTTCTCAAACTAGTTTAAAAAGGAAAAAATAGAAAGAAAAAGAAAACTTCTAGTCGGTCTCATGTATTGATCAGCCGTTTCTATATTTCATAGATCAGTTTTGAGATGGATGACGCTTACGTAATTAAAACATGTTTATTCCAGTTTCATGATCATTATCGATCCTTTGATATCAATACCATGTGTGGAAGAACATGTTTTAATTATATATTTCTAAACTTTAATATATTGAATTAATTCAATCCAGGGAGAGAGAGAGAGAGAGAGAGAGAGAGAGAGAGAGAGAGAGAGAGAGAGAGAGAGAGAGATCTACGTACGTTTCTTAAGTCTATATCATGTTAACATCAAGGTTTTAAGACCATTATTACTATATCATTAATTGGTACTCAATATATATATATATATATGAGATGAGCAATACTACTAATCATTCTATTTTTCATTATCTTCTCATCATCCTATTTTTTATTATCTTCTCATCATCTTATAACGTGGCATTAAATAATTGAAAATTATTTATTATGTTTTATTTATTAGTCTATCATAGGGCTGTAAAAAGATCGAACCAGACTGAAGGACCGAACCGGACCGAATTCATTTGGTCCAGTCCGGTCTGGTCCAATTTATAGATGGACCGAATAATTTCGGTCCGATCCGGTCCCGGTCCAGGGGATTTCTCCCCCTGGACAGGACTGGATTGGACCGAACCCTTACCATATATATATATATATATTATAAATATATATAAATAATAGTATATAAATTATAACATTAACAGTAATATAGATTAATATAATAACATATTAATATATAATATATACTTTTATAATATTAATATATTACAATTTATAGTAGTTGACTATATGTAATATAAAAATATAAATTATAGTATATCTATATAGAGTATTAGTAATAACTTATAAGTAGTGTATTATTATTATTTAATATATTATTACTAATTTATCATTATTTATTAACATATAAATATATAATATACTAATGTAATAGTATTATTAGTAATATTTTTTTCTTATTTTTTTATTTAAATGATTTTTTTTGCCATTTTTTTAAGAGTAAGTTTTTTGAATATTTTTTGACTTAAATTTGTGATAAATATGTAAATTGGGTTGAAAATATTTAAATTTGGGCAAAAAAAATTTGATTATTATAGAATTTTAAATTAAATTTATTCTATTAAATCATATAGGATATTCCTAGACTGGACCAGATCGGAATGCCCTTGGACTGAATTGGACCGGATCAGTATGGATCGAATAGGAGTTCGATTCGGTCCAAGGTGAGAGAATTTTTGGATCGAATGAAACCGATCCACAAATTTCTCTGATCGAACCGAACTATTTATACCCCAGGGCCCTATTATTTAATGCCAAATCATGAAATTATGAGAATGAAAATGATTAAATTTATTTATATGAAATTACAATTATCTGTAATCCTGGATGCTAACATGATGTATCATGTTTTTGAATCTCTATCTGATATCATATTATTAATTCAGTTTTTGGACAACCTTCAAAATTAATGTCTCGTTTGCCAAGTCAAAGCTCTACAAAAATGTGTCTTAATCAAGCAGTTGGCAGGCCGTATTTTCTTCTATTCACAAAAGTACGTTAGTAGTAGTAATGTCGCTTTCAGTGGCTATAAAATAGTAATTATCTATAGCTAGTCAATAGTATGTTAGTGCAGAAATTAAGGCTAGATCGACCATGGCCTTCAAAAGTTGTGCATACTTTAGTAAGTGGTTATTCTTGCTCGCAGCCTAATCAGATTTCAAGGCTGCAAGGAAATCTCTAGAAAATGGTCGAGTCCATAGATCTATAGGAATCAAGAGTACTCAGCTAATTAATCAAGAGTACTCAGCTAATTAAGGCCAGTTTGGATTTAAAAATAAGATGAGATAAATTGAAATGTGTTCTAAAAATTAAATAAAATATTATTAAAATATTAAAATCTAATATTATTATTATTTTAAGATTAAAAAAAGTTAAATTACTTATTATATTTTGTGTAAAAATTTTAAAAAATATAATAATGAATTTAAAATAAGATAAGATGGATTGAAATGAATTCTGAATACTGGACCTAATTCTCCCTTGCAACATTCTTGTCTACTTTCATTATGGACATTTTTAGTCTCCAAATGAGAATCTAAGTGCATGTCAAAAAGAAAAAAAGGATGGAAATCATGGAATTAAGTTTTAAAATACTTTGAATTTCCTATCTGCTAGTCAGCGGGGTTTTAGAAGTAAGCTTTAAAATGCTTTATATTTTTCTAGTTGTTAGTACGTATTCAGTGACTTACTAATTATACTTGACACATAAATTACTTGTTTGATGGATATAGACTACATAATTCAGCACTATAGTACTTGTTAGCTAGTCTTCTTTGAGGTTCAATATCTTTTAGAGTAGTACTATAATCTATTCTACCGGGTAGGTTTTTTTTTTTTTTTTTTCTAAATATCAATTAATATTGCTTTCAATATAAATGATTTGGATCTTGCCACATCAGCGTTTTGTCGATCACTTCTAAAATATATTGAGTGCTGTAAATACTAAGCAACCTAGAATGAGCTAGCTGTTGGTAAACCTAATAAGTCATGTTGATGTACCAACCATATAATTTGAAATTACTGATTGAGATTTAAAAACTCTAAACAAAAGACTACCACAAGAATTTTAGTTAGGGCTATTGTGGAGTTTTAAAAAATATTTAAATAATCGTAGAAGTATGGGAGAGATTTGGTTGATTTGAACCATAAAAATCGACCGGAGTAGTCATTTTGGACCAGATCGAACCGAATCAAGATTGAATTTGGTCGGTCTCAGTCTAAATATTATAAGACTAAACAACATTCGATGTTGTCCTATTTCATTGAGTTTTTTTTTTTATTTTTATTTTTTATCCTGGACCAGACCGAATGGATAATACAATATATATTTTTATTATTTATCTAATTATAGTTGTATATAATTAATTATTATAAGTATATTATTTATATATGATTTAGTATCAAATTATTATTAGATTCTTTAATGTATAACTATTAACTATAATATATAGTAATAGTATATATTATATATTAACATATTATAAGAGTTATAGTATAAAAATAATATATGTATAAAAAGTTATAATATAAAGATCGAGTGGACCGACCAAACCAGACCGGATCAAAAGGGATCATCGATTTCGTCCGGTCTTATGGAGTACTCAATCCGGTCTAAGGTGAGAAACCAAAGACCGAATAGGTTCGGTCCAGTCCATAAAACTCTCCATGAACTGATTGGACCAGATCGAACTCCCCCTAGATAGAAGTATTTTAGTAAAGAAATTAGATTGTGTGAATGTTATATATTAAATTATTTTTTAATTTTAAATAAGTTAAAAGTTATGTTTGAGGAAAATTAATCATATTTTTTATGTCCTCAAACATGCTTTTTTGGATATTCCTAATGCGGTAAATTTAAAAAAACTGTCCATGAACAAAAAATACTCATATAACTTTTAGATAATTACAATTTTCAAACTTCTAAGAATATGGTCGTAATTTTTTTTTAAAATTGAATATAAATACCAAACAGAAAAATAACTTTTATAGTACTAGAACATATTACTAAACTACAAGTTATAAAACTTAAAGTTTATTTTTCACTGTAACTTCAAACATACACTTAAATATCGGCCTTATACATCGCCTAGCTTGGAATTCTGGCGGCAAAGAATACATGCCTTTTTTTATTAAATGAATTATATATACAAATTAACTGTCAAACTTATAAACAACAATATTGAAATTATTTAAGAGAGTACGTCTAACGCTAATTTAGAATAGTAGCTAGATAGGTTGATCCTTTCAAATTGTACAAAGAGTTTGGCTCTATTTATAATATATACGAGTTAACAGCAAGCTGTGGCAACCAGCTTATGGTGCCATGACTACCGCTAGCTAGGAGTACTCAACAGTACTTTTGTTCCATTCTAAAACATTAATTAAATTGTTGTATGTCTCGGTATTTCAAATTTAACAATATTTTTTTGTAGCCACATCATTAGTGAGATGTAGGAACCTTTTTTTAAAAATTTTTACAATTATTAGAATATTAATCAACAATTTTAGACCTAATAAAAAGATATAGTACCATATGCACTAGCTACATCAATTTGTAGATTTATTTTTATGTAATATTTCTTTTCGTGACTAAAGTATTTCTCAATTATTAATGGTGATCTATTGGTTCTACTGAATGTTAGGATGATGTGGCACCATATCATGTGCGTGTTTGTGTGTACATATATATATGTTCGATGGGTAATACATGATCCCATGATCTGATCAATATTTAAAACTCCTAGCTAGGTCTTTTTTGGGTGGGAGGAAGTAGGAATTAAGTAGTACCCTTGCAGCATGCATGCGACTCTCAATTTCTTGTGATCCTAACTTTTTTTTCCCTCTACTTCTTGTGTAACACTCCTCCCCCCACGATCCCCTCCCCCCGGCCCAGAGGAGTTGATCTTGATCTCCGGCACAACCCCGACGACATCCCTCCCGGCAACAATCAACCCCATCACATGTTCTCCATAAATCTCTCCTTTCTCCCTCCCCATTATCTGCTTGTTCCTCCATTTTCCATTAATACATGATTAATCTTTATATAATTCCCCTCAAACATGACCTAGCGATTGATCTACCCCAGCCCCCTCTTCCTATAGATTGTGTTTACACCACCCACCCTAGCTATCGACTCTCACCAGTCACCCTATATATATGCCAATGCCTAACAGACTTTTTCTAATTCAAAACAACAAGGAGTCACTATTTTTGCTGCCCCATGAAGCCCGCAGACTAGAAGCTGGATGGTGCAAAAACAATGCCATTTCGGTTTCACTTTGAGCTCCGCTTCAGGATTAACCATATATGTGGTTAGAGTCAAAGATCACCAAATTAAACAAACTCAATAATAAAATCTCGACTCCAATTCTGACTTTTGAAAATTAAGTTCTAATGAAATGTATCATGTGCATTAATTTGAAAAATAAAAAATCACAATCTGACTCTTCACTTTTCAAGATTTGTTTTTCCCCAAGCTTCAAACCCTAGCCATTTTTGTTCCCTAATACTGTGCATGGTTAGAGATACGTACAATAAGTATTAATTATTCTTATCCCTGTCCTCTCTCTCTCTCTCACTAGATGCATGCACTCAAGCAAAATCCTGATATCTAGATTTTGTTTAGCAGTAATTTGTCCCTCCAGAATTCTTATTTAGTAAGTATAATTGTATAAAGCCAGCTTATTATAAATTGAGTGTGAGCGAGCTAATGTCCAGTACTCTAGCTACGTCCATGTTGAAGCTTTCTCTCATTTTCACTCTCTAATCCATTCAATTTGTAATTAAACACTTCTTCCATTATTCAAGAGGTTTTTCTAATATTATTTAGAGTTAGTTTCAGATCTAGAAATATGTTGCTCAATTTGAATTCAATGCCACATTTCGACCATCAACATCAATAATTGACTGTAAAATTTGTTGGGGGCGAGTTGCTTGACTTTGATCCCACCTTGACATTGAAAAAGTGGAGTAGTACTGGAGTTGAGTTATATATATTGTGTAGTCAGAGTGCAAATTGGGAGCTAACTCCTTTCGGAGTCTTGTACTCTTAACTCTATTAATGAAGCTAGGGGTGCAAACAATTTGAGTTAGAGCTGCAAATAGTGAGTGGTCATTCAATTTCTATTTGGCTCGAGCTTATCACCAAGTTACATTTTATGTTCATGAACAATTAACTCATCTATTGTTGTTCAAGCTTGTTCACAAGCTACTGACTACTGAGTTTATCATCAAGTTACATCTTATATTCACCAATAGTCTAGTTCATTTTATATGTTCAACAAAAATCAATTATAATTTTATATTGATAAATAGCCCATTTTATAAACGAATCGAGCCATATATACTCAAGTTTAACCAATTAGCTGATGATCTTGAGTGGCTTGTTGATTAGTACTATTGTTTATATTCATGGCCCAACTCAAATTCGTAGCCTAGCTAGCTCAAGCCTATTTGCAAGCCATCCACTTGTCTCCACCAAGTTGAGTACTGAGACAAGGTCTCAACACCATCACCAATATTTGGTGACTACAAAGCCACCCATCACCACATAATAATTGGCTAGACTTTTGATGATATATGTATATACTCGCTGGTCCAATCCGAAACCCATTACCCACAATTTAAGGCTATTCATCGAATTAATCACTCATGATATCTTACCAAGCCTATTTTTCATTTTATGGAATCAAGTTCGATTTATTTTATTTTTTCTCATGCATCAATTTTCGAGTTTATAAAAACTAAATCCTAATATAGACACGTCTTTGGATGCATGCTTAAGGTAATAATTGGTTGTAATTGAATTAATTAAGAGAAGTTGACAAGTAAGATTAATTCCCGGTTATAATTTATATATTTTAAGAAAATTTTGTTTTATATTTCAAAATTAACAAAATATAGTTCATACGTACATTTCAGAAAATATTCTTATTATGGATTTATATTTCCCTAGCTAGCCTTATATATCTACTTACTAGTACTGGACATGCATTAGCTCTCTCACACTCAATTCTATGAGTACCTTTCAAATTAGCTACAAAATGATCTCTCAAGTTGAGATTTTATGGTAAATTGTTGCCTATCTGATAATTATTGGAGAATAATCATTCTTATTAGGTCACTCACACTCAATTCTATGACCTTTCAATGCTAAGTGATTAGTTAAAACGTCCCTTGAAGTCTGATTTAACTGCCCTAGTCCATCTTGTTTTTGAAATTTATTCAATTATATTAATAATGTTGAGTTTAGGTAATGCTTATAAAAAATAATGTTAATAGAGTTTAGGTGTGTTGAAACAAGATTTTCTACAAGGAAAATGAACCTAATTTGGACTAGAGTATTTAAATATTGATATCGTATATATTTGATTTCGTTAGTTTGAGAATTGTGGTGGTACCTAAAGATCTAACTATGTTTTGAAAGAATTTGCTACGATAAATGATATATTATGGGCATTGTGAAATAGACTACTTATGCAAGTTGTAGTACATCATGATGGTTTGGCATGCAGTACCATGCATGAGTACTCTTTGCAGTTAATTGGGGCGTGACATTTTGTTGTTTGTACTCCAACTAACTAGATGATCATCTCCAATTCCTCACCACAACAAAATATACCTTAATATTATACAAAATAAACCAGAAATCAACTTTCAAGGAGAATCAATAAGCTTATAGCGTACTGACCCCCAATCGAATTAAATTCTCTCTAAATTCCCCCCCACTAGCTAGGTGATCAAGATACTAATATAGCTAGCTAGCTAGGTATCTCCATCAAAATAATATCCTATTAATAAGGTTCCCCATACCAACTTCACAAATCATATTTACCTGATCATTAAGTCTTTTAGTTTTACATGAAAGGATCGATGTTGGTGAAAGAATCATGGAGGATTATATAAGATAATATTACTGAGTCGACACGATATCATGTTAATAAGAATAAAGGAATAATTAATATTGGAATGGGAAATTACCTGGAAATTGGCTAATTTGGCTGCTATGGTATATATATAACATCTGGAAAGAGAGAATAACCGCAGGTTTAGAATATAAAATAATAATGCTACTGCTCATCTGTGACAACTGTAGATAATGGTATATATATATATATATAAATGTGTCAGCTGGAATAATGCGTCAAACATGATTTTTTTTCCCCTTTATTGTTATGAATTGATCATTGAGTTTAATTTGTACCTTCGCATATATAGATATTATATATTTTACTTGACTTAGATACAACAAATTCAGAGATCTTCTTTTCTTTTCTTTGGGGTGTTTGAAGACTTTTGCCACTTGAATGAATGCAGTACTGAAGTACTGCTGCATCCATTAATTGGTTCAGTAATATATTATAATTTGCTTATTCAAATTTCAAACACAAATGTAGGTCAGATAAAGAAAGGAATGATACAAGCAATAAGAATACTTAACCATCCCATGATCTATACCAATTACCAACATGAGTACATATAAAGTCATCCACGTTAAAATGAAAATCATGAAGACAAATTAGTAGGCGATACCCCAACGACAGCTTAAGTTCAAGAGCTCAAACTTGTGTCATCACAAAATACGTGTAGTACTCATGCATACATACATAGATAAAATAATGCTGAATTTGACCAATTAATCTCCTAGATACATACATACATACATACATAAAATAATGCATACATACATACATATATACATAGACAACTAAAAATGGTGTTAATCTCCTATTGACAAGTCATATCTTGCTTGAACAGTTATATGGTTAATTACGCGAATAAAGATGGGTGACAAAAATTAAGGTCTTCCGTAAAAATCTCTGCAATACCTTTCAAATGAGAGGAGGGGGGAAGGCAATCCTACTCCAGCATTAAAGTATTAAAGAGGAAAACAACTTCTTCTTCATGATAATGTCGAAGCTAGAAAAACGACCTAATAAGACGAGTCCTAGTAAAAATAGTACATAAAATATAAGTTCGACGAGTTTTTACCACCAATTATCAGTTCTGACGACCTCTGGGTCCCTCGGACCCAAGCTATAATTAAATATTCTGGTTTCGGCTGAAAGTTCCATACTACCCAGTTAATAATCTTGTGATAATACTCTCAAAATTCCTTAGCTTTACCAAAAAAAAAAGATTTGGGTAATTCAAGCGTTAAAAAAAAAAAAAAAAACCCCCATTCTTGAAGCCCTTAAAAAAAAAAAAAAAAACCCCATTGTTGAAGCCCTTGATAGATTCTTAGTCAACTAACCCAAAACTCAATGATCAAAGCACAAGAAAAGACTCAACCTCTTTTTTACAGACTATAATGTTTGCATGTGGATCTGAAGCAAATTCCTCTTTCAAGAAAATCCGAAACCAAGAAACCACAGAAATATATCAAGGGCAAGCAACAGCAACAGAGGCAAACAAAGAATTTCGTAATCGAAATTGCTCGGATATTCCAAGAAAATCGAGATTTCTTACCTGGAAGGGTTTGGTCCTTGCTGATGCCGGGAGGGGACGCTCTTTTCTAAATTTCTCTGAAGGAATAGCATCGGCGGGTTCCGTACACTCGAGGGTAGCTAGCCGTGTAATACGAATACGGATGCAATCTGGGCCTTTGCTTTTAGTAGTTGTCAGGGGTCCCTGGCCTGGGAATGTTAACCTTACCCGCCTTGTCTCACCAAAAAGTGATCTGCTTACGACTAAAAATGATTATCTTACTCTTCTGGAAAGAAAAAAAATAGGTAAGAATATGAGTGTAAATAGTCGGTTCAATTTGAAAAATTTATAAATCAGTTTTATTTGATTTAAGAATTTTTTTATTTTAGATCGAATCGAACTCTTATTTAATCTTCATCGATTCAATCCAATTTAGTTTAGAAATAGTCTGATTTAGTCTAAGGATACCTCATATGATTTGATGGACTAAATTTAATTTAAAATTTTATAATGATCAAATATTTTTTTAACTTAAATTTAATTATTTTCAATCAAATTTACATATTTATTAAAGATTTAAGTCAAAAAATATTAAACAAACTTACTCTTAAAAAAATGACAAAAGAAAATTAATTTAAATAAAAAATAGGAAAAAAATATTAATAATAACACTATTACATTAGTATATTATATATTTATATATTAGTAAATAATGATAAATTAGTAATAATATATTAAATAATAATAATACACTTATTACTTATAAGTTATTACTAATACTCTATATAAATATACTATAATTTATATTTTTATATTGTAACTAGTCGATAACTATAAATTATAATATGTTAATATATAAGAGTATATATTATATATTAATATGTTAATATATATTATATATTAATATGTTAATATATATTATATATTAATATGTTATTATGTTATTATGTTAATCTATATTAATATTAATATTATAATTTATATATTATTATTTATATATATAAAAATATGGTGGGGGTTCGGTCCGGTCCAGTTCAGGAGGAGAAATCTCCTAGACCGGGATCGAACCAGAATTATTTGGTCCATATATAAATTGGACCGGACCGGACCGAGTTCTGTCCGGTCTATATATAAATTCGATCCGGTTCGGTCTCGATCTAGTCCGGCCTATTGGTCCAGTTCAGTCTTTTTAAGCCTTAGTAAGAAATAGAATTTAAAAAAATATAATTATTAAATAACAAACTAATGCTCATGATTTATCTCAAAATTAAATTGTTTAATTTTTTTGGTTAATTTTTAATTCTAAGAATGAATTTATCATTCCGTTAAATTTTGACATTTTATTATTAAGATTTAAGTAACATTTCGTCTCATTTTATTTTATTTTATTTTATTTTATTTTATTTTTTTTATATTTAAAATATAATAAAATTTCACTTTTTTAAAATTTTTAAAAATAATAATATTAAATTTTTAATTTTTATCTCAATTCAATTTATCTAAACTCATTATCCAAATACCCGTATTCAAAAAGGCCATAACTAATCAATGTCTAATGCGTATCGCTCAACATGCCACGGGTGCGTATTTTTTAAAAGATATTAAAAATAAAAATATTTAAAATATTTATAAAATATTCTAAAAAATATTTTAAATAAAAAACTCAATATGCAAAGAGGGGATGATGTGTGGTACTTTTGATTTATAAGATTTAAATTTTAAATGTTATCTTTTAAATTAAATTATAGCATGTAAATGATATGTTGCGTAGACTTTAGAGGCCTTAGAATAAAATTATTCTATATCTAGGGATCAATCGTGTTCCGTAATATTGTCCAAGTATGTAATTTCGAAATTAATATAATGTCAATTGGGCGAGGATTTGGTTGAAATGAAAACTCTCTATAATTATAAATAATGTTAGATATAGTATTAATTAAGATGTGCAAGTTTTGCATGCTCTATTTGAGAAAAGTACGATATACTACTAAAAATTATAATTTTCTCATTATCTTTAGGTCTCGAATTTACCCATTTTATTCCTAAATATTCAAAAGATTAAAAATGTAGGTAATATTCGGATCCATAATCTTGTTAAGATCCGCATTATTCCTCAAAAAATTAGGAGTTAGAACAACATTAGGAATTAGAAAAATTCTATATATTATCCTTTATAATCTATATCATACATTATTTTCTTATTAAATTCAATATTTTATTGAATACACGTAATTTGCCATTTTTGATATTCTATTTAAACATATATATATATATATATACATCATTTTCTTAAGAATTATGAGATTCACGAGTTTCTCTCTTTTAATTTAAAAAAAAAAAAAAAACGTTGGATCTTGAAAAACAAAATGGGGGGAAGTTCTCTAAAGGTCCAAGTCGGACTCCCGCTCGTTTGCGTAGAATGGGTTTTGTTGTTATTGGGCTCAGCCTATAATATACGGCCCTCGCGCAGTCAGTAATTTTGATATTTCAAGTCCAGCCTATCTTTGTTATGGGCTTCATGATGACTGATTAATGAACTGCTGCCCATTTCGGCTCATTGCCAATTCCATCCGGTCAAGCATAACAACGAAGTGCCAACCTGATCTTCAAACTTTCATTAATCAGAAAAATGCTAATATACACGAAATGCTAATCATCAAGAAGTACTCACGTAGTACAATTAATGGAGTGAAATTTTCATCCTTTCAGGAAAGTTAATTGCTCACACAACCACTATTTTAATTGATAATTTTCCTTTTTTTAATAATAAAATTGAGATCAGTATATAACCCAAGATATTTAATCATTTTCTTATAACAAGAGGATATAAAAGAGGAAGACTATCTTTTCATTCACACAACTTTTATGTACTCCGCATCAAACTTTCAATAAAGAGTTCCATACAAGTTAATATATTTGTAAATGAATAATGTTAGGAGTACACAGTCTAGCATACCTTTAATTTGATGTGACAATAATGTTATGATGCTAAAAAAATATATTAAAAAAAAAGATAAAAATATTATGAGAGGAAAATAAAAATAAAAAATACGAATAATTAAATTAGAAAATACGTAAAAATTATATTTATATACTATATATGCAAAATATATATAAACTATATACAAATAAGATTTTTAATCTGTAAATAGGGTAGGGGATAGATACTACCTCCTCCGAGTTCTTAAGAGCATGGTCTTGAGATTTCTATTGTAAGTCTTTGGACAAAATATTCCTCCATCACAACATGAGTATTTATAATTAAAATTTAGATATCACCATCTTATTTGAAGAAATATATCCTCGAAGCTATTAATTTGTAACAAAAATTTAAAAGTAGAAATTTTTAATAATTATCAATTTTTAAGTGTTAATAATTTGAAAATACATCTTCCACAATCATTTAAAAGTAAAATAATTTGTTATTGAACGATTAACTTTCAGTGACTGACAACTGCATGCAAATACAGACAGCAGGTACAAATTAAAACTTCTAGATCAGCATCAAATCAGCAATGCAGTATGTGAATCGAATAATAAATCAGTAATCTTGTAGATCACAACTTCGGTACTCTAAAAAGTAAAATCCATTACCTTATAATCACAGATGACCCATCTTACGTGGCTCATGTCATGTGGACGTCCATGTCATGTGGTGGATGGATGTCCACATGACATGTATATTATCATCTCATACCATGGTGGAATCATGATTTTTTTTTTTTTGAATAACGGTGGAATCATGATCTGATCTCCTCAAAATACATAAAAAAAAATGATATTATTATCTTCTTCATTTTCATCATCTACATGTAAATTACTTCTATATAACCTCTCAATCTCAATATATCATTATTTTTTTTTTTTTAATATTTTTTTTGAATTTGTTCTTTTTAAATTAATTTAATTAATTTAATTAATTAATTAATTATTTATATATTAAATATTTGATTAAAAATAAAATGAAATAATATATGATGTGTAAAAATTATGTGAATAATAAGAAATTAAATAGATTTTTTCTGACATGTATATCTCTTCTCTCAGCACGTGGACCACTCTGACATTACTGCAGAAAACATTTTTTTTTATTTTAAGTTTTGCTGCGAAATAAATAAATAAAATATCGAACATCCTGTGGATGTACTCCATCCTGCAAGTACAAGATCACGGACAAAGGCAGCACCACTAGCCACTAGGTCGTTGATACCCCACAAATTGAAGGCAGGAGAGAGAGAGGGAGAGAACGCGATGCATTCATTTGTAGTCATTGGATTCAGCTGCAGCACCCGGCGTCCATGAATTCTTACTGTATACAGACAGCAAGCGCGACAAAACAGAAAGAAAAAATACACAGTACTCATAAATAGGGCCCTGTGTCTTATCCACCGAATGTTGGTGTAGCATTCGAGTATTGGTATTGACTAATGTATTTTAAAATTTTGAAAAATATAAATAAAATTACCTATATTGACTTTATCATCAAAAAGTAAAAGTTTGGAATTTGAGTTACCGTAATTTTATGTGCATCTTCAAATTTGAGAATATAGTGTTCATGATCAGCAAAAGTATTTTGTATTATATTGTAAAAAATTATATCATCAAACTGTTTTACTTTTCGGTTTTTATCTCTCATGATTGTCAATTATATATACCAAAACTGTTATACCAAATTCAAATTGTTACTACAAGAAATACACCTTTTTATAACGTTTTTAATTTTATTGCAAAAGATTCATTACAAATAATCTTTATTTGCAACGCTTTTTATTTCGTTATTAAATTCCAACATGAACTTAGCAAAATGCTCGGATAAATGGATAGTAAAATCTTTTACAATGATTTTTGCAGCTACTGTGACAGTTTTTATTGCAACAATAAATATTTCTATTATAACAGCGACAACAACTTATCTATTATGGCGATTTTTTTTCACCGTAATAAAATTAACACTACTAATTAAAAACATTCACCTCCATTTCTCTCGAGCCCTAATTGACTCTCTCTCTCGCGCTCTAGCTTGTTCCCTCACGCTGTGCCGCCCCTTCCCGTGTCGTGCCGCTACAGCACTGTCGCCAAAGTGAGTGTCTCTCTTTTTTTTTTCTCTCTCTCTGTCCCCTTTTGTCTCTCTTCAGGTGCTCTCTATCTCTCTCTCCATTCGTATTGTTTTCCCTCTCTCTGTTCATCTCTCTCTCTAGTTTTGGTCATTTTTAATTTGTTTACATGTGAATTCTTATATTTATCAGCCTAATTTTATACAATCAAATTACTTATACAATGACTATCGATTTTACCATGAACGCTATTTCTGATTTTGTGAGTGTGCGACCTGAACTCTAGAACTTTCTCGTTCATCTTCGTTGATTGAATCCGTGTAGTGTCTTCTCTGGTAGTTATCTTCATGCTGGTAAGCTTTTTCTCAACCTCCCCACTCTTTGATCTTACCCTCCTTATTCTTTGCGTGACAGGATAAGAACAGTATCTTACTTTTATTTTAATTGATGCCTTCATTTCTTTCTTATTTGTTTTTATTGTTTGTTACGTTATTTGTATCATTCGATGGCCTATAAAATGCGGTGCACCGTGAAAAACTAAGTAATGAGTCCTCTGTTTCTAGTGGAATCAGTAGATCTGTTCTCAAATGATTTCTTAAGGTTGCATTTGAGGCAATGCCTAGTTCATTGCATAGTGTGAGTACCATGTCTTATTTAGAAATAATGAATGCATTAGAAACCCAGAGGTGGTTCATTGGAGAATGACCTGCCCATAAATGTCCATTGATGTTAATCAATGGTTTTTATTGAATTTAATTAAATGGATATGCATAATCTTATTACTACTTTAGGCCCAGATTTTTACATTAGTCAAGTCACAATATTGTAGATATGTAAGGAGTGATTTTCCAGCATGGTTTTATTATATGACAAATGGTTTTATTTTGTCATTTCTATTGATGAAATTTATGCTCCTACAGCTGATTTATAATAATTTATGATGATGTTATAGGAAAGGATCTGACTATGGGCAGTACTTTATTTGAATTGGGTGAATAGACGCAGTTGTAGACCTTGTTATGTGCTAGAACCAATTTGAAAGCATAATGTACTCATTTATTATGAATTTGGAAAATCAGATAGATTTTGTAGTTGCATTTATAAGATATGTCAAGTTGGAATTAGTAGACATGAACTTGTGTTTGTTTAAAAACAATGGATATAGCTCCTCTTCATAATATGAATCACACTACACTAGAGTACTAGGCAACATATCTTATAAATGGAACAACATTTTAACCAATCTTAATGTGTGTTAGCACTAGAGGTTTATTTGCAGACAATTAGCAATTTATTGCTAATTGTAATATCTTGCTTGTGCTTGTCCCAATCTTCGATGGTTCTTTAAAAAGAAGTTCAAAAAATATTATAGTAAATGATTCATCTACTTTCTCGACTGCATTACTATAAAAATTTATAGTAAATGATTAGTTCTGTCTAAGGTACTTTTATTTCTCACCAGTTACTAATGTTCTATGTAGCAAAATTTGTTAACTGTTTATACTATACTTTCACAAAAGAATGATGTTTCTTCTCAAGTTTTCTTCAACTCTAATTTACTTGACTTATGTAGTTGAAATTGCTGTTAAATGAGGGATATTTAAGAGCATGAATGTACTAAAGCTGGTAGCTGTTCATGGTAGTACAATTTTCTTCTGCTATGCACTCTATTTTAGGGTGTCAACTAGTCTATTTCATTCCCATTTTTTATTTGCATTCTTTGCGCAACCAAATTTATTTGTTTGTATGAAAAACCATTGAAAACAAAGTACAAAAACCATCCATCTTGTGAGCTTTAGTTTTTCGTTTAATTTAGGTTCACTAATTCTGTTTTTGGATAGGTTAATTAGTTGTTAGGATTGTTAATTATTTAATTAATTTACTTTTAATTTCAGTTTGGTTTAGGTTAATATGGTAGAGCTGGTAAATAGATATATTCCTTTTTAGACTCATTTGTTTCATTGGTCTAATTTCAGTTTGATAATCGCTCTCTCTCATGGTGATGATAGGAAAGGTTTGGGAGGTAGCATATATAGTAATCATTTTTCTCTTTCAAGGATTTTCACTACTTCATTTTTCTCTTTCAAGATTTGAACTTTCTTCAATATCCTTGATTATATATATGTAACTATATATATATATGTATGTATGTATGTAGAATATATATAAATTTTCGTATGTAGAATATGCTTATTTTTAAGCATTTTTACTACAATTATGGCTAATTTTGGTCTTGAGATGCTTCTATGTTTTAAAGAAGTTTAAAGATACTTAGGTTCCTAGTGGATTCTAATTCTGACAATGAGTTGTTGCTATTCTAATTATATTCTGATTCATGTGCGTATTAGCTCTTGATCTTGTAAATATGTTCTTATATATACACGTCCCTTTTATACTTGTAACTGTAGTTTGTAACTAGTTTTCTTCATTCCATGTTGGTTCATGGTTTACATGTTGTGACTGGTTCTAGCTCAGCCTAAAAAAAGGTCTCACTATTTTTCGAGATCAAGTATGTCTTTTTTTACCATCTACAAAGTGGTATCACAACAAGAAATGAGACTTCTAGCGGTGATTTTCTTTCATGTTTACAGATTAGAAAGTTGTATATTATATTTAAGTAAAAACTATAATGCTGCGGAATGTGATGCTACATGATCATTTATTATAGTTATCATTTCTTAAATTGTACTTAGCAAATTCTAGTGTTGTTTATAATTTTTTTTTGGCAACTAGTTTAATTGGATATTTTCTTTGTTGTTTTGAATTGATTTTTTATTGGTTTGGATGTTTTGGTAATTATTACCTAGAAACGTGACCAGTTATCATAGCAGAGCTTATTATAATGTATTTTGAAAAAAATACTAATGAAACCGGTTTGCTAATATATTTTTTTTGTAAAATAGTATTTGCGGCGATTGAACTTGCCGCAAATAGTATTTTCCAGCATATATTCCATTTACTATGGCGGTAATTTGTGTCGCAAAAAATTTTAACCAAGGTTAAATCTTGGAATTTGGCTGACGCTTGCAGTTTTTGCAGTGAAATTTATTTGTCGCAAAAAGTCACTTATTTGTAGCAATTTTTGAGTTTCGCTGGAATTGCACATTTAAATCATTACTTTTTCAACCGTATTGTGTCGATTTTAAATCGCTGGAAATGGCTTTTTGCAGCATTTTTTCATATTTTTTGAAATGAAATTTGTAGTGTGTAACAATTTTAATTACAATAAGAAAAAAAAAGAATGGTTTTAACAAAAAAAATATGGAACGGTTGTCAACATATAGTTATTATTAATTAATTAGTATATGTTATTATTAACTATTATATAGTTAGAATAATTGCAAAATATGACAAAAAAATACTATTTTTAAAAAATAATATTATATTATTGTTTTGACTAATCCAATATAGAATTATGGTTAGAGAGATTTTAAATTTATAAAAAATTTATATTTTTTATCAAATTTTGAAGATGACTTTGACAATTAAGTCAATACTAGTATTAAGTACTAATGCTCTTATATACGGTTTGTCTGTTGGGTCTCGCGATATATATGTTTCCATTTTCTCGCTGAGAAAATTTATTAAGTACTCTTTCAAGACAATAAAATTCAAATTATATAACCAATTAGTTGAGAGTCTTGGGACAGATTTTGTATCTATTAAGTTCAAGATTTGCAATATTTGAGTATTATGTACGTGTTTTACAACTCCACATGACACCCAATCACCTATAACCAAAGAGAAATTAGACTTGGGAGTTCGTGAGAACGTCTCCAATATTGCCCAAGTCAATAAAGGTAGTGGAGATTTATCTGATCATAAAAGATGGGTTTCTTTGTCATATATGGAAGGTATAAATAAAGTCCCTGATGTCTTCTATTTGATATGATAACTGCATGATCGCTTATTTGAAATTCAAATTGCAAGATATATATATATATATATATATATAAGTTTTACTTGCTAAGGATAAACTTATAACCTCTCTCTCTCTCTCTCGCTCTCAAAGTTCTTGGATAGTTATCCTTTCGGGGATAACTGATTATATCCTCCCAGTGGGAAATGGTAGTGCTCAGGCCCTCGAAGAGGGAAATGGTCAATGCTCTTTTAGTTATCTTGCAAAGTCTCATCTCTGTCTCCCGTCACGAGCTGGATTCTGCTAGGGATAACTATAATATCTCAAACTTCGTGATTTTGGGTCTGCCTGAGTAGCGACGTGGAGTGCCTGTCGATATGAAGGGTATGACTATTTCTGACACTGTGGCCCTATATTTGGCCACGTTCTTGATCATAAGGCTCCATTTGCACTTTGTCCGTCAAGTGTATGATGTGCTGAACTTTTTAGGTCTTGCTCCAGCTCAGCTTGTACTGCCTAATATATGGAGGATTCTGATAGCTTACTGCATTCTTTGGCAGTGAGCTAGTTTTGAAACCCATAGGTAGTGAGTATATATCCTGACATTACCGCTTGTGAATTTCTTTCTTGCAAGGTTTCAAGCGTTTGGAAGGGAATCTAATTTGCAGTTTTAAAATTCACAATAAGTTGATTATACTGGAATGCAAGTATTCACATGCCAAAGCTTGGCAAAATAAATTATTTTTTGAATTGGGTGATGGCTGGGAATTTCCTAAAGATGAATTGACGAGCATTATAAATAAATAATGCAACTTTCTTTAATTACATGCAATAGGAATAGTTAACTGGATCGATCCAGTCTTAAGTTCTTTATATTGCAACATGATTCATATAATATAGATTGTCGCCACTTTTCTATATGTGAATTAAATTAAAATAATAATAGGTACAAGTTTCAACAAGTTTTGTGCAAACTCTTTGTTAAAAAAGTGAGTCTTATTAATAAAAATAAAAGAAAAAAATTACACTTTTTTAAGGTGAAGTGCACTTTTTTACAAAGGCTTTGTACGAGACTTTTCTATTTGAAATCGGTACAAATCATTTCGTGTAAAATTAGTTACTAGTTGTTAATTTGTACTTGTTTTGATCCGATATTTGATCAAGAGTTTTTAAAACTCATTTAATTCCTAGATGATACAAAGAGACAATAAAAGTGAATTCAATGTCATTTATAAGTGTGTATATATATATATATATTGATTTTCTCTTTACTTACATCAAATTCTAAATTAATCTGGACAAGAAATTAATCCTAATTATCGTGGCCAATTCTTTTGATCACTTTTTCTCTCAAAAAGATTGTCTCAAATTCTATCATGTTCGTGGGTGAATTAATGGTACGTGCTGAGAAGTTAGTGGCATGTGATCCGAGTGAACTTCCTTGTTGTTTAGTAAGAAATCAAGATCAAAAGATAGTGGCGTGGATTTTAGACGGCCATGCATATTGTCAGTACTAGTAATTAATGAATTTTGTCGGTAATTGCTCATTGGCCACGAATGGCCGCAATCATGAATTGAACTCCATCGACGATCCCAGCTGCTTGAAATTAACATCCTTCAATAGATATATAAAATGACTGCCATGCAAAGGGTATATATCTCGATCAAGGACACATCATTTTTCAACCACATGCAGTACGTCGATGCATGCTCGACCTCTTGGCAGTTGGCATGACAATGATGAACAATATTAATCATTATTCGTTCGCGATCTTGTTTTAATTTTTGGGGGAAAATGAAATTCTTTTTATTTATAATTTGACGCCGCTAGCTAGCAGCTTGTTGCTGCTATATGCTGCGTTGCATGTGTTTACTGGTTGGTGTTCTGCAGCTGCATGTGATCCTGTCTGTATTTCATGGTCTGATATTGTCTTAATGCATGTGGCATGCATGTACGTACTGCATGCATGGTAGAGATTATCAATGGTATGGATGTTAATAAGATATAAAATAATAAAATCCACATCTTTTTGCTCTCTACCAGCTAGATGTCAATGGTAGAGATTATCATGTGTTAGGAATCTGGCTCAATGCTGGCTTGACATCTAGCTCGAGCGAGATCTCGCTCGACCCTTACTCGAACAAGATTCAGACAGAGACTTTGCTCGACACTCACTCGACATCCCGCTTAAGTGAAATTCACAGTAAATTCAGAATTAAGGTTTTCAGCGCCGTTTTTGCTATAAATATGTGTTATTTAACTGCTTAAACACGTCTTTCAGCATATTCTGAAAGAGAACAATTATCTAGTGAGTGCATATTGTGTGAGAGAGCAAAAAGACCCTAGAGAGAGTGAGTTGAGATTGAATGATTGTAATCTCCTCTGATTAATAAGATTTCTGTAACTTTGTGGATGTAGGCAGTTTGCCGAACAACGTAAATCCCGTGTCGTGTGATTGATTGCGTTTGTTTCACTTTTATTTTCCATCGTTGGTGTGCGTGTTTTGTCCACAACAAAGCACAACAACTGGTATCACGAGCCAAGATCGGATCTGAAGGACAACGATGGCTGGAAATCAAGTGAACGCACCTGGAATTGAGAAGTTTGACGGCACTAATTTTGGGTACTGGAAGATGCAGATCGAGAGTTATCTCTACGGGAAGAGGCTACACCTTCCGCTGTTAGGAACGAAGCCGAAAAGCATGAAAGATGATGAATGGACCGTGTTAGATCGACATGTTCTATGGATTGTTCGGCTGACCTTGTGTAGAACAGTGGTACATAATATCAGTAAGGAGAAGACCACGGTTGGTCTAATGAAGACTTTGTCAAATATGTATGAAAAGCCTTTGGCGAATAACAAAGTGCACTTGATAAAAAAATTATTCAATCTGAAAATGTCAGAAGGTATGTCTGTGGCCCAACACCTGAATGAATTCAACACGATCACAAATCAATTATCTTTAGTGGAGATTGAATTTGATGACGAGATCAGAGCGTTGATTCTGTTGGCATCACTGCCAAATAGTTAGGAAGCCATGAGGATGGATGTGAGTAGTTCAGCCGGCAAGATGAAACTGAAATACGATGACGTACATAACGTGGTCCTTGCTGAAGAGGTACATAGGAGAGACTCTGGTGAGTTCTCAAGTTCGGGATCGGCCCTGAATGTTGACAGTCGAGGCAGAGGACATGATAGGTCAGGCTTCAAGAGCAGAGGGAAGAGCAAAACGAGATCTGGGCAGCAGATCAAGTGCTGGAGTTGTGGCAAGTGGGCCACATCAAGAAAAATTGCAAGAATCAATAAAGTGATGAGGATGATGATGTGAATGTAGTGACAAAAGAAATTTATGATGCCCTACTTCTTGCAGTGCATAGTCCAATTGATAATTGGGTGTTAGATTCAAGAGCGTCGTTCCATAGCACTTCACATCGAGAGATCATGCAGAATTATGTTTCTAGTGATTTTGTGAAGATGTATGCAGTTGATGGAGAGGCACTGAATGTAGTGGGAGTGGGTGATGTACGCATCAAACTTCCAAATAGGCGCGTGTAGACTTTACAAGCAAGTCAGACACGTTCCAAATCTGAAGAAAAACCTGATATCTGTGGGACAGCTTGATGATAACGGCTATGCAATAGCGTTCTGGAGAAGCTTGGAAGATCACCAAGGGTGCGCTGGTTTTAGCGCATGGTAAGAGATCTAACTCTTTGTATTTGATATCAGGGTCCAATGATGTGCTGAGAAATACAATAGTGTAAAAAGGCAAGCTTGATCGCGCGAAACCTGTGAGGAAGCCAAAATGAGTCAACTTTGTCGTTCCTCATGTAAGCCTGGGGAAGTTGGCTGAGATTGCCAAGAACGGTTTGAGATCGGATACTCTTAGTGCAGTGGGAGTTGTGAATCGCCTGATGGATGTGCTGATTAAAGGCGATGTGCGTGGGAGACTGAAGTTGTGCTCGACTTCAGTTTGTTTTTTGGCTTGAAGACGGGAGTTATGAGTTGCAGAGATAATAGGGCTTGACTGGAAACAATGGATGGCATGTGGAGACCCAGTCTCCAAGTGGGAGATTGTTGGGTTGCATGTGGAGACTGGTCTAGAAGCTGAAAATCTTGTGTCAGGAATCTGGCTCGACCCTGGCTTAGCATCTAGCTCGAGCGAGATTCAGATAGAGATTTCGCTCGACACTCGCTCGACATCCTGCTCGAGCGAGATTCGCAGTAAATTCAGAATTAGGGTTTTCAACGCCCTTTTTGCTATAAATATGTGTTATTTGACTGCTTAAATATGTCTTTCAACATATTCTGAAAGAGAACAATTATCAAGTAAGTGCATATTGTGTGAGAGAACAAAAAGGTTCTAGAGAGAGTGAGTTGAGATTGAGTTATTGTAATCTTCTCTGATTAATAAGATTTCTGCAACTCTGTGGACGTAAGTAATTTGTCGAACCACGTAAATCTTGTGTCGTGTGATTGATTGTATTTGTTTTACTTTTATTTGCCATTGTTGGTGTGCGTGTTTTGTCCACAACAAAGCACAACAGGTCGATCTTTATCGTGCTCCTATAAATGGATCTCATTAGGTCAATAGGTGGAACGTATTGTTATAAGGTTTGGCTTTGATACCATAAAAAAGCACATACACCATTTTTCTAAAAGGTCTTGTACTTAGAAATGAGAAAGAATATCTTATATATAGTCCAAAACAATTTTCTTTTTAGATAATGTGAGATTTCCTTAAGATATGTTAATCTTGTACCCTAGCTAGCTTTTTAACTTGCTTCGCCAATATCATGTTTTTTTAACTTATCCAAAAGAAATGAAAATGAAAACACATTGATCCATAGCATATTATATACTTTTCCCAATATGGCTTCTAGCAGTACTACTAGGACCAGCTACAAGTGGTTGATTTTGGGTAAGTTTATTTCTTGCATATAGATACAGTAGCAGTACGTCTTTTTTATGCAAGGGAAAGAACAATAATTTGATACTCATAAGAAGAGAAATTGATGCAAGAGATGAGGGTTAAAGCAGGGCAGGAGACCGATCACATCAAAGTGAGCTAGCTAGCAATATTATGCAGAATCACGGACTCCACAAGCTTACAAAACTTCCAGACTCTTCACTCACTCACGGACGAAATTCCAGACCCATGACCATGACCCTTTCTCCCCCACATTCCATACGGTTTTTCACTGTATCTTCCTTTTCTTCTTTCTCTTTCTCTTCCTCTAACCCCACCATTGCACATGCTTGCTTGCATAGCTGTCCGGTTTATTTCCCCAGATCAAGATCAACGTCGACTGCCACTCTCTGTTAACATATTATCTTGGTGTGGAAATCTTGATCATACGTACGTAAATCAATGATGATCTGTTCTAAGATCAGGCCGATACCTTTTTCCATGCATAATTTGCAGGCCAGGCGCCTTCAAACAAAAGATTATATGCATTATAATCAATCAAAATAAAAGATGAATTCATCTTTCATCATGTGTCACGCACAAACCATCTATTATTGACAATCGATGGCTGAGTGTGGGTCAGCACAAACTAACTAAAAAGGATCTACATCCAATGATACGAGACATATATAGATATATATATATATCCATTATATATGAGATCGGCTTCTCCATCCAATTTAAGATAAGTTTCACAAGTTAGTTATCTAATTTATAAGCGTTCGAATGTACTCATAAATTATTATAAACTATCAAATTTGACACATCCCTATAAGAAAATTGTTTATTTGTAGTTAACTATTTCTTGTTAAACTGATTATTTTCTATTAAAATGAGTATATTTTTATCATAAATAGTCATTATCATTGCAAATATTTCGTTACAAATACTCATTTTTCTCTATTTGATTTCTCTATTAAAATACTCATGTATATATATATATATATACCAGCTAAACTAGCTAACTAGCTAATTGTAAATCGATCATCAGGATCCCATAATTTGATTTCTCTCTATTTATGTCCATTAGTACTTTTGATGTAACTTTACTAATTGAGGGGGAAAATTATCCATCATGATTGATTTAATTAGAATGCAGTATTTATGATGAAGACAACGCAACAAGAGTACTGCAAACTTCGGTACTAATTTCGTCAAGTTATTTCTTTGAAGAAAAGGGGGATATTGATCAAACAGTACTACTAGAAGCCAAAAGAGAAAGATTAAGGCTGAGCAGAAATCTGAAAATCCGACTCTGATATCGGTTCCACTCTGATATCGGTTAATTCCGACTCGACTCCGCTCCGATTCCGACTTGTCAGAGTTGAAGCTTTTTTCCCTCCTACAAGCGGAGGCGGAGGGGAGACCTTCGCCGACTCCAACTCCGATTCCGATATTTTGCATATAAATATAAAAATATAGATATCTCATATTTATATAAAAAAAAGGATATATAATTAAATTAACTTATAAAATAATCTACTTATAATATAATAAACATCTAATAATATATCATGATATAAACTAATGTTATAATAAGTTTTAACATGTTATAAGTTATAATATACATATAATATATGTTATAAGTTATAAACATATAGATGACTAGATCTACTTATAATATAAGTTTTAATTAGTTATATTACTAATGTATAATAAGTTTTAATTATAAGTTATATAAAATTATAAGTTAGTAAAGTTACTAATATAATAATTTATAATATGGTAGACATCTAATATAGTTATAATTTACTAATATAATAATTTATAAGATAGTAGACATCTACTATTATATCATGACATATACTAATGTAATAAGTTATAATATTAATGTGTAAGTGTTATAAATTATTCTTTTAAAAAAAGAGTATTATAAGTTACTAATGTATAAATCATATAAACTTGTAAGTTACTAATATAATAATTGATAATATAATAGACAACTACTAATGTAATAATTTGTATAGAGTAGTAAGTTATAAGTTACTAATAAGTATTTAGTGTAATACTAATGTTGGGGAGACTATCACATAAAGACTAAATAAATTTAATAATAATATTAGCTAATGTTTCCATATAAATTATAATCTACTTATAAACCCTAAACCCTAAATCTTAAACCCTAAATTTTAAATCCTAAATTCTAGTAAATATAAATAGATAATTTAATTAATAGATATCTATTAATTTAATCAACTATTTTAAAGTAATGTATAGTAGACATTTTAAAACATAATACTTTTTTTTAGAGAGAAAATATAATAATTGTAACTTACCTAAGTTACTTTATCTTAAAAAAATATATATTTACGAAATTGTCTTGCAGGGCTGCAGGCCAAGTGGCCAACTTAAATATGAAACGACATCGTTTCAAGAGAAACGACATCTACTAATGTATATTAAGTGTTAATATATTATAAGTTATTAATGTATAAGTGTTATAAATTAATATAATAATTTATAATATAGTACACATCTACTAATAGTTAATGCATAAACTAATGCAATTAGTTAGATTATTAATGTATATTAAGTGTTAATATATTATATGTTATTAATGTATAAGTGATATAAACTTAGAAGTTAGTAAAGTTATTAATATAATAATTTATAATATAGTAGACATCTAATATGGTTATAATGTACTAATATAATAATTTATAAGATACTATACATCTACCATTGTATGATGACATAAACTAATGTAATAAGTTATAATACTAACGTGTAAGTGTTATAAATTATTCTTTAAAAAAAATATTATAAGTTACTAATGTATAAATGATATAAACTTATAAGTTACTAATATAAATCTACTAATGTACTAACTTGTATAGAGTAATAAGTTGTAAGTTACTTATAAGTATTAAGCATAATACTAATGTTGAGGTGACTATTACATAAAAACTAAATAAATTTAATAATAATATTAGCTAAAGTTTTCATATAATCTACTTATAAATCCTAAATCCTAAACCCTAAGCTCTAAGTCTAAATCCTAAATCCTAAACTCTAAATCATAAATCCTAGTAAATATAGATAGATAATTAAATTAATAGGCATTTATTAATTTGAAAATAAACTAATATAAAGTAATGTATAATAGACATCTTAAAATATAATACTTTGTTTAGAGATAAAATATAATAATTATAACTTATTTTACCAAAAAAAAACATGTATATTTATGAAAATGTCCCTGCAGTGTCACAGGCTACTGGAAACGACGCCCTTTTTTTCCCAATTCACGCAATTAAACCCCCTATCTTGCGATTATGTCTGGTTGGTAAACTTAGGTTTCATTTTTCAGTTTGTCGAAACCCTCGCATCGCCTCCTCCTCACCTTTTCACTTCTGTTGGCCGCCACCTCAGGCATAGAAGCTCAAGGTATCAACGCTCTCTCTCCCTCACTATTGCTTTTGCTATCTATCGCTCTCTCATGCACAATTTTGAGTTTTTCTCAACATATAATCTTTGATTGGCTGCTAAGAAAGTTAGAATTTTTAAGTTGAGGTTAAGTTTTGAAGGCCTAAGAAAGCCCAATTCGACTCAAACCACCGACTCCGCTCTGACAAGTCGGAGGCAGAGGCCGAGCGGAGGTTCTATATTTCGGAGGCGGAGTCAAATGTCATTTTAGACCTCTGCCTAAGTCGAAGGCAGAGTCGGTAAATGTCCTCTCCGACTCCGCCTAGGGCGGTGCTCAGCCCTAGGAAAGATGCATGAGTTGCATGTACGCATGCACAAGAATAAATATCTAAACAAATTAAATACTTGTCCCTATAAGAAAAATGAATATTCATGATGAATTATTTGTGAAGAAAATAACTTTTTACTATGAAAATATACTCATTTTAATAGAGAATAATCGTTTTGACAAAAAATAACTGGCCACGAAAATAGTTGTCCACATAGTTGTACTTGCCAAAGAAATATTGAACCTAGCTATGATCTATTTTAGGCCTCCGATATCAAGTAAGAGATGAGATAATTTTAAATAAAAGTAAAAATTAAGTTGAATAAAATATTGTTAAAATATTATATTTTAATATTATTTATATTATTTAAAATTTTAAAAAATTTGAATTATTTTTTATAATTTATATAAAAATTTGAAAAAATTATAATAATAAAATAAGATAAAAGATGAGAACTAGAAACTGTATCAAAATTAACTTAATTTCATGTGAACCGGTCATCGATCAGTGCTGCACTGCTGCGCATGTATCAGTAGTCGAACCGCCGTAAGAGTATACTAAATTAAGGTATATACAGAATGACTTCCATGCAGTATATATATTATTGAAACAGATATACAAGCATTTACCGGCCTTCGTTTCTGATGATCCAGTACTTCTGCAGGTAAAAGGAAATCGAGAAGCGGCAATATGACTTCTCAACTATATCATCACAATTAGCTACGACGTTGTTGAATAAATCTGACAACATGACATGCATACATAAAGAGCTGTTATATATAATGTTTAGAATATTAGTTTCTGATGACCAGAGTAATCGAAACAGTTCCAAACTGCATAAAAAGAACGACAAATATATATCCATATAATTGGGGATGGAGATCAAAAATATTGTATGTACTAAAAAATTTACTTAAGACTTGGTGTGTCAAGAACATGATTTACAAGTTTATTAAAACTTGGCTATATATGATCCCTAGCCATGCTAGCTACCAATTAGATATAGCACTAATGTATATTATTCAATTAAAAACCAACACTCGTGTCAATGTTGGAAAAAGCAATACTAATAATATGTAGCTAGCTAGCTAGCACATGAACATGAACATGAACATGAAATTGATATATATAAATACTTGCAATATGATCTGTATGTATGGTATAATTGCCAACTAGCAAAATTTGTCATGAGCTGCCTTTTTGAGATTGGCTAGCCCCATGTTCACGTGATCTGCTTCTTGGGGTTTCTTGTTTTCTTGCTCCTCGTCGCTATATATTCCTATATAATACCTAATACTCTGTACAAATACTTTACCACTCTATCTATATCATTCACGGCCTGATCCTTTCTCTCTCTTTGTTCCAAAGAGAGACACACCCAAGAAGATGGAATCCTCTAAGATTTATGCTCTCTTCCTCATTTGCATGCTTTTCATCTCCTCGGCCACCCCTATTCTTGGCTGTGGATCCTGTGGAAAGACCCCTACAAAGCACAAGCCCCACAAGCCTTCTAAAGGCCCCATTGTCAAGCCTCCAATTACCCTGCCGCCGGTGACTCTACCTCCGATTGTAAAACCACCGGTGACTATACCCCCAATAGTAAAACCGCCGGTGACTCTTCCCCCTGTGACTCTACCTCCGATTGTAAAACCTCCGGTGACTCTTCCCCCTGTGACTCTACCGCCGATAGTGAAACCACCGGTGACTCTTCCCCCAGTTACTCTCCCTCCAGTTACACTCCCTCCAATTCTGAACCCACCCAAAACTCCGACACCAAGTGGAAAGCCGTGCCCGCCGCCACCAGCAGGGAAGGAAACATGCCCAATTGACACGTTGAAACTGGGAGCTTGTGTGGATCTTCTTGGTGGGTTGGTGCACATTGGGCTTGGAGATCCAGTGGTGAACGAGTGCTGCCCGGTGTTGCAAGGGCTTGTTGAGCTTGAGGCTGCGGTTTGCTTGTGTACCACTCTCAAGCTCAAACTCCTCAACCTTAACATCTTTGTACCACTCGCTCTCCAGCTCCTTGTAACTTGCGGGAAGACACCTCCTCCTGGTTACACCTGCTCTCTCTAGAAACCAGTTAAGTGCACCTCCTCATCTCCAAACCCTAAGTCTAATATATAATTAGTCATGTGTATATATTCATTATCTTTCTATTTCGCATTTGAAGATCAAGATATTAACCTAGTTTTCCTATCAGCATATATAAGCTTACGGTATAAGCTTGTCGGGAGCTATAATACTGCATTTTGCTCTCGGAAACATTGGTAATGTTTTGTTTTTTTGTTTTTTTTATATACAATGAGGGCTCAAAATCTTAGGAGTGTTAAAAAGAAAATAGAGGATCATAATTCGTCCACTCAGTAGCAAAGATACAAGAGAAAGCACATCATAATCCGAACCAAGAATGTCTTCAAGTCTCAATTAGACCCAGAAAAAAAGAGCATTAATTCCATTTTTTTTTTTTCTATGCAGGGCTTTTGTCATCAAGAGTTAAACTTTTCTAACAGTTCTTCATTATCTTGAATATGCTATTTTATTCAAATAAATATACAATTAAGCTTTGAACAATATATATTATTTATTTGAATTTATGCTGGGAGAAAATTTGGCTTATTAATTGGATCCATGTCATGTTGTATTCTGGATTGCAGGTTGCTAGATTGGTTGGACTGATGGAATCGACATGAGAGGATGTCGAGCCACATCGATCCCCCTTCTCCCCCACTCCCATTTATCTCTCTTTATTTGAAAATGTTATCCTTTTGATCTTGATTTATATTTTGGATGTTTGCGATCGACATTGTACACCATTTGTTTTTTAATTAAGGCCAGATTGTTGCAAGTTTGTTTTGTCTTAATTAGCTAGACAAGGAAGCAATCAAATATGCTTTTCGAGTCTAATTTCAAATCTTTTATGGGATTCTTACACGCCTTGTGTTATACATGGCTTCTTGCATATTTCTTAAATTATTCATTATATGTGTGTGTATATATATATTTATACATACATACAAACACAAAGAATCCCGTCCGAGAGAGAGAGAGAGAGAGTTGAATCGTTGATAGATCATATCATGCAGCATGCAAGGATTCTAATTCACATAAGAAGGTGGGGAATATCTGACCATATTCTTCACATGCTGATGATTTTTCCCACCATAGAACACTACATGACATATAATTGGAGAGAGAGATGAGAGAGGTCCTGCATGGTTTTGTGATTCCAATGGGCGTTAAGAACCCACCATTCTTATCGTGCACACGTGATTCCAATGGGCGATAAGAAACCCACCAATTTTCTTTTCTAAGCGAAAACACCCACCATTCAGATTCTTATTAATACGAATTTATCTTTTATCTTTTTTATCTCTATCCTTTTCCCTTTCACCTTTTGCCTTTTCTCTTTTCCTTTTCTTTTCTCCCAAAGGTGAGTGAGAGATTAGAAAAAGCTTCCTAGTCAATTCAAACTACATGCGGAGCACCATAATTTTTAGCAATCATTACTACTTCGTCTTAGGTATTCATGATATTAACTACTTTCGTTTTTCGTTAAAAGCATATAATTCTTTAATAAATATTAAATAAAATTTCCTTAATTAAAAATATCTTTACTTTCTGAAATATTGCAACTTTTTTTTGGAACAACCATGCAATGACTATTAACTCCCATATTCTTGACCAGAACTCAGCCCCCCAACATGGTGGCCCCAAAAAGATAAAAACAAAGAGTCTAATTAATTATCAGCATATTACTTTTTTTTCTCAAGATAAAAATAGTATAAATTAAACTAAGAACTTACAAAGAAATAAGCTGATTAAGTATGGTGAGAATCCCTAACAATCATATGGCCAAAACAAGTAAAAGCAACACACAAAAAAGAAAAAAAATATATTAAGATTGACTTCAATCCATTCTCATAAAGGGGAAGTCTCCTTAAAGCGGTTTTACCATAATCTGATAAATAGATTATAAATATATGACTAAAAGCCACAATTACTTAGAGGAGTGTGTTGTGTTTTGCTAATTTGGTCTAGAAAGGAGACTATCACTACCACTTTATTTTGATCGTTAGTTAGGAAAAGTAGGAATATAGAAGAATAGCAACATGAAGATGACTCGATATATCAGTATAGGACCTACATCGACAGTGGTGGCACGTGCAGGTCACGCACCACACTAAAGAAGAAATGAACACTCAAATCTGAAAGATCCGAAGCCACTAGCCCCGATGATGCTACATGTGGCAGCACAAAACTTCCCTTGGCATAGCAGCGAGTGAGTATCACGTGCACTGTAAGCTGCGCATGAGCCACACGCCCCACACATTTGGACAATTTAATTTCTCCTTCCACCCTACAGATCGACAGCTAGGAAGTCCGATTGTAGGATGGGTGGTGGTTAAAGATGGTCGGTCGCAAGCAACAGATTGAAATATCTTGGTATTATTGTCGAAAAACTATAAGAAAATATAGAGAAAAACTAAAAAGAAGAGGCTTAACAAATAGAGAGGGCTGAGAAGGAGACAAAACTCCACCCCCTGGGGCGAAGATGCTATGATAGCTTGCCAAGGGACATAGAGAGAGAAACTCTAGAGAGAAACGCTTAAAACAAACTTAGGTTTGGAGGAATGATATATGTCTTATTAGCAAATTACTTAATTGAAGGACATGATGATCAGCCGACCAAACCAACATATCAACTTATAAATATAACTAAGAGTGAGATAGAAATGTAATATTAATGTTCGGTTTTACAAATTTTCAAAAAATACATTCTAAATTTCTTTGTAGATATTGAATTCTAAAAATCTAGCAAAACCACAAATTACTGAAAAGAATTAGAGGGAAAATATAGTTAATTTAAATTTCTTGGGTATGGAATAATATAATTTTCTATTTCTTGTAGGCTATGAAAATTATTTTTGAACTTTGGAGGGAAGGAAATATTAGAGAATTAACTAGAATATATATACTTTAAGAAAAAAAAACTATTATATATATATATACATCATGTAGTTTGTTGACCACGGTCGATGTATTTTTTTTTTAATAAACCAAATTAAAAACCAAGATATACATATATATATATATATATATATATTATCTGTGAGTTAAAGTTCGAAGCAATGCTAGCTACATACCGTTCTCAAATAGAAAATGTAATACAAGCCTAGAGTAAAAAAAAAAATTATAATTTATAATAATATTTTTTTTTAAAATAAGATTTTGTTTTCCTCTTTTACTCCATTTATTAATAAGATTACAATGTAATTTTTTACTCAATAATGCAAAAAGAATTTTTCTAAAGACCGGTGAAATATTTGTGGACCATATGTGTATGCGTCATCAGGGACAGGGAATCTTCAGCCCCATATTCATAGAAAAAGAATAAATACCAGGGGAGCGTTCGGTCGAAAGTGAAGGGGCACGCGCGCAATACTTCATATATATCTTCTTTTCATTTTTGTAATTTTTTGAGTAATTAGGTAAAGGTTATTTATGGGCAATTCGCATTAAAAATTAAAAGAAGGTACGTGGAGATTTCCAACAGTCTAGTAACCCATTACAATACCGTATTAGCGCAATGGGAACAAAAAAATGAAAGAAAATTGGAAATGGAGGCAAATTCATGGTTCGGTACGGACTAAGGTTGTCATGCATTAAGATGGTTGATTTATGCTTAATCAATTTATTTTATTTTATTTTATTATTATAATTTTTTAATTTTTTTATATAATATAATAAACAATTTAATTATTTTAAAGCTTAAAATATAATATTAAAAATATAATATTTTAAAAATATTTTATTTAATTTTCGTGTTAACTTATCCCATTTTAATTTATTATCCAAATTTCACTATAGTGGTACAGAATCTTATAAAAGTCCCATCATTATTTTATCTGCCATGACTGAAAAGACCGTAGCAGGAAGCTGCATGCGCATAGGATGCAGTACTGTTGTAGATTATCGTTTGAAAAACATTGGAGAGCTTCGTTGCCTCATTCTCGAAATTGAGATTAAGACTTTTTAAAGTTGATATAAAATTAGATAAATTTATTTTATTTTTTAATATTATTATTATTTAAAAATTTTAAAAATGTCTATTAAAATTTAAAAAATATGTATTGAAATTTAAAAAATATTTATTAAAATTTAAAAAAATATATAAAAATTTATATTTCATATAAAAAAAATATAAAAATATAATGATAAAATAGAAATGAGTTAAAATGAGTTCAATTCACTTTTAAATCTAAACAGGGCCTAAAACAGGTTAGGTGTGGAAAGTAAGTTTTTTTAAATATTTTTAAATACTTTTTATTATTATTTATTATTTTTTACCTATTTTTTATTACAATTTATAAAGATTCTCAAATATTTTTAAACACTCTTAACATTTAAACATAGTCTAAATTTGGCTAATCAAATATTTTCAAATATTTGTAAAAGATTTCTTTTTATTTTGAATAATGATATACAGCATCCTCTTTAATTTCTACACCACACGCTTTGCTGACGAGTTTTATTTAAAAAATAATTGACAAAGCATTTTCTTCTTCCCACCTCCCTCCCAACACACCCAAACATTTTCTCCTGCAATTCCAACTCCCTCTTCCAATTTCATTTTTTCTATAAACTTTTTTCTTTTTATTTAGTTTGCTCGGCGTTTACCTTCCAACACCCAAATATTTTCCCTTGCAATTCCAACTCCCTCCTCCCGATTTCATTTTATACAATTTTTTTTAATTAAGTTTGCCCAGTGTTTCCCCCCTCCCTCCTAAGTCCCAACACCACTCAAACGCTTTCCCCTGCAATTCCAACCCCTTCCCCTCCGATTTCATTTTTTACAAAAACTTTTTCTATTTATTAAGTTTGCTAGTGATACGTGATATGCCTGGAGAGGAAAACTTCACCTAGACTTGCCATTCACGCCTTATGTTTTTGGCTAAAATCAACTTCAATCAAGGATAAATACAAAACAATAAAACACATTAAAAACAAACTCCAAAATGAAAGAAAGAGAAGTGGGAGGGATGCACAATGGAGGAGGTGATTCTCATTTAGTGGAAGTGACACAGGGTAGGGAGGGACCAGATGTGCACGGCAAAGATTTCGCATGGAGCAAGAGCGGCACACGTTTGGGGAGGTGATTCTCAATGGGCGGTGATTCTGAGTGAAGGGAAAAAATGATGGGGGATGGATGGCTGATGAACACTATATCAATTAAGGAGAAATTGAAGAGAAAATATCTTTGAAAAATAAAAAAATAAAAATACAAGCGACCAAAATTGAAGAGAAAATATCTTTGAAAATATCGGTTCAGTTTCAATTTTGGTCTAAAACAGAACCGACCAGTTTGATTTTCAGCCCCACATAAATGAGAAGTTCGTTTGATGCATTTAGTCAATTACTTTCCTTTTTTTTTTTTATGTAGGTAAAATAAACCGACCAAAATGAGTTTTTATTGAAAAATAAAAATGGAATAAAAAAAAAGTCCCTTGTTAGAAATTAGGAGTCCAAAAGAATGCGGGCTGTCTATACATTGATTCCTTTTTCTCACGATTTTTTATAACCTATATAAAAAATAAAAAAAAAAAAAAAAAAAAAAAAACCTATTGTACTGAAAAGAATGGTTTCAATAGTTCGTATACATAATCTTTTGTAAAGATTTTGGGGCGGATGGACACTAAGAGGCTAATAAGCCTACTTATGCCCATTGTACCTACTGCAATATGATTACACATTGAGAGGCTAATCCTCCCAAAACAAAAGGATTAAAACCTTTCACGCTATACCATTCAAGTTAATTTAGGATCATACAATCTCTTTACATGAAATATGCCGAACCCAAAACAAAACAATCTTGAGAGAAATAGATGAATTCAAAAAATGTTAAGTAAATCTAAATTTTCTATGCATTCGCTCCTAGAATATAGCCGTCCATTTTTTCTAACAACATTTTCCATGTGACTTTCTTATCTCTTCCTCTTCCAAGCTTGAATTATAGAAAAATGAATCAAGAAAAAAGTAGCAGTAACAACTTGTTTTTATTAAGAGACAACTCTTAATATTCATATCAATCTATTATGCACATATGTATCTGGCATTGGTTAGATCTCATATAATAACTTTCAAATTTTAGGAAAGCATCGACATAGTACACATATAAGAAGGATCAAGTTTCCAACGGTTTCCAAAATGGTTGCATGGTTGTACTGGTGCTTGGAGCCCAACCACCCACATGTCAGATGACTTGGTGTGATGCTGATCGAACATAATAGGGCAACTAGATGGACAATATGTGGTACGCGTTGAAGAAAAGTTATGCGGAAACAGTAATATAAAAATAAATGTGACTTTGGGGCGTGTATAACGTTATCTTTAAGGTGATAATTGTCCCTACTCGAAAGAGTTTGTTATTGGGTTACAAGCAATTCACCTCTAGATATAACAAAATCATCAACTGCAAATGACAATTCTAAAGTTTTTCCTTCAGAGTTTTTCTACAAAATTACGTAAGTAACTAAAAAATGGAAAAATGAAATAATGAAATTTGTGGGTCACATCCCCTATTTATAGAGAATGAAGTGACATCATGTGAAAGATCACAATTCTTAACTTGTGTTTTCTATCCAAGCATCATTCTCTTCGGCCCAAGCATTAGGCCTATTCGACCTAAGCATCATGCCTCTTCGGATCAAGTATCGTGCCTCTTCAGCCCAACTATCGTACCTCTTCAAACCAACTATCGTTTATTTTCGGCCCAGCTATTATGCATTTTCGAGATAGTACTTCAAGAAAGTAATAATAACTCAATCATTAAATTTACATATTTAATATCATAATTTATAGAATTAAATACAACAATAAGGAGCATGTAGGTGATGGAGTAGTGAAAGTGAGATGGTGTATGAATCCCACAAGATGTGGGGGTGGCATGTGGGCCCCACACATGTCTTGAAATGGAACATGGGTGGTAGTTTCTAGTGTATTGGCAACCAAGAAAGATGGTCATAAGGGACATGCAACTCTTTGGGACCTTAAGGTGATAGATTGTCTATCATACAAAAAAAGAGAGAATTAAAAAAAAAAATAAAAAAACAAAAAAAGAATTTTACTACACATAAGTCGGTGTTTTAACACAATACTTATTTAAAAAAATAATAATAAATCAAAATACTAATATTTTTTTAGCATAACTAATGTAAAAAACTTCTATATCAACAATGCAATAGATGTATAAAAAATAAGGCTTTCAAATAGATTTCTCTTAAAAAAATAATACAAGCATCTAGTGGAAAACAGAGGAAGGGAGGGAGGAGCTGACTATTGGCCTTGATAAGCTCCTCTCTCCTCCCATGTGGTTGGGAAGATTTTTTTATATATATATATAATGTTTGAGAGAGAGTTTTATTTTTCAAAGAGGGAGAGGGTTTATTCTCGATCATAGGTAAAGATTATATTGATGAAGCAAAAGCTGCCCTCACACCCATATGAAATCTATGTCTTACTATCTTTAGTAAGGTTACATTCTTTAGCATTTGCAGAATTGGTAGGAAAAATCCTAGACTAGAAGGGGATGATGCAAACTGGGAAGGATCTTCTAATCTGGTAGCCAAATTCGCACGGCATCTTTAGCACAAAGTCAGCTTGGCATTTAATCGAAAATCATGGTGATATTTGTCAGTGGCGTAAATGGGTATGGCGGAGAAATGTTCCAAAAATATGTCTTTTGTTTGTTGACGAGCTTGAAAGGAAGCTTTATCAGTGGATGAGATGATTACTAAGCTTGGGATACCTTTGGTAGCAAAATGCAATTGTTGTATTGTACCTCAACAAGAAACTATGACCATGTACTATGTGAAGGAGAGTTGACTACTAAAGTCCGGAACTTTTATTGCAATGTTAGGGATTCGATTGTCTCAATCACGTTCATGAGAAGGAATTCTTAATATCTAGTGGTTTCGTGCGTCCTTGCCATCCCAACATGGTATGTGTCGTGGTATCTTGGCAATTGTAATTACTTGGGCATTAAGGAGAGCCCGCTATGCTGTAAGAATGGAGTATGTGACTACAAATTGGCGTGAAGTTGCTCGGATGGTTAAGGGGTCGTTGTTGGATATTTTTTTTTCAAGATTGAAGGTTCCAGAAAATGCATGATAGAGATCAGAAAATTTTCCAAGTGCTTAATTGTCCTCTGGCACCGATTGTTAACAAGCCTCCTAAGATTGTGGGTTGGATGAAACTGCAAAGGGCAGCTTTAAGATTAACGTTGATGGTTGTTCGGTTGGTAATCCATGAGAAGCAGGTGGGAGGGGGCATTATACAGGATGATCTTAGACCCTTGGTAATCTTATAGATGGTTTTGCACATGTATATGGAGTGTCTACCAATACAGTTACAAAGGATGTGCTTTACTTTATGGGTTAAGATTAGCTCAACAATTAGGGATCAAATATGTTATGGTGGAGTCGGATTCTATTATGGTGGTGGGTTGGATCCAAATTGGAGTTTGTAACTTTTGGTATATGTGAAATATTTGGGAAGAAATTAAAGACTTAATTCGGTCTATCAGATGCAGTATATGTCATATCTATAGAGAAGCAAATATGGTTGCTGATTTCTTAGCCAAAGAAGGTGCCAATAATATTATTTGGATTTTTACTATATTAGAAATTGGATCCGAAAAGGTTCAAGAACTTTTATACATGGATTGTTGGGGACTTCCTTATTTACATTCTTAATTCGTTGTTTATTTGTTTTGATGTAAATGGTAGTTCCTCCACCATAATGAGGGTCATGCAATGAAACTTCCTTTTTTATTTTTTATTAAAAAAAAAAAAAACTCTTACTATCTTAGCCATGTGAACTTTTCACATTCATGGTCTCTTATTTAAGAAAATTTATGCCTTTTTTCAATTAATTGGGATAAAATAACATGAATTATTTTTATTAATCATAATGATTTTACACCGCTTTAATTATGTTACACGGGATGTTGTAAGGCACTCAATTGATATCTTGTTTAGTTTGTTTTTACAACACTTGTCAATTTATCTCATTTTAATATTATAATTTTTTCAAATTTTTACACAAAACAAAATTAACAATTCAACATTTTTAAATTTTAAAATAAAAATAATATTAAAAAAACATATTCTAATAATATTTTATTTAATTTTTAACTTAAATCTCAATTCATCTCCTCATTTATAAAAAACAAACCATTCCCAACATTAAAGATCCGAAGGAATAATGAATGCACACAATTACATTTGAAGATCGACATTGCCATTCAATACTTGCTTGTTTTCTCAATTCATCTCATCTCATTTCATATTTATTATTACATTTTTTTTAATTTCCATACAAAATAAAATAAACAATTCAACTCTTTCAAATTTCAAAATAATTTATTTAAATGCCAAAACAAAACTAATATTAAAAAAATATATATCAACAATATATTTTTTTATTTTTAACTTTTATCTTATCTCATCTTTAAAAACAAACCAGATATTAATCTAACCAAAATTTGTGAAGATGGATGGATGAGAATCAATTAATAGGGTGATTGTTGAGAAAAAACAACAATTTGCATGGATGCATATAACAGAAAGACAAGAAGTTCAGAGCCTTTGAAATGAAAATATGACTTGGGAATTAAAATTCAAATCGAAAAATGTCAATTCCTTTCTCGAGGAGCACATGATCTCTCTCTATTCTGGAACACCAACTGGATTAGCCACTACAACACGATAACCCCAATCAAACTAAATCTCAAATCTGAAAGGTGGGCATCCGCACTAACCAAAACACAGCCACAGCCACCACCCCAAGTAATGGACTCTAGATGTGAAAAATTATAAGGGGCAAAAAAATAAAAAAGGAGGAAACTTTATTCCCTGAATTGAACTATATATATGTTACATATCCTCGAAAGGACTGGCTGATCTACCCGCTATCTAACGCTGAGAAGGGGGGGGGCTGGACAATTTGGACATTCGGCTCAACAATCAGGAAGATTTATTCAATGTTACGCCATTGGGGAGGAACCTGACGCAACTACTCTGCTTTAACTTGGCAAGAGCTTCTGTTGACTTACCGAGCTTGAGATCCACATAAATCAAAGTCAGAGTCGCTTCCCGACTGTTGGGAAATATGGATAATGCTTGATTCGCAAATTGACTTGCCTGCTCAAGTTCGCCTTGCATGGCAGACACCGCAGCAAAATTTGCATAAAGTGCTGCACGCGCCTCTTCCGGCTTTAGGAAGACGATACCTTGTGGATCCTCAGCTAAAGAATTCATGGTAGTCCCTGATCCTCCATTTAATTCTTCGATGTCGATGGTCCTCTCCACTTGCCATTGCTTCCAGTCCTCTTCGCTGAATGGCAAATCAAAATTACTTCCCCCTGGCAAATCAAAATTACTTCCCCCAAACAAATAAATCGACAAATGCTCAGCAGCTTCCTTTGGTCTATTTAACAGGCAGAGGGCCTCCGCTGCATACAAATGACCAAGAAAGACGTAAATTCTAGAACATTCTGTAAGTTCCAAGAGAGACCTGGCGGTCAACAGCGCCTTCGCGGGGTTTTGAAGTTCCAACTCGACATAGGCTACGTTGGCAAGAACAACTTGCTTGATCAACTGATTTTCTCTTCTCTGAATATCTGCATAATAGGAGAGAGAATTCTGTATGAGCTCCTGACTTGATCCTCCCTTTGGTTCTTTGGCGAAGTCACCATTTGCATTAGCCTGACCTACACCTATTGTTACAGTAAATGCTTTTGAATCAATGTTGTTTAAGTTCTTGTGGTTTGAGTTCTTGGACGAAGCCGCTTCACTTGATTCATTTTCCTCCAAGGAGGAACTAGAGGGCAAATCAGATTTTGAATAGTTACATTCCAAAGAGTTCAGCAAGTGCAGCGCATTGTGCAGACACTGCCGGGCAAGCGACATTGAAAGCTTTGGTGGCCCATCACTTCTCAGCGTAAAAATATCCCTTTCAACAGAGTCCACATGTCTGTTTCTTGATATCCCATCTTCGACAACAAGTTGCCTCCATTTTGCCTGGCCAACAACATGGACTTTGACCTCTGATTTTTCTGATGGAGCATGACTAGTCTTTAGTAGTCCCTTCTCCAAAGCCATCAGACAGCATTCAGCGAGTCGGAGCCATAAGAGAGGTCGGTTGTAGAACACCAAACTGGCCTTCTGGAAGCAGCGAGCAGCAATAATTGGTTTCCCACAAGCCAAGTACTGTATACCGCAGTTATATATTATAAGAAAAGAGTTATCCTGGGAGAAAGTTGATAGCTTTAGTGGCTTTTCCTTCCGAAGTGATGAAGTATTAGTCAGTGCCTTCGAAAAAAATATTGATGATGTGTGGTATTTCCCAAGCTGATAATATATGCACCCGAGATTGTTGTTGAAAATGCTTGAAATTTCCATGTCTGTCCGATTACTTGAAGCCACTAACAGCTTAATGGCTTTACGGTGGTTGCCGCGTGCAGATTCAATCTGAGACTTCAGGAGGAGAGCCGTCGATGAATCTTTCCCACGTGCAATGTTCATAACATGCTTGACTTCACGTTTTGCATGCTTGAGGTTCCTAGTGAGAAGCAGAAACCGAACTTTATAAAGCTGCAACTTAAGCTTCAGATCAACTGTGGTCAAAGACCTATCAACAGTTGGCCTAGAAAGATCGTTTGAAGACGAAATACCAGAAGGCCTCACTCGATTTTGTCCACCCATATCTAGTGTTGAGATCATAGTTTCAATTTCAAATTCAACTGCCTCCTCCTCTGATAAGGTCCTCGATAAAGTAATTTCTGAAGTGTTCACACTAGCAGCTAAATCTGAATGAGAAGCATCTGTAGCCGGTGAAGGAACACAGGAAGATTTTGCAACGAGGTTCCCAGACTGTTGTGTTGTGTTGCCATTGTCACCTTGACTTATGCAACTAACACCGAAAGCTCTTTCCAAATAAATTAATACATCCTGAACACAAGTAACCATACCAGTTTGAATAAGGACAATAGAATGTGGATATGCAAATTGAAAATGATGGTGCGAGTGTTTCAAATGAACGTGAAATTTGGACCAAGACTGTCAGCAAACTTGCGTTTGATCGGCACTGTCTAAACTGGAATATCATTGCCCTATATATGGCAAGAATCCAGCTCCATTAGATGGACATGGCAAATCATCTTTAATTGTTATTGTTCAATTATGCATGCACCAGTGGATATGACTAAGAAAACCAGAGCAGCACAAGATTGGGAAGTAGATGCTTTTAGAGAGTTCTATAATTTGCTGTACTCCACCGATGTGAGAGTGGGAGATGTAGACAAGGTCTCTGGATCCCCTAAAAACAGGGAAGTACACTGTCCGTTCATTCTTCGGGATCGGTATGAGAGATGCTTTTTTCACCCTTACTACTCAAAGATATAAATATTTTTCTTGGAAGAGTATTTGGAAGTAGGAGTGTAATCAGTTCCGACCGTTTCAAGGTCACGGACTGAAAATTTCGGTACATCCTTTTTTGGATTGGACCGGACCAGACCATTAGCTACTGGTCCAATTCTGACTGATTCGGTCCATATGAGCTAGGAACATTTTTTTATACTTTTCATTTTTTGCTAGATAAATTAATAAAAAATTAATTAAATTAGTAAAATCAAAATTAAGTGAACTCTTTAATGTGGATTATGTATGTAACTCATTAAAAAATAATTAACTATAATTATATTTATGATGTTAATAATTACTAACTTAGTACTTAAGTAGAGTATGTATCTACATATAATAACATATATATATATATTAGTTAATTATATTAATCTCTTGTATATTAACCTCTTGCATACTCCTTGTGTACCAAGCCTATGCCTAATTACGTGCATTCATAAATTTTTCTTACTTCTAAAAATATATATATTAGCTAATAAATAGTATATATTAATTTACATTTCATATGATCAATAGTGATAGATTCAAGAAGATTCATAATTAACTTAAACAACTACTACATAAATAATATACTATAGACTTAAAAAGCTTATGTGTAAGTGATTCGATCGGTGTCGGTCCGGTCTGATCCAAACAAACCACACCCTGGAATTGAACAGAAAATCGAATTTTGGAGACACCATGGACTGAGCAAACCATTTGGTCTGGTCAGTTTTTCCGGTCCGAACCAAAAAAATTTCACCCCTATCTGGAAGACTAAGGCACCTATAAAAGCAGCTTTCTTGTATGGACAACCACCTTAGAGAATATAGTCACCATAAACTATCCTATGAATTTTATGCATATATCACATTACTAAAATCGGGCAGCAAGAAAAAGTACCCAATATGGTTATGTGCTGATATCAATGAAAATCATAGCCAACTATTTCATGGGTTCCAACAGGAAACCCCAAAAGAAGGCTGCATAGCAGTTTCACTCCGCAGCAGAATACCTTGAATTGTTGAAATTTGAGAAGGAACAAGACTTAGGAAGTGGCATGATGGGGGAGAAGCCCATTTAATGATATCCTTCAATTTAAAGGCAACAATATAATTCTAGATTGTATTGAATATACTGTCCTGAGTATCTTGACGTGATAATATGGAAGTGATAGGTTTTAAAAAACAACTAAGTCACTGACCATTTGAATAGCTCCATATGGATAACCCATATATACCAACAGCCAAGCAAAAATACATGAAACAGAAAATTCTAGACAATGCAACACCAGAGATGAAATAGGTGCACCACTTAGTAATGAATGCAGGACTAAAACCATCCTTTGACTAAAGGTTGTGTAAATTAGAGCCATTATTTTTCAACAGATCAGGTAATCAATGTAAACCTTTTTTTCCCGATTGGTATACAAGTTTTATTGATAATAAGGATAGGTAATAACCCGAGCACACGGGATCATTTACTTATCAAAAAAAGTACACAGGATCGATGTCAACTTAATTCACTCCTTTGTGGTTTACCATTTACTCATTTAGAGGGCTATGCACACAAGACCTACTGAGTAAAATTATCTACAATGTCATAGCAAGACATGAGAGCTACTTGAAGGAGTAAATCAATATCTTTCCCTACTCCATTAAAAGGTCACAAGAAAATAACAATATGTCCATGTCAGAATAAAACCAGTCATTAAACGGCAAAGACACATATACAAAGCTAGTAATGAAGACAATAATAAAGCTTGGAGATATCTATATGTGAGAATTCAAAGCATTTATTTATTCAGTGCTCAACCAAACAATTAGGAAAGAAAGAAAGAACTTTGTAAGAAGAAATTGGGCCTTTTTCTAAACAAAAGCTATAAAGTTTCATATACTATTCATGATTTCCTTGAATCTCTAGTCAATTCTGCAAAGGTGTTGCTCTTGGGCTGTGCCTACTTTCTACCAACAATAAAATTATTATTTACCGATCAAAAGACCAAAAACAAAAATGAACTTACAGCAGACTTTGAAGCATCATTGCAAGCAAGCCCAAGATCTAGCAACAAGAGGCAGATATGAAGAGCTGTTGTCTGCACATAAGTTTATAGAAAGAAAAGCATTTAACACAGGATTACAACCACCTAAGAAAACCATAGGGCACAACCATCATACCTCATCTATCGGTTCAATATTTTGATACAAAGGTTCTAGAACTGATAATGCCTTTGTATATTCGTGGAGATGGAACCAGATAACCGCCTGATAAAGCAGGTTTAAAAACAAGTATGTCAATTCAAACAATAAATAAAAGAAACTACCCTTCAGCAACCTCCAACAAATTTACTTAAAGACGTACATAAAACATACAATGTTTAGGATTGCCACGGAAGTGTCAAATTCATCTGTGTAAACAATATTGGAAGTATCTGCAGTGGAAAGTTGATTTGCCATCGTAATTCCTTTAGATCCCAAAGTGACTTTATTCAAAAGATTGCTAAAAGCCTCCACCTGTTCTCCGGATGCACAGGCAAGCTCCTCAATTCTCTTCTGAACCAATACCACCAAAAAGAAACAATGAATGACATATAAACAAGAAGAAAAGATGAAACCATCAACTAGTAATCAAAATAAGTCTGGAATACTAGATGAAGAACCACAAATATTACCTTAATGCAGGGAACAAAATTTATCTCAATAGTGGCTATTTTCATTACAGCAGTCATATAGAATTGAAGGAATAGTTGCACAAGAAAAGGAATACAAAATAGTGGCCACAATACAGAACAAGAAAGAAAATTTCAGTAACTTTTCCAAGTATAAACAGCAGCAGAATATATTTCAGCCATTCGGTTTGGAGGTCACTGTATGTCATTATTTATAATTTAAACATTTCCTGTAAAAAAATTACTATTTAAACCATTGGCCTTCCTGAAAGATGTAAATAGTAGTTAAAAGGTGGGCCATGATACATTACATACTGCAATTTCCAAAAACCAATGTACAAACATGCTTAGCAATTGAAAAAAAAAAATGCATTTATATGCATTAAAATGGCTTCATCTTCTAATCTAACCTAGAAAGTTTTAATACACACACATACATATTTCTACAAATTTAAAGAAAATGGTGATGAACTAGAAAAAAAAAAAAGTACCAACACTACAAAACTATACTATAGAAATCATTATTCTTCCTAGGGTTACATATTAAATGATAAACTTGGATGATGGAATTTTTCCTTAGTTGATTAGTACTTAGATATTGAACTTTAAGCAAATCACTTTTTCTTCTAAGATACTATTATAGGTCTCCACATGACCATCCCGCAGTTGGAGAATGATAAATCTCACATATTCGACTGTTACAATTTTTTATTATTGGCACTGGTTGTCCGAGAACAAGATCCCGACTAGTCCTAAGGGTGCACAGGCCCTCAACAAGGAGCTTTTAAGAGCACCTTAGGTAATTCAAAGGGAAATTCCCTAGTCTAATGGCTCTTAAAAATTGTTTGCACCAAAGAGGATTCGAACCATAGACATCATTATATGCCAGTCATATTAAACAGCCTAACCAAAAGCTTTCAAGTTATCCTTATCAAAAAATAAAAGTTTTCAAGTTATACCATTAATTACCCTGATTATCGTTAGGTAATACTTCTCCAATTAGTTATCTTTTATTTTCCCTGCCAATGAAAGTATGGATATGCTAAATTTCAATTTCCTCCGTTTCTCTGATCCTCTCTCTATATTGCCAACAACTCCAACACAAAAATATGCATAACATATAGAAATTCTAGAGTGAGAAATAAACATATATATATTCTTTAGCTGTAAAGGGTTTGCTTGGTTCAAGCATATAATAATATGACCATATACCATCACAGGGAGAAAAGGTAAAAAAAAGAGTATACCTTGACAGTCTTAAGTGATTCAAGCAACTTCTTAAGATCTGAGCAGCCATCCCGAAAGAATTCGGAAATTGCAACATTGTGAAGAACCTAAAAAATATATACATATGATAAGAAACCATAAATGCTACAGCTGACAAAGATGATGGCACTTCCACCTTGCTGAGTGCATCCTAGTAATTATGAATGTGTCTACAAATAAGGTTGCGAGTCTGATCCACAAATAGATGGCAATGCTTACAGTTGAACAGTGACATCACATGTAGCTTAAATTTTATATCAACAGAACATTCAATCAAGAAGTTGACATTAAAATTTGTCCAATATAAATCCAGAATCATCTTAAGACTTTGGCATTGCATATGGAATTCTAATAAATAGAGTACAGCTAGTCTTCCAAAACATCCTAAAACAAAAACTCTTTACAAAACATATATGATTTAACAAGTACTGTTGACACATATTATTACCATTATCTCACCTTGAGAGTTCCAAATATTCTCTCTCTGTACACATGCGATCCTGTGTTTCCTTTAGCGTGTTCGAGCTGGTTATGCTTGTCTTCATTAATATTGTTACGTGATTAGTGTGTTCTAAGAGGGTGTCTTGGATGGGCCATCCATGGGAAGTTGTGTTCGAATCGAAATGTTTTATTCTTGCTCTTGAACATGGCTCCTGTAGCATCACTGAGAAAAGTTGGAAGGCAGAGAGAAAGGTGCTGTTGGGTGCTGCATCGGTTCACTGGCTTGTAAGAGCATTCGACGAATGTTCGAAGGGGGGAAAGAACAAAGTGGTGTACTCAACTACTAGGGAGGGGTATTGCAGTTTCATCGCGCAGCGCTGCTCTAACTCTAATGGCCAATATCTCAAGGTTGCTGAGTATAACTAGGGAGGTAGGAGAAATGTACTTTGTTTTCCCGCAGGTGATGGAGGGTAAGGATGGAGGAAAAAGGGGGAGGAACTGTTGGAATGGGGCAAAAGGAGTAAGTTTATAAAGGAAGGTCTCAAAAAGAAGCAAATCAGAAACCTGGAAAAGGTGAGAAAGGGGAGGCTTCGCGGTCGTATAAGGAGGCGCTTATCTCAGACCAGAACCAGAGAAATTTGAGGGGCGGTGTGGAAAACCTGAACGTTGGAGGATTCCGGCGTGAAGGGAAGATGGCACGGCATCAGTGACACCTCGAGCCATGTCCATGGCAGGTCTGACATTTCTCTGGGAGCTGTGCAAACTCATCCTGGACATGCAGGAACAGATTTGTACATTGCAAAGAGAGATGGCAATTGTGGTTCAGTTTGTTGGCCTTATTAAGGAAGGGGATGATCTGGATTTTTTTTGGGCGGCGGGGGGGGGGGGTGGTGGTGTTGGAGCACTATAAGTTAGGGGACTTTTGGGTTGGGGGTATGGAAGAACATTAGAAGTGGGTGGGGGGTGGGTCTTCCAGCAGTATACGAGGATCCATCCAGGCGCCGGTACTAGAATCAAACTTTGGAAGGATGCTTGGTGTGAAGGCAGGATACTTAGGGATTTGTTCCCCACACTATATCAGATTGCGAGTAATCAGAATCTCACAGTGGCAGAAGCAGTGGGGTTAGAAGGGGGCGAATTCACTAGAATATTACTTTTAACAGAGCGGTGCAGGACTGGGAGTTGGATAGCTTCGTGGATTTCTACAATCTCATTTATGCTCAAAGACCAAACTTCCAAAATGACAACGGCCTATGGTGGACTCCTGTGGGGAGAGGAATCTTCACCGTCCGATCCTTTTATAAGGTTCTTACACAAACTTCTGAAAACCAGTTCCCTGGAGAAAACTTTGGCGCCATCAAGCACCCCCGAAAGCGATTTTTTTTGTGGACAGTTGCATTAGGAAAGATTTTCACAACGGACAATCTGAGGAAAAGGAGGATCATCCTAGCGGACTGGTGTTGCATGGGCTGCAGTGGAGGTGAATCGGGGAATCATCTACTCTTATATTGCGAAACAGCTAGAGTTATATGGAACGATGTTTTTAGAAGATTAAATCTAGCTTGGGTCATGCCAGAAACTGTGATGGCAGCTATAGCATATTGGACATCTCTTCAAGGTACAAGACAGATCAAAACTTTTTTTTTTTTTTGATAAGTAATTGATTTTTTTGAAAGAAACTAAGCAAAACCCAAGTACACAAGGAGTATACAAAGTGAGAAGCCTAGTTACATTCTAACTACATACTAGCAAGCTGGAAAGAAGCTAAAAACTCATGTACATTCCCGCCCTTCAATACAATTGTTGAAAACCATTGTAAAATGGAGAATACAAAAAAATTCCAGAATTCCCCCATGGTGCGCTCCTTGTTGTTGAAGCACCTATCGTTTCTTTCTGACCATAGACACCACATTAGGCACAAAGGTATCATCCGCCACACCGCTGTCAGATAAGCGCTAGAGTTAGGCCTATTCCAGCATGCAAGTAACTCCACCACACTCTTAGGCATAACCCAACTCAGCCCAACTCTACTAAGGATGCCAACCCACATCTCCACAGCCACCTCACAATGTAGAAGCAAGTGATCTATCGATTCCCCACTCCTTTTGCACATAAAGCACCACTCATGCCTCGCTTTCTTAGATTATCCATCGTTAAAATCTTTCCTAGTGCGGCTGTCCAAACAAAAAATGCAACTTTAGGCGGCACTGAGACTTTCCATATGCTCTTCCACAGGAAAAAGCTGGGTTGTTGTACAGTTAAGGCCTTATAGAATGATTTAACCGAGAACTTCTTTCTTCTCATATTGTTCCACACTATACGATCACCCCCATTGCCTCCAAGCTTTGTTGAATACAAAAAACTGTAAAAGGCTGCCAACTCATCCATTTCTCAATCCTGGAAATTTCTATTAAAGGTCACATTCCAAGTTACTGTCCCATTTACACGACAAAGCACTTCTGAAATTGCCGCTTGCTGATTTCCAGCTAAATTAAAAATAGCGGGAAAGACGGTGCAAAGAGGGTTGTCCCCACTCCACACCTCCGACCAGAAACGAATGCGTGCCCCATCCCCCACCTCAAATTTTAGAAATTTTGCAAGCTTTTCTTATGAATTTCTAAAGGCTCACTCCATAAGACCCCCTACCCTCCTTGGAAACCCATCCCCCCCACTCACTACAATATTTGATATCAATCACCTCCCTCCACAACGAACTCCCTTCTTGATAGTATCTCCACAACCATTTTCCTAACAATGCCTTATTGAAAACACACAAATCTCGCACCCCCAACCCACCATATACAATTGGACAGCTGACCTTTTGCCAACTTATAAGGTGAAATTTGAATTCCTCTCCCATATCCCCCCACAAGAAAGCTCTAAACAAAGTTTTAATCCAATTTGCAACACTCACCGTTAAGGGAAAGAGAGATATAATAGGTGGGAAAATTGAAAATAGTGCTTTTGATGAGTGTTAATCTTCCCCCTTTGATAAATATAACCACTTCCAACCCGATTATCTTTTCTCGATCTTTTCTACCACTCCCTCCCAAATACTCTTGACTTTGAATGATGCCCCCAAAGGGAGTCCAAGATATTTCATAGGTAGAGAGGCAATTTTACGCCCCAATAAATCTGCTAACGAAGCTATGTTACTCACATCCCCCACCAGAACCAACTCGGACTTTTCCAAGTTCACCTTGAGACCCGAAACAACTTCAAAGCACAACAAAACTGCCCTTAGAGCTTGAAACTGTCCACTATCAGCATCACAAAAAAAGGAGAATCATCCGCGAATAACAAATGTGAGATAGACCAACCAATGCCATTGCTGCCCACTGAAAAACTAGCAAGGAATCCCCCCCTAACAGCCGCCTCCACCATGCGACTCAATGCCTCCATAACAATGACAAAAATGAAAGGGGATAAAAGATCCCCTTGTCTCAAACCCCTTGAAGATTGAAAAAAACCACATGATCTTCCATTTACTAAAACCGAAAATCGAGCAGTTGAAACACAATATTTAATCCATTCACACCACCTATCTCCGAAGCCACACCTTTTAAACATATATAAAAGATAATCCCAACTCACATGATCATAAACTTTTTCCATGTCCCAACTCACATGATCAAAACTGTTTGGAAGATGATTCTTCTTTGTATCATGTAGTGTCTATGGCAAGAGCGTAACGAAAGGACTTTCAAAGACAAAGAGAGATCAAGGGAGCAGCTCATTGTTTTCTTTTATAGAACTTTATGTACCTGGTTCATTGTCGTGGATTTTAATGGCATGGACCTTCATTATTACCTTGTTTCTAACATGCCGTCTTGATAGGCATTGAGTACTTTGTAATTGGCTTTTGCCCATTCATTTATTATAAATACACTTTTACTTATCCAAGAAAAAAAAGTACTGTTGACACATAAATTATCTCAAACATGACCTTTTCATATTTAATTCCTCTCAGTCGTGAGCTGATCAGATAATTATGGGCAGAGATATTCTGCACTACAGGGATTGAGCCAATCATGCCTCCGCGAAAGGTGGAGTTGTTTACATGCTGGCGGAGCCCTTGTGGAGATCACAAAAATTCAGCTTGGAGGTTGGCACTTAGAAAAAAAATATAAACAAATAAATAAATCGGAGGATGGTCTCTTTGTGCTTAATGTGCTGAAGTTAGCAAAAACGAACTGTCCAAACAATTTTTTTCTTTTACTAGTTGGGCATAACCTTCATATACTTCATGTGTATTAGGCTGGTCCCTTTGTGCTATTAATAAAATTATGTAAAAAAATCTATCAATATTCACTAAACAGGCATTCCTCCACAATACAGCACACTTACTTTATTTATAATTTTTATCACAGAAAACAACAAGCATGTTGAAGTTATTTTTTTAATGAAGAAACCAGCTAATCCCTCTACAAAAGGACCCCAATCAATATATGATATATGTTAGTAATAAAACAGCATGGTGGAATAATCACAAAGTTTGTACCTTTCTACTGTATTAAAACCCTAGACATCTAAATATTCTTTTGCTCTATCATGCTTGCTCTAGACCGCCAATCTAAAAATTGTGTTGATTCAAGAGGTAAATTTCTGATACAGTTTCATCACTGTATTGTACCTTCTCATTTATGCAGGGAACCACAAAGTAAAAGTCATTCTTTCTCCATGGATCCTGAGATCTGTTCTTGAATGTAATATTGTTTATTCTCAATGAAAGTAATTTGTTCGAAATATGGCAACACCTCTCCGTTCAAAACAAATTACAGCCAACACGAACTATAAAATTATAAAACTCGCAGCACTACTTTCAAATCATTCCAAAATATACAAAAGGCTGTCTTTAAGGATAACAAGAACTTAAAAGTGAAAATAAAAAACTCGTCTCCACATCCAATTCTCCTCTTTTATCGAACTTACCTTACTAACTTATAAACCACACATTTCTTTTTGCGTTTTCACTCGTTCAAGCTGTGTAAAACTTATATTTTCAATACCACATGAGACTCGAACTTCGCAGCTAAAGTTAAATACACCCATTGGGCCCATTCATTTCTCACGCTAACATCAACCAAGTTTCGACCATTGCCACTGAGAACAGCAACGAGCAAAACAGCGACTAATCCGATCAATATACACACTACAATCGCAACGCAAAGCAAAACCAACTAAAAGAATAAAACAAATGTAATCAGCAACCGAAACATGTATGCGCGAGTGTAGAAAGGCTTACTTTAGGATCGTTTTCCTTCTTGAGCAAGAGCTGGTTCAGGACCTCGACGCACTCGGCGAACTTTCGCGACTGGAAGTGCGAGGCGGCGTCCTTGGCGAGCGCAGCCGCAACGGACAAAACGGCGCCGTCGTCTGTGCCCGAGGACCCGTCGCGATTGGGAGCAGCGGCAGCCATCGAGGACGAGGAATCTCGCGCGTCCATTCCAGCAGATCGCCCAATTGGAGGCTGAGATTACCAGATATTACAGGTACCTTATCCAAGATGGCTTAAATCCGAATCGTAATGTACGAGAAATCTAGAAAAACCCGAAGATTTTCCAATTTCGAGTAGGGAAACGGAGTGCGTTTAGGGATGGGGGGGGATTGGAAGGTTCGGAAACCCTAAGTTACGGAATATTGCAGAGAAGGACACCTGTTCGAGTTTCTTTTGCTTAGATGTGTCCGATTTCCAGAGCGGAGAGTGAGTGAAATCCGAAAACCTATAAACCAAAATTGAGAAAGAGAAGAGAGAAGAGAGAGAGAGAGTACTTTTCTTCTTTATGTTTCAAGTTTTGGGCCTTTTTTCATTTGCTGAGAGGTCTTTTCCGAATTTGGACACAGGATTTTGAAACCAAGTTAATAGGGTACTTCTTAGAGGGAGTAGCAGCAACAGCTATCTTCCTCTTAATATTATTAGCCAATGACAAAACAAATAAATAAATGGATAAGGATAAGATTATTATTATTTTACTGTTTATTTACTACTTTTTTAGTATTTAATTTTTTTTAATTTTTAATTTTACTTAATGATTAAGAAAATAAATATTAATAAAATTGTATATTTTTTTATTTTTTCTTAATGATTAAAAATGTTAAAAAAATACTTTAAAAAAATAAAAAATAAAAAAAATTCAAGCATACTAAATAGTAGATAGATAATAAAAGACTAGTAACCCTGTTACTATCCTAAATAAATCATTGTCAACTCTCAGAATATTTGTTTTATTGCCCTATCACTGCGTGTCTGAATTTTGAGACTATTTTGAAAATGATATGTTAAATAAAAAAAAGGCAATAATTGACTATTTTGTATTAGGGGCCCTAAAAAAATTTGTATAGCATAGACAAAAGGAAAAATCTTATTGTAAGCAATTTTTCGTACTAAACGTGCACTCATCTAAAGTAATTGCTCAAAAAATAAGGTTTTATGAAGGCAGCTAATAAATATATATTAATGCATAGATTGATATACAATTTTGTTTATATGTAGCATGAGAAATGATACAATTATTATTAATTTTTAATTTTTTTTAATTTTTAATTTTACTTAATAATTAAGAATGTAAATATTAATCAAATTATTTTTTTTATTTTTTCTTAATGATTAAAAATGTTAAAAAAATACTTTAAAAAAATGATAAAAATATAAAAATATATATATCGTTACACTAATAAGTTATAAAAAAAAAACCATAAAAACGATTGTATGTCTATCATCACTCATGAAGCATTGCTCCAAAAGCAAAAATTAGTTTTTAATAAAATGGCATTAGAAATTTGTAATAAAATTGTTAAGTTGCGTACGCTTTATGTGTTTCTACTTTTATCAAGAGTTGTTGCAATCTGGCGTGATCTGAAAGTGTTATTAAAGTAAATCAATTTTCTTATCCTCAAAAAGTAAGAGATAAACGTATGTTAGAAAGCAAGACAGGATTAGGGGAAAAATAGGAGAAACTTTTTCGTTTTTGGCAAATACAGAAAATCAAAAGGTTGGGTATTTAACAGTATCAAAAAAGAGGAATGAACCTTTATAGCAATTTGGAGAAAATGCATCATTTTGTATCAATGGAAGGATATCAATCAAAACAAATTCGAAATTCAACTTTATACACTTGCAGATAGAAAGTGAGATCCAAAATATTTTACAGAAAATGGTAAATGAAGAATGGGTTCAATTGTTGGAAATGGTACAACCTGATTTAGGCAAATCATTTTCTACAAAAGAAGACAAACTTGATTTACTTGTTGGGTTAAACATTCGACAGATTGCTTGGGCTACCTAATTTTGTAGATTCTTTTCTTTTTCTTTTTCTTTTTTTTTTTTGTTTTTGGTATGAGAAGTTTGAATTTTATTTTAATTTACATATGAGATGAAATTGCTATATAAAAAATTGACTTCAATCAGTTCATTTCCACTTGCTCTCCACTACAGTCTCAATAAAATGATGAGATCCCTGAAGAACTTCAAAATCCAGAATTGGCACTGAGGTCCTATTTGTTTTCAGAAAACTCCTCAGTTCATCTAATTTCATTTGATCATTACTTTGTCAAATTTCTATACAAAATGATATAAAAAATTCAACTTTTTCAAATTCTAAAATAAAAAGTGATATTAAAATACATATTCTAATAATATTCTATTTAATTTTTAATCTTCATCTCATCTCATTTATAAAAACAAACGAAACCTTGCCAACCTACAACAAAATGGTCGCTTAACACCCTATAAGCATGGGTACATGTGCAGTTGTAGATCTAAGAAGCAATTTCTGCACATACATGGCAACCAAGCTCAAGCTTTGGCAGTAAATATTTAATAGTCACTACTATATTTGTTTCTATTGCCACAACTAAGTATTAGTAGTGGTGATAGTTGTAGCCACCACTATATTTGAACCTACTTTCATGTGCAATTACTACTGAAGTCGAAGACATCTTCCAGGAAAAATAATATGACAACGCCACCAAGTAAAAGACGGAGATCAAACACCAGATCCTTGTAACATGAATCAACACCATCGATAAACTCAAGCATGCTTATCATTCGACATGAATCCACAGGAGAACTGTTCATAGCAGAATTCTGATCTATGAAGTTTTAAGACAACCGTAAAGTGCCTTCTGGACTTCAATAACATGTTGAAGCTCAAGCTTTCCCTGAGGTGAAGGTGCCTTGTTTTAAGAAGTCACTAATCTAAGAGGTTGAATTTTTCTGGGGTCAAGACTCAAGAGCATTGAGCCAATGGGTAGGATAAAAGACAGTGTTCGACTCCGCTCTCAATAATGCAAATTACTGACTTTGCGATAAATGCAGTCACCAGTCTATTTTGCCTCGCAGCAAATTCCCGTGATTTACTTTTGAAACCAGAGACAGACAGTCAATGGTAAAGAGGAAAATGCCAGCTGATTTGGCCTGCAAAAATATCCTGGAACAAACAAACAAACAAAAGTTACCCTCAAATTCTTACAAGCACCAATGAGATATTTAATAGCAAAGTTAATTTGTTAATTATAATTAGAGAAATTTTTTGATCGTCAAAAATAATTATAATTAGAGAAATTATATTGCAGTCCTAGAGTGTGCAAGCCCCATGCACTCTCCCTTTGAAAAAAGTGTGAAAATCTAGAATCCACGTGAAAAAATTATTTTTTAATGGTGGATTCCACTTTTTCTCAGCCAGACTTGCATGCATTAAGACTATATCTAACATTACTCTTATCACCAAGATAATAAGATTTAGCAAAAGCTAGAAAGATGTTTCAACAAATACTTCTTATCACGGTTTTACCTTTCCTTTGCCTAAAATGAATGTGGTCACCCTGAATGAAGTGGGGGAACATATAGGATGGCGGGTAATGGATTTAACTAGCCATATCATGCTGGTATGTTAAGGTCTTTATTATTAAGATGTACTTTTGCGCACCAATACTAGATCTTAACTCATGAATATATAGAGAACAACATACCCATGTTAGTACCTCCAGGACAACCGGTTGAAACCTTAGACATACAGACATATATATCCCTCTCTCTCTTGCAAAGTTGAAAATCTTCTCTATATTGGAGGAGACTATGTATGTGACTGAGCCCTCATCTTATCACTTAATTGAGCTGCTAACTTCATCGTAGAGTATTATATCAGCATGAAAAGGGTTAGTAAGAGACAGAAATGATAAATACATCTATCCATTCTTGGTTAATACAAGATGCCAAGTTTGACAATGATATTCAATTGACAAGCTCAATCCCCTAACAGAGTTTTTTTTTTTGGCAACTCAGTTTATGTTTATTCCCTAACAGAGTTAGTTTTAACCCTGGTATCAAATATCTAAGATAAAATATTTTTTTTGATAAGTAATATCTAAGATAAAATATGCACTGTTGTCTTGTGCAATATACCGCTTCATTCAAGTTTTATAGAAAATTCAGGCAAACACAAACCACTCACAAGCAATATAACAAATTAAAGACATTGAACACTTCAGAGTAAAAATATATCAAACCCACTAGTCATTGAATAAGTCAATTTTTTTCTTTTTCTTTTGAAATAACTGGGTAAGTCAATTAATATGTATATAGTTTAATTTTATCAGCACCGATCAACAAATATGCATAGAGTTTAACTTCAGCAGTAAAGCTTGAATTAGTTGTGGACCACCATGAAAGGCCCACTCGCTTCATTCTGCCACTGGTTGAACAATCTCTAGTCAAGTGGGATACTGATTGTCAATCGCACAAAATAAAATAGGCTTATATTTTAAGGATATAAAAAGAAATCAAAAATCAAAAATCGGCTCATATTTTAAGGATATAAAAAGAAATCTAAAATAGATATACAAAGAAAGATGAGAACAAGTGATTATACCTGGATAGCTTCAAAGTTGCTGATAAAGAACCAATGGGATTGTTAAGGGCATGAACAACCGCCTACAACAGATAACTGTAGCTGGCATCTAGAAATGGAGCATTGAACTGATCTGCACCACGCTTGAAAATTAAAAATTGACTCCAATTAAAGGCAAACAAGTCAAAATCCACAAAACATGGCAACTCCCAAACAACTATTATTAGTTGAGAATGGGATTTTACCTTCATTTTGATGGTTATAATGAGTTTACTAACAGCTCAAAACCCAAACTGGCTTCATCCAGCCAGATTCCCTTTGCTCCCCACTACTGACAGAGTATATAACAATGAAAACACACCTACGCTAGACAAAAGAAAGCCCAACCGAAAGAAACAACTCCACACTGCTAAAAAAAAAACAGAGCATAAATATTTCATAGAAAAGATATCCGCCAATCTGTTTCAGTTATGTACCAAAAGAAACGTAAAAAAGAAAAAATTAACATCCCAGTTTTCATTCATTCTTTTGCTCCTTCCTACAACTCTGTGCCATCCTAATTGTACAATGGATTACATAATATAACTGAAAGCAAAATTGCATCTCTCATGTCCTAAACTTGAGCTAGCATTTATTAATTTAGGCAAACACATGTATACATATAATTAAAAACAAAACAAAGAAAAAACCGTCGGCTGGATTAAACGATATCGCCACCAATGAAGCCATCCTCTGTTGAGGAGGTGGACATGGTGATCAAAGCATTGCAGTCAGACACACTATCCTGCAAACTCATCAAGAGGTAGGAAGTGCTAAAACTCATGGAAGGCTTTGCTCGAGGAACAATGGGGACTTCAGCCTCTCCCACTAGCATTTGGACCACGCCTCTCATTGTGGGTCTAGCCAATGGGTCAGGATGAGAGCAGGCCAGTCCAACCAGCAGCACCCTCCTCATCTCGCCCTCATCAAATTCACCTCCAAGCCTCGCATCCACCGCCGTTAACAACCTCCCTTCTTTGTGTAAACTCCAAACCCATTCCACTAAGTTGCTGCTAGCTCCAACTCTCCCGGCCCCAGTCTCGATGGGTCTCCTTCCACTAGCCACTTCAAGAACAACAGCACCATAGCTAAACACATCAGTTTTCTCTGAAGCTCTCCCCGTTAGAAGATACTCAGGAGCCAGATACCCCATTGTCCCAGCTGCTACTGTAGCATCTGGAGATTTATCATGCTCAATTTGCCGCGCCAAACCGAAATCTCCTAAACGGGCATTGAACCCCTCGTCCAACATTATGTTGCTACTCTTTACATCTCTATGAATCACCTGGTTTTCACATTCTTGGTGCAAGTATGCTAGGGCAGAGGCAACCCCCAATAAAATTTTCCTCCTATGCGGCCACGGCAAAGGTATTCTCGCTTCAAACAAAGCTTTATCAAGGCTCCCGTTGGGCATTAAGTCATAAACTAACAAGATTTCCCCCTTCTCGTGGCACCAACCTTGAAGCCGAACAAGATTGCGATGTCGAAGAGTTCCAATTATGGACAATTCAGATAGAAATTCAGTCTTTCCTTGGCTGTTGTGACTACATCTCTTCACCGCGAAAATGTCGCCAGTCTCCGGTAATATACCCTTATAAACGGTTCCAAATGCGCCATGGCCGATAATTCTATTTGCATTGAAGCACTTGGTTGCCGATTTGAGCTGCTTATAACTGAATTCCTTCGGCATTTTGATTACTTCTGAAGCAAGCGAATCGGATTTCTTCACGTGTCTGATCTTCTTTGAGTATACCCAGATTAGAGCACCGGCAAACAGGGCCAAAACGAAAGCCCCGGCAGTAACCACTCCAGCCACAGCTCCTGGCCCTTGCTTACAGAGCTGGTTATGACAAGACGAAGACTTGTCGTTTTTCTGCGAGGTACTCGAAATTGACTCAGACCCAGTGGGAGCTTGTGAGGGCGGTGGTGACTTCACTGAGTCAGCCGTTTGATTTATCAAATTAGTCGTTGGAGGAGGAGGCGATAATGCAGACCCTGACCCAGAACCCGAACTCGGATCAAACGACGAACTAAAACTCCACCACTCGACACTGTGAATCTCTGTGCTCCCCTGAGTCGACCCGGAAAACCCAACGTACATAAAATCGTTCACGTACTGATCCAAATCCAGGCTGAACGACAAGAGGGGCTCCTTCGGTTTTAGATTCGAGTACGAAACCGATATGTTGAACACCCGGCTTGACCCATCATACTCGATCCACGCGTTTACCAAATCCCCGCTCTTAAGATCGATCCCTATGGCTTCCAAATCGCCAACCTGCGCCGAAACCATGCTGTTCAGATCCAAGCCTACATGGTTTCCATTAATGTCCTTGAACTCCACGTCCAAAAGGGTATCGAACTCGACCGCCACGAATCCTGAGGGCGAGCCCTGCTCAGCGAGGAGGCCGAGGAACCCACCGGCGTCGCCGACGGTCTCATCTTCTGGCGAGATTACGAAGGCGAGCCCTCCGCCGATCGACGACGGGTTTAAGTTGGTGACGGAGAAGGAGAAGAAAGTCGAGAAGCTCGCCGGAAAGCGTGTTCCAGGTAGGCGGAACTTTATCGGTTCGGAGTAGAGCACCCTACCGGCGCCAGAGTTGGGAACGGGGAGGTCGCGGGTGAGCCTTACGCTCCCATTGTTCAAGTGGGCGTCGCCGAGAAGCTTCAGGCTGCTGAGAGTCAAGGTGCCGAAGTCGAATTCAGTTGCTGCGGCAGTAATGTCACTGTTGAGAAAGCAGAGCAACAGTGTAAAGCGAACGAAGACAATGCCTGAAAGTTCGAAAGAAAGTTTCACCATTGCCGTAGTTTCAGTGAAAACCCATTAGATGACTAAAGGGCTTCTCGTGGGGGCTGAATTCGTGGTGTGTGAGGGAGTTAGAAAGACCAGATGAAGATTGAATCACGAGAGAGAGAGAGAGAGAAGGGAATGGGATGGGGTTCTTTGCTTAAAAAACAGAACAAACCGAGGAAACAATTAAGGAATAATAATACAACATTGGATGGCAAGGTAGAGAATCCAAAGAAGAGTTGAGAGAGACGGGTCGATGGATAGGCCGATACGTATTTTTTTTTTCGGCCGACACGTATACGTTCCCAACGGTTATTTTTTGGGCGATAAAAGATACTTTTTCTGTCCCTTTTTTCCGTTCACGCCCTTTTACGAGACATCCTGTTGCACGTGGTAGTCAATCACAACTTACAAGTATTTTATTTAGAGTAATTATATTCATTATTTTATTTTTTTATTATTTTTTTATCAGATGATATTAAATAATTGAGATTATTTTTTTATATTTTATTTATTAATATATTATTTAATAATATATCATAAAATAAAATAATAATAAATAAATCTATTTTTTTATTTATTACTAAATATTGCGTAAGCATTCTAGATATATTGTATTTTCTGATAGAAAAATATTTTTGAGTTTTCGATACTCGAGTCAGAATTTCTAGATATAAGAGAGATAAAAGATAGAAAATAAATCGAGCTAATAATTATTTATTGAGGAATGTGCCGAGTAAAAAACAAATTATTGAGGAATTATGCACATTATGTTATAAAATATTTTGTATAATATAAATAATAAAATAAATATATTTTTGTAAATAATTTTATATAACTAACATCATTTTATCAAAGTATTCTCACATTATCATTTGTATTGTGCAAAATATTATATAAAATGATGTGTATTTATTATTTTTTATAACTATTTAGTTATGGATTTGAAATTTATCTCATTTTATTTTATTTTATTATTATAATTTTTTTGAATTTTTATATAAAATATAATAAATAATTCAACTTTTTTAAATCTCAAAATAATAATAATATTAAAAAATAATATTTTATTCGACTTTTATATATTATCTAAATTTATCTCATTTTATTTTTAAATTTAACTCACGCCTCAATGTTTAATATTGCTCGAGAAATTGTGCCAAATGTCAATAAATTATGGGGTAGTGTCTATTACTCTTATTTTGAATCTTAAAATTTTAACAAAAAATCTAATGTGTAAATTCATCATCGATTAAAACTTAAGTAATAACCATAAATTGTTTTACTTTCCAAACAGTTTTCTCAATACATAAGCTTTAAAACAATCATTATTTTTTAAAAACATGTTATTAAAGGTCAATCATATTTTCTTAGCTCATTGATTTGAGCTTCCATTTGATAACGTTACAAGGTCTATGATTTATGTCAAATGTTGTTCAAGCATAGGAATCTTCTTTAGGTGATATGTAATAGAAAATTCTTTTTACATAGTTTAATTTTATTTCACTATCTTGCTCGTCCTTATTTTTCGAGCGCCTGTAATTCATTTAAGGATTAGTTGACTTTGGATATACTTTATTTGCTTTGCTTTTCTTGTTCATACATATTTGGCAAGATCAATTTTTAGATCACAACTGCTATGTGAAATCTTCAATTTTTTTATCTTTTTCTTTCACAATCCCACAACTATTTGGCTTTTACAAGCAGCTATTCAACCCATCTCTATATTTTCATTTTGATTCAACTCATATTAATTTCAAACATGAAAGGATTTGTGAACAATCAACAAGTGAAAGATTGATCCTTTTGTGCTAGTATTGTTGCAATATTAGTACTTGGTAGCTCACAAGCCATATAGAAGGTCTAGTTTGAATTCGAAAGTGAGCTCATTTCATTTCAATTCATCTCAAATTCATCATTACATTTTTTTAATAGTTGATTGCCAAAAATTATAACTTAATTGTTTTGACTTCCTAATCAGGACCGACTCAATATAAATTGAGGCCTAAGGCAAAATTTAAGTAAGTTATACATAATTATATATAATATAATATAATATAAATTATTATATGAAAATAAAATGAAAATTTATTTAAATCTTTACATAATTTTAAAAAAAATTATATTTAATAAGATAATTTATATGAAATAAGGCCTTATCACAAATTTTATACCGCAGTTTAGCATGATTTTAATAAAATTATTTAATAAAATTGTATTAAATTCATTTTATATCATTCATTTTTTTATATGTTTAAATATTTTTTTAAAAGAAAAAAATTCCACATTATTTTTAAAAACACTTCCTTAATTACTAAGATAAAAAAATAAAATAAAATAAATATATTTAATTCGGAAAAAAATTTTGGAAAAAATTCTCGAGATGAAAAACATTTCTCTCAGATTACCATAACGAATATCGAGAAAGAATAAACAGAAAAGGGATACAAATAATCACTTGTAATGTTTTGTTTTATAAATGGATAGGAGCGTGCCGACACGGACATGGAAGTACGTGTGAGGGTGTCTTTTTAACTTGGTCGACAAAATAAACGAGGAGTTGGGTTAAAACGTAGAATACCGATGTTTTAAATGTATAAATTTTGTAGAGTTTTATAAAAAAAAAAAATTGATTTTATCATAAAAGATATATATATATATATATATATATATATAACTCATTTTTGTAGAATTCATTTTTTATATTTAAAAATTTGCAAAAAATTTATACATTTGAGTTTTATCTCTACCATTCCTATAAAATGTAATGAAATGCTATTTATTATTTTCTATACTGCATACCAACTGAATTTTGTTATTATTTTATTGAAATATACATATGTATTTAAATAGAATAAAAAAATAAAAAAGATAAATTAATATATAATATATAAATATAATTTTTCTAAAATATATTCCAGTACTACCGCTCACTCGTGACTTTGTAGTGCCGCAAGACACCAAGCTTTGTTCGCAAGCAACTAACAATATACGGAGTGCGTAACACGCACGCATAGCTGCCACGTCACTTATCTCTTTCTTCCACCTAAGCAATCGCTAGCTTGAAGTTCAACAGCTTTATTTATTAATTCATGCATATTTATGAAATGCAAGGATTTAAGTGGAGGGCATAGGACCCATCAGTTGGTGGGCATGCAGAAGACATCCATGATCCAATCATATAAATTGTCTGGCTTTTGCATCCGACGGTCCAGATGGGAGAGATGTGAGCACTAATGTTTGGCACTTGAGCACATTTAACCGTACGAGACAAAAGTCTTTTCGATCATTGATCGAAATTTTTGATTGGATAATCTTGTTAGTTGTGAAAGCGAAACATTAAGGAATATATATATTTACATCATAGCTTGCGTGTGATCGGATTAATATCGGTTGACTTAAATGGAAGATCACTTTAGATGTGCATTATTTGTGGGGGCAAGACCAAAGTGTCTGCGCAACCCATGTACATTATGTGACATCGCATGATACAGATACTCACTTTGAAATGTGAACTTTGCAAATATTGCTATATTTACAATAACAACAAAAAATAGATAAAATAATTTTATAAATTGATTTAATTTTATCTAATTTATTATATATATTTTTTATAATAAAAGTAATATTAAGATATATTAATTTATAAAGTTGATTTTATGTAATTTTTTATAATAATATTTTTCTTATTTATTTTATTTTTGAAATGGATAATATTTATTTTTCAATTATAAGTAACAGAGTGATTTGATTAAATTACTAATGTCATTAATGATCAAAACGAAGAGAATACCATTTGGACATAACTTGGTGCTCTTTACGACTCGGATGACATGGGTTTTGACTCGATGAGGACGCAATATCGGCAGTATTCAGAATAATGGTGTGGGCTTGTTAGACAACTCATAAACTTGTCGGAGAGCATCTTCAATAGTTGCATTAATGTATTTTTCAATTTTTAATTTAAAAAAAATACATATTTTTCATAAATTTAAAAATTTTCTATTCATAATTTCACAGTGAATTAGTCATTCAATTCATCAAAATAATTATAATATAATATTTTTTTAATAATAATATTTTTTTAATATTTTGTAATTACAACAATCATCTGGAATTATTCAAATTAGAGCCTACCCAGATTAAACTCCAAAAATTAATTTTCAAAGATCACAAATTTATCATTTCCTCCCATCTGCAACAAGCCAAATGACATATTCAAAAGCCACCCACCAAAGCAAATAAATAAAAGGAATTAACCCAACAGCATTCACCTTTCAAAAGTCCAAAAATTAAAACAGAAGTATTAAGAGCCCGCAAGCCATGAAAAGAAATAATGAACGAACCTTTCAGACTTTCAATTAAAGAGACAGTAAGGGATTTGGGAGATTATTTTGATGGATAAATAATTATTTTTTAAAATTATTTTGATGAATAAATAATAGGCTTTTATATTTTTTTAAAAATGTGTATTTATTATAGCTCATAATTTCAAAAAAATCTCTTTAATGAATCCAATGTAGTTATATTTTGATCAAATTCATCAAAATTTATATTGAGAAATGATAGATGCAGTCATGGAGTTGCAAGCGGCGTGCAGTCGCTTTGAAAAAAAGTGAATATATATAAGACCCACGTGAAAAAGTTAACTTTTTTTCTAAAGCGACTACACGGCGTTTGCAATTCTACGACTGTATGCAGCATTACCCATTTATATTTGGCCAAATTTTGTATGAAGTGAATGCCAATGCCAATATTCTAAGTGATAATTTCGATGAGAAGGCCAAACAAAAGGAATGAAAATTATAGAATGGTTGGGTTTTCTCTTTTGGATGATCAAGAGTCTTCTAAGAACTTTATTCCTCATCATCCTCTACACTATATATCATATCTTTATACTTAAAAAGCCTCTATCACCTAATGAACAGTTCAATTTGTTTAACTTTCGTCTTCCAATTTTGCCCTTATGTGTCTATTGTTTTTCCACCAGACATCAGATTTTCACAAATCACAATTCCGTTTCTTTCTCTTCACGACAGCACCGCACAGTTCAAGCCCTTGATCTTCTCCTCCAAGTAATCCACGGCTAGGCCTCATCGCCACCTATGGCCGCTTCCCCTTGATTCGGCGAGCAACCCCCACCGTCGAAGCCCCTTAGGAGCCCCTCCCTCAGCCGCACGTGAGGACAATCCGAAATGGGTTTCACACGGGTTCCTCCCCTTGCGCAGCCAAACAGCCGCCGCAAACAGCCACCGTGCGCCCCATTTCTCCCCATCAGTTTTTCTCTCCCCAACGCGTTTTGTCTCTCTCCCTCTCTGTTTCTCCATTTCTCCAATCTCTCGGCTGCGACCCACGCCACCAGCATCAAGTCTAGCTCCAAATCTAGATGTACCCACCTTCCATTAGACTCGACCGAGTATCTAGAAGCAAAGGAGAAGTCCTATCATTATCCGAGTTCTTTTTCATGGACCTAAGGGCCGCCACCTCCCAACAACCTCGCATTTCTACCGTCTCTCTCTCCCTCGTCGCTGGCCCTTCAATAAGTTTCTTTGTGATGCATCTAAGATTTCTTTAAGTTGTGTTTTGTTGGAAGATTGGATTTACTTAGGGTTCTTATGAAGCACTAGATTTTTCCCCATCGATTTTTCTTATCCATTTTTCCATTTCTTTAAGTTGTGTTTTGCTGGAAGATTAAATTTACTTAGGGTTCTTATGAAGCACTAGATTTTTCCCACCGATTTTTCTTATCCATTTTTCCCTATCCAGATTTGTTATTTCAGGGTTAAGCATTCTTCGTATCAATAATGTATGTCAAGTTAGAGGTTTGGTTTGCAAAAAGGTAGGATACTACGAAGCTTCGAATCACCGAGTTAATTGAAATTAACTCGGTTCACCTCCACAACCGCTGCTGGATTTCTGTGAAAAAATTCAGCACCGCCTAACTTGATCCCAAATTGTTTGCGGTAATTCTATTTGCTTTGATTTCATGTTTTGCTTTTTTTGAGCTCAAGAAGCTTTTTTTAGACTGGCTTCGCCTTTTCAAAACAATTATATTTACCGTAAGAATTTTTCTAGGCAAATCCATTCTTTGTAACCAGTTTATAGCTTCAAGAATCAGAAATGTCGGTTCCCACAAGTATGGATTTTCATCCCATTCAACATACGCTCTTAGGTTGGGGGCTATGGATGTTTATAGCTAGCTATTTCTTCATAATTGAGACTGTTTATAAAGGTGTAAAATAAAAATATTAGTCTACCAGACATGGTTTAAAGTAGGCCTGGACATTATTTTGTAGCTGCAATGTTTATAAAGTAATTCCTTTTATTACCATGAAATTAATATCTCAAGTGGTACTATTAAAAAAATAATAATCTCGAGATAAATATAGGTAAAAATGCGACATATTAACAACCACCCCTATTGTTGTGTACATGTGGATGTCTATTTATTTTAATGTGCATAGAGGCGCTTAGTTTTATTTTTTTCCTTATTAATTGTTTGAAAAAAAAAACATGTTTATATAGTTATGCACGAGTTTGTTGAATAGAAGCATGTAAAATACTGATTGATAGAGCCCGATTTATGTGAATCTCGATATGTATTACCTTCAGGGTTTGTGTTAGATTACGCTTTTTAACTATTATTTTAGTCATTTTATTGAATCTTTTCCTTCGGTGGCTCATCTTCTATTTTCAGTTTGTATTTTCTACATGCTCGTGTACTAAGTTGAGATTATAACTATAAATTCAATTATAATCTTCATCATCACTATTCTTATACTCTCATTGATATCGATAACTTCTATTTATCAATACTTTATTAACCATTCCATCTGTAGTCTGTTGGGTTTATAGGTGCTCCCGCTTTCTTTCATGCTGTCCTATGGTTTATTTCTTTCGGCTTGCATCTTGTGGTTCATCATTATTGTGGTTGGAGGATAAACATAAAAGGAAAAGAATCGCACAATTCATAAAAAATTTGTCTTAATTCTGCTTATAGTATTCACCTGTCCTGTAGCATAATATGCTAAAGTTCAAACATTTCTAACTATTGTTATTATTTTTGTGATTGGAGATTTTACTTCTTCTTTCCTTTTGCATTATCCCATTTTCTCGTTGATACTTTATTAAAGTTCTTTCTTTACATTATGGATAGAATTAGAGTTTATTTCAAACTTGCATATAAGAACATATTTATGTCCATTTTTGTTTGGCAGGATGACAAGTTTGACAAATTCATTTCTTTTGTAACTCTTGCTAATTGTGTCTGGCCCTTTTATCATACAGGATTGGATGCATCCTTCTTTCTATTAGCACTATGAATTTCATGGTGAAGTTTTGCAAACTTTGAACTATGTTGTAAACTAATCAGACTACACTATGAAGACTCTTAAGAAATGTCACAAAATATCTATCCCTAGCGAAAAATATTAGTGTGGCCCTGGTTCCTTCTGATGTCATGGATGATATTGACAAATCGAATTTGGAACTCAGTACTGCAGCAAATACAATGGCAGAGAAGACAAGTACAAATTCTGTCAAAATAGAGAAAGTCTTCAATGCTATGTAAGTATATGCTACCCTTACTTGCCTATAAAAAAATAAAAAGTAAATACTAGCCTTTCTTGGTACCATCCATATCTCTTTTTTTTTTTTTCCAAAATCTTGATGTTAATTAGCTAGTTTTGAGTTGTTGCAGGCATTTTGCTTTAATAACTGTGGTGGTTGTGATGCTTCTCCTGCTCTGATTAGTCTTTAGTATGTATTGCTAAAAAATCCAAATCAATTATATGTTTTGTCTATTATCTTTCCTCTGATAGGCTCTTCCCTCTTTGTAACTTACTGATGTTTATTTTGGAAGTCCAATCTATCCTTGGGCAAAAACACACAATCCATATGTAAGTTGTGTTTGCCATTTGGTGGGAATTTGCCACATCCAGTGATATCCCTAATTCAATATGTTGGATCTTTTTCACATTTGTATTTGACGTTACATACTTAATGTTGCATATTCATAATAAGTGGTTGGTTTCTCATTGTGGTTACATTTATGCTTTTATGGAGTTTTTGTAGTCCTCAAAAAATATTTTTGCCTATTGCGATAAAGTATTTTTTCATTTTTATTATTATACTTAATTTTGATATTTTTTGGACGAACTGCTACCGTTGATTATTTATGTGAAAAAAATATATATTTTAGTAGGCTTTTTTGGATAAACCCTAGACCCACGCACGAAACTCACCCATTTTTCTTATTCTATTTTTTTTTTTTTTTATCTTCCTCCTAAGTTCTCTCTCTTGACTACCTCTCTCTCAGCCTCGCGTCGACTGTCGTCGTAGAGCAAGCCGGAAAACAACATCCTTCGAGCAGCAACTCACATTCGGTATGCCTTTTATGTGGAACTCCTCTTCTAATAATGTTTTAATTTCTTTTTTCAGCCACATGTTGACTTTGGACTAAAGTTTGATGGGGCTGATCTTATGTCAATACCTGGCCTCTACAGGTTTGTCCAAGTACAACACCTTTCATTATATATTTAATTTTGTCGTCCCCTGAATCTTGATCTCTTCTCCATTTTACAACCCGAGTTCCATTCCCTTAAAGCAGGGGTGGGTCCCTGAATTGTACTCACAAGTTCTTATCCTGAAGTACTTGTTTCCTAATGATTCAGATGATCAATAAAATACAAATAATGATTCAAGTGATTGATTTGGTTGTTGGTATTAGGAAATGCAATTAATCTTGGTCTACTTTAGTAGCTATCCCAATGGGCAATCTTTTTGTTGTGTGGGTGCTTATTTTTTTGTTAGCTTTCTAGGTGTATTGGGGCAAAAACGTTGCTTTTGCTCAGATAAATGTTTGTGCGTTTGATGTTAAAATTCTATTTGGCAAATGCAATTTGATAAGATAGTCAAGTTGTGGTGCAAAACTTTAATACATTTTTTTTTCCTGAATGTAATTTATGAGTTCTTTTTTTTTTTGTTTGATAAGAGTGGCAACACAATACATGAAAAAAGCAATTAAAATCTATGGTAAGTGATCTATCAAGATTTATTCAAGAGGAAAACTTCTAGAAAGTCAACTGCTTATTTTTCTACTCAAGATTTGTTCAAGGTTTGTATCTTGATTGACTTTGTACCAACAGTTGGTGGAGTTTCACTTAGGGGTGTAAATGGTCCGGTCCGGTCCGATCCGGTCCGGGAAATTTGTGGACCGATTTCATTCGGTCCAAGAATTCTCTCACCCTGGACCGGACCGGACCGAACAGGAGTTCGGTCCATACCGGTCCGGTCCAATTCGGTCCAGGGGCGGTCCGGTCCGGTCCAAGGGTGCCCCATATGATTTAATGGACTAAATTTAATCTAAAATTCTACAATGATCAAATATTTTTTTGGCCCAAATTTAACTACTATAAATTATAATATGTTAATATTATAAAAGTATATATTATATATTAAGTATGTTAGTAAATTATAACTAATAGTCTAATAACACTATTACATTAATATATGTTAATAAATTATAACTAATTAGTAATAACACTATTACAATTTATATTAGTATATTATAAATTTATATGTTAGTAAATAGTGATAAATTAGCAATAATATATTAAATAATAATAATATATTTATTACTTATAAGTTATTACTAATACTTTATCTAGATATACTATAATTTATATTTTTATACTATAACTAATCAACTACTTGTCTGCTATAAATTATAATATGTTAATATTATAATAGTATATATTGTATATTAATATGTTAATATATATTAATATTAATATTAAAATTTATATATTATTATTTATATATACATATATTTAAAATTAAAAATTAAAAAAAAAAATTTTACGGATTCGGTCCGGTCCGGTCCGGTCCAGAGGGATGAACTCCTTGGACCGGGACCGGACCGGAATTTTCCGGTCCATATATTTTTTGGACCGGTCCGGTCCGGTCCGGTTCGGTCTTTTTACACCCCTAGTTTCACTTGCTCAAGCACCTGCTTTCAAGAGAGCTCCCAGTGGTGCTCCTGCTAATGTGGCTGTTGGCATTTTCAGATTGGGTTGTTTCTCAGCTTTTATAGGCAATGTGTATTATCAACTCTTCTTCTTCTTCTTCTTCTTTTCGTCTAAGAATTTTTAATATTAAACTTTAGATGCAAACAAAGATGCAAAACTTTCTTCTTAAAGTTTAAATGCTTTGTTATTTATTTATTTATTTGTAATATGATGTTTCAATCAATAATAGAATGACTTTGGGACCTCATTGCATTATCAATGGCTTTGGACTAAAACTTTATCCTCTATTCCTCTTGAATTGTGCCTTTTTTTACTGCTCAACTCAATCCTCATACTTTTTGTGCATGTGGCATGCAAGTTTTTTTATCAATGGCTCATTGCTTCAACTTAAGCTAAGTAATACCAATTCTTAGTTCTTAACACTACTATGACAGGTAGGCGATGATGAGTTTGGGTATAGGCTGACATTTTAAAACAAAACAATGTTGACAATTCATGCATGAGTTTCGACCACAATGCAAGAATTGCTCTTAGAATTCATATCATGCGATACATTCTTTTTGTGCCCCCTCTTTCTGTAGATTCGAATTGTACTAATCCATATAACACTATTTTTTTTTCTTGGAATTGAAACAAAATCCTATATCATTGTTGTATGAGTGCAAGTTATAGGGAGATCAAAGGAAGAATGTTTCCACCTTCCTTGTGCAGGTATTACATTGTCACACCTTTTTTTTTTGAGATAATTGTTAATTCTTTTTATTAAGCATTCATTTGTGTTATGCTTTGTGGTTAATTATAGCCTATTAATTATTCTTAATGTTTTCCCATCATGGTTTTTAGTAGCTGCACAACCTATGTGCAGGCTTCTATATGTAATTTATATGTTTTCTACTTATCTTATTTTATTTCTCTATTAATAATGTAAAAACTCTAAATTTATTCCAAATAAAAGCATTTGCTCTAAGCTATAGTCTATTTGGAGATATTTCTCTTTTATATAGTACACAAATGGAATGTAAGACCTTTATGGGCAGGAAAGACTGCTTTCTATCTCTTTGTCAACAGGCTGCTTCAAGAACTTCATTGGTTTAAGCAATCCTATAGATCTTGGTTTGTGGGGGATTATTTTGTGAAGGTAGATGCACTTATCAAAACAAAATTTGGGAAGGTAGATATGCAAGACTTTTATGGTTAAGAGTCCAAAATCTTCTTTTAAGAAATTTTAATCTTTAGAGGCAATTCGTTTGTGTTATCAAGTATATTTTGGGCTAGTTCCCTTTACCCTTGGCATCTACATATTTTCAAAGCATCTATTGTCGTAGGTCATTATTTACATAAAATAATTTATTTGTCATTTTTCTTTCTTCCTCAATATTGTTAAAAGCACTAGGTGCACTTAGACAAATCAAGGCAACAAACTTGTATATGTCACTTAGTTTTCTGTCAAATTCATATTTTGACATCCTTACTAATAATTGGATAATACTTGAAGCAGTTGTGGAGAAGACATGGGTCCACTCCTTTGACAATTCGCAAAGGAGTTCAAGTTCATGCTTGGAAGCCTTTATATATATATATATATATATATATATATGTTTAAAAGCCTGTGTGCGCTACTTTGTGTATGAACATAGCAATGTCGATTCCTTATCTTGACATTAACATTTTGTTTTTTATATTTTTCTACATTTGCTGATTAAGTTTTATGAATTATGCGTGTAGATTAGTTACCTAACAAAAACAAAAAATGCCTTGAGAAATGGTATCATTTTCTGATTTCTTTTATTATTAGCTTGAAAAATGCCTTGGGGAGGAACAGATGAGGCATATATCATTTGGGGTTTTGGGTTTTTTGGAAATGCTGGGCAACGATCTTGAAAAATGGAAAGTTTTTATTTTTATTTTTATGGGCTACTGAGCAATCAAAAGCGTACACTGAAAATTTCATTTCCTTTTTTTAAAACTTCCCTAGAATTTTTTGAGCAACTGATTAGTGCGTGAAAGTGTACTATAAATATCCTAATATTTGATTAAACTGCAAATAATGAAAATAGAAATAATTGAATTTTACTTATTTTATTAAATTGGATTTCTATTTACATTAAGATATTTTTAAGCATTATTTGTCTTTTTTATGTTTATTCTTTATTTGATTTGATTTGATTTGATTTGATTTTTATTTTTATTTTTATTTTTATTTTTATTTTTATTTTATTTTTTTATTGGTGTTTGAAAGAGTGAAAAAAAAAATCACATGGGTCAATGGCATTACTCTCAAGAAAGCCACCACACGTTGCATGGTTTTAATTTCACAAGCCACAAGACTTGTGCCCAGGTTTACTCATCAATTTGGCTGGCCCACAATCCAAGCACATGGCAACATCACTTTGAGGATCGCACGACAGCATTAATTCATACATAGGCCTTCAAAGCTTTGACCCACTCTTTTGATGCTCACCTGGACGTGGCCCACCACTCTTTTGACACACAAGCCTTGTTCTTCATGTCATCACCGGTATTTACATGTCAGCCCAACTTCAATTTAAATAACAACATGACATTTATTGGAGACCTAGGGGCAGTAGGACATAGTAACGCATATATATATATTTGGATTTCAACTAGCGTTGGGAAAAAGGAAGGCTGGAGACGAACGCAGATGCAGACGTACACGGACGAAAGGAAATAAGAAGGATGGGCACCGTTTGGATGATTTTCTTCTTGAGATTTTTGTTGTCTATTCTATTCATGGATAACTAAATTCTCATGTAGGGTTAGGGATGAACTTGCACACTAGATGGTATTTTTAATTTATTTTTAATTCATGTATTTGGATTTTAATTTATTAAAACTCTTTGTTTTATTATTCTCAATATATTATTGATGTTTTCGTTTCCGAACATTTTTAGAGTTTATTCCGTTTATGGATTCAGTCATGTTTTTTCTATTGAATGGATTTGTTCTTTGATTATTTTTGGATCCATTGATTATTTATATTGATTTAATTCTCTGCTGCAATATCGTTCCCTGGGTATGTTGTCGTCGTTGGATTTTCTCAATGTGAATAACAATTTGTGTTATTTAAAGTGATGAATGATTTTTCAAAAAATTACATTTGATTTAATTTTTGGTTTATAATTTTATATCTTCCGATTAAGAATTACAGAATTGAATTCTTAATTGAGTTATCAGTGAATTGAAAATAATTAAAATACCGGATATGTGCAAGGGATTCCCGATACTCTACTGTTTGTCAACTTTGATTACTTTTTTCGTTAATTCTTTAGTTTAATTTTAATTTTAATTTTAAATCAATTTTTCTTTCCTCATTAATCATTTAATTTTTTAGTTTATTTGTTATTTTACTATTCTTTTAATTGTCTTCCTGTGAAATCCACACCCCAAAGCTGAACTATAATTACTGCGTTATTCTTTGGGCGTTATCAAATTTTGCCGCCGTTGCCGGTAGAATAATTGTTAGATAGTTTTTTTTCTTTCCAATAGTTTGTAAATGCGGTAACTTCGTTCCCTTTTTTTATTTGCTGCATTATTATTTTTTCTTTTTGTAGTTTTTTCTTTTTAGTTTTGTATTTTTTATTTATTTTGCATGCATAATAGGTATAGAGACACATTAGGTCGATTTACTTGTAGGCCTGTGATAGAGTCAAATTCATTGTCTAATTTTTCTAATTCTTTGTTTGATAATCATTCTGCTTCTGAAAATATGAGTGAACACGAAGATCAACCCACTATGACTCTTTAGGATTACCCCCACCCTACACGCACAACCACACCATCATGCATCATGTTTCCACCCAATACACATAAACTTGATGTTAAAACGGGGGTAATACAGTTACTCCCCACTTTTCATAGGTTGGAAAATGAAAATCCATATGTGCACATTAGGGAGTTTGAGGAGGTAGTTGTGACTTTCCATAGTCAAAATGCAACTGATGATATTGTGATACTTCAGTTCTTTCATTTCTCTTTGAAGAATAGAGTTAAGAGTTGGCTATACTCACCGAGACCACGATCCATTGGGTCGTGGAATGAGATGACTCAGGCTTTCTTTAATAAGTATTTTCCCCAACATAAGACCAATACTTTAAAAAGATAAATCTCCACCTTTGCACAAAAGAACAGTGAGACTTTATATATGTCTTGAGAGAGATTTAAAGAGCTATTGAGTATACGCCCTCACTATTGGTATAAGAGTTGGCGTCTAGTGAGTTACTTTTATGAGGGACTTACACCTAGAGAGCGCCAATTTGTGGAGATGATGTGTAATGGTAAGTTCTTGCAGAAAAATTTTGATGAGGCCATAGAGTACCTCAATGAGCTCGTTGAAAAAGCTCACACTTGTACTGGATCTAGTACGACTGAGAGCACAAATAGGTCATGACCTACAGGGAACCAAAATGGTGGTGGAATTTATTATCTCAGGGAGGAAGACAACTTGAAGGTTAAGGTTGAGGTGCTTATTAGGAAGTTAGAGTTGCTAAAGGCCAAGGACTTGAAGCTAGCACACTTGGCTAATCATGCAGAGTCTTTTGGGCCATATTTTGTGTGTGGAGGGGTAGATCACCTTGCCCAAGAGTATCCCACATTTGCTGAGATGAGAGGGTTGTATCAGGAACAATGTAATGTTTTAGGTATGTACCAGAAGCCTTTTACACCCTTCTCTAAGACCTACAACTCGGGGTGGTGTAACCACCTCAATTTTAGCTGGAAGTCTAAAAACCAGCCACTTGCATTACCTGCACCACCTGCACAACCCACTAGATCATATCTTGTACCATATCATGCACCTACATCTTCTAGGAGTCCTTTAGAAGATACTTTACATGCTTTAATTGAAGCATAGGGTAAGACTAACCAAAAATTTGAATATTTGATTACGCAGGTTGTGGAAGAAAACAAGGAGATAAAGAGTCAAGTAACCAAACTAATGAACTCCTTAAGTGTGACTGAACGAGGTAAGTTTCCTTCTCAAGCTCAGTCCACACCCCATGGTCAACACATGGCGCAAGAGAACTTGAAAGAAGTGAACTCAATTGTGACCCGTAGTGGTATGTCGTCACATATCCTAACAATGGACAAATCAGAGGATGTGGAGAAGGATCAAGATAGTAGTGATGTCAAGCTACCCAAGGAATTAGAGGTGACAAAGAGCCCTGTTAAGGTACCTTTCCCTCAAGCTTTAAAATAAAAAAAGCTAACTTTGGATCCTAACAATGAAATTCTAGAGAACTTAAGGCAGGTAAAAGTCAATCTTTCTCTTTTACATATAATTAAACAAGTGCCTACTTATGCAAAAATTCTCAAAGATTTGTGTACAGTTAAGAGGAAGCATCATGTGAAGAAGACAACATTCCTGACAGAGCAAGTTAGTGTTCTGATTGAGCACCGGATTCCTCCCAAGTACAAGGATCCCAGGTGCCCAACTATCACATGCAGTATTGGAAATCAAGAATTTGGGCAAGCGTTGCTAGATTTAGGAACCAGTGTGAATTTAATGCCTTATTCTATTTATTTGTAACTGGGGTTGGGGGAAATCAAACAAACTTCTATGGTATTGCAATTGGCTGACCGTTCAGTCAGAACATCACGGGGTGTGGTAGATGATGTTTTGATTCAAATTAATAAATTTTATTATCCCGTTGATTTTTTAATCTTGGACACTACTTCTGATGTTGACTCTACCTCTATAATTCCTTTAATTTTAGGTAGACATTTCTTTGCCACTGCTAATGTTCTAATTAATTGCAGGAATGGACTCATGAAACTGTCTTTTGGAAACATGACTCTCGAGGTGAACATCTTCTATATTGCAAAACAACCAGAAGAGAATGACGAGTGTCATCAGACATATATGATTGACTCACTTATAGACAGGGAAGTTTTCACAACTCGTGATTCTGATTCTCTTGAATATTTCATTGTTAATTCTGAGTTCAATCCTATGAGTGATTCATCTGATGTGGCTGATATTTGTGCAGTTTTTTATACAACTCAAAATCATGACACACAGGCTTGGCAACCAAAGTTTGAGGAGTTGCCTAAAAAAAGTGAAGAACAAGTTCCTTCAAGAGGAGAAGTATCAAGAGTTGACTTGAGATCTTTCCACCTACCTATGGATCTCGAGCATCAAGCCTATTGGACTACCAAACATTTCATCAATTTTGACCCAGGAGAAGTGGAAGACATTCCACTTGCGGACCTAGCCTATCCACCTTGACCACACCATGCAATCATTTTTTTATTTTAAATTGTTTACTTTTTTTGTTTATTTTTTAATTATTTTTGATCATTTTCTTTTTGGTTGCTGTTGGTTTTTTTTGTTTTTGTTTGCAGGTTAGTGTCAGTTTGTCATTTTAGCTTATCATTTCTAGTGCTTAGCGAGTCATCCCACGTCCTATATTAGGTGTAACCTATCCTTTTCAGTACCCTCTATTTAGTTTTGATTGTTAGACATTGAGGACAATGTTTTATTTAAGTTGGGGGGTGAGAATGATGTATGTTGGAACTCTGTGGCATATTTTCAAGTGCCAAATTAAAAAAAAAATGCATCACATAGACACCTTTACATGTGTATTCATGCTCATTCATGGTCATCTTGGTGAATTTAACAAACTCATCTTAATCATTTTGCTGAGGCATTCACAAAACTTTTAATACACGTATCCAAGTTTTGTGGTAAGATGGTGATTTGACACATGTAGCCAGAGAACTCTTTTGCTTATATATTCTTGTGAATTTTGGGAGAGGTTGAGAGCCTACAAATGTAGAAAATTGTGATAAGCGTTTAATGATCTGTTGAATTGAATACTTCTTTTGAGAATATCATTACATGATTTGTGGTAAGATGGTGGATATACTTAGGATATGACAAAGGTCAACTTAGGATTAACGTTTGAGCCTTTTAAGCTAACTCTTCTCATCATAGACCTTTAGTAGTCAATTTTGAGCCAACAAACACATATAGACTTTTTCTTTTCATATGCCCACATCATCCATGCCTCTTCACATTGGAGTATAGCTTATACACTAATTTTTCCTACTCTTATTGCTTCCAAGTGTATGCTAGGTGTGAAATTTGCATATTTTCTTTTGTTAAAAAAAAAATAGAGAGTGACTGAAAAAAAAAATGGAAGAGTAAAAGTGCAAAGTGTTCAATTGAGTGAGCTTCAAAAAAAAAATTGAAGAAGAAGGAAAAGTATTATTTGATGATCTGAAAAGTTGAAGAGTGCATCCATCAGGTGAGGAGTGTAGTCTAGTGAGATATTTAATAAGATTCTTGTGGTATGTACTTGGAAGTTTTTGAATCCATTTTATCATTTTCTTCATTTAGCCCCAAACCCGAGCCACGCTACAACCTTTTTGTGTTAATCGTTCCGATCCTAAGTAGGCTTGTGGAATGAGTGGTGGAGTTCTCATTTGTTAATGTTTCTATCATAAGATCAATGCTTGTTTGTTGCTTGTATATAATTGCCTAATTCCCTATGAGAGTGTGTATACACCCTTTGTCAACTCCCTATAAGATTGCTTTGATTTGTGATTCTGAAAAGTGTGACTTGGTGACTTCTGTGTGTGATTTATTTTTTGGTCTCTTTCATCATTCTTTTACATGAGAATTGCTAGAGACTAGCAATGAGTAAGTTGGGGGGTGTGATGAGTGCGCGAAAGTGTACTCTAAATATCCTAATATTTAATTAAACTACAAATAATGACAATAGAAATAATTGGATTTCACTTATTTTATTAAATTGGATTTCTATTTACATTGAGATATTTTTAAGCATTATTTGTCTTTTTTATGTTTATTCTTTATTTTCTTTATTTTATCTTTTTTATTGGCGTTTAAAGGAGTGAAAAAAAAATCACATGGGTCAACGGTATTACTCTCAAGAAAGCCACCACACGTTGCATGGTTTTAATTTCACAAGCCACAAGACTTGTGCCTAGGTTTACTCATCAATTTGGCTGGCCCACAATCCAAGCACATGGCAACATCACTTTGAGGAACGCACAGCAGCATTAATTCATACATGGGCCTTCAAAGCTTTGACCCACTCTTTTGATACTCACCTGGACGTGGCCCACCACTCTTTTGACACACAAGCCTTGTTCTTCGTGTCATCACCGGTATTTGCATGCCAACCCAACTTCAATTCAAATAACAACACGACATTTACCGGAGACCTAGGGGCAGTAGGTCATAGTAACGCATATATATATTTGGATTTCACCTAGCGCCGGGAAAAAGGAAGGTTGGAGACGAACGCAGACGCAGACGTACACGGACGAACGGAAATAAGAAGGATGACCACCGTTTGGATTATTTTCTTTTTGAGATTTTTGTTGTCTATTATATTCATGGATAACTAAATTCTCATGTGGGGTTAGGGATGAACTTGCACACTAGATGGTATTTTTAATTTATTTTTAATTCATGTATTTGGATTTTAATTTATTAAAACTCTTTGTTTTATCATTCTCAATATATTATTGATGTTTTCGTTTCCGAATAATTTTAGAGTTTATTCCGTTTATAGATTCAGTCATGCTTTTTCTATTGAATGGATTTGTTCTTTAATTATTGTTGGATTCATTGATTATTTATATTGATTTAATGCTCTGCTGCAATATCGCTCCCCAGGTATGTTGTCGTTGTTGGATTTTCTTAATGTGAATAACAATTTGTGTGATTTAAAGTGATGAATGATTTTTCAAAGAATTATATTTAATTTAATTTTTGTTTTATAATTTTATATCTTCCGATTGAGAATTATGGAATTGAATTCTTAATTGAGTTATCAGTGAATTGAAAATAATTAAAATACCGGATATGTGCAAAGGATTCCCGACACTCTACTATTCGTCAACTTTGATTACTTTTTTCGTTAATTCTTTAGTTTAATTTTAATTTTAATTTTAAATCAATTTTTCTTTCCTCATTAATCATTTAATTTTTTAGTTTATTTGCTATTTTACTATTCTTTTAATTCTTTCCCTGTAAAATCAACACCCCAAAACTGAACTACAATTACTACATTATTCTTTAGGCGTTATCAGCAACCAAACAGGGTGTGAGTAAAAGATGTAAGCTCTTATTGCATACTGAGGAAAATGTGCCTCATTTGTGGAGTTTTATGGACGTAATATCTTATTTCTTGATTTGGTACTTAGTTGATTTAATGTGTTTGCACTTCACCTACTCAAAACCTTACTTTGCTCTTATTGTATTTGGGCAATATGTTTTAGGGGACACATAGCCCATAAAATGGGCAATGAGGCTGAGAGTGGCTCTGTATTTGGCACAAGATTTGGATTATTATAGCAGTAAAGGCAATACACTGTACAATGATTTTAATGCATACAGAGTTTTAGCTTTATTTGATAAGGTACTTGTGGCTATTGCCATTCTTTTGGTTTCCTAATCTTTTTCAAGGTGTACTTATTTTCAGACTTCACTCTTTATAATGAGTCTCTACTTAATAGGATGGTCATCCCAGGCAATGGAAAGCTTTGGTCTTATGAAGAATAGTCGAGATGGCATAAGCTATAGTACAAACTGAACCTTCACTCTTTCAGAATACTTGAGAATAGGTATGACTTGTGGTTTTACTAAGGGTATTCATGCATGCCTTTGTATATTTTTATAACTAAGTATATTCAATATTATTTCTGTTTGCAGGAAGAGTGACAACAGAAAGTGTAGTTTACCATCCTATCGTGTTAGATGTAGTTGGAAATAGTAGGAATTTTTTTCTTTTTTTTGGGTGAAAGCCATTAATATATAAGAGCAATATACCATCAACTTTGGGTGTAAATGTTGATCACCATATCGGTTATCAAGCTGTGGAGCATGGGTTCCTTAGTTTTGTGTTCCTCTATATTTCACTTTTTATATCTTTCTTAAGAGTTAGAGTTGTTGATAGATTGGTGTCAATTTGGTAGAAATGAAAGATAATTTTTAGTCATTGCATCTCATTAGAAGAAAATATCTTTGAAATTTATGCTTTTACTATCCACCCAATTTGCATGATTTAGTTTGTAAAATTTCTAAAGTTATTGCTTGAATTAGTAGCTTTGGCAACTTGAATGAATTATATTATCCTTATTTACTTTAGTTTTTTTCTTGTACACTAGATATGTATATTTTTTAATAATTTATTTTATAGTAATATAGGACAACGTGCCTCGCACGTTGCACCACTGCTAGTATATATATATATAAATTTTTAATTATTATTCTTAAACTAATTTAATTTTTCTAACTTATTATCTATATACCAAACATTTGGTAGAAGAAAAAAATAAAAATAAAAATAAATATAGTGTGTACTGTGAAAGATTCTTAATCGAATTTTCTTTAAGTAGTGGGTGCCTGGAGTTTAATGAATGAAGAATAGAAAATTATTGGTGTCTGACTGCTTCATAAACAGTTAAAAATTTTGTCTTGAGTTCCACAGTTGCAGTTAATGTTTGGTGCTTCCATCCCGCATCTCTATATGTGATGGACACTTGGCCGTTGGAGCATTGAACAATATTCATATCTACAAGTATGATACATAAAAAGTTTAGTTGCTACTTTAGCAGGCAAGATATCATCCACAAATAAATAGATGAGAAGTTCATAAATTATGCTTATAACCAAGATTCCAAGACTGTAATGTCTAGAATTTGAGACAGGGAACATATAAAATGAGCCTTGAATACAAATAAGTCCTAAATAACAAAAGAGATAAACATATAAAATAAATCTTATAGTATTTATTATTATCTTTATAAATATATTAGGCATCATTAAATAGTAATAGATGTTATAAGATACACTTCATGTGCACATGATAAAGTACTTTTCTAGGAAGGTGGAGGAGGACATTAGGCAAAATAAATATGTTAGGTGCAATACCTTAATAAACAAGACTATCTTGCTTTGTGTGAAGACAAGTGAAAAAGTATGACAAACAGTATCCTGAACTTTATGACAAAGTCTGACACGATAGTGAAATCACATATGAATGACTCGAGCACGAATTTAAAAGCCAAATATTGAGATTTGAATAGGCAAGTCCCACTTAACTTTTTGACGAGATGAAATGTGTGTTTTTTACTATTTAGATAATGTTCATGTCATAAATTATTAGGATAAATTTAAAAATTTATAGATGAAATAGAGATAAAATATTGTCGATTGGTTGCACAAAGCCATTCTATTGTACAAACCTAGATGAGATAGTTTTATCTCATTTGGATAACCAAACAGAGAGTTACCTTGTCATGACAAAAGCAGTTACGTGGCCTGTCACTATATTCATCCATAACAGCCACAAATATTTTCGTGATGAAACATGAGCAAGGGTGGTCAATGGAAAAGACCCTTAAAAACAAAACTTGTTGATGTCGTGTTTCATAATCTGGGCAACTCAATAGTTCCTCTCACAAACATGCAAGATTCACTGAGACGAGGGCTCGTGTGACGAGGGACACCTTCGATGCCTAAGTTAAAATAATCTTTTTGTGTGAAGAGTGTTAGGAGAAAATGTTCAAATCCTGCTACCTGAACCTAGGACATGCTTATATACCTATTCGCGACGGTCCCAGCCCACTGCTAGTAGATTGTGCAAGGGTGTACTGAGTGCTGTACTGGTGGCAATGTCCTTTCTGTCATGTCAATCGTTGCCTTGTCGTATCATACGTGGATCGCTCTTTGTTTTCTCATTTGTTCCTTGTTGCAAATAAGGGGATGTGTGCATAGTGCATACCATTGTGGTTACATGAGTGATGATGGACGTTAGACTTTGACCTTATGAGGTGATGTGTATGTTCCTTGTTTCTCATTTTTTTCCTTCTTCTGGCCATTTAACATGGAGTGCTTGTTGTTCGGTAGTATGGGTTGTGGCTCGAGTAGGTGACGTGACTAGTCACCATATCCAATGGGCCTTCTCATATCCGATTCAGCCTTCCTTCCTTTGTTACTTTTGCGCTGGACTATCCATGGGATGGCTTGGGCCCCGAGAGGAATCGACCCTATGTGGCCAATGTGGGAAATGAACTTCCCTCTCAAAACCATCACAATTTAAATGGTAACCATGATGTTTTGATTGTTGTTATCAATTTAGAATAAGTACCTACATTTGAAATAAGGATTCAATGATAGATTAACAACTTATGGTATACTATAAAATTGAATTGGTTTGTTATACTCATTGTCCAAAACTCTGTGAATAAAATGATGGGATGGGATCCCTAAGGAATCCCAATCCATAATTGGTACCATGCCAATTTGCAATAAAATGGTGCCTCAATACCCAACCATGGCTCCATGAGAGTTTGTAGATCTAACAAGCAATCTTTGCACATACCTGACAGCTACTATTATTGGCAGTAAACATAACATGATCACCACCATATCTGTATCTACTTTCATTTGGAAACTACTGAAGTACAGACATCTTCCAGGTAACCTATCACATCATCGCCAAGCAAAGGATATAAATATATATATATTATGATCGCCACAATATATGTATTGACTTTCATATGAAACTACTTCTGAGTACATACATTTTTTAGGAAACATACAACTTCACCAAGCAAAGGAAGGAGATCAAGAACCAGATCCTTGTGACTCAAATCCACAAGCAAAATATTCATAGAACACTGATTTGGTGAGGTTTCTAAAGAACCCAAGCAGTACCCTCCAGACTTCAATCACATGTTCAAGCTCAAACTTTTCCTGCAGTTAAACATGACTCTTTTCAAGGAGCCACTAATCATTGAGGTTGAATTGGGATTAATGGCATACAACACATGGGTAGAATAAGAGATATGGCAATTGGCAATAAAACCAGCGATGCTAGACACCACCCTCTATAATGAAAGTTCCTTAGCATCATCCAAAAAGTGCTTCAGACGTTTGACCATTACTATCCATATATTTAAGCAGTTGGGAACCAACACAGTCATACAATAAACTGAGAGTCACAAGAAAATATTTTAGAGGATCAAATGCAGACAATAGAAGACGTTTAAAATAATTTTGCATTCCCTTTAAAATGAACTCTGTTTGGGAAGTCTTCATAGTTAATTGAAACACCAAGCAAAAGTAGACCACAACTAAAAAACTATTAGTGAAGCCATATTCACATCAGTGATAGAGCAGATAGTCTGAACTTTTGAAAGATTGATAACTGCTTGCAGGTTGTCATGTGCTTGAGGTCGTCATGTGCTTGAGGTCCAATGAGACCTTGTCAAGAGGGGGGATACTAATATAGCAGGTCCCAACTCCTATGGATCAGCTTCTATAAACCTGAGGGAAACATGATTTAAGTCAATACTATTGACACCTTCTGAACTTAGATTTTGATATATCTTTTATATATATATAAAAAAAGCTTAATATTATGCCCAACACATCCTAATATCATTACGTTAGTGGATACTCTTTCTCAACTCCAAGCAAATGTGTTAAACTTTCATTTTCATGGGTGACAGATATGATTGACACTTGATTGATGATAATAGAAATCATCTTTAAATGAAAGTCAGAACTGAAAAAATATTCCATGGCAAACTAGAAAATAAAGGAACTACCAAATTATATAAAATAACGACGTTTGAAGTTTAAAAAGGGGAACTTTTCAAAAATTTAATCCAAAAGGTTACCATGGTCCATGTATATGGAGGAATGAAATCCAAAATGAATATTTCATGTGTTACTACTTTTGCTTCTTTTTCTTTCTATGAATTGCCATGGGGACTTGAGCATAGCCCCAGACCTACGCTTGAATTGTTTGAACATTCAAACCCTGGTTCAGCAACTCTTACATCCGAGCAATCTTTGCTTCATATCCTCGACAACTACCTGCTTAACAAAGAATGAAGTGCATTCAAATTCTTATGTTGCAGAACAAGGCATATGAAATGTTGAAACGATTATAGGCAAATGTTAAGCTTGACACCAGTGTCTTTCAAACTAGCATCGAAGTTAGACTGAAAAAACTTTTCTCATGCTTCTATTTTGGACTCACTACGTAAAATGAGGTAGTCATAGGTGAACACACAAGACGAGTCGATTTCTTGACTTTTTCGAAAACATTTCTTACATTTCAAATGCAGTGACCAGTCTAGTTTGCCTCACAAAAAAGATTTCCATGATATATTCGGTTTGAAACGACAGATAGTCATTGTAAAGAAAAAAATCCCACCCGATTTGGCTTCGAAAAATGAGAAGTTACTCCCAAATTCTAACAAGCACCAATGAAGATCTATAATAACTAATAAGCAAAACTAATTTTGTAATGGTTCTTAAGTACTAAAATTGGAGGAGAAGCTAGAAAGATGTTTTTATGGAAATTCTTCACATCATGATTTTATCTTTTTTCTCTAAAGAATATTATTTATCAATTCCATGAACAAGAATGTGGAGGAAATATACAATGTCACTAATAGATTTAAATAACCACACCACGTTAGTATGTTCAAAGTCTTTCATAATTAAGATGGATTTTACTTTACCATTACTACTTCATTACACAAATATATGAGGAACAACATAAGCATGCTAGTACCATTAAGAGAACAAGTGCGGGTTGTAAACTTAAATCCTGTTTGGATAGTAAGATGAGATGAAATGATTTTAGATAAAAATTGAAATAAAATAAAATATTGTTAGATTTCTTTTAATATTATTATTGTTTTGAGATTTGAACAAATTGAACTGTTTAATATATTTTGTATAGAAATTAAATTTGTATTGGTGAGATGAAATTAGATGCAGACGGGGTCTTAATCTTCAGCAAATACCTTTTTGACATGTCCCGATGCCTCTTGTCAAAGCAGAGAATGTAAAAATTTAATTTGCTGAAATAGAAATCTTCAACTATCATGAAAATTGCATAATCATCTTTTATACAGAAATAAATATTCCATAAAACATACCAGAATAAGCTATAATGAAATCTCATTCTTAAAGAAAGCTTGTAGAAATTATTTATCTCACTTAACTCATTTTCTTTGCTTCACTAGAACGTATGAAAAATCTAACAAATTGAAATATGGTTTAGAGAGGACAAATCATACGTACAAAACTAAAAAGTTATCCTACTCCTCGTAAAAGTAGACAAGTAGGAAAATAACTTCCCCTATTATCTCTCACCAATTAAGTAATCGTGCATCTCTTTCTAAAGTCAATAACCACCTTATATTAAGTTCAAATAATGTCCATATTGCCCTTTCATGTGGGATATATTTTAACATTCTCCCACTTGGCTTATATAAATGACACTTATTTGGATTGACAAGGTAAACCTAATATGCGCATAACATTAGCTTATTCACACTATAGTGAGATTACAATAATATCATAATTAAATAACTTACCAGCAGAGTTGGCTCAATAAGTTAGGGGGTCTAAGGCTAAATTTTGATTGAGACTTTTTTTAAAAAAAGTTAAAAAAAATATTTTATTTTTATTTTTACATTAAATTTTTATTTAAAAATAATTATTCTCATTTGTCAAGTAAATTACTACTTAAGATTTTATACTAGCTTTTCAACCAATATTTTTAATTAATAACGTCATATATATGTAATATCTACTTGATATTTTTTATGTTCTCTTATTGAGTTAATTATTTTTTTTAATTATTTTTTTTTTAAATAATTCTACTTTAGATTATTTTTAGGGGCCTTCTTCCATTTGGGACCTTAGGCAATTGCCTAAATGGTCTAATGGAAGAGCCGGCCATGCTTACCAGCATGAGTCATGGCGGTATATATCAATAAAGCGACAACTTCCCTTCCATGCATTACAATGCTAGCAAATCACTTAATTATAATACATAATAGGAAGTAACTGTAATGTCTCTATAATGTCTTTGTCAAAGATAATTCATGTCATCAATAATCCATCTTTATAATTACGTAATTTATGGTAACTATAGGGAAGTAATCAGTCCGGTTCGGTCTAGTTTTGAACAAAATTAATAACCGATTGTCTCCCAAAACCGATAGTACCGATTTTATCAGTTCGGTCTAATTTTCTGGTTTTAATAAAATGTCAATTTATAAAAACCAATTTGTTTTTTTTTTAAAAAAACTGGTTTGAAAATTCTGTTTTATTAAAAAGATTGTAATCCATTACAAAAATCTGTTTTAGTAAAAAAAAAATCTATTATATAAAAAAAACTACATTAAAAAAATGCTATAAAATAAAAACTGCTCTATAAAAAAATCTGTTTTAGCAAAATTTGTTGTAAAAAAATAAATCTACAATAAAAAATTGCTTAAAAAAATTGTTCTATAAAAAATCTACATTATCTCATATATAATTATAATTTATATTATTATATATAGGATAAAACATATTATATAATAATACTAAAAAAATAAAATATAGAACAAATAAATAGAATCGGTCCGATTCGGTCCGGTTTTAAAATGGATGAAACCTGAACCGGACCGATATTATTCGAATTTTCAATTTATGAAACCGGTACCGGACCAGAATGATTCAAAACCGGCATTTTCGGTCCAATCCGATTCAGTTTGGGTCGGTTCTCCGATTTTTCGGTTTAAATTTAAACCCCTAGGTAAGCAAGAAAAAATGTCAGAAACACAATTAGTGATATCTCTATAGATGTTATAAAACAAAAACATTAAGATCCACAAACATGCCTCAGAGATTGCAACAAAGACCCTTGTGATTAACATGTTCCTTAAATGTCTTAGGTGCTAACCCTTTAGTCAAATTATCTACAATCATGAGCTCAGTCTTAATATGTTTTATAAACACTGTTTCTTTCTGAACTTCCTCCTTAACGACCAAATATTTGAGCTCCATGTGCTTAGCGTCATTAGAATATTTGTCGTTTTTGGAGAAAAAACTACTGCGAAATTATCACAAATACATTCTCAGCAGCCTAGCAATGCCATCGATGATTCCAAGTCTCGAGATAAAATTTCGCAACCATAAAGCATGAATTGTGGTCTCAAAGCATGCCACAAATTCAACTTCCATAGTAGATGCTGCTATGATAGTTTGTTTCACACTTTTCCATGATATTGCTCCTCCAGCTAATAGAAACATGTAACCAAAAGTTAACTTCCGACTATCAACACAACCAGCAAAATCCGAGTCGGAGTAGCCAACCACCTTCAACTTATCAGACCTTCGATACGTGAGCATATGGTGTCTTGTTCCCTTTAGGTATATTAAAACTTTCTTTGTAGCTTTTCAATGCTCCATTCCGGAATTATTTTGGTATCTCTCGAGCATTCCAACTACAAATTTAATTCCGGTCTTGTACAAGTTTGAGCATACATCAAACTTTCAACAACAGATGCATAAGGAATATTTTCCATCATTTTCTTTCTGTGGACAATCATTTTCACTGAACTTGTCTCCTTTATAAATAGGAGTTGGAGTGGCCGCACATTCAACCATATGAAATATTTCAAGAACTTTAACGATATATTCCTTCTGAGACAACCCCAACAATCCACGTGATCTATCACGAAATATTTCAATTCCTATCACGTAAGTTGCCTCATCCACATCTTTTATTTCAAAACTCATAGAAGAAATCTCTTGTTTTCATTCAATAAATCAAGATCATCACTGGCAAGCAATATATCGTCAACATACAGAATCAAGCAAATAAATTTGCTCCCACTGACCTTTAGTTATATACACCGATCAACGATAGTTTTCTTAAATCCAAAGGACGTGATGGTATCATTAAACTTAAGATACCATTGTCTGGAAGCTTATTTGAGTCCATAAATTGACTTCTTTAGTTTGCATACCATATGCTCAATTCCTTTAATCAAGAAACATTTAGGTTGATCCATATAAACCTATTTGTCTAAATTCCCTTTTAGAAAAGCAATTTTCACATCCATTTGGTGCAACTCCAAATCGAAATGAGCCACCAGAGCCATTATGATCCTAAGAGAGTCCTTATTCGATATAGGAGAGAACATCTCTTTGTAATCAACACCTCCCTTTTGAGTGAAACCTTTTTCAACAAGCCTAACTTTATGTCATTCAATATTACCATTGCAATCGCGTTTGGTTTTAAAGATCCACTTACACCCGATTGTCTTAAAGCCTTCAGACAAATCAATAATGTCACAAACTTCATTTTGTTCTATTGATTTCAACTCATCATTTATAGCTTTGATCCAACTTTCATAGTCACTACTTTCAATGGCTTGTGAAAATGAAATCGGATATTTACTTGTCCCTAAATCATAATTAGATTCTTGCAAATATACCAAATAATCATCTGAAATAGCTAATCTCCTTTCTATTTGAGATCTCCTTAATGCTATTCCTTGTGATTATTCTGCAACTAGTTCATTGGTGACATTCTCATTATAGGGTGATTGATCACTAGATTGTTGTTCATTGTTATCATATCGTTCGACAACTGGAGAAACAACAATTCTCGTTGTGGTTACGGGTATCGGGATAGGCACCCGAACTTCTTCGATGACCACATTACATGATACATCACTCCCACAAAGTTCACAATTTTCAAGGAATCCGGCATTTTCGATTTCCACAATTCTCATACTATGGTTAGGGCAGTAAAATCTATATCCTTTAGACTTCTCTAGGTAACCAATAAAGTACCCGCTTACAGTTCTAGAATTCGACTTCTTTTCATGTAGATTATAGATCCTAGCCTCTGCTAGACAACCGCAAATATGAAAGTGTCTTAAACTCGGTTTCCTTCCTATCCACAATTTAAAATGAGTCTTTTGAATTGCCTTACTAGGAACCCGGTTAAGCAAATAAATGGCTATCTTAAGGGCCTCCATCCACAATGAAATGGGTATTGAGGAGTTACTTAACATACTCCTAAACATTTCCATAAGAGTACGATTACGCCTTTTAGCCACGCCTTTTAACCACACCATTCTGCTGAAACGTATCAGGCATTGTGTATTGTGCACAAATATATGCTATTCTAGGAATTTAGCAAACGGTCTTGAACATTGTCTTATTCCATCATACCTTCTGTAATACTCTCAATTCTATCTGATTGAATGATTTTCATATTTCTATCTAATTGTCGCTCAATTACAGCAATATATGCTTTTAAAGCATTTATTGCTGGAGACTTTTCATGCAACAAATAAACATAATCATAATGTGAAAAATCATCGATGAAAGTAATAAAGTACTTTTCTCCACCAAAAGACGGTGAGTTGAAAGGTCCACAAATATCAGTATGGACAATCTCCAAAAGTTTTCCATTTCTTGTGGCATCTTTCTTTGTATATTAGGTTTGCTTTCCTTTAATACAATCTACACATACATTGAAATCAATAAAATTAAGATTTGAAAGAATTCTATCTTTTACGAATTCCATCTTTTACCAATCTCTCAATTCTTTCTTTCGATATATGATCTAATTTTTTATGCCACAAGAAAGAAGAACTTTTATTAACTCTGTTACGTTTAGTTCCAACATCATGATGCCGGGTGAGGAGTATTTTAGCAAAAATTGTGTTAAGATTAAATCTATATAACCCCTCTGATAAAACACTAGAACCAATAAATTAGTCATTTCTCAACAAACAAAAATCCTTATATTTAAAATACAAAGCATAACCATCATAATCAAGTCTTGACATGGAAATTAAATTTCTACAAATAGTAGGAACATAAAAAGTATCAAATAGGTCCACACAGTGTCCTGACTCTAAAAACAAACGTAAAGTTCCAATACCAACAACTAGTAGTTGAGTTTCATTTCCCAAGACTATAAAATGCTCATTTTCCTTTACGTTCTGGATCGGAGGGTATCCCTGCATCGAATTTGAAACATGAAGAGTAGAACCAGAGTCAATCCACCATGTATTAAAAGGAACTTGTGTCAAATTTGATTCGAAACATACATAAGTCAATAGCTTACCCTTCTTCTCAAACCAAGTTCTACGTTTCGGACAATTTTTCTGTAAATGCCCATAGCCATGACAGAAATAGCATTTCGGTCCATTATGTTCCTTCTTGTGGGCCCTATTGACATGAGAAGGTCTCGCAACCTTCAATGGATCATTTTTGAAACTCTTCTTCGACTTCTTTCCTTTGAATCCAACTCCATGATTCAAAACATTAACTGAATGTTGTCCTTGCTGCCTAAGCCTTGCCTCTTCTTGAATTAACATACTCGCTAATTCATTCACATTTCACTTTTCCTTAATAGTGTTATAATGAATCTGAAATGACCCATTCTGAGTAGGCAAGAAATCCAGAATGAATTGAACAAGGAAACTTTCATCAACATTCATATCCAGATATTTGAGTCTGGCAACTAGATTGGTCATTTCAAGGACATGTTCATTCATTCCATAGCTACCATCAAATTTCATAGTGGTAAGTTCAACTAGGGGTGAACAAACTAGCCGTTTCTGATACCCTCTTGTTATTCCGACTTGACTCGAACCGAAAAATCCGAACTGATAAGCTTGAAAGTGAAAATACTCCTTCCGATACCAATACCGACTGGTTAATGGGTAATATCCATAAGCCGATTTAGGCAAACCTTTTTCTCTCTCACCGATTGATCTTTCTCAGTGAAATCACGACCTCTTCAATCTCAAATAGCTGTGGGCTTTTGAGTTTGGCAAAGATTTTATTCTCTTCATGGATGTAATTATCGTCCAGGATTTCAATTTGTGAAGAAGAAGACGACATTTTTTCCACAAGCTATGCGTTTTCGACTTCTGATTGGTCTGCTAAGTACGAAGATGTTGACGTGTTTTTAAAATTGTACTATATTTTCCCTTTTTAACGTTGCTATTTATCTCTACGTGTTTTTTACGTTTTTATTGTTTGCTTTATTTTCACTTTTGAAAATATACTTTTTTGATTCACGTATTAATAATAATAAAGCCCCCTATGAAATAATAATAATAATAATAATAAAGAAAGAACTTTACCCCATTAAAAAGAAAAAATAAAGAAAGAAAGAACCAACCTTATCCCATCGTTTTGTGTAAAAATGACTAGTCTCTATCTATCTCATAACTTTTCTACCTCAAATCAATTGTTTAAAGGTTTGACATTCTATTGCATAAAATTAGGGTTGTAAAAAAAAAATCGAAAAATTGGTAAATTGCTCGAAACCGGTCCAAATCGGACCAGTTAGACCGCGCTTGAACCAATTCGGTCCAAAACCGATTTTTAAAAACACAAAACTGGTAAAATCTGGTCCGATTCCGGTTTCTTTCATTTTAAAATCGGATCAGTCCTAGTAATTATATATTTTAAATTATTTTTTTAATATTATATATAATATGTTTTTGTAGTTTATATATAATACATAATAACACAATCATATATAAATAATATTATAATATTTATAAAATAAAAGTTTAATTTTAAACATGAAATTAAAGCAGTTTTTTATATAACAATTTTTCTTATATAACATTTTTTTTTAAATTTTATAACAGTTTTTATATTACATATTTTTTTATATAACAGTTTCGTATTAGTCTAACAGATTTTTGTAATAAAAAAAATTAAATCATATTTTTTATTTAAAAATATATATTTATTTTTAAAAATCTACAATTTATTAGAACCGAAAAACCAAATCAAAACTGGACCTAAATCAATAAAATCGGTACAACAGGTTTTGGAGGATAATCAAGATGTAATCAATTTTACATTTTACAAAATCGATGATACCGGTTTTGTTCTATATTTTGGTAAAAACCGGACCAAATCGGACCCGTTACACTCCTACATAAAACAAACTTCTAGAACTCCAATTTAAAAAAAAAAGAAAAAAAAAAGAAAAGGGTCAAGAAATGCATGTTTCTTCCGAAATCAACATCGAGTCAATTATCGGTAAACGGCTAATCGGTTGAGTGGAAGTCCTTGGTAATGGGTCGGGTCGGAAATACTACTATCGGCTCGGGTCGAGTAGGGTGAACAACCCTAAGTTCAGCCATTAATTTTTTTCTAAGAGACTTGTTTGCTAAACGAAACCGATCTTCCACAACCTTGAAATATTCCTTTGCATTTTCAATTTGAAGAAGCGTTGACTTAATATTGTTTGCAATACACATTCGCATAAACATGATGTTTAATCTGTTTGACTTTTTCCATGACTTAAACAAAGCTTGCTACTCCGAACTGCTTGTTTCAGTAATAGCAGCCAGTTTGTTAATTCGCAGTGCTAAGTCAAGATCTAGAATGCCAAGGTGAAACTGGACATGTTCCTTCCAGTCAGAGAAATTAGTTCCACTAAAGATCAAAATAGATGAAGCTAACGAATGGAGCAAAACAGAAACTGACACTGTAATAAAATCATCATAACATTAATGCTTTGATAAAATCACTTCCACTAGAATATTGCGTTCAATTTTTGAATCAATTAATGCAATATACTAATATTCAAATTTAATGATAATTTTCACTCATCTAGACATAATTGATAACCCTTCAAAGTTTGATTGGTTTGTCACCTTTGGGCATCCATTCCAATCTCACTAACATTCTATCAATTATCCTAATTAATTTAATGACTACTTGAAAGTTGGTGCACCTTTGGGTCAAACCATAATAATCAAATAATCATTTCATAATAATTTTGTAAAGTCATAATTCAATTCAATATTTATAACTTTTTTCAGCAAGATCACTTTGGTGACAACATGCTAACTATAATATAAATATTGATTGATAAATAACCAAGCATAAATCTGTTCAGGTTCAAAATAAATAAATAATACCCCAGAATGAAAACATTATCATAAAAGAGAGTAGCTCAATTGGTAAGTCATACATTGTTTTGAACACTATGTTTTGAGTTCAAACCTTATATTAACTTTCTCTTTTAATTTTCTTAATTACATGCAAAATTCAGCCCAAGCATAAATACAATTATTAACCCAATACAAGTGAGCCCATAACATAGCAATCATTATTATCATAAAACATCAATATGGCCCGAATGGAATCAAACAAAAACTCACATAAAACAATTATTTAAAGGAATAGTGAGTCCACTAAATCAAGAAATGTGGTCATTACTAATTTACTATGATAAGACATAAAAGTGGCCCCGTATCAAACAATAATCATTGGCCTAAAATAGATAGTAAGTCCAATAAAACAACAAAGAGAACTTTATTCGGCCACAAATTAGATTTCAATTGGCCGATGGGTTTCATATCTTTATATTTATATATATAATGTGACTATCTAACGAAAAAGTCTTGTTTTAACAATTCTATTTAACAGAATTTTGTTAGTTTAACGGATCCATTAACATTTTATTAGTTTTTTTTTTTAAAATCCTGCAATATTAATGTTATAACGGAATTGAAGTTCAAATTAAAGTCTATTAAATATTGAGATATTAAATAATTTGAAGACCATTAAATCCATTAACCGAATAATTTTCCTGACAATAAATTTAATTGCACCGTTTCAACTTTCCATTTAAACACACCCACAAATTAATAAAAATTTATTAAATCTAAATTTATACAATTTAACTTCTATTCATGACATGCAAGAATAATCAAAAGTCAATTATGTTTTTTAATAAAGGGCAATAAAATTGAAAATATATTAATTATTAACATATTCACATAATTATTAATCAAAATTTATTTCTTAATAAAAACAATATTAATTATTAAAAATATTCACATAATTAAACTAATCAAACGTGTTTTGCACGTTACTTTTATCTAGTAATATTATAATGCATGCAACAAATCCAGAATCAACCCACACGAAATCAAGCCAATAACGTGAAATTAATCCCATCATAAATAAAAACAAACAGTGAAATTCCAATAAATTCACCAATACGAGATTTCATGAAATTCAATTAAATCCGGCGAAATAACAGTGAGATATAAATTTGTGTTCCGAACATCATAGAACACAAACATTGCACAAAAATTAAAAGAAAAAGCATGATAGTTTCAACCATGCTTTGATACCACATGTAAAAATTTAATTTACTGAAATAGAAATTTTCAACTATCATGAAAATTACATAATTATCTTTTATGCGAAAATAAATATTCCATAAAATATACCAGAATCAGCCATAATGAAATCTTCTTCTTGAAGAAAACTTATAGAAATTATTTCTCTCACTTAATCATTTTTTTTTTGTTTCACCAGAACGTATGGAAAAATCTGATAAAATGAAATGCGGGTAAAGAGATAATAATTCTTACGTACAAAATGAAATAGTATTCCTACTCCCCATAAAAGTAGGCAGATAGGAAAATAATTTCCTCTATTATCTCTCACTAGTTAAGTAACCGTGCATCTCTTTCCAAAGCCAATAACCATATAATTTCATTAAGTTTAAATAATGTTCATATTGCCCTTTCATGTGAGACATATTTTAACAGAGAAGTCTTCTATATATTAGATGAGCCCATATATGTGACAAGTCCCTCATCCTATCACTTAGTTTTTTATTTTTTATTTTCAGGTCTTATCCAATCACTTAATTTACCTGCTAACTTCATCACAGCATATCATAATGATAATATATAGCATCAAAAGGGTAGGTCAGAGGGGCATATTAACAAGCACATTAATTCGTTCTTGGTTAATACAATATGCCAAGATTAGCAATGATATATATGAAGACAAACTTGATTTTCCAAAAATGTTAAATAAGACAAAACATTCGATGCTTTCATGTGCAACGTACCACTTCATTCAAGTTTGATACTGAAATTTAGTCCCTGAATCGGACACTTTCTGTAAAACACACACACACACACACACACACACACACACATATATATATATATATACTTGTTTGTTGCCAAGTTGGTTAGCTAATATGCATAGAGTTACTCACAAGCAGCATGACTTAAATTAGTGGAAGACCATGAAATGCCTACAGACTTTCTCTACCATTGCTAGAACAAAGGTTGGTCAACTGATATCCTAGATGGAATTGCTTATTTTAAACAATGAAACGACATAAAATAAAATTGGCTCACATATCTGGGAACGTGAAAGGTTCAAGAGAATTGTTGATTAGGAATCATACCAATAGGATTGTCAAGGGCATGAACAAGTGCCTGCAACAGAGAATTGTGGTCGGCATCTAAAAATGGAGCATCGAACTGTTCGATAGATATATGTCACACTCCTAAATTACAAACTAAATATAATTAGAAAGCGAACAAGTCAACATCCATGAAATACACAGAATATGGCAACTTCGGAAAGCTATTATTATTTTTGCGAATGTGATATTTACTATCATTTTTGTAATTATAACGAGTTTAAGTAACGTCTATTCAACCAAACTGGCATCATCCACTATTGAACAATTATAAGATAGCAGGCTAAGCTCGAATGCTTTAAAATCTTGCCTCTTTGAAGAACAAGAACTTCTCAATATCCGATATGAAGCAATACTGACACTGGAGTCTAGACTGTTCCAAGAATTGTAAGAAGGCGGAGTATGCGCAGCACGTGTTGTCTCTGGAGCCCAAGGACATCGAGGCGCTGATTTTAAACGAGTTGAATGGAGGAATGAACCAGCCATTGCTGCCGGAGAGTAGTAGATGAGGAGGTAGGACCTCCGATGAAACCCTAATCATGACAAAAATCAGTCCAGATTCCGATTTTGGCGCCAAAACCTTTCTGCAACTAGGGAGCGCTGTTGCCAATTGGACGGATTGGCGGGTTTTAGCATCCGACCGACTAAGATGGGCCGAGCTTGCTATTTCTAAAACTCGTTATAGACCTGCAATTAGGTGAGAGATTACATCGGTCTGGACCGAAAAATTTGGCTGAATCGACTATTTTGAACAGAATTGGATGGAGCAAAAATTATATTTGCTTGGTCCCACTCTAAATATTTTAGGTTGGAAAGACATTTGGTCCAGTCCCACTCTACTCTAAGGGCTTTTCACCCTAGATCGGATCAAATGAATAATGCAATACATATTTTTGTTATTTATATATATTATTTATATAATTATAGTTGTATATAATTAACTATATAGTATATATAGATTATATATATTATTTAGTATCAAAGTATTATTAGATTTTTTAATGTATAAATATTAACTATAATATATAGTATTAATATGTATTAATATATTAACATATTATAAGAGTTATAATATAAAAATAATATGTATAAAATGTTATAGCATAAAGACCAAGTCGATCGAACGAACCTAACCAGATTGAAAGGAACTGATTTGGTCCGTTCTATAGAGTATTTGATTCAGTCCAAGTTGGAAAAATCTTGGATTGAATAAGTTTGATCCGATCTATAAAACTTCCTTAAGACCAACCAGACCAAACCGAACTCCTCCTACTTGAAACAGACCATAGCATTGTAGATGCCCTAACGCTGAAGTAGGGTAATGCTCCTATACCCCTAATTTATATCACTATTTTGATCTATTTATGTGGCATTGAGTGCCATGTGACTTATTGAAAAATATATATTTAAAACAAAATGACTTCTGATTTTTTCTATTCTTTTTATATTTGTCTTATATATATATATATATATATTGTTTATCATGTGGCACCACTTTATAATGACACATAATTGAGAAATAATAAGTAATATGAATTAAGTGGTATAGTAGCATTTTCCTTTTTAAGTATGTATTTTTTTCTCCTAATTCTCTCTTATTAGAACGTGTAAGGAATAGGTCTATACCAAGTTTAGACCAAGAATATTTTGAAAAGAGTTTTACTGCTTATTATCCAATACATTACATTATATTTTAATTTTATTTTATTTTTTATTGTTTTATTCTTCATAAATTAATTGAATTCTTTTAATCATAATTCATATACCACATATTTGATAAAAAAAAAATACAAATTATATATAATATGTGGTATTGAAATAATGATTGTATAAGTTTTCATTTTAAAATTTCATCTCAAAGAAAACCTAAGAAAATGGACAAGAAAAAAATCTAATTAAAAGTAATTTCGTACACTAATATGTGTACACATTCAATGTAATTGATCAGAAATTCAAATTTTAAAGTAAAAAATATGGTCAGTCCATAGGAATATATTAGTACGCATATTAATATGCAAAATTGTTTGTATATAGTATTACTCGAATAAAAATATTATGCACTTATTTGCCTCTAAAAGTCTAAAACATAATCAAATATAAAGATGATAAGTGTCAAAACAGATAATTCTAACAATAAACTCTCGTATATAAACGAATATGTAACTTGTAAGTATTCACGTATAATTTATCATTGATTAACCATACTTTTAATATTTTATGATACAAGTAACTTGATCATTGAATGAGACTTCCTTGAAGTTTTGCATGCTTGCCTTTCTTTTCTTTTTTTGTTTTGTTCTTCTTTTTTCGTTTCAATACTTCAATAGCCATAGGTTGCGTTCCTGGTTAAATTTTAACTCGATAACCATTTAAAAAAACAAGGAGAACACATCAACCGCCCTATCATGTTCATTCATGTCGGAAATAATTGCCTTTTTTTTCTTCAACAATGTTGAAAATTGAAACCGTAAACTATAAAAGAATGTTAAGAATCAAGACGTTAAAGTTGATTTGATCAATTAACCACTCTTTTTGGGAAGTCTGTCGAAAACTTTTTAGAAGCATGTCTCTAGCGAGAACATAAATCCCTTTAAAGTACATGTAAAGATTATTTGTCCCACATTAAATTAATATTTAAAAATGTTATACTTTATACTGTATTCTTATTTTATTTTTAATTTTATTATGCTTATATATGGCACATATATCATATAATTACCATTAAAATAAAGATAATTTATATTTGCAGTTATAGATAATAGAATGTACAAATTTCATACACGAGAATTGTTACAAACACATATAATTACACACAAAAAAAATTTCATAAATTGATATACTTTTATGGCATCCGTAAGATCTACCTAATAATAAAATTAATTTTATAATCTGACGTACCACATTAAGTCATATTAATTTATAAATTTAGTTTTGTATAACTATTTTATGATTAAAATGTTTTCTTTTTTCAAAAAGAATACACGTTACTTTTACATTTTAAAATTTTATCTATTATTACTCTAAAAAATAATAGAATAAATAATACTACCGTACTCTTAAATTTATAGCACTTGCTATACCTACTTAACGTAACACTACGTTGTGGTGTCAGTGGCTTATTAAAAAAATTTTAAAAAAATATATTCAAAACAAAATTACTCTCGAAAACACAAAAATGTGAAGATCAAAATCTTAGATTCTTTCTATCCGGAAGAAGACACGTGACACCACGATCAAGATGGCATAGTGGATGATATAAATTAAAAGGTAATAGCATTTTCTTCTTCTATTTATGTTATTGAATTTAACAAAAACAATAATAAAGAATTTAAGCTTTTTTTTTTCGAAAAACAAATTTAAGGTAATATTAAATGTTCATATGAGGCAACTATTCGAAAATTCTACACAAATAGGCAATAGGGTTTTACAAATAAGTTTTTAAAACTCTTGTCCGAATTTAAAACTCATAAGTGAGAGAGCCATATATATTGATTTTATAATTTTTTTTGCTCATTTAATATTATTTAAAATAATTATAATGGTAATAATATGTGGTAAAGTTTCCTTTTTTATGTCTATTTTTCTTCTATTTAAAATCCTCAAATGTAGCCAAGAGCGTAAATGAAAGTTGGTCCAAATATTCTACATGTGTTATAAATTTAAAATAAAAATTATTATTGCAAGAGAAAATATTTTGAATTATTATTTCTCAAGAATTGAATTTTCTCTCTTCCTTTCTCTCCTATTTCTTTCTTTCTTTTTCTTCTTCTGCTTCGTTATACATCTCAACTGACAGAAAAACACCACTATATATAGGGGTGCGATGAGCATTCAATAATTAAAAAGGGGGACATGTTTGCATAAAATCCGGCGAGGTGGGGGGCATACCGCCCCCCATTATTGACTTTCATAATACTCATATTTGAATGATCATCTATAAAAAATTTGTCTTGTTAAAATTTTGCAAGGAAAAATTCAGTGGGAAAAAAAATCAATGGGGAAGGAAAAAGAGTACAGTATTCTTATGTACCGCCAATTGCTTTAAGATTGTCTCATTAAAACCTTGCAAAGGAAAGCCTAGTGAGACAAAACCTTAGCGAAGGAAAAAGAGAACAATCAGCACAAGTCTTCAAGACATTTACTTCCTATGAAAAATGCATGATGATAGATCTTTAAGTCTTCACATTCCAATAATCTGCACAATTTTCTTGAATGTCGCAATTGATAATGCCTTCTTGAATAATTCTGCCAGATTATTACTTGATCGTATTTTTGATATATTCTCTTTTGATTTGAGTGATACAAATAGTATTATCATATAAAATTGTTGGGCTATCGTTGATTACGAAAGACCATACTTTTTTTAGATATGTTGAGTCATTGATTTCAGCCAAATATACTATTTACTTGTTTCATGAACTGCAATAATATCTAAATGATTTGAAGATGTAGCAGATACAGGCAGCTCCATATCCCCATCCGATATTATCCTTTTTGGCACTTCAGGGCCTTATGGGTTTAAAATACGTTGGACAAGGTAGAGAGAACCTCACATATAAGGCGCTTGACAGACTTAGTAAAAATTTGAGACCTACAGTAATACTTAAACTCTCCCTGATAATATGCGTTAGTGTTTTCAAGTAATAAGCAAACATGATTTCTGCATATATAACAGGTTAAGAATTCAAACATGATTTTCATCTAAATAATATATTAGAGAGAACATGATAATATTCTCATCTAAAATTTTCTTCCCCTTATTCAATGTTATTAGGGAGAATTTGTTTATGTACGGCAGAAAGAATATTGGAAACCATCAATGTATGATAAAAACTGTAAAAACTTGAAATCTAATTTTATCGGTTCGACGGAAATTATACCTCAACCACTCATTGATTCAATTAGTCACTATAAAAGCTGTAAAATTCTAATGTCCCATGTTTGAACCATAAATTTTTTATACCTCAACTACTCATATTTTCTCCTGAGACTATAAAAAACATGATAGTAGTAAAGATATATTTTTCTAGTAAAATTAATCCTAAAATTGTTGCAGCATCAAGAACCCTCAGTGCTCAATATGCTGCCTCTCTTATAACCATGTCTCAGAGGTTACTGGCGAGAACGAGTGAGGTTGATCATCTTAAAAATTAAATATCTGAGTTTCATCAAACGCTTGTAACTAAAAATAGAAAAAATAAAAATTTAAGACAAAAAAATAAGGAGCTGAAGAAATTTGTAGACTGGTATTCTCGTGACCTGAAAACACAAATAGAATAGTTGGAACGAGAGAGAGCTCAACTACAAAGTCAATAACAGCAGCTAACGACATAGGTTCAGCGTTTACAAGAAAATAGGGATAATTGCAATTAATCTCGCTGACTGTTAAAATTATGCATCCAGCATATCTTGTAATTTTGACTAAGTGAGATTTGAAGAGATGATAGTTTACCTTGTTCTTATTTTCATTTCTATAATAATCATCTTTGGCTTCATTTAGTTCACATCAAATCTTCTTCTCATATCTATAATTCATTTGCATTTGCATTCTTATTCTACAAATTATCAATGGCTCATCAGTTTCCTTTCAATATTTCCCACGATCAATATATGAGGTATCATTCACCTCAGTTACAAGTTGTTTCTACATCTTCCGTGGGTGCCATGTTGCAGCAAGCGAATGATTTGGCTAATAAGTCAGATCGTGAAGTCGTATATGAGCTAGTGACCCTTGGAACTCGATACTCCTCATCTATTGTCGGATTTTCCGACCGGTTATAATCCAAAAATCGTGAGATTGAGGAGCTTAACCATAATGTTTTCATACTTTAACGACTCATTCAAGACTCTAACAACAAAGTTGTAAAGTTAAAGTAACAAAATAAAGATTTAAAATCCTTACTTGCCTCTTCATTTCAATTGCATAATCCTTTAGATAAGGATGACATATTACTTTATGAAGAGCAAATGCATTTTAGGGATGAGGCAAGAAGTCTCAAATTTTTGTAACTCATCTAGCATTTGAATAATAAAATCTTTCTTTTTTAAATGCGTTCTTTGAATTTATAACTGTTCTTGTGATCTCTTCAAAAGTAAATTATCAACGTAAATTGCAATAATGACAAATTCAGGTTCTTATAAAAACACATGGGTATATAGGATTATTCTCAAATCATTCTTTCAATAGATACTCATTGATTCAATTATACCACATGTGTTCAGATTGCTTTAACCTAAATAAAGATCTTTGAAATTTTATAAAGTACATACTTCTAAATGTACTTAGATTAGATGCTTCAAGCATTGTATGTCATGATCTAATGATCCTTATAAATATGCAGTGACCACATCCATTAATTACATATCTAATATTTTTATAATTTGAATGTGATTGCATTCATAATGAGAAAATATGTTTTCTCATAACTAATCTCGGGTTTCTGCAGGAAATCTTGTACGATAAATTGTGTTTTGTACCGCACAATTTCATTTTTATCATTACGTTTTCGTATAAATACTCAATTATATCTGACAGGTATTACACCCTTTGGTGTTTGGACAACAGGTCCAAATACACCTCGTTTTACTCGCGAGTTTAATTCAGTTTCAATAGCTACTTTCCATTTTGACCAATCATTTCTACATCGACATTTTTCGACGGTTTTTGACTCACTTTTTTTATTATTTCTGCTAATATCAATGACCATCATATATGAAAATACATTATCGACAACAGTTTTATTTCTATTCAGAATTTCTCCAATATTCATGAAATGTATTGAGATCTTATTATTTTCAGGTACCTGTTCCTCTGCAGGAAAAAATATTTCATGAAACACTTATTCAGGAGGTATTCTTCAGGAGTTATACTTTTTAGAAGTTAAACTGTTCAGGAGTTACCTATTCAGGAGTTATACTCTTCAGAAGTTATACTCTTCAGGAGTTACCTCTTCAGGAGTTATACTCTTTAGGAGTTACCTTTTTAGGAGGTTTATATTTTATACAGAAAGTCTGGATAAATCTTATTTTGTAGGTACGGTCTCTTCAAGAGCACCAATTTATTTTCTTTTTCCTTTTCTCTTTTGCACCAATAGGTCTTCAACACTTCAGGTGTGTCTTAGACTCATCTATTGTTGTTTTAACAATTTGTCCTTCAGGTATTTCAATTATTTGCTTAAACATTAACAGCAATAATATATGATTTTACAATACCTTTAGTGTCAGTAAATACATCCAGTAATTGATTTGCAATACTTTGCAAATAGGTAATCCTTTGAATTTCTAGTTCACATTCATTTGTAAGAGGATCAAATTTAGACAATGTTCTATTATCTCAAGTAATTTCTTATCGTACTTCAGGTACCAATATTTCATTATTTCAAAACACAATGAAGTATTAATAAGCTTATATATAAAAGCTTAATATAAGTGAATCAAGTGTTTAGCCGTACAATAGGTACGTGACCAATGTTCAATCATACCATATCTATAACAAAGATCTTCATATTTCTATGAAAAATTATTATGAGGGTTTTTATCATTTTTTGAATTTGATCACTTATGGTGATACGGTATATAATAATCATTTTTAGTATTGTCACTTATGGGACTAATACTTCTATAATCTTTCTACCACGTCTACGCCATTAGTTCATTTGAAATGATGCACCGTTCGCTTATGAGAATGATGTAAATCCAATATCATTAATAGGACGTAATTGGTGATTTATTAACAAAAACTCATTATTTAGCTCAATCATTTAGAAGACAAGAAAAAAATTCAGAATATTTATTGAACTTTCGCTCTCGATATTACTACTGCAGGAACACATTTGAGGTATGAAAAATAATATATGTATTCTTTTAAAATATCATCATCAGTGACATTCTCACTGCATAGTTTTAATATTGAGCTGATTATAAATAATGCAAAGTTATATTTACTACCACTCTTAAAATCTTGTAACTTCAAGTGCAATAAGTCATAATGATCTTTTGAGATGATAACAGTTTTCTGGTGTTCATATCTCTTTTTTAAAATTCCACAAAGTAAAATGATTTTTCATTGTGAGATACATAGCACGGTCTTGTAGGGACACGTGATTTTTTTTATTGTATTTTCCAAGCTCATTATATCCAAATAGATCTCATCAACGATCATGGATAAATAATTTTTTGTCATAAATATCAATAGTAATAAATTTCAATTTTATAATATTTAATATTTTCTATATATATGAATCACAAAAATAAATACATGTATCTAAGAAATATATTTACATAATTATGAAAATAAAAGTAATATTTTATCAAGTAATATTTAGTAATATTACCTTTTATATTTATCTCGAGGATTACAAATAATATATTGAAAAAATTTACTTAAAATAGAAGACCATTAGTTTCAGTATCGATATAGTTTCGTGCTGATAACGTATTATAAATTTAAAATAAAAACTATTATTGCAAGAAAAAATATTTAAAACTTTTATTTTTCAAGAACTGAATTTCTTTTCTTCCTTTTTCTCATCTTTTAAATTATGAAAGTCAATAATAGGAGCGGTACGCCCCCCACCTCGCCGGATTTTATGCAAAAATGTCCCCCTTTTTAATTATTGAATGCTCATCACACCCCTATATATAAGGGTGTTCTTCTGTCAGTTGAGATGTAGAACGAAGTAGAAGAAGATAAAAAAAAAAGAAAAAAAAAGAAAATTTAGTTCTTAAAAAATAAAACTTTCAAATATTTTCTCTTACAATAATAATTTTTATTTTGAATTTATAACTACATGAACTTATTGGTTTATATTTCTTTGTATGATTTGTTTAAACAATTGAGGAAGAAAACATCTATTCCACTTTTGCCCATGTTCTCTGGGATTTACTTGACGGCAAAATGCCTAGGAAACCTAAACGTGGTTTCTTCTTTAGATTATTTAGAATTTATTTTTTAATATATGAGAAAATTTAGTTGTAAGTAATTTTATGTATTAATATGTATATTTATTTAATGTAATTGATTAAAAAGTTAAATTTAATTTTTGAATATGAAGATAATCAATAAATATGTATTAATATATAAATTAATTCAAAAATATTATTTTTAATTTCGTACGGTATTAGTTGACACGGTTAAAATATATTGTATCGGTCGATTCTCCAATATAAGTTATAGGAGTATTTCATTTGGTCAAAATACTGGCCGTACCGATTAATATTTTAACCTCGTATTACCATTTAATTTTTTTTATTTTATTATTTTTTACTTCAATTCATATTAGACTAATAATATATATATTTTTATATATATTTATTCATATATGGATTATTATTTTGACATATAATTTATATATGTATTTATATATATAATTTTTTTTATATAGATGATTAAGAAATGATACATAAAATAATATTGATATCAAAGTATTTTATTCCAATATCTTGATCTATATACTCAACAATATAATATTCAAATCTTTGTTCACAAACTTACTTATATATAATATTACTCTCCATATATATATATATATATATAAACAAATAATGCCCTTCATCCCTATCCAAATAAAAAAATAATGCCTTTCATCCTATCAAAATAAAATAAAATAATAACAATGCCCTTCACGCGTGCTTATTTTGGCTTTATCCCATTTAATCCAGCATCTTGGCTTCTGAATGCACGTGTTATTTTGCTGCTGGGTCAAGTTGGAAATGTAATAGCAGGAAATATTTGTCCGGTTATTTAGGCCGGTTATTTAGGTGCTTGAACGGGAATTAAGGACACGTATGCAGTTAATCAAGATGGAACAAAAATATCTCTGGACAATGATCTTCTATGTGACGTGGTGTCCTGCTAATTTGTCTGCCACATCAGCTAATCGAGAGAGAGAGAGAGCGCACCATACGACTTTTCTACTTCGTCGTTGTCTCTGATCTTTATCATTTCGTACGTGTTTTGACTTTTGAGCCGCACGATGCGCTGCTATTCAATTATAGATTTATAAATACTATACAATTATTTTAAAAAATAGTAAAATTTATTATTAAAAAAATAAACATTTTTATATAAATTTCATATTTATTTATTTTTAAAATAAATTATATAAAATTTGAAAAATTATTACAAATATTATTTTTCATTAACAAAAATCCATGCGACGAAAGCTTGAAGCTAAACCAATGATACCGCATGATTTGTTATTATTTTTATTTAGTTTTTTAATTATCAAATTACTTTTGATTTAATATTATTTTTTATTTTATTTTAAAATAATTAAAATATTTTACTCATTTTATCTCAATATAACTTTTCTATAAATAAGAATATATATCATATTTATTATCAAATGAGAATAATAAAAATATAGTCCCATATTCAATCTATATTCTTCTCTATAATCTATTCTCCAACTCATTTTTTTATTTTATTTTTATTTTTTATCAACGAGATAGGCACAAAACACGTTATTTAGCTGTAAAATGTTTAAAATTTTTGTCTTTCCAGCTGTAAAATGTGTGAGCAGACAACTATTTGTAATTTTTAAAGGCACGTGATAAACAGTAAATATTAGGAATAGAAATTACATTAGATTTTTTCTAAAATTTATATCTTAATCAATAAGAAATCTTGAACATTTTTTATAGTTCTCAATTGTCAGACCATATCGATTCATATGAAATGAATGATTGATCTTTTCAATTTTTGATTTTGTCATGATACACTTCATATATTTTTTTAGTTATCTTTGATATTTAAAAAATATTTAGAATATTATTAAAAAAACTACCTTAATCAAGAAGTTGAGAAAAAAAATTTTCTTTTTATTACTTATAATATAACAGAAAACGATTTGAACGAAGATATTTTATTAAGTTTTGAAAAAAAAAATGAAAAAAAAATTATATAAAAAATATATATTTAATCCTATTTTTTATATAATTTGTACTTTAAATATTCTAGAATCATATTACTTTTTGTATTTAATAATGATTTAAAATAAAATTAAAATAAAATTTAAAAATTATTAAGAGATGAATTGGAGTACTAGTACTAACTACTCCGCATCACGATAAGTTATCTTATTTATTTATTCATATTTCTGGGAAATTGTGTTGGCTTAGGCGGAACTGGAAGCTACGCGTTGCGTAAACTTTTGGAGCGCGTAAAAGTCCAATAGTAGTTCCGTTTCAAGTTAAGTGAACGATGGAAAGACGTCAAAAGCTGGGTACGTGGATCCAGATAAGTACTTTTCTTTTTGTTGGAGAAACATCTCTCACATACTGCCAGTACCATTCTCCGTGCGTGAGCCCTCAACAATAATTCGACACGTACACCTACTCAACGGGAAACAAACTTTTATTTTACACGCGTCGATATAGGGCTTCGAGTCCATGAAAATGTTCGTAAACCCTCGTTTGATGTAATAATCGTTTTTAATACACCCCACGTCCAGACTTTCTGGATTGGAACGACGTGGATCCCACGTGGAAATCATATCGACCGTCAAGTTTGAACTACCATGACATGGACGATAATTTCTTGCCGTTGGATAAGTAGAGCAAAGCGAAGTACCTTTAGAAAACACGACGACGAGGCTGAGCGAGGCTGAGGCTGAGAAGGAGATTTTGAGGATTGAAAACAATGGTGTCAATTCTTTGTTACAGTGCTGGATCTATGGCTATAAATACCAGCCTTCTCTGTCATTCGCTCTCATCGTATTACTCTCTTCGCTTTTCAGAGGCACTGATCAAGCGAAGCTCTAGTTCTGGTACAATTCCATCTACCTTTTTATTTCGTCGATTCTCCCTGTTTGGTTCTCGAGAAATTGAAGGAATTTCTTTTTCTTTTTCGTCCCAACTGCTGAGGTAGTTTAGTTTATTTCTGCATGTGTTCGATTTCGAAGTTGGAACTCGAGTCGGGTACTTCCGCCATTGGCTTTTAAGGTAGAAATAATAACTCACATTTCAGATTCTCGTGTTGGATTTTCGTAATTAAATCTGATGTGAGTTGATTTTTATTTTTGGTAATTGCAGAGAAGCGATCCGAATTCCCCGTACAGAAATTATTACAAGGAAGGAGGGCAGAAGGAGGTAAAGGAGGAAGAGGAAGAAGAAGCAATGACGATCAAACCGGCGGTTCGGATCGCCGACCGGAAGCTCATCGTGAAAGACCGAACGATCCTGACGGGAGTACCGGAAAATGTGATCGCCACGTCCGGCTCGGCTTCGGGTTCCGTGGAGGGGGTCTTTCTCGGTGCGATATTCGACGAGGACAACAGCCGGCACGTGGTCCCGCTCGGATCCCTGCGTGAGGTCCGGTTCATCGCATGCTTTAGGTTCAAGTTATGGTGGATGGCCCAGAAAATGGGCGATAAAGGAAGGGACATCCCCCTGGAGACGCAGTTCCTACTGGTCGAAACCACAAATGGGTCCCACGTTGAACCGGACGACGGTAACGAAGAGAACCAGATTGTGTACACGGTCTTCCTTCCTTTGATCGAAGGCTCTTTCCGGGCTTGCTTACAGGGAAATGCACAAGACATGCTCGAGCTCTGTCTAGAGAGCGGCGACGCGGACACCAAGGCGTCGTCTTTTACGCACTCTTTGTTCATCAGCTCCGGGACCGATCCTTTCGGCACGATCACCGACGCTCTCGGGGCTGTGAAATCGCATCTGAAGACTTTCCGGCAACGGCATGAGAAGAAACTGCCCGGAATCGTCGACTACTTCGGGTGGTGCACCTGGGACGCATTTTACGAGGAGGTGACCCAAGAAGGTGTTGAGGCCGGGCTCTCATCTCTCGCCATTGGTGGAACCCCGCCGAAGTTTGTCATCATCGACGACGGATGGCAATCGGTCGGCTGCGACCCACAAGACGGGAACGAGAGCGAGAAGAAGCAGCAGCCGTTGCTTAGGCTGACGGGAATCAAAGAAAACTCAAAGTTCCAGAGCATAGACGACCCGACGGCGGGGATTAAGAACATCGTGAACATAGCGAAAAAGAAACACGGGTTGAAGCACGTGTACGTCTGGCACGCAATTACCGGGTACTGGGGCGGGGTCCGTCCAGGGGTGAAGGAGATGGAGCAATACGGGTCGACGATGAAGTATCCGATGGTGTCGAAGGGTGTGGCGGAGAACGAGCCCGGCTGGAAGACAGATGTGCTGGCGGTGCAGGGATTGGGCCTTGTGAATCCGATGCATGTTTACAAGTTTTACCAAGAGTTGCACAGTTACTTGGCGTCTGCGGGCATTGACGGAGTGAAGGTGGACGTGCAGTGCATATTGGAAACACTTGGTGCAGGGCTTGGTGGCAGGGTCGAGCTGACCAGGCAGTACCACCAGGCCCTTGACGCCTCTGTTTCTCGAAACTTTCCTGATAATGGCTGCATTGCTTGCATGAGCCACAATACTGATGCTCTTTATTGGTAAGTTTTACTTTTTCACCTTTATTATTATGGCCATTTTTACTTTCTATGTAAACAGAAAATCAGAAGTTGTGTTTGTAGTATGATTTGGGGAGACTCTTATGTGATGTGTGGTGGAATGGAACAGCTCGAAACAAACGGCTGTGGTGAGAGCATCAGATGACTTCTACCCACGAGACCCGACATCGCACACGATTCACATAGCAGCGGTGGCATTCAACAGTGTTTTCTTGGGAGAGTTCATGCAGCCGGATTGGGACATGTTCCAATCCCTCCATCCAGCTGCCGAATACCACGGATCGGCCAGGGCAATCAGCGGTGGGCCCATTTATGTCAGGTAGCATATCCTATATCTTTACAACAACATAATTAGCTAACTACTTGATTTTTTTGTAACGTGTTTTGATCATCAATAGGCTAATAAAGGCACCTGTCTGGTTTATTTTGTTCTTTGGAACAGTGATGCGCCTGGGAAGCATAATTTTGAGATCTTGAAGAAGCTGGTGTTGCCTGATGGTTCTATCCTTCGAGCTCGCTTGCCTGGTCGGCCAACCAAAGATTGTTTATTCACTGACCCAGCCCGTGATGGTGTTAGGTACAAGAACATTTTCCTTTTGCTGCCTTTTTCTATTTATTTGCCCCAGCAGTAATCGAACTCGATAGATATTGTTTGGATGGGGTCTTCGGAACATAACAAAGCAAGTTTAGCTTAATTTTAGACTAGTTTTGAAGACATGAGTTAGATTTTAACTGGATTGGACTATTTGCATGTTGTTAGCATGGTAAATTCTTGTAAACTAATCTTGCAAATCTCAACCATCAATATGATGTTGACGAAGCATTGGCACCCATTTACCAATTTAGATGTTGGTCCGATGATACAATTATGAGCATGTCTTTACTAAATCTATAGTTATAATATTTTCTTGTCAACAAATTTGAGCTGGTAAGTATTGTTCTTTACTAACATAAGTTTGTTTCAGTTTGTTAAAGATATGGAACATGAACAAGTACACTGGAGTCCTGGGCGTGTACAACTGCCAAGGCGCAGCATGGAACAGCGCCGAAAGAAAGAATACCTTCCACCAAACAAACTCAGAGGCCATAACTGGCTCTATTAGGGGCCGTGATGTCCATCTCATAGCTGAGGCCACCATTGACACCCATTGGAATGGTGCTTGTTCTTTCTACTGTCACAACACTGGTGAGCTCATTACCCTTCCTTACAATGCAGCCATGCCTGTATCCCTCAAGGTCCTCGAGCACAACATATTCACCGTCACACCCATCAAGGTTTTATTACCAGGGTTCGAATTTGCTCCCGTGGGACTTGTCGACATGTTCAATGCCGGAGGAGCCATAGAAAGGCTTAGATACGAGGTGAAAGACGGGGCCAAGTTGTTGGAACTAGAAAACGGATATGAAGGAGAAGGGAATGGTGTACCTGGATCGAAGATGGAGAACAATAGTTCAGAGTTGATGGGGCTAGTTCACATGGAGGTTAAAGGGTGTGGCAGATTTGGTGCATATTCTTCGGTCAGGCCAAGGAGGTGCACTGTGAATTTAAATGTGGTTGATTTTGTGTACAATACGGATTCGGGGTTAGTGACTTTGAGTTTGGATCACTTGCCTGTGGAGGGTCAGAAGGTTCATGTTTTGGAGGTTGAGTTATGAGCATTTGTTCGTCCTAGGTTAGGTAGGAGGTGGGTGGAGGGAAAATGTTGGTGGAATTGGATCTGTTATGAGAGGGAGTCTTGTCTGTTGTATCTATAAGTTTTAAACGTTGTAATTTGGGTCGATGAGATAGTGTAAGGTTGGAGGGAAAAAATCTAAATAAAATTTCTTTCTTTTGCTTAACGTGGATCCTCTGTTTTACTTTTATCATGCTTGAGGCGAAGAGAGAAAAGTCCGGGTTAGAGGTTTTATCATAATCTAACATTGTGTATTTTTACCAAAATAATGAGACATAATATTCAGATATTATTATTAAGAATATCTCCTCTCTCTTTCTTGGTTTTCGGATAGTTAAGTTAGGATTACCATTTACCAATATAGCTTCAATCTACTCTCGTAAAAAACTTGACCACATGCGAAGAAACCAAATGTGACAATTGCAAATTTGAGGCCGGTAATGGTGCATAGTTTTTTTTTTAATTTTTAATTTTATTTTTAAAGGAAGAACGCCCTTAAAGTATAAATGTTTAAATAGAAATGTTTACTCACAAAGAATTTTATTGAAGTAAATTTATAAAGTTCATTTTACTGAAAGAAAAATACTCTAGCCATAAAGTAATTATACAAATACAATTCCACAAATTGATATGAATTGATATGAATTTTCAGATTATAAAATTATTTTTATTATAAAATAAATTTAATGAATCAGATAAAATCACATCAAACTTATAAGATTTGTTTTGTTTGATTCATCTGTAGATGTAGCAGTCCTCATAAATATAGCAATTCTCTATTTATCGGAACAAACATCCACCATATGCAATAGAAAAAAACGAAGCAAAGCAAAACTTTACAAAAATGACATGTTACAATAGAATGGACATCTGAAAATCTAAATATCAACATTAAAAGGGTTTCACGGGTCGACCAGTTTACAAAGACAGTAAGTACTTAGGAATAACTAAAATCATAAAGAAAAATGTTCGAAGAACAAGCTGAGTAAGAAGAGTCCCCAGTTAACTACCATCATTATATCATAATCATACAAGAAATCCTGTAACAGAATCTAAAGCTAGAATCTAATATTCCATTCTCACAAGTGCGTTTGAAGCTTCTGGTGAGCCGTACTGCATCCAATCCTTAGCACATATAAGTGCTTCCAGTGTCTCTGGTCGTAGAGAACTCCTATATCGATCCATCTCCTTGCCTGTTATATCAAATACAGAGTCAGCACCAGCAGTAGATACCGGAATAGACAAAATATCACGAGCCATCTTTGAAAGTGTTGGGTATTTCATCTTGTTTAGCTTCCACCAGCCTAACACATCAAACTCCTGCACACGAGGCAATAAAGACTCTTCCAAATACTGATCCAGCTCCGACTTCATCTGTTGGCTTGTAGTCTCCATAATATACACATCAAAATCTGTGAGTCCATGATCAGACAGAAGATTTCCTCCCTGGGAATCCTCCATCTTAATATTGCTTCCCCCATTTCCTTCTTCGGCATAAGTTGGCGTTAGAGGCAAAGGAAGTGTTAAATATTCATGAAAGAGCTCATGAATTCCATCATTGACAATGTTAATATATGTGGGGGCTTCTTCGCCATAGACCTTTGAGAAACTGAACTCCACAAGCTTCATCTTAAAACGGGGATCCATGACCACTGCAATTGCCAAAACCAGGCTGCTATCTTTCCAGTATTTTTCAACCTTTTCTTGCATCATTTTAGTGAGGTTGCTGATGAAGGGATCCTCACTTGCAACAGCACGAGCTAGCTCTGTGTGAATCTTCCACAATTCGTGGAAGAATGTAATTGAGGCTGGGTTAGTTGTGAAGGTCAGGATGTTTGCTGCGTCAAAGAGAAGTTTCAAGTATGTACACAGAGTCTCAACATGCTTCCAATCTTCCATTGATGGGGCATCCTTGTAATCAGGATCAGAAGTATCCAAACAAGAAAACACTTCCTTTGATTCAGAAGCAGCCACCAGCATTTGATAGGTTGTATTCCATTGAGTCTGATCATCAAGAGATAGACTCCTTTCACTGGGAACTTGAAGCTGTTGCTTGAGATCGAGAAACTTTTCCTCATGGGCTTCTGATGTCTTCACATACTTAACACTATCCCGGATTTTCTTGATTATTCCTTGACCTGCCCCTAGTACATCTTTTGCCATGCTGCTCAAAGTTTGTGCAATGCAATTACAAACTAATAATTGACCATTGAGGATTAGAGGGTTCTTAATGGCAAGAAGAGACCTAAGATTCTCAAGAGCAACTTCACTTAGCGGCTGATTAAAAGTTAGAGAAAATAACTTGCTCTCCAAACTCCAATCAGAAAGGCAAGCAGCAACAGCATGACTAAGGGCAGTGTCCAAATCAGGATATGGTTCCATTATGACATTGAGAACCCGCCTATGCAACTTCCAATCACTATCAATGAAGTGTCCAGTTATAAACACATAACCTACCGTTTGGCTCGAAGTCCACATATCCAGTGTAAGGCAAATGCGCCCAGGAATGCCCTCAATAAACTTTATTTGGTTTTGCTTTTCCATCAAGTAAGTTGCAACACAATCCCCTTGGATAGTATTGAAACTCACCATGTTGAAATGGGGCTGAAGATTCTGGATGAAAGCTATAAACCCCGGATGTTCAACCATGTGAAGGGGGTAGTCATGCATGATTATCATCCTAGCAATCTCATTGCGGCAACGATCCTGATCAAACATAATGTAGGGTGAACCAGGAGTTCTGTAACGTCGTTTTGGTGCATCAGTTGCACTGCCAGCTCCTCCTGTCCTTGAACGTGGGGTATAAGGTGTTGACTGATTCTGCCCCTGGCTACGTAGAAGTGCCGTGCAGGTCCCCTTGGCAATGTGGCGTTTCAGGTGGCTGGTTCCAGCAACTTTAGAACCTGTACTGTATGCAAAACTTTGCTTGCATTGCTTGCATTGTGCCCGTCTACATCCAGGATTAATAGTTTCTATGGTGAAGTGCTCCCATACTATGGACTTTTTCTTCCTCCTCTTGTTAGGTTGTGTTTCCGAATTTGGCAGCTCATGGTTCACTTCTGGAGTCATCCTTTTGTTATCTGGGGTTGGCACTGAATGCTCATAGGTGATTGCCAAAGCATGCTCATCTGAGATTGCCAGAGCGTGCTCATCTGATATTGCCAGAGCGTGCTCATCCGAGATTGACAGAGCGTGCTCATCCGACATTGCCAGAGCGTGCTCATCTGACATTGCTAGTGCGTGTTCATCCGAGATTGCCAGAGCATGCTCATCCAACATTACCAGAGCGTGCTCATCTGGAGGTGCCATTGCATGGTCATTTGAAACTTCCATTGCGTGTTCATCTGGGGCTGCCATTGTGTGCTCATCTGGTGGGGCCATCGTGTGCACATCTGGTGGGGCCATCTTTTGCTCATCTTGGGGTGCCATCGTTTGCTCATCTTGGGGTGCCATCGTTCGCTCATCTTGGGGTGCCATCGTTTGCTCATCTGGAGGTTCCACCATTTGCTCATCCGGGGGTGCAGCCTGCTCATCTGGGGTTGCCACCTTTTGCTCAGATATGGTTTCTGTTGGGGGCTCCTTTAGGGTTTCCCTTGTATGATTATTCGGAGTTTCCGTGGTGTGCTCAGTCGGGGTTCCCGTTGTGTGATTATTTGGGGTTTCCACGGTGTGCTCATTCGCAGTTTCCCCGGTCTGCTCATTTGAGGTTCCCAATGCAACCTCAACAGGGGTTTCCACTGTGTGCTCAAGTGGATTCCCAATCTTATGCACATCTGGCTTTGCCAACTTCTCCTCATCAAGGGTTGCCATAGAAAAAATTAATTTCTACAATCAGCTACACACATAAAGATTAAAGAAAGGTTAATTGCAATTAAAAAATTTAATTTAGGGCATAATAATAGTATTAATGCTCAATTATACATGAGAACCATCGGGTGCAAAATTAAACAAGCTGGGTTTGAAAAGCATATTTGACATGCAGGAAGGCAATAAATAATAATGGATTGGAAACGGATGGGCAGATAATGCCACATATTAAAAAAAAGGGAACAAGCTAATATGGAACACTCAGGAAACCATCAATACGAGTCTATTGCTCAGAGTATGATAGTAAAGCATAGTAAAGGATAGCAGATACAATATAAGGAACTCTAATGCCCTATTTGTTTTCAAAGATGAGATGAGATAAAAGTTTAAAAAAGAATAAAATATTGTTGTAATATATTTTTTTAAAAGGGAACCAAATATTGTTGCATACAGAGTTGTAAAGCACCAGTCCATGAATCAAAACAGCAACAGGTGCAACATATAGGAATCAACTCCCCCCCCGCCATCTTTATACACCCCCAATATAGGAAAACAATCTAACAAGGGCATTGCATTAACAACATCTGAAATGCTTGGTCCTTTTGTCTCATGTAGTGTGTGTCATGCGAAGGGAACACTTGGGACATTTGATGGTGTTGGGTCCAGCATAAATAAGTATAATCTTTTCCCACGAGATTGTTATAGGAGTGGATGGCAAGGTAGATTACAATTTCACCTTTAAGAGTAATTTTTGTAATTTTTAAATGATATAGCCTTGGAGGACTACTTCTGTATATATCATGCCCACTTAAATTATATCATTTCTTAAATTCATAAAATAACTAGAGAAGTGCTACAGTCACAAAAATATCTCACAAAAGTCAACTTAAAAACTGACATAGCTTCATATTATACATTATATCTTACAATAAAAGTAACTTTACAACCTGACATACCATATCAAACCACGTCAATTTATGACTTTACTTTTGTGAAATTCCTTTGTGGCCAAAACATTTCTCAAATAACTATTCTATTTTCTTTTAATAAAAAACCAATATTAAAAAGACATAACTGTTAACGATGCTAATTAGATCCCAAGGAGCAGAAAAAATAAACCAAATAGGGGACTGTCGAATTTGATTAAAACAAGCTTGCTAGGATGCAACTGAGAACTGTTTGATTTCTTTTCTTCTTGCAGCTTCCAAAGGAAATTTTCACAGGGTCGCACCAAAGGAATTCCATCCACTATTAGTTTCTTCAATTTTTTTTTTTTGATAAGTAATAAACCTCTTTTTATTAATGAGAATATAACAAGGCAAAGCCAGAGTATACGGAAAGTATACAAAGAAAGCACCTAGTTACATTCTATAAGTTTTAACTAAAAGACAAGAAATGATGCACATTGCTACCAGAGGGTACAATGGCTGAGAACCATAATAAAAAAGTATGCAGAAAAAACTTCTAGAGCTCCTCCATAGTTCAATTTTTCCTAAGCCTTTTAACTGTCACAAGCATTAATGGAGCCAACTCACTCTTAGCCTTTTGCTGCGTTTGACATACCTAAGTTCTAAGGCATGCACACCTGCATACACAAGCGAAGGTAAAATATGCTCCCCCTTCAACATACTTTTGATGACTCCAAAATTTAGCAATGCTTTTTTTTTTTCTTTTTTGATAAGAAAAATTTAGCAATGCTTTTAAAATGTTAGTCCAAAATTAATGCATATACCCGACCAGCCAATGACAGAAGGAGGCATGCTACCTTCAATGCAAATTCCTACACTTTCCTATGTGGACCCATATGCACGGATGACTCAGATTTGTCAAATATATTGAGGGAAGGGAGGATCAAAACTGCCCATGTACCACATTTATGCTTGCTAAAGCCTATGGCAAACCAAATCCGTGTCACAAACACGAGTGCTCCTTCAGTTTAGAGCGCCTGACGCTGGTGTCCCTGACCACAAACGCTCGTTCAGCACTATAATCATGGCTAGATTAACCTGGACTCACTAATGGGCCGGGCTTAGGCCACATGACCCGACTGGCTAAATACGGACGAGTCAAACCCCGTCAGCTAGACCTGCCCTAGACTCCATAAGATCCACTTGATCAGGTCCATCTTAAGATCAAAATCAAAGCTACAGATGGAGTTCACACGGATCGGGATTAAAATATGGCATATACTTCTACAATCTGATTGAGTCCAGATCTAGGGTTTGATCATCTGGGCTTAAAAATAAAAACAAAATAAAAAATCATCCTGGATCAAATTTAAAAAAAAAAAAAATCCAAGAACCCGACATCGTCAACACGGAATTAGCAAAAACCCAGTTCTTTTCGCGGCAACCTCCAGCTCGTAACACCAACCAATTAAGCAGCGATACGCTATGAAATTTCCAAAACCATAATTCAAAGGGTGAAAAACCAAATGCATCCAAAGAAGAACGAAGAACAAGCTCATCCCAAAATACTATAACAAATTAAAAAAGAAATGAAAAAGAAATTGCTTTAGGGTCAGAGGGTTTTACCGCGAGAGAGAGATCCTTAAAATACAAAAAGAGCTGAGGCCCGAACGGGACGGCCCGAGCTTGGGGAGTTTCCGGGACCGGAAGAGATCTAGGGTTTTGCAGAGACAGGCTCGTGGAGAGAGAGGGAGGGAGATTGGGCTTGAGACAAAGAAACCCGAGAAGCTAATTGGACCGAGAGGGAGAGCTGTGGTTTGGGACTAGTTTTTCTTTTAATTGGGGGTACTTTAAAGTTTTAGCCTTTAGGCGATGGATACAACAAGACGATCTGAAAATTCTTTAGGCGATGGGTATTGGACCTTTTTTTTCCCTGTTTTTTGGGTGGTCCAGTTTTGCTATTTTTTTTCAAAATTAATTCTTATTTTTTGAAAATTTAATTATATATATATATATATATTTGTGTGTGTATGGAACTTTGGTGGACTTGACTTAATAGGTCTCTCCCACTACTATTCCTATTTATCAGGTCAGGGGTCCACCTTAGGCCCTTAGGTTTCGTTTGGGGGCAAAGAATTACGACGTTTTTAAAGCCCAATTGCGTGTTAAACTCAAAAAAAGGGATATATTTTATTCCTATTTTTAAGATGCTTTTTTTTTTTTTTTTAAGGCTCATATTGAATCTGATCCACTTTATTGGTCCTCCTGGACCTTTTGTTTTAAGCCATTTTTATGTAAATTTGGTTAGCTGGGCCTAATATTATTGGGGTTTAACTATTCTTCGAATTCCTTTCAAAAACTATTTAAAATATATAAAATAATTTATTGAGGGATCATAATGGCTTTATCTTCAACAATGCATGCATCTAATCTTTAGATGTAAGCATGTTCCGAGCTCATCCAAGCCTTTCTACATCTAATGGGTTATTAATAGTTGAGAAATATTCTAATTACAAAAGAATTTTATAAATATAAATTCATAGATCGGTGTGTTTTAATATAGTATGTCAAATTATAAATTAAATTTTATTATAAAAAAACTATATAGATTACAACATGAATTAAATAACTTCAATTTATGAGTTTATTATTGTATAATTCTTTTGTGGAGGCAGTACTATATTATTTTGTTATTATATATGCTGGCATTATTTATAGAATAAGCTATTTGAAATCCTTTAAACCACACACTATAATATATCCACGTAGTATAAATTAATTTGGAAGGAAATTTTTAAAATTTAAATCTTATAAATAAAATTAGGATATGTGTTATAAAGACCTTCAAACAACACTTCTCAGCATGCCTATATTGAGCTTCAAACAAACTTAAACCTCATCATATTTTCCTTCTCTCTTGTTTTTAAAAGTAATTTCCCATTTCCGACACATATATAGCTATAAAACTAAATAAAAAAGCTGGAATTTGCAATGTTGTAGAATAATGTGAACCATAGATCATGGTACCTGGTCGAAAAAATAAGACTAGCTGAACTGATCTTGACAAATTACCATAAGTCACATCTTTAGCAAAAGATGTAATTTAATTAGTTTTCATTGCGGTGTCAAATCACCGGAACTTGAGATCATTGAGTTATTCAAGTAGTTGGAAAAAGAAAACGTTGATATTGGGGTTGCGACCTTTGTGTAACATCATTATTAATAATGTTCATGTCCTTTTTGGCGGTGGCTCGCACAGGTACCTTTTGAATAATTTGGAGATATTTACACTCATTTTGAATTCAATCCCACGCGAAAGATGGATCCAAAAACTATGGCCCATAAATTGTCAAATCGATTATATGGACTGGCATGATAAATGAAATCTCTCTCTCAAATTATATATAGATCGATTGGAGTGCCAAGTACGCGACAATTATTTATTTATTTATTTAGTGCAGGTCTAATTTTAAGATTTAAATTTTAAATTTTAAATTTTAAATAATAAATTTTATACTTCAAAAATTATTGATAAATATATATCTAAAACGCTTTTTAAATTAATTATAATAATTTTTTTCAACATGTACATTTATTTGTAGAAGTTTTTATTTTTTTACAAAATTTTTAATTTTGTACTTTTTTGAAAAAAGTGATTTTTAATTTTTTTTTAATTGACAAAAATATTTTTTATAAAATTATCAAACATAATATTTTTAAAAAATACATTTAACTGCTTAAAAACATTTTTTAAATTTTGAAATGCAACTCCAAATGGACTTTTAATCTCTGTTTAGATTCAAAAAAATATTTCATCTCATTAATTTTTTAAATTTTTTACATAAAATATAATAATAATTCAATTTTTCCAAGTTTCAAGATAATAATATTATAAAATAATATTTTAATAATATTTTATTTAATTTTTATCTTTTATCTAAGGATGTATTTAAATGTCGAGGTGAATTGAGTTAATTTGAATTTTATATAAATAGTAGTAAGTTAGAATGATTAAGTGAGTTTTATGAAGTTCATTTAAATAAGTTTAAAATATATTCGAATATTTAAATAAGTTTAGATATATTTATGAAAAATTTAAAATATATTTAAATATTTAAATAAGTTTAGATATATTTATGAAAATATATGAATTTGTTAGACTCATTTTCGTTGCAATTATTATTGTCCCAAATCCCAACCGCTGCACTAAGTATGAAAAGAAAAAAAGACATTTTAGCTCCCATTAGGCATTGATTGAGTGAGAGAGGGAGAGAGTTGGCAGTAAGATTAAAAAAAAAAAAAATCTGAAGAGAGAGTTGACCGAAACCTGCAGTCTCATTCGTGTACAATATTGTATGGTAATGAATTCACCAAAAGTTCTCTTCGGCTGAGCCAAATTGATGCATTTGGATAGTTAAATTTGTTTAAAATAAACTATAATAAATTTGGTTTGGGAATCAAACTCAGTTTAAAACTATTTTATCTTATCTTTAAATCCAAATAGGACATTGTTGATTTTGAATTAAAGTATCCTTCCCACCAAATCTAGGTGGCCCGTACATGTTTACCACAAGTAAGAGTTCGATTTATTATGAGATTTAAATTTTAACATTTATCTTTTAAATTAAATTATACTATTTAATTTTATTATGTGAGGCTGTGAGCTGCAATTAAAAACTTTCCTTGGACCACCCAATTGCTTAAAGGTGTGTATAAGTTAACATTGTTGACACATTTTTAGTTGTCATCCACACAGCCTTCAGTACTCTAGCTTGAAAAGTGGACAGAAGTCTTGTTGGGAGTGATTAACTTATATGGATATTGACATAAATATATTGTATAAAGATGAAGTGTAAAAATATTTTTTGTTAGGTTTTTTGGACTTAAAATTAAGGGTGTAAATGATCCGGTCCAGTCTAGAAAAAATGTGGACCGGTTCTATTCGATCAAAAAAATTTTCCATCCTAAACCGGACCGAACGCATATTCGGTCCATACCGATCTTGTCCAATTCAGTTAAGAGGCAGTCCGGTTCGGTCTAGAGGTATCCCATATAATTTAATGGGTTAAATTTGATCAAAAATCTTACAATAATTAAATATATATTTTTAGCCTGAGTTTATAAATTATTAAATATATATTAGTACTACTTTCATAAAAAATAATCATTTTTGCCAATTGCTAATTTCTAATCTCTTCTAAATATTAAACAAAATATATAGTTATAATTTATAGTCTATAGACTTAAATTCTTAATATTTATACTATAAGTTATAACTAATATTCTAAATTATATATAGTCCATATGTTGATTAGTTAATTTAATTATTATAAGTCATATCAATTAATCAATGATATTAATGATCATTGATCATACTTCATATATAGTTAAAAACAACATTAATAATTAATATTTATAATTGCTATATATAATTATAAGAAGATTAATTAATAATTAATTAATAATAATTTAGTGATGCATCATAAGTTGGTTAACTATAACTAATAACACTATTACAAAATTTATATTAGTATATTATAAATTTATATGTTAGTGAATAGTGATAAATTAGTAATAATATAAGAAATAATAATAATACACTTATGACTTATAAGTTATTACTAATACTCTATATAGATATACTATAATTTATACTTTTATATTACAACTATTAGAAATTATAACATGTTATGCTACCACTCTTAATCTATATTAATATTAATATTATAATTTATATACTATTACTTATATATACATATATATATATAAGTATGCATTCGGTCCGGTCCCTGGACCAGATTGAAAATATTTGATCTATAAAAAAAAATGGACCGGACTGGATCGAATTCTATACTGTCCAATCCATGCGGTCCAATTTGATCTTCTTACAATCATTGTTGTTCAATATATTGGTTCGATTATCTAAATTTAAATCAAAATGTATTATTGTAACTTGAATCAATACATGTATTTCGAGAATAGGAGCCTTAACTACTTGCTAACCAAATAAAGGATTGCACATTTTGGTGAATTAAAACCATTTTCAATATATTATCTAATATTTCAAAAATCGTGATTTTCCAAAAGTGCATATTCATTCTAATTATGACTTTTTATGAGTGCTATTTCATTTTCTATAAACAGGAAATTTTACCCATTCCAAAAATTCCTTATAAAATTTGAGAATTATCCATCTTTTTCTTTATTTTTTGGACATTGACTATTTTATATTGAGTTCGGGGATCTTCTTTTATATACATTGACAAAAAGATTAACAGGAACCGACGTTATTATATCTTAAAAATAGATTATCAAAAAGCTAGTTTAGTACATATTAAATTTGGAAGTGGCATAATCTACTACAAAAAAAAACGTCTATCATAATGTACCTCAATATGAGATTTTCTATTTCTAATTTGTTGTTATTTATTTACGTATTATTTAATTTACAAAGCGTTTGTACATAAATGATTTATTTTTCAAAATATTTCCAACATTATATTTTTTTATATAAATAAAGGATAATCTATTTATTATAACTTTTAAAATATATGTACACACGTTGAAACAGAAGGAGCACAAGAGAGGAATAGAGAAGATTGGAAAGGCAGAAGACAACGTGATCATGTGTTGAATCCAAAACAATATCAAATCCATAAAGAGCCCCCCATCGTGTCGGGCACGATTTTTTGTACAGCGATATACTGACAAAATGCAGTACATGCGTTTCCATGCACCTGCCCCCAACTTTCTCCACGTCGCAATAGTTCCAGACTCAACGCTACCTACTTTTCCAATCTGGCTGCTGCACTTCATTCTTCTGGGGATATTCATGCACGTTTCAGTCACTCAAGCATTGGCAAATTCCAAACGCCCCAAAAACTTTCAATTCCCAATTAATTCGTGCAATTTTCTTCCCCTCTTTAAACTTGTTCATGTTTTATAGCCATCCCAACAAGAACATCAGATGGCGGTATGAGAAACTGGGCTGAACTGGCCGATAGACGAGAATGACCAAGGCTAAAAAAACATGCAACAAAAAATTTAAACCAAAAAGATCAAAAGAGTTATTCATGAATTCAATTTGTTAGCTGGGCATATTAATGAACTAATTGATATATATAATATATATATTACCCATGATCTATTTCAAAAGTGCCGTCGTTAATAATAAAAGTGATGATAAATATAAAAATTCACTACAAGAAAAATAAGTATTTATAACACTTTAATTACAATCAAAATAACTATTTATGATCAAAATAATCTATTTTTATCGTAAATAATTTTTTTGATCGAAATTAAAGTATCACAAATATATATATTTTTTATTTGTAGTGACTATCACTTTTGAACATTATTGAAAATTAAATGTAAAATCAATTGATGTACATAATAGTGTAATTTTTTTATTATATCAATTAGTGGATGACATAAACTCAAGGCGAAGAATGACATCGCTCAACAGGATTTATAGGCTTTTATTTTATTTTTATTTTTATTTGAGAAATAGGGTTACTTTATTTAATCAAGAAATTAAAGTTCATAAATATAATCAATATAAACCGAGGAGACACTCAGTATTCAACTAAAAGTGATTGAGACATTATCAGACGTACATAAATGATTTTATGATTAATTTTGTCCAAAGTTTCACAAATCTTTACAGACAAAGTCTAAAAGATCGTTCTCTACCTAAACGCATAGAACTCAAGCCTCTTCTCTTAAAAGAAAAGAGAAGAGAATTATAATTCTACGGATAAAAGTCTAAAAGGCTATTTCTATATTTTAATTTTTTAAATAAAAGGAAATTACATTAAACATATCAACATTAAAAACAAACTAAAACAATCTGTCTATAGTGGCGCATGATAACCATTGATTGTTTTGAAATTATAGGCTTTTTATTACAGAGCACCTAATTATCACATCATTTATGTTGAAGAAATATGCAAATTCAATAATAGAAAATGTTCCAAAATAAAAGCAATAAATGCTTGATATTGGAAAACCGCAAAAAAAAAAAACATTGCATTGGCCGGCTACAACTACTACTACAATTAGTATGATTCAAGCATGCATATATATATACTTTATACATATATCATTTTTTTTCTTCTCAAAATTACACTATTTTCATATTTATGCATCACGTGACAATAGGTCAATATATATGGTATATATAGACTACAATATACGTCATACACATACCCATAAAGCTGTTTGTGAAATGAAGGTAGGAGGTGGGAAAAAAACAAAAAACATTCATCCACCTAAACGCTTCACAATCCCTCCACTCAAGGATCGAAGGACCCACGTTGATGGAGAGGGGCCCCAAATTCTTATTTTTATCTTATATTCTTATCATGTAATAGTTAATAAATTTTTAAATCCTAAAACTAATTTCTTCACTCTCCCAATTTTTTAATTTGATAGATTGATATGCAAAAATATAAAAATCCAGTCTGAATACTATATGGAAAATAAAAATACTTGACCAACATCTTATTTACAAATTAAAATTTTTAAATATTTAAAGAGTGGCACTACAGCCACTCCTGCGAATGAGATCACGTCCAAGCAAAACTTTTTATTTTATTTTATTTTTGATTTTTTAAGATAGTTTTTATATTTTATTTTTTAAAAATAAATTTACAATATTAATAAAAAATATTTACTTAATCATTAAGTAAAAAAAAAAATATATATATATATATATATATTTTTGATAAAGTGTAACTTTTATTTGTGACTTTTGTTTGTGATCACTTTAACATTTCTCATGCAAGAATATATAAGTATTTTTTTTTTAACAATTGCAATAAGAAATTTCTTTTAGATGTCAAGGACTCAAGTAAATAACTAGCACAATAATATCTAAAAAGTAAGATTGAATGTGAATTTTATTATAGGAAAATGTTATTTGTTGAGATTTCTATTAGGGATTCTAATTTTTATTTTAATTTATTTTAGTTTTTTTTTTCACATGATTTTTAAGTATGATTTTTTTAATATCTTAAAATATATATGTTTTTATAAATATATAAAAAAATACAACATTATTTAAAAATATTTACTTAAAAATCAAGTGAAAATAAAAATAAAAATTGATATCCTTAATAAAAATTTTAAGCAAGAACAAATAGCATTGCACTTTAATATAATTATATTATCAAACCAAATCAAATCAAATCAATCCAAATGCAAATCTAAATCCAAATCCTATCAGAGCATAATTTTAGTGAAAAGATTAGCATAAGTTAGTGAAAACCAGCTCACCAAACTACCCTTTCTTTTTTTCCTAATCTAATTATTAGATAATTCTGTAGCGGAATATATAAAATTAATTTAGAGATCAAACATGCACATAGACGTATGAAGCAAATATCTTCATATTTATTGCGAATTTATGTTACTCGTAAAATTCACTCAAAATTTGTATTGAAGAAATGATAGATACAGTCATGGAGTTACAAGCGGCGTACAGTCGCTTTGGAAAAAAGTGAATATATATAGGACCCACGTGAAAAAGTTAATTTTTTTTCTAAAGCGACTGCACGTCGTTTGCAACTCCACGACTGTATGTAGCATTACCCATATTATTCATCTTTCAAATATTATTATTTTTTTCTCTGCTGCAGGAACTGCCGTGGTGATCCCAGCCGTTAACGACCCACCGCCGGCATCAGACAACGCCGGTGACCAAACCCCAGGCAATCCCAACTCCGACCGACTTCTGATAGTCTCTCACGCGTAGATCGAAGTCCGAAATAGATTTCGGACTATTTGAAGCCCGTTTAACCCACCGCCGGCCGTTAACGGTTACACTGTCGATATCGCCGAACTTGCCTCACGCCGGCGACCAACTTCGTAAAATTTTATCTCCGGCAACGTCGCCAACGTCCCCCACACGCCTTACACGTCCTTCAACAACCAGTATTTTTAATTTTTAAAATTTTAAAATAAATTTTATTAAAATAAAATATGAATATTTTGAAATATATAAAGAAAAAATAAAGATACTGATGAATGGTGTATTGTAAAAATAAATAACTAAAATAAAATAAAAAATAAATTTTTGATAATCAAATTTAAAAGAAATCTAGCTACTTAGTGCTCTGATAATCTTGATTTACGGCAAAATCGACCCGCCAATAAGACGAATTAGCCAGGTGCTCCTAGTGAAAGAAGATCTTAAAAAATGCTAAAAATAAAAATGAACTGAAAGTCTTAGAAAGACTTGATTATTTTTTAAATACATGTATCGCTTATAGAATTTTATTGATAATTTATATTATTATTATTTCTCTAAAAAAAAATTCTGAAATTAAAATTAATAAAATTTTATTTAAAATTAATACTATTATTAAAAAAAGTTAAATAAATTAATCATATTATCAATTGAGAATGAGATATTAAAAAAACTTAAATACACAAATTTAACTAATAATTTTACATCTCAAAAAATAAAAAGAATAATTTTTAAATAAAAACATATTAAAATATAACTTAATTAATTTAATATAAAAATAAATCTCATTTTAATTAATTGCTTTAGCTTCAAAATTTAATGAGTTTAACGTTTGACAAGAATTAGCGAGCCAGCAATGGCATCGTACAAATAATAGAAGGGTCCGATGAAGAGAGCTCCGTCCCGGGAAAGACGGGCTAGCTGTAATGTCGATGCCCACAAAGTACAAACGTTGGGTTCCCAGTGTGGGGTCTCCCCCACATGTCGCCATGTGAGTCCCCAAATTCCTGTTCCTCGTTTAGGGTTTTGTTTTACTAGTCCTCTTTATTTTCTTTGTTTTTATTCCTTTTTCTAATTTCACCTTCATTTGTTTCTTTTTTTTTTTTTTTGACAACTGCATCGTATTCACTTCACGACCACCCCACGCGCTGTCTCATCAATCACCAAAATCTCAACCGCGGTCTTTATTTCTATTTTATTTCTTTAAATTTAAAGAAAATTTTAAATTTATTTTCTATTTTTGAAGAGTAAAAATATTTTTATTTTTATTTTTTTTATCTTTACTTTTGATTAGATATGATAAATTTCTTTTGATATATATGTAAATTTAATTTAATTTTTTTAAATTTAATCAATTCAATACTAATGCTCTTATATAAATTTAAGTTTAGTTTGTTTTCAAAAATAAGATTAGAAGAGATAAAAAAAAATAAAAAATATTATTATAAAATATATTTTTAATATTAATTTTATTTTAATATTAAAAAAATTATTTTAGAATTTAAAAAAATAGAATTATTTATTTTATTTTAATAAAAAAAATTTTAAAAAATGTAATGATAAATATAAAATGAGATGAGATGAAATAGTTTATAAAAAAAAATTAAGCCTTAATTTGAAGAACAATAATACATGCAAATTTTTTATTTTTTTTTATAAGAGAGAACCTTATATCCGAATAGGTGTAAAAATAATTTTTATACCATCCAATAACACATAGCCATATAGGTACTCTAGATCAAAAAATAAAAATGAGCACGCACGCACAGGAAAAACTCTCCTCTCCTTCTCTCCCTTCCCCACTAGGCCCTCACAAACAACATCTGCGTTCAAATTGCCCATCAAGTGAAACTAGCTAATTTCAGCACAAGTCCTTGGCCTAGTACCAAATGCTAATTTAGCAGCGCCAAAGCCAATGCTAGTAGCACCTGATCAAACCACGTTCTTGAACCCTACTTCAGCAGGAGGAACTCACCATCATCGAAGAATCCCAGGTACCACAATCTAGAGCTTCAGCTCTCGACAACGTTGAATCCCATGATTGATTCCTCGGTTTCCCCAAAAAGAGATGATCATATGAGAAAGATCACATGCATTAGAATATAGTTAACGTTCGAGACCTGTACTGTTTAGAACCTGTCAAATGTTTCTTGGATATCTAAGGTCAGGTTTGGAAATAAAAGTTTTTCAAACATTTTTATTATTTTATTATTATTTTTTACTTACTTTTATTATTATTTAATATTTTATTATTATTTTTTTACCGATTTTTTATTATTATTCATAAACACTATCAAACATTCTCAACATCCAAACGAAGATTATAAATAGATTTAAAGAGAGGTAATGCACAAACTCAATGCGTGGCCTAAATAGAATTCCTTAAAGCATATGGGGGTGGGGGTGGGGGTGGAGAGAAAGCATGAGAGAAAGAAGGAGATGGGACTCACTGAATGCAGATGGGCGATTTGAACGCGGTGGGTTTTCGGCAGGCCAAGGAAAAGAAAGAAGGAGAGTCATTACTGTTTGGGGTTTTGGTAGAAAATATTGAGTTTAAGGCTTATAATTTATAGTTTAATGTAATGAGTTTTACTATTAAAAAATTATTTACTGTTTGAGATTTATATGTCTAAAACACTTTTAAAGTTAGTTACCGTTATTTTTTTTAAATATAGAGTTATATGCGGAGTCTTTTGATAAAAGTTAAATTTGATGCTTTTTGAAAAGTTGATTTTTAACCGATTAAAGTATTTTTTATAAAATTATCAAACATATCATTTTTATTAAAAGTGCTTTTAACCGTTTAAAATTATTTTTTAAGCCTCGAAATACAACCCCAAACCGGCTCTTAGTCTGCATGCAAGCTCATCTTCCATTTCTCTGAAGTGTTTATATGGTCGTTTTTCTTTGATTGGTGCAAAAATAATTTTACACCCATCCGGACTAATGATTTTTCCTTTTTATAATGATGTTTTAAACTTAGATTATTTTTATAAAGATAAGTATTATAGTTATAAAAGATTCAATAAAAATAAATTTATAAATTGACGTAATTTTATATGATATATTGTATTTATTTTAGAATCAAGATAATTTTATACTCTAACATATCAAATCAAATCAAGTGAATTTATAATTTTTTTTTTAATTTCTTTATATCTAAATCATTTCTCTTGTTAAATGTACGTATGTATGTCATTTTCCTTCAAATATTATCTCTTTTGAATTCGTAAGTCCTTAACTTATGTTTTTATTTTTCAGACATAACTTTTTGAATCCCAATATATAAGATAATCATATTTTCTTTACTTAAATGAAGGCCATTTATAACTTCTCTCGTACTTGGGTGAGAATAAGTTCAAACTAATGAAGGAATTTCACTAGATGAAGTTTAGGCTTCTATGAAAATCTAAAGACGGCAAATATTTGCTCATTTGTCCTCACTTTCTTTCTATCATGTACAATTTCATGGTTATACCCTCTACAATTTTCTTTCTATAAGTAAAAACCTTTCTTGAAGGGAATTAAGTTAATTAGAGAATTGCTTAATTCAAACACAAATATTTCATGAATCAATAAACATAAGCCACTTTTAGATTTGCAACATTGCTTGAATTGAAACTTAAACCATGTTTTGAGATGCTAGTTTTAAAAATGTAAAAATTTGAGCTCACAGATGACCAACCTCCTGTGAAGTAAGGAGAGATCCTTGTAACCTTTAGTGTAACGGGCTAGGTTTGGTTTAAAAAAACTCTCAAATATTCTCAAATACTTTCTACTATTATTCACTACTTTATTATTATTTTCACATATTTTTATTAGTTTTCATTACTTTTTTATTACTATTTAATATTTTATTATTACTTTTTACCTACTTTTTACTACTATTCACAAACACTCACAAACACCCTTGACATCCAAACGTAACTTAGTGCACCGAAAGACCTTCATTCTTTTCCAGATATTGATGTTTTTACTACCTCATTACTACTTGTTTACCATTCTTAGTGTATTTAATTTTTTTTTCTTTTAAATATTTTTTTAACATCCTTAATCATTAAGAATTTTTTTAAAAAATATACAACTTTACTAATAATCATTTCTTTAACCTAAAAAAAAAAAAAAAGTAAAAAAATTGCAAAAGTTAGTTAAAGTATCATTATTCTTCCTTTCCACTCTATATAGATTAATAATCTTTGTGATTTGAAAATTTTATATCTTAATAATAACTTGATTAATCATTTCAATTTTCTTTCTTTTAAAATCATTTTAAGGTTTTAATGAGTTGCATGCATTGTCCAAAACGTTAGGGTTGTAATTGAGTCGAGTCAAGCCGAGCTTTAGCTTGCCGAGCTTGACTTGACTCAAAATATTCGAGTTTAAGCTCGAGCTCGAGATTTTTATTTATTCTTTGTTCGAGTTTGACTCGATAAGTTAAACTTCTAATTCAAGCTCGAGTTCGTCCCACAAACGATCTTGAACTCAATTTTTTTTAAAATTTTTTGAATAAAACTTAAAAATAAATAAATAAAAATCTAATAAAAATTAATACTCAATACCTAACTAGTTGAAATTTATTCATCACAATAATATGTTATATGTTTACATATATTATTAATAAATACATATAATATGATAGCATATATGTATTTCATACATAGTTTCCACGTACTAATATATAAAATTATCAAATTTTATAAATTAATTATTATACAAATTATAAAATATAACTATGAAGTATATTCATTATATAGATAGAAGTAATTATATTATATATTACATATTTAATTATAAAAGTGTTATGCTTATATTATTAGCAATACATATATATAACATATATATATATATTTTATCAATATATGAATGAGTTTTAATTGAGTCGAACTAATGAGTCGATTCAAGCATAAACGAGCAAGTTTTAGCTGAATCGAGTCGAATTTTGTCGGGTATGTATAATTTACTAATCGAACGAATATTTTTTTTACCAGCGAATATTTTTTTTTTACGAATTGAATTTAATTCAAATTTAATCAAACGAATATCGAATAGACTGTCAAATAATCTGATTCATTTACAAACTTAAATGCAGTCAACTAAAATGAGTTTCCTTATTTCATAGGCCCATTTTCACTAGGCAGTGTGATTCATCAAATTCAAAGGCGCGTGACCTAAGATGTAAATATTATATATATATATGGACAGATCTGAGTTTGGACCCATTTGACTGCCCCCACTAGGGTAACCGCCACCGTCAGATCCGGAAAGTTGCATCCAGTCCTAGCCACACGTATATTTATGACTTTCCCTTATGCGTTTCTTTTTTTGTTGACATTATTATAATTTATAGAACGCAGCCAGCGTTTTAATTAGAGGCTTCTGGAAAACAAAACAAAAAGCAAAAAACAAAAAACAAACAACAAAAAAGAAAAAGAAAAAGAAAAAAAAAAAGAAAAAGAAAAATGGGGTACTTCAGTAATCCGTGATCTTAACCTCAATATTCTTCTTGGGATTGATGGTAAAAAAAAAAAGAAAAAGAAAAGAAAAACCCTCAAATCTCCTTATATAAACCGCTACCTCCCCCATCCCCTAAACCTACATCTCTGATCTGCCTCAGTGCCTCTGCACATTCTGCTTCCCCTTTCTCTCCCTTTTTCTTAGATCGATTTTGATCCTTCTTTATTCATTGGGTTGTTTTTAATTGGTTGAAGGTTTCAAGCATCTTATCTACTCCCATGTGGTCTCTATATAGATGACCCTTTTTGTATTTTTCCACAGCTTTCTTGAACTGCATATATGAGTGATCTCTTTGCATGCAGCTTGAGATAATGTTCGTCTTCTTGTTTGCGGTTCAATAAAGCTGTGGGAAGATACAGACAGTGTCAAGAAACTTCAAGATCTGATTTGGGTATTATTACTTATAATCCCTAATTCCTCTTTGTTTGTACGATCCCGATCTGATGATTTCTTTGCTTACACGACGGGCGATGGCATTTCTCTGAACGCGAAGGTTCTTTTCTGATCTTAATTCTTTCAGTAATTCAGATGTGTGGCTGATGCTTTTTTTTCCCCTCTTCTTTACTTCCTTGCCAAACAGTACTCAGAAAGTCGAAAATATTATGGAAGTACTATATATTATACATCTCTGAACCCTTTAGCTTCAAAGGCGGATTGTACGTACGAACAAACTAAATCCATTTCACTTCCCACAGGAAAAAATAAAGTGAAATTCAGTTCGAATTATACATGAATGTGGTATCTCCAGTTCCTGATACAACATAGTTTTTAATTATACCCCTTCCCTCCCCACTTAATTCAAATTTCAGTATATAATACTGCATATCAGTTCTACAATATCACTTTTTTCATTTGGATCATTGCAGCTTTATTTTTATATCATGGTATTGAATCGTTGTATAATACAGCTCTACAGAAGCCTATAATAGTTAAATCTCTCTCTCTCTCTCTCTCTCTCTGTGACAGTCTGGAAATATCATCGACAAGTAGCTTTTTCTAGCGGTATTTTATAACACAGATATAACGATGGCTTTGTTCACCCGATCAGATACATACAACGATTCACTGGATGGTACCTTTCCATCTTGTCTGGATAAATTCTTCTCTTTCTGTTATTCTTGTGTTCTTTTCTTCTTCTTCCGTATATGGCCAATTTTGGGGTTTCTTTATTTATATATGTAATTGTTTGGGCTCTCTCGATGGATTTATTACGTGTTACTGTTCAGATGTGTAGCTAGGTTAAATTGCAGGATCTGTAAATATTCAGCGTCAGTCAACAAGGTAAATGGTTCATTCATTATACATTTAGTGCAACCAAAATTATTAGACTTTTTTAATATATAGATTCCTACCTACAGATCACTCAATGTATTATGGCTAGCATGTCATTTGCGAGCTAGGGACTGTAATTTATTGCAGTTGATCTGTTATTCAGCATCTCAATTTCCCTTCTTTTTTAAAAAAAAAAATGTTCAGTATTACTTTCTTAACAATTAATACGACGTACGTACAATTATTTTCCTTTTGGTCTGAATTATGTTCAATATATCTTAGGCAAGGTAGGGTTTTTAATATCTGTAATTGGTCTCATGCGCGTGTTATGCTCGGTGTATATACTTTAAACAAAGTTCGGGTTTTTTTTAGTACACTACGAAGAACACTAAAGTTTTTGTCCAAGCACCAGTTGGATGGAGTAGTATTCAGGTTTTTACAATTGTCTAACTAGGGGTGTAAGTACAGTCTAAGCACCATTAAAATTAAATTTAAATGTTAGGTGAAGCTTTTGTGAAAAAACAAAGGATACAGATAAGATATTGTACTGTTGTTTTAACTTGTCCTTGAAAAGAGAAACCTAGACAAATAATATATGCAGAAGCAGCTTGTAGAAGCTGGAAATAGGGTTCAATATTGTTCACTTCAAGAAACATGTTTCCTCGGATTGTTAAAGCCGAGAATGTTCCTAACAAGATCAGATCCCAGTTTTTCAGGCTCATGGTTTTACGATCTAGGTTTTTCATGCTTTCTTGGATGGTAGAGATGATAAATTAAAGGCCATTCATGTAAGAGAGTTAATGGATCTCGAGGGTCCAAGCAGCTAAGAGCCAAATCGATACGGATATTCATGAGCCCTAGAAAATGGTGAGGAAATATTAGTAATCTGACTGCAAAAGCTATGGTAATTGTCTTTCATGCAGGAGTACTTAGCTAGATGGAGTACGCTGGAGATCTAGAACTAGATATATACACCCACTTAATTGGCCACTGATATTTTTCTTTTAGAAGATAGATATTGCAGGGATCCTATCATGATATGTCGACCCAACTACTTCATTTATATATGTGATTCATGATGTCTTAGTACTGTCACCCACTAATCGAATGCATGCATATTCTAATTAATGCGTTTAATTTCTTTCAGTATTTGCTGTTAGATAATATTCTTTAATAGTACTTTATAATTAATGGAATATTTTTTTACCTTTTGGATTTATTTGAGTTGAGATGCTGATCTTGAAATGTTGCTACTAATTATTATATATATATATATATATATGCCCATTCTTGAAGGGTCTTCAGTACCGGTCAGCTTCATGTTGTGATTTTTCACTAGGAATGAATTATTTGATAGCTAGATTAAAGGAAAAAGGAACAAGATCAATTGATTAAATCAAAGTAGATTGATTGGTTATTACTCATTTAGGTAAAAAAGAAGGCACGACTCCTTTATCGTCCCTACTATCGAAGAATGCATGAGAAACCGGCTCCTATATTCTCTCATAAACTCTCTCCATATATATCTCGATCGTGTGCTTTTGGACCTACACACGATATTGGTCCACAGGTTAACCAGTTCAAATCAATAGCACTGGTATTGTATTGTAAGTAGCCACATGATATGAGAGCCTCATATATATGTTTCTCAAACATGGCAATACCACAACTATAGTCGTCTAACTACGTACCACATGTGTTGTACATGTGTTGTTTTGGTAGATTCTTTAACAATATTGCATCTTTAACACGGGAGCCACCACGTTCTATTTCCGATCGCTGACAAATGAAACCTCACACATTGTAAGATCGAGCAATGTGTGTGTGTGTGTGCACCTTGATTTGTCCAAGTCTTGGTCAATTCATTAACCCTCTATTTCTTTATGATCTTCCCGGCGCTTCCCTTGAAACTAGAGTTGACAGACTTCTATATCTGGGACAAGTGAACTTGGAGTACTTGTTCAATGAATTCTCCTCATGAATAACTTACATCGCGCGCGCGCGCGCACACACACACGTGCGCCTTCATTAATTCCTCTTTTCTTGCCAGTACTTGACCTACAAAGAAACTATGGGATTTGATCATTTGGATCAAAGGTTTTTGTTGGCCAGGCCGTACTCATGACCGGCCCCCTCTAACAATCTAGATACTTATGTAGGAACCGGCCTGATGAATGAAGCAAGTGGTCCTTTGCATTCATAGTAATTACAGTACGGTGCATGCATAATATGCAAACTAGCAAGCCTGGATTATGAATAGCTGGTGGTTATATATTTTACCTTAAAAACACATATGTTTGTATATGTATGTATGTATGCAGTATAGCTGGTGGTTATATATTTTTAACCGAAGTTATGCCATTGATCATTTTAACAATTCCACTTATGATCTAGCTAGCTATTTCATCATTTTATTAATTATACAATGATTAATTAATGAATAATCTCCATTTCACATATAGAGGATTTTATGTTAACCACATGAGTACTCATCATGTTTTACGAAACAAACTTGTTTCTAATTATCTTTAAGTACTAGTGTCACTAGCCAGCTATCATGATTTACAAAGCAAATAAATTAATTAAGATTCGATCTTTTAAAGTGTTTTATTTTCTTTTGACAGCCAGCCTCGTATATATAGTCATCATGTAATATTGTTTACCTGCATCAATATTCGTCCTTTTCTGGTGTGTGCGTGTGTGTATAACGACCCCGTCAATTGATTAAGGTCCTAACTCCTACAACACGGTCGAGAAAGTTAGCATTTAGCATTGTTGCGCATGCACTACTTTCACATCAGATGCATATATAGAAAAAAGGGCAGAATTTAATTTTAATTTGAAGTATCGTTAAATGGCCAAACAATAGTTTTACACCAACAGAGACGTGAGTACCCCTATTCATTTCCCCAGCCCTAACGCATAATCATAATAATATTGGTGCATATATGCCAAAATTATTGCTTCTGATGATCTATGCATATATACCAATTTCTGATGATCTTTCAGGTAATTCACTGCATATAATTATAATATGGTTTCCCAAGTGGGAATCGATCAAGCAGTACTTTTACCCATTTTTCTCAATAAATTTTTCCTACTTCCACTGCAAGTAGTGCTGTACGTTTTCAAGAGATTGGAAATATTAGTTACAATATGGGAGAGAGACATGTACGTAAATAATCTTGTAGTAGTGATCATCGATTTCTTAGTGAAAATTCTCACATTAAGCTGGCCGGAGCGGCGCGACCGAGACCTATATATTATCTCTTAACCCTTTAATATATATATATATATATATATATATAAAGTGGCTATCTAACAGAAAATCTTGTTTTAACTAAAAATCTTGTTTTTTCGATAAAATTAACACATTCCATCCATTTTCGTTAAAATTAATGCTGCATTTAATGAAAAAATATACCGTTTTAAACACAATTCATTAAATCTATTTATTGAAATAATACTCTTGGCATTAATTTCACCTTTTCAATTTTCTACAACGGTAAACTTTTTATTTAAAACTTTTTTAACGTCTATTTAATCACCACTCAATACTATAAACACAATTCGTTAAACCTATGAGCAATGCTAGAAATTTTTATTTTAGAATTCCTACTTACAATATTTTTTTATTTTATTTTATGTAAAATAAATATAAAATAATAATAATAGTATAGAATGACACAATGATAGTATAGAATATATAAATATAACAATATATATAGAAATAAACCATTCATAACAATTTATATTTTAGAGAGTTTAATTTCATTCATGAAAATTTTATTCTTATTATATGATTAATAATTTAATTTTTTAAAAATTATTTTATAATTTTAAAATGAATGTATTATTTATTAAATTAACTATATATATGGGATATATAATTAACTATAATTATATTAAATTGGTAATAATAGGCAATAAATATAAATATTATATTATATATGTTTTATATTTAATTGAAATATATATGATCAAATAAATTTATATAAATTATAAATTATAATATAACATTCTTTTATATAAATTATAAACTATATAATTTATTTCTTCAAAAAAACTCATATTATTTCTTAAAAATAATCACATAACTAAAAAAATATAGATGATTCAAGTTTATGTAGATTTAGAAAAACTCAAAAACCAAAAATATAGGTATTCTAATGTCTTCTTTGTTGGGGCCGTGCAAAATGATGCAAAATGTTAGATCATCATCTTGGAATCATAAAATATCATATCTTGAACTAATTTTTTTTAAACTTCAATCAAAATTATCTCAAACAAGTTTGATGAAATTATAGGTTATGTTTATTTATGAAACTATCTTATTATTTTTATTAATATATTTTTTATGATACATGAAAACGTGTAATTATTTATCATCTACTTAATTATGAATAATCATTAAATTTTTATTAAAAAATTAAATTAGATAAACGTGCTTTGCACGTTATTTTTATCTAGTAATATATATAGATATATAATATTATATTGAGTAAATTAGAAGCCAATTTAGGATTTGGGAGATGGCTTTGTTTGAATAGTAAAATAAGATGAGATGGTTTTAGATTAAAATTGAATAAAATATTATTAGAATATTATTTATTATTATTATTATTATTGAATTTGAAAAAATTGAATTATTTATTATGATTTGTATAAATATTTAAAAAATTATAATTATAAAACAAGATGAGATGAAACTATTTTGTATCCAAATGGTCCAAGATGACCATCCAAATTGATCAAAAACACACACAAAATATAGTACATTACGTTCGATATGTGTGATATTTAATTAAGAAGCATATATAATTAACCACTTGTAAAAATAATATTTCGCGCATTGGGGAATTATTGTAAAAATAATAGGTGAGCATCTTCCATGCACAGTTGCATATTGAAGAGACTTTTGAGGTCATGCGTGGCCCCTGTGGCTTGAGAAGCGGTCGTTCGTCCATTTCCTTAGCATGCATGCGCCACTGGCCACTGGCTCGTTGGTCCTGTACCAGTGATTCGATAAAGACTCTAACTGTTTTCCTATTTTTTTACTTTTCCTAATTGATGATCTTAAAAAAGGAATCATGGACTTATCCAAAAATTATCTCTAGACAATAAGTGATAGTGCACTTGCCATCTTCATTGTTTTGAGCAGATCGAGTCGATGACCCACTGCCCCCAGCAGTGGTTCCATTTGTAAAACATCATGGGTAGGGATCAAGTTATTGATCCCAAATAAATTCACTTTTTTTTTTCACCACTTATGCATTGTAATTTATTGTTTTGTGATGTTTGTTGGGGAATCTCACATCCTCCTCACATATCATCTTCTTTAATTTAATGAAATTAATTAATTACTTTAAAAAAAATAAAAAACTTTTCTCAATTTTATGCTGCCTACACTACAAGTGCATGCATAGTTGTCTTTTAGCGCTAGTAATCCATTAATGATTGAAGTAGTACATAGTACTAGTCTAAATTTCTAACCAATTAATTAATTGTCAACAACCAGAATGCTTCCTGAATCATGTACGCACGTACTATTAGTGCCGGGCGTTAGAAGATATATAATATTTCATGGCAACCTAGAACTCAAATATATTGATCGGAGAGACATGAATTAATTATTGTGTATATGTTTCCTACTTCAATAACCCTACATATATCAATAGCAATATATATATTACTATATGGAGCTAGCTAGCATATAATAAAGTGTACGTTGTTAGTTAATAATTTTCACCAATTTTTTTTATAGAATCAACAATATTCTCAACACCACTATATTACATATAATTTTGAGTTTACCTTCAAAAAATCTCAAGAAGCTGGTTCAATTACTAGTTAAATACTAGTCATGATGTCTCCCTATTTTAAGTATTCTCTGATCTTGGAGATATATCTACCATGTTGTGTCTACATGATGTGCGCTAACTAGCTATAGCTGCAGGCAGCTTACTTCAGATCTACTAGCTAGCCGATCATATTAATGGAATATTAAAGGCATTAGTACCATAGGAAAATGGAAAATGGAAAATAGATCCTCCAATTCCTCAAAATCAGACAAATAATAATGTTAGTTTCTAGTATATATATTAGCTTTTGCGTTCGGTACTATGCCTTTATTGCCTTTAATGAGCAGTACTACAGAACTGCCACGAGCTAGATATAGCTAGCTAGCTAGCTTGCTCGATCGAGCTTTGTCTGCCCAATTGTCTTTTATCTGGTTTTGGTGGACCTAACTCCAACTTTTGATCACGATTCACTTTTTATAGCATCAATTATTTCTTGATCCAAATTAGGTGTCTTTTTCTTACCACTCTAAAATAATTTTACGGTACATATGTAGCCTCATCTTATACTAGAGCTAGCTATCCTCCAGCTTGCTGTCCAATTCAATGCCTAACTCCTCCAGTTTTATCTTGCCAAAGATTGTGACCAAATATTATTATTGCCCACAATGAGTTCGATTTTGCCAACAGATAGATATATCAAGCTGGATCATGAAGTGAAGAAATCTCAAAAAGAGAAAGGAAAAAAAAGGAGAAGAATCGGCTGGTCATAATTATTTTTTATTTTTTTAAAAAGTCAGAATTACATGTCCAATAGTAATTTTATTGAACCTCCGATCATGATTGAAACAATATTTAAGGATGCTTGTGAGGCAGCTCATGCATGATCACTTTGATGAGGCCGCTCTTACAAAAATTCCCACTGTGGTGCTTGTAGCTAGCTTTTCTTGTCCTCAACTGATCATCAGTTCATGACTTGTTGCTTCAAATATCATATCATAGCAAGCACAATTTTTTTTCACTGTTAAGTGTACTTGTGTGTGTATAAGTTGTCAAATCTAAGAGGGATAACAAAAATGTTCCCAAATAGTAAAACCTGATAGCTAGTGACACACCCATATTAAGAGTTATATATGAAAGAGAAAACTAGTATATATGGTTTTGAAGTAGCTAAAGAAAGTATATATATTCCAAGTCCTTGTTTAGGCATGTACAACTACTAATTAAAAACTATACAATCAAGCGAGAATTGTACAACGTACGTGTTCTTATATTTCAAATAGTACTAAAAACGAATTTCTTTAGAAGTTCATCGAATTTTTTTTACCTAATTGTTGGCAACTAGTCATGCTTCATTAGGAAAGTAAACATGCAATTAGGAATCTCGTAGAGTTATTCCAACCAAAGGTAGAATCCTAATTATCCAGAAATAATTAGCATCGTGAATCCTGTTATATATTTTCATAATAGCCATGATAATAACAACACGGATGATCTACTTCAGATCTATTACTAGTGTCATACAGTAAGAGAATAAGCTAGAAATGTGGAATCCAGTCAACAACGCAGCAGCAAGGCTAGCTTAGAATTTATTGTCATGACTTTCTCTGTCTTTAATGATATTCCGATGTTGCTGACTTGATACAGGGAATTAGCTGCATATCAGTCTGATCTTGGCTCTTGACTAGCTGTGGCTGAGGTGCATGCAGGTAACTAATTAAGTGGGTTTGGTGTTTTAATTTGTTCCAGATCCTAGAAAACATTCCAATCCTTTAACATCTCAGGATTACTTGTCAAAAAACAAAAAACAAAATAAAAAAATCAAGGGAAACATAAATTCCAGCTAGCTAGCTCTGTAGTACGTACATTTGGAGATGCAGTTACAGCCCGATTCTATGACCTACTACGTTATTTTGTATTCCATATATAAGAGCAACAGTTCCTGGAAAGAGAAAAGGTGGGAGGGGTAAAAAAAAAAAAAACCCTGAAAGTCGGATCAATCAGAGGGAGTGGTTTAAAAAAATGATGTCACATAGTCATGACAAAGTGTTACCTTTTTTCACAGAAATTTAGGAGAAGATGTGAAGGCAAAACCAAAAGCCCAACAGGAGGAACTATCATCATTGAAACTAAAAGGGAAAGTTAGGGAATCTTCTCTGCAGGGTAACTTTAATTTTTTTTCACCATTTTGATGGAATAAATCAGAATATGAACAAAGAATTATATATATATATATAGATATATTATATTATATTACAGGAATTCTCACCTTTTTGTATATTACAACTTGAGAAATATAAATAATTTCCACCAAAGCTGCCCTCTTTCATGCACGGTTCAAACGTGTAGCAGTAGATTTGACAGAAAATAAGAATGGTAACGAATAAAAGAATAAACTTGAATTCATGAATTTCTTCTTCTCTCCATCGGTATATACTAAGGAATAAACCAAAAATATATCAGGCCGCAACCCACTTATATTGCTGCAAATTAATTCTATTAATTAATAAGCTTATATATAAGGAAGATAAAAACCTACATTGTATTTCAGCGGAATTTTTTTTTTAAAAAAAAACCCTTTTAATTTCCTTCAGAAAAATGTAAGAATTCATGTGAAATATACGAAACAATCAAATAAAAATACCGTGATTGGAATGTATTTGATTTATGAGAGAATTTCGAGTATTACCATAATAATGCAGACGAAAGGATGGAGAAGAACGCCTTGAATTGCAGGATAAAGGCAAGTAGTAGATCTTGAACAGAAATATCATATGAAGGAAACAGCAGCAAAATCCTGAAACTGCCATGTTCTCCCACAGCTTTCTTGAGCTTCCAGCAAAATCCTAGAGATTAAGCAGACATTAAAAGAAGTTCAAGAAAGCTGTGGAAAAGCATGACCAGGACTTCCAGTACAAAATTCCACTCACTTTTTCCTCAGATCTCATTTCGATTTTCTTTGGCATCCCTCATGTGTTTCTTGTATAGAAGATATAATAGCTTCTAGAGAGAGAGAGAGAGAGAGAGAGAGAGAGAGAGAGAGAGGTAAAGGAGGAGGCCAGAAATGACCAATGCCAATACAGAGTCCCTCTTGGACCACTCTACCATATAATTTGTCTACCAGCTTTATAGAGAGGGGGTGATGAGTCTTTTGGAGGGTTCACTTCACTCATATAGTGCAACTTACCCACAAAACGCCTTACTTTCCTAGTAAGTGCGCAGTGGGGTACAAACAATGCGTCACATGGAGCTAGGGTAAATTAGGAAATTACGCTGCAAACACATGATTTTAATATACCCCAAAAACAGAGATACATTTTGGAAATATGGAGAAAATAAAATATTATTTATCAAGCGTTAAAGAAAGAAAAGAAAGAAAGAAGAAGAAAATAATGTATATATATATATATACTATATAATTTCAAAATCATCGATCCCCATTCCCACCAATATGGATCACATGCAACCATGCATGCATGTGTTCAGAATCTCCTCATATTTTATTGGAATTTAAAGGTATGGGTTTGTTTGTAACTTTATGGTCCCCAAACGTTACGTTTCTTTTAAACATCGAAACCCCATTTAATATATGTGTTCATCGACGATCGATAGATGGTGCAAATCTCGTTCAAGCGCCTTGCAGATATTTTATGCAGTAGTAGTCTAGCAGCTAGGTCGTTCTTCAAAAATAACCTTACACCAATTATATATATATATATGTATATATATATATATATCCCTCATGGTTGGAGCCGGTGAGATTCCCAGATGGGAATTAGAGACTCATGTATAATCAATATATATATATATATATATTTCTGCAGTTTTGATCATCTTCGAAGGCAAATAAAGTGGATCATATATATATATATCAAGACATGAAATATATTCTGAATGAATTTGGGCGAGGGATACTATTAAACATATGACTACTATCTCTTTTCTAAAAGGGAAAAAAAAAAGACATGAAATATATATCTATGGACTTTTGCACAGTTAATGCAGAACGGATTCTGTCATTTAATAAGGTGCATTCACGATCGAACACGCAAATTGCAAAAGCAATAGATATCCTGAAATAATTAGTCTTACTTTTCTCAGACGACGTTGGTTTCACTTGCAAACAAAAGAACACTCCAAAGTTTCCAACGTACATCTCTCTCTCTCTCTCTCTCTCTATATATATATATGTATATATATGAGATTACAATATGATATTTTCGGATCGAAGCATATTAATATATTATATTTTCTGAGATGCTCCTGCTGGCTGCAGTATATATATATATATATATATATACACTTTTCTGCTTTCCTACCTATGCTTTCCGAAGCCTATATAATATATATATATATCCTATATAATATATATATATATATATTTTTATATATATATATATATATATATTACTGCTATTCGATAGTGTCACTTTTCATATCAAATCAACACAAAATAATTTCCTTTTATTTCAAAAATCACAATTTATATTTGTTGAAATATCTAGACTCCTACAATTTATAGATGATAATAGTACCGAAAATACTTGCCTATATGTGAGGGACATGCAGTAAAGTCTTATATGATTTAGGAATAAACTCATATTGATCTTTATAAGGAATTATTTGGCTCACATCGAGTAATGTTATATGCAAGCAATTTTGCACACCAATATGCGTATCATTACATTCTTATTCGTTAATCATATCTTTTATTTTAAATTTTAAATTTTTGACCAATCATATTAGATAGATGCACATATTGGTACCTAAAATTGCTTACAACCAAAATTTTTCTTATACCTTATGCATGCGTGCGTGCAATAAAAAAGATGCGAGCAAGAGTTGCACCTTTGTTTAATATTAACACCAAGCTAGCACGCGCAGTAACAAAGATGCGAGCAAGAGTTGCACATAAAATTTAATTAATCGGCTACCTTTTGTACCGCATGATGCTGATGATCTATATATATATCATGTATTGATTGTGCTAGCTGCAGATAGAATATTAATGTATTTCTACGGCCTTGCAACTTCGTAGGCATGCAATGCATATTTTTATTATAAAATATATTTGACGGATTAGATCGATCGATGATGCCATTTCGTTCATGTCAATAAGCTTTATTAATTTGAATATTGTTCGTCCTGATCTATATATAATTTTGACAGTCTATTTTGTTTCTTTCGCATGATCATGACCATATGCTGCCTGTCCCAATATATATAAAAGATCGTGCGAGGATATACATATATACATATTAATATCAAAGATAAGGATATATTTAATTGTCATGTTGTATATTTTGAGTTCTTGAAAATTAAACTCTTGTTTTCTAATAAGAATTGCGGTGTTAGTCTACCAACGTGGCAACGTTGTCTCATAAAAACATACTGCATGTATCTCTCGTATGCTCGAATATATATACCTGCTCGATCGAATAAATATATACATGCATGGGATTTTTTTTTTATATATATATATATTTTTAAGCATACATGCATGGGAATTAATTCTTAAAGTCAAAATTTTGGTATAATTCTTAACTATTTGTTCAAAATAATTATTCTATAAAGCAAAGGTTTAGATCAGACAGCTAGCTTCTTCCTGCAAAATGTTTTTCTGCTTTGACAGGAAAATGTCACTAAAAGAAAATTGGATATTTAAGGCCAACTATTCTCTATCAAAATAGTTATTTCCTGTCAATTTTTGTAACAAATAATCATATTGGTAGATAATAATTGGTCACAGATATCTAATTTTCTTTTAGTATGTAAAAAGTAATTTAGGTTTGCTTTAATTTCATAAATAAGATAAGATGAGATCAAAGTTAAAAATTAAATAAAATATTATTAAAATATATATTTTTAATATTAATTTTGTTTTGAATTTTGAAAAAATTATTTTAAAATTTGAAAAAATAAATTGTTTATTTTATTTTGTATGAAAACTTAGAAAAATAATAATAATAAAATAAGATAAAAATATTTATAAAAATATATCAGACTTTAATTTGTAAAAAGAGAGAGTTATTAATAATTTTGTGTGTGTTGTGGGCCTTAAATGAGGAGGTGAGGATCCCGGGTGGTAGTGTTGGACTGTGGGGCTCATTCTGCACATAAAGGGCCCCACAAAAAGTAATATTAATTATAAATCTCCAGAGATATATATGACCCGTTACGGTCAGGGTCTACCTCATCACCACCTGTTGCAACAGCAAACACTTTCTGTTTTCTTTTCCCCCCTGTTTTGAAAATTAAAAGTTTCTCCACTCAAATTAATGCTCCTTTTGTCACATCTACTAAATTATAAAAAGAAACATCAATTTAATTCTAACGGTCAAATTTTAGATTGTTTTGATAATTGGCCCATGGTGTTATGCTAATATTCTTTATCTGAAGATATACTATATACTATATTTTTTATTTTATTTTATTTTTCTACTCATCATTCATACACTATATATTTAATAAAAAAAAAAATATATGTATAATATATAATATGAGAATAATGACTAAAATTTTTCATTAAAAAATGCATGATAATCTGAGAATTATAGAGTGAGTTCTTTTATTTAAACAAGTGTACTGTTATATACTGCTTATACGATATAATTTAATTTAAAATATATATTTTAAAATTTGTAACTCAAATCAAATTTTATAAATGCGTAGAGATGATATACTCTATCTACCAACTTGAAAATATAATAACTCTTAAAAATAATTCTAATATTTAAAAAAACTATTATGATTAATGCAATGATTAGCCAATACTTATTTTTTCTCCATCTTATTTTTGGCATGTAAAACATACATAGACTGCTTAGAGGCTTAAAGCATTAGTAGTAGACTCAACAAAATTAAAATTTGACCAAAGTTTAATTAAAATTATTATAAGAAAATTAAATTTTTATGACAGATTATTTGTGATAATAGTGGTTATTTACAATAAAAAAAAAAACTCAGTTTAATAGAAAATAATTAGTTATAAATAAATAATTTTTTATAGTAAATGTACAATAAGTTATTGTAATAGACTCAGTAAATAAATTACAATAATCCAAGACTATTTCACTGGCCGAATTTGACCAGTCGACTAGCTAAATATTATTTCAGAATAAAAAATAATTTATTTTTTCACTACTTTGGTCTCAACGCCAGCTGAAACTGGCTGTGGTTCGACTTCGACGTTGCAGGTTGATGCGTTTGGGATCACGCCCAAGCACGTAAAGCTTTAATTTATATGTTGGTGGGCAAAATGAAATCAAAATGAAATTACTTTGGTGGACAAAAAGATGTTGATTTAGAAAAATTGAAAAAAAGTTAGAAAATTAATATGTATTTTTTAATAATGAATAAATATTTAAATTAAAATTAAAATTAAAATAAATAAAAAGATAAAAATCAATATTTTAATAAAATAATGATAAATTTAAAGAAGTGATCTGATATTTAATATTGTTAAAAAGTGACAAATTAAATTTATAAAAGTAATTTTTAACTAAAATTTAGTTAAATTTTGTTGAGTCCACTACTAATACTCTTAATCTCTTAAATGGTTGCAACCACTTTGGACTATTGTTGTAATTTAGCTATTATAGATAAATATATATATATATATATATATATTCTAGCCATAAAATAATTATATAAAAGTAATTCTATAAACTAACATTGATTGATGTAATTTGTCAAATGATAAAATTATTTTTATTATAAAATATATTTGACAGATTAGAAAAAGTCACACTTTTTTGTAATTTTTTTTATTTATAGATGTAACAATCCTCGTTATAAATTAGCTAATGACTTGAGTCGTCTCAGCTAGCTTCACCATTTTTGAAGGAGATATAGGTGGATGTTTTACCTACATGATCTTGAAATAAGCAATAGGATCAAGTAAATGAAAAGCTTAGGGATGGCTTAAGGATTATCAAAGATACCAGAAAGAGTACAAATTGACACTTCGAGTGAATTCATAGAAAACAAACTGATCAATAGCTCACGAGATGGCTAAATGGATAGCTAGTAATTCAAAGATAATGATCAAGTACTCCATCGATAGATGTTTATAATTTATATAATAAGATGGATTTAAGTACTTGAATCTATTGTAATAAAGTTTGATAATTTACCATAAACTATGTACCGTTTATTCTAGTGTTATATTATATATATATATATATATATATATATATAGTGAACCATTCTCGACAAGTAAATCTCCTTGTAAGAGAACCATTCTCGCATGTACCTCGCAAGCACCCAGTTTGTTGAAGAGAATATAAAATCAATATTATTTTGATTTGATATTATTTTGATTGGATTTTTATATTTATCAAATCACTTTAATTTGATTAATTTTGATTTGATTTTTTAATATTTATCTTATCTTATCTCGATATAATTTTTTTATAATTAATAGGGATGTAGCCCTCTAAAATTTTTTGTCCTCTTTTTCTCTCATCCATCTTCTTTTTTTATTATATTTTATTTTCTAATATGGTATTAGCCACAACTTGTTCTTGACATACATTTGTCGCCTCCCGTAGCTTCCTCTTCCAAACTTTTCTCTCCATATCTCCTACATTTCTCTGATTCTCCTAACCTTCTCATTGTCTCTAGCCATCTCATTAAAGATAATTTTTCCAAATGACAACGTGCACTTTGTTGAACCCTCAATGCCAAGAATGTACTCTGCTTTGTTTATGACACTCTCAAAACATCAAAAGTTATCATTGATTTATCTTTTTCATACTCTCTTCACTCTGTTGATTTCTCAAGATCTTTTTTTGTCGAGCCCTCAATGCCAAGAATGTACTCTACTTTGTTGATGACACTCTCAAAGTCATCAAAAGTCATCACCGATTTATCTTTTTCATACTCTCTTCACTCTTTCGATCTCCCAAAATCTTTTTTAGTCGAACCGCTTTTTAATGAATCTCTCTTGGCTTATTGACTCCATTGAACCCTTTCTCTTAGGTAATTTTTTGTAGTGCAACATTCCATATAATCTTTAAATGATTTGAAGACTTACTTTCAGAAAAATAACATTCCCATAATGTTTTGTTTGAAGCCCTATATCCAATATTGGTCTTTTGATTTTGGTCCAATAGTTAACCAAGGCAATATATAACTTGTTGGTCATAGCTCCAAATTTGATGTTCCAGTTATATCACTTCATCACCAATACCATCATCTCATTGACGATCAATGATCAATTACTGAATATTACTTTCAAATTTTTAACTCAAACTTCCAAAGTTCTCCATCTTAAATTTGAGGGTGAATTGAAGAGAATAATAAATCAATATAGCATTGATTTGATATTATTTTAATTTGATTTTCATATTTTTCAGATCACTTTGATTTGATTGATCTTGAATTGATTTTCATAATATTTACAATATATATATATATATATTATTTTATCTTAATTTAATTTATTTATAAATAAGGATATATGTCTTGTATTCAATACTAATTCAGAATATAAAGATGTAGTCTTTTAAAGTATCTTGCATTCTTTTACTACAAGAAAAATAAGTATATATAACTAATTAATTACAATAAAAAAGATTATTTGTAATGAAAATAGACTATTTATAAAGAAAATAGTCATTTTAATTATATTTAATAGGTTATATATACTTATTTTTCTTATAGTATTTTTCTCTTTATCATCTTTTTTTTTTATATTATATTTTACACAGTTGGATTTATTTTCCTCCATATCTTTGATTAATTTTTAGTGATATCTTCCATATAATTGTGAATTATTTCCGTGGGTAGATCGGCACAACACAATTTAGGACAACATGATTTAGGACATGAAACCGGCAGCAAAAGAGAAGTGAAGTCGACATTTTACCTAAAGGATAATGCTATTCAAATCGATTGTTATACCGATAATTGACTGATTTTATTTTATTTTTTTGTTTTATAAAAGTTTTGAGTAATTAAGTAAGTAAATATTATTAAATTTATGTATTTTTTCTAAATAAAAATAATATTTAAAAATGTTAAAAAAATAAATAAAACAAAATCTAAAAAAAAAAAAAATTTGAAATACACTAAATCGATATCAAATCGGTAGGGATCTTCTGTTCCTGTAGCAGCGCCCTCATCTAAAGCCAAAAGCACCAAAACTCGACAAATTTTCGAGTCACATCCGTCATTTCGTGCGTGCATTGTTTCTCATTTTTTGTTTTTTTATTTTTGTTTATTGGGTGGAGTTGACATCTTTTGCAGAATCACATCCGAGTGTCCATAGGCCATTATCCATCATATGGCGTATGTGTAGCCTAAAATCTTTTGGATTAAAAAGTGAGTTAAATTAATTTTTATTTTATTATTATATTTATTTTAATCTTTTATATAAAATATAATTTTTTTAATTTTAATATAAATTTTTTTAAATTTTAATTTAACTTTTTTAAAATTTTAAAATAATAATAATATTAAAAAATAAATTCAATTCATCTCCATTCATCTCATTTTTCAATCTAAACAAAACTTAAATCCCTACCAAATTAAAAAATGGGCCAACATTTAATAATAAAAATTGTACTTTTAGCTCTAGAATGAATTCAAAAGTTATTTTCATCTCATTTTATTATTATAATTTTTTTAATCTTTAAATAATAATAATATTAAAATAATATATTAAAAATATTTTATTTAATTTTAATTTTTATCTCAAACCATCTTATATTTTAATTCAAATAGAGCCTTAATTCCTCTCACAGAAAACTTGTCGTCTTCTCCTTTTTCCTCTAATTAGCTGTATCTTTTATATGTTTGAAGTTAAACCCGATCTTGTCGAGAAGCATCTTTTTTTTTTTTATAATTCCTAAGAAAATTGCGTCTACCACAACTGTAGACGTAGTACCTGAGTAGGAGCCTAGCAGGAAAGAGTATGCCCACTAGAGCTTGTATATCCATAATAATTTAAAACTTTAGTATATATAGAGGAATATTGACACTTTCTAACTTTGTATAATAAGCTCCACATCTAAACTTATTGATTAATTATAATTAAATCCATTAACCTATTTTAATTACTTAATATATATTTTTATTGTAATTTTTCTAATTATAAAATAGATATTATAATAAAACTATTTATTTACAATTAATTATTTCTAACGAAATGATTATTTTTAACTAAAATGAATGTATATTTGATGCAAATAATTGATCACAAATTATGCCCATCGTTCTTATAGTGGATCTAGTGTATCAAATTGAAATTGCATCAATTTATAAATTTAGTTTTGTAAAATTTCATTATATAGTTATAGCACTACTTTTACGACCTCTTTAATATGTTTTGATTTCAAAATATTCGCCCGTTAAAGATGTGAAAAAAGCTTTTAAGCTCAAATATATAGATCTCGACCAAGTAATGACAACAATTATATCGTGACATAGTTCTTGAACCTCTACGATTATGCTAAAGAACCTCTCGATCCTCTTAAAATCAAATAAGGATTCATGTAGATCATTAAGGTCAAAAAGTACTTAAAAAGATTGTAGATCATATTGTGACTTGGATCTCAATTAACTGTGCTTGTTAACACATGAATATGGAAAGTATTTTCTTTCTTTATTTTATAGCAAGTATTTTCATCCCAACGTGACTCGTTGGTAGTAGTATCCTGCATTTATCTAGAAAATGTACAATTTGATTATCTCTAAAACTTTTGAGATAAATTGTTAAGTCTGTTGGAAGAATTTGAGTTTTCAATTAATCATTGTTTTAGAGAAGGAAATATTATTGTAGATTAGTTAGCACGAAATGGTGCGTTGGGGAATAATGAGATGTTTACATCTGTTGCTCAACTTTCTCGTGAGCTTCGGGGATTGTACAGATTAGATAGAATCAGTTCGGCTGATATTCAATTTAGATAGGGGAGGTGCAGGGCCAGCTCAAAATTAGGTTATTTAAGCTATTGTTTAAAGCTCCATTTTGTGAAATGCCTCCAAAAGTAAAAATAAAAATTTAAAAAAATATTTTTTTTAAAGATATATAAAAACCATTTCATTAGGTAATTTTTATATTTTTCAATGTGTTGCAATGGTTTAGATTTTTATGATTTTTTTGTTTATATCTATTTCTCTTAACTAGGTTTAAACTCTTGTACACCTCCTACGTACTTAGGTTATGTCTATTTTCAATAATAAAAATTTTTACTTATAAAACCAATGTAAAAGGCCTCATGGTACTAAAATTTAATATTTGATTCAGTGAATAAAATTTATATTTTTCAATAAATTTTTTTATGATCTTGCTAAATTGAGGCACAAAATTTACAATAAGATCTCATTTTAGATTTTTGTATTAAATATAAAGTCAAAACTTTTTATTTAAATATTTTAAATAAAACCTCATTTTGAAAGTTTTAAGAAATATTTGATACATTAATTTATATATTATTATATTATAATTAAAATTTGCTCACTTAAATTTCGACTTAAACCTCAATTTGTATTGAATCTCACCCCTGGACTGGAGAGGCCATAATCTGGGTTATTTCTTGTAAAGGGTTGCGCATGCATATATAGTTTCGTTGGTTGTTTATTTGGTGGTTTTTAATAATTTGGTGGTGATACATGGGATGGGTTTTATCGATTATTTTGTAAACATCTTGTGTCATGATGTTTCACCATATGTTTTCGTCATAAGTGAGAATGATTAATAAAATGAAGAAGGAATTTGACTCTTTTTATTAAAAAAATATATATATTTTCGTCCAAAGAAAAAAAGAGAAGGACCAAAAAATGGAAAATGTGTAGTACATGTTAGCAGCTAGCTAGCTAGAGCATTGTTCACATGGTGCATATAGCCAGGAATGTCAGCATGAAACTTTGGAAGAGTCGAGATTCCGAGAAAGCTGCAAATATTTCCTGTTGAAAGAAACAACTGGAGCTTAAACTTATATATTATTTCCATCATATAAATGATCGAATCTGGTTCAACTTCCGTGAATATCTTGCATCACTTACGTACAATCTTTATTTGTACATATCTACGTACATGCATGCACGCACGCGTCACGCTGTACTTTCCCGGCCAGTTATTGAGTCATGGTCAGCACCAAGCACTGGACCTCGAAACAATTCTTTTTTTTTTTTAAATGGTTATTTAGGAGAGGGGACTAGTAGTGATCAAGAGGCCAATATTATAAAATAAGAAAGAGAGTTAGAATCATAAAATCACAAATAGATTATATAAAATATTAAATTTATAAATTGACGTATTTTTATTATATAATATGTTAGATTTATTCTATAATAAAAATAATTTTATAATTTAAAAAAAGTAATACATCATCAAATCACATTAATCTATAAATTTAATTTTTTAAAATATAATCTTTATGGCTAAAACATTTTCCAAATAAGAAACGATTAGTACTTCATACATTAGAGAACTCATAAAAGTATAAATTTACAAACTCACATGACTTACTGTAATATTGTGCTATATATATATATATATATATATATATATCTTACAAATACAATTAATCTGACATACTCTATACAAGAAGTACTCAAGTACTATATATGTGACCATAAATTTTATGAGTTTGAATTGAATACTTGTATCACATATATAATAGAATTCAAACAGTATCTACTTATAAGACACGGCAAACCTGAGCAGTGGGGGCTCTAATTGGATATGGCATGTCGTAGTCATATCTGCATAAGATTATGTACATGGAAGCATGCATGATGCAGAATCACGTTAGTTTGTGGCCATGCATCACTACTACTGGGAAAAGTTAAACTAATTTGAGTTAATTAGAAGCAATTCATTTAATTGGATGTAGTGAATATTATATATTAATTCGTTTGCCCTTGCATGCATTAATTAGTGATCATCAGCAGATCAGTCGGATCTGTGCTGAAGTTAGAATACGAGTGCCTGCTTGTTCCCTTCTGGTGTTATACTTTACTTAACAGACTTGTATTGGCCCTTGTCATTGAATTGTGCCATGCATTCAGCTTTAACTCTTGTTATATATGAGAAATGCTAAGTGAACTCTACGGTTTGACCGATTTAGAGTCTATGTTATTATTGATATATACAAATTCACTAATAATTAATTTCTTAATTATTAAAAAAATATATATTAATTTTGGAATATGAATCGGAAAACTAGCTCTTCCCAACCCAAGTCAAGCGAAGTATAGTAAGAGGGAGAATAATATACTACTAGAGAAAGACTTATATTATAAGTGAAGATCAAGTCATTGTGGCAGCAGCTTAATTGGTTCATATTATGCAAGCTTGTATAGGAAATTTGTAAAGAAGTCCTACTTTTATACCCTTGTGATCCCGGCCTTTTATTACTAACATGTGTCGGTCGAGTCCATAAATTAGGGTAAGAGAAAACTTGCAAAACCTTTTACTTCTATGATATTTTCGAGTTTTTTGTCCGAATTTGAGTGATTCAAACGAGAGAAAGGCATGTTTATTGTAGGATATTCTAATTTATATATATGTCTACTTCTCTCTCACAAAACCCTTAAATCCAGTTACGAATTTGAGGAGACTTTTATTTAAAAGGCATGTTTTTCAAAGTAATTCTTACTATACAATATCATCTATAAATTTAGTACTATACAATATCATGATGTAAAATATACAATAATATCTTAATAAAATAAAATAAAATAAAAAGTTCATGACAAGCACTATGACAAATTTTAATTTTAGAGACAAAATCTGAGTGGAGCTAGGTCCCTTGTCGAGTCTTTTTAACTAGGGTTGATATAATATATATATATATATATATATATATATATATATATTATATGCGCACACCTGTAAACCCTTTTATTTTTTATTTTTCCATTTTCAGTTTTTTTCTCGTGGAGCTGAATCAGCAATATTAAGGGAGCGGGCTATATATTTAATTTGCCACCGCTCACACGTACGGCTAGTATAAAATTTATATTTTATATTTTTTTTATTATTTCAAAATATATTTTTTTAAAAATATAATATTTTTTTTAATTGTTAAGTAAAAAAATTAAAAAAAATTAAAATACATAAAATATAAAAATAAAGTATCAAAATAAGTGAATAAAATAACATCTCCCCTATTAAAGACATGTAATTTGGTTGATATGACATATCATTGAAATTATTAAAAAGTACGGATGGATGGAGTACTCTTTATTCAGAATGAAGAAAAAAATGAAAGGTCACGATCTGAATGTAGAATTAAAAAAAATGTAAGTAATAATAATATTTATGGTAAAATATATTTGTAATATTGTAAAAAAAAAAAAACAACTGTAAGGGAGCTGAACTAGAGGACAACAACAATAATAATACTAATAATAATAAGAAATGATACGATGGTTTCTTCTCTATTCATTATTGTTGCCTAGGGTTAATAATAATAATAATTAGATAGAATAATGAGTTGTATAATTATTATGTATGAAAAATAATAGAATTTCTTATTAAAGACTTAATTTTTTAATGTAAATTTTTTAAGCACTTTTTAATAAATAAAATACAAAAGATTTACACACTATAAAACTAAATCGCTAAAATAAAACACAATAACATCATCAACAGTGAATTTCTTAATTTCTTTTGTCATTTTGTCACATGATGTTTGACTAGTCCGGTGCACGAGTTACCCCAGCATCCAATGATCTGCACTCGTACGGATACCATAAAATACCGTATCATTCTGTTATTCCTTTGATTTTCTTTTTCTTTGTTTTTTCGTATTGATATTGGACAAACAAATAGTTTATGGGTTTGGATTCCCTTTACTTTAGGGCTACTTTGGATGATTATCATAATATTTTATTATTATTTATTTTTTAAGTGTGAATGACCTTTTTAAAAAAATTATCGAGTGATTAGGTACAAAAACTTCATCACAAAATAATGAGTCATTCTATTTTTCAATTAGTAAATCGAGCATAATATTTACATCATTTAATAGTAAGACTTGATTTATAAGATTCAAAATTTAAAAATTATCTTTTAAATCAAATTTTATCACATAACTAATATAGAATATGCAGCTTTAAAAATAGCTCTACTCCAATAAACCTACTAGTGCTCTAATCTCGGCCTTTAATTACTAACATGTGTCGTCGATCGAGTACTCCATAAATTAGGGTAAGGAAAAACTTACAAAACCTTTTACTTCTGAGATATTAATTTCGAGATTATTGTTTTGTGTATGTGTGACTATGTAGAGGAAGGGGTAGAAATCAAACCTACAATATCAATTTGGGTTTGTTTTGAATTTGGGAAGGTTCTCAAATTCAGTTTTGTTACTGATCGATTTTACAGGAGTGTGTATATATATATCTATATATCCACCCCAATTAAAATGACTTGGCAAGGGACTTAGCTTCACTCAGGTTTTGTCCCTAAAAATTAAATTATTGAACTGCAAAATTAATAAAGTTATTGCGGTGAGTTATTTCGTCACTAAATTGGATGATATTATTTGGAAGAAAACTTCAAAACACTTGAATTTAGCAAAATATATTGATTCGAGTTGTTACGGCGATATTCTTTACCGTAATAAAGTATATAGGTTTATACTGATGTCAAATCTCACCAAGATTTGATTTATTGCAACGATAATGTTCATTGTGACGGTTCTAAATTTATTTCGACAATTAAATTCGCTGCTTTAATTAAATTAATTGCCAAAACAGCCCAAAATTAAAACTGATGAGAAAATGCCGTGGCAAATTTAATTTCGCTAGTAATATATACTAATTGCGGCAAATTTTTAAGTGGTGAATTAAAAATTGCTGAAAATTGCAAATTTCATTGTAATGTGAGTGCTCATACACGACTTTAACTCAACATTAGAAAGTAAAAAGCAATCCTGCTCCTATATATACGCACACGCATGAATGCATAAAAATGGGCAAAAACACCCCATATGGGTAGAACCCAAGTTTAATGATCAAGTGGATTCATTCACTGCAGTTTGATCCCTTTTAAAATTGTCACTTGTGAGGTTGTGACAGGACCAACCTATAGCAATGGGAGAAAATGGGGGCATGTGCTCAGCTTCAATAGGGGAATAAAGGTGTTGGGCACAACGGGACGGGGCTGACAAGGATTGCTATGGTACGTTGTCGTCTTCTCATTGGGGGTCACTTTCATGGGGTCATTTAACAGCCTGTTCACGCCACTCAAACCCTCTCACCCATATAATGTTGGTTTTCGCAATAAATGTGAATATATCCTCACAAAAAAATTAAAAAAAAAAAAAAAACTTAAGGTCTTAAATTAACGTATTGTATATGAGTTAGTTTACGTATAATTTTTATTTAGAGACTTTTCAAGAAAATTTGGACAGTTGTTTTTAAATTTTTTTAAAAAGATTATAATAATATCCATTCAAAAATAATATTTTTTTCTCACTTAATAAAACACATCAATATACCTGCACATGCAATACCCACTTAAGGACTACAAGTAGAATTTTTTATTGTATATTCACAATACAAAATTGGTGGAGGTAGTACACAGACGGGCCCAAATGAACAGAACATATGGGCCCACGTGAACAGTCTTATTACGCATGGGCCCAAACCTCAATAATGATTCATCACATGCAAACAACTCTTGTTTTATTAAAAAGATAATGTGGAAAAAAAGGATAATATTCTTTATTGGTGAGATGTGTTTGTTTGGTTGGATTACTACTGGTGAATTCTTTTTATACGAAAATTAATTTTATTTATTTATTTTTAATTAGGAGGTAACTTATTCAAAAAAGAGTACTAGGTGTAAGTCTGGGTTGCGCACACCACTCACATGAATAATATTTTTACTGTTCATGTGAACAGTAAAAATATTATTCATGTGAGTGGTGTGCGCACAAACGGGACTTGCATCCAGATTTTTTATTATTTTCAACCAGATTTTTTATTGTTTTCAAATGCTTGTGGATACTTAGTAGTATAATAATGGACTTTAATCGAGTTGTTGAACATTATTTGTTTCTTCCTCTCTTTTTCTTTTCTTCCTTTTCTATTTTATAGAAAATTATTTTATTGGATCCAACTATTTATTTAGACTTTGAATTTATTATTGTTATCATTTATTAGCTTATGCGAGGTTTTTAAAATTTTTTTTTTCAAAAATAAAACGAATCAATTGGAGTGAGTTCTAATTTTTTTGACAAGAAACATATTTGAGAAAAGTAAAGTTAAAGCCAACAAATATTATTTATTAGATTTTTTCTCCAAACAGGGTTTAGACAAATGAAGCTGATCAAAGTTTAATAGAAGGATTAGGTTAAAAATAAATAAATTTAATGATGCTCCCGCAAATTAATCACGCCTAGGCAAAGGGTTCAAATAGAGGGTCGATTTAGCCCTTGAATAGCACAATTTGGACTTTTTTTTAAACCTTTTTCAGTTTGATTGGAAAGATCAGGCCCAGCCCAAATTATCTTATCCTTCGCTTTTAGAATCAACGCACTAAATAAGAACTTGTGCACCTCTGGTTGGATGTTACTTTGGGCCCTTTCCGAGACTATTGGAAGTAGAGGGGCATTATTTTGGTAAGACACAAATTCAAAAGGAAGACATATACATGTATGAGATTATCAAGTAAGATTCTTTAGTTTAGGAAGCCCATCTAATGAATTTGAGAGCTCTTTCACCGTTTCACGACTTCTGTAATGTGTACTATTTTGAAAGGCCCAATAGGCTGCATGCCCCTAATATTATGGCCCATTATTGCCCTTTGGTCTTCAGGCCCTGTCCAAACCCTACGCCATTAAAGCGCGGTTCTCATTCTCAAAGCCATGTAAACTTCAACAAGAAGTTTGATTTTCCTTTATTCTTAGCTTTTTAAGATGAGTAATTCTACATGCATGGAAATTAATTCTTGTATATGGTATAATTTATAAAAGTTGAAAAAAAAGGGCACAACTAGGGTTGATCAAGTCACCGAACTAGTCTGGTATATTAGATTAAAAAGGGAGAAGAAAAAAGAATAAAGCAATGAATAGTAAAACCTCCGAATCAATCACGAATAATCATTTGGCCAATGCGTGTAAGAAACCTTAATCGAAGATATCATTGAACATTATCAATATGAGGATAGACGAGTAATAAAGTAATATAAATTAGCTATAAAAAATTTCATAAAAATAAATTTATAAATTAAGGTAATGTGATATGAAATGCATTAAACTATAAAATTATATTTTTATTATATAATAAATCAATAAAAAAATCTTTTTGTTTCTCACAAGAAGGTGCCAAGAAAACACGAGTCTCAGGTAAGAGTTTCAAATCGTTTAACGGGTCGTATTTTTATCATATCAAGACATGTATATTATATTATATTATCTAACCCTAGTCTGATCTGTTAATTTTATCGTGTCAAAATTTTAAACCCTAATACGACTCATTAACATAACGTATCGTATTGTATTAACCCATTTTGACCTATTAGTAAATATTATGGAATAGATTAATACGACATAATACAACTCGTTTAAATTTATTTATGTAAATGGATTGAATATATTTGAAATTAATCTATTATAAACTAACTACAAATCCAAAATTACAATCTAAACAATAAAAATATCAAAATTAAAATTCTAACAATTTTACTTTTAGATATAAAGGTATAATTATAACTTTAATTTTCTTAACGTGTCATAATAGATTAAAATAGATTAACCTACTATTAATCTATTAAACAACCTTATTTTAATAGATCAATCCATTTTAACCTGAATCCATAAACATTAAACTCTAAATAATTATTGCTACTCTTAATCTCGAGGGGACAAAAAAGAAGCAGATTCCTAATTAGCGACATTTCCTGGAAGGAAGGAAGCTGCTAGTGCTAGCTTATAGATGTGGCCATTAATTGATGCTGCTCCCAAGAATCCGATGCTGAAAGTTGGATCGATGCTGGCAGCTAGATAGCAGCATCTATTCGTTAATAACCACGGAACCTAAATAATTGTATGCGAATTGATAATTGTTTTTAACGATACTCTTGTCGAATTTGACAATCTTTCTTAACCAAAGCATAGGGAAACGTATTTCAAATATTTATTTTCAAATTATAGCACATGATGATGATCGTCTATATCACTTAAATATATAATTAGATTAGATTTGTCGGATTTAAATTTAAATATTTATCTTCCAAATCATATTATGCTATATAAATATTTTATCAAGTCTACTCTTCACATCTATTTGAGATTATAAATTAATTTTCAATTCTAACGCTAATATAAATTAAACGCCGTAATAAGCAAACTAGAAAAAAATATAAACAACAACAACAACGAGTTTCAAAAGAATAGGTTCTATCTTTATAATTAGTAACCCAATTCTTTAATCTTTCTCAGTTGGAATAATAGTAGTAGTAGACATTAATGATAAATCATGGAGTATATATAATGTGGGGTTCTCGTAAAGTGCTGCTACTGATCCAATTAGTTCCTCTTTCTTTCTTTTTTTATTTTTATTTTTTATTTTTAATGGGAAGTGCTAGCGGTAGTAGTACGTACTCCTGTTTGGTTAATTAATGTGAACATCATTTTGTTCCTTCCATTACGACACAAGCTGGTATCAACACTATGATATAATCAGTAAGCCACCGGCCATTCAAGTTGATCAATATAAAATAAATATATATATTAAAATAAAAAATAAATAGTGTTAGGTGTACAGTACAACTTTACGCATAATATTATTTTTAAAAAAATAATGATGAGGTTACATTTTATTTATTATTATTTTATTTTAAAATTTTAGTTTTATTTTAAATTTTATTTTAATTAATTATTAAGAAAGTAATTATTAGTAAAATTATATATTTTTAATTTTTTTTAATGATTAAAGATGTTAAAAAATATTTTAAAAAAAATTAAAAAAAAAAAAACAAATGCACTAGAGTGGTAAACTAGTAATAAAAAGGATGTAACCTATCACTATGCAATTTTTAAGAATGATGTGAATTTTTTTATTTATTTTTAAAAACTATTTAAAACCACAAAAAAATGATTGAAAATAAATCTAAAAAATATTGTTCTTTTCGATACATATTCAGGCTATATCCCTCTTCTCTCGAGAGATGTAGCACCGCTTATATTATATTTATTGACTATTGAGTATATATTCACTACAAGAAAATTGACTTTTTGCGACATTAAATTTTGTCGCAAAAAGTAGAAAGAATGCTACAAAAAAGTATTTGTAGCAAAAATAATCATTTTGGCTGCAATTAAAATTTCACAAATAGCTGTTTTTCTTGTAGTGATTTACTCCATTTTATTATTATTTTTAATAGATTTCAAAATATTCACCATTTTAATAACAGACACGTCAGCATGTATAATTATATGCATAAAATTATAAGTATAAATAGTATTTTTCATGAAAAAAAAAAAATTTATTGGTTCAGTTTTTTGTTTATTCTAAATATATATAGCTGCATGATTGGCATTAAAAACATTTTAGGTGTCGATAATTTATCAAACAAAAGAAAAGAAAAGAAAAGAACATAGTACACTATAATTAATAGTGAAAATATATGTTTTAGAAATATATTTTAATTTTGTGTAGTTGAACTTTCCACCACAATTGACAACTATAAATAGAGTAGATGGGGGACCTAATGAGGAATCGACAAGTGCTTTTGTTTGATGCAAAAGTGTAATATTCCAATGCCACTACACGTCAATAAAACATTAATTTTCATAATTTGACAATACAGTTATTTTAGTTCACGCGGTTTGTGGGGATCAAAACTCAAAAGCACCACCAAATACCGCGTTGCCCAATTCCAAATCTTCTTGAAGTTTTTATAGTTTCTACACCACCAAAGTCTCATAAACAGACAAAAGTTTCCAAACTTCTTTGTTCTCTGCCCTCTTCCTCCTCCTCCACTGGCCTCCTTTTGTTGTATTAGACAGCAGAAATGGTGATAATTACCCTACTGTTATTAGCAGTTTTATTTGTTGCTGGCCTCGGTAATATATTCTTCCATTTTCCCACCAAGAAGTTCTATGCATGGTTGCAATATATTTCATCCAACAAATCTTCTTCACCTATGATCGATATCTCTACTGCCTCCCACAAAGAGATCAGGACTCCTGTTCACAATAAGCCTGAGCTCGAAAAGATCTTTGCCACCTTCGACAAGAATGGTGATGGATTCATAGCAAAGCAAGAGCTGAGAGAATCACTCAAGAATATCAGAATCTTCATGACAGACAAAGAGGTTGAAGAGATGGTCGTGAAAGTGGATGCTAATGGGGATGGTTTGATCGACTTTGATGAGTTCTGCGTGCTGTGCGAGTCCATGGTTGGTCATGAGGAGGGAGATCAGAATCATGAGGCAGCAACAGGTTTAGAAAGTGAAGGTGGAGAAGAGGATTTAAAGGAAGCTTTTGGTGTGTTTGATAAAGATAGAGATGGATTGATTACAGTAGAGGAGTTGCGTTTGGTGCTTTCTTCTTTGGGGTTAAAGGAAGGGAAGAAGGTGGAAGATTGCAAGGAGATGATTAGGAAGGTTGATATGGATGGGGATGGCATGGTTAATTTTGACGAGTTTAAGAAGATGATGAAAGGTGGAGGCCGGAGTCTTCTCTTAGCCTAGCCTAGCTAGCTCCTAATTGATCTCTCTAGGCTTTTTCCAAACTAGATCTATCTATATATATTAAGGTTTCTCTCTCTATCCTTCTCTCCTTTAAATTTCTCTCATGGATATTGACACAGGCACCCACACACATCAGAAAATGTGTATAAAACAACAATAAAACAGTATTCCTTGCCATGATCATATTCTATATATGATTCACTTTGGTGGTGCATGCTGCAAACAAGGGACTGTTTCATCCTCCAACCATTTTTCCTAGAAGATGTTCATTTCGACCTCACGTAGATGGAGAAGAATGACATCTACATGTATATATATATATATATGTAGAACTTCAAGCATATATGTACCTAATTTCTACCTGACAGAGAAAGGGTTTGGAGTATTTCTTTTTTTTTTGTTTTTTTTTTTTTTTCTTTTTCATGATCTGAAAGATGTAACAAACAGTAATATTCTGAGTTCGATCCCGGCGTATACCCTGATCCGAGCATTATTCAGATAGCTGGTTTAGTCAATTTATGTACAGTTCTGTTCTACCCTGAGAAACGAAAATTGTATGTTTTTGTTTTTCTCTTTCTTTTGTCTCTTATCTCCCTGTACTTTTGGTTCTTAAAGCAGTTTGAGTACTTGGACTAGTTCACATTTACCAACTTTTTTTTTTTTTTTTGGGAAATATGTACATATTGTATTGGACAATTGATGATAAACTATGCCAGTCAAACTACGAAATAGAAACAAAACAGGCTAGCAAACTGGTTTGGTCTTTCTTGACTCTTTATGCAGTTGACCAACGAGAAACGTGATTGCACTTCCAAATGTGTATATAATATGCAATAAATTGCTAATTCAACAATAGTAAGTTAACAAAAATACATCAGTCATATCTAAGAAAAAACTGGTCATATATAATTTATATACACCTCAAAAGGATATGAAACAAAAATAGCAAAATTAGTAACCATATTCAACACGAAAAGAACAACCTTTTTCTTTATGTCCTGTGGGGCCCCAATTCGAAAACTTGCCAAATCCTTCACATCTGAGCGTAACCCAATTTACCGAGAACCTTGCATGGGCGAAATGGAAATAAAATGAAATAAACAGGCTTTTCAACAGAACCCAGGCTCGCTCAATAGATTTTAAAGCCTAAGGCGATAAGTTAAAACGGGACATTTTTTACCATAAGGCCTTAGACAATCGCTTAACTCGCCTTATGGCAGAGCTGGCCCTGCCAGAACAAGCAGCCATGTGAGCAGTTGGGATTGAAACATAACCTTCTTTACAAAATGGTTAAAACTTAAAATTGCAAAACTGTATCCAAGGCAGGGCTATTGTTTTCAGTGAGGCTCCATTCATTTTCCCCATTCGAAAAAATAAAAAGTACGGTCACCCACAACCTCCACCAGCTTCCAAATTTCCAATCCATCTTATGTTCCCATTGCAGGGCCCAAAGAAAAGTTGCAGACGTTAAAAGAAATTGACGTTCGAAATTCTGTAGGTTGGGGAGAGTGCATCAGATAGGTGTGAGGCAATGATCAAGTACTCGGCTCGGCCAAAGAAAATGAGAAAATGAGACAGGGATCTGAGCACCATAAATCTCTTTATTAATGAAATTAAAACGCCCTTGACATACACAAACAACCACCTACGTTTATTAAATTCTCATAAAATTGAGGGCACAAATGGAAAAGAAAAGTAAGCCTTAACAACGTATTCAAATGAAACTAAATGCCGTCCTTCATCACTGCCTTCCATTTTGGATATAAAATAGGAACCCCCAGCACGCCAAAGCCACAGTTAGCACAGCAGACCACCATTTCAAGTGCCTAGAGATAAGTCGTAATACCTTCTTAGCAGTGCTTCAAAGAACACTCACTAACCATCCCACAAAGCCAAATTAATGTATCCAAGGTTCACTAAAAGATGTCGGGGTGGAAACGCCCTGGGATGGAGTTGCTTTGCTTAGCCTGCTTCAGGTGCATTGTCAATGCATAGTTGTTCACCTGGCAGCGCAACATAAAACCACACAAAAAGCATCAGAATCAAGATATTTCGAGAGCATAAACAGCAAATATATTAATCATGCAATGATTGTAAAGAAGAAAGGATCAATCAAAATGGCTAATGCAAAAAGACTACAATGCCAGACTTTGATAGAAATTTCCATTCCAAACAGCATAGTCCATTGCTGACACAAAAAATGTGCTAAAATTTAGTTTATTCATTGGATCAAATATAGACTTTAGATTTTGGTGGATTTGTGTGCTAACCTCTAGTGTTCTCAATTGCTCCTGGTATTGTGACACCAGTTGCTTCAGATGTTGCAACTCCTGGCTCCTTTCTTCATTCTCTTTCTGACGATCGTGTTGAATAGACACTGCTCGCTTGAGAATTGTATTTTCCTGAATAAGTGCTTCCACTCGTTCCTTCAGCATCATATTTTCCTACAAAAGGGCAACCCATAAGCACAACCAAATCCTTCGAAAGAAACCAGCCATGATTAGATTTAAGTTCTCAACCCTATTCCAACCCCAAACTACCCCGGTACATCTTCCACCTGTGCTTCTCTCCCTCTTTCTCTCACCCATCAAAGAGGAAAAACACGGAAATAACAGTAACGGGAATTACAATACATTCTGCTAGTCTCCACAACCATAATAACAGTAGCAGAAACAATGGGGTGATAAACAACCTGGTGATAGGTTTGGGCTGCCTCAGCACTTGCGTTTGAACGTGCATGGATGGATCTCTCCAAAACCTCAAGTGCTCTTGAAGTACGAGCTCTAGCATCCTCTACGTTGGAAGAACTCATCATTTCTCTTACGAACAACTCCACCCAGTCAGCACCATCCATGGGAGGGTCTTGTGGAGCTGATAGCTCCTCATTAGGCCCAACTTCCCCATCAGTAACCTCTGCACCTGAAATAAAATATGGCACTCAGTCCACTAAAAATTGGCACTGCATGCTGGACTAGTTATTTAAACTTAAAAAAACAAGGGTAATTCGCAAATGGAGGATGACCAAATTTGCTGAAGTGGAACTTCTTTTCTTTGATGATAGCTAATGTCCTCGAGTAATTCACTTTTAACTTTATAATCTTCTGCACAATTTGAAACTTTTTCTGATCTCCTTGCCTATAAATTCTGGCACTTCATGTAAACATCAACCATTTTTGCAGAGCTTTATTTCTGCTAACTTTTGTTTGAAGCGTGAAACAAATGTCAACAGCCAAGAATGATATGTGAGGTTATCCTATTTCTGCTGACACTTGGGGCCAGAAGCTGCTTGTAAGCAACAAGTGAGTATTGCTTGATTCATTAACATATAAGAGACCACCCATTACCCCGTTCTTGGAACCAACAATAAATACCTAAAATGATTGTTTTCTACATGTTTAATGGAACAAATTATAGAGTTTAATAAAATAGCTTCACAGCTTGTTGAGATGAAAAGATAGTCCTTATTATCAGTGCAGCCTAACAAATCCAACCATTACCAATGCATGCCCCCATATTCTTTCTCAGCGCAATCATTTTCACCGCAATCTCAATTAACCACTGTTTGCTATCAATTAATAAAGAACCCATATTCTTTTCATCTGAAAATACTCCAGCAATATTTCAAGGTCCAAGGCTATGGTAAATCACAACTATGTTTTCTTTAATGGGGGAACTGCCCCACTGCAGAGCCCCTAGGACTCACCCATGATCCATGGAACCCAAACCCCTGGGGAGAATAACACAGCAACCCACCGCCATGGCCTCTCACTTAAATTGCAGTTTGCTTCCAGGGAGAATCGAACCTGCAATATGGAGCTCATGCACACAAGTTCGCCCTTACCACTGGTGGGTAGATCACAACTATGTTATTAACTGTAAAGAGAAGTTAACCCGTCCAATGCCTAAAGTCCAGCTGAACCATAGGTAAAAATAATTGAAGCAAGATTCTAATCAATCTACCGAGGGAGACAAGGTCTTCACAAAGACCAGAGAATAACACCAGTAGAACCAATGCGATTTAGAGAACAAGAACTGTTGAGAGTTTCCAAAAATAGTCTCGAAACATTTTCATAGACGTACCTCGTGATTGAACATTGGCTTCCGGTGTAACATCAAATTTGGCTGAAGCAGAGTCTAGGTTATTATCAGTAGATCCTATATGAAGCTCATTCAAACTTCTGATGGCTGAATCCAAATTATCACCGCATTCTCCAAGTGCTTTCTCGAGCAGCTACAACAATGATAGGTCTCCCAAATGGTTAGCAACTATTAATGCAACATGAAGCAGATGTGATCTACATCCTAAATTTCAAATCTTTTTTATTGGAAAAAAAATTCTACGTCCTCCAATTTCATATCTTGTATTGATTAATATATATATATATATATATATATATATATATATCTCAACATGGGGCTTCTGATTTATTGACATACTCAAAAAAATTGAGCTGGCTTTGCTTTTCATTTCCTATTATATCACCTTCTTTAGATAAGATTCTTGCCAACCAAAAAAAGAAATGAAAATAAGGAAAAGACAAGAAATCTCTATCTACCCAAATCAAGAACAAAAAAATTAAGGATCACAAATCATATATCGATCTAAGATCTTAGTAACCAAAATTAGATGAGAAACAAAACTCAAACAGAATAAAAAAGCAAACCTTATTGTCCATGTAAGGAAAAATGGCCTTGAGATGTTCGATCAAGTGCGGCGGGGAGTGATTGGAGGAGGGGGAAGGAAAGGAAGAGTTGTTTTGCCTGGGTGGGGAGAAGCGAACGGGCGAGGAAGAGGAGCGGCGGATTCTCTTGGAGACGGGTGGGTTACCTGCCAGACTCAAACTGTCTTCGAAAATGGAGGATCTCTTCCCACACACTATGGCAGACATGTTTCGGCGCTCGTCCCCTCTATGTTTCTCTCGCCACAACCCACCTCCTCCTCCTCCTCCACCTCCTCTACTCTCTCTTCTCTTCCACACACACCTCTCTCATTCACTGTTTTGATGGCTCCGATGAGAAAAAACAATCATATATGAAATCAATGCACAGTTTCAGGAAGAGAGAGATATCTCGATTGAATAAATTAGGGTTCTTCGGCTTCCGAGGAGAGGGAGGGATCGGTAGGATTTGATGGCTCCTTCATTCATGATCATGGGCATGGCTACAACAGCATACAGGCTCAGCAAGGTTGGAGCGGTGATTGGGTGACAGTGACGCCGGGCGAAGGACCAATGAGGAGGAGACAAGCAAGCGGGAGTTTGTGACACATATCGCGGGGTAGGTTTTAGGAGACGTGGATGGATAAAATTCGGGTTTGGTCAACTCAACTGGGGACTCGGCGTTTTGAGCGACGTCGTGTTTGTATTGTATTAGAGCATCCTCAATGGCCTTGTTAAAATTATCTCTTGGCCAGAATAAAATTTATCAAATTTATTGGGTAATGCTACAGTCACTTTAAAAAAAAAGTTAACTTTTTCACGTGGGTCTCATATATATTCACTTTTTTTCAAAGCGACTGCACGTCACTTGCAACTCCATGACTGCATCTATCATTTCTCTATTATTTATGAACTATCCTATTATTTTATTCCTATATATTGATACAATCAAGTTTTATTAGTATTAAAGAGAAGATATAATTATAAAAAAAAAATATTTCTTATATCTAATTAATATTTAATACATTACGTGCATTTATAAAATTAAAAAAATAATTTATTATTTATTAAAATTAATATTCTATATATTAAGTGTTTTTGTAAAATTTAAAAAAAGATTATATTAAAATATATAAAATTATATTATTATTTAAACTTTAATTTAACTAGACCAATATAAATCTCTTAACTAAACCATGTGGATTATATCTAAGAAAGTAAAATTGAACTTCATTTTAGACTTAATTTCAACAAGATTATTATTAATGCTCTTAAGAAGTGTTTCACACAATATATTTTATAATATTTATATAATATAACTTATAAAATAAAGATATTTTTATAAATTATCTTATAAAATTAAGATCATTTTATAAAAATATTCTTATTTTACAATACATGTATAATATATTGTATAAATGATTGTAGATATATCATTTTCTAATGTATTAATCGTTAAAAGAAGTGGAGGCAAAAGCCTGATGAGTCGATGAGACGTTTGAGACCATTGGAGCTCTTTCAATTTTATATTTATATATATATATATATTTTTTTTTGAGAGAGTTTAAAAAAATTATAGTAATTAGATGAAATAAAATAAAATAAAATAATTTTAAAAAAATATTTAATTTATTAAAAATAAATAATATATTTGAATATATAATATCTATTTATAATAATATAAATTTATAAATTGCCGTATCAAATCAAATTATGTTTATTTAATTTTTATAATTAGTACTTTTCGTTTTAATTTATGTGAGATTTATGAATCATATATGGATATCTCAAAACTAGATAATAATTATATATATAAAAAAAATAACAATTCAACATAGGCTAAGGGAAAACCTAACTTCACCAACTTAGGAAGGAAAGTCTAATGCACTTTAATTAGGTGTGCTTTGTGTTGTCTTTGTCTATATGGCCCAATGAACATAAAGGTACAAAGTATTTGTTCCAACTCCAGTAGTCAGTCCTGATCAATGGCCTAGAAGCTGTCATTGTGGGTCAATAAAAAGGAAAGGAAAATAGAGTTGGAGTGGCAAGTGGAACAACCACCTTGTATGTTAGATTGGGGTTGAAATCTTCTTTACAAAATAAAGCAAACAAATCACCTTACATCGATATGAAGTAGTCTGATAAATTACTCAATGCTGCATGCATGTAAGATGGGTGACTGACATTTAAATTTGCTACAGTCTTTTTTATCTTTGAAAATAAAGATGCAATTACTATAACTCATATTTTAGATAAAATGAGTTTGGCTAATTCAACATGGGCCAACTATTGATAAACTTAGTTAAATTTGAAGATAAAAAGACATCTGGCTGTCGCGCCCCGGGGGAGGGGGGGGGGATTTTGGCTACTCCTTTCTTTTGTCCCTTCAGTATTTTTTGATGTTGTCCATTGACTTTTGTTCAGTGTTGAACCCAAGGTTTCAAGTCTCGTATTTACGTATAAATTTTGATGATAACAAATAATATTGAAAACTCAAGCTCAAGTTGTCTATGCATGAAGGGAGCTAAACACATCAAGAAATCAAGCATGAGCAAGAAAGATATCAAGTCTACAAATGAAGCTCATAGATTATTTTTGTACATCTCTTGATAAAATTAGAAATTGGATTAAGGCTCCAAATTACTTTTTTTTCTCATAAAACATCAAATTACTTTTTCTACATATGCAAGACATTTTTAAATGTCTTAGTTTTGAAAATTATGTTTTTCACATGTGCATAACACCATCAAACAAAATAATTTCGAAAATTATATTTTTTTATAAAAACTTGATTTTATAAGATGATTGATTATCATATTTGACATGTGCATATTTTGTTTGAAAGTCTTGAAGGGAGGTGGTGTGTTTTTTTTGACAAATGCAAAAGGTAGATGATTTTGTTTGGAAATCTTAAAGGGTGGTTGTGTGTTTTTTTGACAAATATAAAAGATAGATGATTTGTTTGAAAATCTTAAAGGGTGGTTGTGTGTTTTTTTGACATATGCAAAAAGAAGATGATTTGGTTTGAAAAATAAATCATGCTCATTTTGTCTTGTATGAAAATCAAAAGATTAGGTTTGATTTTTTTGAAAAATGAATGGAGTTGTCTTTGACAAATGCAAAAAGGAAATGTTTTTATTTGAATTTTTTGAAAAGTGAATAGTGCTCTTATTTGACATGGGAATCTTTTCAAATTTGAAATTGAAGACTCATTTACCTATAAATAGCTCACTTGAGTTTTGCAAAAATCACAACAAGAGCTTACACATCTATTGCTAAATTTTGCATCATTCTTTCAAAGTTCTCATTCTCTCTTTTCTAAAGTTTTGAGCCTTAATTCTTGTTCTTGTTGAGAGAGATATAGTTTGTGCTGTATTGTTCTTATTTCACTCATTGAGGAGTGTTTTCTGATAGCCTACCCACTATCAATTCTTGTATCAGTAAGAGGGTGTGTATAACCCTTGTGTGTGTAGAAGGTGTTCTACACGGGGAATAGTTAAATCACCAAGTGTGAGGTGATTGGAAGTAAGAGAGTGCGTATAACCCTTGTGTGTGTAGAAGGTGTTCTACACAGGGAATAGTTGAATCACCAAGTGTGAGGTGATTGGAAGTGTAGAGGGTGTTCTACACGGATTCTTTGGAGCGGTGCTGCTCAAAGGTGTAATAGGTTTCTATCTCCACCTAAAGGAGATTGAATAGTGGATTTGGGAATCCTCAAGGGGTAGCTTGAGGCGAGGACGTAGGCAGTGGGGCTGAACCTCGTAAAAATACTGAGTTTGTTTTCTCTTACCCTACTCTTTATATTTCCTACTGCTTTATATTTTGGTTATATTTTATATTGTATATTTAGTTTATAAGTATTAATTTTTTAATATAACCCAATTCACACCCCCTCTTGTGTTAGTCATCTGGGCAACAATTGGTATCAGAGCTAGTTGACCTGTATTGTTCATACAGGCAGATCACTCATGGGAACTCTCGCTTGTGACTGTGTCACCGAAGCAAGACTCTCCGACCATGGGTGACGGTGCACCGGTAGAGACGGTGGCCGGCTAGTCTGGTAGGTACAGTTGTTAGGTGTCATAGGTGCGGCCTATGATCAGTAACAATTGGTATCAGAGCTAGAGCTCTGTTATAAGATTAACTATCTTTTGAGTTAAGATCTTATGGCTAACATTGCAGCTTCATTTGGTGAAGGTCAATCTAGCAGTCGGCCTCCACTCTTTTGCGGAGACAATTACTCATTCTGGAAAGTTAGAATGAGAATATTCCTTCAGTCTCAAGGTCGAGAAATCTGGAAATGCATTGTAAATGGACCTTATATTCCAACAAAAGTGGTTGATGGAGTAAAGGTCAAAAAGGAAGAAGAAGAGTTTGATCGTGAAGACGATAGACTTTATACTTTGAATTTAACTGCCATGAATTTATTATATAATGCTCTCAATGGTAATGAGTTTAATAGAGTAATGACTTGCGCTACAGCAAAGGAAATTTGGGATAACTTGGAAGTTACTTATGAAGGAACTTCTCAAGTCAAGGAATCAAAAATTTATATTCTTACTCATGAATATGAAATGTTTAAGATGAATGATGATGAATCTATTTCTAGTATGCACACTCGTTTTACTAATATCATAAACAGCTTGACAGCTCTTGGCAAAGTTTATTCCAAAGTGGAGATAGTAAGAAAAATTCTCAACTCTCTACCAAAACGTTGGGAATCAAAAGTGACAGCGATTCTTGAAGCTAGACCTCAAGAAGCTCGAAGTGAATGAACTCATCGGGTCACTTATCACCCATGAGTACACATTGAAAAGAGGAGGAGAAGAAGGAAAGCAAAACAAGAGCTTGGCACTCAAAGCCGTTCCTCATGAAAGTGAAAGCGAAGAAGATGAAGAAAGCGATGACGAAGAGATTGCAATGATCACAAGAAGATTTAAGAGATTCTTAAAAAATAAAGCTCCTTCAAGGAAACCTTTCAAAAAATCTTCCAACAAAGATACAGGTAAAAATGATTCATTAATTTGTTATAAATGTAAAAAGCCAGGACATATCAAGGTAGATTGTCCCCTGCTAAAGAAAGATCGAAACAAAGGCAAAAAAGCAATGAAAGCTACATGGGATGATGATTCAAGTAGCTCAGATAGTGAAGCAAGCAATGGAGAATCAGCAAATCTTTGTCTTATGGCTAAAGATGACATTGAGGTAACAAATCTTGATAATATTGAAGATCCTTCATATGAAGAATTGCAAAATATTTTAGAAGAGGTATATGAGGAATTTGAAAAATTGAGTATCAAGTATACTGCTTTGAAAAAGAAAAATTCTTCTTTAACAAACGAAATTGATATTTTAAGAAAAGAAAGTATTGTTTTGAAAGATGAAAATCTTGAGTTGAAGAAAAAGAAAACTGATTTAGAAAATATTATTGAAAACTTTACGAATGGAAAAAGAAATTTTGAAAAACTTCTTGGTAGTCAAAGATGTGTTTTTGATAAGGCAGGTTTGGGATATATGCCAAAACAAAAATACAAACCTTATAAAAACTTTTTTGATAATCCTTCTACATCAAAGTCCAATATTCAAAATTCTTTTCATAAAAATAATTTTGTTAAAAAAGGATACTATTATAATCACTCAAGTTCTTCATATATGTCACATGCTATTTGCAATTTTTGTAATAGAAATGGTCATAATTATCATGCTTGTCCTATTAGAAGAAAACATACAATGACTATTAGGGCCATATGGGTACCTAAAAATCTTGTTTATTCTAATACTAATAAATAAAGGACCCAAAGAACTTGGGTACCAAGAATTGTTTTTAATTGCTTTTGTAGGTATGCATGAAGTATTCTACATGTAAAAATAAATGGTTTTTAGATAGTGGATGTTCAAGACACATGACGGGAGACGAGACTAAGTTCTTTGATCTTAGATCTAAAGAAGAAGGACACGTGACATTTAGAGACAACTCGAAAGGGAAGATCGCGGGAATAGGTAAAATATGTTGAGCAACCTTCAGGTTTTGAAAATCATATTTCTCCAAATCATGTTTTCAAACTCACAAAAGCACTATATGGACTCAAACAAGCTCCTAGAGCGTGGTACGAGAGACTCAGTGGTTTCTTGATTGAAAAAGGCTTTTCAAGAGGAAAAATTGATACAACTCTTTTCATTAAATAAGAAAATGATGATATTCTTTTGATTCAGATTTATGTTGATGATATAATATTCGGTGCTACTAACGAAAATATGTGCCAAGTTTTTGCTAAGACTATGCAGGAAGAATTTGAAATGAGTATGATGGGAGAGCTTACATTCTTTCTCGGATTGCAAATTAAGCAAGCAAAAAGTGGAATATTCATCAATCAATCAAAATATATTAAGGAATTGCTGAAGAAGTTTGGGATGGAAGGTGCTAAGGAAACTGGAACACCAATGAGCTCATCCACTAAACTTGATAAAGATGAATCCGGTAAATCAGTTGATTCAAAGGTATATCAAGGTATGATTGGTAGTTTATTATATTTGATAAACTAGTAGACTTGATATTATGTTCAATGTATGTTTATGTACACGTTTTCAATCATTTCCGAAACAATCTCATTTGATTGTAGTCAAGCGAATTTTTTAGATATTTTGCCAGTATTATTGACTTAGAGTTATGGTATCCTAAACACACTTCTTTCGATCTTATTAGTTATTCAGGTACCGATTATACTAGTTGCAAAGATGATCGAAAAAGTTTTAGTAGAACATGTCATTTCTTAGGTCATGCACTAGTTTCCTGGTTTAGTAAAAAACAAAATTCTGTTGCACTATCTACTGCTGAGGCAGAATATGTTGCTGCGGGTAGTTGTTGTGCCCAAGTTCTTTACATGAAGCAACAACTTGAGGATTTTAAACGTATGTACAATCACATTCCAATCAAATGTGATAATACAAGTGCTATAAATCTTTCAAAGAATCCAATACAACAATCTCGGACCAAACATATTGATATTAGATATCATTTTCTTAGAGATCATGTGCAGAAGGGCGATATTGCATTAGAATTCACTAGTACACATGATCAATTGGCAGACATTTTTACAAAACCCCTACCAGAAGATAGACTATGCATGATTAGAAGAGAAATAGGAATTATGCATGCCATCAATATCTGCTAGATACTTTTATTCCATTAACTCAAATGACCTACAGAAACTTGAGACGTTTAGCCTCATCATTCAAATGCATTTGCTCCTCATAAATCATCATGCCATCCTTGTCTAAAGGATTAGGCAATCGAAATGCAGAGGCAAGTAAGGATTTTAAATCCTTATTCTGTTGTTTTAAGTCTACTATTTTTTTGTTAGACTCTTGAACAAGTCGTTGAAGAATATCGATCTTCTCATTAAGCTTCTCTATCTCGCGGGTTTTGGACTGCAACCGAGCGGAAAAAGCAACTATGGAAGATGAGTATCGAGTCCCGAGACCCACAAGATCGTAAATGGCGTCATGATCTGATTTATTAGCTAAATCAGTCTCTTGTTGCTTCATGGCACCCACGACAGATGCAGAAATAGATTGAGACTGAGGTGAAGGATACCTCAAATCTTGATAAAGAGAATCACTGAAGGGAAATCTACGAGCCATTGAAAATTTGTAAAGTGAGAATGAAGATGAACTACAACAATGAGAAGAAGATTTGATGTGGATTAGATAAAACTAAGGATTGCTTTTATAAAGATGGAAATAAGTAAAAGACAAACTGACATCTCTTCAAATCTTACTTAGTCAAGCTTACAAGATATGCCGGATGCATATTGTCAAAAGTTACCGAACTAAGCTAGCGAGATTAATTATAATTGTCCCTGTTTCTCTCGTGAAACGCTGCCATTATCTGCTGATGTTGACTCTGTGCTTGAACTCTTACTCGTTCCGATTCCTCTATTTGAAGTTTCAGAATACGAGCCAATTCCGTCAAATCTTTATTTTCTTGCTTTAACCTCTTATTCTTTCTGCCTTTATTTACAAGCTTTTGATGCAGAACAGATATTTGATTGTTAAGTCGATCAACCTCATTTGCCCTCGCTAGTAATCTCCGAGACATGGTCGTAACAGAGGCAGCATATTGAGCACTGAGAGTTCTTGATGCTGCAACAACCTCAGAATCAGTTCTATTTGAAAAATGCATCTCTGCTTCTATCATGGTATTGACAACCTCATGAGATAAAATGACTGGTTGAGACGGTTCCTGATTCAAATACGGAAGATTATTAGATGAAATTTTCTCCGCCATTCTATCGTTTTGAATAAACAGAAACCGGATCAATGAGTGGGGTGAAAATTTATTTGAGTATCCAACAGGTGAAAACGGTCTTTTAAACGACAACTTTCAAATCTCGATAATATTTAATTTTTCAACAATATCACGCGGATTTGAATCTGCTTTCGCACCGACTGCTAGAGCTAGGCCACCTTTGCAGGTTTTATCAGACACGCGTGGCTCCGCACCGAACTGTCAGAGTTAGACTTCCAACATTTGCAGGTTTTGTCGGACATGCATGGCTCTGCACCGCATTGCCAGAGCTAGGCTTGCAGCTTTTGCTGTCTTTGTCGGACACGGATAATTTTAATTATTCAACTTCAAATCTCTGGAATATCTAATTCGTCAATAATATCAAGCGGATTTAAATCTTCTTCCGCACCGAGATGATAAAATTCGGCATCAACCTTTGCAGGTTTTGTCGGGCACGGGTGGTTCCAACTTCTACTCTCTAACGTACCGTTTTATTTGATTATTGCTTATTACGAAAAAAAAAAAATCTTATTGAAACCAATTACGGTTCCTTTTTAATGATGCCAAAAGGGGGAGAAGTCTTATACTAGTATTATACTACCCTGTTATATATGCTAGAATCATGTTTATATTTTTCTTGAAATACTAACGCATATTTTCAGGGGGAGCTTAAGTATTACTGCAGGTCGCAGATTTCTACTAAGTATTTGTCATCATCAAAAAAGGGGAGATTGTTGAACCCAAGGTTTCAAGTCTCGTATTTACGTATAAATTTTGATGATAACAAATAATATTGAAAACTCAAGCTCAAGTTGTCTATGCATGAAGGGAGCTAAACACATCAAGAAATCAAGCATGAGCAAGAAAGATATCAAGTCTACAAATGAAGCTCATAGATTATTTTTGTACATCTCTTGATAAAATTAGAAATTGGATTAAGGCTCCAAATTACTTTTTTTTCTCATAAAACATCAAATTACTTTTTCTACATATGCAAGACATTTTTAAATGTCTTAGTTTTGAAAATTATGTTTTTCACATGTGCATAACACCATCAAACAAAATAATTTCGAAAATTATATTTTTTTATAAAAACTTGATTTTATAAGATGATTGATTATTATATTTGACATGTGCATATTTTGTTTGAAAGTCTTGAAGGGAGGTGGTGTGTTTTTTTTGACAAATGCAAAAGGTAGATGATTTTGTTTGGAAATCTTAAAGGGTGGTTGTGTGTTTTTTTGACAAATATAAAAGATAGATGATTTGTTTGAAAATCTTAAAGGGTGGTTGTGTGTTTTTTTGACATATGCAAAAAGAAGATGATTTGGTTTGAAAAATAAATCATGCTCATTTTGTCTTGTATGAAAAGCAAAAGATTAGGTTTGATTTTTTTGAAAAATGAATGGAGTTGTCTTTGACAAATGCAAAAAGGAAATGTTTTTATTTGAATTTTTTGAAAAGTGAATAGTGCTCTTATTTGACATGGGAATCTTTTCAAATTTGAAATTGAAGACTCATTTACCTATAAATAGCTCACTTGAGTTTTGCAAAAATCACAACAAGAGCTTACACATCTATTGCTAAATTTTGCATCATTCTTTCAAAGCTCTCATTCTCTCTTTTCTAAAGTTTTGAGCCTTAATTCTTGTTCTTGTTGAGAGAGATATAGTTTGTGCTGTATTGTTCTTATTTCACTCATTGAGGAGTGTTTTCTGATAGCCTACCCACTATCAATTCTTGTATCAGTAAGAGGGTGTGTATAACCCTTGTGTGTGTAGAAGGTGTTCTACAAGGGGAATAGTTAAATCACCAAGTGTGAGGTGATTGGAAGTAAGAGGGTGCGTATAACCCTTGTGTGTGTAGAAGGTGTTCTACACAGGGAATAGTTGAATCACCAAGTGTGAGATGATTGGAAGTGTAGAGGGTGTTCTACACGGATTCTTTGGAGCGGTGCTGCTCAAAGGTGTAATAGGTTTCTATCTCCACCTAAAGGAGATTGAATAGTGGATTTGGGAATCCTCAAGGGGTAGCTTGAGGCGAGGACGTAGGCAGTGGGGCTGAACCTCGTAAAAATACTGAGTTTGTTTTCTCTTACCCTACTCTTTATATTTCCTACTGCTTTATATTTTGGTTATATTTTATATTGTATATTTAGTTTATAAGTATTAATTTTTTAATATAACCCAATTCACCCCCCCTCTTGTGTTAGTCATCTGGGCAACATTCAGTCTTTCTCTTTATTTTTTGAAATTAGCATAGAGGTGAACTGATCAACTAATTTTCTGCACCTTTGATCGTCACTTGCGACACCACAAGATTTCCTAACTGTTGATATGTTAGCTTCTGAAAAAATCGTCGTGTGGCCACATCAAAGTATGTGTTCTATTGCCACGTGAAGCAAAAATGGGATCAACGACTTTGGATCTTATAAACCCAACAAATGTCTTTTCAATAGTAGTAGGGTGTGATTCAAGCAGTGGCTCGTGATTCATGCACACATTCACAGTCATTGACAATTGTTTGCTGGCTTATAAGACCTTCTACCAAATGCTATTTTTCTTATGTTATCACTTATCCTAACCAATAATCGTGAGGAAAAAGAAGTGAGCATTTCTTCCAACCAAATTAGACTAGCAAAGCACAAGATAGTATAATCTACTACAACATTTAGTAGTAACAATGTCGCAGTCTGTTTAGCAGATTACAAAAAAATTGATTTAAGCGATTTTTCTTTATAAAAAATAGGTAGGAGCCATTGACTTTCAATCCTTTTTTCTTTTGTTCTTTTCTCATGTTGTATTAGTTGATTTGGAAATAATTGTAAGGACCTCCCATCTTTTAGGCTCTTGTATTTTATAACTACTTAGAGTATTCTCATTGGATTGGTCAAATCCATCTTCAAAATTTAGCTAATATAATACTTTTTTGTATTTGTCTTTCCATTTAAATTCAATCTTCACATTGGATTAACCATTCACTCTCTATATAATAATGAAATATTATAAAAAAAGAGATGGAAAAAAAGTAAATAAAAATGAAGTATAAGAGCATATATTCTAAATGAATGAAAACGTGATTGAATTGGTCCCAGTTACTCTTTAGAGTAGGGTGGAACTTGATTCCCATCTAGATAAAAAGATTAATAAATTGATCTATTTTTATAACGCGTCTCTTTAAAGTGGAATTCATCCTATTAAATTAATAAATTTTTTATTTAATTTATTTTATCGCATTTTTTAATTCTACCAATTTAATATTAATAATAATTATATTCCAATTATATTAATATTAAAAAACCATATTTTCAAAGGTCATTTAATAATTAATACTAATAACTAAAAATTAAGAAACTAGTATTTTAATGCTTAATTGGAGTAAAAAACTAATATTTTAATGTTTGAAAATCTAATTCTAATCTTCTATTTTTGGCCAAACACTTTAAATAAAATCCAAATTATTTTAGATATGGGTGATGCTAGTGGTACCGCTGCAGCGTACCACTAGTGTTAATTTTTTTTTTTATTTTAAAATATTTTTAAAAAATATGAAAAAAAATCAATACATTAATAATCACTTCTTTAATTATTAAATAAAAAAAGTAGAATGCATAAGGTGTCAAACCAAAGTAGAGTCACTTTCTCTATATGGCTAAACTAGTATTTTCTTTCAATGCTTTCAAGGTCCTCGACAAGGACTCCACTGGATACGTTTCCATCTCCGAGCTTCGACACATCCTCACCAACATTGACGAGAAGCTCGAGCCCTCAAAGTTCGATGAGTGGATTCGTGGGAATTTTTTGAAAGAGAATATCTGAGGTTCAATCTGATTGAACCCCTTCAAAAATACAGTTCCCGCCGTCGTCGGTGGCGGTGGGCGACACCTCCTATACCATCGGGATCGGCGATCTTACCCCTGCGACGGCGACCCCTGGCGACCTCCTACCTTCCTCTAGCAGCCTTAAATTCGAAATGGGTCCGTTTGGTGTCAACCACCACCACCGGTGACAACTCCGTTTGGCTGAGGGCCGAATCTTCCTTAAAATCATCTTAATTTTATTTTTTTATTATGTTTTCTTCATTTTATTTTTTTATTATATTTTTTATTGTATTTTTTTAATTTTTTTATAATTTTTATTGTATTTTTTAAAACTTTTTATTGTGTTTTTAGGGTGGGCTGCATTTGTAGGAGGTTTGATCAGACCAAACCCCAACGTCACCTTTTTTAAAAATGTTTTTCTAGAGTTTTTCTGGAAATGTCTTGTGAGAATGTTGGGTTTCAATGGTCTGGAAATGTTTTGGAATTTTAGCCTTGTTTGTTTTGAGGGATGAGATCAAAAATTAAAAACATATACCAAATTCATTATTACATTTTTTAAAATTTCTATACAAAATATAATAAAAATTTAATTTTTTCAAATTTTTATATTACTTTTTTAAATTTTCATACAAAATTAATATTAAAAAAATATCTTATTAAAATATTTTATTATTTTTTTTAGTTTTATTTCATCTCATCTCATCCCATATCTAAGAATAAACATATTTCTGAAAATGTCCTGTGAAGATGACGACGATGGTTGGAACTTGGGGTTTTAACGCACTGTGAAACGATGTCGTGCTGGTTCCTGCTAAGGTTTTCTTTTCGGATCTATTAAATTTTTGTAGAAGTGGAAATATTATAAATATTAAAAGATATATGAAGATTGAGAAAATATTTAAAAGGAATAAAATAAGAAGATTTAGATGATATAAAAATAAAATAGATTACTAATGGATGATAAATTGTAAAAATAAATAAATAAAATAAAAAAATAATTTAGTAGTATATTTTAAGAAATAAGAATAAAGGGTCCATTGTGAGTGTTCTTATAATATTATATTGGACGGCTCTTATCCGCATTCATGACTTACAAATATAAATAAAACGTAAAAAAAAAAATGATAAAAATTTACGTGATAATTCGGTATTAATGTCCACGTCCTTAGATTTTGAGTGTGTAATTCATCATAAATAAAGTTTAATGCCTGCTGTTCACTCAAGCATTTTGGTAGATTTGCCATGGGAGGAGGATGTGAAAAAATTAAAATCTACCTAAAGTGAAGTATTTTCCCATCCCTTCTTGGCTTTAATTAGATCTTGTTTTGTATCTCATATAATTCTCTTGTCCCATCAGCTTTATGACTTATCTCTTTGAAGTCAGGTGCATATATTTATATAAATATCACGCTAATTATCTCGAATATTAAACATATTGCTACATATTTAATAAAATAATATTCAAAAGACTAATGCACATTATGTTATTTGATGAATCCATCAAAGAAAGTGAAATCATATATTTTTAGTTCTTGAATCAAATAGCATTGATGTCAACATTATTCATTTGTTTTAGGGATGAAAGAAATAAAGTATAATACCATTTTCTTCCAAACGCACGGGAGCCATTGTACCCTAATCTTGAATGAAAGATTTGTAGACAAATCTAACATCTTTAAAAATAATTAAACGTCCCATGCTCCTCCAGATTCACTGGAAGAGAAGAGGAGTCACCATTAATTTCTTGAGTTGTACCAAAATTCCAACTTGTAGAATCTTCTTCCATCTGTTATTGAGTAACAAAACATAACAAGCAAACCAAACCATATAATTAAGTAAAAAAAAAAAAAGATGCCAACTCAAAAGCCAAATCAGAATATACTTTGGAATGAAATGAGACTTTTTAGCCATGAACAAAAATAATCCCAAAGATGTATGTTTTTCTGTGAAGTGAGAGCTAGACACTGAAATAAAAGCTGAAGGGAAGCAGGGGCCATTTACCCACAAAGTCAGACAAAAATCCATACTGCCAAGGGATTATATTCCTAATCACACTATTTTGATTGTATATAATGCTTGCACATGCTCAAACTCTTTGACCATAGATACAATCAAACATTATATATAATGTGCAATACATTATATACAATCAGACATACACAAAAATAACTGCATTGGTAATACATTATCAAGGCATCAGAGATGCCAGCTCAAAAGCCAAATCAGAATATACTTTGGAATGAAATGAGACTTTTTAGCCATGAACAAATAATCGAACGTAGATATTTTTTTTTATTAACTGTTTGAGCATCAAGTAATACTATGTTACACACAATAAATGTGATATAGAATGAGAGTCATTATCCTAATCTCAAAAGAATGATCCCCAAGTTTAGTGTCTCATTCTACCAAGTATATCGATTAAATGATCGATCTCTTATCTGTTTTTTCACTAGAATAGAATGCGTGCATGCAATATAGTTAATTAATTAAATTCTGTTGCATACAGAAAATTTCACGCAAAAATCAATTTAAAATTTCACATTAATTATTATAATTAAAAATAATAAAAGAAATAACCATTTGTCTAACACAAACGAAACTGAAAATTAAGAAAATTGAAATGCAAATATAATTAGAGATAAATTACAATTTATTTTCTACAAAATTTTTGTGCAAAATTTTCTATAAGTATCATTTTTCTAATATATTCTCACAAAAAAAAAATCTCACATACACTGACCCTTAAACAAGAGTTGTATATCATAAAAGATATAAAAAGATTTGAATTATTTTAAGAGACTTATTAAAAGACAAGCATAATGTATATATCAACCTGTCCATACTAAAACAAAAGAATTTAACGTATTTAAATTTGATTTTAAAATCAATTTATATATGTATAAGTAAAATGTGATATAGAATCAATGTGACGTAATGAGTGAAAGAATGTTTTGGACAATCCCTATTTTTGGCAGTGTCTAGTTTATATCACCTCTTCAATAGCTTGAGCAGGGGCGGAACCAGAATTTTATGTTTGAGGGGGCGATCGATAAAATATACGGTACATATAAATTTTAGAAGGATGGTCATCAGTGATAGAAGTATTATGCTCTGTTGTTACTAAGTTCTCTAAATATATATTAGTTTTCGAATTGTCTACGTCTTTTTGAAAAAAAAAAACCAATTGTACTTAAGTACTTGCTCATGTTTTCTATGATTTAAGAAAAATTTATAGATCAAGAATAAATTTGAGAACTTTCTAATAAGTAATAATGTAACGCTATTAAATTTTTAACAAACTATATTTCACAATCATACAAATTAAAATAAAATTAAATAAGTGAGTATAATCAATTAATTTTACAATCATATAAATTTATAATCAATTTTTTTGTTAGAATTAGACTGTTAGAATAACTGCGAGATTACATGAATTAAAATTTGGATTTAAATGAAAATAAAAGTTAAAATATAAATAGATGTATACGAAGATTTAGAGACATAATTTTAGTAAAAATTTGAGGGGGGCAATTTTTTTTTTTTTTTAAATTTAAGAGAGAATTTTAATTATATATATATAAATTATATATATTTATATTAGAGTTACTGTTTTTGAAAAAGTTTGGGGGGGCGGTAGCCCCCCAAGGATGAACATGGGTGCGCCCCTGAGCTTGAGTACATCCCCAACCAGATGCAATGATCCAATGACAAGAACCTGAAATCAGCAAATAAGCACAAAAAATATCTGATTAGCAAGAGTTTTTCACTCTGTCCAGAAATGCATTATAAGTGCATAAATTTTGTAAAATAAATTGGCAGCTTTTCTAAACATATCCAATCCATCTTCTTCTAGTGTTTGTGTTCAATAATATTTCGAGTAGAGTTTTATTCTAACTGCTACAAGGTAACTTACTTTCCCAGGAAATGCCATGAACATCTTTTGTTAGAACTTTGAATCAGCCACTTCAACAATTTTATAAGTGCTTGCATTTATGTTAATTAGTATGACAAACTTTAAGGTAAATGGATATTTGTTAAAACAATTGTGCTTGTGGTTCTTTCCAGATTACTGATTCTATAAAACATACAATTTCTCCAAGTTCTCTAACAATTATGCAACCAAGTGCTTGAGACTTTTGTATTACTACTGTTTTTCAGGAATATCATTTTCCATTAGTAATTTTGCAGTTGGATGTTGTACAAAAAAAAAAAAAAACCTGACTAAAAAATGGAGGAAAATCATCTTGGTTTGCTTTGAAGATTCATATAAATGCACTTGACAAAAAGAATGATGGAGAAACAAAATGGTATCAAGTGTTGATCTCTGCTATTGGGATTAACAACAATTGCATGCCTACCCAAGTTCATTTTTTCATTTTTTATGTTATTATTATTACTGACAAAATTTATGCACTTATAATCATGACCCACATCAAGATAACCTCCACACCAGGCTTATTCTTAAAATCCAGATACTAACTTTTTTATGTAAGCAAATATATCTTACTAAAGATGGACCAGAACGAGTACAAAAAGTGGGGATTGGGTTCCCCACAATCATTCAAAACAATTTAATATATATATATATATATATATATATATATATGCATGGCATTTTCCCTACTCCAACCCCAATATACGTGAATCAACGAATGATAGAACCATTATCCAACTCAGAACCCTAGTGTTTTTTAAACCATTTTTCCATAAAGTCATTCACAACCAAAACTAATAAAAGCATAGAAATCCATTGCACGAAAACAATGATTAATAAGGTTTAAATAAAATCTTATAATCAAATTGGGTTTTTGTCCTCATCCATTCTTAATCCTCACGTAGACTTGTAGTTGCAAGGAGGAGAGAGAGAGAGAGAGAGCACCGAACAATACGGGGATGGAGGCTAGGGTTTCGGTGATTCGGAGATGCAGATTCGGCGATGAAGATTAGACAATGGAGACGGCGATGGGTCACGGACTCAACACGAGGATGGAGGCTAGGGTTTCGCGTAGAGGGATGGAGGCTAGGTTTCGCATCGAGAGATCGAAGAGAGATGATGGGGGTGTGGGTGAGGAATGCAATCGAGACTCGAAGAATCGATGCCTATGTAGAACGGCATCGTTTGTTAAAAGCCGGTACTGGATTTAGAAAGCGGGTATCTAGTTATCGATCCGGTCTGAGTTTGAACCGGCCCATATATATCTGGTTTTGTTAAAAGTGGGTATCCGACCCGTTTTATTTTATCCGAAACCCATATATTAAATCCGGATATCCGGTTATCAATCTGGACCGGATTAAACTCGGCCCATATGAACTGCCTTAGTTTGAATGATATAAAATAATAATAATAATTGCAAAAAAAAAAAAAAAAGAAGCTAGTGATGGGAGGCACCGAAAGTGTCATGTCATGTTACGAACCAGACTCCGAGCACCTTATTTAGCCTCGTGATTTTTTGATATTTTTGCTTTTTTTTTTATACACTGTCATCTAATTAAGATCAGAGATTTTGATACGGCAAATCAGAAAAAGAATACAGGGATAGTTTTATTCCAGATTATTCTACCCCAGGAATCAATGTTTCCATTTCACAAAATTGCAGGAAAAACTTTTCAAATTAAAGCTTGAAGTCATGAGATATTTTGTTTTTGCGTATCGCAAGTCATCCCAGGTATGTATTAGGATGAATAATTATTTTTATATTATTTTATGATCAGTTTGTTGAGTTCGAAGTTGATGAAAGGATATTTGCTATAATTTATTAATTATAAATAATTCATTTTAATTATTAATATATAATCTATTTTAGTTAATAATAATTATTGTTATCGTAAATATTAGATTATTATTACTTATTTGTCTTGTATTTAGTTTTACATGAAGCCTATTTGTAAGAAAAGTTAAAATCTTAAAATTTAAGTATTATTTTTTTCAGGTTGACATGTCAGAATTATGGAAGGTGTGTCGTTTATATGCATGCAAGTAGAGTTTTTCTTGCTTCAGGTGCGTTAAAGCACTCCGTTACTGCATGTTTCATACGTTTTTAGATTGGGTTACAACAACTCGATCTTGGATTCTTATAATTGCACACTCAACAAAACAGAGAGAGAGGGCCTTAGTGGAAGTGGGAAAATTTTCGATACCTAAGTCAGTATTTTTTCATAATGATTCGTGCTTGAGTGGGAGCGATTAGAGATAGTTTTTTATAATTTGAGGTCGAATTTTATACGAAATTTTTGGGTAGAGACACCGCATACCTAGCTTTAGGGGCTCATGTCAATTCGACTATTGTTTGGCCAAAATCTTTTAATACGGCATGACATTTGGGGTGGCGCCATTAGTGTAGAGTGACTCATTGATTAAACTTTAGCCAGTGAGTAATCATTATCGAGTCTCTTCATACATTTTGTTAGAATATTGAGGGTCTTCTGCATCTCTCGCCCACCTACTTGTACAGGTTCTCGAGAGTTCGGTGTTATTAGAGCGTGTTAGGGTGGCGAGTCCTATTTGCCCCCATCGTTCGTCTTTCCTGCACGAGGGTTGTTGGTTTTGTTTACGGGGCTAATACTCCACAAAGACCTAGTGACTTCTCTTAGAGGAGAGTCGTTGGATTGGATTGGGCTCTCCCTCACCTTTTTTGAAGTCCCTCATGGGCTTATTACGCGGGTCAACAGGAGGGAAAATTCCCTTGCACGCTCATTTAAAAATGGATGGAGAACTTATATTGTAGACTCGTCTATCCCTTTCCTTTCATTTTGTTCCGTTGAACCAAAAGATGAATCTTGATGTGATTGTAAAAAATGTTTAGTATATATTCGTTTAGCTTAACCTATTTAACCAAAAGATGAAGCTCGATCATGTGAATGGTTTTAGGATATGGCTCTAATGCAAAATTTGTTTTTGTTTTGTTTTGTTTTAGTTGAAACACCAAAAAAGTAGAAGCAATTAATAACATTGCATAGACTATCAAAAAGATGCTACCCACTGTCCATCGAGTTGGAATTGATAATTGGGTTAACTTGCAATCACCCAGTTGTTGGATTTCAGACCATGGTGGAAACTAGACCAGAAGCATCTTGACATCAATCATATATTCTTTAGGATATCATTCTATCTACCAAAGCCACCAATGGCATCTCATGACATGAGTAGTTTACAAGCATGATGATGATGAAGATGATAATGTCTGAGATTCACAAGTGGTTAACTGTTTTGGGTTTTACCAACTGGGAAGTTTCAAAACCAGAAGGAAAATTTAGTTTGAAATTAAACTTGTGAATATAAATGGTTCATGATAGGCTGATCTGGTTTGGGTCCTAGATTTGCCAAGTTTGCAGTTGCTTCATGAGTTCAATAGAGTGTATGGTATATTTGCTTTGCACAGCATTACCTCTCCAAAAAAAATCAAATGCCTCGAGAGCCTTTTTCCTGCACCAATTATATGTCTGGGCAACTTTATACCCCCAGAAATAGGATATCTTGTTTGCCCATATGATGACCTTGAGTGGGCTTCACTGGTCAGTGTTCCAAACTCTCTCTCTCTCTCTCTCTCTGGTGGGAGCCTAGAAGTAGGACCCACCACTAAGTGGGGGCAATGGGTATCACTCCTTTCCCACAAGACCTTGTCAAGTTGTGCTTAGAGAAAAGAATAGGATCTCTCAGCAAGCATTGCTTTTCACCCAAAGCATCATAGAATACAATTTTGTTTATGGTTGGTTGATGAAATGACCTCTCACCAAGCACCCCCCAATCCTCTCCACTCCCCTTTATTAACATAGCCTTTTGAGAGTAACCCAACTATGATAGACCTGCTAATTCCAAACCCTATAGTATTAAATCTATATTCGTTGTCTAGAGAGAGAGAGAGAGAGAGATTGATGGGATTGCACTCAAATATGCTCTTGACTGTCTTTCTATTAGTTTTGACCAGCCCATAATATGACCAAGAATTGTTTAATTAAACAAAACTCATTTGACTCTTATTATGGAAAGCTTTTGAAGATAAAATCTTACATATTACAACCTCCTTGTATATTTTAAGCTACTAAATATAATCTGCTGAAAACCAAATCCAGTAGCACAGATATGAACACATAAGCATAGAAAGAACTGAGGCCAGAAAGTGAACTCAGATTCAAAAGCTTACAGGAGCCAAAAGAAATTAGGAAGTGCCAAGTTGTGTATATAATATATATACACACGATTCTGGGGTAAGTTTTTTAGAACATCAAGAAACGAGGAGGAAAAAAACACAGTGCCACTGCTGCAATATGTCTTCTGTTGCCTTTTTGAAAATCAAAAGGCTTGCAGCTCCCGTTTCATACTTTGAACATTAAACGTAGTTGCTTGATATCAAGGCAGATTACTGATTGGTCAAGTGTGGAAACTTAGCTAAGGAAACTGGAGCAAATCCACCAACACTTTATTTGGTTCATATTCTTGATATAATTTTAATGCCATTAGATACTGATTTCAGGCAGGAATATTATTTTATCTTTTATCTTTTATTTATTATTCTTTTTAGATCTAAAGCGTAAAACATATGTTCTCAAGATCTTGGGTGTAATTTTTATTTTGCCCCTTTATTCGGTGGGGGACAATACATCCGTACTCTCTCTAGTCTTTGGAACTATAATTGCTTTCTATCGTTGTACCAATGAAAATTTTGCATCCATTTTAGAGAGAGATGTTCTTTGAGGAGAGAACTAAAAAATGTTATCTTCTCCATGCATTTTTCATGACATTTCTAGCCAGAGTGGTTATCAATCATAAAATTGTTATTACGAAAGGAAATCTCATATTGCTTAAGCAAGATATTGTCTTAGATTTTATATGATGCATCATTTCTTTTTCTAAATAAGATTTTTTAGAGAATGATGCATATACTTTTTTATGATATTAGAATTAGGTTTTCCAGCAATGCGCTCCACTCATTGATCTAATAAGATTCACTTGTAGGAGCACAGCAAAAAATCAGCCTATAAGGGAGGGGGAGGGAAGAAAATTCCACATTATTTTAGAAGGAGCTTGTTTTGGAATTTATATGAGGCATTATCTCTCATTTTTAACAAGACTTTTTAGAGAATGATGTATGGATTTCTTTAATCACGTCTCCAAATTTTTTTATTTTTTGAGTTACCTTGTTATGTAACCAAAAGGGAAGCCATATAAACCTGAAGATGCTTTAGAGATAAATCTTTTCTCAAGAAAGAACGTTTTATCTGTCATAAAATGTACGAGGAAGGGCATATCATTTCTTTAGAAAAGAAGAAGACAGAGAAAGAGAGAAGGAGACACAAAGTGCCTCGCATTTCTCTGAACTTTAATGGAGGTTGATGTAATTTACTTCAAAGAGATCGAGAGGTAAAACAACAATTATTCAACCATTGATTAAGTACTATTCTGGCCATTCTGGTCATTTTGCCGGGCTTTTCACCATGATTGCAACCAACATGCATAACTTTTTTGTATCATGACTGAGTCAATGTGAAAAACACATCTCTAACATTATCTATATGTAGAGATTGAATCTCATATGATCTGTGTGCATGGTACCTTAGGACTCAACTAAAAAACAATATAGTCACTAAAGCAATTTTTTTGCTGTTTTAGTGGTTTTACCATGGGGAAAGAAGAAGAAGAGATGCTCTGGTCTAGACCCTCTATTTATAAAGGATTTGATTCATCGAGCTAATACCAATAAATGAGAGTTAATCTTTTAAAATAAGTAATGATTTTATGTGATATCAGAACGGTCTTAAATTTAAATTATGACTCCACACATGAGGGTAGTGTTAATATGTATATTAAACAATAAAATATATCTCTTCTCATAAGCTTAAATTTTTATCATAATTAGTTAGTTATTTCACATCATATATTGCTAAAGAATAACTAAAAAAAAGAGATATGTTGTGGTCTATTTGGGTTACATGATGTAGAGGGTACCAAAATGAATAATGCATTCAATAGGTTTTTTGAAGTAAGGATTGAATGTTTTCCTCAAAATAGCATTCAAGTATCAGTTAAGATGTTAGAAGAAAAATCCCTTTTTTCCATTTAGTTGATTTATAGAAGAAAACGAAAGAAACAAAAATATTCTTGAAAAGTGATTGATAGGTTGCCCTTAATCACCAAAAAATTCCCAGACAATATTTTGGGGAATTTTGTCATGTTAAAACAATCATACAAGAGACAGCATAAAGTTTTTGGTAATTTTGTCACTTTAGAACAGGGTGAGAGAGAGAGAGAGAGAGACCCCCATTCCCATCCCCCACACAAAAAGTGGTGAGAAAAAAAAGTTCTTTTTGTACACACTGCCATGATGGCGATGATGATGCCTGCAATCTCCAACAGCAGCAGCAACAACGATAACACTTCCTCTCCTTCACTTTCTACTCTTCTCTATACTTACCTCTTTCCCTTCTCCTCTCTTCGCTTCCTCATGGCTGATTCCTCACGACTCTCTCGCATCTCATGCAATAGCCCATGAATGGTAAAGAACCTGAAAGAGAGCTATGGAGAAAAAGTGCGGGTGCTGGGCTGTGCTGAGACGCGGCGTTAGAGGTGCCTGCAAGCCCTCTGCTTCTAAAGATTCTGTCAATTCAATCCCTCGTACTAGTCTAGTTTATGATGCAGGTATATGTATAGGTATCGCAACAAGGTTCTTCTAATCTGTTTTGGAATTCAACTTTCGTGCTTTCTACTAATTTTTGGATTTCCAAGATGCATAGAAGTTATTCCAGAAATGCGTCGTATGTGCCTTCATACCGGGCCTTCAATTCCTCCGTTTTTTATTTTCTGGGACAGGCTCTCTCTCTCTCTCTCTCTCTCTTAAAATCCTCAATTTCTCAATAATTCAACGTAGATCCTCCGATGCTTGGATTTGAAAGTCAATTTAACACTCGCTTCCCCTATTATTACTAACCCATCAGAAATTTGCATGCAAAATAGCATGATAAAACTCTTGTACGGTGAAATCATGAGGTAGATGTGAAGAGAACAACAGATCTCAAACCGGGTTTCTGATAATGATTCTATTGATATATTGTCTTTGCGTACTAGCTACCAGGAAAAGTGATTCTTGTTCTGTCCGAATTTTGACAATTGAAATTCAAGTAATTTGTCTTCCGGTTGCTGCATAATTCTGTTCTTTGAATCATCCAAAGCCGCAGTGCTTAATTAATCTCCCTAAAAAGTTTACAATCTCTCTGTCACAAGGGGTTTCGTTCCACTTGGTGTAAAATTTCAGTTCTCCTGCGTCCAGTCCTGTAGAGATGTTGGGCACAAAGTTCATCCTCATTCTGGAGGCTTTACATCTTGATTTTGACTTCAAAGTTCAAAACAAGCAAATTTGAGGTGTCTTGTTTTTTATATATGAAAGGTTTGTGATTGAATCTGGATTTTGACACTCATTCTGTCAATGCAGCTACTGAAACGCGTTATCTAAATGCCAGTAACAGAGAACTCTGTCCTCCAGGTGAAGCTCAGCTATCTTCAGAGAATCCTGTTCCGCCATCATCAGAAAGCAAAACTCCTTGCCAGCTGCTTCAGTTTTCTTTTCAGGAACTAAAAGCTGCAACGGGGAATTTCAGACCTGATAGTATTCTTGGGGAGGGTGGATTTGGATACGTGTTCAAAGGATGGATTGAGGAAAATGGGACAGCACCCGCGAAGCCGGGGTCGGGAATTACAGTTGCAGTCAAAAGCTTGAAGCCAGACGGTCTTCAGGGCCATAGAGAATGGCTGGTTAGTAGAATATCTGCTTTGGGTTAGTAGATTGATGCCAAAAAGAGGTTTTTAATGAGAAGATGAAAGTTGGGAGTATAACAATGACACTTGCTTAATGCAGGCTGAGGTCGACTTCCTTGGACAGCTCCACCATCCTAATCTTGTTAAACTTATTGGATACTGCATGGAAGATGATCAACGGCTGCTTGTTTATGAATTTATGACCCGTGGAAGTCTTGAAAACCATCTTTTTAGAAGTGAGTCTTGTTGCAAGTCATCTTGCTAAAACTTTTACTTTGTGGTGTTTATTAAAAAAAAGGGGCATGAGAATATTTCTGGCATCCCAATTTTCTAAAATTTAATTTGAGGGGTCTGCACTTTGGTATGTAAGTGGTCTTTTTCAAACATTTGTCTTCCACCTTTCTGTCTCTAGTTTCTCTTCCTAATTCTTATGGCTGAGCATGTCATCTGAAAGGTTCTCATGTTTAAAATTGCTTTTTTTTTTTTCTTTCTTTCGCTTTAAGAGTATGGACTACATTGTTATTTCCTGAGTTCTTACTGCAATTCTACTGGATAAAAGATTGATGGATGATTAAGTTAAGCATAATGCCTTAAGTTTATTGAGCAAATATAACTTCTTTCAGTGAATTCATATTAAAAAATGTTGAACTGAATATTGTTAAAGAAATGCTGATTTTTTCAAAAACTTTGAAGGGACCATACCTCTTCCATGGTCCAGTAGGATTAAGATTGCACTTGGCGCAGCAAGAGGACTGGCATTCCTCCATAATGGCCCTGAACCAGTCATATATAGAGACTTCAAGACATCCAATATATTGCTTGATTCGGTATGTCAGCAATGGTATTTTCAAATGATGAAGTTCAGATTTTTGTTGGATTGAGCTGTTAATATGGATTGTTTTCTATAGGAGTATAATGCAAAGCTTTCAGATTTTGGTCTAGCCAAAGCTGGGCCTCAAGGAGACAAAACACATGTTTCTACCAGGGTTGTTGGAACTTATGGATATGCTGCTCCAGAATATGTAATGACTGGTAATATTTATGCTCTGGTTTTGATGAAGTTAATTATATATGGCCAGAACTTAATAGCATGGTATACTGAGCGACTGGTATAACAACAAATGTGATGACTTCATGCACTGAAGTTGGTGATAAGCCTCTGTCATCTCTATGGTCAACGAGATATTCATTAACGAGGATGAATGGCTTCACGTGGCTTGATTTCTAACTTAAGAACTTAAAAACTTGAAAAACATATATTCCTTTTGAATGTGCTTTCATCAGTGCATGGGCACACAGCACATAGTTCAGAAATACTACAAAGCTGGACTATTTAGACCTCTAAGCCATTTTGTTTTCTTATCTGACCTTGTATGATCATAAGTAGTTCATGAATACCATGTCATCCTTCAACAGCCATGTGAAGGTATTTATTTTGCTAGATTCATAAAATGAGATGTTTCATATCAATCTGATCATGATATTGTTATGTACCATGAATTAGATCTGTTAATCCTGCAACACCAGAAATCTTAAAATCTTTTAGAAACATTAGTTTGATGCAGTTCAAATGGTTGGAAACTGATTTTTTAAGTCCTTAGCTCACGAGCAAGTCATCCCTTATGTGTGTGTGTGTGTGTTTTCCTTGTACCATAAGAAGTTTGAGATCTAACAAATTATCAAATTTTATGTTTCTTTTTCCAGGACACTTGACATCTAAGAGTGATGTTTACAGTTTTGGTGTCGTGCTACTCGAGATTTTAACGGGCAGGAGATCAATGGACAAGAAACGCCCTAGTGGAGAACAAAATCTCGTTGTATGGGCTCGGCCACATCTAGCTGACAAGCGAAAGCTTCATCAAATAGTGGATCCTCGCTTGGAAATGAATTACTCTCTTAAAGGGGTGCAAAAAGTCTCTCAATTAGCTTTCAACTGCCTCAGTAAGGACTCAAAATCCCGCCCTTCAATGGATGAAGTTGTTAAAGTTCTGACTCCATTACAAGATCTTAACGATCTTGCTATCAACCATACTCGTCTATCCCAACAAGGGAGACGGAAGAAAAAAGATGGAACCCCACAGCTCACCTACAGCCAATCCAAGAACATCAGAGACTCTCCACTGAACATTGGCAAGCAGCACTGTAGATGATGGGCAGCCAACTCTCCTTGATTGGCTGAAGTACTATTTGATTAAAACAAAGGCTCGCCCCGTGCCATCTCTTTCAACTGAGTAATTGTCACAAGAACATATTTCAAGCTTGTATAATTTTTGGGTGTTTGAAACTTGCCAGAGCAGCAGGGACAAGGGAAGAGGAAAGGTACATCAGTTTTCCTTTTCCTAGGCCCTTACATTAGAGTGCTAACCATCAATTTAGAATATTCCTCGCGATTTGCCTGTGTTGTAATTGAGCTATATACTGTAATTAGATAAAACTTATCATTTCCAAGTTGTTCTTTGCAACCACCTGATTTTTCCAATTGCTTTGATTTGATGATCTGGGACTTGCATTCTTCTATAAGATTTTAGTTAAGGTATTAGATATGGCTTCGTTTTCTTATTGGTAGGCAACAATTGTTTCTAGTGGATCTTGATCAGAGAACCTTGCCCTGATTCAATTCTCATGGCATATATAGGAAGTGTCATTCAAGTCAGAATTTGCATTATAATTTCATACCGTTCCAGAAACTTACCAAATATAGCATAAATATCTCATTCATAAAAGAAAGCACAGCATAGATATATGTGGCATGTGGCATTTATTTTTCCAATTCACATGTTTTTCTTTTTATGTCAATTTTGCCCTTAAATTCTTTTCTTTTCTCCAGCAATGAGGAAAACGTCCAGCTAGCCTTTGTATCTTTTAGCTGTACCATATATAATTAAGATGCTACATAGCATATATATTTTCTTTTCTTTTGATAGATTCAGCTGTCACCTCAACCATAATTATACCAACTGGAATTCTTCTTCAATATGTTACTTTTCACTTTTTAGCTTAGCTTCCTTTATTGCTATCGGCTGGTGAACAACATGAATCATACCCTTGCCAAGCAATTCCTCAGTACTTGAGAGAGAGTGTCGAGTCTTCTTTGTAATGTTCTCATGCAAGGAACCATTAAAGGCCAGGATCTCCTTAATTATCTCGATCCAAAAATTTAAAAAAAAAAAGGAAAAAGAATAAGTAGAAAGAAAGAAAGCATGCACTTTGGTAGTGAATATTCCCAGCTGGGAAATTAATTGAGACAAGCATGCATGCCTTTATTATATAAGTCCTGGCTGGTAGGTCAAAGATCATGTGCCTTTCAAATGAAGAAATGTCGAGTAGTACTACCGATCTTTCAAAACTAATAAATTTTTATTTGTCGGATTTTATGTGTTTTATTTTGGTAAAAATGGTTAGACATGTCGACCCTTACATCTACTTTTTTGCTTGGTACGTAACAGATCATAATACGTAGCATATATATATATATGCTAGCTATAAGTCATCTAATGTCGTGCTATTTTCTTGATCATTAGCCATCATTTCAAGGTACCCTGACGTCATTAATTTCGTGATATTAATAAACATCCAGCTCCATGGCGTAATCATGACCATATTCGAAATTATCAACCTGGAAGATGATCAAGATAGTTAGTTATAAAGTTAATTTCAGAAAAAAAAAAAAGATAGTTGCAAAGTTGATAATCTTGCTGAAGTGAGAAAAATTAAAAGTGGTCGTTCCTTTTAGAAATTGTTCACCGCTCCACCAGCCCATAATATATATATATATATATATATATATATATTATTATGTAGATTCTTCCTAGACTAGTCCTACTATAAGCTCATGAAGACTTCATCTGGAACGCATGCAGGGGTAGCTATTATACGTGAAGAGGCCCTGATCATGCCCATAATTGCCCAAGTCGATATTTTTAAGCAAAAATAAATAAATAAGTGCATTGAAACCATCAATTCCAGGGAGCTTTGTTGTTTTCTAAAGAGAGCATCACATCTAAAATAATTTTTTAAATTTTAAAACAAAATTAATATTATAATATATATATATATTAACTTTTATCTCATCTAAACCTTAGTTAGTAGATCCAAACTAGGAGAACAACAATGAAGCACATTGAGATCATCAGGGAGATAATTAGGAGTATTGTTATACTAAATTGATTATTTTATGCAGCAGAAGTTCTCGATCATCTTCATCAACTCATGAATAAATAGTCCTAAAGATCATGTAGTTGAGTCGATGACCAAAAGAAGTACTAATTCAAGATCAAGTGTTTGAAATACTACAAAATATAAATGCCTTCGCGAATAGTACTTTAATCGACAGCTTGCTCCTACATACACACACACACACACACACACACACACACATATATATATATATATATATATATATATATTTCCGACTAGGTAGCTAGTGCTCGAACGTACCAAACACTTAGCGCAGCACTAGTAGTAATTAAGCCTAAGCAAAGTAGTAGAAAATTGTGTAGTTCTCATTGAAGTATTTGGTGTGGATGCCAAGAGTACCTTTTTTTTTCTAAGCCTAGTGAAAAAGGGTACTCTTCCAAACATGTTTATTAATGCTCTTAAAACTTACGTACGTACGCGAAGTAGTGTACGTAGTTTCGCCCCAGCAGTCCTTGGATCTCCCGTGCGCGCGCGCAGCTCATATAATACTCAGTTGAGAATATCATGATCATTAACTCCAGACCCGATCGGCCCTCATGGTCGTGGACAAGGCCGCCGGGCCGAAAGCTGGTCCAGTCACTACGACAATATATCGGTTCTTTTACTACGTACGTACCAAAAATCTAGGTCCAGAAAGGCATTTCCGTTGTAGTACTGATCAATCTAGCAAGCTAGCAAGCTAGTAATTGCATGCATGATCTTCAAGAACTCACCTTTTCCTCGCACCGAAATAATTTGGAGCATGTTCAAGAACAATATGCATGATGCATGCACTCTTGAAGAGAAGATATTGCCAATTTTCAATCATCACTTGAATTCCAGGTATTCCTGACGATGATCTGAATTAGCCGCGCCCCTGCCATAGGTTTCATAAAAATTGGCGATTTGAAGTAGCATTTGAGATCTTCATGAACAGTATTCTCTTTAATTATACGATTCACCTGTCGTATTAATTTCTCTCTTCATCTGTACCCTAAACATGAGTAAACACAAGTACCTCTAAAGAAAATCATGATCTTTCGTCCAGCTTTATATATCCGTACGTACGTACTCTATCGTGCCAACTCATGATGATAGAGAATTGCCTGAAGTTAGCTGCATGCTTTCCACAATACAGTGATACACACATGATATGAACCAGTAGAGGCCGACTTATTCATGTGGATCTATCTTGTAGAGAAGACTTCAAAAAAGCTCATGTGCATATATATATATATATATATATATATATGAAGTGATTTAGCCAGATTCATCCTACCCCTACGAGCCTTCCTGGCCATAGTTAATTGAAAGACGCCGGACAAAATAAATCTGTTTGTTCCACAAAAAAAAAAAAAAAAAGAATTAGCCAATAAAAAACAAGCATATCATAGGCCAAAAAGGAAGGAAAATATCTTATCAGCAATTCATGAACCAAACTAATTAAGACGTGCATAAAAATGCATGATTAGTCCCATTTTTTTCAAGAGATCAGTATGTGAACCCGGCTTGCAGACCTTAAAACTGTATCTAGCTTTATTCTAAATTAATGTACTATATCTGTGTAAGGATTAAGGAATCAACAATCTAAACAATATAAAAATATTTTTCTATTTGAGTTTAGAAAAGAATAATAATTAGCATCAGAGATCAGTACGTAGTACGTGTCAAGAAACCATATATCCTTAATTAAGTAGCTAGCTTGTATATATATAATATATTCTTGAACTCCCACCAGCAGATCAAAGCTAGTTAGCTAGGTGAAAATTAATATATAAGCAAGCACCTGATCCTCATCCTTGATTCCATACTGTCGGATATATTCTTTATCATCTACTAGCTTCTGACCTTTGTAGCATAAGCAAAAATGAGTCCATACATGAGTCCTGTACACGAATAATGCCGTTTTTAGAAGTTTTGATCTAAATTTAAATTGTTGAAAGTACGTATTAATTCACCATGTTGTTCCAGAGAAATTTCAGGAAGTATATAGAAAAGAAGCCAAAAGAAAGAGTATGTGAGAGAGAAAAAAAAAAAAAATTTACCAATTCAGTTTACTCTTTTATCTTTTGTTTAATTACAAAAATAAAAATAAAAATTTTATGTACAGTCACTTTTACATATTTTTGTGCATTTTATTAATATGATTAACTGCGTAATTTTTTTTAATATAAAATAATTGTTTGACCAATTACATGATCAATAGAATGTACAAAAAATATGCAAAAGTGGCTGTATAATTTATTCACATACCATACATTAATTGTATTATTTGGCATGTTTATCTGAGTTGGGTAAAGATTTTTATTTTATTTTTCAATAATTTTGGCCTTTTTACTTAAAAAATTTAAGAAAAATCCAAATACGGAATCCGAATTCTCAAATTCAAAATTCGAAAGTGGGATGAACAAACCTAATTGTATTTGAAGTTCATTTTTTCACTTACATGTTCCAAAAATTAATTACATGGATAACTAACAATAAAGATATATATAAACAAGATCAATGACAACCATATATACCATGAAATCTGAATTTCTCCATGATCCTCTGGTGAACGACTGAAAACCTCCTCCACTGCCTCTTTCAGTTCTGCTACTGTCGCCGTCCTTTCAACGAGCAATTCTGCTTAACATGCATTAAAATTTATATAAATTGTAATTACATTCAAAATTAACAATCTTATACATGATATTTATCTATCGGTACATGATAATATATAAATACATGCATATTCTCATGTACTCAAACATGATACAAGCATGCATGCATTAATCTGCATATATATATATAATATATATATATATATATACAGGTCCGTGCCATGATCAGCGACATGCATGTTTGCATGATCATTGTATATATACATGATAATATTTCATGAATATATATTTACAATCATGAAGCGGCGAGCTCAGGGAAACAACATCTTTAATTACCAAAACAGGAGCCATCCAATTTGAGAACAGAGAGTTTGAGCGGCTGTTGAGGCAGGCTTTGGTATGAGAAACTCTTCCAAACACTCAGTGAAGTGACGAAACGCCACCTCCCTGTGCCACCACAGAGTCCTTCCGGCCCCATGATGCCGCCCTGTTAATCAGTACCCTAAGTATATATAATTACGCCAAAAGATCCGATTCCTACCTGCGGCTGGCTTTGATATACTATTACAAACAAGATTTTCTGATTTTTCATTCTAGATCATCAGCCATATTATATAATCTGTAATAATCATATAATATTTTATCTTTTTCCTGATCATGAGCCCGAATTAATTAATTTTTTTGCTGGCTAGGGTTAGAGTTTGGGTTTGGGTTTGGGTTGTGATCGTCATGATCTTGGCCGCGCGCTTTGCACATTCGATGACTCTGAGGAATTCGGAAGAGGTCAAAGAGGCAGAGAGACTTTGTATTTTCTTTCCTTTATTGGTTGGCCAGGCTTTGAAGCCGGAGACGTACGGTTATATGTCCAATAGGGGGCATTAAAGTTCTAGACGCGTACGTACGTACATTTTCTATCTTTAATTTTTTTTTTCTCTTTTATTCGATCTTTACGACAGTGTTTAGACTATAGTCTATATATGATATTATTGTTTTGGATAAGCTTACAATGTTCACTTTATTTGATATTTTTATTTAACATCTTTTGTATTTTATTTTCTTTTATTTTTTAATTTTTAATTTTACTTAATGATTAAAGAAGTGATTATTAGTATATTGATATTTTTTTCATATTTTTAAAAAAATTTAAATACATTAAAAAATATGAAAATAAAAATAACAAAAAAATCATTTTTTCTATTTTTTTATCATCTATTTTTTTTATCATTTTAAAATATTTTTAAAAAATGTAAAAAAAAAATTAATACACTAATAATTATTTTCTTAATTATTAAGTAAAATTAAAAATTAAAAAATAAAAATAAAATACAAGAAGTGTCAAATAGAGGTGTCAAATAAAGTTGGTATAGTAATATTTTCCTATTGCTATATATTCATGTATTTGACAAAAATAGTAAGACCACGATGATCACCTTCTGATGATCAACATGTTATCGTGTTACAAAATTAATTTTAAATTAATATATAACTTAATTATGGAAAGATCGAAGCTACACGCGGTTAATTAATTAAGAATAAAGACAGATATATACTTGGGGAATGCATGAATATATAGTTTGGATAGGCTAGGAAAAAACAGTACTACTGTGGTATATAATTTTAATTAGTTGAAAAGGAATGAGACTTTTAGCTTAAGATTATTTTTTTTTTTTTAATCCTTTGATATCAGGTGATGATCAAGAAGCGACAAATGATGGTGCATGGTTAAAAAAATATGAATAAAATTCCTCTTAGTTCAAAACTTACACACTAAAATTCAATATTATTGATCTTATAAATTAATTACCATTCAGCAAATTAAAAATCCATTGGTTCATATATAGATAAATTAGAGCAGATCAGAGAGAGAGAATTTCCACTTTAGAAACTGCATGCAGTACTATACGTTCAGAGTTATAACAAGCTGGCTGTACATTTCTTTATACCAGAAATTATTAAAAAGTGAAAGAGAAATGTATTAGACATAAAGAAATTTTATAAAAATAAACCCATAAACTGACAAGACTTGATAGTTTATATAATACATGAGATCATTGTAACAATGCGTAACTTGAGTATAAATTACATGTAGTATAAAGTACTAGATCTAACATATATCATATAAAACCATGTTAATTTATAAATTTATTTTAATAAGATCTCTTTCTCACGGTGCATGTAACATTTCTCAAAGTGAAATATATATCGAAGACTTGTTAAAATATCATTTCGACAGAACATGGGTTTCTACAACTGAATTAACTGCTAATAATGCAATTAACATATACAATATTAGCTAGCATACACAGACATTTAAGAAAAAATAAACTTTTAATTAGTATTTACTTACAAAGAACAAGGCAAACTCCTTCTGGTCTCATGATCATTAAGACAAAAAAATAAAATGCCATAGTATGCAAAAATGTAAAAATGATCGAATATGAGATGATCAGCAGCGCCTCAACCATGCAAGGTCTGAAGAGAAACCGATCGATCGAACAGGCCGGGATCGAGAGGGAAATTAAGCAATTGATGGATCGAGGAACTGATCATATTATTGAAAGTGATATTGGCGCGGCTCAATCTGAGATCGTCTCTTACGACTTGCACTCGTAAAGCAGTCATCGGATTGAACCTCACCAACATCGCTTTCTTTGTTCCCCAAGCATGCATCCACACGGCCAACGTCCTCTCTCTTATAGAAAAGGGATCAGCACAGCACAAAGCAAAAAGTTCTAGCTTCCTCCATGAATGCATGCTGATGATCTTCTGATCAAGCCATGTGGACTAAAGAGTTTGCAGAGGTCTTGTGGGCTTTTCATGCTCGCTGGCCAGCCTGGTATATAGCAGGTAAACAACCAGAAAGGGGGAAAAAAGAAGAAGCACTTCAGTACTAAAGAATAGTACGACCTACATATGGTCCCATTTTCAACCTAAAGACAATAATATGATAATTTTGTTTATACCCATGGTAGGGAAGTCGCTGCCTGGTGGAATATTGGGAGGTCAGTATCAGGTGGCCGAGGAAGTCAGAAGTGGTTAAAGGATAATGTGTATTAATTAATGGTGAAGTGGGATCTCCAAATCATGAATTCAGAATTATATTGTGCAAAGAAATCGTGTCATTTTCAATGCATGCATTTGTTGTGATTATGTTCTTTCGCTAGCTATTTTAAGAAGGATAGATACTGATGATCATCAGAAGGAAAACAAGAAGGAAAAAGTGCATATAAAGTTCTAATACTGTTCAATACTATTTCCAGTAGTGGGTCTTCAAATCATTATTGTATTTCTATAGATCATCACAGTAATAAGCTGGATGAAGGTGAAAAATTAACGTTCAAGGCTTTGATGCACATGATCATCATCATACGAGTTATACACACACACATATATGTAGCTACTAAAATAGTGACACAAGACACTTCCAACATATGTATGTATTTATGAATGAGTGTTTGCATGTCGATATATACATATATAAATACAGATATAAGTATGTATGTATAAAACAGTATTAAAGAAAACAACGAAAGTATGAAAGCGGGTTTCAAAAAAGAAACGCTTATATATGAAGCTAGAACATGTATTTTCTTAGAAGTATGATCCAAAAAGATATAATGACCATGGTCCACACATGTTAAGCCACAGAATCGAAACAACTGATCTACATTGAGGAGAACAATATGAGAGGGAGGGAAAGTATAGCTAAGAATGACCATTGCCATGAGAGAGAGAGAGAGAGAGAGAGAGAGAGGAGTGGAGTGAAGAGCGAAGGGGTGGAGAGGCAGAGAATGTATACTGGTAGGTTTTGCCTCGGGATGGGAAGGTGAAGAAGGTGAGTGGAATGATGTGAAGGGGGAGCACAACTTACTTTAGGGTTTGCCATGCTTAGTTTGTACTCAATAAAAATCAAACTCCACCTTCTTGCGCATGCACCTGAAATATTCTCTCCTCCAGAAAACCCAAACAACTCCTTTTCATTGTACTGCTATCTTTTTCCATTAATGTTATTCTAACCCTCGCCTTTTTGTATCATGCTTGTATCTGATTATTTATATACTTGAGAGAATAAGATGGTTGGCTTTATGTGTAACCTCTACAAACTGTTTTTCCAACAAACCCCATGCATCCACTCGAATACAAAAATGAATTTGTACGTATCTAGTCGCATGAAAATGGAAAACAAGTACGTCGTAGTATATTCGTGCCATGACCAATATAGCTTATATGATAAGCACGTAGTATCCCTTTTCTAAAACAAGAGCACCAAGATTATACCATTCGAGGTAGGATATGTTGTACAACGTAGTATTAGGTTTTGAAATGGCTATTAGCAATCTATACAGAAGCAAAAGATGGTCAAAGTACGCGTTTATATTCTTTCCGTTGGGAGAGAGATAGAGAGAGAGAGAGAGAGAGAGAATCTTGGGAACAGGAGTGCAGAATGTCAGCGAAGGGGATTTGTCTGGAAAGAAGTTTGGGAATGGGAAGGGTTCACGCACAAAGTTGGTAGCTTTGAGAGACACATTTTAGCACAAAGCAAAGGGTCGAAATAGGAACAACCAAAGCGGGGACACCGGCGCTAAAAAAGCCCTGCCTTGGGCCTTCATTAGGAGACACTGCCCTTGGGTTTTGCTTGCCCTTTTCTCTTCACCACCCCCACTCTTTCTTTTATTCATAAAGGTCCACTTTCTTATTCTCCTTCAAACATTTTTTGGGAAGTGCAAAAGACTCTTTTATTAAAAGTGTTTTGTTTCTAAAATTAAAAACACTATATTCTCTCTGTTTCTTACACACTCATGATTTGAGGCGATAAGTTCGCGTGCCACTCCAAACAGATTCCCCCACGCCTTAACCCATTGCATTTTCCCTTCTTCTTTCCTCACCAGATCCTAGGACTCTCTCTCTCTCTCTCTCTCTCAAGTCTTGGTTTCTCTTTCTTAGGACTGTAGACTGAGGCCAAAGCTGGCACTTCTTCTATAGCTTTCTGAATGGTGCTTCACGTAGAAGTACTTTAATAAATATTGAATTTTCAGTCCCATGTGTGTCGTTTGCAGCAGAATCATGCATAATGGTACCATGAATTCCAAGGTTCAAGTGGTAATCTTTGAAACTCTTCATTAAAGAGTGGACAAAAAGACACCCACGTTCTACTGATGATCATAAGTGAGATTTTCTTAAAGCTCAGCGGGCCATATTTGTCTGCTGGCCCCTTTTAATAAAGAACATGCACTTTCTTATGTATGACTTCTGTATTTGACTCAATTTACGAATTTGCTCCTTTGGATTTATTTGGTCTTATTTTGTTTAATTTGTAGTGGTCATTTTGAACTTTCTTGACCGTTCTCTGGGCGGATCTCTCGGAGGATTTGGTCGTTGGAGTTGTAATATTTCTCACAGACATTTTGCCATGAAATCAGGGTTGAGGAAATGCAAAGATGTATAAATTTATTGCAATGTGGGGGAAGAGGAGGATGATGGGTAATGTTTCAATCCTGCATGGCAATTTGGCCAAAGTCACTTGTCAGCTTGTGGAGACAAGAACACGTCTTTCTTCACAAACTCCAGTTATTGTGCTCTCTCTCTCTCTCTCTCTCTCTCTCTCTCTCTCTAATAGTACCATTTTGCCCTGTCTTTGTAAATATGATGCTCCTCTGTTCACATGTGTTGATGCAAGGATGCTTAATGCTTACCTCTCCTCGAACCTCCCAAATAAATTTTCTCAGCAACAAGTGAATGGAAAGGGCTTTTTTCACTTTCTGAAAGGTTGAGACAATAATTCAGGCCGAAATAATCCACCATAAATGGTTCACCCATTTTTGGGACATAAATTCATAGGAAACGACCCATCTGACTTGACATAACATTACCTAACCAAAAGATTAATTTCCTGTAGACTTGTCCGCGCAGACATATATCATGATGACTGGAGGTCCAGGCAAAATGACGAGAGAGAGAGAGAGAGTCTAAACTTTGATTACCATCGCATTTGGATGAAATTAAATAACAACACAATTAAGCTGAATATATTCTTGGCCAAAACTGTAATGCAAAAGAATAGCCTAATCATGCATTTATATTGATAAATTTCATGCATCTGAGGATTTTTCTTTTCTTTTCTTTTTTATTTTGTGTAAAGTATGTATAAAATGTCTACTCATGGTCTAAATATTCAATAATAACAACCAAAAGGAACAAACAAGATGCAGGATTTTCAAATCCTATTCACCCATGTAGAGGAGCTGGCAAAGCTTTTGTTCAACTCACCATCACCCATCCCCCCAGCCCTCCAAATGGCCCCTTTTTCTTTTGCTAGAGTGTAAGGTAGAGGCTAGAGCCCTCAAAACTCAAATAAGAGTACCCCCAAAATCTTACCGAGTAAGATGGACTTCCTAAATTTTCTAGAAAATTACATTTTTTACCCACAAGCTACTACCTAATTTTCCATTTAAACTTTACACTCCAAACTGTAAAAGTTTCAATCTAGTGTACCCCAAATTACCTGTATTTTTAGTTTGCACCCTCTGTCAAGATCTGACCATATAGCTCAACTAAGGGAATGCTTGAGGAATGAGATGAGATGAAATCATGAGAATTATATAAATAATAGTGAAATAGTTTGTGAATAATAGCGAAATGGTTTAAGTCAAGATGTTTATTGGTTTTTTTGAAGAAGAAAGAAAAAGTTGAATAAAAATATTATAAAGTTAAAATATTGTTAGAAATATAATTTTTAATATTATTTTGTTTTGAAATTTAGAAAAGTTAAATTATTTTTTTTGGTTTTATTTGAAAGTTTGAAAAAATTGTAATAATTAGGTAATAATTAGATAAAAAGTTGAACATTTAAAACTGAAAAGAATTTGTGTTTAAGTGGTGTTTGAGAAGGAAATTATGAAAAAAATTGAGATGAAATAAAATCATCTCTATTCCCAAACAACCCTTAAAACTTGGTCACATGCAACAATATTCTTAACAGTGAAATGAAATCTCAACCAATTACTAAAAAATATTGGGAAAATATTGTTATTTAGAGTGCAAATTGGACTGTAAGCAAGAGTGGCAACAGAGATCCAGATCTAACTAAAAGCAAACTCATCATTGACGTTGTGGCATAGTGTTGCAGTTGTACATATATATACCTGGAAGGCAGTGTACGTAATTTCAAATTGGATGCGTGAGATCAGGGGTTAAATACGGTAGACCAAAGGACACAAAGTCAATACATTGAGGTGAACAGGTTGATCACAAAAGACAGCAAGATCGCCGAATGGAAAATAGAATTATAAATTTCAGTGATATCAAGATTTTCATCTATAATTTGATCTCCAATTTGACTAAAACCTGGAAGTTTTGTCACTTCCAACTTATTTAAATTTTACCATGAGACTCAGTAAAAGGCCCATCCTACTCTTTTAATTTCAAGCAAGAACACCCTATATTGCAAAGGAAATTTCTCTGTGTTTCAATATGCTTCACAAGAACATATTGATATGAGTTGAGTTCAGTTGTGAATAATAGTATTTTGTAGGTCCTATTAAGATGGATTTAACTTTTTTAAGTTGAAATGAGTTAACTTTTTAGGTTAAAATGTATAAAGTAGGTTGAGATGAGTTTTAATTTTTTTTTATAGGAGGTTGAAAAAGTAATGGGTCCCATCATGATTGGTTTGAAATGAGTTGAGTTTAGTTCAACAACCAAACACAACTTAATCACTAGATTAATACTTGGTTGTGTTACCTCCAGAGAAATAGAAAACTTTCATGCAGCAGCTTAGCATGCTTATCTTTCTTGGAGTTTATAATAGGGATATAAACAGGATCCAATAACACCAAGGTATTGGCCAAGAATATAAGATTAAATGGCAATGTCAAGAGTTTTGCATAAAAGCAAAATTAGTAGCATTTCATGCTCACCAAATCAAAAGGAAGCCTGCCAAACAGTAGCCAGCCAAGCCCAATTGTAAGAAGACCCTACAATAGAATTGGGGGTCAAGAATAAAACTACTGAGAAGAGCTGTTGGAGGGCAGAAAATCGAGTATATTTATGGTACAAACCAGAAGTTTGCATGCCCAAGGACTATGCTCACGGATTACCATTAGTGCACAAATTACCAGAAATTCAGTTTGCAGCCAATCCTAATGTCTCATTAAGCTAAACAAATATAACAATTTTATCAATTTCACCTAGTCAATCTGGCATTTTAGAAACAAACGAAACCAACAGCATCAAGAGAATATCAACCAACCTCCTGGTGATTTGTCCATCGAAGGGAGGGCAGGACAGAGGCCTTTGGTTTCCCCCCTTGCTAACACTATAGAATATTCAGTAAATTATGGCAGAGATATAGTATTTTTCTATGCAATATGGTAAAAAACGCATGAACTTTCATGCAGCTATTGGAAGTTCTGGTAACCAAAATATGACCTTAAAGACACATCTGATCTAATGTTTACCGGATATATTAAGCTTGTTTAAGATTTAATTGGTTCAGATGGTCGAACTGACAGATCAACAGCCTGTGGCAATTGGGAATCGGGGCCCATGACCTTGAATGCCCTTTATTGGCCAAGAGGTTATGGACTGGAAAAACTATCTAAATATTCATGGTAGTAATTACAATCTAGAAATTTACATTGACTAAAAAGTATTGAAATAAATCTAGTTTAAGGCAGACAAGACTTCAAATCAGGGTTGTCACCTTCTGAGAAGTTTGATTCATGTTTAAGGTGAAACAATTGCATAGAGGCCACCATTTTGAGGAAAAATAATGGCAATATTAGCATATTCCATCAAGATTTAAACAACTTCTTGTCTTTTTATTTATTTATTTATTTTGCAGGGTACCATGAAGTTGGAAACAGATACGTGTACCATCAAATTACCACAAATTGTTGGAGTGAAAGCTGTATTAAAAAAAACACACACAATAGGTTTTTGAGAAATCATAATACAGGAAGGAACCATCACTGCCTGCAAAAGATTCCAATGGATCAATTTTGAAGTTAGACCAGTCGTATCATTCACCAACAATATGGCACTCATTTGAAGTGCTATGGGGTTAATAAAGCCTTTAGGGTTATCTGATTTAAGTGTGACAGGAACTAAAACATAATACAAAATATAAGAAATTAGGTCTTCACAAAACCAATATGAATTTATGATATGGACTCATAGACTTGACAGAGGCATTTAGAGGAACAGAAATGCTATCTAACAAGATAGTGATGTGTTCTTACCTAGAGAGAAATTCCAACCAATGCTGTTATTTCTTTAGTAAGTACGGAAAGCCGTTAATATTAGAACACTCGATTATCTGACAAACTTCAACTTGAAGTATGCAACCCCCAGACCACCTCCCCCCCCCCAATATGGTTCATGATCATCAATAAGTTAGTAACTTATGTACTAAGAATATCTATTCATTTCAAGATGAGAATATATCAAAAGTATACATAAGTGCTAGGAGTTTGAGGGAGGGGCGTGGTGTACAATACTATGGGTGAAAGCAGATAGGACTAGTAACAAACTCCGACAGTGATGTTGTCATTGGTAACTAATTGGTTACATTGAACTCTCAGATCGGTAGTTGCTTGAGTGGTGTTTGTTATAATAATACTCTTGTTGCTGTTATAATAATGCTTTTGTTGCTGAAGAACTTAACAGGGAACATTATGAGGCAGGACAAAAGACTTGAGAAAAAATAAGAAAAGAAGCACTTGCTGCCTAAATAACATGATTAAAGAAAAGCAAATCATATCTACCAGCAGAAATATGAAAGAACATTAAGGAACTTCAGCCATGGCATTATTGTCAGGCATGTACCTGAAAACTTCTATGCACAATAGTTCACCTGAGAATATATGAGGAAAGTTTAGTGTCACCTATAGGTCCCCTCTGATTGATGTCAAGAACAGCAATTTTGGTCCGCATATTATTCCTACTATCATGAAGTATCTGGATTTTCATACTAAGTACAGGTGACTTCAATTTACTTCTTTCACAGAAAATCAACTAAAGATCATGCAAGTTTGTTAAAAAATCTTACCATTGCACCACATAAGACCAAACCTATTCAGGCCACTGGATTTACCTTCAAGAATATTGGAGGATATATGGAAATAAAATTCCTAACCACCCATTAAATGAGACATAAGAAGCATAAGATTGAAAGTATTACCCATGCAAACATTAAAAGCAATATATATCGTTGTACAGATGTTTGCAGTGAAAACAACAACATAGGCATAGACATCAAATGACAAGTCCCGAGCTCCAGCAACAAATGAACCAAGTATAATTATCCCCGCACTGATGAAATACTTGGATTTGTTAAATTGAGAAGGGTGTACGCAAGATAAATAGCATCAACTGCATTTTTGCAGAAAAATCTTTGCATGGTTAAGCAAGTGTAGAAAATGATACCTACTTTCTTGATTTGTTTCAAGATTGACGGATATAAAAGCACATTCAATGCACAAAATTTTAAAATACAGTATAACAAAATTTAAAAAGAACAAAGTCCCCCCCAAAAAAAGCCCAATAATGATGATCGCACTCATGGAAAAAAGACTAAAAAGAATTCAAACCTGAGCCATAGAAATAGATTTAGCTCCCAATACAACTCAAAAATGCTAACAAAATAACCAGAACAAAGCCAGAAACCCATAGTAATAATATTATTGATGATGGCATATTTCCTTTTCAGTGAATATCATGTAAAATAACATATGACTAAATAAAATTTCAGCAGCTTCCTACTTGCTTATCCGGTGCCAAATCCACCTTTGGGCAATGGTATCACATCCAAATCAAGAAATCCAATTTATATTCAATGTGAATATGGATAAAGATCAAAGACGATCAAGGCTCCACTCTCACCATGAGGAGAGCCATAACTGCTGATGTGGGACTAGACATCATATGAGAGTCTGGCTCTTACAGCTCAGGACAAAGGCCAACCAAAGATTGAATCCTAACTCTAAATTTTCACTCGGTGCCCTCATTATTCAACCAAAGTATTTGGCCTTCTTTTTGCTTTGAAAACTCCCAAACAAAAAACACGTTATCCTCCACAGGGTTGAATTCATTTGTTGTGCTGGTTTATGGTGAACCATCTAATCAGTGTTCCCGTTGTTTTTTCCCATATCGATGCACCATTTATTTCAACAAATGCCTCCATATTTTTTCTTCTTCCCTGATCTTTTTATCACCAAATCCATTTCATTGTCCTCATTTTAACCCATTGTTTCTAAACTTAATCTTCCGGCTTCTTATAAGTAAGATAAGTTTCATTGATGAGCTAAAGGCACATACAAGCATACACTTGGTTCGGTCAAACAATTCTGATTAACCAAATACTACACCTCCAAACAAATTTTCAAATTATCATAATTAACGTCTATTGCATTTTCTCAGCAACCATATGGTAGTACACAGTAACACAAACAAACCATGAAGAAAGGAAAAAGATGAAAAGGGAAAAAGAAACCTGCATAGGCCATGTAAGAGATGGCAGCGGAGGCTTCTTTTCTGGTCACCCGGCAGTTTCTGATTCTTCTCCAAAGCCATGGCCAAAGTCACAGGCAAGTCTCCTTAAAGATTTTATAATAATTCTTGTTATGATATTGAAATAATTTTATTTATGAGATTTTAGTGAAATGGAGAGGAAGAAATTGATAAAAAATATATAAAATTTAAACATTATATTTATATTATTATAATATAAATATATAATATTATATTTATTTTTTACATTTTATTTGCAAATTTAGAAAATTATAATGTATAGATAATAATGAAATAAAAAAATTAAATATTTGAAATCTGAAAAATATTTGTATTGGAGTAATGTTTAAAATAGATAAGATGATACGCAATCCAAATAACCTTTTAATTAAGGTTTTTTACTTTTTTTGTTATGCATTTCTATGACATGGTAGAAAGGTTAGACAAATTATCTAATCTCAACTATCTAGAATATGTCTCCAATGTGGTATGTTTAGTCATGGTGATCGGGTTGTATCTATGATATTGGGACTTCAAAATCTAGAAGGGACAATCCTCAGTATGGATCATGGCTTCGAGTAGATGCTGGAATAAGAAGAAGGTTTCCAAAGTCTCGACAGGATATCAGCAGTTTGAAGAAAGATGGCGATGAAGAGGTGGAGAAGGAGGGGGAGGACCTTTTCGACGTCAATCTTCCACTCCAACGTCCTCAGTAAGTGGTGGTGTGTAGCCTACTGTGGAGGCAAGGTTGCTTACAACTGATCTCGAAAAACATGGGGCAGTTACCATCCACAATGTGGATAAGGATGCAGTTATGTTTATTTTGAATGATATGGATAAGGGTGGTTATTCTCAAACTGCACATGTGCTCTCAAAAAGTGGGACAAGTGTGGCTAGAAAATGGGAGATTTTAGGGCACAACTCCAATCTTGATGACCAATCACAGGGTGAAAAAGGAGAGTAATCACTTTCGAATAGAGAAAATGTCCACATAGACAATTTTGACAATAATGGTTCTCTTAATTCTATTAATATTGTCAAAGATAACTACATGCATGGGGTTAAAACACGTGACAGAAACTAAAAATCATATTGTAGGCCTAAGTATTGATCAATAGTCAAAAAGAAAATGGAGGAGACATGCAAGACTAAAGTCCGGGTCAAAATAGAAAGCTTGGACCACCAAAATAGCAAGTAAAAGAAGTGACCTTTCTCTAATTGATGAAGAGGAGGACCAAAGGTATTAGAAAAAACTAAGAGCGAATACTTAAGTTTTGATGAAAGTGGTCATCTTATTTTATCGGCAGAGGCTACGGAGTAGCCCTACCGACAACCATAAACATATTGCATTGGAACTGTCGAGGGTTTAGGAACCCTCAAACAGTTTATGACCTTTACATGATCGTAAAGGATAAGAGCCCAAGAGTAATTTTCATGATGGAAACTTACTTAAAAATGACTAAACCTGAAGCTCTTAGAAGAAAACATTTTGAAGGTTGTTTTGGTGTGGATCCTCTAAGAAGAGGTGGTGGCCTTACTATTCTGTGGAAGTATGAAAATGATTAATTATTCACATAGACATATTAGTGGCTCAATTTATGATAAGAATGTGGACTGCAAGTGGAAGCTGACAGGTTTCTATGGTTATTTAGAGGCAAGGCTAAGACAATATTTTTGGGATTTGTTGTAACGCCCCCCAACTCTTGCACATAAAAATACGGGAATCGAGGCGTCGGGATAATGACAACTCGGATCACACACCCCAACGACAAGTACTAAGTGTGTGTACAAAGCGAAAGTGTAAAATTAAAAAGCAGAATAGACAAGTTAAGTCAATAACTAAATACCAGAATTTTGAAATATTACAAACCAGTTTAACACAAATTCTCCAACAGGAGATTTAATATAGTCATCCCAAAGACAAAATATAAAGATACATAATTATCAAAAGCGGAAAAATATTTCCCAAGATACTACTAAATCAAGTTACTCCAACGATGGAGCCGCCTCCTCAGGGTCAGCTTTCTCGTCCTCTGCATCAAAATCTACGATACCAAAAATGATACCGCAGGTAAGTAAACTCCAAGAAAACCACAAGATAGAAATACATTCATGCAACAACAAAATGCATGAACATGATACCATATACATGAAACTCATAAACCATCTTTATCAAAACGAATAGTTTTTCACACACGCCAAAATCTCATTTTGACCCAAAATAAATCCATTGAAAATATCCACCATTTTTCCAAAAAATGGTTCTCAAATCCAATAATCAAAACCAATCATATTCCCAGAAAATGGTCCACAAATCTATTTTATTAACCGTATGCATCATGATCTTCCCTAGGAACCATCCGTACACCCTGGCTCTCTTCGCCACATCGTAGGTAACGACCACGCATGTGACTTCAGAACAGACGATACCTAGCTAACTGCACTCAGCATGTACCATGACCAGACATCTCCTAGCCCCCACCAGCAGAGAGACCACAGAGTCAGCACGAGAACGTTATCATCCCGTTCGATCCCGTTGTCGCCCGACGACAACTCAGGGGACATCACTCAGTATATTCTGCTCCCGAGTGACCAGAGGAGCTTCACCAGGATAATCCTTCATCCCGGCTTGGGGTCGTGATACACACGCAACTGAAAACCATTAACACATGAAAATCTAGTTTTCAAATCCAACACATGAACATGCATAAATATGCAAAAACCTAATTTTCCTTTACAAACATGAACATGCATGCACTATGCAGTGTATACAACAATACACAAATATAACTAACAACCAACAAATCACAACATCAACCAAAACACAAGATTTGTTAATGCAATAATATATATAAATCTCAATGGTCATTTAGAAAATACTTACAATACGCTTGCTAAAAACTCAAGATGTTAGCGAAGATACCGAACAATGACCTTGCACTTCACCCACGAACTCGCCGCTAAAGTTGCGCCCATCGCACCAACGTATATAAATATCACAAATAATTAAATATAAATATCTAAAATAATTAAACCGATTAAAATTAACATAAATAAAATCACATGGATAAAACACCACAATTAACAACAATTCATATGAACAATTATCTAAAATAGTTCAACGTAATAAATAACCCACCATAATAAATTTAAAAACAACACTTAGATAATTTAATCAAATTAAACGATTAAAACTTACCAAAAGTTCCTTTAGACGATGAACTACGGCGAATGAAACGGTGATTAAAACACTAATAAAATCTCACTTGAAATTTTCGGATTACTAAAGTTTGAAGAGGAGAAAAACTCAAGTCTGAGTTGTGGAAAAAATGGAAGCTTGAAATTAACCCAAATGGAGGCTAGAACACGGCATTAAAAGGGGTTTTCGGTGTGGATTTTCTGTAAAAGTTGATGGCCATTTTATAGGCATAAAACCAACCTGTAGAGAGCATAAATGGAGAGGGAAACACTCATGTGAAGCACACAACAACCGAGCCAAGACAATGCAAGCTGAAAATGAGAAGAATATTCAGCTTTTCAGATGAAAAACGGTGGCAAAATATGGCTGGAAACACACAATTTCAAGCAGTTTTCTGGGCACGTGAAGCATGGATCGGCAACGAAATTTGAGGAAAAAAGATCATCTAAGTACCGGGTATTTAATGGAGTAATACGTGTGTGAAATGAGCTGAAGGAAGGCTGCAAAATTTGGCTGGAATCTCACAGGTATACAGGGAATGAAACCAACGGAAATGAAAAGAAAAGAAAAGAAAAGAAATAAAGAAGAAATGAGAGGAAGAAGATGACATGCGTAGGCCAAGAATTCAGTTATATAAATGATTAAAACGGTCCCGTTTGCTACAATTTTAAGGAGCCAGCGTTTGATCATATATAAGGGGCTGGGTTACATATATAAAGATATCAAACAATGTCATTTTAGGCAAACAAATGGGCTGAACTCCACGGGCTGGGCCTTAAAACTAAAACTAATTTAACCCAAAACACAAACACGCGCGCGCGCGCGCACACACACACACATATATATGTTTAGAGTCCAATCCGAAACACCTACTATAAATAAATTAAAACACATTAAATTAAATTAAAATGAATAAATTACAACACTTCAATTTAAATACCAACACAATAAAACAATGAGATTACACTCAAACATTAAATTAAATGCATCATAATAAATTAATAAGAGAAAATAATTTAGCTTACAATTCAAACATGAAATTAAATTATTAAATGAAGATAAGATGTCCAAATATTTAAACACAAGCCCAATAAAATAATATTAATAGTAACCAAATTACACATCCAGTATATAATAATAACAAACAGTACATATTTAATATTAAAATAATAAATTTCAAAGGAAGTAAAATTATGGGTCCTCACGTCCTCCCCTCCTTAAAAGGAATTTCGTTCCCGAAATTCGTACAAGCGAACCAAAAATAGAAAAAAATATACTGGTCTTCAAACAAATACGGGTATCGCTCTCTTATATCCGCTTCTTTCTCCCAAAAGAAATCCAGAGCCAGAGGATCTCCTCACAATATTTTAACTAAAGGTATCGTCTTGGACCTCAAGTGCTGCTCTTTCCAATCCACAATCTGAGTTGGTGTGACTTCAAAAGTCAAATCTGGCTGAAGTTGAATATTCTCTGGGTCAACGAAACGCGGTTCCTGCTGACCGAAACTTTTCTTCAGCGACAATATGTGGAAAACATCGTGAACATCTGAAAAGTAGACTGGCAAAGCAATCCGATAAGCGACTGGTCCGATCTTTTCGAGAATCTGATATAGACCAATGTATCTCGGACTAAGCTTTCATTTCTTACCAAAACGCTTGACGCTTTTCATAGAGGATACCTTAAGGTAAACCCAATCACCTTCTTCAAAGGACAAGTCTCTACTTCTGGTGTCAGCATAACTCTTTTGACGACTCTGCGCTATTGCCATCTTGTCTCTGATGATTCGAACTTGGTCTTTCATCTCTTGCACGATCTCAGGTCCAAACAACCGACTCTCGCCAACTTCATCCCAAAACAGAGGTGATCTATACTTTCTTCCATACAAGACTTCATATAGGGCCATCTGGATGGAGGCGTGAAAGCTGTTATTATAAACAAACTCTATCAGCGGCAAATGATGCTCCCAGCTACCCTTGAACTCTAAAACGCAAGCTCACAGCATATCTTCAAAAGTTTGAATGGTGGCACTGACTGGCCATCTGTCTGAGGATGAAAAGCACTACTGAACTTCAACTTGGTGCCCAAAGCCGACTGTAGGCTTTTCCAAAAATGAGACGTAAACCTAGGGTTTCGATCTGACACTATAGTCCTAGGTATTCCGTGAAGACACACGATCTCCTTAACATACAATTGAGCTAACTTCCCTAAGGTATCGGTATTAGCAACAGGCAGAAAATGAGCATTCTTAGTCAAACGATCAATAATCACTCAAACTAAATTCTTCCTGCTAGGTGTTCTTGGTAGACCAACTACGAAATCCATCGCAATGTCATCCCACTTCCACATAGGGATAGAAAGAGGTTGAAAAATATTAGCGGGTCTCTGATGTTCAGCCTTAACTTAACGACAAGTGGTACACTTCACGACGTACAAGACAATATCCTTCTTCATCCCTTCCCACTAGTAACTTTTCTTCAAGTTCTAATACATCTTCGTGCTTCTGGATGAACTGAATAAAGAGCCGCATGGGCTTTTTCCAAAACCCGTTCTTTAAATTCTGAATCTGAAGGTATTACTCGACGATTCTGAAATCAAAGCATTCCCTCTCTATCCATGCTAAAACGTGCGGGTCCTCTATATTTTCTAACTCTTCTCCGGATGTCGAGTAGCTTCGAATCCTTCCTTTGAAAAGTCTTTAATTCCACAAAATCCTCAACACGAATGCAAAGAGTTGTAATAAACATTTCTTTATCTTGTTGCAAGCTTTCCACCAGCAATTTCCTCATACTAAAAACAAGAGAGCCCGACTCCAACTACTTAGCCTCATCTACCGAATAAGACTTCTAACTTAAAGCATCGGCGACTAGGTTTGTTTTGCCAGGATGGTACTTGATCTCACACTGATAATCACTGATCAACTCTAGCCATCATCTCTGTCTCACATGAAGGTTCTTCTGCAAAAACAAACTTCAAACTCTTGTGATCGATATAAACTTCATAAACTTCACCATACAGATAATGTCACCAAATCTTAAGAGCAAAGACTATTGCTGCTAATTCCAAGTCATGCGTAAGATAATTCTTCTCATGATCCTTCAACTGACGAGATGCGTAAGTAACAACTTGCCCTTCTTGCATAAGGACACGTCCCAAACCAAACTTGGATGCATCGCTAAAAACCACAAAAGGCTTATGCTGTTGGGGAAGTGCTAAGACAGGTGCTGCAGTTAACCTCCGCTTCAACTCTTGAAAATTCCTTTCGCACTTGCCAGACCAAATGAATACAGTGCCCTTTCTCGTCAAAGTAGTAAGGAGTGCAGACAAGCGAGAAAATTATTCCACAAATCTTTGATAATAATCGGCTAAACCCAAGAAACTTTGAATTTCGTGCACCGAGGAAGGACGTGGTCATGCTAACACAGCTTCCACTTTGCTAGGATCTATCGCTACCCCTGCCTGAGAAATAACATGACCAAGAAACTTGACTTCCTCCAACCAAAATTCGCATTTACTGAACTTCGCATACAACTGATGCTCTCTCAACTTCTCCAAAACTAGGCAGAGGTGATTAGCGTGCTCCTTAATACTCCGAGTATATACCAAAATGTTATCAATAAAGACAATGACAAAAGAATCCAAATAAGGTCGAAATACCCTATTCATCATATCCATAAAAGCTGTTGGAGCATCAGCTAATCCAAATGGCATCACTTTGAACTCATAATGCTCGTACCTTGATCTAAAAGCTGTCTTTGGTACGTCTTTATCTTTTATCCTCAACTGATAATACCCAGATCTTAGATTAATTTTCGAAAACGTTGCGGCACCCTAAAGCTGATCAAACAAGTCATCAATTCGAGGTAGAGGATACTTATTCTTGATAGTCACATTGTTAAGCTCTCGATAATCTATACACATCCTAAGGGTTCCATCATTCTTCTTGACGAACAACATAGGCACTTCCCAAGGTGACGAACTGGGTTGAATAAATCATTTATCCATCAAGTCTTGCAATTGAGTCTTCAACTCTTTCAACTCAGCCGGTGCCATACGATAAGGAGTCGTGTGCACTGGAGCTGCTTTAGGTTCCAAGTCGATGGTAATCTCCACATCCCGAACAGGCGGTTACCTAGGCAAGTCATCTGCAAACACATCTGGTTACTCTTCTACTATTGGAATACCAACTATCGATGCCTTCGCAGTTGGGGAAGATACCAATTGAACCAAAAAGGCATCTGCACTGCATGTTGTGTCCTTCTTTACTTGAATAGCAGACACGACTGCAGGTCTCTCTTTCAGCTTACTACCTGCAAATTCCATGCAATCACCTCTAGAGAGTTGAAAACTGACTACTCTACTCCGACAATTAATACTAGCAAAATGCCGATACAACCAATCCATTCCCAAGATATTGTCAAAGCCGAGCAACTTTAACACGATCAGATCTGCGTCAAGTGTCCAATTTTCGTAACCCAAGGGGCAACCCAAAGCACTTTTAGACCAACACACCATCTCACCATTAGGTACGGCCACCACCATAGATTGAGATAGAGGCTCTACCGCGAGATTACAATCCGAGCAAATGTGGCAGACACAAAAGATCGCAATGCACCAGAATCAAACAAAGTACAAGCATGGAACTCATACAAACGAACCCTTCTTGACAAGATCAGGATCTGCCAACTTGATAACCAGAATTAAACCAAACAATTCAACAAACCCAAAGATAAGATTAAACCATACTTGTAATGACTCCTGCATACTGTGCCTCTGGAGCTTCCTCATCATAATCACCAGGTTTCAAAGCAAAACTCGGGCTTGCACTTGTTGTTTCTGTTTAACCTTGCCACTGTGATGACCTCCACGACTTCCCTGACCCGTTCTTGGGCATTCACGAGCATAGTGTCCCGGTTGACCACATCTGAAACACCGATCTCTCCCTGGACGGCACTCGCCTTCATGAGCTTTGTTGCACCTTCCACAAACTGGGACTTGACCCCCTATACAAACTCCGGTAGATGGTTGGGGACGGGCTCCAGTCCTTGATACGAACTTCTAAGGCGATCCAGAACTGCCCTCACCGAAGCTTCTTCTCTTCTGGCCTGAGGGAGAACCAATAGGAATAGCGAATTCTCGCTCAACAATAGATGCAATATCGACAAGCTGTTGAAAGGTTGACACCTAATGACAAGCCACATGTCGACGAATCTTCGGTCGCAAACCTTCTTGAAAACGCTCCACTCGCAACTCCTCAGTTGCTATGAGGTGACTAGCAAATCTCCCGAGCGCCATGAACTTGCGGGAGTCACAAATCTCGAATGTCCTCTCGAGATCCTTAATCCACCTATCAGCCCACAGTAGATCCTCCTCGCCTGAGAAAGGTGGAGTTCGGTGTGCCAAAAATCGTTCATAAGAGCATCCCTCCTGCTCGACCCTAGGTTGTGATCGAGAACCCTGCCATAGAAAGTCAATCATCCGGTTCAAAGCTCTAGCAAAAGCGAAATTTCCATCGCCTCATGGCAAATCATCATCCAGTACAGTCTGCGGCATACGTGGTCTCACCATTGCCCTACCAAAACGAACCTTCAACCCCGTTCTCCAAATACAAACAAACAAAAGAAACAAAATATCTGGTACTGTCCCTAGGTAACGTATGGATTTATCTAGAGTCGAACCGTTCTGATACTATCTGTGATGCCCCCAACTCCCGCATACGAAAGCATGGGAATCGAGGTATCGAGATGATGACAACTTGGGTCAGACACCCCAACGACAAGTGCTAAGTGTGTGTACAAAGCGAAAGTGTAAAATTAAAAAGCATAGCGGACAAGTTAAGTCAATAACTAAGTACCAGAATTTTGAAATATTATAAACCAGTTTAACACAAATTCTCCAACAGGAAATTTAATACAGTCATCCCAAGGATAAAATATAAAGATACATAATAATCAAAAGCGGGAAAACATTTTCCAAGATACCACTAAATCAAGTTAATCCAACGGCGGAGCCGCCTCCTCAGGCTCAGCCTCCTCGTCATCTGCATCAAAATCTACAATACCGAAAATGGCACTGCAGGTAAGTAAACTCCAAACAAACCACAAGATAGAAATATATCCATGCAACAACAAAATGCATGAACATGATACCATATGCATGAAACTCAAAAACCATCTTTCTCAAAACGAACAGTTTTTCACACACGCCAAAATCTCATTTTGGCGCAAAATAAATCCATTGAAAATATGTACCATTTTCCCAGAAAATGATTCTCAAATTCAATAATCAAAACCAGCCATGTTCCCAGAAAATGGTCCACAAATCCATTTTATTAACCGTATGGATCATGATCTCCCCTAAGAACCATTCGCACACTCTGGCTCTCTTCGCCACACCGTAGGTAACGACCACGCATGTGACTTCGGAACGAGCAATGCCTAGTTAACTGCACCCAGCACGTACCATGACTAGGCATCCCCTAACCTCCACCAACAGAGGGACCACGGAGTCTGCACGAAAGGGTTACCATCTCGTCCGATCCCGTTGTCGCCCAGTGACAACCCAGGGGACATCATTCAGTATATTTCGCTCCCGAGTGACCAGATGAGCTCCACTAGGATAATGTCAAATCCCGGCTTGGGGTCGTGATACATACGCACCTGAAAACCATTAACACATGAAAATCTAATTTTCAAATCCAACATATGAACATGCATAAATATGCGAAAATCCAGTTTTCCTTTATAAACATGAACATGCGTGCACTATGCAATGTATACAACAATACACAAATATAACCAACAACCAACAAATTCCAACATCAACCAAAACACAAAATTTGTTAATGCAATAATATATTTAAATCTCAATAGTCATTTGGAAAATACTTACAATACGTCGCTAAAAAATCCAAATGTTAGCGAAGATACCGAACAATAACCTTGCACTGCCACCCACGAACTCGCCGCTAAAGTCGTGCCCATCGCGTCAACGTATAAAAATATCACAAATAATTAAATATAAATATCTAAAATAATTAAACCGATTAAAATTAACATAAATAAAATCACATGTATAAAACACCACAATTAACAACAATTCATATGAACAATTATCTAAAATAGTTCAACGTAATAAATAACCCACCATAATAAATTGAAAAACAACACTTAGATAATTTAATCAAATTAAATGATTAAAACTTACCAAAAGTTCCTTTAGACGGTGAACTACGGCGAATGAAACGGTCATTAAAACACTAATAAAATCTCACTTGAAATTTTCGAATTACTAGGGTTTGAAGAGGGGAAAAACTCAAGTCTGAGTTGTGGAAAAAATGGAAGCTCGAAATTAACCCAAATGGAGACTAGAACATGGCATTAAGAGGGGTTTTCGATGTGGGTTTTCTGTAAAAGTCGATGGCCATTTTATAGGCATAAAACCGACCTATAGAGAGCAGAAATGGAGCGGAAAAAACTCACGTGAAGCACACAACAACCGAGCCAAGACAATGCAAGCTGAAAAGGAGAAGAATATTCAGCTTTTCAGATGAAAAACAGTGGCAAAATATGGCTAGAAACGCACAATTTCAAGCAGTTTTCTAGGCACGTGAAGCACGGATCGGCAACGAAATTTGAGGAAAAAATATCATCTAAGTACTGGAATTTGATGGAGTAACACATGTGTGAAATGAGCTGAAGGAAGGCTGCAAGATTTGGCTGGAATCTCATGGGTATACAGGGAACGAAACCAACGGAAATGAAAAGAAAAGAGAAGAAAAGAAATAAAGAAGAAATGGGAGGAAGAAGACGAAGTGCGTAGGCCAAAAATTCACTTATATGAATGATTAAAACGGTCCCGTTTGCTACAATTTTAAGGAGCCAGCGTTTGATCATATATAAGGGGTTGGGTTACATATATAAAGACACCAAACTGTGTCATTTTAGGCAAACAAAGGGGCTGAACTCCAAGCTACAAGGCCAGGCCTTAAAACTAAAACTAATTTAATCCAAAACACACACACACACACACACACACACACACACACACATATATGTTTAAAAGCCCAATTCAAAACACCTAGTATAAATAAATTAAAACACATTAAATTAAATTAAAATGAATATTACAACACTTCAATTTAAATACCAACACAATAAAACAACGAGATTACACTCAAACATTAAATTAAATGCATCACAATAAATTAATAAGAAAATAATTTAGCTTACAATTCAAATACGAAATTAAATTATTAAATGCAGATAAGATGTCCAAATATTTAATCACAAGCCCAATAAAATAATATTAATAGTAACCAAATCACACATCCAGTATATAATAATAACAAACAGTACATATTTAATATTAAAATAATAAACTTCAAAGGAAGTAAAATTACAGGTTCTCACATTTGTTGACAAGGTTAAATGATGGTCTTGAACCATGGTGCATTATTGGAGACTTCAATAAGATACTGTTTTAAAAAGAGAAATTGGGTGGAAAACCCAGACCCGAGTTTCAAATGTCCTCATTTAGACATGTTGTTGGCAATAATTGTAGGGTGATGCTTTTACATGGAGTAACAACCGGGAAGAATGTAACTTTATTAAGAAAAGATTGGATAGGGCACTTGCAAACAACAATTGGAGAGCAATTTATCATGTTGTAATAGTTAAGGGATTAGTGGCTAAATGTTCAGACCATAAACCTCTAATCTTGTCAGTTAAGAAAGACTTGGCAGGTTTAGTGGAGTAAAGAAAAACAATGCAAAGATATTATATCTGCTATTGGGGTAATTTTACAACACATTTTAATTCTGTGGATGGTTCTATTAAACCTTTTTTGATGCAGTGCAGTGCCTCCTTGCAATAGTGTAATGTCTCCTTACTATGCTCTTAGGCCTTGTTTGTTTTGGGAGATAAAACCAAAAATCACAAACTCTTCTCCAACTCATTATTACACTTTTTTCTAATTTTCATACAAAATATAATAAAAAAATTCAATTTTTTAAAATTTCAAAACCACTTTTTTAAATTTCAAAACAAAACTAATTTTAAAAAATTATATTAGAATAATATTTTATTCTTTTTTTAACTTTTATCTCATCTCATCTCTGAAAACAAACCAGGCCTAAGAGACTACAAGATGACAATTATGGTTGACAGAGTGTTAGCATTAAATGGAGATAAAGAGAAGAAAGAAATGAGTGGGGGTTTTAATGGAAAAATTAGGATGTTAAGTGGAGATAAAGAGCAAAAAAATATTGGTAGCTTGTGAGATAGAAATACCCGATAATTTCATGCATGTGCTATACAAAGACACAAGAAGAATAAACTTATGAAGATTAAAGATGAACATTTTGTGCTGAGAACAAATCAAAGTGCGATATAGGAGGCCTTCCATCAGCACTTCCAAGAAGTCTATACTCCAACTATGCCTATTGAGGATGCTATCAAGAGATGGGTGGAATAACTACACCAAAAGGTTACTCCCGAGATGCACCATTCTCTTTTGCAAGAATTTACCAATTAAGAGGTGGAATTTGCATTAAAACAAATGGCCCATTTAGAATCCCCAAGTTGTGATAGGTTTGGGGCATGTTTTTTCAAGATCACTGGAATTTGATTGGTGATAAGATATGTGTTGTTGTCTTGCATTTTTTGAATGGTGGACAACTAAATCAGTCTTGTAATGACACTTTTCTAGCATTGATTCCAAAGGTTAATTATCCAATTTTAGTAGGAATATTTAGGCCAATAAGTTTATGTAATGTGTTTTATAAACTCATTGCTAAAATTTTAGCAAATAGATTGAAAATGGTGCTACTTGAAATCATATCTCCTAGTCAAAGTGAATTTATAAATGGGAGATTGATCTCGGATAAAATTATTATTGCTTATGAGGCCTTACACTCTACGAAGCATAAACAAAAAGGCAAGAATGGTCATATGGCTATAAAGTTAGACATGTCCAAGACTTATGACACGGTTGAATGAGGTTTCTAAGGGCTGTTGTGCAGAAACTTGGCTTTCATGAGCATTGGAGTAATTTAATTATGCAATTGTATGCTCAATATAGTATGTAATGCTTGTCAATGGTGAACCAAGGCACATTATCACTCCAACAAGAGGTCTTAGGCAAGGAGATCCATTGTATCTTTATCTATTTCTCTTATGTGTTGAAAGTTTGAGTTCTTTAATCCAACATGCTGAGATAATTGGTTTGGTGAAAGGTGTAAAAGTTACTGAAGGTGGAATAGCTCTTAGCCATTTAATATTTGCAAGTGACTGCATTCTCTTTTGTAAATCAAGTTTTGAAGAATGGATCTAGTTGAAGATAATTTTGGATGCTTATGAGGTTGCCTCTGGTCAGCAATTGAGTTTGTAGAAGATATCAGTTTTCTTCAGTACAAATACTCAACAACAAAATAAAAACAGGTTAGTAGGGGAGATTGGAGTAAGGTGTTTTGCCCTTTCAACTTATGCTATGAGGATATTTAAGCTGCTTAAAGTGTTACATAAGGAGATCTCAGCTTTAATAGTCAAATTCTAGTGGGACATATGAAATATGATTGCAAAATCCAGTGGAGAAAATCGAGTGAAATGACTCAATCTAAACATGAGAGGGGAATGAGGTTTCGGGATATAGATTGTTTTAACAAGGCCATGCTTGCAAAACAAGTGTGGAGAATGTTGATAAATCCCACCTCTTTGGCAACTACTATTATGAAAGAGAAATATTACAAACATAGCACTATTTTGGATGCAAAACTTGGGGTTAGGCCCTCCTTTATTAGGGGAAGTTTATGGGGTTTTAGAAAGGTGGTCAAAGAAGGAATGCGACAAAGAGTTGGAAATGATAAGAATATCAAGGTATGGATGGATAAGTGGTTGCCTACTCCTACAGCATACATGATGCAAACTCTTGTTTTTGTCTTAAGTAAAGAATCAAATGTAGTTGATCTAATTATGGAGGAAAGTGAGACTTGAAACTGAGCTTTGGTTAGAGAAATATTCAAGAGTGAGGAAACTAATATTATTTGCACTACCCTAATTAGTAAGATGGGATTGGATGACAAAGGGGACTTACAAAGAATGGCCATTTCGCTATTAAAATTGCTTATTATGCAGCTTTGTACTTAAAGAGATCAAAGGGTGAGGAACGATTTGTAAGAACTAAAGGTTAGGATATATGGAATCAATTGTAGACTTTTGATATACCTAACTTCATTGAGGTATTCTTTTATAGAGCTTTAACAAATTGTGTGCCTATTAAAGGAAACTTGTTGAGAATAAAACTTACAGAATCTGGTTTGTGCCCAATATGTGAACTATGTTGTAGAGTTGTGTAGCTACATTAGATGTATGGGTTGAAACACAATCTATGACACAAAAATATGTATGTAGAGAAGAGGATTTTCTTGATACTTGGAGTGGTCCCACACAGAACGCAGAAATCTGATCTGGAAAGCATGACATTTATTTTCAGAAAAGTATGGCAAAGGAAAAACAAGTGGATTTTCGAGAATTCAGTTCTAAGTCTTTCTAAGGTTATTAAAGCAGCATTAACAAACAGGGATAAGTGCCTACATGCTAGAAGTTCTGATCAAGATGGCTCTTATGGCTCTGATATTGCTCCTACTAATACCAATAGAAACAAAAATGGTCCTAATGGTCTTCATGATTCTATTAGAGCTTCTACAAACACCAACAAAAATAGTAATGATTCATATGGCTCTCATGTCTCAAATATGGTTCTTGCAAACAACACCAAAATTTTTATATGGAAAGCTCCTCCTCAATTCCTCTACAAGGTGAATGAAAATGCTAGTTTAGATGAGGTATCTCTTAAAATGGATGATGGTATCATTGTTCGAGACTATGAATATGAGGTTATAGTAGCATTACATAAACCTAGAAGATATGTTCGAGATGCTATGTTGGCTGAAGCCAATGCACTCTAGGATGCTTTAGTATTATGTGAGAAACTTGGAATTGAAGCAATCATAATAGAAGGTAATGTTATGAAGCTGATCCAAGAGGTGTAGGCAAAAGGAGTGCTTGATATGGTCAAGTCATTGAAAACATCAATTGAAATTCATAGATGGTTATAGATGGTCACTGCAATACATCTCGAGAGAGAGTAATGTTGTGGCTCATAAATTTGCAAAGTTTGCATTTCAATGTGAGGAAGAGTTAATATAGATTGAGGACTGTCCAGATTGGATAAAACCTTGTATCCAACTGGACAAACTTTGTAATTCTTCTATTGATGAATGATAATATGGTCTATGTTTTGATTTCAAAATATATCTATATATATGTCATTTAGATACAACTATTTTTTCCTAAATCTTTTTTCTAATTCTATAAAAATTTTAACTTAAATTATATTATTATTATTTATAAATTATTTTATTACTATTTATAAATTATTTTATTACTATTTATAAATATTTTATTTCATACTATTTCTAACCTCTGTAATATAAGCAGCAATCGTCAATGAACAGTGCCACTTTTAGCGTTATTTTCTTTTCCTTATCTTCTCTTAGTTGCTTGTTTATTTACATTGTTACATTGTTGCCGTCATTTGCTTCTTCTTGGGCTTGGGATAGTTGTATCTCAACTAATTGGATTGAGTTTTATTCTTGTTTGGTATTTCTAGTTTTTATATACAGCATTTTGGTGTGATATTTTTGTTCGTTATCAAAAAAGTAGATGAAAATAGTTATGAGTGGCCGAGTGTGTTGAAGGCTTGTGTATTTCATTTGTGCGAGAAGAAAAAAGCGTCTGAAAGAGGAAAGACCTTGGGAAGAAACTCAGTGAAGGAGAAAACCTACGGGGTGAAGGAGAGAAGGGTGAAGAACTCGCTGGGTAAATTTTTTTCTCTGTATTTGGCTTTCTTTTCGATTTGCTTGTTCTCTATTTTTGTTGGTTTTGTGGTTTGTTTGGCTGAGTTTTTGTTTTTTATTTTGTTTCCAATCTTGGCTGGGTTTTTTCCTTTGCAATTTTTCCATTAAGTGTTGGACTATTTGTTTTGTTATTGTTGGTTGTGTTCAATTCTTGTTAGCTGGTATTTCATCTGCATCGATGGGTGTAAAGCTATTTGGAAGAATGCGTGTGAGATTATTTGGGGGACGAAAGAGGAAAGAGGCTAGGATAAGGATGCACAGTGGCAACGCGGTGGTAAGGAGTCATACGGTGAGAAAAAAATCTAGTATTTCGTGACAAAACGATATGTTTTAGAGGTGTGGCAAAACAATGTGTTTCGATATGAGGGGGCCAGAGTTTAGTATCAAAACGGTGCGTTTTGAAAGTTACGATTTGGGCTATTTTGTTTTCGCAACGGGCTGGGCTTCCCGGGCTTATTTGGGTCTAGTTTGTTGGGTTTGCGAGCTTATTGGGCTTTACCAATTATGTTATTAAAAATAAAATAAATTTAATAACAAATCAAAATAATAAAATAAATTAAAATAATTATAAAATTAAATAAAGCAAAAAATTAAATTATATATATTTTTAAGTATCTTTAATGAAATACTTAATCTAAATATTTTTAAATTATTAGTATTTTAATTAAATTAAATATTTCTAATTAAATTAAATATAATTAAATATAATTAAATAATATAATATATTGAAAATAATGAAATAAATTAATATATTAAAATAAAATAAATAAAATTAACTAAATTTATAAGTTAATTTATAACTAAATTAAAATTAATAAATTAAAAATAATTAAATAAAATAATAAAACAAATATTGTTTTAAAATATAATAGAATAGTATATCATAAAGAAATATTGTTAAAATAAAATAAGAAAGTAAAATAAAATAATAACAATATTTACCAACCAAATTAATAATTATAAGAAATTAAAGTGAAATAAACAGAAAAATTTTGCTACTATCTAAAAAATAATTAGATAGATGGCTTCACCAACTCTGTAATTAAAATAAAATTAATTAAGTTAATTTAAATCAAATTAAATATAATAACAAATTAAAATTAAATAAAATGAAAATGAAAAGTATAATAAAATAGAATAATAAAATTACACAAAACTTAAGGTTAAATGACAACGTGCTTTTAAAAGGCAAACTAAATTAATGAAATCAGAAAAGATAAAATAATAGACAAGTTAGAGTTTTCTATATTTTTATGATTTAAAAATAAAAGAAAAATCAAACTAAACTAAAATAAAATAAATCAAATTGATTTTAAAAGAGACATTAAAATAATCCATACTTAAAACAAACCTTCAATTTTCAATAGACAATTCTATTATCTCAACCAAACCATGTAGCTGTGGTTTCAATATTTCTCTTCTTACAATCTTAACCAAGCAGGCTATAGCGATTGGGAGTAGTAGTTTGCCACCATTGCCGCACTTCTTTAAAATAATACTTCATTTTACTTTAGCTAAACAAAAACTGGTAAGTGATGTATATATCCTTTAAATATTTTTGATTAATTGATTCTAAAACTTTCATTGTATTTAAATACTTCTATTATATTTGAACAAAAAAAGTCATAAAAAAAGTTCTATTTATATGAATACAGTCAATCTTATTCTAATTGCTATCATTCTTTTTGTAAAAGTATTTATTTAGAGTATGATTATGAAATCATAACTTTATTTGATCTATGAAGGCGTTCCTGTAAAATTTGTTAGATTGTTTGGTTCTAAGCTTGAAATTGCTATTACACTTATTCTTGCAAATAGTCATAATTGACAAATGGGATTAGAAAGAGCTGATAGAAAGATATGATTTTCTTAAGGTTGGCATAATTTGGCACAACATCATGTCATAGATATTGAGTACTTTTTGGTCTTCAGATATGAAGAAAACTCTACCTTCCATGTTCTTATATTTGACAAGTCTATTATTGAGATCGCATACCTAGTAAGTAATATTACTGATCAAATGGCAACGCTTGTGTGTCTATTAGATGATGAAGAAAAATCAAATGAAGATAATCCATCAACTTTTGAAACGTCTAAGCAACAAAGACTTAGGCTTAATAATGCAAAGGAGAGAGTAATTCAAGCAGCAAACACATTGGAGCCTTAGAATTCTTCGTTTGTGCGTTCTTTACGGTTCTATGATATACATAAAAGTTATATGGTGTGTCTAAACTCATATTCAATAGATTTTATTGTTCAAGTTCAATTACTCTGATAATAGAAGACAGTGGAATGCCGTTTGCTCTTATAATAGCAAAAATTGTTCATCAATGAAAATAACAAAGGGATGGAGTCTATTTATAAGAGCAAACAATTTGGAGGAAGGATACGCTTTTGTCTTTGAACTCGTCAAAAGAAAGACTGATATGCTTAAAGTCTACATCTTTTGCATAATTGACTATAATTGAAAAATGTCTTTTATAACTTCTTTCCTTTCAATTTCAAGTAACTTTCTTTTAGTAAGTTTCTTTTAAATCTAGACAAATTAATAATCTCATTCTTTCTTCTTCTACACATTTCATTTCTTTGTCATAGTTTGCATATTTAGTATTTTAGAAAACTTAGACAATTTAGTATTTTTAGCAATTTCATAATCTATATGTAGCATAGCTAATGATAAATATTTCTAATGTGGATTTTATTCACCATTGTGATAGATATTTCCAATCATGCTTTCTGTTGTTGTCAAAATATTATTCAACAAAGCTTACTAAATAGTTTAATGTGATTCAGTAATTATGGAGACAAATTTACTATAATGCATTATTGTGTAAATCTATAAAATTGGAAATTTCTTATATACCTTCTATAATTCTCACTATCTCTTGAAGAATTTTAAAATATAAAAGTCTTAGATTGTTTGAAAATTGAAGATATAAATAGCTGAATTCTGAATATATTTAATCATTATATTTATGAATATGTATTCAGCTTTAATAATATTAAGAACTCTCATCCGATTATTAGAAAAGACAAACTTTTTTCATGACATCTCCCAGCGCATGGATTAGCGAAATTAATTTTCTTTTATAAGTCAAAAATTCAAGATAGATTTTTTTTTTCAAGATGATATTTTTTTTTCATATTCATGCTATCTCAAAGTGTTATAATTTTAAATTCTTCTTTAACTTCTTTGATGGAAATACTTAAAATCCTATAATTTTTTGACATTTTTTAAAAGTTATTATCAAAATTATTGATCATATCTTTTATTTTATTTTTAAGGTACATTTTTTTACGTTGTGTTTGGATTGCATGGAGGCCACCTAAGTATGCTTTTGTTCAGTTTAAAGACTATAAAAATGTAAATGATGCAATCTATAATCATATGTACTTGTTTGTTATAACTCTCATCAATTTATTTTTTTTTTACCTTATTTCTAATCAAATGTTTCTAGATTATGAATTTAGATTTTATATTTTATTACTGCATCATAGATTTTATATGTGAACAAGTTTGCTATATAAGCTTTTTTAACTATCCATGAATTATTAGTAAATATTGGTTATGCAAGTGTATGAAAATTTCGCTATGAGTCACCCACTTGTAATATTAGTTTATTTTGTTCTTATTTTTTAGACAATTTTGTAATTTGAAATTGGCTAATCTCTGCTTTATTTGACTAAAGTATGTTCTAGAAATTTGTGAGAAAATCATTGAAAATATGGGTCTTATTACAAATTTATATTACCTACTTTAATCAAAGATTAGAATGAAAATACTTATTTGGTTTATAAAATATGGGTCTTTTTTATTATATAAATATATATAGTTTTTTTATTGTCTATCATATGATATTTATTTTTATAATTTTTTTTAAAATTAGATAAACGGACATTGTACGTTACAACCTTAACTAGTATGTAACTAAATTAGCATTTAAATTCTTGTAAATAAAATTATAAATATAAATATAAATACATGTAAGACTATTCATCTCATGAAGTTGCAAAATAGCGATAGATCCAAAGAGTTTCATCGTACGGTTAAAGATGCAGTGACGTAAAGAGGGGTTCGGGAAAAGAAAATTAACGGCAAGGTTAGAAAGCTTGGTTTTGAAGAGTAGTAGCAGCCGTTGGATTAGCCCTGGACGCTAACGGGCTGGAATAAAAATTGCCCCTACTGGGCCCTACACATTTCCTACTTGGTCCCACCATTGTACCCCACTCTCTCTTCATCCTTTTCTCCCTCCCAAACCAGTTGCCCCCCTGCCTTCCTAACTAAGAAAAAGCCTCTCTCTGTCTCTCTGTAGTCATGCAAGAAACGGACCTACACGATTTGTCTGACGACGCCGATTACGCTGCGTCACAGCTCCAAGTAAGCGTTTTCCATATGTTTCCGATCTGCCACCCAAACACATCGATTATTTTTTTTTTGTAAGATTTCGTTTATTCAAAATCAAATTTAACTGGGGATTCCTATTTCAGTTTTTGCAAGAACTCGTTCCCGAATGTTAGCAGATGGATCTAATTGCAATTAATGCGTAATCTGTGAGTTTGATTGAGGTTTTTGTTTGTGAAATTCGGTTTTAGGGGTCAGCAAGCATGATGGGAAGCGATAGTCGTACACAGAGCTCGTCCAGCGAACCCGACGGTGCGGAGATTGTCTACATGAAGGATAATGTGACAATTCATCCGACGCAATTCGCTTCCGAGAGGATCAGTGGGCGATTAAAGCTGATTAAGCAAGGCTCTACTCTCTTTATGGTAATTTCTACTAGTTTTCTGTTTGCTTTTGTTATATGCCTGGGTTTATTATTATTATTTTTTACATATGTATATATATTGTGTGTATTGATAGACGTGGATTCCATACAAAGGCCAAAGCTCGAATGCGAAGCTGTCCGAGAAAGGTTGTTGACTTTGGATATCCAATTTAAAAATTACTGTCTGTAAGAGTGATATAATTGCTGAATTTATTGCTATGTGGGTTGTTATGTAGATAGGAATCTTTATACCATAAGAGCAGTGCCTTTTACGGAGGTGCGGTCCATTCGGAGGCACACACCAGCGCTTGGTTGGCAGTACATTATCGTTGTTTTGTCTTCAGGTAAAACAGTCGGGCATTATTTTGTAGGGGTAAAATGCTACGAAGTTTTTGAATTTCCGTCATTTATGTTAGACATACAAGCATTATTGGTTATGAACATACTCTTAGATAGACTTCTCTTATGTATACTTCCAATGTACTTGGTGGCTCTCTTTTGCACCTTTTAATGAAAACAGTATTGTTACTTATCAAACAAAGAAATATTATGGATTGGTAGTGGCAATATGATGGATTCTAGTTAGGTTCCTCTTTGATTGCCAAATGAATGGTCCAGTTTTTATAGAGGAGGATGACTGTGTAAACATGAACGGATGTTATTTTACACTTATTATTCTGCTATTTCCAGGCAGATACTCCTTAAGGAACTTGTACAACATAATGCATCAAATAGTTTCAAGTACAGAGTTTCAAGTTTGAAATGTTGATGTTTGCTTCTTTTCTTGGTTGGTTGGTCCCTTGTCTCACATATAGTGCACCATATGAACATTTTTAACCTCATCAAAGAAGAGGTGTGACATATGTTGTCAAGAAAGTAGCAAAATATCCTAATGAGTTTTACATATCTTTATCCTTAAAAACATATGCTTTAGGTTGTTTAATGTAGCCATTGAAGCATTTAATTGATCCATTTCTCTGTACTTTATTTAGATAATTAAATTGGGTGAGTTCTTTTTTTGTTTTTTTAAGTTAATTAAGGAGTTGCATTAATAAAAGGAGGCAAAGTCCAAGTAGATAGGAAGTATATATGAGAAGTACCTAGGTAAGGTCTACAACTGAAAGTAAAAAATCATGTACATTTAGCCTATTAAAAACAATGGTCCCTGCCCATAAGAACAATGTTTTAAAAAACAAAACTTTAAGTTCGTCCATTGTTCTCTCGTGGTCCTCAAAGTTTCTTTCATTTCTCTCCCATCAAATGCACCAACACATGCATATAGAAACCATTCTCCAGATTGTTGCCACTTGTAGATTACCTTGGAGTCCTTTCCAGCGTGCTAGGAAATCCACCAGTCTAAGAGGCATGACTCATGATAATCCAATTCCCACAAAAAAATCATCCCACATGATCATGACCACCTCGCAATGTAAAAGCAAATAATGATTCCCCATTCTTTTTACACACGCAACACCAGTCCAACACCATCCCAATGTTTACTCAATTTACTTGTGGTAAGAGTTTTATCCAAGGATGTTGTCCAAATAAGGAAACTACTTTTGATTGAGCGTTCGTCCGCCATAATGTGGTCATTTCGGGACTTGTTAAAACTTGGTGAACCAATCTATCAATGAGGCCCAGTTTGGATACAATAAGTGTTTCAATCTTATCTCATCATTACAACTGTTTTAAATTCCTACACAAAATATGATAAACAATTTAACTTTTTCAAATATTAAAACAATAATAATATTAAAAAATAATATTCTAACAATATTTCATTTAATTTTCAACTTTCATCTCAGCCCATCTCAACTCATTTCATCTCAATTTATTATCCAAACGACACCCGAATCTACCTTTTTTGGAGGGACTCCAGTTCATCTTATCTATTGTACCATTGAGGGGAGCCTCCAACTCACAATTCTAGGCTGCCCTAATGAAATCTCCATTCGATTGAGGAGAGCCACTAGAGAAGACTAAGAGGTTAGCTATAATTGCATCATTCCCTTGTGCAAGCTTAAAAATAACAGGGAAGGTGTCTTGGAGGCTTTGTTCACCACACTATTTGTCGTACCAAAATCTGACCACGTGCCTGATTTGAGCACCATCCTCTCCAAGTCTCTCCGAACTTTGAATCTATAACAGACATAGGGCACCCTTTCGTGTTGGTACCACTACAACCATTTACGTAATAGAGCTTAGTTGAATTTCATCAAATTATAAATCCCCAATCCACCCCTAGAAATTGGAGTACAAACAATTGAGTAGTTTACCATAGGAAATTTGAACTCTTCTCCCATCACTCTTTAAGAAGTCACGTTGTAACTTCTCAATACAGTTGGCAACCTTTGTAGGGAGTGGGAACAAAGATAGGAATTAGGTGGGTAGGTTAGAAAGAGTATTTTTAATTAGAATGAGCCTATCTGCACTCCACATTTTCAACCACAAATTCCAAATCCTCTTTGATTTAAAGGACGCACCCAGTGGTAAGCCAAAATACTTCAGGGGTAGAGAAGATGACTTTATATCTCAAGAAGAGAGGCTAGATTCACCGCTTAAGGGACAATACCCATTGGCACCAATTCAGACTTTGAGAGATTAACTCTCAATCCCGAAACAGCTTCAAAACAAAGAAGAGCCCTCAAAGATTGTATATGCCTAATATTTTCTCCACAAAAGATGAAAGAATCGTCCGCAAAAAAATAGGTGAGAATTATGAATAGAGCAATAATCACCATTCCCCACCGAAAAACCTTAGAGAAAATCTCATTCCACAAGGCCCACAATCATCATGCTAAGAACTTCCATGACAAATTTAAACAGTAGTGGAGAGAGCAAGCCCCCTGTCTCAAACTACAGGAGGAATTAAATAAACCCATCAGTGCAAGATAGAGAAGCGAACTGTAGAGATGCAAAACTCTACCCAATTACACCATCTCTCTCCAAAGCCACATCTTGCAAGTAAATAAAGTAAGAATTTCCAGTTGACGTGGTCATAGGCTTTCTCCATCTCTAATTTTCAAAGTAACCCAGGTTCTCTAAATTTGAGTTGTCCATCCAAAACTTCATTTGCAATTTGAATCTAGAATTTGTCTACGAGTGAATTTTCATATTTGTATAATACTTTTTTTAGTAGTTCTACTTTTTCTATCATGATTTCCCGTATCGTTTTATCCTTTCATAATTTGAAGCTTCTGTAATCTTCTATGCTGCATGAGCAAATTGATTCATTGCCAAGTATGTCTATAATTTGTGAATGGGAGTCTTCTGCAGGACTTGCTTATCCTCCTCTTTATTTCTACAATGGAGGAGTCAAAGAGTTTCTCGGTAGTATAAAGCAACATGTTTTTATTGTGAGGTTGGTTATTGTTACATGTGTTGTTTTTTTTTTTTTTTTTTTTTTGTCAAGAATAAAACTGTGGAACCAATCTGGTCCAAAATGCTGGTCAGTAATACAATGTATGAAGATGTTTCTAGTTTTATATCTTCATTGCCTTCAAGAATAAAAATGAGGACGAAAAAGATATTCACATTGACAAGGGATTTTTATCAATGTGCTACGAAATTACCAAAACAGAAGAAGGTTACTTTGACCAAGCTATGGACTTGGAACAGAAAATCATTAATTGAAGGCAAACAGAATTTATGATCATAATTTGATTGACTATTATTTCTATTTTGTGCTTGTGGTGCTTTAGTACTTACATATCAATTTTTTTTATAGAAGAATTTATTAATTCACATAATTAGGCAATGCCCAAGTACACAGGAAGTATATATGAACATAATTACAAGCTAAGCGCTGTGAAAAACATACATATCAAGTAATACTTAAAAAAATATTAGTACATTCTACCATTGTTCTAAGTTTCTTTTTTGTCGATACCCAGGTCCGCAGAGGATGCAAATGTATTTCTAGTGAATGATTTTCAAAATCCTCTCCAGGTGCGCATTTTACTAATTTACTATTTTGGTTGATTGATTAATAAATTCATAATATTCTTCTCTGCCAATGATGCCGGCACGTGAGGATGATAGATTCTGTCTTAGTTTTACCACAAGAAAATAAGTCTTTCTGTTTCTTGCTATATGTATCTTGCTTTAGATCAAGTGGAGGATTAGCAAACATGCATTCCTTTGCTTTGCTCTCTCATTTTACATCAACATATATGTTCAACGATGCAAAATATATGAAGTTTGAAAGTTGGCCTTATTCCCTTAATCGACCTGTATTTTTTAAATCTTTATGTGCTTTTTCTTGATGCGTTGAATATGTATTTATAGACTGTCCAATGGCACCCTGGTACATTTTATCATGTTTATTGCTTTTACACAGAGAACTTTGTCTTCTTTGGAGCTGCCTAGGGCTGTTTCTGTTCTTAGTGAGCCATCTATATCCGTTTCAGTTGGTGAGTCCCCTTTAAATGATAACCAGGACAGAACTGATGCTGGGGTTCACAGAAAAACTTCCAGTGTTTCTCAATACAATGTGAAGCAAAGGCAAAAGGGTCATGATCCTGCTCGAGATCTCTCAATTCAAGTCTTGGAAAAGTTTTCTCTTGTGACCAAATTTGCCCGTGAAACAACTTCACAACTCTTCCGTGAAAGTCATAGTAACGGGTTTGGTGCAATTGAGAGGAGAAGCCATAACCATTCTCCCCTTGATTCTGCTCAGAAGGCATCCAATATTGCTGAAGAAGTTCCTGATACCATCCCCGTTGCATCAAATCCTTTGGAGGTATCTTTTTTGTATCTTCTAATTAAAACAAAATGGTGATTTCAGGATTTTTTTTGAAGTAAATAGGAATAGAAATTTCAGGAGAATTGGTGCCATGAAAGTTGAGCTTTTGGATGAATACAATTGGATTATCTGTCTTAGCATATACTCGATAGATGTTGATAAGTTTTAGTGCAAAATGTGAAGACATTATCATACCAGATCTTATATAATTCGTCCTGAGGAATCATTATTGAAGTACCTATCCATTAAAACTTTTTTAGTGCTATGCTTATTATTCTTATTTGAAGTCGAAACCTTTATAGATAATCTACTCTTACTATAACGATCCAGGCAAAGTGTTAGACACATCTTGCGGTATAACCACAAAGAATACTAGTCAAAAAGTTTTCCTAGAATCATTTCTAAAGCCCAATTTCACCTGGTAAGTGGCCAATATGTGACCTAGCACTCATGAGTACCTCTATATCTTAGTCACCCTATGTGAGTTATTCCTTCTTCTATGTGGGATTGGGGTGTTATAATTACTCTCTCAATCTAGGTGCATTTATTGCTTTATCCTACCAAATTTATAATTTTTTTCTATTGTAGTTATAACTTTAAAAGGAATTGTGGCATCCTTTTTCTATTTCTCATCCTCTTGTTTATTGTGTGTGTGTGTGTGTGTGTTTTCACCATCCTCATCTTTCTACTTTGTTTTTCACCCTCCATGTTTGGACAATTAAAATAAATTGGTAGTCTCTTTAATTGCTGGGATTTAGTTATTCTATGGTCAAACGACCACTTGTCATTTTCTAGACACTGTCTGGAAGTGGAAACTGTACAGACTAATAAGTTAGGTCTTCTAGTCTGTGTTTAGTAAATCACTATACACTTTATTTATCAGTCCTTTTGGACATATTAGAGTTCTTTTCATTTCTGTGCTTTTGATGAGGTATAACATGCATGGAATTAGCTAGCGGACAAGGAAGGCAAAAGGGAGAATAGTGCTTGAGATGTGTTTGTGAGGATACCAGATAGCTTGTGAAGCTATTTTTTTAATAATGAATCTCCGTAATTAAAATGTAAAATGTTTGAGAAGAATTATTGAACTGCTGTTATTTTTCTCCTATTGATATGTTTTCTCTTATGAGGTTACCAGATAACTTATATGTACTTTTTAATGAGATTACATAACTTACAAAAAACAAAAAAACAAAACAAATCCTTCCTGATTCTCCCAAGCTTTGCAAATTTTTCTTATGAATGAATATATGGTTCAGATTGGAGCTTTATTCTCTTGGTTTCACTTAAAGCTCATATTATTTTAGTTGGAGGAATTTGAAACTCTATTTCAGGAGTGTCTAATGCAGACATCTATAACTGTTAAACAGAAAATTTCTTATATGAAACACAATCTTGTTGAAGAAGCTGCCACCAATTTGGGAACTTTTGAGCTAATCAATTGTAAGGAGGTATTGAAAGGAACCCTGCTGTTAAATTTTAATTTCTGGGGTTCTTTTATTTCTGTTATGGTAATTAGTCACAAGGGTTTGTAGATTGTTTTGTGGCAAATATGCTCTGTAAGCTTTTTGTTATGTTGCAGTTGTTTGTGGTCTAAATTTTGTTGGATGACACATGGTATCACCTGGTTATTAATTGCACGATTGTTTTCCTGGGCTCGCTCTCTTCTCTACTTAAGACTGGTGTATCACATATGAAAACTAGTTATTAGAGTGATTATTAACCTTGATTCTTTATTCATAAAGTTGGAATATCCAATGAGGATGGAGTTTTACTGGTTGAAGTAACAAGCATTAGTTATGCTTGCAACAGTCGTATTCATTACCGTACTTGGATGTTTTTCTAATGCGTTACAATGTGAAAACACCATTGTGTTCAATATGCTCACAAATTCCGAACCCAGTGCTGAATATTAGTTAAGTTGAATACTTCCTGTACCCTAGCTCGTGCTAAAAGATACACTTGTTGCTACTGGTGTCTGTCTGCATTTTGTAAAATAGATAATCATATATAGGCTGGTAATAACTCTGCTGCCCTGATGAAGGATGGTGGTTAGGAGCTGTTTAAAATCAATTTGGAGTTCAATTGACAAAAAAGTTGTTTCTATTGTTGATTTATTAACTACTTACACTTTCCTTAGTTTTCTTTCCTTATATGAAAATGTGGTATTCTTAATGATTGTCTGAATTTCCTTCTCACCTTAGTGGAATAGCATATATGGACTCCTCTTTTTTTTTTTTACAAGAAGATGATTGTATTAATAAGAATAGGCATAGCCCAAGTACACAAGAGGTAAGTAACACCTATTTAGGAAGAAGAAATGGAAACAAGAAAATCATGAAGATCAAGGACATTGAAATGGTAAAACCCATTTAGGAATATGGACTCCCTTATTAAATGCTAGAGGTTGAGTTGAACTATAGGGTTTGTTATGCCTTTATGCTGTTTCTGATCCAGGACATTGCAAACTTGTTTGTATGTAGTTTTTGTTCTCACCATCCGATACTTCCGCATGCATAAAGTAAAAGTAAGCCAAATGATACCAGAGAATGGGAATAAATTTATCAAGAGTTATAAGCCACTATCATTTTACTTATAAAAATAATAATAATACCGATCAAAGTAATTATAATAAATAATAATTCCCTATCATTTACCTACAGAGAACAACTACCATTTTATTTATACCATGAGTACTTCTGCTTGGATCCTTGACATGTCTCACTTCATGCCACACCTAGTTACAAAGAGCATAACGGTGGGTGTGCGAGAGGACCTATGGTTTCTAAGTAGTTAATTTTGATACACTTTGCTTGTTAAGATTTAGGAGTTTAAACAAAATTTTAAGATGCAATTTTTAACCTGATGACACTAGATTCTTTCCTTATCGGCATCTGAAATCAGAATATTTTCTGGCAGGTTGATAAATTGACACTAGTTTGGGGAAAACCACGGCAGCCACCTTTGGGGCCTGAAGAGGTAAGAGCTGGGCTTTGTTGAGGATAAGTTCTATTGAAAAATGCAACGTATTTATTCTCTTACTTTACCTATAAAAAAAATGCAACGTATTTCTACCAAACAGGTGTTTAATGACATAAAATTTGAATTTGTATATCTAAAACAATTTATCTTCTTTATTCAAACATTTACAATTGCTCCGTCACTAAACCGAAGAGTAGCTTTCTATCTCATTTCTGTTCTTTTGAAAAAGGTAATTCTAGACATATGGAGTGCAATCATATTGCTTTATTAGGTTCTACTTGTTGCAGTGGTTCACCTTCTTGGATTCTGAAGGGAGAGTCATGGATTCAAAAGCTTTAAGGAAGAGAATATTTTATGGGGGACTTGAACATGGATTGCGGAAAGAGGTATGTACATAATAGTATTTTTAAGGCAAGTGATTTTTCTTAACTGAATATGCAGCGTGTTCTTTGAAATCTAAAATGGATATAGGCATGGGCGTTCGTGTTGGGATACCATCTCTATGATTCAACATATGCTGAGAGGCAATATCTTAGGTTGATTAAAAAGTCGGAGTATGAGACCATAAAGAGGCAGTGGCAGGTGTGTAATGAATCTAGTCTCCTGTTCTTCTTGCCATCCTTGCTGTCTAGGATTTATTTTCATGTATGTGCATGTTTCCATGTGCACGCTCTCTCAAGCACACATGTAATTATGTTTCCCATTTTCAATTCCTTTCCCATTGAATTCTGTTTCTAGTCCTTTTTTTCCCATTCCTTTGCTAGATTGCCTATAAAATGAATCATAGATAAGCAACAAAGCTAAGACTGTAAACAGGAAAACTATTTTTAAGGGTGTGGAATAAAGTTAGTAAGACCTATATTTTAAATACATTTATATTAAAAAATGTAAATTATTCTTTTTTATATCCATAAAAAAGATATGGATGGAAAATTCTTTTGCCTCTTTTAAAATCAAGCTCCTGTGATTTTTTTGGAAAGTTTTCTTCTTTCTCCTGATTATGATTTATATATGGCCTTATATGTATCCATACCTTTCCATGCAGAGTATCTCCTCGGAACAGGCAAAAAGATTTACAAAATTTAGGGAGAGAAAAGGCCTTATTGAAAAAGATGTGGTAGGCCCAAACTAGCACGGTTTTTCTGAACTTACAAATCAAGTTCAAACATACAAGGACAGAATTTTTAAGTTACTGTTTTTTTTATTTGTTTTAAAGGTAAGGACTGACAGATCGCTCTCCTTCTATGACGGGGAAGATAATGCAAATGTGAATCTGTTACGTGATATTCTGCTAACATACTCATTCTATAACTTCGATCTTGGTTACTGTCAGGTAATTTTTTATTGTGATGAGTGAATTTTGCTGGAACTTTTTTTTGTTGTTGATATTTTCTTTTATTGTGGCAACAATTTATTAGCAGTAGTAGATAGGCATAGCTCAAGTAAATAGGAGGTATACAAACAGCATACACCTAGTTACATAAAAAGGAGCTAGAAAGAGAAACAAGAAAATCATTGAAGCAAGCTCCATTAAGTACACAAGAGGATGCCCAAAGAAATAAAGTATGGAAGAAGAAACTTTTTTTGTTAGATGTTAATTTTGCATAGATCCTTCAATGATTGTTTTGGTTGGCTAAGTTGTATGGAAACATCCCAAATGCAATGGACATGAATACCATAGTGAAAAGTCTATAATCTATTTTTGATAAGTAAGATTGTCAAGAAAATGATACAAAGGCATTATCGAGGTATACAGTATGAATAATTCTTCTTGCAGTCCATATTTGGTGGACTGCATTGCAAGCCTAATTGAAATGCTCCCATTTAATGGGTAAAGGAAATGATTTTTTCATATTTTTAGAGTTTTTGATTTGTAAATAAGGATGTTTTAGTTAATTTTATTTTAAAATTGAGATTTTTCTTTCTGTCCATTGCTTGGATGGCAAAGGAGTCCATAAAAATGGACTGTATAGAGCATTGCCCAGTCAGTATACATCATACGCTTATCTCTTTTTACTTACAGAAAACTTGGGCTACACCTGTTTATTGATTCAATAAGACTTTATCTTACCCATCAAAAAAAGAAGTATACATCATATGCTTAATGAGGGAAAGAAAAGAGATAAACAACATCACAGAAGCTAAAACTAGAAAGACATCAGTAGGCTTCTGTCCAATGGTAAAGAGACTGAAAAAGAAAGCCCTGAGGTCTTTTCCACAATCGTTTGCTATCTTTAAAACTTAGGTCTCTTTTTCCCTTCCAAATGCACATCAGAAAAATCAGGATCATTTTCCATAAGTTCACTGTGATGATTATCAAACCAGCCTTTCCAGCATGCTGACAAATCAACTACCCGTCTAGGAGTCACCCAACTTAACCCAAAAAGAGTAAGAAAAGCTTGCCATAACGAGCTAACTACCTCACAGTGGACTAAAATATCCACTGATTCGTCATTCTACTTGCACGTGCAACATCACTTGACCAAGATTACATGTTCGTTCCATAGGTTATCGAACGTTAGAATCTTCCCTATTGTGGTTATCCATACAAAGAAAGCTGCTCTCGAGCAAGCACCACTCCAAATGGTCTTTCATGGAAAAGTGACGTTGACAAGGGGATTAGTGCCTGTAGAATGATTAACTTTAAACACATCTTGTCTTCATCACCTTTTCTTAATCTAAAAGAATACAGCCAAGCATAAAAGAGGTAAAATGGCCGACCTCCCAGATTAACACAAATAAATTCCCTTTCTCAATGGTAATAGCCATTTTGACACAAATAATTGTTTACAACTGATGCTTCCTGGGCCGTAGATATATTTAGTAGGTTTGGGAAAGCTCTTTAAGGTGCTGATCTTTGCATCATATATCATACTAGAACTTTAACTTAGAACTTTAACTTGGGTCCATCACTTGCTCATCTCGGAGGTACCTGGGAGTACAGATGTTCTTCCATATCCTGACCTCATAACTCTCATTCACCTCATTAGAGCTCCAGCTACTCACAAACTACCATACTTCATATCTATCACTACTCTTCGTATACTATCTCCTTCATTGGCATAGCACCAAAGCCATTTCCCCTGAAAAGGCTATATTGAATGTAATCAATCTTCTAATTTCAAACCGCCTTCAGAAGTAGAACACGTCTTGGGCCCAATCTCCTAGATGGACATTATGGTTGTACATCATAAATTTTTGTGCTGACTTACAGGGTATGAGTGATCTCCTGTCCCCAATATTGTTCGTAATGGAGGATGAGTCAGAATCATTTTGGTGTTTTGTTGCACTGATGGAACGTCTTGGACCCAATTTCAATCGTGACCAAAATGGCATGCACTCTCAACTTTTTGCATTATCCAAGGTACTCTCTCTCTCTCTCTCTCTGTGGGGTGAAAAAAATTCAGTTGATTCAGATTGCTGTGCAAGTAGCAATGTCAGATATAAACATATTCCTTTATTTATGTTTCAACTTGTTTTCGCTTTCCTGGCCAAATGAGAATAAGATTGTTTTAAGCTGATGTTTTGCTTTCAACAGTTGGGATTTATTTGGAGTTGGCATTATTTATTTATCTGTTCCATTAAATGTTTATTTTTTATCTTCTCTCCTATTTGGAGCTTGTTCCTTGCAACTCATGATGGTGAACAGCTGATGCTTGCATGAAACTTAATAGTATAAAATTTCACTCTAGTTGCAGTGGTTTTTTGTCACGCCAAGTGATTTTGAGGAAATTTCTCAAAGGCTCCCTCAAAAATTTGAAAATTCGCTCTCACTGGCCATTCTCTCAGATATTAAAATAAACCCACAAAAACCAGAAATAACTCTCATAACAATATCCGTTCTCTCAAATATTAAAAGAAACCCACAAAAGCCAGAAATAACTCTCATAACTTTTTTTTTCTCTTCAAAATCTTAAAAAACAAACCATCTCAAAACATTGCTCTGTGTGTGTGCGTGTTTGTCTTTCTTTTTTGTCTCTTCAAAATCATTTCCTTGATTTTATATGCTATCTATCTCTCTTTTCCGCAACAGCAAGGTTTAAGGTGAACAACGTTTTTTAGCTTGAAGATGGAAAACCATTATTTGGAATTTATGATGTTTCACTTATACATGCACGCTCACATCTTTAACTGAAAAATATGTTGATAATATGTTCCGTATTTGAAATTGCAGTTATGATTTATTTTTTTTGTACTAGGACAAATAAGAAAAAAAAAACGTAATAAGAAAACAATAAAAAATATTTAATTATTACAATATTGATTAGTCACCCCCACCCCCCTTTTCCCTCCGTGCAAGGTGTTTTTCGCTTATGTACTCATTTTAGTTTCTTCTTCATGAATATTGGTATGGTGGTCCTGTTGTGGAATTTAGACCTCCAATACGGCATTGAGGATCTCCTTCTGAAGTGAGTCTTTTCAATATTATCAACTTAATAAATGGAATCTTTGTTAAATTCGATACTAATCACATAAAACAGGTATAAGACGTAACTCTTTTCTGTTAATCAGTAAATGCGTGCTCATAGAGTCATGTAGTAAAGCATCATTCTAGCTATTTTGAATTGTTATTCATGTGGTCATTGAAAACGAAACAAGGAAAACAAACTGTGAATGTGCGCACGCCGGTGAAAACAATCTCAGATATACATGTACATTTGGAATCAAATTTCAGTACTATGTTTGAAGGTGTTGATCAGATTTTGGATGAGAGCAGTTGGTTTACCTATAAAAAAAAAGTAGAACAATTGGCTCTGAGATGAGATGAGATGAGATGAAAGTTGCTCAAGGTTTTGTTTGGTTCAATCAAGGTTTCGTTTGGTTACATAGGTTAGATGAGATGAAATTGAAAGTTGAATCAAATATTGTTAAAATATAATTTTTTAATATAATTTTTGTTTTGGTATTTAAAAAAGTTGAAAATTGTTTTGTGTATTTTGTTTAGGAAAGTTATAATGATTAGATGAGATGAGATGGTTTGTGAAAACAAACCAGGCCAGTTCTAATGAATTCTCACAATTTTTGTTGCAGTTAGTGGAGTTGTTAGACAGCCCATTGCACAACTATTTTGAGCAGAACGACTGCCTGAATTATTTCTTTTGTTTTCGCTGGATTTTAATACAATTAAAAAGGTCAGCTCTTTCCTGGCTTTGATGCCACTCTATTTATTAATAAGATCTTTTACTTATCAAAAAAAAAAAAGGTCAGCTCTTTAATTTATTTGTTAGCTCTTTAAAGATTTCAGCTCTTTTGTGTTTGCTAATCCTTTATATTGATATTATGTGCTTAAATGAAATTGAGCATATGGTGTGGGTTGCATCCTTCCTCTTCTCCTGTGAAAGAGAATTTGCTTTGAACAATCAATGTTATCCTCCAATTGCGATTTGTACTAAAAACCTCTGGGAAATATGGAATATTTTGGCTTACAGACACAGAATGCAGACACACACACCCCCCACGCACGCACAGAGGAACCTCTTTGACATATCACGCCAGATGGTCAAGAGACTCAGGAGCAACAAAGAAAATTTTGTGGAGCAGTTTTGTGTTGGTGTTTTGTTTTTTAATGATAATGCAGTTCTCTTTTCTCCGCGATATCTTCACAAGAATCACAACTAAACAGAGTTATTACGTTGGGACGAAATAACTAATTGATCAACTTATTTTGTTTTTGTTCTTTTATTCTCAACTCCCTCTTTTTTCATTTTCTTGTTCATTTTACAAGTTTGGAGTAGAATGTTTGGAGCTTCAGGCATGCCATAATTCATTTTTGCATGAGTATCATTGATGCCTAACAGTCACCTGAAATGCATTCATTGGGAGGTATAATATTCTTATTCCAGTTATGGCTGTTATGATATTGACACTTTTTTTTTTTTTAAAGGGAGTTTGAATACGAGAAAACAATGCGTTTATGGGAGGTATTGTGGACGCATTATTTGTCTGAGCACCTCCACCTGTACGTATGTGTTGCAATCTTGAAGCGATATCGTCATAAGATAATGGGGGAGCAGATGGACTTTGACACGCTCTTGAAATTTATCAACGAGCTGAGTGGTCACATTGACCTGGATTCGGTCCTCAGAGATGCTGAGGCTCTGTGCATATGTGCTGGTGAGAATGGTGTGGCTTGCATTCCTCCCGGAACCCCACCCTCATTACCTGTTGACGATGGCTTATTATACGCTCAACAAGATGACGTATTGTAAATCTTGGTCCCTATTCTATTCATTTGCCTTGTACCCTCATATCTGTAGTAGAAACACATTCACTGCTTTATTTCCTTGTAATTGAGTTATTTTCTGATTTTTTTTTATTTAATTTTTTTTTTTTAAAGACAATGTAAGTAAGTGCAACCTGGGGTGCTTGACATCTCCAGCTAAGAATCGAGAACGATCGTGCTTTTTTAAAGTCCTTTTTTGTTATTCTTTTGGGAGAGGGGAAGGAAAAATAAAGCGAGTTGGTTGAAATAGGAAGGACTTGATTTTGTTTCACGTCTCCTGCTCTTTAACTCTTTTATCTTTTGCTAATTCTTTAAGGATTGGCTGAAGTGGTAAAAAAAAGTCTTGGGCTTATGGGATATGCGCGAGCAGGCCTCGACTGCAAGCTTATACTTCATTCATATATATTGTCATTAACTTCCGTGGGACTGGCGTGCGTGTGATACCGCCAGTGCCACCCTGGCAACCTCCTTAATTTACCTTTTCCCCCTTTTCATTATTTTAGTTTTAATAAGTATTTGTTACTTTTTCCTCACATTTTTAATTTAACTCTTGGATCGAGGGAGAGAGTTTTGAAAAGTAAAAATGGAGGAATTAGATGTGGGCAATTAAATGCATACAATAATACCCCATACTGTAATGAACTGCACCCACAAACCTCCAAGTACAACAGTACAGTGCGGCTGCAGGGGATGGCACATGGCACTGCAACTCTTGATCGTCAAGTTGCTGTCACCCACTGAGATAATTTACGTACGTACCCAAACCCCAACCCCGACCCCCCCCCCCCCGTGGGACTGGCGTGCGTGTGATACCGCCAGTGCCACCCTGGCAACCTCCTTAATTTACCTTTTCCCCCTTTTCATTATTTTAGTTTTAATAAGTTTTTGTTACTTTTTCCTCACATTTTTAATTTAACTCTTGGATCGAGAGAGAGAGTTTTGAAAAGTAAAAATGTAGGAATTAGATGTGGGCAATTAAATGCATACAATAATACCCCATACTGTAATGAACTGCACCCACAAACCTCCAAGTACAACAGTACAGTGCGGCTGCAGGGGATGGCACATGGCACTGCAACTCTTGATCGTCAAGTTGCTGTCACCCACTGAGATCATTTACGTACGTACCCAAACCCCAACCCCGACACACCCCCCCCCCCCCCCCCCCCCTCTCCTCAGGTATCCAGTATCAACCCATTATTAAATGCTCTTTTTGTCAGGTGGGCTCGCTTGCTTCTGGCCGGGGGTGAGGGGTTCACGTCACTTGCCTCCGCTTTCACCATCGCATCCAAATGCTTCGAACAAGATGAAAGAATCCAAGTACGCTATGAGTGGCTCATCGTCAAAGACCAGTCTTGCATTATTATTGCTATTTCCTGTCAGCATTGGGTACTCTATTTCACAGTTGAAGCTGTTTGGATCCTCAATTATATTAATCCACGGATTTGTGACCGTGCTATCCACCTGATCTTTCTCTTCTTTATTAATCATATTGTTCCTTTCATGATCCAGACCTAGAGATTGTGATCTGGTTCTCGTCAAACATATTGCGCTTCCACTGGGCTCGGAATGAGTAGTACACCATGGACGACTTTTCTTGATCTCCCGGTTCACGTTCACGTTCTCGTTCTCGTCGTCGTTGTCTTCCCCTTGTTTGTGGTCTGGTTCGGTTGTTTTTCTTTTGCCTATAATTAGGCTTTTCTTGTTCAAATGGGTATTCCAGTAGTTCTTCACTTCATTGTCTGTCCGACCAGGAAGCCGACCGGCGATCAGTGACCACCTGCGCACAAAAAAAAAAAAAAAAAAAAAAAAGATAAAGAAGACAGATGAATAAATGTGAGACAATAAAATTCTAAGTTTAGTGAAGCTTCACTAAACTTTGTGAATAAAATGTGAGACAATAAATTCCAGGACTCGAAAATATATAGGTCAAAGCTAATTTGTGACATGAGTGGCCGAACATGTCTTCATGCACATCGGAATATCTAATAATTCCCAACAATTTGGAGGAGGTTTTTTAGGCAAGTTAGTAAACACATTCACTTACCTGTTGCCTAGAAGCTTATGCATTCGAACGATAAGGTCTTCTTCCTCTTTGGACATCTCACCACGTTTAATGTTAGGTCTCAGGTAGTTCTTCCATCTTAGCCTGCAACTCTTTCCTCCCCTCATCAAACCTGCGTGTGTGTGTGTCATGTGTGTGTTAGAGAGAGAGAGAGAGAAATTCCTGTAGATTACAAATAAAGGGAATATTTAAGTAGTGATGATGGTTGAGAAAAATATTACCTGATCTCTTAGAGACAGTAGCCCAGTTGCCTTCACCATGAGTTTCAACATAATTTTTCAAGATCAAGTCCTCCTCTGGCTTCCACAAATTTTTCTTAAGTTGTGGCTTCACTCTTTTAACTTCCATGACCACTGGCAGGGATTTGATTAATGTATTGTAAATGGGTGAGTCAGTGGGAGTACTAGGTTATAATATAGAAAAGTGGTGGCCTGAGATGGAAGCTTATTGCAGTCACTCGTTGGTGCATGAAGCAGATTACACACCACATTATATATATTTATGGTGCTAGCTATATCAAGATTTCCCTGAGGGACCACTTTTGCTTTCCTTGGATTTATCTCCTTGTAAAAGAAAATCTGCCTTCCACTTTGAACACAGCTCTCTCATCTCTCTCTCTCTCTCTCTCTCTCTCTCTCACTCACTCTGTATGTTATACACACAGTACACCTTTTTATTTTTTATTTTTTTGAAATATACACACAGTACACCTATATTATTTATAATATACAATATATAGAATCATAGATCATATGTTTTTTTCTCACATATGACATCTTTATGTACGGAGAGAGAGAGAGAGAGAGAGAGATTCCCTCACCTTGAAATGTAAAAATAAGTGGCCTATTAGATTTAGTTTTTATTTTTATTTTTTTTATTTGCGCAAATAAGGATCATACATTCAAAATAAAGAGATTACACCGTCCAGATAAGAGCTAGTAAATTAATTAGTTGTTAGTTTTTTAAGTGTAAAATTGTAATGAATTTAAAAGGATTTCCTGGACATAATCACACACACACATATATATATAGCTCATTAATTACAACTTTTATTATTATTATTATTATTTTTTCATGAATTATAACTTAATTCGGGAGTTGATCATCATCTTAAATGGAGTTATATATCATGAAACACGTCATGGAATTATAAAGCAGAATTAATATAAGAGCACATAACTCTTAATCAATGCCCGTCACTTTTCACTCATCATGATCAGAAAGGAGTACTTGATCGTCTTGACATACAAATTACAATGATACAATTTTCAGGCTTAGCTGTTCCTTTTCTTTCTTTTTTTTTGTTTTTTCTTTTTAAGATGCACGAGTGCAAGCTCATCATCATGTATACGTGTTGGTTTTCTTGGTTTTTGAGTTTTGAGAGTGTGTTTCTGATCTCGTCTTTTCTGCATTTGACCATTTGTTACTAAAAAGTACTAAAGGATTGCTCAAAAAAGCAAAAGGGAAAGAATAATAATTTGGAAAGGATCGATACAGATAGCTAGTAATTAAGGACTTGCTTGTTTTTAAAGATGAAATAAAATAAAATAATAATAAAATAATATTATAAAATATTTTTTAATATTAATTTTATATAAAAATTTGAAAAAATAATATGAGAATTTAAAAAAATTGAATTTTTTATTATATTTTATATCAAAATTTTAAAAAATATAATAATAAATTTTAAAATAAATTTTAAAATTTTGATATTATTTCTCAAAACAAACAAGGTCCAAGCGCTGCAAGTCATCATCATAATAAAGCAATTTAATTAGTCTTTTTATCGTTAATTTTTAACATGTCGCGACTAGCGTATCCCTTTTGGTGGCTGCATCATGCAGTACGTCACAAAAAGTATCGGACATAGGTCCTTTAATTATTTCTTTCTTCTCGAGTTAGATTTTAAGCCTTAATTATATATATATATATAAATTAAAATATTGATTGTTTTCACTCCAAAATTATAACAAGATCATTATAATTACAATCAAGTTTAATCATTATCAAATCAAATAATTCAACATCTGAATAATATTCAAAATTATTAGAGCTAAACTCATCAAAATCAGACGAAAAAAATCTGTTATCAAAGAGCTGAAATATATATATATATATATATATGCCATCTTTAAATCTTGCTGGCTAGCTAGCTCACCTTTTACTTTTAAGAATAGACATTTTTAGACCCCATAATTCCTTACTTTTTAGAATAGACATTTTTGTATGCTCTAATCCTCTAAAAGTACTCTTAGCCTCACCTTGCCATACGGCACATAGTTATGTAGAGATTTTAGAATAAACAGTAAACAAATTTACACATTAATCATATAATATGTTAGATTTATTTTTATTGTATAATAAGAATAATTTTAAAATCTAATATAATGTTCAAAGGCATTTCTCTAATTTACGAGCAAAGTATAAAAAAATATCATATTTCAGTATAGTCTCATAATGGGTATAAATATACCGCCTCATCCCGTGCAGGATGGAGTACTAGTACTGGATAATGGATATAATTCTTGTACAATTGAATTATAAAATTGTTTACCACATATAATTCCTGAAGTATTTATAAGATATTTTTGGTTCCAAGAGATTCCAGCTTTTAACAAACCATAATATATAAATATATATATATATATATATAAAAGAAAGAATGATTATATAAAAATGAACAATGGTACGTACAGTCCCCGAATGGAGACTGCAGTCTGCAATACAGGTCTAGGAAATTTTATTTTGTAAATTTTTAAAATTATAAAAATATTTCTCATAAAATGATGCTTATGTCTTATTTAATAAAAGGTCTGCACTGAAGTGGAGGTCACTGTAAATAGATTTTTTCTATAAAAATATATAAATTAAGTAGTGAGCCTAACTTTTAGTATTTAGTAGGCCCGATCGAGATGGATATATGCTTGTTATATTCGTTTAGAAAAATGATAAACACAATATTTTTTTACGACACACATTTTAAAATGAGAGATATTATTATAAAATATCATATAAAAGTAACACTACTTTATAAAAATATTCTCATTTTACATCATGTGTGGTGAAAAATATTGTGAAAAGTGTTGTATGTATCATATCATTACCTATTTATTTATGAGTTATTCTATATACAATTCTCAAATGGTCAGAAATTGTTCATGCAAACCTATATAATTATGTATAATTTTAAAAAATTACAATAATATTTTTTCTAAAATGATTTTTCTTTTCTCTTTTACTTTTATATATCAATAGGACTACACATATAATTCTCTACTAAAACTACAAATAGATTGTAAGATCAATTATGGGGGACAATGAATGCCTCCCCATACCCCATGCCCCATGCCCACATGCCTCCAACGACTTTTGGGGGTATTATTTTGAAAAATACGTTGTTGCACAATAATTTGTACAGTAATCAAGGTCTATAAATACGAGCATTAATCGATCTGTTATGTACAAGTAAGAAGAATGAAGAACGAAAGAAAAGAAAGAAAGAATAGAGAAAGGAAGAGAGAAAATTCAGTTCTTGAATAATAAGAGTTCTAAATATTTTCTCTTGCAATATTATTTTCTTTTAGTTTTATAACACGTTATTAGCACGAAGTTCTACCGATACTGAAACTAGTGGTCTTCTACTTCAAGCAAGTTTTTCAATATATTATTTGCAGTCCTTGAGACGAATATAAAAGATAATATTACTTAATATTACTTAATAAAATTTTACTTTTATTATGATGATTATGTCAATATATTTTTTAAATTTACATATTTATTTTTGTAAATCATATGTATAGAAAATGTCAAATCTTACATATTTATCCAGAATCCTTGATTAGATCTATTTGGATGCGATAAACTTGAAAAATACAATCAAAGAAGAAAATCACGTGTCCCTGCAAGACCGTGCTGTGTATCTCACAATGAAAAATTATCTTACTGTGTGAAAATATTTAAGGAAGAGATATGAGTATTAGAAGATGTAATCCTCCCAAAAGTTTATTATAACTTATTGCAACTAAAGTTGTAAAATTTTAATAGTGGTAGTGAATATAACTCTATACTCTTTAAAATCAATTCGATATTAAAATTATACAATGAGAATGTCACTGATGATGATATTTTTTAAAGAAAACATATATTATTTTTCATGTCTCGAATGTACTCCTGTAGCAGCAATATCAAGAGTGAAAATTCAACAAATATTCTGAACTTTTATTGTCTTATAAGTGATTGAGCTAAAAAATGAGTTTTTGTTAATAAATCACCAATTACATTTTATTAATTTCACATCATTTCCTAAAATAAATGATACTGGATTTACATCATTCCTATAAATGAACGATGCATCCTTTCAAATGAACCAAGGACGTAGACGTGAAAGAAAAATTATAAAAGTGTGAATTCTAGAAGCAACAATACTAAAGAGGATAATAATATAAATATATTGTATCATCAAAAGTGATCCAACTCAGAGAAGGGTAAAAGCTCTAAGAATAATTTTTCATAGAAAGATGAAGATATTTGTCATAAATGTGGTATGACTGAACATTGGTCACATACATGTTGTACGGTCAAACACTTGATTCACTTATAATAAACTTTTATATATTATAGTAAAGTTTATTAATATTTTATCATATTTTAAAATAATAAAATATCGATGTATGAAGTACAACAAAAAATTACTTGGGATAATAAAGTCTCGTCTAAATTTGATCCTCTTAAAAATGAATGTGAACCAGAAGTTCAAAGGATTATCTATTTGCAAAGTGTTGCAAATTAATTACTGGATGTATTTACTGACACTAAAGGTATTGTAAAATCATATATTACTATTGTTAATACTTAAGCAAGAATTGAAGTCCTTGAGGGAAAAGTTGTTAAAACAGCAATAAATGAGTCTAAGACACACCTGAAGTGTTGAAAACCTATTAATGCAAAAGAGAAAAGTAAAAGAAAAAGAAATCGATGCTCCTGAAGAAATCGTACTCAAAAAATAAGCAATAAGATCTATCCAAAATTTTATGTATAAAATAGAAACTCTTGAATAGTACAAACCTCTTGAAGAACTAACTCCTAAAGATGAAACTCCTGAAAAGTACAAACTTCTTGAAGAGATAACTCTTGAATAGGTGTTTCATGAAATATTTTTTCCTGAAAAAGAACAGGTACCTAAAAATAATGAGATTTCAATACATTTCATGAGTACTGAATAAATTTTGGATAGAAATAAAACTGTTGTCGACAATATATTTTTCATATAAGATGGCCCTTGACAATACCAGAAGTAATAAAGAAAGTGAGCCAAAAATCGTCGAAGAATGTCGACGTATAAATAATTGGCCAAAATAGAAAATAGCTATTGAACCTAAATTAAACTCGCTAGCAAAGCGAGAGATATTTGGACCTGTTTTTCAAACACCAAATGATGTAATGCCCGTTAGATATAAGTGGGTATTTGTACGAAAACGTAATGAGAAAAATAAAATTGTGCGGTACAAAGCACGGCTTGTCGCACAAGATTTCCTGCAGAAACCCTGGATTGATTATGAGGAAACATATTCTCCCGTTATGGATACAATCACATTCAGATTCTTGATTAATTTGATTGTTATAAAAGAATTAGATATGCGGTTGATAGATGTGGTCACTGCATATTTATATGGATCCTTCGACTATGACATATATATGAAAATCTCTAAAGGATATAAAATGTCTGAAGCATCTACAAGTACATTTAGAAATATGTACTCTATCAAATTTCAAATATCTTTATATGAGTTAAAGCAATCTCGACGCATGTGATATAATCGCCTAAACGAATATATATTGAAAGAATGATTTGAAAATAATTATATATACTCACATGTTTTTATTAAAAAATAAGAATTCGGACTTGTCATTATTGCAGTTTATGTTAATGATTTAAATATTGTGGAAACTTCTGAAGAGATCACAAAAACTACTATATATTTAAAGAAAGAATTTGAAATGAAAGATCTTGGTAAAACAAAAATTTGTCTCAACCTGCAACTCAAGCACTTGCCGAATGAAATTTTTATTTATCAGTCCATGTATATCAAGAAAGTCCTAAAGCACTTTTATATGGACAAAACTCATCCCCTGAGTACTCCAATGGTTGTTCGATCACTTGATGTGAAGAATGATCAATTTCATCATTGTGAAAATGATTAAGAAATTATTTGTCCTGAAGTATCATATCTCAGTGCAATTGAAGTTTTGATATATCTTGCAAATTGCACTCGGCCTGATATTACATTTTCAGTTAATCTACTTGCATGATATAGTTCTGCACCAACTCGAAGGCATGAGAATGGTATTAAATATATTTTTCGTTACCTTCATGGTACGATTGATATGAGATTATTTTATCAACGTGAATTAAGTCCACAATTGATTGGGTATGCAAATGCAGGTTATTTTTTAGATTCACACAGAAGTAGATCTCAAACTGAATATGTATTTACTTATGGAGATACTGTCATAACATGGAGATTTGTCAAGCAGACACTATCTGCCATATCTTCAAATCACTCAAAGATCATTACAATTTATGAAGCAAGTCGAGAGTGTATTTGGTTGAGATCAATGATTCAACATATCCAAAAAAAGTGTGGTCTTCCCATAATCAATGATAGCCCAACAATTTTATACGAAGATAATACTGCTTGTATCACTCAAATCAAATGAGGATATATCAAAGGTGACAGAACCAAATATATTTCACCTAAATTCTTTTATACTCACGAACTTCAAAAGAAATGTGAAATTGATGTCAAGCAGATACGATCAAGTGATAATCTGACAGATTTATTCACGAAGGCATTACCAACTGCGACATTCAAGAAAATTGTGCAGAACATTAGAATGCGAAAACTTAAAAATTTACCGTCATGCACTTTTTAGGGGAAATAAATATCTTGAAGACTTGTATTGATTGTACTCTTTTTCCTTCGCTAAAATTTTGTCTCATTTGATTTTCTTTTACAAGATTTTAATGAAACAATTTTAAAATACTTGGAGGTACATAAGAATATTGTACTTTTTTCCCTTCGCCATTAATTTTTTTTTCCACTGAATTTTTCCTTGGCAAGATTTTAATGAGTTGGATTTTTTATGGATGATCATTCAAGAGGGGAGTGTTGTAAGATCAATCATGGGGAGTAATGAATAACCCCTCATGCCCCATATCCCATGCCCCATACACACATGCTTCCAACGACTTTTGGGAGTATTATTTTGAAAAATACGTTGTTGTACAGTAATTTATACAGTAATCAAAATCTATAAATACGAGCATTAATCGATCTGTTATGTACAAGTAAGATGAATGAAGAGCGGAAGAAATAAAAAAAGAGAAGAAAAAAAATTTTAATTTTTAAATAATAAATATTTTTTCTTCTAATATTTTTTTTTTAGTTTTATATCAAAATAAAATCTCTCTTTATTTATACATACGCGTAGAAATTAGTGATCATGAATGGCGCCATTTGATCGAACAGAAAGAAAATGCAGCCTTTTGTACTGTAAGCTGTCCCACCAGTACTACTACATGGCATGCAATATTTGTGGAGCTAGTGGCTGAATATTTTCTTGATGGCTTTTGAATGTACTGATTGCTGATTGGAATAAATCATTGGGTCATAGTTGAGAGGGAAAGACATGCGATCACGTCTTCATGTTCAAATGATATTTGAAACAAGACAAAACCACGTCGACACAGAAAAATACAAGCAGGAATCTCACTCTCTCTCCACCTTCTTCCTGCTGTCATGATTTCTATATTCTGAATATACAATATGCATTCATATATATATATATATATATAGTTTTTAGAAGAGGCAATAATTTCTCTCTTTTCGGTACCTTGCATTCAGCAAATTTGTCTCCGAATCCAGCTGTTCATCAAACAAAAGAGAAAATAAATCTTCTTTATCAGTCATGTGGGGGAGCACTTAGTGATGGGGCTCAGACAAATCTAGACAGCTTAGTGGTGCACCAGAACATATGAGTCAAAAGCATGTCACTAAACCCCAACCCCCCTCCCTTACCCAGAAGCCCCAGGGTAGAGAATAATAATACGTTATCCACGAGGATTTGAGATGCATGGGATTAATACTATAAGAAGATTATTTATTTCAATTATTTTTAATAAAATGATTTTTTTTAATAAAAATAAGTCTATTTTTATTACAAATAATCATTTTCATTACAAATAATTGATCGTGAATATTAATTTTTTTTAGTACAAATAATATTTTAAGTAATTTGATCTGGATCGTTTGATCGATCAAGATGCAAATATATACAGTAAATTTAGGTTTATCATGTTCACGAGATGCTTGTCTATAATCAGGAGCAATTCTAGCTGAACCTAGGTATCTATCTCTAACTCTAAGATTATTATATATATATATATATATATATATATATATATGTCACAGTTGATCATGTTTTATGGCAAGAAAGAAATGAAACACTGAAGAAATTAAAAAGAAGGGGGCGGCCAGCTGGAAAAAAGAGATGAGTAAGATCGATGATCTAGACATGAGAAGACTGGTTAAAATTGGCTTTACATGGCATGCATGCAGCAGACAAAGGGGTTAATAAAGAATAATTGAACTTATAAATGGTGTTTGAATGTTGGAATTCGGTCCTTGAAATTTGGCAGAACTAGGAGTACTACTACTACTGCTGCTGAATTATTCTCACCCAACTTTTTTTCTTTTTCAGTCACTATCGCCTTTGTAAAGTTCTCCACTACCTAGCTGCTGCAATATCCTAACTAGCTCCTACTGCGCATATTTTATATATATGTCCAATTATAGTAAATTAAGACCAGACCGATGCTTGGAATGAGGAGAAGATAATGACAAGTTTCTGCTCACCTACGTGATTAATTATTTCATTCTACTGTACTTTGGTTCATTCCAGAACATGCATCGAGATATTTTCCATATATATATATATATGTATATATATATATATATATATTTCAGTTTAATTAGTGGCGAAGTTTATCGCTTTAATTAATGAAATATTTTACCATTTCCGGAACCTTAATTGTTACCCTTTCGGAAGTACTACTTATAGATAGTGTTAAAGATGATGTTATATATCTTTATATTTAAAAAGAGTCTATTCTTGATTAATAGTAATAATTGTTTAACATTCAAATTTTTAAAATTACCCTTAAGTTTCACGTACAACCTCTCATTTATCTCAAAATTACTCTTCTCATATGCCTAGAGCTCGTCGATTTCAGCCCAAAACACAACTCGCAATCTCCATTCCTTTCTTCTCCACGACAACACTTCAAGAATCTCGCCTATTCGATTTCTCCTCCAAGCAACCCATGAATGCCCCTCCAAGCAACCCATGAATTAGTAGCTTGTAACTTGAATGAAATATATTATTCTCATTCATTTTAAGTTTTTTTTATATATACTATATATTTATATTATTTTGATTTATTTTATAGTGATATAGGGCAACGTGCCTCGCACGTTGCATCACTCCTAATATATATTATATGGCAGTACTTTTAGAGATCATGAGAGGATCAAAAACGAACTTATTGCTCGTTGAAATCTAATTTGCATTAGATCAGATCGAATTGCTCTATCCATTAATATATAATTAAGAGAAACGTTTTGGACAGGTAACATTTTCAAATAAGAATTATCGAAAATCAATAAATTACGTCTGCCATGTAAGAAAATGAGATGAAAAATTCGTGGACGCGTCATAGGCAAGCCGAACCACTCCCCCCCCCCCCCCCCCTCTCCCTCTCTCCCTCTCTTCCTCCAACACCCCCTCTCTCGCGAGCTTCTATCTATCTCCTTCACTACGTTTCCTCCATCAATCCAACTATCATGTCGACGTACCCGCGCGACTAAAATGCATGGCATAAGATCATCATGCATCGATGTTGTACCCCCAAAAGAATCCATTCAATGTAGAGTACTTAGGAAATTAATTAAGGGTATTAATTAATTAATTAATTTTATATATATCTAATTAATCAAATTGTATGATTTTCTAAGTACACGTAAGCTGGAAAATTGGCAACGTACTATTGATGATATTTCACAATCACGCACACACTACGAAGTGAGTCCGAGTCACGTACACTTTGGTGATAACTTTTAAGCTGGCTTGCATGTCATGTGGGCTTTAGATTAAAATTAATACGATTCCTTCACTTTTCCATCCTTTCCAAAATGATATTCAAACTTTTTCTTTTTCGTCTGCAAATCAAATGAATCTTCCTTCGCCAAAGTGAATGCAACGGTACCCTCCATCCTTCTCGCCTCCCTCCCTCCCTCCCTTCCTTTTTCAAGCGAAATTGTCTTATTTTGGCCAATTACCTACTCTCAGTTACTCCTCCTCGCTTCCGATCCCAAAGAAAGAAAACACTACAAAAGTAAATATATATTTGTGATAGATTATTTGAGTTTAAAATAATCATTTATTATAAAAATAGACTTATTTTGATAAAAAAAATAATTATTTTGATAAAAAATAACTGATCACAAATAAATAATTTTCTTATAATGAAACATGCATTTCAATTGATGTTAATGTTCTCAAAAAATAATGATCTAGAAAATGATTATATATACATATATACATGACATGATACGTGTATGTGTTTAATTAATTACTTCGCTAATAAGGCTTGATCATGGATATAATCAGAAGTTTTTTATTTACATTTTCTTTAATTTCAGTCTTAGAAAAAGTTGTAGATGTACTAGCTGTCTCTTCTTGGAATGATGTGATCTCTATCAATTCTGATTGGGTTAAAAAGAAAATAATTATGAACGTGGAGTTAGAAAAGAGTACTCGAATTAGTGGCCTTTTTCTAATTCATCATCATGATGATGAATTACAATCCTTTTTTCCAGTACTCATGGAGTCAATGCAATTTTACATGAACCTAATTGTTTTGAAATTTTGGAGTCAGTTTTTTATATTTTATAATATTCGGATATTGGAAAGGCCATTATATGTGTGTGATCATATTGATCATCTTATGGCTCTATATATTGAAGAAAATATCTTGAGTAAATTAATTAAAAATATAATAATCAAGAGAGTTTAAGAAAATAGTACGTGGACTCGATCTATATATGAATACAATACTTTAACACAGATTTTAGAATATACTTTTCATATATAGGGTATTTATTTTTAAAGACATGCTTTTACTTGACATTTTTAAGCTATGATTTTTTTTTTTTTACCTTTATATACAATCTTATTTCGAACACACACACACACACACACACATATATATATATATATATATATATCATGTATGTGGTGGCTTAATTTAATTTGGCAATTCGAAGAAACCACGAGGTTGTTTTTTTATTTTTTGTATATAGGATAAGCCATGGCCCATCTAGTTAACTAGTTTGGGCTGGACCCTAGCTTGGGCATTAGACTTCGCCAAGTATGTGGGCTTCTGGCTTAGTACTCTTAGCTGGCCTCTTTTTTCAAATTTTCACTTAAATGGAAAGCTTTTGTTATTTTCTTTCCAAGTAATTTCCTAAAAAAAAAAAAAAAAAAAGGCAACTGCCGTATACAGATATGTTTTTTTTTTTTCTCAATCTTTTAATAATTAAGGCCATCTGGTAATATTGGATCAATCATGCTCACTGCTTCATGTGTTGTATAGTCTATTTTATGCGTTTTCTATCAAATTTAGACAACAATTTAAGAGATCGACATTTAATTTGTAAATGCGTTACCATATATATTATATAGATAAATAAGACACGAACTTGTCCTACGGCTGGACCTTTGGGCGTTTTCTGAGGATGGGAAATTGGAATAGTAGTCCCTCATGTCCTACAATCATAAATAATTTATGGGGGCTCATCCACAACATACGTTTATGACTGGTTCAGTCCTTTGTGCGTAATAAGGTTATCTAGGAAAATGCTAGGTTGTTCTCTCAATTTGTCCTACGGCTGGTGTATTTGATTTTTTTAATATTTTAAAAAGTTATTACTAGTCATTTTATGTTCTTTTTAACATTTAAAAAAATGCAGTAACGGTAGTTACGGTACACTTGAGGGGGCAAGTTGAGGGGCTGAATAGTATCACCCTATTATCTATTGAGTTAAGAGCTTTATTATTCATCATTTCACATATTATATATTGTTTATTTTTTATTCTTACTCAAGTTATTCTACTCATCATTTTTATACCACATACATATTAAAAAATAAAAATTTATGTGTTGTGTTTGTCATGTAAGGATGATGAGTAGAATTATAAATATTATTTTTAAAAGCAATGTTACATACCGTCTATTTTTATGAACTCTTTTACGGTCCAAGTAATAGATAGATAAAAAAAAAAAAATCAATTTTAGAATAAGACTTACTAGAATATCCTTATTTTATAAATCAAAAACTTCAAAATTTTGAAAATTTTATTTTATTTATCTATGAAACTGAAGTATTTCACTTAAATTTGTAATGCATTCCATAAATATAGACTGTAAGAAGAATTATTCTGTTTTTAATAGACATGTCATCCAAAAATATGACTTTCTCTAATAAGAAATGATGTTTACAATTATAGAATAAGCATGTGTACTCATGTATAATCTTTTTAATAATAAATTATATATATATATATATTTTTTTTAAATGTGTGGTATTTATCCAATACATAATTGTTTATAACATTATTCTTCTTATGTGATTGTATAGTCCAGCTCCCGCGTCCACTTGTGGAATGGAAGAAAGCAAAAACAAGGCAAAGACCCCTGATACACAGAATTAAAAAGGAAATTAATGAGTGGCCGACACTGGGAATTGCTGATCTATATATGCAAAAAGATTATTACTTCTTGTTTCGATCCAACATGGTAATAATGACAAGGTCTTTTAATCCCACAAAAAATTCCAATGCATGTGCATCAACGTGTCACGTCACTTATTTAAATTTATATATTATTTTCTATTTTAATTCATGATAATAATTATTATCAATGAAAATAAATGATAAAATGTAGAGGATGTTAATGTCTTCTTTTAAGTAAAGAGAAATATTCTAATCACAAAATCATTACACAAAAATAATATAATAAATTGATGTATCATAAAATATATTACCAGTTTGTTAAATTATAAAATTACTACCTTAAATGACATTTTACGTCATTTTTATCTCAAAAAATAGATTTTTAATATTATTTTCAAATAAATATGTGTTTAAAAGTATTTTACACCTATAGTTACTAAATAATAAATAATTTTTTAATAATAAAGCATTACGTAGTGCATGTTAGAATTCATACTGTGAAAGATATAACCTATAACTTTAAGGCTTATAATTTAACTAATATGTTCTACTCTTAAAAAATTATTTACTATTTAATAACCATATATTTAAAACACTTTCAAGTTTCAAACACGTTAGATTTTTTCGAAAACAAATTGAAAAAATGCTTTTGAAGCAGAAATTACTGTTATTTGATTCTTTTTAATAATTATGATCATATTTTTCAAAGTTTAAAAATTAAAATTATTTTAAAGCTATATGAGTATTTCGCCTATGAATCTTTTTTAAATTCAAATTACGTTTGACATTATATATCTAGAAAAGCACGTCTGAAAAAAATATATATAAAAACAATAATTTTTCTCACATGCACTTTTTAACTTATTTGAAATTAAAAAAATACAATAATATATCACCCAAACAATCTAATTTTCCTATTAAAAAGCTTTTAAGACTTTTAACGCAACTCCAAGTAGTCCCTAATCAAACTCTACCACTAAAAGCACTAAAGCTAAAAATCATGTTACCAACTGATTAAGAATTAGGAAAATGATAGCATGCTTAATAAGTTTGTCTCTTTATTTTGACCGTTTATGTATTTATTTATTTAAAAATTTTAATTTAATAATTAAGGAATTGAGTTAAAGTAGTATCTTGAGGTATTTCTTATTTTTTAAAAATATTTAAAAAATATATATGAAAAATAATGTAAAATTTATACTAGTGGACGGGTCCACTAGAAGTACTGCTCCAGAAATTAATATGCAGAGAACAGGCCGGTATGTATGGCAAAAGTAGATCCTCCTTTTTACCAAACTCATTAATACATACGGAGGGAGTGAATGAGAAGATATTGGAATTTGGAACATAATTAGGCGTCAAATGGTCCCATGATGAACATAAATGCCACGATACCATTCTGTCTGATCCCATCTGTCCTGCAAATTAATGCAATTCAAAATTACCAAACACCATGGATTCATGGGGTATCTATCACTTTCTTATCTTGAAGGCAAATGTGGAAAAAATTGACCCTAAACCGACAATCAGGCCACAGAGTCAAAACATCACCAACCAACAACGCCATGCAGTTCAGGAAAACATTTTCCACCATTCACGCCATACTAATTGAAAGGTCAATTTCTAAATTAATTAACACGCACACCAGTACTTAAAAAAAAATACAATCAAGTCAAAATCAAATTGGTTTTTATTTTTTTGGCCTAGGAGTTTTTTGTTTATAAAGTGCTAGCCCCATTTATAATATTTTTAGCTCTAGTTAGTACTTATGATATTTAGCTCAATTTGGAATAAATGCTTTAATTTCATCACACATGGACAGTAACAGTAGTTTTCGGCTAAAGCATGAATAGCATATATATAGAAAATTAACTTTGGTGGACCCAAATGGGGGGACCTAATTTTATCAAAAAGATAGGTTTGAAGTATTATACCTACCTACCTAGAGGCGTGCATGTTCGAGGGGAGCTTGTACTCCAAATATTGCTTATTTATTGTCATTTATTTTTATCATAAATAATCGTTTTTATTACAAATATTTAGTTATAAATACTCATTTTTTTATAATATAAATTATAAATAACCTACACGTCATTTCTTATTGTAATTGATCTTTCATGTGTGTGAAACCAGCTAGCTAGCTCAACGTACAGAAGGACCACTCATTTTTGTTCAACAAAGCAAGTGGACCACATGATATAACGAGAGACTTACAGGTCAAGTACTTATCCTTCACCCATTGAAATGGGCAAAGCATCTGGTCCTATATTCGACTGTAAACTGACGGACCGAGGAATATAATTGGAAATGTTATGAACCATGCATGTGGGTGTACTTGGTCCTTTCCTATGAAATTGGACCAGTGCTAGCTGGATATTATATATATATATATGATCTCAGCATTCATTTAGGTTAACGTACTACAATGTGGGACTAACTTGTTTTATTTATTAACCGAAAATATCCAAGGAAGTCAAGGTATTAATCTTGGCGCAATCTCGCATCCTACGTGGACTAATTATTCAAACGATGACGTTTCATCTATTTTCACATCTCCTTTTATTTCCATTTTTGGATCTTCTGCATGAAGCATCTACGTTCCCTCTCTTGAAATTTTTCAAAAAACAACTTTAGGGTTCGAATCTCCCGCCTTATTTCTCTCAAAATTCTTCAGAAATCAGCTGAATTTCGATGCCGTTTAAGAGTTTCCCACTTTCCCCCTTTTCACTTTCCCTCATCTTCCATTCCTAATCATTTTCCTTTTTCTCCCATTTCCAGAGCATAGCTCCCCCACACGAGCATGTCCCATGCGATTCCTTCCATATGAAAGCCTTACCGTCTACCTTTGTCAGCCATCGAAACCTCCATCTTCAATTTAGTTGGGTGATTGAGCATTGTTATGGTTCTTAATGTAAAAGAAATAAAAAACGTAGAAATAGTAGAGCTGTTATAGTGAAAATGGTGTGATGTTGATAATTGTATGTAGTAGGAAGATGATTCAAATGAAAATGGTTTGAGGAATTTTTTTGGATGAAACCAGAGAGGGAGATCCTCTCTACTCCCTCTCTAATCTACCACTTCATATAACCCGGCCTTTCCTTTTTCACAAGTTCATATTTTTATATGTTCTGTTCTACTAGGTTTTTCACCTTCATTTATAAGAATCAGTAAAATCAATGCGAAAAATCACGAAAACACTAAACATGTTACAGCAATGTGTAGAAACTATGAGGGAGAAAAATAATTAGATAGAAGAAACAACACAAATATAGGAAGATCGAGTATCAATGGAAAGTGGAGAGATGGAAGAAGATGCAATCGGCCGAAGATAGCAACCAGATGGGGAGAGAAAATGAACGACGACAACAAACGGGTTTCTCGATTTTATTTGCTTTTGATTTCATTTCTCTTCTTCTTCTTCTTCTTCTTCTTAACAACACAAATATGGGAAGATCGAGTATCAATAGAAAGTGGAGATCTGGAAGAAGATGCAACCGGCCGGAGATAGCAACCAGATGGCGAGAGAAAACGAACGGCGACAACAAACAGGTTTCTTGTGATTTCATTTCTCTTATATTTCCCCCCTTCTTCTTCTTCTTTTTTCTTTTTTTAATATTATTGACTGACGTCAGCCGCGAAGCCATACTCTTATTAATAAGGGTGGCATGCATGCCTGTTCTTTAATGGTACTAATGATCACCACGAGAAATTATATATCCTCATCCTTACAACTTCTTCTTCTTCTTCTTAATAGGGGTGATATGCATGCCTCGTGCAGGTTCTTTAATGGTACTAATGATCACCACGTGAAATTATATATCCCCATCCTTACAACTTAGTTATTACTTGTTTATTATCTTATGTGTATTTATTTATTTTTATCAATTTCTTTTGAGTATTTTTTAAATATTCTTAATCATTAAATAAAATTTTAAAAATATATAATTTCACTAATAATCACTTCCTTAATCATAAAGTAAAAGAAAATTTTTTAAAAACTTAAAAAAAAAAATAGTAAATGAGTTGTAAACAAATAGCAAGTGTATCATTTTCCAACCTCGGCCACGTGGTTTATTTTCTTTCAATCTATATATTCATTACAACTACAAGTCTTCCTCGATCAAGCTATATCGCAAGATTGGAACTGCGATAGTTTATCTTCTATACTAAAAGCTTCAATCCAAATGCAATAATAGTGACATTTTTGGTCTTCCCTTTTTACCCTCTATGTTGTTCTATATCACGCTTTCATCCCAGCTTCTTTGCATCTCCTTAATTATTACTAGGGGCGTAAAAAGAAAATCGAAAAATTAGTAAACTGGCCTGAACTGATCCAAACTAGATCAATTATACTGGGTTTGAATCGGATTGGTCTGGAACCAGTTTTTAGAAACACAAAACTGATAAGATCCAGTCTGGTTTCGACTCTTTTCATTTTAAAATTGGACCGGTCCTAATAATTATATATTTTAAATTATTTTTTTAATATTATATATAATATGTTTTTACATTTTATTTTTTTATATATAATACATAATAACATAATCATATATAAATAATAATATAATATTTATAAAATTAAAGTTTAATTTTAAATATGATATTAAAGCAGTTTTTTATATAACATTTTTTTTTACATAACAGTTTTTTTTATATAACATTTTTTTTATTTTATAACAGTTTTTATATTATAGATTTTTTTATATGGCAGTTTTTTGTTAGACTAACAAATTTTTATAATTAAAAAACAAATTTTAAACCAGATTTTTTTAAAAAAACTATATAGATTTATTTTTAAAAATTTACAATTTATTAGAATTGAAACCGGATCGAAACCGTTAAAACCGGTACTATTGGTTTTGGAGAATAATCGGGATGTAATCGATTTTGCATTTTGCAAAACCGGTGGTACTGATTCGATTCTACATTTTAGCCAAAATCAAACTGAACCGGACCGATTACACCCCTAATTATCACTCTTCTAGAAGCCGAGGAAGATGATCGGGCAAGGTGAAACTCTAATGTGCACAATGAGTGTCGCAGTTCTAACTTGCACGCTGCCACTTAGGCCTATTCATCCGGATTGGGTTGTATCCAGCCCGATTTGAAATTTTATTTATTTTTTAATATTTCTAAATTCTTTTTCAAAAAAATTTTAAAGGAATTTTCGAATCCGAATTTTAAGTTCTCAAACCCCTACTGGCACTCTGTGCTCCGCAAAAGTCAAATATAGTCCAAGACGGCCATAAAATTATTGGATAACGACTTGCTGCTCACCGAGAGAGGAACGTCAAGATTTTCCCATATAACTTTTGACGTTCTGGATTCTCTTTTCTGTTTAGGATTTTGGGAAGGGCTAATTGGTGTCGGCAGCTTGGGGATGGTCTGTATGTGGAATGAAGAGTGGGGGTAATTTTGGAGATCCCAGATTAACTGTTTTTTGTTTTTTTGTTTTTATGCAAAATAGGTTCCTTTTATAACCGCTTTCAAGTCCAGGCCCAAAATAAAATCCATGGCTCCTCTCTCGAGATCAAAGCCAGCCATAGATCATAAATTTACTTCGTTTCACCTATTTATCATATATTTTTTTTCATCATAAGCTCGATTTCAAAAGTTAGTCAATATATATATATATATATCAGTAATGATTTCTAAATTTTTTAAATATATAAGTCATCGTACACTTATTTAAATTTGTATAAAACACCGAAAATATTAGAAATTAAGTGTTATTTAACCCAAAAATAAAACGAAAAATAGCCAAACATTAAATATTTGTTTTTTTATATATTAAAAAGAAAATGGGACACAAAGGACAAAATTTCTTGAACTCCATCCTATTTCTGTACACTCTACTTTGTACTACCCACTACCCCATCAATTTTTATAATTTTTTAATTACAATCAAATAATTATTTGTAACTAATTTTAATTGTAAATAATTATTTAGTTGGACTTAACTGACTATAAATAAGTTATTTTATTATGATATTTTTTTGTTTTTCTCATTTTGCATTTATTATTAACTTAATTTTTTATTTTATATTTTCACAATTGGTTACACCATGTGCATAGCACGTGACCCTTTACTAGTGTATACATGTGTGTGCGTGAGAGAGAGAGGAAAGGCCTTCTAGGTAAAGAAGGCCTCGGCCCAAGAAGAGACGAGTTCAAGCACTGAGTAAGAAAAAAGCCTGCCAGCAGATGGATAGATCCTCGATTCAGATGGGACATGCCCAAGTAGTTATCGAGTGAACCGAACCGACCATACGACTGGCGCCCAACCCAAGAAGGCAAGCCCACAGCAGAAAAGTGTTTGGAAAACAAAGGAACTGAAATAACACATGCTCACTATATTAAATAAGGATCAAGCAATATAGCACCTCGCATTAAATGTTAATTGATTCATAGGAAAATGGGGCACCAATACGGCTAGATAAGACATCCATCCCCTTGACCCTCTCGATAACTCTGCCTGAGTCAAACTTGTCTTAGCTGACATAGCCAAACAAATGATGGCCAAACTGACAGACACAATGCTAGGGTGTCAAATTATGTCAATGTGTTGTGTTCGTGTTGTGTCAAAATGTGTATATTATGCTATATAAGTCAATCATAACCCTACCTATTAAGCTTATCATATCAAAATCTCAAACCCTAACAGACCCATTAACATAACGTGTCATCTCATGTCAACCTGTTATGACCCATTAGTGAATATTACGAAATAAATTAACATGACAAAATATGATACGTTTCAACCTGTTTATGTAAATGCGTTGAATATGCCCGAAATTAATCCGTTTGACTAAATTAAACTTAACATAATTTTATACAAATGTTAAAATCACAATATTTATAAAAATTATAATACTAACTACAAGTATGAATTATAATCTAAACAAGAAAAATATCAATATTAAGATTCTAACAATTTTACTTTTAAATGTAAAGGTATACTTGTAATTTTAATTTTTTTAACATGTTATAACGTGTCATCCGGGTTAAAGCAAATTGACCTGCTATCAACCTGTTAGGCATTCGTGTTGTAAAGGGTCAACCCGTTTTGATTCAAAACTTATTAAGACTAAACCCTAACCCGCTATTATTGTGTCGTGTTTGTGTTAGGTTAACAAGTCATGTAACATATTGTCACTCCTATACGATGCTCCTCATCATTCTTCCCTAGCAAGTAGGTCTCAGATGAATGTATAAATAAGGTTACGCCTTTTCAAAATACAGGTTACATGACTTTTCACTCATTTCATTACTTATATTTTTCTATCACTTTTAAATCTTGTCTAACTTTAACATTGGAGTGATTCCCAACCTCCGAGCTCGCCCTCTTTCATCTCTGTTACATGTTCTCATAGTTTGGGCCACCGTTAAGTGGATCGGGCTGTGAAATATGACATTACATATATATTTATATATAAAAATTATAACGCAATTTGGTTGACGGGGGCAAAAGTTAAAACTCTGGGAACTATGTTTTCTTTGTACGCACGTTGGTGAACGAGGGATCATATATATACGCGACAAGTACTATAATTTTGTATTGGTAACAGCCGATGATCATCAAACATAACAAAAACAATTAAACACGGCCGTACCACGTGTGTTTGCATGCAGTTAGTTTTGTAACATCAACATCTTATAATATATTATATATATATACACTGTATCGCACAAACACGATAACGTACACTTTCTAAACAACATATGATCCTGATCTGATATTCTTTAATTATTTATTTTGTTGCAAGTCTTTTGTCTGTCTATATATAGTACTAGTCCACGATCCACGTGTCGCTAACTTCGCCGAAATCATGATAATTATAAAGGCATTAATATTCAAAATCTCATATTTTATTTTTTTATTAATCACTAAATTATCATAATTAAATCCCTGTCTCGACGTAGATCTGGCTCAAGTACTTGAGCCAATTCAAGTATTCAATGCTTACTGAAGCATTAAACACGGCGGTGTACTGTTTCGTTCTCAAACTTAATTATTAAGCCATCATCAATCATAAATTTATGAGTCTTCCGCTTAACTCATAATTTTTTTTTAAGACTTTGTATTGAAGATGGTATACGCTATATAGATCAGTTTAATTTTCCTTTAAATCGTAATAAGTTTAGAAAACAAAAACAATAAAATTACCTTGTCTGGAATGCAACTATTAATCCGATCAAATAATTAAGAGTAATGTTATTATATATACTTATACGTACTTTTTACTTATACTTTTATTTATAAGACTTATTTAGTTTTTTTTTTTAATTTGAAATTTTATAATTTTTAATATATCATGAGTAACTGATATATGAAAAAAATAATTTTTTTTTTATAAATTCTTATTAAGTATATTTAACATTTTTCAATAATTAAACAAAAAGAATAGTTAATAATAATGCAGCGTAGAACACGTAGCCGAGTTCGAAAAGTCAGGACTCATCAAGCAGAAAGACAACGAACTGTGTAGTGAACCCAACCACACAGAGGAAAGCAACATGTCCAAGACATTGAGTACAAGAATCTTAAGTGTGCAGGGCCCACCCCAGTCGTCCCACGGTTGGACTCTCCTGACATTAGCTCGCTTAATTGGGAAATTTCAGAACCTTTAAAAAAAGGAAATTGGGAATTAAATCGAATCTACAGTCTTGATCACGAAATATGCCTTTCAGTTCAGCAGTCAGCTCATGGAGGGCCACCATATTGGGAGCGTGGACACAACGCCCGCAATAACATAGTTCAAACTTACTAATTTTTTTTTTCTGATTCACCCAAGATTTGTGGAAAATGTAATAGAATCTTTTAGAATTTTATCAAGAAAATAATTTAAAAAAATATCGTATATGTAGTCATGAGGTGAGCCCTCAATTTCAACGAATCGATTTATTTGGTCGTGAGATGAAAGACTAAAAGAAATCACAGATGTTAATATGTTATTGTATAATAAATAATATTATTTACAATTATAAAATATGTGAATATTGTATAATTATTATTATTTTTTAAATATATATTATTATTAAAAAATAATTTTTTTCATATAAATTTTGTATTATATTTATTTTTAAAAAATAATTATTCATTTTTATACTTTTACTATTATAAATATATATATATATATATATTCCTATCAGCTATAATTAAAAGTTCGTGATGAGAAGAACAAATTCCAATGAAGAGGAGGCAGGACGGTAGTGTGTGCCCCCCAAGTACGGAGAAGTAATGGGATGCGCGTGAGTAGCTGTAAAAAGAGGATAGTGTTGTTGTGGGGTGGGAACTAAAGTTCAGAAAACAATGAGCAAAGAAACAGCACTGCAACTGGGTCGCCCTAAAGTGGAGCACTGACATCGACTCTTTTCCTCTTTGTTTCCCAACACCCTGTCCCCACTCCCGCCCACCCCGGCCTATCCCCCATTCACTCCTGTCTCTCTCTCTCTCTCTCTCTCGCTCGCGCGCCAGCCATTAAAACCCCTACAAGGTGGAAGAATCCCAGATTTCCAAGACGCCACCCAAAGTCGTTCACTTCTCCTTTGCTTTCACATAGGCGAAATCCGCTCTTGGTTCTTATTTTTTATTTGGGTTAAGTCTCTTTGTTTTGTTGTTGTTGGATTGCTTACGCATGGAACTTCAACTGGGTCTCGCTCTTCCAAGCAATCCTTCCAAAGGATTCGATTTGAATTACTTTGCTTCTGAGCCTAAGGAGATAGCCCACGTCTCGAACAGATCGTTTACTGTTAACGAGATCAACGACAACAACAAAAAACGTAGTTTCGACCAAACCTTTGAGATTGAGAATGCTACGGATAGCACCGTGCCTCGAACGCTTCCTTTGCTGCTTTGGAATCTCCATCCAAACGAGGAAGACGACCCCAAAGACCTCGAGAATCATTCTTTAGTCACCTTTGACAACAAGTAATAAGTTCTCTCTCTCTCTCTCCCTTTTATATTCTGTAAATTTTAGGGCTTTTTTTGGGGGGTAAGTAACGGAAGGATTGAAGCTGAATGATTGAATTGAAATGCAGAAAAAATGGCGCCGATAATGGAGATGGTGTGGTGGGGTGGCCACCCATTAGGTCACTGTGGAGGAATAAGAGGCTTTGCCATGAGAACATTAATCGGGCAGTAGGGCTGGAGAATGGATTTGGTTGTGGAATCAGAGGATCAAACTCAAAGTACGTGAAGGTGAAGATGGAAGGAGTTCCAATAGCAAGAAAGATCGACTTAAGCCTCCATCAATCTTTCCATACGCTCACAGAGACATTAATGGACATGTTCAGGCAATGTAAGTACAATTTATGAAGATTTTTGTATTGGAATATGATGTTCCACGAGGAACAGCGAAGCAGGGGATTGACATGTTTTCCCTTTTATGGTTTTGTTTCAAGGGTGGTTGGAAACGGGTCAGAAGGATTCAAACCAGTATAAGCTTGCTTACCAGGACAGGGAAGGAGACTGGCTATTTACTGAAGATGTATCTTGGAGGTACTGTGTAAGAATTTATAAATCATCAACTACCATTTGAGCTCATAAAAAGGAAAAAGGTCCTAAAAATGTTTGGATTTTAGTGTCAATATATATAACTATTTAATTACAACTCAAAAAGATTATTTACAATCAAAACAGGCTATTTGTATTACAAATAATCTTTTTAATTTCAGTTAATTGATTATATACACTCATTTTTCTTGTAGTGTGTTGAATTGATTGCATAAACAGGTAGCCAAGATGACCAATTTTTCAAGTAATTCGGTAGCCTTTGATCATTTCATAGGCAATCATCCAAAATTCTCTTAGTCCATACAAATATAAAATACGAATATTGGCCAATTCAAAACTTGGCAGCCACTAAACTACTAGTGAAGGCCCTCAATCATTTTGTTTAATATATTCTTTTCTCCAATTTAAAAATGATAAATAATTTTCTAAAAAAAGGAAAAGAATTAAGAATTGTATTAAATTGTTCGAGGTATGCAACTAATTTTTGTTGTTCATGTAACTCATGGAATATATGGTTTTGCAGAACTTTCAGTCGTTCGGTGCAACGTATCAAATTACTGAAGAGTAGCCGTTGATTGAGCTAGCAACGCTTTGCAATTCCTCCGAGTTTAGCTCTACATAAATGAATTAATGACGTCCTAATTAGTAGAGTCCTCAAATGCTGTTTCATTTGCATGAATTTTGGATGAGTATGTAATTAATATATGGTTTATGCCTTATGGATTCAGTAGATCAAGAAGTACAACGTCCTAACTAGTTGTATAAGTTATATATGTATGGATAACCCATTAACCGTTTACCCCAAAATGAAATATATATATATATATATACATATATAATTTTATAACTACTTGAGTACTGCACGCTATTCTAAGGTATATACAGTATCACACACTGCTTAATTATGTATCACAATTTAATTTAAAAGATAAATTTTAAATTTTAATTCTTACAAATTAGATCTTGCAAACTATTTGTCGTCAAATCTTTCAATGTTCCTATCTACCGCTCGATGAGCTGTTTTTCTTTTCTATATTAATGAATTGCAGCTATTTGATATTTATATATAGCTCAGAGATTGACATGGTTGATCAGTATTGCTAAATCATCAGGAAATTCATTATAAGAAAAATTGCTATTTATCATCAATTATTTGTGATTAAAATGATTATTTATAACGAAAATAGATTACTCATTTTAACTTACAATGACTATTTATGAAGAAAATAGACTCATTTTAATTTTAAATAATTATTTTACTGTTGCAAATAAGAAAACATAAATAATTTTCTTGTAATGTGCCCAGTAAGAAAAAGTATTTTCCAAATAAATATGCAGTAAATTTGTACGAATTAATCTATAATAAAATTCACAGTAAGTTTAGAAGAACTTGATGAAAAAATATAATATACTTTTGAGTACTAGTACGAGTGTGGGTACTTTCATTAAGTCCGATGTTATTCATCATAAATTATTTAATATATATTGTCTCACTTGATTTAGATGATCATTTTTATTGAATTATTTAAAATTAAATTTAAAAAAATACAAATTTGCATAAATATTAAAAAAAAATTAGTCATATTTAATCAAAAATAAGGAAAAAAAAGTAAGAAAAATGAATAAAAATATTTTTTATCTTCAAAAGTGAATAATAAAGCTAAAAATTTGTGCAAATTTACATAAATTTTTAGATTTATTATTCACTTTTGAAGATAAAAAATACTTTTATTCTTTTTATCTTCTTTTATTCTTTTTATCTTCAAAAGTGAATAGTAAAGTTAAAAGTTTGTGCAAATTTGCATAAATTTTTATATTTATTATTCACTTTTGAAAATAAAAAATATTTTTATTCTCTTTTCCCACTTTTTTTTCCTCATTTTTGATTAAATATGACTAAATTTTTTTGATATGTGTACAAATTTATACTTTTTAATGTTTCATTTTGGACAAAACATTCTTATTGGATTGTCTATTGTTAAATGACAGCTTAGCTAATGTAAGAAAATTTTGATTTTTGACTATTTTATTTACATAAATCTACAACATTGGATTAGCTATTTTTTTTAATTATTATATAACAATATTTTGAGTTTAGCTATTTACATCAAATATTTACATTGGATTATTCATTTATTCATTATATAATAATGATTAATTCATAATTAAAAAATATTTATTTTTTTGTAATTATTTTATTTTATTTTATCATATTTTACCATTCTACCTATTATATATTAATTAATAATTATTTTTTAATTAAATTATGGGTTAAAAAATTAATTATTAATCGTATCAACGTATCCTAATTAAATTAAATTACTAATTAATAATTTAATTAATAATTATATTCGCTTTGTAATGAGTTACTTGCACAAAATACTCATTAATTCAAACAAACAAAGATTGAGAAAAGAAAAAGAGAGAATCAATTAATCAAATATGATTTTGGTATGTGAACAGTAACTATCAAAGATAGAAAAAAATTTAACAATATTATAGTCAAAGTCCAAAGATGGTTCCAATGAGATCTTCATTAAATTCTCAACTGAGTTCTTGAGATGAGCATGTGGTCAAGACACTTGTTAAAAACCAACTGGACAATGGAATTGTCAAGCTTGATGAGAAGTTTAAAATGCTTGAACCAAAGAAGATGATTGAACTTTTATATTGTTGTTATTTGCATTTGAATTCAATGTCATTCATATTTTTTTTTTTTTTTTTTTTTTGTAATTGAGTGAATTAGATTTTGATAAATCAATTCTAATTCTAGTGATAATAGTTTAATTTTATTCAAAATTTTGATTTTGGCCAATCCTATATGATCTTATTTTAAGACCTATTAGTTAAATATATTTTAAATTTGACATTTAACCAATTCAATTAAAATATTCTTAAAAGTGTTAATTTTTTAGATGCTTTAATCAAATTACTCAAAAAAATCATTAATCCTTAAAGAAAGGCAGCTGATTAATTAAAGGATTAATTACAGATTTTGGACCATTAACCACGTTTTCGTAGGTCGTCTGACTTGACTCAAATCATTTAACACAGTTGATTACAAATTAAAATTAAAACAGTTAGCAATATTTGCCACGTTAGCGAACGAACGTTAGCAATCTTCGTCAGCTGACGTGGATGACGAGGTAGCCTGGAAGGACACGTTAGCCATTTTCTTTTGCTAATTAAACTGTCTCATAGTTGGAAAATGATACGCTTTTACCTTATTTTTTATAGTTTTTTATAGTATATTTTAAATGAAAGATAATTTTATAAAATAATTAGAAAAATAATATTATTTATATTTAACATATGATTGTATAAATATTGCAAAAAGGAATTATAAGTACATTATTACTTTTTCACAATTTATTTATAACTCATTTATTAGACATCACGAGAAATTACGAATTCACAATCTATATACTTACGAGAATTAGTATAGATATAAATAGATTTTATAAAAAAAATTATAAATTGATGTTATTTTATAGTATTTATTAAATTTATTTTATAATAAAAATAATTTTACAATCTGATACACTACATCAAACTATATTAATTTATATATTTACTTTTTTATAATCCATTATAGTTAAAACATTTTCCTATACCAAATTATAGATAAGAAAGTATAGATATATAATTTTATTTTACAACTATTTATATCATTATACTTTAAAACGACAATATTTATGTAAAGCAATGTTATTTTTATAAGTCGTTTTATATATTAAAAAAATCTATTTAAAATATAGTTATATAAAAGTTACAAAAATAATTTTATGTCTGTGACACTATCACTTTCTGTACCAATATAAAAGCATATAACCATAGGAAAAATATATATAATTACTCGTCAAATTATTAAATTTTAACTATCAGTTTCTCAAACTAGGTTAAAAATATGATTTACTCCCTCTTTAAAAAATTAACAAATTTCACGAGTATGACTGTCGCCCGAAGACGATCAACAAATTATAAATGTGAGGTCTACAAAATATTTTATAAAACTATTTTAAAAATTAATATAAGAATAATGTTAATACAATCGTAGTAATATATAAATTTCGTACAATACTCGCTTTAAAAAAGAATGAATTAAAAAATATTTTGTTATATAATACCCTTACAATTTAATTACTTCTTATATACTATTATTATTATTTTTTAAATATTTTTTAAATATTTTTAATAATTAAAAAAAATTACAACTTCAAAAATAATCACTTCATCAATGCTAGTGCTCATTACTCATTAGTAAAGTAACACTTGTCCCTCCACGCGTCTTGCCTTCGCTGGTTACTTTTTCAATAACCCTAAGGTCGCAACTGCAGGGGATGGAAACTTTCCTCAGGTTGTCTCTCCGTGCTTCACTCCGCCATCTCGTTCTCACGTGGGCAATGGGCACTCGACTCTGCCTATCTCTCTGGAACTGAAACTGGCGGGAACGCATCCAGGACCTATGCAAATGCAAAATCGTGAGTATTAGTTCGTAGCGTGATTTTCTTTTTCGAATTTATTTGAACTTTGTTCCATTAAATGGAAGATTATCCCTTATATCTTGTATTTGGGTTTCCAATATACCAATTTCCATTTGGGGATGAGCTATTCTTCTAAGTATTACTTGTCATTGTTTATAGTACCATTAAATATTTTGTTGAATGTTTGGAAACTTGCCCCAAAAAGTAAGTTTTATTCCTTATGTGCCAATTTGAGTTGGCTATGCTGTAAAATTTGATGCATCTGTTTCAATGCCCTTCACTTTGAGCTTCATCTCATACATACTGCAATGCCCTGTAAAGAATAATTGTGCTTTATATGCCTATTTATACTGCAATGTCCTGAATAGAACGAATTCCAGCTCGTAATGTGAGTGATCGAACACATGGATGTGGGCTAAAACACGGCGCTCTATTTTTCCATCTTTCTTCCCTTTTTTGAGTTGGTCTTTATTGGAAATCCAGGTTGTGAATCATAGGGACCGACACTGTTGCAGTCATATAATTATTAAGAGAACAAAGTTCTCTAAATTGATTACAGGAAAATATGTTAGATATTTTAATCTAAAGGTTTCTCTTTTCTCCCTAAATCTTTTGATAGGTATTAATTTATGCATACCCTCTTATTATGGTTCTCAGCCATTGTACCTTATGGAAGCAATGTGCATGATTTTTTGTCTTTTAGCTCAAACTATTAGCTCAAACCGTGTACTTGGGCTATGCCTATTTTTATTCTCATTAATAAAGATGCTTCTTACTTATTAAAAAAAAAAAAGACTTTCAAGCACGGTGTCCTTTGTAAGGACAAGTTCGAGTTTTGCAAGATACTGTTTTATTTCTTGGTTATGCAGATCTCAACTTTGAGTGCATCTCTAAGGGTTGCACCATAGGGAAGACAACCAATGTAGGGTTGTATCTAAAGAGTAATGCTAGATATAGTTATGGATTGTACAAGTGCTGCGCACTCCTTTTAAAAAAGATTGGAGTCCTCTGTTAAAAACTAATTTTCATGTAGGGTCCGATATTTCTGATTTTTCATGTAAATGACGTCTACTGCCCATTGGTAAGATGTAAGGAGGCATTATAACTGCATTTGGTTTATGCATCAAGAACTCTATCTCTTTGTAAGATTTTGAGGATTATCACCCATGTAATCTTTGAGGTACAAATAAACTTGTGCTGACAGGTGTAAACTGCATTTGGGTTTATGCATCAAGAACTCTTAGCCCAATTTCAAAAGAAACCCAGAGGTGGGAAATACTTTATACTGGATTTAAATGTTTGCCCATCTTTACCTATCAAAACATCTTTGCCTGTCTAGTACTTATTAAAAAAAAAAAAAAAAACATCTTTGCCTGTCTACAGTAATGAATATTATGTTTCGGTAAATTTTCCATCTATCTCGTAGAAGGTATTGCTAATCCTTAGATGATTGAACATGATTCGACTAGAAAGTTTCTCTGTAGGCAGTTTCCTCTTTTAACGTTGCTTCGTGATAGATGGAAGTAGTTACCATAGAGTTCCTAACATATATTTTGATTTTATGCAGGTGAGCAAATTTGGAAGGCACTTGATTTTTCCAGTTGTTGAATTGGCACAGCCATGTCAAGTAGTTATCCTGATCATTCTCCTTCAAGACATGGCAACACGAGCTGTCCGCCTGACCTCCAGACGATCACCACCTAAGTTTCTTTTAATCACACTCCTTATACTCATTCCTATTTGTGTGATTGGAATTTTTACCCATGGCCAGAACATATCCTATTTTTTCCGACCACTATGGGACAATGCCCCACCCCCCTTCAAACACCTCCCACACTATTATGCAGAAAATGTATCAATGGACCACCTTTGCCACCTCCATGGCTGGTCCCGGCGCTCCCAACCTCGTAATGTTTTTGATGCCATCTTATTCAGCAATGAATTGGACATACTGGAGATCAGGTGGCGTGAGCTTTATCCCTATGTCACAAAATTTGTAATCCTTGAGTCCAATACCACCTTCACAGGCATTCCAAAGCCTCTCTTCTTTTCTTCAAACCGAGCTCGATTTGCTTTTGCTGAGGGGAAATTTGTCCATGGTGTGTTATCTGGTCAAGTGGCAGTTCGTGGATCATACCAACACCCATTTGAACTCGAGACCCAACAACGTAAGGTTATGAATCGATTAATTCGCCAGTCAGGGATCTCTTATGGTGACATTCTTATCATGTCGGATACTGATGAGATACCAAGTCCACATACCGTGAAACTAATGCAATGGTGTGATGGGGTGCCACCTGTAATGCATCTTGAGCTCCGGCACTATATGTACTCATTCGAGTTCCCTGTGGATTATAGCAGCTGGCGAGCCACAGCCCACATCTATGGCCCTGACACCCTTTACCGGCATTCTCGCCAAACTGATCTGATTTTCTCTGATGCTGGATGGCACTGTAGCTTTTGTTTTCGGAACATCCAGGAGTTTGTGTTCAAGATGACTGCTTATAGCCATGCAGAACGTGTAAAGCAGAAAGATTTTTTAGATCATGCAAGAATACAGGAGCTCATTTGCAGGGGCAACGATCTCTACGATATGCTACCTGAAGAGTACACCTTCCGGGAGTTGATTAAAAAAATGGGATCAATTCCCCGATCGGCTTCTGCTGTTCATCTTCCTGCCTACTTGATAGAGAATGCAGAGAAGTTTGAGTTCCTTCTCCCAGGGGGCTGTTTAAGAACATCTGAATGAAGGTTTCTGGTCATTTTAAGTACAAAATTTTGGAATTTTGTAGCTTAGAAATCGGATTGCCTCCTTTTTTCAATAAAGTGGCTCTAATGCCTGGAACTGGACGGAAGGTCCCAAGGATGTGAAAAATATAGCGCTCATTCCTTTGGATTGCCTATATTAATGCACTCGAACAAATGAGAGTTGTACTCAAACTTTTTCCGCCTAAATTAGTAGTTGCGAAAGGATACACTTTTAATCTAAACAGAATACTGCTTTGCCTGTTTCTTTTGTCTATTTGATTCCATCTGCATTTCGTATGAACATCTGCATTTTGTTTTGCAGCTCTTCTAGCAGAAGATCGCTAGTACTACTTACATTTATATTACTCTTTTCCAAGGAGAACAGGGATTGTTTCGTTGTAGGCAGGCAGGTAAAAGGGAATGAAATTCCCTATGTACCCATGTATGCACGTTTATGCTAAACATAAATATTTAGTACTGATTAATAATCAACATAAAATATTTAAATAAATAAATATAATATTTGATTATGAATGGAAACCCTTAAAAAAACTCATCAAAGGTAAAATTTTATAGGAGAACCAAATTCAAGAAAATCAATTTTATTAATTGAGATATTTATAAGTAAAACGATTACAAATTCTTTGTAACTCAATCCGTTTATTCAAGACACGCGATTCGCTTGTCTTCTATCGCAGTAGGTAGTCAGAACCTTTTACGATCTCTAATCTTTGAGCTTTTCTACTGGAACCTCTAGTGATTGTACATGAACACTTTTTCTCTCCCTTGAATTATGCTCTCACTCAAACCCTACTGCTTGAGCCTTGAGCCTTGAGCACTAGAAAATTCTTCTTTTGAGAATTTCCTCTCACAAAAATACTTCAACACCCTCTTGACTTCAAATTCTTTAGAATACTTATAAAAGTATTTGGAAGTGTTGATTAAATCCTTAAGCCGAGCTCTCTTTAAATAGACAATGTCATGGTGTAGTGTTTGTGCTGGAGTAGATTTTTGCTGATAGGTTTATCCAAATTTTCAGTTTGTTACGTTGTTAACAATTTGCGAACAACTCGAACTAAATCACTTTTTAAGGATATTTTTGAGTTCAAACCAGCTTTGATTTCTTCATTTAGATTTTGCATCTTTATCTCTTTAGTTGATTTTAAGACTCGAAACATATTTAGGACTCATGCAAACTCTTATATCTTAATTTAAATAATATTTTATAAGAGTTTTATTTAAACTAAAATCTTATCCTTATCGGATAACAGCTAGAGTTCTAATAGAAGTTTGAGTTACAGTGAAGTTCTACTAATGGATAAAATTTGATAGAAGTTTGAATTATACTGAAACTCTGTTGACAAGTTATGTTGCTAGATTCTGCTGCACTTGATTTTTATCTTCTCAGCACTAGCAGCTTCATATTCAAACTCTTCTTTAAATAAACTTTATCTCTTGGAACTAGACTTGAAATTTTATCTTGGACTCTAACACTTATATAAAACTCTTGTAATCTCTTATCTTTGAATTTAAACAATATTTGATAAGAGTTATATTACAAAACAAATTATTATTTTTATCAGATAACACTTAGAGTTCTATTAAAATTACATTCATCCAAAACAAATTTTATCCATAATTCCTAAAATCCTATTTAAATTACATTCAACCAAATTTTCAATATTCAAATTTAAACCTTAGTCATGAGAATCAGTGGGATGCTTTCAGTGATGAAGCTTGAAGTTGCCCATTGCGCATGTCACTTTAATTATGAGATCGATGTATTTTTGTTGTTTTCCCTTTTAAAAAGTTGCCAACCAACAAGCTGGTGTCTCTGATAGTTCCTCCTATTATTCAGTCCTGAATTCATGTGGCTCTTTTAGGCTGAGATCGTCATTTGTGAGTCTCCTGCTATTGAAATGTTCATAAAATTTCTTGAATGCGCTTCTTGGACTCCTAAAAATGCTGCTCTTGCTTCACCGAGATTTGGATTGCAACTTCCTATATGTTCTGTGGCACGACAAAGATGATCTCCCAGGTAAAGGGGCCTTCTAATGGGCAAGCAACATTTTTTTCGCTTTATGCTAATTCTTATATTATTTTTTGTTTAAAAAATTCTTAAAAATCCTGCTAGTTCAAATAGTTTTTTTTCTAAAATAAAAGGCTGTAATATATTTATTAATAATTGTCTTCTTTTCAAAGGTCGCCTCTTTTGAGAGGGAAAAATATTAAAAATACTGAGAAATACAGTCTAAAACTATAAACTTTCAAAATTTATACAGCAGATTCGTAAATTACTAAAAATAATAGTAACCTTGCTTTTGGGAAGGTAAAAAAAAAAAGAGGCTAGTACTATACAAAACCCGTCTAAGTATCATTTATGTTATGGGGGTGCTTGGCAGTAGTTATTGTACTGCTACACACCTGCACACCTTCCTCACAAATATATTTTAATATATTTTCTTTCCCTTAAAACACCCGGTGTAATCTTTTTGCCGACAATTAAAAAAATTTGCCGCATAATCTATTTATTTTTAATCCATTTTAAGGAAACGATCTTTAAAAAAATATGTATCTTATTTACACGCTGGGTATGCAAGTTGCGCGTTGTCTTTTTGAAAAACATATAGATAAATCTGAGATATATGTTAAAGATTTTTTTTATTTTTATTTTTTCATGATGGATCTCATTTTATTTAAAGAGAGTATACCAGGCTTGTACACCTTATAATTATATCTAACATTCCTCTCTTAAAATAATAAATGAATGGTTTGAAAGCCGATTGCAAAAAGAAAAAAAGATGAAAATATGGAAGGATCAATTTATTGTAGTTTTACCTCTAAAAATAGACATATCATTTTTTTCCTTTTTCCTTTTATAATTTTATACCACAATGAGAGAGCATGATATATAAAGCGAATGGAAATCACTACTTCAATTATTGCAGATTTTACTCTGTTTAGCCCCTAAAAAATGATTGAGAAAAGTTGAAAACTCCCATCCTACTACTTCTTAGGGAAATTATATGTATCCCGCTGGGGTTGGACTTTTTTTTTTTTTTATAGTTTTATTTTTACTTTATGATAAGTGTTTTTTTAATAATATTATGATTTTTTTTAAAAAAATATTTAAATATATTAAAAAATCATATATATATATATATATATATTTTTTTTAAAATGCACTAACGAGAGCCCCCTCAACGGAGCGCCCCATTTCTTATCCATGAAAATAGGTAAGTAGGAAAACACTAGATCCATCGAGGGTTTGTCCCGACAGTGGGTCCCGATAGGTTGAGCATTTTTCTATTTAAAAACATAAAAAAATAGATGAGAAAATAAAAAATAAAAATAAAATGTCTAATAGTCTTTTTGAGAGTATTTGACGGGCTAGACCATTTGTAGGTGTAACGCGACACAATAGATTAAGCTAGAAATTGCACGAGATGATTGACTAGGTCCTTCCCAAGTATAGGTGTCCTACCAATTCAAAGTTGGCCTACTAATGAGGCTTAGGTTGGAAAAAGGAGGATCCCATGTCTCTTTTTCTTTCAAAGAAATGGTGGTTTAACTTTACATAAAAGTTTCTCAAAGTTCATCAATCAATTTTTTGAATGTGGTATTTGATAATATGTGGCATTTAGAACACTGTCAATGGGATAACTAAATAATATATTTTTTTATAAAATATAGCTTAAAGTATTAAAAAAATGCATTTTATTGAACTCTTTAAAATAAAATACAAAAATTATGAAAATATAAATAGTGTATGCACTACTTATAGTGTAATACTGTTCATTTTCAAATAATATGTTATTATTTTTTGTTTCTCTGGTAGTAGATCGTCTTCAATTTCGTCATGGTCATCTTCAAGCTTCAACTCATCGTCGGCTACCACTAGCCACACCGTCGGCATCCCCTTACGCCGACGACGAAACCCCGACGTTACCAGCTTCGACAATGATCCAGTCATCTCCCATTCGCAAATCAGACAATGAAAATGGGTTTCGGACTCCATGAGTTTTATTCGATCCACCATCAACCACTAACCACATCACCGGCATTACCTGCATCCCCTCACGCCGGCGACAAACCCTTGGTGATCCTATCTCCGGCAACAGCAATGGCAATGTCGACTCCCACACGTAGCTTTCAGAATTCGGCAACATTGTTCACGCATTTGGAATTCGGCCATTTTAGATTTTTTTTTAATTTGTAAAATAAATATAATTAAAATATAATATGAATATTTTAGAAGATATAGGGAAAAGATAGAGATGCTGATGGATGGTGTATTGTAAAAATGAGTAGTTAAAATAGAAAAAATAGGTTTTTGATAATTAATTTTAAAAGAAAAATAATTACTCAACTCTGAATACTCTTTTTTTAGCTACTTTTCTTTTTAATTAATCTATTTATTTATATAAGCATAAATAGTTTGTGCGAAATCTCTCGCATTTTTAGAATAATAGAGATTGAATTCGACCAAAATAAAATGTTTAATTAGGAAAATATAGATAAATCATGCAAATCCTATATCATTTAGAATTCTAATATTATATGGATACAACTTTTAACTTCATGTCTATCATTTTAACTCGGACTACCCAATTTTATTAAATAATTAAAAAAATATCGCAATTTAATTGTTCACCATAAAAAATAATATGTAACAGTCATATTCAGGTTCTTTAAAGTTGATATCACCATAATTTTTAATATGTTCATAAACTTCCAAATAATTTCAATTTCTTGGTATAAAATACAAAAACTTTGAAGTCAGAATCTAGTTGGAAATACAACTGTTTTCAAATATACTCAAGTTATTTAATTATTATTTAATTATTATTTACTATTATTTTATTTCTACTTTTAAACTATTTTAATCCTGTTTATAGATATTTCGATATATTATGAACATCCAAATTATTCTTAAATAACTAGACTTCTTGCCAGTCAAATAAATAAAAGAGCCGGTCATTAAACAAGACAAAAATCTGTCATTTTCTTTCCTCTATAAATCAGGACAAAATTAAAGCCGTCACATACGTCAATTCGAAGAAGTAGAATTCTACAAGTTATACTTTTATTAAAATATATTTTAAATTTATTATTATATATTTTTAAATTTTTATATAAAATATAATAAAAAATTTAACTTTTTAAAATTTTCATATCGTTTTTTAAAATTTTTATATAAAATTAATATTAAAAAAATATTTTATAATAATAATTTATTATTATTATTATTTTATCGCATCTCAGTTTTAAAAATAAAGAGGACGTAATTAAGCTGGTCTACGGCTGAAAAAGAAAGAAAATATGTCGGCATTATACTTTTATTAGTTGAATAAAGACTACTTGAAAATGACTTTCCAAAGTAAAAGAACAATCCCGATCGAAGAATACATTATACACAATAAAATATGTGGGTATGGAATACTTACGTGTTTCGTTTAAACTCGTGTATATGATGCATGCAGTACCGCTCCATAATTAATATGTAGATCATTAAAATCAGCCCCCTCTTTATCTTTAATCAAGAAGATAAATAATACATATAAACTCTAATTTACAAATTTCGTACAAATTATTTATAAAAATTAGATTTTATTTTATAAAAATGTGAAAAAAATTATTTTTTCTTTATGAGACCCAACAAAAAAAATTGTACATTTTATACTTGTAACTAGTATTGCTCTTATAAAAATAAACATACAATGACGAATAATATGAAGTCATATGAATTTATGAATTTAATTTTATAGTTTTTTTTTTTTTAATGAGGGATGCTATATATACTTCATACTCTCATTTTATTCTTATCTCATTATGTAAGATATATTACATCTATCATAATTTTTTTTTTTTGATACACTGGAGAGGAGATCGAATCCAAGATTTTTATTTTGGAGATTTGGATGTAATGCCATCAGGCTATTAGCCTTTGGCATATATTATAATTAGATGATAATGATATATTTAATAAATGATCCTTCTATATAATAAATACATTATATTTAATTAGTAGAATGATAATGTGATATATAAGAACTTTTTTTTATTATAATAGTTTGATTTTTAAAAAAATGATAAACCTAAAATCTACCTAAGAAATCTACTTTTTTTTTTTAACTTTTTAAACTATGACCTCTTTTTTTTGTCCTTTTTGAATCTAACTAATATAATTGAGGTCCCGTTTGTATTTGTGAGTGAGCTCAGCTCAGCTCATCTCATCTCAATTCATCTCAAATTTATCATTACATTTTTTTATATTTTTATATCAAATATAAATTCCAATACAGTTTTTTCAAATCTCAATATAGATTTTTTAATTTTCAGGATAATTTTTTCAAATCTCAAAATAATAATAATATTAAAAAAAAACTTATTTAAACTCGTTTTTTTCTTATCTCCGAATTCAAATGCAACCTACTGTTACGCGAGTACATTTAAAATTTAGGCCCGGTTTGGATTAGGAGATAAAATTAGTTAATATGAGTTTAGTTTATTTTTAATATTATTATTGTTTTAAAATTTAAAAAAGTTGAATTGAAAATTGAAAAATATGTATTGAAATTTGAAAAGCTGTTTGAGATTTGTATTTTATATGAAAATTTGAAAAAGTGTAATGATTAGTTTGAGATGAGTTAAGACGAGCTCGACTCGTCTACAAATCCAAATCGACTTAATTATAATAGGCAATGCTACAGGGCCCATTAGGGTGCCCCACTGCACTTCCTTGTTAGTGTAATTTAATATTTTTGTATTTTATTTTACATCATTTTTTAATGTATTTTAATATTTTTAAAAAATAAAAAAATCATAATATTATTAAATAATATTTCTTTAATCATTATGTAAAAAAAAAAAATTAAAAAAAAGGACAATCTAAAAGAACAAAATAAAGAAACAAAAAGTATTTTCCAATTATAATTCCAAGGGCCACATCACAACAATCCCAAATTGAAGGTCTTATAAATATAAAATAATAATTTAATAAGATCAAATCCAAGGTCGGGGCATTATTTAAAGAATATATCGAACTATTGTCGGAGGAGGTTACTGCCAGAATCCATACAGTGACTATTATATATTTGCATATATATGCATATATATTTATATATATATATATATATATATATTTAGTCAGTGATTGTTATATGTACAATGACTTTGCTTGTCTTTCACATCTCTTTGATTTCTTTATAATGCTAGTCATGTCGAAAATATATTTATTCTTATTCTTATTCTTTAATATTCATTTACATGTCTTGATCCATAAAATTTAAAAAGGCATACAGTCATTTTAATAATTCTTTTACATAATTATATTTTAAATAACTGTTTCTAGAAAGTAATTTATAAATAACAGCACTTTGTGTAAATATTTTAGTGAATAGTGTTAAAATATAATTATATAAAGAAATACTGTAATAATAAAAATATTGTATAAAAATAAATTTATAAATTAAAATAGTTTGCTATTGTACGTTAAATGCAAAACTAAGATAATGAACTAGCGGTGAGGTCCTCCAACTTCCCACTTGATCAGTAGCCCCGCTCTTCCAGACATGATTACAAAATGAGTTGAATATTGAGCTTTTGATTGATTGATTGTAACCGTCTACAATTTGTCTTGCGTCACAGCCGGAATTTCGGAATAACGTTACAACAGTAATATCCCCCGGTACGATATTTTGAAAACTTTAAAATAAAAAACGAAAGAGACGATAAGTTGTAAAATATCTTTCTTCGTTAATTCCTTTTTCCAAATTTCAACTGACGTCTGTCACACGCCTGTACGATAAGCGACGTATCGATGACTCATTGCTGGGCAACTTACTCGCTTAACTGGACAATGCCCTCTACTCGCTGCATATACTACGTGTTTAGTATTATGGTGTTATCGAGGCAAATTATGGTATTTATTGTGTAATCTAACTTTAAGAGTAACTTTTTTTTAATTTATTTTTTTATACTTTTAAATATTTTTCTGAAAAAATTATAATATTAATTAAACTTTATTTAAGATATCCATACAGATAATAATATATGTTAATTAAACTTCTTTTATGTGATTATATTTTTCATAAATTAAAATAAAAAAATAATTTTAAAAAACTCAATTCCGTGATGGTACAGTTTTTTTGGTCAATAATTTGAAATTGCAATAAAAATGAGATGGTCTTTAAAAAAGAGATACAGATATAAAAAAAATAAATAAATAAATTACAATTGTTTTGTATCAAGATATGTTAATTTATAAATTTATTTTTGAGTAATTTATTTATAATTAAAATATTTCTCTAACTCTTAACATATCGTCCTTTAAAAAGATCTATATTAATATAATACACATAATTTATTTGATGGTCCGTGTAGTCGACTTAATCGATAATGTAACAAAAATAGGCCTCCAATTTAGTATTTGACGCTATACGTTGTTGTAAAAAAATGGCAATAAATACATTTTCCTTAAAAGAGAATTCGGTTGAATTGTAGTTTCATCACCTCTTTATGAAAATAAAAAGTAAATGAAAAGTCGTTGATATAATTATTAGGTATATACGCATTGCAAAAATAAAAAATAACAAACAAAAAAATATTTTATATGTTATAATAGAATTTTAAATATCATTGGGCCAATTTAAAAAGAAAACTCTGAGAAAACAAAAACTTCTAACTTGTAAGATCTGTTTTATTATTATTATTATTATTATTATTATTATTATTATTGTTTTTTTTTTTTAGGTGTTGAACACTATTTAGAAGAGGTTTGGATACAGTTTTTTTTAAATTCACATATAAAATAAAATATATTTTTTAATTTTATAAAATTTTAAATAATAATAATAATAAATAATATTATAATATTATTTTATTCAAATCTCAACATTTATTTCAACTTATTTGATCCCAATTCCCAAGTATACTTAAATACATAAATACAATTAAAAATTAAAAATTACATTTAAAATTATTTTAACATTTTAGCGCTTTGTTTATTTTTACAACTCATTTTAACTTAATATTTTAAAAAAAAAATCATCTCAATTTATTTTATCAATATGATTTTTTAAATTTAAAATAAAAAATATATATTTTATTTAATTTCTAATTTTAATCTCAATTTAAATATATTTGAAAAAGGAAATTATGCCTTTGGCCGTAGAAGGCGTCTTTGAGTCTTGATAGCCGTGTAAAAAGGTTCGGTCGCGCACTACAGGCCGTGTATAAAGCCCACCTCATTAAAGAAAAGCGACAAAAAAGAAACTACTAGTAATTAACTGTGTTAGAGCATCCCGAAAATCCCACCCCCTAAAATCAAATAAGAACAAATCCAAATCTATGGCATATTCATGATCCCTAAACCTCACGTGCCTATCTATTGCCATTGCATAAGCACCCGTACTTATCACCTTTGTAATAAGTCACTCTACTTATCACACATATCCATCTCTCTCTCTTTCTCTCTCTCTAACATTCTCTCTTTCTGTCTCGCGGTAATTATAAATCTGTCCGAGACCTTTTGTTTCTTCGCTTCACACCCCTGACTCTCGCTCTCTCTCTCTCACATTCTATTTTCCAAATCCCTAATCCTTTCTTTCTCTGTATAAATAAATACTCAACAGGCGTCAGTAACGAATGGAAGACTGAAGAGTCAGAGAGAGAGAGAGAGAGAGAGAGAGAGAGAGAGAGAGAGCTCTATTCTCCAAAGCCAATGCTCTAGAGCGATTGAGAAAACAAAAATAATATATAATTCTCAGAAATTCTGTAGAACCTTCCGATCTGGGCTGCCAGTCTTTGTTTCCGGTATGCACCGTCCTCTCTTCTTCCTCCTCATTTTCTTCTTTTCTTGAATTTCTTTTTCATGGATTTTGCTCTGCGGTTGAATTCTTGGATTGAGACTACTTTTTGTGTTGTGGTTCTTGGATTTCTTCGCTGCGTAATTTAGGGGTTTTCATGCTCAACTGCTATCGATCTGTGAAGCTCTAAATCTTTGTGGTAGTTTTATTCGGGTTCCTCAGCTGCACAGCCATGTCTTCGCTTAGCAGAGAACTAGTGTTTCTCATACTTCAGTTTCTCGACGAAGAGAAATTCAAAGAAACCGTTCACAGGTATGTGAATTTTCCATTTTTTTGTTGCCTGTGTATGTGTATGTTTGCGTAGATTGTTATCGTTTTATGGATTAATTTATTTATTTTTGGGTGATCGTGGTTGTGAAGGTTAGAGCAAGAGTCGGGGTTTTTCTTCAACATGAGGTATTTTGAGGATATGGTGACCCGTGGGGAGTGGGAGGAGGTGGAGAAGTACCTATCCGGTTTCACGAAGGTTGACGACAATAGGTACTCGATGAAAATCTTCTTCGAGATTCGCAAGCAGAAGTACCTCGAAGCTTTAGACAAGTATGTGTAAAAAAAGCTTATTGAATTTGATTTGCAAAAACTATGACTTCTTTAGCTTCTCATTTTGTTTGCGCTACTTGGTAGGTTATTTGATACGAAATATTGAGAGTGAAATTAACAATAATTGTAGGAGGGATCGTGCTAAAGCTGTGGACATTTTAGTTAAGGACTTGAAAGTGTTTGCGGTATTTAATGAAGAGCTTATTAAGGAAATTACGCAGCTATTGACTTTGGAGAACTTTCGGTATGAAGAAATTGTCTTTGACGGAATTTTTCTTGTAGGTTCTGGTTTTCTTGGATTTCTTATGGTACTGACTATGTAAATCACTCCGTGGTAATGATTTGCAGGGATAACGAACAGCTGTCTAAATATGGAGATACTAAATCTGCTAGGGGTATAATGCTTGCTGAACTAAAAAAGTTGATAGAGGCTAACCCCCTTTTCCGAGATAAGCTTCAATTTCCTCCCTTGAAGAACTCGAGATTGCGAACACTTATTAATCAGAGGTACTTGAGAAAGTTTTGCTTTTATTTTGTATTTGGATCTAATGGTTGAGCTTTGCTTTCATTAATAGGTATATTTCATTTTTTTGTATTGAAATGCAGTTTAAATTGGCAACATCAACTTTGTAAGAATCCAAGGCCTAACCCTGACATTAAGACACTATTTGTAGACCACAGTTGCGGAACACCAAATGGTGCGCGGGCCCCATCTCCCGTCACGAATCCCTTAATGGGTGGTGTCCCTAAGGCTGGGGTTTTCCCGCCACTGAGTGCTCATGGTGTAAGTGGAAAGTAGATAAGAACTATGCCGCTTTTCATGTAATTAAGCTGTTTTGAAGTTTGAATTTCTTTATCTGAGTCTGGTCTATATGTTTATAGCCATTTCAGCCCACACCGGTTGCTCTTCCAACATCTCTTGCTGGATGGATGGCTAATCCGTCTCCTGTGCCTTACCCTTCAGCCTCTGTAGGACCCATTGGTTTGACTGCTGCTAACAACTCAGGTATTGACATATACTTAAACTTTTTGACCAGCTGTGTCTGGAGCTGATTTGCTAGCTCAAGACACCGCCAATTGTAAATATGATATGAACGCATATCTAGTTGTTATGGTTGACTGTAATTGGCAATATATAATCAGGATACGGATACATAGAATTGTAGCAAAATCTGAGAAGCATGAAGTATTTACACTAATATACTTTTGCATATATCTTACCCAAAGAAAAGATACTTTTACATTTGATTTTCCTATGTAATTTCTTTGTTTCCATCTCAATTGATGTACTTCTAATCTATTTATCGTACACTAAGATACTTTTGCAATATGCTTTTATACCTGAATTATTTTGTTTATCTCATTCAATACATTTCTACCTTCTTATCCATTTATCATTGTGGCAGCCATCTTGAAGCGTCCTAGAACGCCCCCTACCAACAACCCAGTTATGGACTATCAAACTGCTGATTCTGAGCATGTGTTGAAGAGACCAAGACACTTTGGAGTATCAGATGAGGTACTACACATCGTTTATAAATTAATTTACAAAGTGGAAGTCCGAGTCCTGTCATTAAAATATTAAACTCTTGCTTATCTGATTTTGGATATTACTCTTATCTTTTAACATGTCTTGAGAATTGTGGTGCCACTCTATGATCCCTGAAGATCTTGATCAATGCAGTTAGTTAGATGTGAGGGTTCTCTTATTACACAATGGGAGTTGAATCTTCCTACCCCTCTCCTGGTCCCCTCCTTTCTTGTACTTTCTTCGAGTCACAGTTGTGCCATCGTTGTACTGTTCATCTCTTTCTTGGCACATTAAGAGATCCACCTTGTCACACAAAGCAGCATAGAATTTCTTCTTTTCTTCTTTGTTCCTGTGACAGTTTTGCTGGTGTTGCAGTTGAATTCTTTTGCCTTGGCACATTGTGAGTAGAAAATAGGTACCCATAGTGCATCAATATTTTTATGTCTTGCCATTTTGAATTGATGGGGTTGCTAAGAAATGTCTTAGTGGGCAATTTTCACTCTAATTTGAAGATATAGTTACTCCCAAGACATTCCATACTTATTAAGTGATGATTAGCTGACTTATCCCCTCAAGTGCTGTTGTCTCCCCTTACATATTAGAAATTCCTATTAAAATGGATTAGTTTTTATATGTTATGAAATTGGAATGGTCATTATAGTATATTAACATAAATTCTTTTGAATCTAAACTTAGACTCTTTTTTTTTTTTTTTTAAAAGTTCAAATAGAGGGCAGGAATTTCAGAGAAATGTTAATTAGGTTGTTTGGCTTTTGGTCTGTGCCTGCCTTTTTTTATCGCACACGCTTCACGGTTTCCATCTAATTTACGATGCCAGAAGTGGGAAGGAGTGGTATGCTACCATGTCATTTTGACTCTAATTCTTTATTTCTAAATATGAGGTCCACGCATGTGGTCTTTAAACCTAAAACTTAGTCTTTTCCTTTGCTTGAAAAAAAAATATGGATGATACGTGTGACTGATTTATTTTTTTGGTATGCTACCATGTCATTTTGACGCTAGTTCTTTATCTTCTGAATATGAGGTCTACGCATGTGGTCTCTAAAACCTAAAATTTAGCCTTTTCCTTCGCGTGAAAAAAAAAAGTTATTTTTCCCTTGCTTGAAAGATCAACGCCAAAGAATAAGTCTATGTAATTGGTGATGCGTAAATAATTTTTCAACAGGTCAGCAATCTGCCAGTAAATATTCTGCCTGTGGCATACACCCCCCAAAGCCATGGTCAAAGTTACCATAGTACCGACGAGTTGCCCAAGACTGTTGTTATGACTTTAAATCAGGGATCAGCTGTCAAGAGTATGGATTTCCATCCAGTGCAACAAATTCTTCTTCTGGGTGAGCCTTATTGATGTACTGAATGTAATTTCTGTTTCTATTCCTGTGGTGGAGTTTTATTTGAAATTAGGTTTTTGGAATTGCAGATCTTACCCTTCTTTTCTCTTACTTAATGTGTGCCTGTATCAGTTGGAACAAACATTGGTGATGTCATGTTATGGGAGTTAGGTAGCCGTGAAAGGATTGCTCTTAGAAATTTTAAAGTATGGGATCTTGGAGTATGTTCAATGGCCCTGAAGGTATGGTTTTTGATGCTGGAATTTTTTTTTTCTTTTACATTTATTTGACATGGCATGTTTATATGAGGCTTCTTAAATTACTTTATTTTCAACGAAAAATCTGCTTTTCTTTTCTTGTTATAGGCATCTCTGACCAATGATTATACAGCATCAGTAAATCGCGTGATGTGGAGCCCTGATGGAACGCTTGTTGGTGTGCTCACTAGCTTTAGTTGCCATATTTTTTCTAATCGTTACACGTTTTGGAAAACAATCCTGAGAATTTGTCTATATCAGAGAAAAATAATGTTATGAGAGTGATAATAGGCTTGTTGTTGGTGATATATTTATTCTCCCTACTACAGGTGTTGCATACTCTAAGTATATTGTGCACCTATACTCATATCATGGTGGTGATGATCTGCGAAACCACTTGGAGGTTTGTGCCATCAACCAAATCTTCCAAAGTGTTTTTTCAATCCCTTTTATATTATATGTCTTCAGTAGGGTCATTAACAAAATTTTATCTTACTCATTAAAATGTCTCTTCAGCAAGGTAGTAAATTGATTTTTCCTTTGATTTTTTCTTATGCTTATTTGATAATATTCTTTTTGCTAACTATTTCTTTTTTAATGAATCTTTTTGTGGTTTCTCAGATTGAGGCCCATGTTGGTAGTGTTAATGATCTCGCTTTCTCTTATCCAAACAAACAACCATGTCTTGTCACTTGTGGCGAGGACAGAGTCATTAAGGTTTGTTTTGTTATATTACTAGATCTGATTATATGGGTTGGAATTTTTTTTTAACATTTCAAGACTATACAGGTGTGGGATGCAGTCACGGGGACCAAGCAGTATACTTTTGAGGGTCATGAAGCACCTGTATATTCTGTTTGTCCGCATCACAAAGAAAATATTCAGGTAATGGTTGTCATTCTGTATATATTGGTCATAAAACAAGCAAATTGAGGTGCTCTTATTCTATTAATTTTTCTTCTCCCTGCCCCGATTTTCTTTATTAGTAATAAAAGATTTTATTCCCAAAGAAATAGGCATAAGCCCAAGTACACAAGACGTAATATCTACTACTTTCCCACTACAGAAAGAAAATTAAAACAGAAACTGAAAAAAGTTCTCCCATTACAAAGCTTTAGTCCAAAACCAAATGTACTAACAAAAAAAGCCCTAAGATCTCCTTGAGAGCTTTCTTTGTCTTTGAAGCATCTTCCATTCCTTTCAAGCCATATGCACCACATAAGACAAGTAGAAATCATCTTCCAAACACATGCTGCATCCTTTTTGCCCTTCAAACCTTTCCACCCTAGCAATAAATCCACATTTTAAGGCATAACCCAAAGTAAACCTAGCCAATTCAGAACCTCATTCCACAAAAATCTGGCCACAAACATCTAGCAATAAATCCCTTCTTACACAGAACACACCAATCAGCAATATACATTCCTGTCTTTCTTAAATCACCAGTTGTCGACACTTTGCCCAATGAAGCCACCCAACAGAAAAAAGCAACCTTGTAAGGAACTTTTGCTTTCCAAATATTTTTCCATGGAAAATTACAGCACCTGAGACATGTTAATATTTTGTAATATGATGAGACTTAGAACTTATAATTTCCAGCTGGACTCCACAGCAAACAATCTTCCCTACTAGCATAAACTTTGAACTGTAAATTCTTTCCAGCAATGCTTTGACTTCATCCACTTCCCAGTCATCAACATCCCTTGTAAAAGTAACCTTCCTTTCAAAGCTGTTAATCACTACGACAGTAAGACTTGTCAACAGTAGCATTTTGATCCTCCACAAACTCACCCCATATGCACCGCTAGAAGCTTTAGAACACCACCCTCCCCAAAAACTTCCTATTTTACTTCAATAACATTTTTCCATAAAGCTTTGCTTTCCAAGTGGTATCTCCAAAGCCATCTCCATTCTTCTCCCTGCCCTTATGATTCTATGAAACGAAGATACTAGGGTCCTCTATTTGAGGAAGAAAAGGAGCGAGATTATATAATATAAATGTTTAGGTGAGATTATATGCATGTACATATACGTATTTGTATTCGATCTTAAATCTAGAAGGTAGTTTGTATTAGTTTCTAACCCCCCCCCCCCCCCCCCCCAAAAAAAAAAAAAAAAAAAAACCACCCCAACAAAAAGAAGAAATCAATACTCAAGATATCTTGAAATTCATACAATCCAACTAAAAATTTTCTTCACAGTTGATTTGTATTCTAGTCTAAAAAAACCATACATTGTTTCTAGATATCTAAATCAATCATAAATTGTTTTTATCAAAGAAATCATTTAAATAAAGGATTTATTCTCTTTTCCACTGTCTGGCCGTGCCACAAGTTAAAAATTCAGCCATCTAGTGATTAAGCACGGGCAGTTAGAATATCTTACAGCTTGTTCACTTTTCCCTTACCAAGATTGCTTTGAGAGTGAATAGAGTTGTGAAACTTCTTTCATAATGTAAAGGAGGGAATTATCTAAGAGGGTAAACATTGAAACAAGGAAAATGGACGTGCTCTATTTTGTTGGATTTATTTTTATTGCTTGATTATCTCTAATTGCTCTTGAGACTTGGATTTTCTAACTTTTTTTTTTCCTTATCTTCAGTTCATCTTCTCAACCGCAACCGATGGAAAGATAAAGGCATGGTTGTATGATAACATGGGTTCGAGAGTTGACTATGATGCACCAGGACATTCATCTACCACAATGGCATACAGTGCTGATGGAACAAGGTATATATATATATATATACACACACACACACACATATACATATATATGAATTTCTACTGCATTGCGACTTTCCATTCGTTTATGTCAACATTTTTCATCATATGATGTTGTTACTTAACTATCTTATCATGATTTATGGGAAACTCAGATTGTTCTCATGTGGGACAAACAAAGAAGGAGAATCATTCCTAGTAGAATGGAATGAAAGTGAAGGTGCTGTCAGGCGCACATATCATGGTCTTCTAAAACGTGCACACACTGGGGTTGTGCAATTTGATACAACTAAAAATCGGTGGTTAGCTGCTGCTGATGATAATCTGATCAAATTCTGGAACATGGACAGAGAGAGGTTATCACTGACTACTGAAGCGGAGGGCTCTCTACCGGTAATTATTGGTTACGCTTCAGTCCATGTCAATTTTATCTTGAGATCGTCAACCAGTTATATTGGTCTTGAAACCTGCAGGGTTCTCCTTGTATTAGATTTAACAAGGAAGGAATATTGTTAGCTGTCTCAACAAATGATAATGGTGTTAAAATATTAGCGAATCTAGACGGAATTCGGCTGCTAAAAACAGTGGAGAATCGCACATTTGATGCTTCTAGAGTTGCTTCTGCAGCTATTGTTAAGGTATTTTGCTCAAACTCAGCCGATCTTGTTTGAGTAGAGTTCCTAATTGCACGATTCCTATATAGGCTCCCGCAGTAAGCTCCTTTGGATCTGCCGTTGTAACTCTTGGAACCAGCATTGGAGATCGTGCTCATCCAGTAGCAGCAATGGTTGCAATGGTGAGTGTTTATGTCTTGTGGGTAACTCAGATGCTCAGTGAGATTATTAAAAGAAGCAAATTGTTAATCTGATTTATGCATATTGTTTCATGTGATATTGTTAATCTGATTTATGCATATTGTTTCATGTGATTGTGTTCTTGTTGATGCGTGCATCCATGGATGTACGTTAAGGTTAAGATTTATATTTCAAGCAGGGAAAGACCCTTTTATCATCTTAATAAGACATGTATCTTACAAAAAAGCTTAATTGTCAAGTTGTTTAATTTTGTTTTCTTTGGATTTTGTGTAGAACAGTGATAGTCGAAGTGTGGATGTAAAACCCAGAATTGCTGATGATTCAGTTGATAAATCTAGGATATGGAAACTTACAGAGATCAATGAACCATCACAATGCTGCTCCCTGAGGCTCCCTGAAAGTTTAACTCCAGTGAGGGTATGTGCCCAATCTGTGTAATTTTATCACAATTTAAGTTAATTTTGTGCCACTTCACCAACTTTTGTTGACTTTCAAATGGTAAAGGACCTCCAATATCACTGCTGAAAGATTTATGCTCCATTTTGTTTTCTGGCATATTTAGCTTCTTTCTCTTTTCCCCCTTGATTCAATAAGGCATGTTCATCCGGGTTCCAAGGATGAGTAATTTTCTTAAACCTCTTAGGTAAAAATGTCAAAACTATTGGAAAATAAAGAAAATTTAAAGGCTGGGCAAAACCCGGCCCAGAAGAACAGGCCTATTCAATGTCCTGTTCATTTAAGCAAGTGTAGCTGACAGTGCAGAGTTGTCTTCTTTTTAATTCTGGTGCCATACATTGCACTTCAAAATTACAGCCACTTTTCGTGCATCCAAGATAAATGTGTACAGACCACTGATGGTCGTTGCGCATGCTTTACCTACCTAGTCCTTTCTGCGTGTATATATCACGTGTGATTATATCAATGAAATTTTTATTAGTAACATTTTTGCATCCTGCATACCATTTTTTTAAATAAGGAAATTATCTTAGTCCCCCACTTATGGTGGAGTAATACCGTTCAACCCATGCCGTGGACTACAAAAAGAGAACCTATATGTAACAATGTGAAGAAGGTGATCCCACTTTATCTAGTCTTCAGAAGACCTGTAATCTCAAAAGGCATATTGCATACTATGCCTGCTAGTGCAACCTCTCTCTAGTGGTATATGGTATTATATTTATTCTTTGGAGCATTTTATTTTAAATCCTCGATAAAAATGGCTTTATGAAACGTTTGAAATGTTCTATAATTTATTTTACCTAGTCAATTTTTGTAGTTTTAATAATGATGGGATAATATGATGCCTTCTCAAGAATTTGCCATATCTCTATTGAAGTTCAATTAGTTCAAGTAATCAATAAATTGCGTTTTCCCAGTTTTGGCACCATAAAAACCTTACTTGGTCTCTCACAGGTAGTAAACATAATAACAAAAAGCTATTACTCTGTAGGTAATGACAGACTATAAGATTTGTTTGAGTTAGGCGGTTGGTAGTTATGATAACTTACATTTGATCCCCTTTGGATTGAATGGTTCACATTCTAGTGGAGGATTGTGGTCAATGAGGATGAACAGATTAGGTACCAACGCTTATAAAAGATTGGAAAATGATAGACATACAAACCATTTTACAACCTTTTATACAACTATGTTTTAAATGAGGGGCATTTTTTGTAACGTAATTTATTAAAGTAACGTCACTTTACATAAATACCATCATTTTAAAACATGGTCGTATAAAGGGTTGTGCATTATCATTACTCATTAAGATTAGGTACCAGTGAGTATTGCTGTGGTCCAGGCTGAGGGATTGGACTCATTGACCAGAAGACTCAAAATACATGGATTTGCAGTTGGCTTGTGCTGCAAAATATTTTTCATGTACTTTTCAACTTGATTTGCAAACTTACTTGATTATGGTGTCTTGCACGAATTCCTTTGAATTTGAGGTGAAAGTTTGTGTATGTTGCTATTTAGTTTTCTCTTATGGCCTTGACATTTTGACAACTACTTCAGGTTTCAAGATTAATTTATACAAATTCAGGTCTAGCCATATTGGCCTTGGCATCTAATGCTGTACACAAGCTCTGGAAGTGGCAGAGAAATGATCGAAATTTAACGGGGAAGGTATTGAAGTTTCTCTTAAGGTTGAATTTTCTTTTTATCATTTCAAAACCAATCAGCTTAGTATTTATAATGACTCTGCCTCATTTAGGCCACAGCTAAAGTAGTACCTCAATTATGGCAACCTTCAAGCGGAATACTGATGACAAATGATGTAAGCACAACAAATCCTGATGATGCTGTTCCATGTTTTGCACTGTCAAAGAATGACTCTTATGTCATGTCAGCTTCAGGGGGGAAAATTTCATTGTTCAATATGATGACATTCAAGGTAGATGGCTTCCTCTTTTTCACTGCGTATTATGTATTGTACTTGGTCACTTCTTCTGGAAATTTTTTTATAGGCAATAGAATTTTATTGATATAAAAATAAGGCATAGCTCAGGTACACAAGATGTATATAAGATAAACACCTAATTGAAGATAGGAATAGTTACAAGGAAGTCGTGAAGACACTCCATCAGAATCTATAGCAATTGCCCAAAGGAATATAGTTTTCAAGAAAAAAGTTTTAAGTTCATTTGTTGTCTGCTCGTGATCTTAAGAAAAAACTTCTATCATTCATTTCCCTTCAAATGCACCTCAGTAAACATATTGTGCTTTATTTTACAATGCTACAACTTTTGAACTGCCATATAAACCACTTCAGTTTGCAAGGTCTACAACGCTTCATTGAAAAATCTGTTTTTAGAGACAATTTAGTCTTCCAAGTACTACTCCAAGGACAAGCGTTACCGTCCTAAGTAGTACTTTTCCTAGAAATATACGAACAGTCATGATGCGTGGAAGCTGTTATCAAGGATAATCTACCAAGTAGCCGCAGAAATAATTTTTCCTGCTAAAAATCCATCATTCAAAATTTCCAATTTTATTATTCAACTCCCTATGTACTGTGATAATGCCTATGGTTCTTTTTCTTGATTATAAATAAAATTCGTCTTACCTATAAAAAAAACTTTTCCATCCTTGAAACATTTGATTGGTTTGAAGATCATTATCATAATGAATAGTTTTCTGATTTGCTATTCAGGATATGATAATAGCTGTACTTTTTTCGAAGTATATTGTGTTGGGAGAAAAAATCAAAAGGCACATTACTTACCAGATTGGTTAGATTTTTAGTGGGGAGCTCTTGACATATTTATATCTTTTCAATAAATTTGCTTCTTCATATGTGATCATATTTTTTGTGATGCTTCCTCAATTGCAGACAATGACAACATTCATGCCCCCACCTCCAGCAGCTACATTTCTTGCATTTCACCCTCAAGACAATAACATTATTGCCATTGGCATGGAAGACTCTTCTATTCAGATCTATAATGTTCGGGTGGATGAGGTATCTTACTATATTTGGAACACGCGAGTTAAATCTGTAATCAATAACTGGCATTTGGGATTCATAACAATTTGCATGCTTCATTATCACAGGTTAAGACCAAGCTGAAAGGTCATCAGAAAAGAATTACAGGCCTTGCTTTCTCTCACACTCTAAATGTGCTTGTTTCATCGGGAGCTGATTCTCAGGTAAAATGCATAAGAGTTGCATTATACTAACCAACCAGCTGCTGAAGTACTTACAAGGCCTCAACTGCATTCATGTTTGGCTGACACTTGGCTCTTTTTTTTTTTCACCATTCATCACTGTTCATATTCAGATTGTTTGGTTATGACCACAAGTGCAGGGTGGAGACTTCAGAATGCTTTTCTAAAATGAATGTCACAGAAAACAGTTCTATATACTTCCTTTGCATCACTATTTCACAAGACATTTTTTTAAGGCCTTTTCACTTCTGTTTTCCTCTCAAAAACAATGATGTCATTTCTTTTTGTCTTTATGTGCCTTTTCAATATTGGAGAAAATTTGAGTAATTTGACCAAGTAATTCCTAGTGGATACATCAATTAAAAAATCTCCACCTCACCTTTTTATTTTTATTTTTGGTTTTTATTTGTTCTTTACAGCTGTGTGTTTGGAGCACAGATGGATGGGAGAAGCAGGCTAGTAAATTCTTGCAGATTCCAAGTGGGCGAGCTGCAGCTCCTATTGTAGATACGCGAGTTCAGTTTCATCTAGATCAGATACATTTGCTGATTGTTCACGAAACGCAGATAGCCATATATGATGCACCTAAATTAGATTGCCTTAAGCAGGTGTGCCAGTTATAGAAATACATGCATACAGAGATAGCATGCATGCAACTAGACACTTAACTGTATTTTACAAATTTACTCCCCTTGCTATAGATTTTTTCTTTTTAATTGCATATGATAATTATACTTAAAGCATTGGGTATTTATGCTAGCTTTGTCATTTGTTGTCCAACCAACAATGTGATTTTGAATTTAGTTTTATGTAGTTTAAGGCCACTGAGCTCCTTTTTAAATCGTGTTTTCTCAAACAGTGGTTTACACGGGAAGCTAGTGGTCCAATCACGCATGCTACATATTCCTGTGATAGCCAGTCGATATATGTGAGCTTTGAAGATGGAAGTGTGGGTGTTCTGACTGCTTCAACGCTAAGTCTGAGATGTCGAATAAATCCAACTGCTTATCTACCTCCCAACCCCAGGTGTGTGCTATTATCCAATTTGGATTCAGCCATTTTATTTGTGTTGTTCTTATCTTTGACTTAGCCATCGACATAACTTCTACAGCATGAGAGTGCACCCTATTGTCATTGCGGCACATCCATCCGAACCAAATCAGTTTGCATTAGGTCTTACAGACGGTGGAGTCCATATAATCGAGCCATTAGAGTTGGAAGGAAAATGGGGCACCTCCCCTCCGACTGAAAATGGTGCTGGACCAAGCACCACTTCTGGTACAGTTGGTTCAGATCAACCCCAAAGGTGACAGATCCATGTCTACTTTCACCAAGGAACTTCAGTGTATGTATCTCTTTCATGTGGACCCCATAGCCGGTTGCAGCATATTAGATTTTCTAGGGAAGCTGTGGAATTTAGGTAATATAGTTTTAGGATACATCAACTCAACCCAGCAGGGTTTGGTAATGACATCTTAATACCAATTTGTTGTTGATCCATGGTGGCAATTGATTCCCTTCATTTAGCATGACTGGAGAAGTACGAGTTTATGATGTAAATTTGGAGGAAGGTAAAGGTCTAACTATAGAGGTACTCATGGTCTTGAGTGGCTTTGGTCGCAGGCGCTGGCTGTTTTTAATCATTTGACTTTTCACAGTTACGTCTTAAAGTTTGTCCCTTCTTTCTCCCCTCATAGAATTGAGTTGTGAAACACAGACATTATTAGGTCTTTCTATGTGATGAGTATAATTTGGGTTACTTTGTCCAGGGATTAATCTTCTGTGACTAATTGACTTCCTAATACCGTTTATACCAATAAGAACTTGGCAAATTTGCATGAGGATGTATGGTGCAACTCTCTCTGGTAGATCAGCTCTAGCTTGCCTTCATTTGATCCCTAGTTTTGAGGCAAAAACCCACCAAAACATACCTTTTTTTTTTTGAGAGTTGGGCAAAAACCATTGCTCGAGTGAATGGATTCCAGCATCCCCCAGCTATATTGCCGGAACCAGCCAGTCCACAATGGTATGCTTCTCTTTTTCTTCTTTTTGTTTCTTAATTAAACTTAGGAAGATGGTAGAACTACCTAGGATAGGGTTTGTAACGATTGCGTATCAAAATGTGTGTTTTTTTAGCATTTGTGTTTATTTATTTATTCACTTTTTGTATTTACAAAATGCACAAAAAATGTTGAAAAAAAAGCAAAAAATTTTTAAAAAAAAATGCTTTAAAAGCTTTTATCAGTGGGAGAAGCATTATCCTTAAATTTATCACACTTCTGAAAGAAAAGAAATCAAGTCTCGCCATTAAAAACTAATTGTTTCTAGCCTTGCAGATTATTAAGATTTTTTTCTTTGCCACAAGGAAGCTCAACGTAAATCCTTTTGGGAATCCTATTGTCTTTTTTCTTTTTTCTTTTTTTTTTTTTTTTTTTTTTTATTGGTGGGTGAATCCTATTGTCAAAAGTACGAGATACACCATCCCGAGGGATCAAATATTATAAAATTAAATAATTATTTGAAAATAGTTTATTTTAGAATTTAAAATATTAGTATTATATTTTGTGTTTTGTTGGAGAGTTTGAAAATTTTGTAATGATTAAGCAATAATTATATGAAAATGTTAAAATTTAAAATTGAGTGTTTTGTGTTTGAATGATATTTAGGAAGGAGGATACTTAAAAATATTCGTGTGGTCAAATCATTTAGATTGTGAAAATATTTAATCTCTTCCCTTATTACATCCTTATCAAATTCTTTATAGAATATAATAAATAATTTAATTTTCTTAAATTTTAATATAATAATATTAAAAAATAACATTTTAATAATATTGTATTCAATTTTCATATCAATTTATCTAATCTCATTATCTAATCAGCATCTAATTCATTTGTTGTATAATAGTAAACTTAAGGGTTAATGATTATGTAATTTTAATTATTAGGACAATGCTGGGGTGCATAACAAATGTGTATTTTTTATTTATCAGCAAATGTGTGTTCTAAATATGCACACTAGTGTAAATAATTTTTTTAAAGTAATTTTTAGACATCTTTAATGATTAAAAAAATAAAATATAAATATAAATTCACTAATAACAATTTTCTTAACTATTAAACAAAATAAAACTGAGGCCTTTGGTAAAGTCATAACCCTCTCGTTTTGCTCCGACAATTTTAGAGTAATCCAAATTATTTCTTCTCAAGTACTTAAGAGATAGCATATGTCGTAAGGGGTGGAGGTCTTAACTCTCCCTTCCTTCCTCTTGTTGGATTGTGGGTTGTGTTTGTTTCTTTGTTGTTTTTGTTTCAACGGGAGGGTAGTGAAGTTCGGTGATCTCTGATGGTCAATGACACCCACACTCCCACTAGGAATTTTGTCAGGCGCTGATCTAGCAGCTGGTCGAAAGATCTACTGAAAAGAGTAGTGCATGCTGCACATGCGTTGGTAATCTTGTGCGTGTGGATTCAACGTGCCTCCTCACATAGGCATTTACTGCCGCCAGCACGTTCTGGGCTCCGCGTCTTTGGTAATTTCAAGATCAATTGTCTGAGTACTTCCAACGATGTGTGTGTTCTACAGTTGTGTTTTGTTCTTCTTATTTAATATTTTGTGTTTTGATTTTTTGTTTTGATTTCATATTTGTTTGTATTGTAGTTTGCGTTACGTGATAATAAAAATGGAAATACTAATTCTTTTGGTTGTCTTACTTTTTATTTGGAGCATAATGATATTGATTCTTTCTCATTCTCTAGAGGGTAGGGTTTGGTTATTCTATATTTGTAGAATGTCAAACTCTTAGACAAATCGAGATAGAAATCTCTGAAGATTTGTTACTTGAGAGAGTATAAAAGTTTAGACAATATTCGTCACAAAATTTTTTATATGTATGAGATGTCTCAAAAAATTGAATAGTTTAGTTTATAATATAGATATTTTCTAAATTTATCAGGTCACAGTTATAACTTTATTTTATTGAAATGAAATGAGATTTTTTTATTAAAAAAAAAAACTATGAAAAAAAATACATAGTTGGTGGGCTTGAAGATCATATTATCATTTTTCTTTAATTATATAATATAAGATTAAAACTTAAAAGACACTATACTCAAAAAAAATCTAATCATAGTTTTTTATCCTAACATAAAATATTATTTATTTACTGGTCTTGTTAAAAATTTTTTCAAAAAAAATATAATTTTGTCTATTTAAAAAAAATTATCATATTTAATTAATAATAAGAAAAAAAAAATAAAGAGAAGAGAATATTTTTTTATTTATAAATAATAATCTTTTAAAATTCTCTAAATTATACTTAAAAAAAAAAAAAAAAATTAATAAACCCATTGTTAATGCTCTAAAACCTCGGAAGGATGGATTGATTTCAAAAGACCTACACCGAGTCCCGCTCCCGAGAGTCCGAGACTCGCTCCGAGCAAATGCATAAAATCCAGTACAAATCTCATCCTCACTCCTTCCCGGGAGACATGTCGAACGTGGTCGTCGTCCTCGACAATGGCGGTGGCCTTATCAAGGCCGGTCTCGGCGGCGAACGAGACCCATCGACAGTCCTCCCCAACTGCCTCCTCCGCCCCCTTTCCTCCAAGAAATGGCTCCACCCCTCCCCAACCATCGCCGCCTCCTCCGATGACCAACTTGACCTCACCTCCGCCGCTGTGCGTCGTCCCCTCGATCGCGGCTACCTCATCAACCCTGACCTCCAGCGAGACATCTGGGCTCACCTCTTTAGCTCCCTCCTCCATATCAGCCCCTCTCAGTCCTCACTTCTACTGACCGAGCCCCTCTTCGCCTTGCCCTCCATCCAACGCGCCACGGACGAGCTCGTTTTCGAGGATTTCAACTTTTCAGCCCTTTACGTCGCCGACTCCCCCTCCCTGGCCCACCTCTACGAGACCAGCCGCCGCCACGTCGTCTCGAGGGGTGCGGCCCAGTGCAGCCTCGTGGTTGACTGCGGGTTCTCCTTTACCCACGCTGCCCCCGTGTTCCAGAACTTCACCCTCAACTACGCCGTCAAACGTATCGACCTCGGAGGCAAAGCCCTCACCAATTACCTCAAGGAGCTCGTCTCCTACCGTTCCGTAAACGTCATGGACGAGACCTTCTTGATGGACGATGTCAAAGAGAAGCTCTGCTTCGTCTCCCTCGACGTCGCGCGTGACCTAGGCGTCGCAAGGTTATTACTAGTTCAGGCACTCCTCCGATTTCTAAGTTTTGTATTTTTGAATATTGGGTAGCTTAGAGTAATTGAATTTTCATTTCGTATAGGAAGCCCGGGAAGAGAAACTTGTTGAGGTCCACTTACGTGCTTCCAGACGGTGTTACGCACACCAAGGGCTTTGTTAAGGATCCGGACCAAGCACAGAGATACCTGTCGCTGACAGATGGGGCTCCACCTTCAAACTTAGGCGCTAAGGTGGATATGGACCAAATTGAGGTTACAGAGAAGCCTGAGGACCGCAAGAAAATTGATTTAACCAAAAATGTACTGGTGCATCCCATTTCCTTGCAGCAGCCAATTCGTGTCTATTTTTACTGATTTTCAATATATCTTTACTCTGTGCAGGAGTTTGACTTGACAAATGAGCGCTTCCTTGTCCCAGAGATGCTCTTCCATCCTGCGGATCTGGGTCTGTATAGTCGTACAATACCTGCAGTTATGAAGTATATTTTTAGGGGGTTTTCTGTTTGGTCTGTGAAGCGAAGTTTTTGTTTTTGTAGAATTTAGCTTTTGTTAGATTGCTGGGTAATTATCTATGATAAGATTTCAGTCAGTTTTTTCTGTTCATGGTCTAGGTTTGTAATTACCTTGATGTTTACATAAAAAGGCTGTCTCGTCTTCGTTGTTCAAAGCATAAACTTGTTCAACAATTCTAGCATTGTAATCACACGAGATTGAGAATGGTGAAGAGCTTGTTTTGTAGATTCTTTGGTTGGAGTTTGGGGGATCTTCCAATCTTGTAAATCTTGATTTACTTCTGGGAAATTGTATTCTTCTTTATTTATTTTATTTGGGATTTGAGGTATAGAAGACCTTGAACTTACTGAAGAATTTGATGTAAACATTAGAATCAAGGCACTTACATGCTTCATCAAGTTGATTATTCAATTTCTTCAAGTTGTTACATTGTATCATACAATCCATCTACGACCTAGTTAGGTCCCGTCTCTTATATACTATCTTGTGTACTTGGGCTTTGCCTATTCTATTAATAAAATTGTACTTATCAAGTTGTTACATGCTTTTTCTAAGGAATAAAATTGGAAAGAAATTGATTGGAACATTTTGGAAATGTTGTGAAATCTAGTGAGAAAAAAAAAATCTTAATAACTTCTGCCGATTGCCTCCCTTTTTGAGGTACTTTTATAAATTGTCTGACTTGAAGCCGTTTATGCAGGAATGAACCAGGCTGGGCTAGCAGAGTGCATTGTTCGAGCTGTCAATTCTTGCCATCCTCATCTTCACCCTATACTCTATGAAAGGTTTTTTTTTTTCAAACACTTGGACGCTATGCTAATTATTTTAAATATATCAATTCAATACCAATGTCTGTGTTTAATTTTTGTGTTTGGACAGCATTATTTTAACAGGTGGAAGCACGTTATTTCCTCGATTTGCTGAGAGATTGTAACTTCTAATCACTCTGCCATTTCATTTTAGTCCGTTTTCTTTTTCACGTGATTTATAGTCAAAATTACTGATAAAGCTTTATTTAGACTTGAATTTATTTTTTTGGAAGCAAATTCAGACTTGGATTTTTATATTATTGCTTTATCAAATTGTAGAGAGAGGGAGCTTCGGCCTCTTGTCCCTGATGACTACCAAGTGAAGATAACAACTCAAGAAGAGTAAATTTTCCTTGTAAATTACGTGTTTTGTTTTCAAACATTCTACTGCATCCCATGGGCTTAAAACTTTGTGATGCTTGTTCAGTCCCATACTAGGTGTCTGGCGGGGGGGGTCGCTTTTGGCATCTAGTCCTGATTTTGAAGCAATGTGTGTCACTAAATCTGAGTATGAGGAGCTCGGATCTGCCCGATGTCGAAGGAGATTCTTCCATTGAGTTCTTGATATCTTGAAGCCTGAAGGTGTGTGGTCTCAGTGTTACATGCCAGGCATCGTAGTATCTCGTATATGTTGCTAGAGATGAAGTTTGGTTTCTTGAAGCTTTCCAAATTTTTATCAATTGGCAGACTTCGAAATTTTGTTGAATTTCCTATAGATTGGCAAGGAAATTATACATGACAGAGATGTTGCTGAGAATCAGACTGTCTTATAAGCGTTTCTTATCATGCTGAACGAAAGAGGAGGGAGTATCTTTGGTGGTTTTTACAGGGACAGCGATCTTAATGACCCTGTTCAATTCGTTGCCATGATATAATTAAGTGCAACACTCCGGCTTCTTGGATCTTTAAGCTGAAGGATGCCCTGGAGTGAGTTGAGCCATATATTGTGTGAAAAGGGACGGTGACTTGAGCCATATGAGAGGGACGGTCTGATACAGAGTCTTTTGATACATGCAAAGATAGATGAGCCATATATTGTGTGAAAAAAATGGTTCAACTCAAGTAAAACTGCTGGTTGTCGATGGAGGATATCAGATTCTTGCCTGTTGAGAGGCTGAAACCCATTCTGGTTAATGGTGCCCCACTTCATTTTCCCAAGGTGTAGCGCAAACAAATAGGCTTAACGTACAGAATGTTGATTCACTTTAGTTTCTTATCTCCAACTGATTGCTTGACAATGTAAGCATTATTTACATTTGTCGTTTGCCATGAACATAAATATTTTACTTGTTTATACTGTCATTTGCCAAGCAGTTTCATTTATTGGAATGTGGCCATTAAGCCTGATCCAACGTTAAAAGGGCTAGATATATTAGCCGTAATGCATATCGGATTTTTGGTAGGCAGTAATCGATTGGGATGGATCGTAATTTAGGCTCCTTGGGTTAGAACATCCACAGATCAAATCTTTTCCTAAATTTTAGTCACGTCTTTTTAAACTGGGCTACGCGTCGATTATCCATTTCACGGTTGTATAAATATTCTCTTTTTCAAAACATCCTAGGTACATGTCACTCTATTATTTTTCTATTTTATTAAAGAGTCCTGCTAGGCACATACGTCGTTGTGTACACAGTACGGACATGCTGACGTAATATCAATAAAATTATTATTAAAAAAAAGATGCGGCAGTAAAAATATTATTATAGAAAGAAAAAGACATGCCACTGTTTATCCTTGATATTTTGCAAAGATTTTCTTTCTTTTGAACATTATTTATAGATTGTGGATTGGGAAACGAAGATGACCCAGTGTTGCTTTGTTCTTATTTTAGAGATGAAAGATTTTCTTAGATGCTAGCTTCCTTAGATTTCGGCACTAGATCCGTGTTTCCTCTCCTTTCATGTTCCTTTTTCGCGATCTAGACTTACCAAAACCTACAAGTAAAAAATTATTTTTCCATCACTTTTTCAAGAAAATGTCAATCGGATTCAAAAATGCAGCTGATGATCTAAATGGCTCGATTGTTCGTTCAAATATGGACAAAGTATGTCAACAAAAAGTTTTTTTATTCTTTTTTTTTTAAATAGAGTGACGCTGGGGACCGGTCGAACTGTCTCCAGCGTCAAAAGCAGCCCAATTATTTTTTAGGTTACTTTTGTCATAAACACAATAAAAAATATAATAAAATGAAAAAAATAAAATAAAAAAATAAAATGAAGAAAACAAAATAAAAAAATAAAAAACATAATAAAGAATACAATAAAAAAATAAAATGAAGATGAATTTATAGGAATATTCGGCACAGTCTAGCCCCTGCTGCAGCCGGTGGCGGTGGGCAACACCGCCGGTGCCTAACAGGCCCATTCCGAATTTAAGACTGCTGGGACTTCGTTGGAGGTCGCCGTAAGTCACCGTCGCAGGGGTGAGGCCGCCAGAATCCGTCGATCCCGATGGCACCGATAGTGTCGCCCACTACCACCGAGGGCGGTGGATTGCTTTTAATGGGGGATCGGCCCGATCGACCCCCTAGTAGATGTTGATCCTTCATCCTCTTCCAGAACTATCTCGAACTCATCTTCAGAATTTAAGTACAAAATAATTTGCAAAAGAAAGAATTGAGTCATTTAAAGACAAAAGTGAAAGAATGAGGCCAAATGAAAACCTTCTCTTAATCTCAAATGAAATGTTGGTTGCTCTGCATATCAATGAAAGAGCAAATTCTCTTATTTATATAACAAAATAGAGAAAAGTGGTATTTGCCAATGTTGTAAGTAAATTAGGTGTTGATCATATACAAGGGCACGAATAACTGTTTCGTATCGAGGAGATCCGTTAAGAACATATTTCTATACTCTTGTGAGTTTATCTTTATAAAATCATAGACAATGAAGGAAATTAGGTATGTTAGAAACTCAAAATCGATGGTGAAAGCATTTTGCAAATCGGCTTAGGAAAATAATAGTGACATAGAGGCAAGGGCAATAACTTATGGCTGCAACTGCAACTATCAGTTGACAAATTTCGAGTCTTCACATAGATATTGGCCATCTGTTTTACCTATCCATGGAGTTTGTGACCCTTTTTCCTTGTCCCCACTCAACTTTGCCATCATCATAGCCAAGGGGAAACAAAACCCAGCTAGCCAACAAAACAATGTTCCGGCACATGATTTTCAGGCTGCCAAGGGGAAACAAAGCACTGCAATAATTTAATGCAGCTAAGAAAGCACAAAACAATGCAGAAAACATGTTCCGGCACATGATTTTCAGGCTGCCAACACTTGGTGAGTGGGCTGCCAAATCAACCAATAAGGACCCAAGCCCTTTTGCACACCCAACCAATTAAAGTCAAGAAAACACAAACCCAAATCCAAAACAGGTTATAAGGCAGAAAACAATACAAAAAACATGTTCCAGGCTACAGCACATGATTTTGGAGCTGCCAACACTTGTGGGTAGGGCTGCCACATCTACCAAGAAGGGCCAAACCCCTTCCATTACCAAATCAATTAAGCCAAGAAAGCACAAACCAAAGCCCAAAACAAATTATAATTCAATAACATGGGGGCTCAAAATAATAAAATCTCAAACATAGCAAAGGGCACGATAGAAGGGCTGTAAATCCCGTTGCCTTTGTGAAAATTTCACAATAAAGATTGTCATTAGGGTTATCCTGCCATACTGATGGAAAATACAGCCCAATGACAATCTTGCCATCATCACAGCCGCATCAAATTACAAATACAACCCAATGACAGCCTGTGCATGTTGATGGAAAATGAATGATAATCACAGCCCTAATCGAATGCCAAACACAAAGTTTTTACATTACACAAATCACCAATCACAACCCCAATCGAGTGGCAAACAAATAATGGAAAAAAAAAGCCCAATCGAATGGCAAACAAAGCACTGCAAATAATGGTAATCACAAGCAAGAAGCAACCAACAACTGAGAGCACCAATAGAAATCGAAGACAATGAAAATCTGTCGAAGCCCCAAAACAGGAGCATTGGAGCTTGATGAAGCCAAAGACGGAATGACTGAACTAGAGATCCAATGGTGACCACATCAGAGACCCAATATCATTGCTATATAATTGAATGGTAAAAGAGCACAGTAGAATTTAGGTATAATATAATCGGAGAGGCTACAAGACGGATACGCGAAGGAGAGAGATCCATAGCATCCCCATGAGAGAGAATGTGTATGTGTCGGAGGTGGAGGCGGAGGCGGAGACACTTACTAGGGAAGACGATCGGAGGGGCTACCAAATGGGGACACAAAGGAGACATAGTAGTAAATAGGGCATGAGAGAAGCTATGCGCGAGTCAAGGAACCGAAATGAGGAAAGGGGATGCACAGTAGCTCCCCAAATATGGGGATCCACTATACCATCCTGAAACGCAACCCTATTTTGGGGAGCTAGATGGATGGTGCATTGGGATTTTCCTCAAATGTAATCCTAAATTTTGGAGTAAATTTTGGGGAAAATAAAGGTGCAGAGAGCCGGTTGTGAGTGCTCCTAGATAAGTAGCTGAGATGCACCAAGGGCTATCGATTGTTATGCAGGGGACCCTCGAGGCGATGTTATCCAAAAACAAATAGAATAGTCATTTAGGCAGGGGACAAACAAAAGAAAGAACAAAAGAATTCAGCAACAAAAGAATCTGGCTGCACATAAGAATGTGATCTAGCGTATAAATCAAGTAATAACATCGGAATTCTCTGTAAAGAAAAATTAATGGCATCACTATGACAATCCTACCAGCCATACAACGAATGTGAACATTCTATGCTGACAAAATTTTATGTCAGTTACAACAATACAATCAACCTCACCGGGATGCTTTCTACAACAAACAACTTCGACAGGAGCCAGTCATCTAAATTTCAGTATTCAACCATAGACGGTTTCTATAAATTATGACTGGTAAATCCCCTCTCAAGTTGGCTCCATACCATCATTGCCAACTTACCTTCTTTCAAACCCAAAGCAATCTTTTTGATTCCGAATCCATCTGGTAACACATTTTCCAGTTTTCTCTGTAGACACAGTTGCACGGATGATAAACTTTGGAGGCAGGTAACCAAGCGTGGTCCTATCAATCAGAGAATGGTTGAGAGTCCATGCACAGATGCACCAATTTTCTCTGGTATTGCCCATAAAATTCACCTACTGCAGTAACATCTTCATTATCAGGGTCCAAACCAGGCAAGTGATGCAGCTTATCCTTCGTCAAGAAACTTGATTCATCATCTGAATTCCCTAGATTAGCAATGATTTCTTCATGGATTTCACGACAAGCAAGGATGAACATGGCAGCTGTATCTGGTTGTTGTGCCTCACGAAGTGCTACCAATACCTCTTGAAGTGCACCAGCTGCAACATACAAAATCAAAGCCCTGCACTTGGCCGCGTCAAACTCAGAACAATCAGATGAGAGTACATATGGAGAGTCATAGAAGAAAAATGGTGATACCTCCAAATGTTGTGTTCAGCGTGAAGAACATGCCCAGCCCACCTTTGTAACACCCTGGATATAAAGACAACACATAAAAAATAAAGAAGGCCGAAGAGTTTTCAAACCATACTCTCAACAGCAACAATTTAAAATAAAAATGAAATTTGAACTTTATCCAATTTTTTTACAACTATATCAAGTATCCATATATAATATAATTCTCAAAGCACAAGTCTAGCCCTCATGAAGCCACATCCTTCACCATCTCATTTCGTTATTGTAAATGAAAAGTATTCCCATGAAACCACATCATCCCTCCAATTGTATTATGTTAAATAAAATCAAATAATGTATGCAATTAAGTTAAACATATTAAACGAACATGAATATGTCTAATTAAATCAATCATTTCTATCCAAAACTAAATTTTTTAAATAGAAAATAATATATTTAATCAAGTTACTATTTTTATTTAAAATTAACAGTTTATGAATTTTCACAATGCTCGTCTTTTAAAGAGAAAAAAGAACATGAGTATAGAGACCTGAGTAACTTCATTACCTAATGATATTGCAGGAAAAAAAGGGGGTTTAGAAAGATGGATTCCTCTCTTTCTTTCTTTCTTTTTTTTTTCTTGCTGTAGAGGGTATAAAATAAATCTAAAACGTTAATAAATTTTAAGACATTTTCAAAAAGACTGTATATACTATTTTTAACTAAATATCTTAAAGATATTAATCTAGCACATCGTGCGAGTCTGTGACTATCATATTTTTTTTTTTTTGATAGGGACTATCATATTTAAAAATTCAACTCCTTCAAAAATTGTAGGACAGCATGTCAGCAAAAGGGGAAAACCCCTAAACGCCTGTGACTTAAATTTAATAAACATGCTGTTATTCAGTCCACTTTTCAAAATTAATTAAACAACATTGTTTTAGAAAATCTTTTTTTTATCGAGGAATCTTGGAGACCATGCAACTGTAACGACCTTTACCTAGTTAAAACCCCAAACCTATGTATCGCATCCCCATCACACCAATTATGTAAATCATCAACTTTTTGCCGATGGAACGTTGCCCACAGAAAAAACTGACATGATGACATGGTTTTCCACGTGAAAAGATGATTATGCCTATAATCATTATTGCAGATCTTTAGTTATGCCTTTTGATTATAGTTATATATCATAACTAAACATTAAAAAGACATAACAGCTGATCACTTATAAGCAAAAAATATATGAGCTGATTAGTTAAAATGTTCTCTTTTTGAGGAGAAATGGAACCGAGTGGGGGAAGAAAGTCTTCAACTCATCACAAGGTCATCAATAAATTGTACGAGTCACATGTCATGAGGGCCCTCATGATATAGTGAAAAGCAACGGCAATCAACTTGTCGTTTACCCTACAAACAATCATCAATTGAGATGCTTATGTGTTACACCATAAAACATTAAAGATAATGACACAAAATCAGGCTTCTTTATAGGTACAAAAGCCAGGAATCAATTTTACTACTCCATGCACGATCAAATATCCTATGCATAAACTACATAGGCAACCTGATTTTGTGTTTTCAAGGCCCCAAATGAAAACGCATATTTGGCTACCACAAGGCACATGTGACAGAACATGTAAGGAAAAATGCCAATAAGATAGAGAAAAGCAATATGAAAGATGGATCGACCTCAAAAACTCAACAAGCAGAATAAGTTGCAAAATAAATTTCTTAAAAAAAAAACCCCAAGAAGAAGAAGAAAAACCTTGAATAATCAGACCCCTTTAAATGTGTAGCAGCTAAAGTTGCAGCATCTGTCCAGCAGCCAGCATCTTGTAGCTGCATTAAGAGATGTTATAATGATCAGCCTAGCAACAATAAAGCATAGCCACATCGACATGAAAATTTCACCCCTGTTCCATTTTTGCAAGAATATTTCCTTAACCAGCAGGGACGCTTCACAGTCTGCACCCGACACTACTACAATGAATGCAGCAAGGAAACCTTCAACTTGTTATCAATTCTCATTACAGATGGTCTAGACCTATATCCAATGGCACCAGACATTATCTCAATATTTTCCTGGCATCAACACTCTTTCTGTATTGACGAAATCAGAGCCCAACAGGATCACCTCCCAGTCATGAAGCATGATGTTCATAGAATTGCACATTTAGTTCAATCAGTTGACAATTTACATGTCTCATTTCTCTTACATGCCAAAATTTCAGGCACTTATTTGGAAAAATTTTAGGGTACACCGGGATGCAGGGCGTTATCATCTGAGGTATTAACCTACCATATTTTTATGTCCTTTTTTCCCAGATACTCCAAAAGTTTTATGAGAATACCTTAAAGAGTAACCACAAGCTTTATAATTTAAAAGTAGGGAAAATGACATGCTTCTGAAATGAAAGATGAACTGTTGTAACTCATAATTTGCAAAAAATGATTAGAGAACATTTTTTTTTTTTATAAGTAAAAAGTAATTTCATTGATGAGTATAAATAGGCAAAGTCCAAGCACACGCGGGGGGGGGGGGGGGGGTATACAAACGAAATGCCTAATTACATTTTAAAAAGCTCTTAATTAAGGAAAGAAACTCATGCACATTGCTGCCATTAGGTACAATAGCTGAAAACCAAAGGATTAAAGCATGCAAAAAGAAATTTTGTAAATCCGCCATTGTACGCTCTGTCTTTGAAGCATCGTGCATTCCTTTTTTACCAAACACACCACATAATACATAAATAGATCATCCTCCATGCTGCAACCACCTGTGGACAGCCATGGATACTCCACCAACACGCAATCAGATCAACTGCCTTAGCCGGCATCACCCAAGCAACATCTACTCTACTAAAAATCTCATTCCACAAGGCTTTTGAGACCTCACAATGTAACAATAGATGATCCACTGATTCACCATGACTTTTACACAAATAGCACCAATCCATCACAATAAGTCCCCCCTTTCATAAGTTATCCGTAGTGAGAATATTCCCAAGGGCTGCCGTCCACACAAAAAAAGCCACTTTGGAGGGGACACAAGATCTCCAAATGTTCTTCCAAGGAAAGGATGCATTACTAGGCGCCACTGGGATTTTATAATAGGTCTTGACTGCAAATTTCTTACTAGTTGCATATTGCCATTGTATCCTATCACCTTGTGCGGGTATGCTTCCTAAGGAGTATAGCAAATTAAAAAAATCTACAATAGTAGACAATTCCCAATCATGGTTATCCTTGGTAAATAGGATGTTCCACTAAGAGATGCCATGAGCATTAAGATATAAATCCGCCACTGCAGCCTCCTGATTAGCTGCAATGCTATAGAGGTTGAGGAAGACCCTCTCCAGAGAGCGCTTTCCACACCATATATCCTATCAAAATCTGATTCTAGTACCTTTTTCCATCATAAAACGTATATTGTTTGCAAAACACTGCCAACCCCCCCTAATATACATCCACAAACCCACACCATACCCTCCTTTTACATCATTAGTGCACCAACCCCCCAGGCTTCTTCATGTCTAGAAACGATGACTTTCTTCCACAAAGACTCCCCCCCCCCTAAATGTGATATCTTCATAACCATTTTCCCAATAGTGTTTTATTAAACAACCTCAAATTACGCACTCCCACTCCCCCAGCGGAAACAAACTGTATTCCACTTTACAAGGTGAAATTTAAATTCCTCCCCCAAGCCCCCCATAAGAAAGTTCGGAATAACTTCTCAATCTTATTTGCTACCCCTACAGGCAATGAGAAGAGAGATTAGAAATACGTCGGAAGATTAGATAAGAGCACTTTTAATCAAGGTAAGCCCCCCCTCCCCCCTCCTCTCCCTCCTCTTTCGATAGGTACAGCCATTTCCACCCAGCTAACATTTTCTCCACTTTCTCAATGACACCATCCTAGATAATTGTAGCTTTGAAAGTAGCCCCTAACGAAAGGCCCAAGTGTTTCATACGTAAAGACGACACTTTGCAGCCCATGAGATCTGCTAAGCTATTGATATTAGGCACCGCCCCCACCGCCACCATCTCAGATTTACTAAGATTTATCTTAAACTCCGATACAACTTCAAAATATAAGAGGAGTGCACACAAAACTTGAATTTGGCCCTGATCCACTTCACAAAGGAGAAGTGTGCCATCTGCAAATAAATTGTGTGAAATCATAACTGAGCCATTAATCCCGTTACCCACTGGAAAACCAACTAAGTAGCCACCATCCACAGTTGCATTCACCATCCATCCAAGGGCTTCCATAACTATGACAAAAAGGAAAGGAGACAAGGGCTGCAAAGTGACAAAAGGAAAGGAGACAAGTTCTCATGGCTTCCCGTTACCCATGAGAACTGTTAAAGAATCCTGTTGGTGTACCATTGACTAACACTGAAAAGCGAACCGTAGTGACACAATGCCGAATCCATGAAATCCACCTATCACTAAACCCACATCTCCCAAGTAGGTAAAACAAAAACTCCTAGTTCACATGGTCGTATGCTTTTTCCATATCAAGCTTACATAAAATGTCAGGTATGCCCTCCTCAACCTATAATCCAAGCATTCATTTGGTATGAGTATTGAATCTAGTATCTATCTCCCCCTAACAAAAGTATTCCGAGGTTTAGAAATTATTTGCCCCATAACCATACTTAGCCGATAAGCAAGCACCTTTGATAAAATCTTGTAGACCTCACTCACTAAGCTTATAGGTCGGAAGTCCTCAATCTCCATTGTCCCCTGTTTCTTTGGTATGAGGGCAATAAAAGTTGCATTTAGACATTTCTCAAACTTCTCGAAAGCATAGAAATCTTGAAACAACTGCATGACATTACCTTTCACAATCTCCCAGCAATGCTTAAAAAACCCATCGAAAAACCATTCGGCTCGGGCGTTTTGTCTTTTGTCATCTTGGTAATGACCTTATGTACCTCCTCTTCTTCGAATGGTCTTTCTAGCTGTCTCGCATTCTGGGTGTCAATACGCTCAAACGACAAACCATCGAGCTCTGGCCTCCAAGAAGTCGGCTCCGCAAGCAAGTTCTGATGGTAAATCACAATGTGGTTCTCTAAATCAAGGGGGATGAGAGAACTTGGTTACCTGAGGTGAGCGACTCTATGGCGTTGTTGCGCCTATATGAATTAGCTACTTTGTGAAAAAACTTCATACCTTTATCCCCTTCTTTTAACCATAGGGCTCGAGATTTTTGTCGCCACAAAATCTCCTCCATCAACAACACCCTCTCTAGTTTTATCACCACCACATTTCTCCTTTCAACAACCTCATCTGTAGGGTCTCCAAATGAGACTTACCCCTCCAATTCTTGTAACTCCCCCATAAGGGAGGTCTTTTGACTATCGACACAACCAAAAACTTCCATGTTCTACTTCTTTAGATCTTGCTTTAAAGCCTTAAGCTTGCCTGCCAAAATAAAACTAGGAGTCCCTGTGAATTGATAAGAAGCCCACCACTCACGAACCTTATCTACAAAGCCACCCACTGCAAGCCACGTGTTTTCAAACTCGAAGTACCGACGTCTCTAGTGAATACCCTCACAATCTAGCAAAATAGGAAAATGATCTGAGTAAACTCGACTCAACCGTTTTTTACTCAAGTCTGAAAAATGTGCTTCCCAGGAAGAAGAGACAAGAAATATGTCTAATCTCGACCACCTCCTATTATTGAACCATGTGTACTCTCCTCCAACAAGCGGTAATGCCATGAGATTCAAATCAAATAAGAATTCAACAAAATCCTCCATAGCCAATGAGGTACGTTGGTTTCCCGAACGCTCACTCGAAAATTGAGTGATGTTAAAGTCCCAACCCAAACACCACGGCACATTCCATAAACAATATAATCCTAATAATTCCTCCCAAAGACTTCTCCTTTTTCTATCCAAGTTAGGCCCATAAATGCTTACATAAGCCCACTCCCACCCATCGACTACATTTTTTAAACGACATGCAATCAAGAAAGACCCCACACATTCCTCTTTTGTTTCCACTACTCTTTTATCCCACATTAGAAGTACACCCCAACAAATTACGAATAACTCTTCTATCAATAATACGCAATTTTGTTTCTTGAAAACAAACGATATCAACCTTCCAAATCCGCAATAAAGATTTTATACGCAGACGTTTATTATGATCATTAAGCCCACGTACATTCCATGATAGAATCTTAGGCTTCATGGACAAAAGTTGATTCCCCTCCCCTTCACTCTAGACCTTCCACCACTCTCATCCTTCACATCATAGGTGATAGAGCATCACAATCTTTTAAGCTCTCTATCTCTTCTAGGAGCAGACTTCGATCTGCATTCCTCAATAGCCACAGCCAAGGCCCTGAATTGTTCATCAAAGCCAATAGAAGACACCTCAAAGATATGTTGCAGTTCTTCCACTTTCTTGAACACCCAGTCTGATAGAAATCGTTCTGAGTTGGGATTAGGAGAAAACATGCAAATAAGCTCTACATCTCCCCCCCCCCCCCCATAAGGGCATATCCCTTCACAACAAGGTAGCTGCAAGTCCCCCTCAACCTCCCCTAAAACTGAAAATCGATTATGCACAATGAACTCTAAAAGCAATTCTGCGCCATCACTCCCCTCATCTTCATCCTCCAACATCAGCCTCAGAAACCCTTCCTCTACCACTATCGGCCTCTTCTGTGTGGTCTCCCACGATACAAAGACGACCATCGCCCCCATTCTCCTCGCCCAAGGGAATCTATGCTGAGGGTTGTGACTCACGAAAAATTCGCTAATGTTGGAGAGCAAATCACCAACGGAGAGGCGTCCGGCGTACCCTCCAACTCGCGCAAGCCTTGCTTCTATAAGGATGCTTGCATCTCGGCCCCCCATAGCTCGTGACTCACAATCACCTCGGGAACACTTTTCGGCAGCCCAGACTTCACCGACGTATCGAAACCCATTGTCGATACCACTTGTCTCCTTGCCAGCGATGGTGGAAGTTTGCGCGACGACAAGGCCTCTCCAATCGCCAGGAGCTTCTTCCTTCAGACGTGCCCTAAATGGGCTTAAGGCCTTGATTGGTCTTTCTGTTTCAACACCGAAATGGGTTGGGCCTGATGGGCTAACTGGGGCTCCACAATGCCCTTCCCCTTAGCTAAGGCCTATCCAGCGCCTTCAATCTCAGCCCCGATTTTCCCTAGGCCAATATCCAACTCTTTCCCTTCTAACCCCTCATTACACCGTTTCATAAGGGATAGATTACATTGCAAGTCATCCAATTGCTTTTGCATGTTGGCCATCACCTACAAAATTGTTTCCTTCTCCATGCAAGCAAAGTGTCTGTTGCCTTTCTTTGTGCTGCCAACCGACTCAGCCTGCGCAGCGTGGTCAAGTCCTAGAAAAGGTGGTTGCTGCAATGCTTCCTTGTACGACCGATATGGCTGATACTTTTTTTTTTTTGTCACCGGAGGTGGTATGAGACCGAGTTCTTCTGCCAACCTCCTTCAATATCTTCACCAGTTTCCCCCATCCCCTTTTGTTTTTATCTTCTGGAATGAAGATACTTTTATGGCGTCCACCCACACGATGTTCCACCAATGCCATGTACACCCCTTGAAAGTGGGAACCTTTCTGCGCTATGAACCCCATATCTCCTTCCCTATGAGCATAGTAGAAGACCTTACTCCCATATTCAGACTATCTTCCTTCTTCTATCTCGAAACTGATTCTTTCCACAAACTTCCATCCCCTCTCAGAAATGTGCATCCACTGACCCTCCCTAGTCACCGCAAAGGACTTGGATTCAATAACAACCACGTTGGAATCCCCCATTGAACTGGCTACAACTCTCATGAATCACACCCCCATGAACTCCACAGCAAACCAAACTTGAGGAAGAAAGTTGGAAAAAAGATGTACGGAGAGGAAAGAGGAGAGAGAACAAAAAAGTAAAAAGGAGACACTTTTAAGAGAACATTTATATAAGACAAATCCTAACCTGAGAACAAGCTTCCTGATATCTTCCAACAGCACAGAGAAGATGAGTACCAGAGAGTGATCGATCGGTCCTGACCATGTTGGCTGCAACAACCTAATTGAGAATATGGTGATTAAGTAAACAAAATGTAGAAAAGTATACCATTTTGGTTCCAATCACCACGTCTTTTGATGGTGTACAGATGCATAAAATACTCACCTTAACTGCAAGTTCAAGAAGAGACCTTGACACAGCAGATGAAAGGGCAACTGCGCGTAGAGCATTTGCGTAGAAGTAAGAGCTCTCAGGAGGAGTGGAAAGCAATAAACTAACTGCAGCTTCTAAGTTTCCAACTGAGACAAGCCTGAATATAAGACATGAAAAGGTACAGGTATCAGAGGATGTGATCCCCACAACTAATATTATATTTTCTTTATAAGTGAAGCCACAACCACTTTGTAAAAAAAGTGACGCCATAACCGATAAAGTCCAGGAGCCTGACCAAAACAAGCTAGAGGTCACACGATGCTAGATTTTCTACCATTTGTAGGTAGGGTGTAAACTTAGGCCCTGTTTGTTTTCAGATATGAGATTAGATGAGATGAGATGAGATAAAAGTTAAAAAAATATATATATTATTGTAATATTTTTTTTTAATATTAGTTTTGTTTTGAGATTTGAAAAAGTAATTTTAGAATTTGAAAAAGTTGAATTTTTTATTTTATTTTGTATGGGGATTTGAAAAAGTGTAATGATGAGTTTGAGATTTTTGGTTTTGTCTCCCAAAGCAAACCAGGCCTTAATGTGTCAATAACAAGAAATGCATGCAATGGGATCCAATCTTAGTTTATCTTGATCTCTAACTTATATAGCAGATTACCAAAGCCAGTAAAAGTACATGGCCTCTTTTATTTCAGATTTCATAAGTTTGTTATTGAGAAACTCGAAAAGCCCGTGGATAGAGTCTCAAGAATCTCATGCAAACAGGAAGCTGGGGCTGGTAAAAGTTTAGGAAGCTCGGAATGTGTGTTGGGTTGGGGGAGCATTTGGGAGGATGGGATCCATCCTTGACACATACACCCACATAAACTTATAGTTACATCATTGTGAGTGATGGATAATTAGCCAGAAGATACATGGTCTTACCAACAAGTCAACTAAATCATGCTAATTGGAAGGTTAGATAATTCGAGTCCATATGCAAGATTTGATAATGGGAAGGAGACAAATACATAGAAGGTCGTGTTTTGAGAGATAAATTACAGACCCCACAATGGATCATTTTTTTTAATAATTAATAAGAGATATTTTATTCCAAGCAAATAGGCATAGTCCAAGTACACATGATGTATACAAACGAGAACACCTACACACAAGTTAAAACAGAATACAACTAAAGCAAAACATTACAATCATTCCCATTCCTTACAAGATTCTTCACCCAAAAACTTAACAGTATGAAGGAAAAACTCCCTAAGTTCCCTACAGAACGTTCACAATTTTCAAAGCACCTCCCATTCCTCTCCAACCACAAACACCAAAGCAAGCACAAGATCATCTTCAACACTGCATTGCTGTTACTTCTCCCCACAATACCTTGCCAGCATGCAAAGAAATCTATCACAAGCTACAAAAAAATAAAAAAAATCTACCACATGCATAGGCATCACGCAAAAAAGTGCCAATCCTTGAAAAAATCTCATCACACAAAGAAGTCGCCACCTCACAATGAAAAAAAAGATGATCAATAGATGAACCATCCTTCTTGCACATAAAACACCAATCAACCACAGGTAAGCCTCTCTTCCTCAAGTTGTCCATGGTTAGAATTTTCCCAAGAGATACCAGCCTACAAAAGAAAGCAACCTTACTAGACACCTTGGCTCTCCAAATACTCTTCCAGGGAAAATCTTTGACCCCATGACAGGTTATTCTAAAAAGAACTCGCTGAAAATATGGAATTAACTATATGCACCCGCTGCAGACTCCCACAATGGATCATAAACAGTTGGTCTGGCCAGCCTCATGTTGTTCACAAGGTATTTGCCATGGAAAAACAGACCAAGTCCATAATTTCTCCTCATAGCCAATAGGAAATAGGTTGCAAGATTCTGTTTTATTGGCACCGGGTGTCCGGGATCAGCATCGACTAATCCCAGGCATTCTTTATAGATTCTTTGTATGAGTGGACTACAATCCACGATAACTCTCGTTTTGAATTCTTTATAGATTTTTCTAGCTCTTGTTTCCCTAACCTTCCTTAAACCAGACATTCCCCTTCGTATACCCCCAGTGTACTTGGACTGCACCCTTAGTGCTTCTACAAGAAGTGGTATTGTTACATACGGAATAATAACAATATTAATAACAAACTTAAGGAGTACTCACTCATGTACACGATTCTGAATAGCCTCTTCTCCCTCTAATTTCTCATGCCATGGAATACGCTCATTAGCAGTTTCCCACAGCTCCTCTTGCTCAAAAGCCATCAACTTAAGTTGACCCTGACTCTGACCAGATCGAAAAATTAGTGTCAGAGAATATGAGATTGCTTAAAATGTTAAGGAATAACTCATACAGATGTTTGGGATTAAAAGATGACATGCCATAACAAACAATTGAGCTAGAAACTAAACTAAACATCTCAGTCCTCTTAAGTTAAAAATAATTAGCAGTTAATAAATGGAGTGACTTACAAGCGCATCGTTCTTCCTTGTTCCAGGCATCGATCGCTCCTTTGATGTTATCCTCTTAAGTATAGCAGTGTCATCGAGCTCTGAATTTGATGCTGCTACATGGGGATTTTGTGGAGACTTATTTACTAATTTATTTATCAAATACTTGAGAGCATGGGGCAACTGCAGCCAGAAAAATGCTTCGGAAGATTCGCCAAAGATTGCAGCTGCAAATGCAAACCTCACAGAGCAACCTTTATTCACCACCTTAGCATATAATTTTGCCCTCTCATCATCAAGTATGCAGCCTTGAGCAATGACACATTGGTAACAAGTAAGAAAAAGCAAATACCAGTATATACAATGGAAACATGACATATAAGACAAAAGATCCACCTTCTTTTCGGTAAGGTTCTAATATTTTTAGGAGCATCTCTGGCACCACAGAGTCACCAACAGGAGGTAACTCAATCATGTAACCGCGAAGATCTCCCGAGGATAAAGCAGTCCCTGGAATTAGGTGTGGCCTTTTCTCTATAGTTGTACTGCATGTATTAAACCATGAGGGCCTTATACCCAATTGCAATACCATTCGCAGAGCCTGTAGTGAAAATTGAATTTAAAATCAGTACATATCAAGAAATTGGTTCTTCATTCTCCCTCTAATTTTTTTTTATAAGAGTACTAGTAAAGACACAGTGCAAGTACACCGGGAGAATACATTGAACATGCCTAATTACAACTAAGTACACCGGGAGTATACCTCGAACATGCCTAATGACAAATATGCACTAGTTCCATATCTTATTCCACATCTTATTTGAGACGAGTAGCATTTGCAGTTTATCTTAGGACCACACCATTTGCTCAAATATGTTTATGAAGGACAAGGGGAAGTTCAAAAGGAAAAACAAAGCTCCATTCAGTAATGAGATATGCATGTTAAGTTTTATTTTAAAAACTGCTAATCAATTATCCTTTTCTTTTCCTTTCCGTTTTAGTTTAAATTCCATCTTTCCTAAATATAAAATATAACCAGGAACTTAGATATAAACATACATCATCTACTGTTGACAGCTCAACTAGGACAGGAATATAAATGATATTGTCTTGACACAAAATGTGATTCCCATATGATAAAGAGAAGGGTTAGTGGTGTATAGGATCCCACATTACTTGGAAAGGAAAATTTCTTGCTCTTTATAAGATTCTAATGGGACTCCAATCGTATTATTGATTAATTTTTTTGAAGTATCAGCCATGTGGGTTGAGTCTTCCATTGGAGCGTTACAAATTGTATCAGAGCCTATCCCAACTAGAAAGAATGTGGGAATTTAACCATACCACCTACGATGAACTAGCCCGACAAGAACGTTGAAAATTTAAAGTGGATAGATTGTGATATTCCATACGATAAATATAAGAGTAGGTGGTGTATGGAATTCCACATTGCTTGGGAATGATAAGTTCTTGCTCTTTATAAGGCTTTAATAATGCTTCAAATGTATCATTGAATAATCATTTTAGAGTATAGACTATGTGATTTGGATCTTCCATTAAGACATTACACAAAAGCATTGAATAAATAAGTGAAAACATAGTATACTTGTTACCAGGGCATGTGCTGTAGGAAGTAGAATGGGAGAACATAGGGGCATTGGCCGGAATCTCTCTTTAATATTTCTGGACTGGGGTCCATAGCCAAGTTTTTTGTCGTTTCTGCATAAAAAAGAACAAGATGAGCAAAGCACAAACAATACAATATTCACGATAGCTTGTCAACCTCAAGGTTCTTTTTATTCTTTTCTTTGTACCCCCCCAACCCCAAAAAGCGCTCTTTTCCAATTACTAACCAGAATATCAATAGGCACAAAATATACTAAAAGTGAGTCTCGATCCTCACTATTGACCAATTGATATAAAACAGATGTTCAATCAGTCCTTTAAATCATCTTATGTCAGCAAGAACAACCATCAAGGAGCGATGTACAATTAGAGAATAGAAGATTACCACCCTTCCCATAGATAAGAGACCCAAACAATTCACAATACAAACACTTTTCAATTTCAAATCTTCAACTGTTTCACCTAATCATTTTACCTAACCATTACAACTTTCCAAAACTTCTAATCATTAAATGATTTGCATTGCTACCCTCATGTATAATACCCAAAAGTAGTTTTTTCACTTTATTGAGGACCTGTACTGCATCATTGGATGCAGATATTACAGAAGACCATATAGTGACACCAGTACACATGCAGAGAGACACTAAAAGAATGATTGTCCTTCATAATAGGTCTGAGTGTCTTAATCCCCTATCCTAAAAATAACTATGTGAATGTGTCACCCTCATCAACATCTCAACCCTCGATTATTAGCCACTCAAAACCTTTCAAAACTTCAAATCTAACCAGAGCCATAACAGAGCATCATCTAGCCTTACTGGATCTCATCAAGAACATCTTACAATTTCTTACAACATATCAAAGATGTACTCTTGACATTCTTAGTCATGTAAACATAAAAAGGACAGAAAAGAATCCAAAAGCACCAAAAAATCTGGCACATACGTCTGAACTTCAACAAGGCGAAAGCTACTATCAGCTCCAGCAATGCACAATACCAGAGGGTCATTTTTATCAGCTCGCAAAGGCAACCAGTCAAGCTCCAGTACAAGGGTTCCAGGAAATTGAGGTTGTAAAAGAGAATTGGCTAATGGGTCCTGTGAATCCTGCAAGTAATAAACATGTAGAAATTTAGGATCGAACAGAAAAAAAGGGGGGGAAAAATCCTTTGAGAGGGGTGGTGGAACAAAAAGCATATAATTGGATAAAATTTAAATCAATCAACAGAATATACAGCAAAGCTTCTTTTCTACTGTGCATTCTTATTATAAAGTTCTCACTCAAGTACCCGATACACAGTTCCCTTGGCGCCGGCTTTGGTGACACAAGGCACCACCCAAAGCTTCTTTTTTAGTGTGGACAGCTGCTTTAGGCAAGATCCTCACCACAAATAGTTTGAGGAAAATGAGGGTAGTCATTGCTAATTGGTGTTGTATGTGTAGGCAAGAGGGGAAGTCGGTAAATCATCTACTGCTACGTTACGACACAACTAGGGCACTATGAAATGAGGTTTTCAGAAAACTGGACATAGCTTTGGTAATGCCAGAGTCCGTGGTGGATTCTCTGGCGTGCTGGACTACTCTCTGCGGTTTGCAACCGATCAAGGCAATATGGAAGATGATCCCTACTTGTATCATGTGGTGTTTATGGCAAGAGTACAATGAACGGACATTCGAAGACAAGGAAAAATTGCTGGAGGAGCTTAAAGTTTTCTTCTTTAAAACCCTTTGTACTTGAGCTATTGCTGTGGATTTTTTTTTTTTTTTTTTGATAAGTAAACTTGTATTATTGATGAAAGAATAGGCAAACTGCCAAATACAAAGACTTTTATGCCCTGTCAAAACTTTAAGCTCCTCCGCCGAGCTCTTTTTGTCCTCAAAAGTCCGCTCGTTGTACTATTGCCACAGACACCACATGATGCAGGTAGGGATCATCTTCCAAATTACTTTAATCTGTCTTCTATCTCGAATCGATATCCAACACGCCACCACAGCCACAACAATCTCTGGCATTACCCATGCTATATCCACTATGCTAAAAACTTCATTCCAGAGAGTTCTTGCCATGGACTTTAATGACATGGACCTATATGATTTTCTTGTTTCTAATGTCCCTACTTAGATAGGACATATGTACTTTGTAATAGGCTTTTTGCCCATCCTTTTATTAATAATACTTGTTTACTTATAAAAAATATATATATATACAGCGAACACATGCAGAATTTTGAAAAAAGTCCAGACAAACAAGACTCTGAAGCAAGCGCATGGAAAAAGCTCTGCCAGTGACTTAATTTTCATGAGTAATAAGAATTAATTGAAGTGTAAAAGGCACAATCCGAGTAAAACAAGGTGTACAAGAAAATCATCTAACTAGTCCACCAGTGACTAAATTTTACCACACATGTAGAAAATGGACATGAGTGATCTGCTCATGGTAAAGTTGTGGTTCATTTGTTAACTATATTACAAAGATAATAGGCCAACCAATTTCAATAACATGCTGAATGAGTGTTTTCTATTTGTGTAGCAAATAAGAACCAGTAAGTATAAATCATGGACTACAGCAACTGAGAGTATAGTACAACCACATCAAAGAACAAACTGGAAAAGAAAAAATTAACAATATCATTTTTCATACTCACAAGATCAAATACAGAAAATGTATTGTCATAAAATAGAACAGCAATACGCCCTCGGCTATGGTCTCCAGCAACAACAGGTGAAAATTTGATTCGCCTGATTCCTTCTCTATGGGTATTAAACGAGGAAGAATGTCCAGTTGTTATATCCCACCACCTTATATTCCCTGACCTGTCCCCCATGACCTGGAAAATTAATTAAGCAGTTGCCACTCATAATAGAAATCATTGGAGGATCAAATCCTAATTAGATTATCAATCAGATGAATCAATTTCAAAAAATATGATACATACTACATGAGGCAAGCGGTATGCCATGGCTGTAATCAATCCGTCAAATGACACAAATGAGGAAGAAGGCCATTTCGGTCTGGAGACAAGTAAAAATGTAGCCTTTATGAGATAAATACAAATCAAATATATGTTTATGAAATTTATAAAACAGACAGTCAAATTATCAAAGCAGCAATATTTGATCTGTGATCATTTGAAGTAATCATTCGATCTAAACTACCATGAAAGATATTAAGAACAAGAAAACCAATTAGTGGCGGACAAACAAAGTCGTAAGGGCACTAGTGGAGAAAAATAACTGTTTGAGAAGAATCAATCCAATACCCCAACTAAACAAACACACCACTACAGCAATCATTCTTCTCTCATCATATTCAATCTCCATTTCATCTTTTGGCCAACTGAAAAATCACATGCAACAGGATGATGCCAAAAACATGTGCTACAAAAGCATGTTCAAGCACAACCACTTCAAATCCGGACTTGCAATTTAACAAGGACTCAGGCGTGTGTCAATGAGACACTCATGCATATAAGAAGCACAAGTGAGAGTGATTAAGATGGCAAAAATGATTTTTTTCTTTCTTCTATATAGCCAAGGCTTTCACAGAGCAATATATGCAATATTTTTCATGGTGATTCATGCTTCCCCAAGGCATGATAGATCATTCCAGAAAACAAATAATTTGATTTTTGAAAATGACCTGTAGCCCACAGTACATTATGACACAACCTCTTTCCATATAAACCATTTGGAAATCCAAGAATATGATCTATTTGTACATCCATTTAGCTAACATGTGGATATGGAAGCCCTGGAGTTCTTTGCAAGCCGGATATGGAGAAGGCCTACGATCACGTGAGGTGGGATTATTTGCTTTATATGCTAAAGAGATGTGGATTTGGAGAAAAGTTGTGTGATTGGGTTAAACATTGTATTTCGACGGCCCGCTTTTCTGTGTTAATCAATAGCAAATCATGTGGTTTCTTTCCAAGCACGAGGGGGTCAGACAAGGTGATCCACTTTCTCCTTTCCTATTTGTTCTAGTAATGGAGGCTTTGAGTCGCATGTTGGATGCCGCTGTCGGGAGTGGTTTTGTTGCAGGTTTTGTAGTGGGGAACTGGAGCATTGGGTTATCTATCTCCCATTTATTGTACGCGGATGATACACTAATTTTCTGTGATGTGGAGCGAGCAAATCAAAGCTCTGAAGGCTGTACTTTTATGTTTTGAGGCCGTTTTGGGCCTCAAGGTCAACTTGTAAAAATCGGAATTGGTTCCGGTTGGGGGAGTGGAGAATAACAACCAACTAGCCGACTTGTTGGGTTGTAAGGTGGCTGCCCTTCCTATGAGATATCTCGAACTTCCTTTGGGAGTCTCTTTTAAAGCAAAATCTATTTGGGATGGGGTGGTAGAGAATGTGGAAAAAATATTGTTTGGGTGGAAACATCTTTATCTTTCAAAGGGTGGGAGGCTAACACTCATCAAAAGCACTCTTTCCAATCTACATACATACTATTTATCCCTTTTTCCTATACCGGCGGGAATTGCTAATCGAATTGAAAAAATCTTTAGAGAATTCTTATGGGGTGACATGAGAGGGGAACAAAAATTTCATTTAGTAGGTTGACCTAAAGTGTGTACTCCAAAGGAGATGGGTGGGTTGGAAGTGCGTAATTTAACCACCTTCAATATAGCCTTACTAGGGAAGTGGTTGTGGAGATTCCCAACGGAAGAGGTGACATTGTGGAGAATAGTTGTGGAGGGGAAATATGGGTGCGAGTGGGGGGCTTGGTGTACTAAGGAGGTTAGGGGAGCTTATGGAGTGAGCTTTTTCGAAGTTTATTAGAAATGGGTGAAATGTGTTTTCAACACATTATTTTTTAGGTTGGCGACGGCACAAGAATTAGCTTTTGGCTTGACAAATGGTGTGGTGAGAAAGCCTTTTTTTAGCATTCCGAGGGTTTTCAGTTTAGAAGAAAATCAGCAAACTACAATTTCCGATGTGCTGTGTCTAAGGGCGTTCAGCTGACCCGACCCAACCAGACCCGATAAGACCATTTCCGTTTCGACCCGTTTTCAAACAATTTTGTTTGGCCGATACCTGATAGTCCGACAACATTCTGATGTCATTTGGCTTCTCGTCGTCTTCTCCATTTTGCAGTTGGAACCATTCCTGCGAGAATGGTTTCCTGATACACCTAAGCAACTGAGTTACGAGAACACCTTAGATTGTCATCCAAATCCACTGAAAAAACAAAGGACAAAGAAGGTTTTCTTTTTCCCTTTTTTAACTTTCTCAACAACCAAACAAAGTTTTTCCTTTTCCCTAAACTTTTTGTTTATTCCATTTCCACCAAAAGAAAACTAAAATTCTCACTAACCGAAACAAAGTCCTTAACTTTCTTAGCAACCAAACAAATTTTTTCCTTTTCCTTTTTCTAACTTTTGTTTATTCCAGTTTCCCACCAACGAAATAAAACGAAAAGTCTCACTCGCCGAAAACAAAATTCTTAACTTTCTCAGCAACCAAACAAAATTTTTCCTTTTCCCCTTTCCCCTTTTTAACTTTCTCTTTACTCCAGTTTCCCACCAACAAAAGAAAACTAAAATTCTCACTAACCAAAAACAAAGTCTTCCATAACTCCAATGGGTCTTCGGCACCTCGAAAATCGCCGTGGTCCATCAAGAGATCAACGATGCAGCATGATTAGAGATAGGGAAGAGCATTGGCCGGTCCAGACCGGCCAAACCGGCCAAACCGACCGGACCGGTCATTTTGGACCGGACCGGATCGAATCAAGACTGGTCCTGGTCGGTCCCGGTCCAGGAAGGTCCCGATCCCGATCCCGGTCTTTTCCACCCTAGACCGGACCAGACCTACCTTATATATATTTTAAATATATTATATATTATTTAATTAACTTATACATTAAGAATAATAATAATACGTTAAAACTAATTTACTAAATATATCATATTAATAATTTAGTATATATTGTATTAATTTAATTTATTAACATATTATAAGAGTTAATAGTTATAAACTTATAGTATAAATATAGTATATTGTATATGTATATATTTATAATAGTATAATGTATTTTAGAATGGACCGAATAGACCGACCGGACCGGACCAAACCGAAATGGACCGGTCTGGTCCGGTCCTAGGGGTTCTCGGTCTGGTCCGGTCCTAGGGGTTTAGGGTTTAGGGTGGGAAAACCCTGGACCGAATAGGTCCGGTCCGGTCCGGCAAACTCTCCCAAGACGACCAAATCGGACCGATCTCTCCCCTAATTAGAGATCTTGGTGTGAATGAGAGAGGGAGAGAGACCCTTTTGCGCCGTCAGGTATCAGAGATCTTGGTGTGGATGCTTTGGGCTCGTCGGCGCTTGGTCGGAGAGAGAGAAAGAGAGATCGTCGGCACTTGATCGGAGAGAGAGAGAGAGAGAGTTACAGGTTGAAGCCAAAGAAACTAACAAAGTGAAGCGACTAGCAACGAAATGTCAAAGGGGGTAAAGGATTTTAATCGGTAACGAGTAATACCCGATTGCATGAAACAAGTCGGAATATCAGTTCGGGTTCGGGTCGAGCCGGAATTCAGGGTTTTTGTTCACCCCTAGCTGTGTCGAGTTAATGGCAAAGTCTATTGGACCTTGACTTTTTCCAAGAATATTCAGGATTGGGAAGTTGAAGAGATTGCAGATTTTTACAGCTTCCTTTATTCTAGACAAATAGGAGGAGGGGGGAGAGATAGAATGTTGCGGAATCATCCCGGACACAAGAAGTTTACTGTCAAGTCGTTCTACAAGGCCATGCAAGTATATCAACCGGTTGAATTCCCATGGAAAGGCATATTGAAAACTCCAGCACCACCTAAGGTCACTTTCTTCGTATGGACAGTGGGACTAGGTAAGATTTTGACGGTCGACAATTTAAGAAAACGATGGTTGATAGTTGTCGAATGGTGCTATTTGTGTAAGAAAAATGGGGAGTCTATCGACCACATTTTTTTGCATTGCGACATAGTAAGAAAATTATGGGATGGTATCATTGGAAGGGTAGGGCTGCATTGGGTAATGCCTAAAGGTGTTGTGGATCTCCTAGCTAGCTAGAATAGATATCATCAGTGCAAGCTTTTGGTTGGGACGTGGAAGATGATTCCTTTGTGTCTACTGTGGTGTCTTTGGATGGAAAAAAATTAGAGATGCTTCAACATTAAGGAAAGGACAATGGGGGAGATTTGAGACTTTTTTGTACCCTCTTTGATATGATAGTTTTCTACAATTGTACTAAGGGAGGAGAGGGTCATGAGTTTTTGACTTCTTTTTAGTTCAACAGAATGTAACTAAGTTTATCTTTTGTATACTTCCTGTATACTTGGATTTTGTCTAGTTGCACTCAATCAATAAAAGTTATTACTTATAAAAAAAAAACATGTGGACCAAATGCATTGATATATACCATATTGTTTGTTCTAATTGAAGAAGAATCATACCTGAAGTCTCGGATCCTTCGCCCATGAACCTCAAAAACCCCTAGTGCACCGTTTACCAGCGCAAATGCAAAACTTTCAGAAGTGTCATCTTGAGATCCATCTGAGCTCACTGCCTCTGCATATGTAAGTTACCTTCAGTTACATATAATTATTATCCAAGAAAATGATAAGCAAAAATACAGACCAGGCACTAGTCTAAATCTTTAGTGTAAAAAAGAAAAAGAGGGGTTGGTTTTATTTATCAGTCAAAGAAGAAAACAAAATTTAAAAATATGTAAGCATATCAACTAAAGAAGCTCACTAGAATCTGAAGATGATGCCTGCGTTGGCGTAGATGCCCCATCTGATGCCAAATCTGTACGATCTCTTGATAACAATGATGACTGCCTAGAAGATCCAGTTTGAGCAGGCCGTGGAACTGTCGGAAGAGTCCATTCCACTACCGTAAAAGGGAGAGCTAATGATCTAAGCTACATAGAGACATAAAGTCCAATAAACATCTTCATCAGAAACAAAGTCTAAACCAACATCTATATGCGTGTGTGCATACACGTATTATACACAAAAGTAAACATTAAACTCAATGTACATCACAAACTAAAAACAAATAAGAAAGCACATTAAACAGTATATACATAAACAAATACCTATCTAACACACTCTTAATATATTAGAAGAACATACAACCCCTAAGGGGTTGACTCAAGTGGCAAAGGCCTTGGTTTTGGTGTATGCTCCCTCCAAGGTCTAAGGTTCAAATCCTTTTAGGTGCAAACAATCTCTAGGGACCATCAGACTGGGGGATGTTTCCCTTAAATTACCCGAGGTACACTTACAGGAAACTCCTTACCGAAGGCTTGTGCACCCCAAGAATTATTCAGGATGCTGTTCTTGAACACCTAGTGTCAATCAAAAAAATATATTCGAAGAACATACAAGATATGTGTAGGTACAAAATATTATGCATTAAAAATTTCTCAACACAATCAGCTAAAAAGAATGTAATTTTCCAATCAGGGGGGAAAACTCAATGATAGAGGATAAGTAAATAAATAGAAACTCTGCTACCAGATTTAGAAAAATAAAATAAAAAATCCAAGTCCTATTTAGCAATCCAGACGTACAAAACAAAACTGGAAAATAGATGAATGCTTAGAATAACGTATACTAAAATCGCATGCCTTTTGGAATTAATTTGTGGTACCTACATTCTGAAATTTTTACTATAATATTAAAATCAGGTTACTTGTTAAAAACCTAATAAGAGCATAAATACGAGCATATCCTAAAAAAGTTGGGTAAACTAATGAGCTCACCTTGAGAAACATTAGAACAACTCCCACTCCAATAAAACTAGAGAGCAACAAGACAAACACACAGCTACCCAATCCCTTTGCTATCTAGGCAGTGGGGGGACACTAGTGAGGAATGACAGGTACATACAACATGGACATATAGAGACCTACTATGCAAAAATGGCAAAAAGGCCTACTTGTCAAAAGAGGGGGGGATGCTTACAGCACTCTTAGGCAGTGGGGGGACACTAGTGAGGAATGACAGGTACATATAACATGGACATATAGAGACCTACTATGCAAAAATGGCAAAAAGGCCTACTTGTCAAAAGAGGGGGATGCTTACAGCACTCTTTGCAAAAGAATCTGGCACTGAGTTTCCACGTAAACCACAAAAGAAATTAAATCAATCAATCCATAATACTGTGACAGAGATATCAACCTCAGGAGTATTAACAAGAAAATATTATTAACCTTTCTGCCAAAAGGATTCTGATTTTCATGCTATTGTGCTCCAATTGTTCTTTCGTGAACCTAGAGTTATGAAACACTTGGGAAGAAAGGAGCCTTAGATGTGATGGTTGGCAAATACCGAAACACATAATATTTTACGATAAGTAAATTAAAATAAAATAAAGGGCATCACATATCCAAGGTGACCAAAATACATAATATTACCAACCAGATACAATGTCATGCATGTCATTCATACCTCAAACCTTCCAAAGCATATAACCAAATAGATATAATCTTGTAATTGCAGAATAGTAATTGCAGAATCATATAATCTTGTCGTCCAAAACCCATAGTCCCATGGTCCATAGATGACTTCACTCATTAGACAACATTTCAAGTAGGAGGAGGGAAAGAAAGGTAGCTGCCAAATTACCATGATTGGCGTTTTGGTCATTGCCCAAACCTCTACAGGCGCATCACGAAACAAAATTAGAAGATATCTGCAAATTTGTTAACATGATTAGACACAATATTACCTCAAACTGCAGATAAAGTTACAAACAATACAAATATGGGCATGATCATTTAGGAAATCAGAAGAGATACAGCACCAAATGAAAGTGCAATTTCAATGAAATATCAGCTCTTCAAGACAATATCAGTCCTTATGAGTCAGAGAATATCAACAAAAAATTTATCCATGGAAATTTCACAAATGAATATATAACAACTACTGATCAATTATATGAACCCTAAGCAACTATCTTAAGATCATTGATAAATATTTGTTAGAATACATTTTCCATTTCCATTTCCATTTACTCAATATTTTCCAAGATGTTCATGGAACACGACTCTCCCTAAAACCGCACACACTAGCTTTTGAAAATATTTTATGATGTAACACTTTTGATGACAAGGAATCCCAGAGACCGTACAAGCCCAACACATCTTAAACCCAGTTAAACTCTAAACTCGTGCAACATGTCCCCATCACATGGATCAGGTTAATCATCAACTATTCACTGATAGGATGTGGCTCCTAGATATTTCATAGTGTAACACTGTTAGTCATTCCAAAATAAACATAACCTACCAACTGCAGCTCTGACAGAAAAAGAAATGCTTGCCAGACAATTATCCAACATTTTTCAGAATTCCAAATTTTTTTTCTTTCCCTTTTTCAATACCCATTTGGTACAATCTGTTCCAGATTAGTAAGTAGCAAATATCCAACAATTATATATATAGATCCATGCTCAAGCATCCCCAATTACATTCCTACCTACATACTCAAGACTATAATTTTATTTATTCTTTGGATAAGTACTCAGACTATAATTTGAATGTTTGCCTCCCTACCTACTTAAACAATTGATCACGATCGGTCAATGGATGAGCTTAGAATGTCTTTCTTTACTACTTTATTTCATTGGTCAATCTTAATAGACTTAAATGGCATAAATATTCATGACTTCCTTCTGTCCCTACCCTAACAAGGATAAGTGTTGCTCTTGTATATGCCTTGTGCATCATCAACCAAGAGAAATCACAACTCTGTACTAATTATAAAGTTCTTTTAGGTTATCAAACCAAGCCAACACAATATAGAAAAGGTTTACCTATAAGCTACAGAAGAAAAGCTTAGAATATATTACTTTTGCATGGATAAGGACCAACGAAATCACATAATTTCAAATATAAGAAGTTAAATTGATGGGCAGAAAATAAAGATGAGAAAACCCATGGTTCAAAGCCAACCTTCCAGATGAAGAAGCCCTTAAAGCTCTAATGGGTGCGCGCTCTGGCTTTTGTAAAACCCGAAAAGTTTTATTCAGGCCACTTCTAATACAGGTAACAAGAAGCCTATTGATGTAGCCTCCGGATTTTTCATTCACCTGGATCAACAAAAGATAGTGTGCACATAAGCATAAAGTGTAGTAATGGACATGGAAACGTTTTAAGAAAATGCACAAATTTCATATAACTAGAGGACAGCAAGAAATCATCACCCTAGATGCCTGACAGAGAGAAAAGATGCAAATCCAGAAATTTTAATAATGTAAAACAAAATAAAGCGAAGCAAACGGAAACAGGAAAAAAAGTGGTAGGGTAAAGGGTGGGGGTGTGCTGAAACAAATGACATATAAATAGAACATATTTTTCTGTCAGTTTTTTAAACAAAAAAAATAATATCCTAATTGAAGAAAATCCACCTGACTGTAAGAAAATGAGACCAGTCTAGAATTTCCAAGCCACCGTAATCCTCTAACCATTCCATTATGAACAGAAAAACTTGCAGCAACAGCATTGGCAGAGACATCAACAATATCAATTGTCCCAATTTGAGTTCCCAAGGCAACCAGTGGAACAGCTACAGCAGGATAGTTTCCCCCACCTTTAATATGATTTACTAATCAGCATACAAAGCATTACCAGTTTTTCCTCAAAGCACGCCAAATTGTAGTGGATTCAATAAAATTATATGTAAGGATACTAACGGGCCAAAGTAGCTATCAAAGAAGGGGAAGGTATGGCCAGCATGGTCACAGTCGAAGAAAGAAGCTGAAGCTGTCCAACTAAGCTTATCTGCATCAGACATGAGTTGTAAGTATGGATGGAAAAATAAAAAAAATGCACAGACAAAAGAAAATAATAATATTCATCAGTGATACAAGGAGGCCCTCAATGGAAAGGGAAAAGAAAAAAAGAAGAAGGTGCCATGTCCACCCTAGGATGCAAAGGCAAATTACACCACAATAAAGTAACAAATGCACATGAACGCACCATCAAATAGTCAATCCAAAAGCTCCATGTTAATACTTTCAAATATTGGGCTAGAGATAAGAGATAACCAAGCCCAGTCAAATAACATTTATTAAATTTTAGTGTGGGACACAAGTTCTAGAATACTTCATTCCTGTACTGGTGGTCTTTGGCAATAAAGCATTTCAGCTCTTTGAATACTCTCTACCTGTGTGCATGTGTGTGAGAGAGAGAGAGGGAGAGAAAGAACTTATACTTAAGTTGTTTTTGGGTAGTGAGGTGATCTCATCTATTTTGTGAATAATAGTGAAAAAGTAACAAAAAAAAAGTAATGATAGAGTATTGAATAATAATAAATAGTAGTGAAAAATAATAATAAAATAATAAATAGCAGTGAAGTATTTGAGATATCCCCAGTACCCAAACTACCCTTTAATAATCGGGTTTTCCTGTTGTTCATGTCATGATGCTACTCCTTTTATCTAGCTTGTGACAGCATTGAGAGATGAAAATAAAAAGGACCATAGAGAAAATAATCATACAAACCTTAAATGACATATCTTCCAGGGTAGAATCTGATGCGCCGGTTCTGCTACCATCCAAACACTTCAGTTGCTTACCTGCTTGCATCGCAGGTCCACCAGTAGAAGAAACTACAGTGCTAGCATTGGTCTCTGGAACTGGTGCATCACTGACATCAGCAACCAAGCCCAAGTTTGTATTGTCCTTCTGCATGCTTTCATCCCCTTCAGCAGTCAAGAGCCAGTTCCAAATTTTTCCATCATCAGAAATGGAGATTAAATGTGTCTTAGAAACAAGAAGCGGTTCATCACAAAAATCAAAAGGTGTATCAAAATCCACATCTGGAGAAGAAGAATGAGGTACATCAGAATAGAGCTTGCCAACATTTTGGAAGGTAGAATCTGATTGGCAGAGGATTACAGCAAGAATTGAAGGAGAAGGGACAGATGTGCCTATCGAGGGAATCAACTCTTCCATGGAGCACATTATGTGTATCTGCTCTCGTCTGTGACAATATTCAAGTAAGTATATTCCCTTGGACCAGAAAACATTTGCCATCTAATCAGTTTGATGATTATCTCAGAGAAAACAGAAATTAAGTTCAAAAATAAATCGATACAAAGTATTTTTCTAGTAATAAAGGATTCTATTGAATTGACACGAAGTACTAAGACTTCTAATATAGCATTCAGAAGCTTTTAGTTGTAGAGATAAACATACACCCATTAACATAACGATAATGCAGTGCAGATTTTTTTCGGATAAGTAAACTGCAGTGTGAAGTATTTCCAGCAGTGGCAGTATCTTTACTCAGTATTATCGAGTCTCTGGATATGTTCAGAACTCTGGTAGCCTAAATGATAAGACCCCACCCAAAGCATCCAAGATGCCCTTGACAAACTTAAATCAGAATAAAGTTTAGCAAAGAAATCTGCAGCTTCAAGCACTTCCCAATCCTGCAACTCTATTAAATTCAACATTCCAGTGCAGCAGTTTATTAGAAAACAGGTAAGAATCAGCCACTGCAACCCTTTGTTTCTTGCAATCCTAAAGAGATTAGGATATAAAGACTTGAGAGCTAAATCTCCACACCATACATCATTCCAGAAAAAAAATATCAGACCCTTTGCCCACTTTGAAGGAAATGTTTTTGGCAAAGTCCCCCCCATCCCAATCTAATGGATTTCCACAAGCCCACTCCAAACACTCCTTTCACTTCATTTGTGCACCAATTCCCCCACGTTCTCCCATATTTAGCATCCACAATCTGTCTCCATAGTGCATGACATTCTATGTTATATCTCCACAACCACTTCCCAAGAAGGGCCTTATTGAAAAGCTTGAGTTTACGAATGCCCAATCTACCATGAGATACCGGGATACAAACTTAGTTCCAAGTAACCAAGTAAAATTTTACCTCATCCCCATTGCCATCCAAGAAGAAATTCCTGAAAATTTTCTCAATCTTTATTGCTACTCCTATAGGTAAAGGAAAAATGGATAGAAAATAAGTAGGGAGATTAGACAAAGAGCTTTTAATCAATGTCACTCTGCTACCTTTTGAAAAATAAATCATTTTCCAGCCAGCTAGTCTTTTCTTAATCTTCTCAGTCACCCCATCCCAAATGGACATGGATTTGTGAAAGGCCCCCAAAGGTAACCCGAGATATTTCGTAGGAATATTAGAAACCTTACAACCGAAAATGTTGGCTAAATCAAGAGAATTATTGACTATACCAACAGGTTCAATTTCAGACTTGGCTAAGTTAATTAGAAGGCTGGAGACCGTTTCAAAGCACAACAACAAAGTTCTTAAGCTCTGAGATGATTTTGATTGGGATCACTGAAAATTAAAGTATCATCTGCAAAGAGTAGGTGGGAAACAGGGATTTTGCCCCGAGAGCCATCACCCACCATAAAACCCGACACAAAGCCACCATCCACAACCTCATTAATCCTGCGACTCAATGCGCCATAACAATAACAAAAAGGAGATGAGAAAAAGAGTCTCATTGTCTTAGACCACGAGAGCTATTGAAAAAACCAACTGGAGATCCATTCTCCAATATAGAAAATCTAGCCGTCGATATGCAATGTCTAATCTACAAGCATCACTTCTCTCGAAAACCAAATCTACCGAGTAGAGAAGGAAATCTCAATTGACATGATCAAAAGTCTCTCCCATGTGATTAAAATTCCAGATCACCCCATCTTTTTTCTACTTTCCAAACATTCATGAGCCTTTAAAATTGAGTCAAGAATTTGTCTACCCCTCACAAAGGTATTTTGAGACTTCAAAATAATCTTATCCATAACCGCACTTAGATGATTAGCTAACATCTTGGAGATAATCTTATACACCCCATTTACCAAGCTAATAAGGTGATAATCTCTCATTTCTATAGTGCCCACCTTTTTAGGAAGAAGAGCAATGAACATAGTGTTGAAGATCTTCTCAAATTTCAATTTCAGGAAGGAGTGGAATTGTTCAAAAACTTTCATAATATTATCCTTCAAAACATCCCAACAAGCTTGAAAAAACGCCATGGAAAAACCATTCGGGCCTAGCGCCTTATCTTTGGGCATGCCCCTTACCACATTGAGAACTTCATCTTCCTCAAAAGGTCTCTCTAACCAAGCAGCAGAAAAAATGGTCATTGGTGTCAAAAAACAAACCATCCAACTTAGGTCTCCAAGAGAATTCTTCACGAAAGAGCTTCTCACATAATTCCACAATACTAACTTCAATCTCCTCCTTGTCACAAATCACATTATCTCCTACTTGAATGAGTTTCCTGGTCAATGAGTTTCCCTCAAGTGCACCTCCGAAAATTTAACGGGAAATTCTCTCAATCCGATGGTCCTTAAAAATTGTTTGCAACCAATGGTTCAAACCTTAAACTTGAAGGAAGCATGCCACCAAGACCAAGGCTCCACTCTCAAAACTGGTTATTCCGTCATGGGTAGCACAACTAAGGTCCTACACTTATGGTTGCGCTTGGATCATTTGTAACGACTCGAGAAAGGCTTAAACCACATCTAGACCCATGCTTCAAATGAACTAGTCAATGGTGCAATTAGAACCTTATATATTATTATAAATAGCAAGAACTTCTCCTCTCAAGTAATACGTAATCTTATTCACCACGTTCTTATATTCAATATGGGATAAGGTTGTGCAGGAACCGACAAGACCATTGTCGCCAATGGGGACCGGCCGCTGAAGTTCGAAACCAGCCAGAGCTGGTGGAGAATCAGTCGGCCGACAATAGGAAATATAAGAAACCGATGTCAATCGGTTTGGTCCCGATCTGAACCAGGTTCAAACTGCCAAACCAGCCGATATAATATATATTTATATATATTAGATCAAACGATGTCATTTCAATAAAGTGATTTAAACGGTGTCGTTTTATACCACATTTTTGAAAAAACAAAACAAAACAAAATAAAATTTGAAACGACATCATTTGGTTTAATACACCAAATAGTACCGCCTGAGCCCCCTTCCCCTTTGTGCGCCATTCTCTCTCTCTCTCTCTCTCTCTCTCTCTCTCTCTCTCCCCCCCTTCCCCAATACCTTCATTTAAGATTTGTTGATGGGGTGCTTGTTCCATTGTCGTCCCTCTCTCCCTCCATCCATTTGCATTGTTTCAAACTTTCAGGGTTTCGACTCACTCTCTCAGATTCTCTGATCTCTTAATCATTTGAGGTTTGTTGATGGCGTCCTTTGAATGATTTGCTGTAATGACTTTGTTGTGAGATTTGTTGATGGAGTTCTTTTAATTTTTCTAGTTTTTGTAATGATTTTGTTGTGAAATTTTTTTATGGGTGTTCTAAAGTGTAAACCGCATGGGAACAGAAAAACCAACAGACCACGAACACTGTCATCTATGGAAATAGCCCCACTTGTCTCATCCCCTTGAATCCGATTTATGTCGGTATTACCCCCTGAAAAACATGTCAATGGGGTTTCAGTTTTGGACCAAAATGCACCAATAGAGTCTGTTTTCACCCCTAATATGGGGTATTAAAGTCACTAATAGCAAAATATCATATAGTCAACCTATTTCCCCGAGTTGCTAGCTAAATGGCCCCTAAATCCTATATACAGACCATGCCAAACCCTGAACAAGACTAGGGATCGCAGTGGCCAGGTGAATTACAAAAATAAAGCGATGTGACATGTGTTTTTATATTGGGTCATAGTATAACCTCGTTCCAAGCATTGCTGCTAAAGCTCACTTAGTAGTAAGCATTCTGGTCATAAGGTAGCGACTAAAACGGAGCCACCTATCTAGTGTTTGTCCTAATTAATGATTCTTAGATCGATGAATATTATTTCTACTACTCTTCCGTGGGAAACTCACGAGTTGTTCATGTAGAGCTAAATCCCTTTGATCTTTCAACATCGTATAGTGGCAGAACTTGGTATCATAAATTTTGAAACATGGTAGATAAGATGACTGAAGCCTACTATAGGATATAACCATATTTTCAAAGAAAAAGGTCAAAAATAATGCTTACTCTTTGCGGCGCCAAGTACTGAGCTTCCCATCAAGATGAGCACAATAGAGCAGGTCCTTATTCGGATCGGGCAAGACGTCAAGAAACTTGCCGCAGCCACGAGGCAGCGCAGTGGTGAAGAGTGTGGTCTCGTACTTCATGTCAAACACCACCAATTCCCTCGGGAATGACACGAAAACAATGTGCCTCCACTGCGGCGAGAACGCAAACCTGACCATGTAAAGCGGAAACACCGCCGAAGCCGGCGACGAGGAATTGGAACCGTTAGTGGAGGCGGCGGCATCTCTCTCCAATTTCTGCAATTCAGCGCAATCGGTGGGGATCTGAAGCTCTCTGAGAATTATATCATCCTCGGTCTCGCCGAGGACTTTGACGGATAAGAGGAAGCCCCTGAGGCCGAGTACGCAGAAGTGGCGGGAATCAAAAGGATCACGGCGGAGACAGGAGAGGAACTCGGTCGCGGCTTCATACTGGAAGACGCAGCGGCCGGAGGAGGTGTTGTAGAGGGAGAGAGTGGAGGGACCGTTGATGGCTGCGAGGAGGCAGGAATCAGATCGGGCCTGGACCCAACAGAGATCCTGGACGCCGGATTTGGAAGCGGGATCAGTTTCGAACCAGAGGACCGGAGATCTGGAGCGGAAATCGAGAAGACATATGCGACCTTGACGGTCTGCGGCAGCGAGGAGGAGATGGGAGGAGGAAGGTTCAGTGGAGAGGAGGTCGCGGCGCAGGGGGAGAGGTGTCCAGCGGACGGAGGTAACGAATGGGGAGAGAGAATTGGAAGAAGTGGAAGGGGGAACAGGGAGGGGGATAGTAGAAACAAGCTGGAGTGAGCGAGAGTCGAGGACAGAAATGGAGCTGCCGGAGGGGAAGGCGAGGAGGCCGGAGGGGCTGAGGTCAGAGGATCCGAAGTTATTGCGGCTCGGAGGGCCCGGAAGCATGGAGTCCCAAGAGTCTAGGGGTGAATGTAACACTGGTGGAGCTGGTCTAGGGCTCGACATTGCCGAGTATGACTGATCGTTGCGAACCCGAGTACAAAGAGAAGCGAGAAAGATCCTCGGGTGTGATCCGTCCGACGGGGTTGCGTAAGGGGAGGAGGTCTTAAAACGGTTGGTTTCTTGGGTAAGCACTAAGCAGTAAGCGAAGTGACACCGTCTCTCTCAGAATCTCGGGCAAAAAAATAAAATTTATTTATTTTAAATGATATTCTCATTTTGACGTTTCAATTCTTTTGAAAGTAATTATTAAATTTTGATTTGTTTTAAAAGATGAGTTGGGATAAAAAATTTTAAAAGAAAATTTATTATAAAATATTTTTTAATATTAAATTTATTTTAAAAAATTATTTTAAAATTTTTAAAAAATTGAATTACTTATTATATTTTATATAAAATTTTAAAAAAATATAATGATAAATTTAAGATAAGATGAAATAAGATAATTTTAAATAATAAACAAAATTTAAGTCTGATTTATTTTTAGAGATGTGATATATTTATTATTATTAAATAATTATTTATTACATATTTTTTTATTATTTAATTATTTAATATGTAATAATATGTAAAAAATAATTATTTAATAATAATAAATATATCACATTAAATTACTCACACAAATTTATTTTTTTAATTTTAAAATTATAATAATATTTTTTTCAAAATTATAATTTTTCTTTTTATATTTTCATGAATTAATAGATTTGCATACGCATTTGAGAATGTAAATAGGTTTTTCATATTTAAATAAGTTTAAAAAATCTTTTGAAAAAATTAAAATGCATTAGGGCACGTACCGCTGGACAACACCTAAATTATCTTTTTTCTAACACACTACTAATATGAAAGTTTTTCAAATTATCTAATATTTATACTAAATTTTTGTATTTTAATTTCAAAATAAAATTTACCATAAATAATGTGTTACACCAACTTATATAAAATATAAAAAAATAATTAGTATAAGTCTCAAATAGATAAATTTCATATAAATCTTTATACAAAATAGACTTCATCTAAATAAGTATAAAAAAAAAAATATATTCATTTTTAATAAAGTTTATTTATTTATTACTAAATATTAATATTAAACTTATTTATTTTCGATTTATACCCGTGATTACTCTAATAAAAATTAGACAAAAATACAAATTGCTTGCCATACGAATTCTACGCTGACTTCCATATCCTCAGTCCTTAATCTTTCTTTTTGCATCACAAAGGTCATTCGCATTGAATTTTATAAAAATCAAATTTATAAATTAATGCAACTTAACCTATTTTATTTTTACTTATCTAATCGTTACGTCGATTTAAAAAATCTATAAATCTAGAATTTTTCTTTTTCTTTTATCAAGTTTCTAAAATCTAATGAATAATCTTATGTATTTATAATCTCTACTTTTGAATTTAATTTTCCTCTCTAACGCAAAAAAGATTGGTATAATTTCTCACATGTTTTGGCATGATTTCGTTTTTCGCATGCCTTGGAGCGATGATGGTTAGACATGATAGTGCAGTATATAGCGTGGCATCGGCACTTATAAATAGGAAAATGCGAGTGTTTTCTCGCTAAGAAAACCAATGATCAAATTTCCCTTCTCCCATGTATAAAATAATAATAATAGTAATAATAATAGTAATAATAATAATGCTGCAAGTGTTTTAGCATTAGCTCAGTAGCTCTTAATAATACGACTGAATTGATTATTGCATTCTACCTCCTTACACCTCTCTGGCCAAATTTCCTGCTCTCTATTCTCTTTGTGGATCGTGGCAATTGTATTGAATGGTTGAGAGTATTGGCAATGGTCTAGGGTTGTCAAGTTTAAATTGGAGTTAGAATCTTACTTTTTTGGCTAATCAACTTTTAATTAGATAGTTCATATTAAACTAGTTATCTTAAAGACTAAATAATAATAAAATATTTTATATTTTAATAATATTTAATAATATTTTTAATATTTTGCAAATATATTTCATGTATTAATTAATAATTTTAGTAAATACTAAAATTAATATTTTTTAACTCTTAATTAATAATTTCAAGTTCTATGTAATGCTTTTAAATGCATTGAACTAGTGTTATCCCTCTATTTGGTTATTGAAAAAATGTTAAAAACAAAAACGAAGGAAGTAGATTTACTAATCATCCTTGTTTGTTTTGGGAGATAAGACCAAAAACTTAAAATATATCTCAAATTCATCATTATATATTTTCAAGTTTTCATACAAAACATAATAAAAAATTCAACTTTTTTAAATTCTCATACTACTTTTTCAAATTCCTATACAAAACTAATATTAAAAAAATATCTTACAATAATATTTTATTCTTTTTTTTCATTTTTATCTCACCTCATCTCATTTCTAAAAAACAAACAGGGTCATTCGTCAATAGTCCTCAACTATGCCAAACACATCTGTTTAATAGGATTAAGGAAGGTTTTTCAAGCGGAACTCATCATAAAACTAGAAAAATAGATCTGTCACTTTTGTTTCCTTTACTATTATTTCTTGGCAACCAAATAAAGTAGAAGCGTCAAATAGATATAGAAAATAGAAATTGAAAGGAAAGAAAAAAATGTACTTTTCGCGAAAGTAATGGGTAGAAACATACCGTTTGGTGATCACACCTCATGAAATAACATTTTCCACTTGATCACACAAAACGGTAATGATCTAGTTAAGTATTTACCTTGTTATCAATATGAGCTATCTACTACTCAACTCTCATCTACATACCTCTGCAAATCTGCATCAGAACATGACAAGCCTCTACGTGCTCTCGTTTTTGTCATTACCTTATCTAACCGCACTCTGCATCACATGTGCTCTCATTGACCACATATAAATGGTGACTTCATTTATTTACTAAATGGTATCAATTCTTCGTGACTTAATCAATATCCCTATCATAATTAACTACTTCAGCCAAATACATAACATATGTATTAACCTGCACTGAATTTTTATTAAGTACTTCCTCTGGAGGCATTCCTAAGACTTTTCCTAATCACCTTATTAGCAATTTTACACATAATTAACTAAATAATTAGTTAACTAAACTGCACTGAAATTTTATTAAGTACTTACCCTGAGGCCATTCCTAAGTTTTTCCTTAATTATCTTATCTGTGACTTATACATGACCAAATTTTATTTAGGTATTATTATCACCATAACTCCAATTCTATAAGTGTCCTCAGAATTTATTGGGTTATTCGTGTCAATCATAATATTTTCTAAATTTCTCTTAACTTCGTTCTAGTCACATGTTTTCTGAATTTTTCTAAAGACAATTATTTGGTCATCGAATCTGCTACCATCTCGATTGAGGAAACAAAACTAACTTTGATCTCTCATCTTTCCACTATATCTAAAATACAGTGATAATGCACATCAATGTTTTTTTTCTTGAAATTTTGTGTTCCACTTTTTATCAACGAGATAACAGATTGATTATCACAAAATATATTGATTGATTCTATAGATATATCCAAATTTAAGCTTTCTACAAAGTGTTTTATCTATACCGCATTACTCATTGCAGTACTACAAATAATATTTTTTGCTTCCATAGTAGACTTAGCAACACAGCCTTGTTTCTTACTTAATTAAGAAACTGTTGTTCCACCAAATAAAAATATATATCCCAATTGTAGTTTTTCTATCATCTATATCACTTTTAAAACCAGCACCACTATAGTCGATTAACTCTAGATCATTATTTTTAAAACACAATTTCAAATTTTTGGTACCTTATAAATATCTTAAAATACGCTTTATTACTTGTCAATGATCATTTCCTAAATTGTGTTGATATCTATTTATCAATCATACTCCATAACAAATATCTGGTCTAGTATTTAAGATGATTCACGTTCTAACCTTTTTTTATATAAAACTTGGCTTATTAAAAAGTTGTCCCCTTGGAAAATAATCCGCTCTTATGGATCTTCTCATTTCTCTCCTCTTTTTTTTTTTTTTTACTTTTTTAATTTATAATAAGAGTAATGCTAAATACAAATTTAGAATTTGTAAATTTCCCACATTTGCTTAAAAAAAATGAAATTTATCATTAAAAAAAGAATTATTCTTGTCATGAGTCATTATTCCCTTCCTAAATCCAACAATGTGGACTTTTTTTTTTTGTCTCTTATTCTTATTAACAAAATTGAGAGAAATTCTGAAAAAAAAAATGAGAGAAAGAAGGGTTGATGAGATGAAAGTGAATTTTAGGAGTGAGAAAGATAGTTTGATGAGAGAGATATGGATGATCTGATGAGAAGAAAAGAAAAAAATTGAAGAAAGAGTGTGGGTCTGATAAGATGAAAGAGAGTTTAAAAAGAGAGAGAGCTTGACGAGAAAGAAGGTCCAATAAGATTGAGGAAAGTTGATGAAAGAGAGATAACTGATGAGTTGTTTTGTTAGAGGCGTGGGCTGTAGGGTTTCTATAAAAACTTATCATTATAATTACTCTTACAAAATTATTTTTATGTACCATCAAATTTATCCACTTTTTCTAAAATAATGAGTGGGATTTACAAATTTTAAAACTGTAAATATCATTTATCTTTAATCTATTGTTCTATTACTTGAGCTTTTCAATGGTTAGATATGTGACTTTTAAACTATATCCTATTAGAGAAATGATACTTGCAGTCGTTAGTGGGTAAATATCGCGCAATCATTTAAGAAATAAATAAATACGAGACTCAAATGAAAAAAAAAATTAATAATAGACTCATTTTTTTTTAAGTAATTGCATAGCACTTATGCACCTCACACCTATATGTAGCATACTCATTCAATTATATTTGTTCATCCATTCTCTTTTTTGCTATGAGAAATGTTTTATGTACTAAATATGTATACTGAATTCGTGTACTGAATTCAATTTTCTTTAATTTTTTTTTACTTAATGATTAAATATATATTTTTTAATAATAATGTGAATATTTTAAAAGTCTACAAGGGTTCCTGATACCCACAATGTTGCCTTTGCTAGGTTATGCGCGACGATGTTTTCCTCTCAAGGTATGTATCATATTCTTGATTCATTGTGATTTGCCATGGATTGCTTATTTTTGAGATGATCATGCCCAGATAACTTGCATTTTGTGTTGATTGTGTCGTTTCCTTTACCATTGATTGCAAATCGCATTCTAAAATCACTTTATTCATTCCAAGGTCCAACTTAAAAATTGTAGCCCTAAGCGTTGCTAGGGCTTCCGCTAAGAGTGGATTAGGAATTAGGTCTAGGTTTTCCTTCATAGTAGCCAAAAAATCACAATTTTCATCTCTAATCGAGACTCTTATTCCTACTTTATAGCAATTCTTATCAATTGTCGGATCCCAGTTGATTTTGCAAAAACCTTGAAGGGGATTTTCCCATCTAGAAGTAGCAATTACTTGAGACGAGTTGTGCCTTTTATCTCTTGAGATTGTTTAATGGATGCTTTCTTGCAACAACTTAACTTTTTGAGTCACTGATTTGGGGTTGATGAGAACATTTCTAAAGACAAACTGATTTCTTCTCTCCACCACAGTGACCAAAAAGTTAGAGCTAGTTCTTGCATTTTGTTGTTGTTTAGCTTTGTGAACATGTTTTAAAATAGCTTCTTAAAATTATTGTAAGAGATCTGGCTTTTTTGTATTTTCCTGGAGCATTGATTTAAGACATCATTTGCAGAGGGGTAATCCTATAACATATGTTTAATGCTTTTGGTTGCTTCAAGCAAATGGCGCAGTTAGGGTCATCTAGAATCTTTATTTTTTCAAAGGTTTAGTTTAGTAGGAAGAATATTTCTACATGTCCTCCATAAAATGTTCTTTGATGCAGGTTGTATTTCTAACTTCCGAAGATGATTTCAAACCACATTAGTGCTCTGCTGTAGTGACTGTTGACCTTGGAGTCTAGCTTGTAGTTCACATTGTAAATGATAGGCACTTCTAACTATAAAATCTCCATGTGGATTACACCTCCACGCTAGTATGTCATTTTGATTGTATTGAGACACAATAATTTTCTTGATCATATTAGCTTTTATTTTATCAAAAACCTATTGAATAGGCCAATATTCCAAGCTTTTAAATTTGCTTGAATCAACATCTCTACCTTTGCATTATCTCCCAAAGTTTTATTTCCACTTTGAGACTTATAGTAAGTAGGTTTGGGTAACCATGGATCTTTCCAGATCTGACATTTCTTATTGTCCATATGAGCCATTCTAGAAGTAGTGATCTTGCAAAGAGAATGTTTTTCCAGATGAAGAATGCTTCTCTATCTTTGCTAGAAGAAGTCTGTTTTGAAAAAATATTTGCCTTTTAGGATTCTTGAGACTAGAGAATCTGAATTTGTAATGATATTCCAACCTTATTTAGCAAGCATATCAAGATTGAATTTTTCAAATTCTCTAAAACCAAGACCTCCTAAATTTTTTGATTGCCCAAATCTGACCAGTTTAGCCAATTGACCTTTTTTTCCTGATTTGTCTAACCCCACCAATATTCTCATTAGTTGAGTTGCTTGAGCAAATTTGTAGGCAGCTTGAAAACTCTTATAAATAAGTTAGGACTGCCTGTATAACTATTTTAAGCATGATTTCTCTGCTAGCTTGTGATAAAAACTTGAACTTTCAGTTATTTATTTTGATGTTGACCTAGTCAATGATGTATTTAAACTCTTTGTTTTTTGCTCTATCTATAACAAAAGGGCTACTCGAATATTTTTCAAAAGAGTTTGTGATCTTTATATCTATATTCTTTGTGATGCTGTCTTTTGCTGGTTGATGGGTGTTTTTGCTAAAAAGTAACCTAGATTTCTCTGTGTTTATTCTTTGCCCTGATGCAACTTCATAATTGTTGATGATGTGCCTCATTTGGTTCCATTCAACTTTTGTTGCTTTGCAAAACAACAAGCAGTAATTTGCAAAAAACAGGTGGCTAATCTGAATTTTTCCTCTAGCCATAGGAAGATCAGAAATCTTTTTTTCCTTTTCAGCTTTAAGCAGCATTTAACTTAAGGCTTTTGAGCAAATGATAAATAGATAGGGTGATAGTGGGTCACCCTGTCTAATGCCTCTATAAGGAATGAAATTTGGTTGAGGAGTGCCATTGATGAAAAGAGAATTTGAGACTGTTTTTACACAATAAGGATAGTGTCAATCCATTTTCTGTTAAGTCCCATGTTTTCCAAAATCAACTCTAAGAAACTTTATTCTAATCTGTAACATGCCTTGCTCATATCCATCTTAAGGAACATGTAACTTTTTTTGCTTTTCGTCTTTGTTTACATTGAATGTAAGGCTTCAAAAGCTAGAATCACAATATATGTTATGTGTCTTCCTTGAACATCAGCACTTTGGTTTGCTGAGATAATGTTAGGCAGAATATATTTAAAATTGTTTGTAGGATATTGGCCATTATCTTGTAAAACACATTACACAAATTTATTGGTCTGAAAGCTGTAACAGATGTAGGATTTTTTTGTTTTGGAATTAAGACTATGAGAGTTTTATTAATAGTTTTATCCCAATCATTTGTGGTGAGTGCTTTAATCACTGCCTCAATAAGGTCCTTACTAACTATGTTCTAATTTTGTTGAAAAAAACTAGATGTAAAACCATCTGGGTCAGAGGAGCTCATAGGATTCATGCTAAATACTACATTATGCACCTCTGCATAGCTGAACTCTTTGAGGATATTGCTGTTCATTTCATCAGTGATGAGTGTAGGGATGTGTTGAATGCATTGATCTTGATTTCCTAGATTAGAAGTGGTAAAAAGAGAATTGTAATACTTTTGAAAAGTGGAGTTTACTTCTAGGAGATTTGAGAACCTGTGATCCTCTTCATCAGTGATACTACTGATGTAGTTATTTTTCCTTCTCTGAGTTGCACAATAATGGAAAAATTTGGTGTTTTGTCCATTTCTTTGAGCCACTTTTGTTTTGATCTTTGTTTTTACTTCATTTCTTCTTGATCTAACTTGATGCACAACTAGTTTTGAATGTCTCTAATCGCCTGTTGGTTTGAACCTGTGTTACTTTGTTGAAGAGTTTGTAAATTTTGGAGCTAAGTTTCCAGGTCTTCTTTTGATATTCTTTTCTATTCTGAGTTCCATCTGAGTAACTGATTTTTGCATCTGTTAAGATTGACTGAGATTGAGTTGCTTGAATTTCCTCCTCTATTTCTATCATTCCAAGCCTCATTAATTACAGCTTTATTGTCATTATTTAAACCCCAACGGTGTTCATATCTGAATAACCTTTGTCTTCTTTTTTGTATGTTGAACTGAAAGGTGAGGGTAATGAATAATGGACAGTGATATGAAGCACATGCTAGTAAGATCGACACTGAAATGTCTGGATACATTTTTATGCATTCTAAGTTTGCTAGCACTCTATCCAGCCTTTCTTTAATGAAGGCTGACCCTTCTTTGTTGTTTGACCACGTGTATTTAGGGCCTATGAAACCCATGTCAGTTAGATCACTATCTATAATGACTTGTCTAAAACTGTTCATTTGAGAAAAGGTTCTGTTAAATCCTCCAAATTTCTCAGGGTTGTATAATATTTTATTAAAATCTCTCATACATAGTCATGATTTATCATTATTAGGTTGATCCTTAAAAGCTGCCAACTACCTTCCATTTTTTATGTTTTTGGGTTACCATAGAATCTAGTTACCAACCATTGCTTTCTAGCAGTAGGATTAATTACTCTGACAGAAATATGAGTGTTGGTATAGGACTCAACTTCAATATCATGTTCTGATTTCCACACCATTGCTAGGCCTCCACTATTTTCCCTTTTGTTAACAATAAAGCTTTTGTCAAAACCCAACTTGTTTCTTATTTTCTCTATTCTCTCCTTCATACATATGGTTTCCATGAGGAAGAAAAAATTGGGACACTTTTGCCTCACTAAAGAGTGAAGCACATGAACTGTTCGAGGGTTTTCAAACTCTCGATAGTTCCATGACATGCATTTCATTGTTGTTGATGGGGCTGCATAGGAGTTTCCACCTTTTGTTCCTAAGTTTTGCTCTTGTCAGGAATGGGCTTTTCCTTTTGTTTCTTGATTTGATGTGATCTTGTGTCATCATTGTCATTGGTTCTTTTCTTTCTGCTGGAATCTTCTAGATTTTGCATTACACTGTCCAGCTTAATTACTTTTGGATTGTTTACAACTTTTGTTCTTCTTTTCCAACCCATTGTTTTTGTATTTAGGTCAACAGAGTAAGCTAAGTTAGTCATGGGAAGTTGAGAGCTGGTATTTGTAGGATTTGTGGACTTCTAGTTGACTGTTTGATTACTTGAAACACTTCTGATATTGTTGAGCCCTTGATCCTAAAAACTGATAGCTTGGTCTTCCACTTTTAAAGACTTTTCATGTTGCTTATCAAAATTGTCAACCTTGTTTTTGTTTTCCTTTATTCGTTGGATCTATTTCAACACTGTAGCTAGTTTCTTTTTGCTCTTTGATGGGGTGGTGAGGCTAATTTTGCTGTGGTAAAAGCTGCAAAGCAGATTGTAGAGGCACTCCTCTACTACTACTTTGTCTAGGTATATTCTGAAAGGGGGTAATTGAACCTTTTGTTTGTTGGTGCCTTCTCTTTTATAACCATTGAATAAAGAGTTTTGTGTAGATGTTCTTAACCATTTTTTATATTAAGAACATTCTGTTTCAATGGATTTCAATCTTGTTTTATCTTGCGTGCAGACTTGACCTATGTGTTGAATTGCTCCACAGCTAAAGCAAAAAAGAGGTAGCCTTTCATATTTGAAATCTATCCACCTTTGAAGACCTTTTACTCTTATGAGTTTACCTCTTGGCAATGGTTTAGTGGTATCCATCATAACTCAAATTCAAAGGTATTTTCCCCAAGCTAAATCATGTTCATCTACTTCAGCCTTTAGGTCTTCCCCAATAGAAGATCCAATTCTTTCTCCTTTTTCAACTGACATGATTGCTAGAAGAAGACCATGCAATTGGATTAAAAAAGGTTAAGATAGAATTCAATTTCATTCGATAGAGTAATGCTTTCAAAGGTGTGGATACAGATTATGAATTTATCAAAAGACCATGGTCGGCCTTTTAACACTTTTTGTAAATCTGTAACATTTTGGAATTCAATGATGAACTTCTTGTGTCCCACTTCATTAAAGCATATAAATCCTTTAGGATTCCATGTTTTGGTTATGGTTGTCTTAAAGGCCTCTCTATTAAGAATTTCTTATGCGAGAATGTGAAGAAGCAAGCACTTAGAAGTCGTTGCATAAACTTGACTTGTTTCTTCTTCAATGAAGTTCAACTCTTCTTTCTTTCTCAACCTCAGTCAGTTCGAAGCCTTCCCATAACTTAGTTAACTCGTCTGCCATGATTCTAATTAACTGTATACGTAAATTCAATCTAAAAGATGAAGCGATATGCTCCACCGCCTAACCTTTCAAAGAATTATATTCCACCGAGTTGATTACACAATATTTTACACGTAATAAATATTTTAAGGCAGGTGGGGGTACTCTTAGACTTTCACCACCTATTTTTCTTTTACCTGTTTTCTTTACACATTAGTTTGAATTTTACTATCGAATTGATTACACAATATTTTATACGTAATAAATATTTGCTTCTCACGTGGGCTTTAACCAAGAGGCCCACTTCACATTTCGTTAGAGTAAGTGACATAGGCCCAAAAGTTCGCCAGGAGGACTGTGACTAAAGTAAAAGTCTCGACCTAGGAAGGAAGTGCCAACCCATATTGGGCTTGGTTTGACATCTTTAAAATGAAATGACAGGATTGGAAAAAACTCGGTCCAATCAATAGTCTTACACGTATGATGTCATAAATTATAAAATTATATTTAGCCCTAATTTGAATTTGAAATAGCTCAACTCATTTTAATTTAATTATTATAATTTTTTTAAATTTATATGCATAAAATATAATAAATAATTTAATTTTTTAAATTTTTTAAATAATAATAATAATATTAAAAAAATAATATTTTATTTAACTTTTAAAAGTTAAATAAAATATTATTTTAACTCATCTTCAAATATAAATGAAACCTTAATATCATAGGATGGTGGCATGTTTGTAGTTAATGGGGTTCTGATTACTGGCATGGGTTAAATTCGGACCAAAACTCGCATTTGAAAATTTGGACCTACCTGATCCGGGCCGGCCAGTCTCCAGATATAAAATTTGCATTCCGAGTTTAGATATAAAAAATTCAAATTTAAGTAAATAAATAAACAGATTGAATTCTTTTTAGATGCAGTTAGTTAAAAATGTAATAAATTGTTTCTAACTTTTATTTATATTTGACATAAAATTTCAGTTTTCTATTTTAATATAGAATCAGTTTGCGAAGTTGTTGCACTATATATTTTTATTATTATAGACATTGTTCAATGCATTAATATTATAATTTCAACATGACTTCTTGAAATTTTTTAATAAAATATAGACTTTTATATATTAAAAAATTATGCTTTCCAACAATATTAAAAAAATACATAATAAAAATTAGGCCTTTAGATTAAAAAATTATGCTTTTCAACATCAAAAAAATAATAACATCTAGGGTTTGTAAAAAAATAAAAAAAATCTAGTTTAGCCCAGAATTCAGATTTTCTCATTTCAAAAACCAAATTTTATCTGAGCTCCTTCTTGGATTTGAGACCCACGTTCTGGGCCGAGTATACCCAAATGCCTGGGTCATAATCCAGTGAACAATCAATCCTACATCCATGTCTAACCCATTTGAATATTTGATAGAAGTCACTTCTCTTACTCTAAAAGAGAGTAAGGTTATTTCAAGCTTTTATATTTAAAGTAAGGAAAATGATACTCTCATCACTCGTTATCATTCGATGCTATTGTTGAGATATTTTTATTTTTTATTTTTATTTTTTTACTTAATAATTAAACAAGTATTTCTTTAATAATATTATGAATTTTTAATTTTTTTTAAAATATTTAAAAGTACTAAAAAATACATATAAGAAAAAAACAACAAAAAATAAAAGACTAATTATGCCAAACAATGGCTCCTAGTGAAAGCTGGGACTGGTGGACATAGCACCGTCTTTAAATTAATTTGGATAGATATATAAAATAGGTTTTATGGTGTTTATTATTCATCTAATACTGTTCACAATATTTAAAGTAACCGACGTTATTTAAAAATATATTATATCAGTACATTTGATTAATTTAAGGATGATCACAATAATATTTAAAATGAAGAATAATTTTACTTTTTAATGTATGCACCTATATATTTTTAATTTTAGCTATAAGAAATATATACTTTGTCTCATATATATATATATATATATAATGACATAACTTGATTTGGAATATAATTTTAAATTTTGAATCTTACAAATCAAATTATATCATGTGGATGGTGTTTGGTGTAAAGGCTTTCAAATTGCACTTCTCATAGAAAAAAATTATATAGTCTTATTAGTTTGTGAATTTATTGTTATGAGATTTTTTTGGTTAAAGTATTTATTAATATATATATATATATATATAAATGTGACAACTTTATGACTATATAATATATGTGTTTCGCTGTTTGTATCAGTGACAACTACAAGCACCTAATTAGGAGATCAGACATCAACTGTACTGCATACAGCAAGAATAATTCTAGCGTTAATAATGTTTCCTTTTATTTGTTGGTTTGCTAATTTTCACAGCGACCCGCTACCACTGCTGTCATTAATTTTCTCGCCTCTAAGAAATATCAGATAATTAATATTAAAAAGCACAATCTATATTAATGTCAAAAATTAAAAAAGGGGATAGAATTTAATATCATATATAGTCTCTCAAAAATCACAAGTTCTCAAATCTTTTTCGAGGGGGTGTATGCAGCCTTTTCTCGTCTAGGGATGTTGAATATTAAGTCACTATAAAAAAAAATGAGCTGCTATAGTCAATTATTTGCGATAAAAAATTATCTACAAATAGATAATTTTCTTACGATAATTTGAATTGATGAGATGAAGATTGTAATTATTAGATGACATGAATTGAGTTGAGATCAATTCCAAATCTGAACAACCCATAATTTTCAGTTTCCAACGAATAGAATGCTACGTACTATGATCACATACAAATATAAAAACTATCTTCGATTATCATGATCTTCTACTCATTTTTATTTAGGAAGAAAAAGAGTTCGCTTGACCACATTATAGAGAATGAAGTTAATTGAGTAGGAGATTCAAATTGGACGTTCAAATGATGGGATTAATGAATATATAAACAATAAAAAATTATATTTGTAATTGTAAAGTGTGCAAACGAGATGCAAACGTTTTGACAAAAAAGTGAATAAGTATGAGATCTACATAAAAAGAATTTATTTTTTAATAGTAGGCCCCACTTTTTTTCTAAGCATTTGTCACTATAAGAAAAACGAATCTTCCTGACAGATTATTTATAATGAAGATGACTATTTACAGTGAAAACAAATTTATTTTGATGGGGAATAATGATCTTGGAAGGAAATAACTGGCCACGAATAAACAATTTTCTTTATAGTGTGTATACTTCATAATTATATGCAATATTCCTCATAAATGATAAATCACCACTCAATTTTGGCGCTATGCACAAATGATTGCAACACCGATCTTGTACACTTAACTCTTGTGTAAAGATTCAATTGATTTCATCGTATTGACTCTTTAGAGCGTTAACATTGGTTTTATCAAAACCACCAACTTCACATCTATAATTACATTAGATATATTCATCATTCGATTTATTAAAATAATAATATAATATATAATTTATGAAATCAATAAATACATCTATAATATTTTTATCCAATAAATCTATTAAAAGGCAATATAAAATTATTGTGATAAATGAATAGTAAGCCTTCATGTTTAAAAAATAAAATGAAATTACTTAAAGCTCAAAACTTCTCTTAATTTCATTTAATGAATTTAATGCAAGAATATTTTAAGTAAATATATCCAATTTATATTTGCATTTGCTTCATCAATACTCATAGATAGACTATATATTTCCTTTATGAACTAATATTGAAACATATTTTATTTGTCGAGAAACTCAATTAAAATATAAATAAAAAACAAAAAAAGTTAGGCATCGGAAGAAATCGTAGAGGAAAAGCATTTCTCATATGGACAATATAGATGAACTGAATAAGATGCATGCGCGAGTCCGTGACCTCCAATTGCTAGCTAGCTAGAGGAATCTCAGGAAAAAGACAGAGAGATAGCAAAGATAAAAAGGGCACAACTACTCCCATGCGCATGCCCATTTAATTAAATGGCATTGTAAATTACCCACTAATTTGGCCAGGACGATTCTGCAATCTGCATATATATTTCCACCAATCGATTTTGTATATAAGTACTACTGGTTTGCTGTTCTAAAATCGACTTACAAGTCTTTGGGCGGCAATGAATATGGACAAGGTTGTCATGATCGTGGATGAGAAATTCTGCTTCCCTCAAGAGACTCTTCTCACAGTCCGGAAAACCTCCATCTTCTTCCCTGGTGACGGTTTCATCGTGTATGATCCTCAAGGGCTGCTTCTCTTCCGGTTTGACTCGTACGGTCCCGATTCCAAACCCAAAGACGAGCTCGTTCTCATGGATTCCTCCGGGAAATGCCTCCTCACTCTTCTTCGAAAGGTTTGTCATATAACTACCGCGTACGTTAGTACTACATCCTGCTTTAACCACTTTAAAGTTTTTAGTTTTTATTTTTATTTTTCTTCTTTCTTCCAGATTGATTTAACCATTTAAGAAATTGATATAGATCATCTCTAGAGTATATGATTAGTGCATTTTTTTTAACGAAGGAATAAACGTCATATTTTAAGTTAGACTTAAAATATATGTGCTTGTCAGATGATAATTGTCATATGATGATCTTTCAATCTCTAGTATTCTAAAAATATATGTGCATGTAATTAGATGCTTAATGAATATGTCATTTCTTTCAATCTTTATCATAATTTACATATATATATATATATGTAGTAACTTTCTTACTTTTTAAACATAGTAAATTTAAGAAAATAATAATAAATCATACACAAACCCACGAAAATGTATTCTATAAAATATATATATATATATATTTCTAAAGAAACTACAACTTACCCTCTAAATTACTTATTTTTATTTTCCCAATTTGCATGTCTCCAATAAAAGTCAATCAGCCCTTCTTATATATGGGAAAGCTAAAAAACGTGCCTTGTTATCCTAATTAAATTAATATTGTATATTGATTATATCTAGTCCTAAATTTTACAATATACTCAACAATACTGAAGAATAAAAAATTTAAATGTCAATCTAAATAAAGATGAGCTTGTGATGGGATATTGTACTTTTAAAATGATCGAATCACAAAAATCATCAAGATAATTAGTTAAATGTTATAAGATTTATAAGAAGTGTTATAACCATAGATTCCATAAAAGTAAACGCATAAATCTATTACTGTATATAAAAGTTAGGTTTTAAAATTCACTTGGCATTTACATCTTTTTTTTTTTTATGAAAAGTAAGAGCCAGTAGCCATTCACATTGTAGCTCCATCTTAAATTTATTAAAAAGTCATCACTTATAGCGGATGAATATCGTAATAACAACGAAACACTTGAAGGCTTACATAAATAAGACTAAATCAGCCCAAAATCAAGTGTCAAAACAAACCAACCGAAACTAGAACCAGAAATAAACAACTAACAAGCCTAAATCAGAAATTCAAACAGCACAAGAGAATAAACTAAACAAGCCTAAAAAGGTAAAGGACACAATCCACATGGCAAACTTATTCAGAAACAGCTCTCTCCAATTCAATTAATCTGCAAGTCAGCCAACACCACCAAATCCAGTCTATACAAATTATGAGCCTCCCTAAGCAAAAGACTCACCTCTCTAACCAAATTATTCACCTCCAATGCACCATTGCGAGCAAGGGAGTCCGCAACCTTTTTACATTCTCTAAAACAATGAGAAATAGTATAATCAACTCCCTCCAATAAAATCAATAAATTGTCCCAAAATTTCAAAGATACCAAATTGTACAAGTTTTAGTCAAAATCCAAGAAACTACCACCAAAGAGTAACATTCAATATCAATGCAGGTGTTACCGAACTCCTTACATAGAGATAGTCATTCCAAAACAGCATGTAACTCGGTTTAATTATTCGAACAATTTCCAAAAAACTTGGAAAAAACAAAAATTAAATTGTCATTGCAATCACGAAGAAGACAACCCCCACCTCCAGGTGTTGGATTACTGAGACTGCTCCCATTAAGATTGAGTTTAAAACGACCCATAGGAGGTCTAGCCCACTTCAGAACCTGCACCTTTCTTCTACTAGGTTCGATAATATTTACACCCAAACATGAGAGAATCAATCTATCTGAATTAGGCAACTTCTTAACCTTATCAACATTACTAGCAATCAACTTGATCCAATACAAAATAGAGTAAAAAACTACAGTAATAATTTCAGGCTTACCTTCCATCCTAGCCAAACATCTACGGCGCCACAATCTCCAAATAACCACAGATGTAATGGTAGACAACACAATACCCATCTGAGATTGCCGAGATGCCCTATTAAACAGAGAATGCAATCTTTCATGTAGGCCAAATTGAGGAGCAAACGACAAGCTAGATTCAACAAACACTCTCCTCCAAACCTCCTTAGCAAACTCACCCTTATTGAGAACATGTTCCAAACTTTCCTCATGTCCCTCATTGCAATAGTTATAGTAGGACACCAATGGGATGCCGCACCTTCGAATCTGATCATCGACTGAAAGACAACTAAAAATAGCTTTCCAAATACAGACTGTCATTTTTTTTGGAATCCATTGATTTCAAATCCACCTCAACCAATCAAACTTAGGAAATTTAGCTTGAGTAATATCCCACACCGACTTGAAGGAAAACAACCCATTTTTCTCAGGTAGCCAAATCAACGTGTCTTTAGAGTTCTTCAACTTCCCCACCGAGAGCATGACCTCACAGGCCAAATTGTCCCCAATCAGCTGTCTAAGTTTATCAATATCCCAATTGTCATTGGTCACCAAATCGTTAATACGCAGACTCGGCTCGACTACTCTCTCTACAGCATTACACAAAGGACCCGACTCAAGGAATTTATCAAACCATAGAAAGATATTGCCCTGCCTGACTTTCCACTTCATATTTTGCAATAAAACATGAACATTCATAACTAGCTTCTTCCAGAAAAAAGAGCCTGATGAGCTACCTTCAATAACATTGTACAGGCCACTTTTAACATACTTCTCCTAGAAAAATTTAGCCCAGAGAGAACTCCGAGAAGCCAATTGCCAAGCACACTTCATAAATAAAGCATTTTGAACCTCGATCAGATCTCTAACACCCACTCCCCCCTCCTCAACAGATGCACAAAGACTCCTCCAAGTCCTGCATTTTCTTTTTGCAGTACCATGCTCCTCACTCCAAAAAAAAGTAGCAAGTAATTTATTTAGCTTGTGCATAATAGCTTTTGGCAGATGACAAACTGACAACAAATGGACAGGCATACTAGACAAAACATGGTGCAACAAAATAAGCCTACCCCCTTGAGATAAAAGTCGTTGTTTCCAACCTACAAGCTTCCTAGAAATCTTCTCCGCCAGCTGGTCAAAATGAGTTAACTTTAATCTGCCCTCCACTATAGGAACCCCCAAATAAGTAAAAGGGAACCTACCTTTAGAAAAATCAGTTTCATCCAATATCTCTCTAACATGCCAAAGAGGCAAGTGTTTAGAAAAATAAATGATAGACTTATCAAAATTCACACATTGCCCTGACCAAGTCTCATAAAGCTTAATAACCTTCAATAGCTCGTGAATAGAGGACTTTGAAGCATTAGAAAACACCACAACATCGTTAGCATATATTAAATGAGAGACCATGTGAGCATTAACCGGGTGAGAGAACAACCCAATTTTTTCATCAGTAACTTTAGAGCTAATAAGACGAGAGAGAGCCTTTTCCATGATAATAAACAAGTATGGAGACAAGGGATCCCTCTGCCGAAGACACCTTTTAGACTTAAAAAATCTTTTAAAAGTCCCATTCATTATTGTCGAGTACTAAGGAGTTGATATGTAATTAAAGATCAGCTTACAAAAATCTTTCAGAACTCCAAATGCTTTTAGAATAGCCATAAAAAAATCTCAATTCACTCTGTCATATACCTTACTTATATCAATTTTAACCAGTACATTTCCACCTCTGGATGTCTTAAGAAGGCTTTTAATCATTTCCTAAGTGAGTTGGCATTTACATCTTATATTAAAATGATAAGGGCCAATCACATTTATTTCGAATTTGCATTCATTTTGAAAAGAGCAAATTGAACAATCATTAATTAATTGAACAATTATTAAAAAAATGAAAATATATGCACAACAAATATAAATATATATGTTTAAACGTCTACGAAGAAATTTGAAACGGTAATTTAAATGAAGTATTTTACACAGTATTTCACTATTCTAAATGAAAATTTATATGAAAAAAGATTTTGTTAAATTTAAAACAATATAAAATATATATACAATTAGTATGAAACGCGATTATAATATATGAATTACATTTTTAATATTGTAAATTGATTATGAAATATTTATTAATAAAATGAACTCTTTTATACATACATGCTTCATTTTATATATATTTGATATATTTCTTTAATAATTATGATAATAATTATGTATAATAATCTATTTAAATTTATAAAATTCACTATAAATAATGACTCGTGCATTACACGAGTTATATGTTAGCACGTTGATGTAATTCATATGATACAATAAATATAATTTTATAATAAAAATAATTTTATAATTTAATATATCATATTAAATCACATATATTTATGAATTTACTTGATATTATTTATTTGTGACTAAAATATTTTTTAAAAATTATTTATAATAGAATAAGTATTAGTGCTACTGTTCTTTCGGATCGACTGGGGTTCTTTACTTGTATAATTTTATTTATATCGAAAGCAAGTCATATTCGAAGACTAATGTAATAAATATGTAGAGTCCATATCATTGGTTGGTCGTCCCATAAAGACATTATTAAATACCTTAGGGTCACATGATCTTGTTTCATTATTTAGATTTGAGTATCCAATTTAGATAAAAAAATAATGCATTTATCTTTATTTATCAGACTTAATTTAAAATTAATAAACATTTTCATGACATTCTAATACCAAGTGAATAATGAAAGAGAGGGTGTTATTTAATAGAAACCGAGTCTTTATCAAAGGTGGGAAGGATACAGAGGAGACAAAGCAGATAATCAAAACTCGATTTTTAGTGTATCTAGATCATCCATAATTGGACGGTCTAGATTGATGATAGAGGTTCATGGTGATGTTTCAGAGGAGTACCAAATCGAAGGCTCTTTCCCACGTCGATGTTGTACGGTTTATAACAAGACTTGTGTGGAGAACGCATCAAAAAAATTAGCCGTGGCTCGGATCAAACGAAAAGTGGACCCCTCAACACGTGTGATGCTTGGGAAGGATGTTTTCTCGTTGTGCCTTGAGCCAGGTGTTGATAGTGCTTTTGCCATGGGATTGGTGCTGATTCTTGATCAAATGTATGGTGATGATGCAAGTGGACCTACATTAGAGGATTCATCTTAATGATGAAACTTAATTAGATTTTGTACCTTATATCACTACAAAAACAATATATATATATATATATATTTGCCACAAGTTATTTTTAACGAAATGATAATTTTTAATTAAAATAAGTCTGTTTTTAAGTATTACTAAAGAATATTCACATTTATTACACTCACTCACGTGAACAGTAACATATACTGTTTATATGAGAGTGAATATGATGAGTGTGGATGCTCCCAGTTATTTTTATTTTAACAATATTTTTCACCTCAAGATTTTGTTTTCCTGCTCTCTTATTTCATGATTGCATGTGTTTATAGAAAAATAGCATTGAAGAGGAAATATATATATATATAGAAATGATACATATACATATACATATACATGTCATCATTTTATTATTTAAAAATACAATTTTCACCTCTCAACTAATGAGGATTATGTATTTTACATCCAAAACTGTTGACATTAGTATATTGCACATCTAAACTATCAAAAGTTTGTAGTGTCTACCTCTTTTTAAACTCTTACAATAGAGATCTTGTCATCTGTCCATTGCCTAAATATTTAATGAAGATATATGTTTTAGTCACAAAAAAAGATTTCATAAAAATAAATTCACAAATTAATATTGGTTGATATATATGAAACATTAAATTATAAAATTACTTTATTGTAAAAAAGATCTAAAATATCATATGAAACTATATCAATATGAGTTTATTTTTATAGCATCTTTTGTATGCATGAAATCACACAAGACAAACTTAAAATGTTGCTACTTGCATAATTCTTCAAACGCAAACGTCCCTTTAAAACAAAAGCAAAATAAAAAAGAGAGAATAAAAAGATAAAGACAATCGCCAACACATATAATATATATATATATATATATATATAGAATTGTTAGTGAGTATTCATACTTATTACATTCATCCTCATATAAACAGTAATATATTGTTGTTCATGTGAATGTGAATGTGATGAGTGTGAATGCTCTCAATTATTTTTAATATATATATATATATATATATATTTATATATATATACACACACACACACACACACATACACTGACCCAATATAAAAGTAATGGAAAATTGCTCAATACAATATATACTTTGATTTCTCTATTGCATCACATAGAAGAAGTTGACAATTCCAAATATACTTTTATAGATAAATGATATTTGCAGTTATGAATTGTATAATTGCCTCACAATCATTATAAAAAAAGAGTAAAATATGATATTTACATGAAAAAAGTATAGTAAATTCACTACTTTTCAAAATTTTTTAAATAATATTTATATATTTTAAGACTGTATGTAATATCGTTAGCCTTTTTATAACTCCCTAATCAACGAGATACATGAAAGGATAGCAAAGGAGGCCAGCTCAACCCACACGACATTAATTTACATATAGTTGTTATAGATGGTATCAAATTCGACCTAACAACGTGTCGGTATATTGTGATGCACAGTAAGTTTTTGTAATGTCTCCATCGATATGTATGTGACAGCATGTGAGGAGTCCTGTACCATTCCTATAGGATTAGTTTGAGACAGGAAATAGGTGTTAAAACTACCCTGAAAATATGGTCGGAAAGCTTCAGCACAAGGCCAATTCACTTGACATGGTGGTCGGCTTTTTGCATGGGAACTGTACCAGATTGTCGGAGGAGGACAAGTCACAAGATTGAGTTACGGGTGAGTGACAGTCCTTGAATGGAGCCAGTAAAATACAAATAATTTTGATAACTCATGTTGGCACCAGTCTATACTTTTTGGATGAAGTTAATTGGTTCGAAATCTTTTTCTTTTAGAATGAAGGACGCTAATTGATGTTGATGGGAGGGGGACCGTTGGATTAACAAAAGAAAACATTTTGAATAATAATGCTAATAACGCTAATAATTGTGTCCTTTTCATTATTTTTTTTATAGGCTGTTCCTTTTATTATTTTGCTCAACCCCCAACCAAAATAAACACTGAAATAAATGAAATTTAATTTGAGGAATAGGGATTTGGATCCAAATTCTCTAATGAAGTGTCTCCAAAACATTATTGCTGAATCCCTTTCTAGTTACAACCATTGTCTCCTTAATTACTATTAAAATCTCAAGCAACTCGGATCTGATGATTGCACAAGTGACCCATTCATACTTCTAGTGCATCCTTTCATGACTTTATACATTGTATAACTTTAAACTGAGCTAAAATTCAACACAACTCCGAAAAATCTAAGCACGCTAACTACTTGCAGTTGAAGCTGAGACAGTCACTGGTTGGGATTAATATATAGAACAAGAGAAATAAAATTTATAATAATGAATTATGCAAGTGTTGCGTGGCCGCTTTAATAAAAATGAGTAAACTATGGGATTCAAATGATAAAATTGTACTTTTTAATAGTAAATCTTATTTTTCTTTAAGTAATATTATATACAAGCAACATTACATTCATATTACATTCATATACGTGTACTCATGCATTCTTATTGGCTGTTTTCATTCTTTTATCTAATTATAAGTACATTATTAAAGTTTATCTTTTTACTTTAATAATGATGTACACATGGGTACGCAATATTGTTTACATTTAAAATTTTCCGTGATTAGCATATGTATCAGTGAATGAGTTCTTTAAGGAGGAGGGCTAGAAGTGTTTCCTTTGGGGTAAGCAGGGTTAGACGTTGGAAAGCCAAAAGTTTGAGAGAGATGTTAAGGGGCTGCTAAGTGAGGCCATTTTCAAGAGTGGACAAGACATGAGGGAGTGTGTGGGGAAAGACCCGTGCATTGTCAGGGCCGTATCAAAGACAGTGAGAGTGGGTTATTAGGTCATCTTCACGCATAGTTGGGGATGCAAAAAGGTTTCACTATGTGTTTTATCGAAGAAAATGATAGATCCCCCCAGCCTGCAAAAAAGATTTCATTTTTGTTACATTGCATTGCATATATGTAATTTTACTTTTCTTTTTTCAATGGTCCATCATTTAAAAAAAAAAACAATATAATGCTTAATTTGTTATGGAAAGTTTTAAGGAAAATATTCTAACCACAAAAATAAAATCTTTTTGACAAAAGTTTTTTAACGAATCAAATGTAAGATTTTTTTAGATGTTTCATTTCTATCAAAGTTCTACTTTATATCAAATTTTGAATTTTTTTTTTTAATAAAATTAATGCTAGTGAAAAAGTGAGTAAAACTGTAAAATGCAGGTAAGGTTGGGTAAATGGGATGGGTGCAGAGTCCAGAAGAAAAAGAAGAAAATGAAATGAGGAAGACAAAAGGTGAAGGTTTAGGAGGGAGATTTTAGAGATGGAGTAGGCCTGTTGTACTTTTTGATACCCACCTCTTTAACTCTTCTTTTCACAAGAGGTGACCCCCGTACACCTAAGAAAAGATTGAACATCAAAGTGTGGTAAAGTTTCTTAATTATTGGAGAAGACAACAGAATGGGGAAAGTGCACAAGCAGCACAACTGTCCTGCCCAGCTAAACTGTCCCATTGCAACTTGGCAGATGGAAGTGCACAAGGAGCGCAGAAGTGCAGTTAACCCGGCAACCCCAACGTAGAGCACTACCCCTCCTTCCCCACCGATTAAGCGCCTTTCTTTCTCTTTGTCACTCTCTCTACCATCTCGCTGTGCTCAGACTGAGTCGCTGCTGCTATTGAGGATGCCACGGCCGGGCCCTAGACCTTATGAGTGTGTTAGGAGAGCTTGGCACAGCGACAGACACCAACCCATGAGAGGTTCTATTATTCAACAGATTTTCAGGTTCTGGGTCTTCTCTATTTCGATCAATCTCTCGCTCTTTGATGCTGTACATGTGCTTTTAACTCAGTGCCCACCACATGTTTGATTAGGGTCGTCAATGAGTCTCACAGCGCTGCAACTAAAAAGAACAAAGAATGGCAAGAGAAGCTTCCTACTGTTGTCCTGAAAGCAGAGGAAATCATGTACTCCAAAGCAAACTCCGAGGTCTATCTTCTTCATTTTGCTAAGAGATCATTTGATCTTTTCCTGTGCGCGCGCGCATGTTTAGAGATCCATATTTTGTGCTTTGTACTGATGTTGCGTATGTACTTTCATTGCCTAGGCTGAGTATATGAATCTTGATACACTATGGGACAGAGTAAATGATGCCGTTAACACTATCATTCGGAAAGACGAAACCACCGAAACCGGTGAGCTATTGCCGCCATGTATAGAAGGTACTGATTTATTGTTCTACATCATTTTATTCTGGAAACAAGTTGCAATGATGTCTCTGGGGTTTTCTCTGCGAAAAGAATATTAGATCAAGCTCAGTTATTTGCATTGAGAAGTAGTTCAAACTGGAATTTAATTCAGTTTGTAATTTGTATTTGCTTCCTTTTATTCTTCCTCCTATGTTGTTCAGCTGCCCTTAACTTGGGTTGCATTCCTGTGAGGGCTTCGAGAAGCCAACGGCTCAGTAATCCTAGGAGTTACCTCACCCCGAGAGCACAAGAACCCGCCTCTGCACCTGCTAGAATTTTAGATAAAACTAGTTGTGAACAACGCTCATTGTCGACATTTCACTCTGGAAATCGGTTACACTTTGCAAAAACCACCACCAGGAGTCCTGCTTGTCTAATTTCAGAACCCAACAGCCAGATCAATCCAAATCCTAACCTCACTGCCCCTTGCAACCACCCTCTCTCGGTAGAGAACATTCCTGCCGGCCCTAACCCGTTGATAATGGAAAGAAACACCCTACTGAACTTGGGTTCAGTGTATCCATTGTATTATGGAACTCACTATCCAACTGGAGGGCCCCAATTAGGCTCCCAGATCCCAGAAAATCCACATTCTAAGACTATATATGTTGGCAAACCGATTCTTGCGGCAACGGGAGAGTCTGCTGAAAGGGGTATCTTCCAGAACCCTTTCTCCTTTAAGAATGCTAAAAATGCTTCAAATAGATTAATGCAAGTGAATTTCCTGGACACCCAAGAGAAGCCACAAGAGAGAGAATGCGATTTGTCTTTGAGGTTGGGTCCAGTTTCACAGTCATGTACGGGCATTGAAAAGAGTTCAGCATGTGAAGTGGAAGATGTTGGTTCGAACTGTTCTCAAGAGGGGGGAAAGTTTAGCGATTTGTCTCCACATCCAAAAAAGGAGTTCAGTTTTTTTCCAAGGAGGGCTGCTTGTGATCCTGATGACTCCACTTCAAGAAAGTGGAATACAGAGAGTGAAGGTCAGAATATGGGACAGACAACAAATAGGAAGCGCAAGGCACCTTCTGGTTATAGTGATGCTGGGTAATTTTACTGGCAAATAGAGCTCCCATCCAAGTAGTGTACTGGTCATATTAAAAGGCAAAGTTTGTAGACAATCTTTCACTTTTGTATTGTATATGCTTTGACATCCAAGATGCCCTGAGATATGTTGTTAATTCCTTTTTCTGATCTCCAAATCTCTGTTGCTCTCATTGTGAAATTTTAGAAATAGATGGTAGGAAGTTGCATTGGTGTAAAAGGAATGGGAAAGAAAACCTCGGTTTGATTTAATCCAAGTAGTTAAATGACTAAATGAGAGAATGGTATATCTTGTTGTTTTAGGGCATTGCATCCTGCAAGATCTAGCAGATATTATTGCTACCAATTTAGAGTTTACACTGCAAGTTTACTCCATTCATTGAACAAAATAGTTAATTTCTAGATAAATTGATACTCTGATTTGAGGGAAACAGAAAATAAATTATGTGGGCAGAAGATATGAAATATAAGACTCGAAGAAATGGATGTGGTTTTCCCTTTTGTACTGCACATGAATGGCTTGTATTCCTTGTGGCAATGGCGCAGGTCTTATATGCATTATCTTTCCTTATTTTTAACTGATGAGTAAAACAAATTGGAACGAGTCTTTCTGATTCATATGATCTATTTTGAATTATTTGGAAAGCTCTGTGGGTAAATATTCCTTTAGTTGGAGATGGTTCAGGGGTTTCCTTTTTGACACGTTGTCTTTGGGATGATCCTGTAGAAGTATCGTCTCTTCGACTTTGTAGGAAGGAGTGTTACCTACAGATTTTATATACAGTTGATTGGTAGGAACATTTGGTGCCCTGTGGAACTTGTGTCAGGTTTACCTGATGAAGTCATTGATAGATTCTTTTCTGGGTTGATGGCCTACTTGAATTGCTTGGAACTTTTCCTGGTTGGTTATTTGTTGGGTGGATGGTGGAGTGCTTGCTCAAATGAGACCTGCTAATAGTTGTCTAGCTCCTTGTATCCAAGGTTAAAGTATTCATGTCAAAATCTCTCCGTAAGAAACTTGGTGGAGTTTAGAGACTTTTCAAAGAGAGAGCAAAAGAAAATGTAGCTAGAGCTGTTATACTTCCAACCATTGGATTGTTTCCTCAGTTCGAGTCTCGAGTGTTTCTGCTTGCACTGTCTTTTTACGCAGAAAATTAAGGTAGATTACTGGAGTGTATTTTTAGTTAAGAAAGATCATTGGCTAAAATTTGTCCCCTACTTTCCACGAGATTTAAAAAAAAAAAAAAAAAACTTATGTTGTAGTTACGTTTCTTTCTATATTTTGTTAAAAATTCTCTTTATTTCTCTATTTTTTAGTATATCAATTGGAAAGTTACATTTTCATGCTGGTGAAAAAGATACCCTCCACACCACTGACATGGAATGATTTAATTTGCAAGAAACTTAATTTTAAACTTATCTTCCAAATTAAGTCTTGTTAAATTACTGATATATAGGGTTTCCTCCAAACTGGACTCTTACCAATATTCTTTATTTTATTTTCTTCTTGTTTTGCTCCACTGATGTATAGCCTTGACTCATGGACTCTAGGGAGACAGCTAAGAGTTGAAAGGAAACCAACTTGTAATCTTGCTTGGTAAGTTAAGAGTGAAATTGGGTGAATGGTTTAATAGGGCTTCTGTATTGATCGTATCTAGCATTACTCATAATAAAGTTCATTCTCTGGAATAGAAATATAACTTGATCAGTATTCAAGGTCCAGTATAAGTTTTGACACACCTAAGATCCGTATCTGTTGGATTGCCTTAAAATATAAAAGATTTACCTGAATCTGTAAATTAAACCCACTCAAAACTTAAAAAAGCAGTGAGAGTTCAATCCAATTGGACCAAAAAGAAGGAAAAAAATATAATACATGGAGTTGAGATTTGGAAGATCCTATAACACATTTTGGAATATGATCTAAAAGCAAATGCCAAACTATTATGATCTTTGGTGGGTGTTGGCTAAGAATTCTTGTCAAAGCTGTTTAATTATACTATAGAAGTTTAAGCCAAATTCTTATCAAAACCGTTTGGTTATAACTCAGTACATATCATTAGTGGGTTTCCAACCTGGAAGTATATATTGTTAACACTGTTTATGGATTATGCCAATACCTCTTCCGTAGTCATGTTCCTCTCTGACTCCTCTAGTCCTGCTGTCTTGCCTTGTGGTTGTAGCTGTCAAACTAGAAGAAAGACACTTAATATTGTTTTTGTTTTAGAATTTGAAAAAATTAAATTATTTATTTTATTTTATGTGAAAATTAAAAAAAAATTATAATAATTATATGAGATGAGCTGAAAAACAAACGAGGCCTTACAGGTATCGAGTCTTGAAATTCACCATGTGCAGTGCAGTCCTATCCCATATTGGGTCGATCATTGATCTGTGCTCTCCCCTTTTAGTGTGATGATAAAGTCCATATTGCTTGCACCCATTGGCTACTGAGAGCCAGAGTCATAAACTCAGTGTACAAAGTTGTATGCCACTCATCTCCATTATTTTGAAAAATAGCTTGATAGTGAGAGATGATATGGATGAAATTGCTTCTCTCACGGAGTGGTGCCTCCCCTCTTTTCTTTTTAGCTTAAATATTGGGGGCCCCACATTGAATCCTGGGTATGAAAACATCAATGACCCTTAACTCCTTGATAAAAGTAGCCTATGATATTTGTAGAAATGATTGGTCACAAGTTTACTTAAACATGAAATCGATGATGACAGCAATTCAAAAAATTTACCAACTGCATTGATTCTTTACCTTGTTTGAAATTCATTCCAGATATGTATGGTAACATTAGTCACTGCATAGTGATTTTGAACATCTTTCATTTTCATTCATGTCAGACAGGAAGAAAGTGCCATTCATCATCTGACACCACACACTTCACGTATTCTAATATTAATTTTATTTTTATTTCATTTAATTGACTCGTTCTACTTACATCCATGTACCACATTTATAATAGAAAAAATGAAAAAAAAAAAAGGGTATGGTGTCTGATCGGGCTAGACTTCATGGTGACTAGAGTTGGGGGTTGGTGAGAGTTGATTGGGCTAGACTTTGTGGTCTGGTTTCAGCTATCTGATTTTGTTCCAGCCCAACTTTTTTTTTTTTTTTGTAGGAACGTCCCACCTCTTGCAAGGAGGAAAAATGATTTTTGTTAAGTCCAAGACTTGTAAGTGTTGTTTACAGTTTTTTTTAGTTGAAAAGTGAAAATAATTACATAAAATTCGTGATCTTCCGCTACCTGCATAGAATTACATATCCAACTTATGTATAAAGTAGTCTTGAGATCTTTTAAGTTTGTAAGGTAGATCTATATATTTCAAATAAACATACCTCTTATATCTAATATTTATTTCAAGGCCCATATCTCGGCCAGTTATAAGTCGGTTGAAACTAGAATTAGGCACATGCCTTAATTAATTGAATTTCCCTCGAGATTAGATTACTAGAGAAAGTTTCTTCTTACCTATCAAAAAAATTGAAATGCGTCTATATAATTAACAAGCACACGTTTCTTTTAATGAAGGGACATGCCAACTAGATCTGTCAACTCATTTTTTTTTTGTAATTAAAACATTTCTCTTTAATATGTGGTTTCCTAGGAGTTGCCAACTCAATTCATATGAAAACTCTTTGACCCTAGTTTTTGTATTTTGATAATGCAATTATATACCACTGATCATCTATTGCGAAAAAATAAAAAGAAAAAAAGAAAAATATATATAGGATTGATAATATAATTTTTGTTATTGTACTAAACTTATAATGGTTTGATCCTCACGATTAAAATGGTTCATTTATTGTTTATTATAAAACACTCGTGGACTCTTTCAGGTCCACGAAAGTGAATATTAGAATATTCTAAAAAATTGAGAGGATATTTAATGGATTATATACGTAAACTCCAATAATATTTGCTACATTATCTTAATCCACGAACTGAATATTCAAGATATAGATTAATTAGCTAGCGCTAGAAAGTAATTAATTGACGAGTAATGCTACATACGGAATATGCGGCAAGTGTCGTGCAGTCCCTCACATACTTTGAAAAAGAATAAGATCTATTTATATTAATAGATTATTATTATTATTATTATTTTTAATATAAATCTTTATCTTTATTCACCTTTTTTAAAACCATTACACAATACATCATTTCTTTAATTGAGACAGCATCAATGATATATGCTAGCTGTAAAGAACTGTTTTAATTTATTAACGTAAATTATCGGCAAATAGAATACATCATTTATTGATCGATCGTATACATGATGAAGAATATATATATCTGCTAGCTAGCTATAGTTTGGGGAAGTACGTTTAGATCATGTAAGTCTGGAAAGAGAGGGCTGCGGTGGAGAGCACAGCAAATAAGGCACCAACGGTGAGCGATGAAGCGGAGGAGACGGGCGGTTCTGCCGGGGATTCACTGATGGTGAAGTTTGGGGTTAAAATGGTGAGAGCCAACTTTTGACCTCGTTCACAGTGGTCATCCACGGTGCAGATGAAATAGTAAGAACCGGTTGATGGAGGAGTGATGGTGACTGGGCTCCCTATGTAACTTAATACCTTGGTGCAGTTATCATAATCAGCCTTTGATACTTCCGCCACATTTTCCGTCCCCGTCCAGTTGAAAACTGTTCATATTTTGAGGGAAAAAAAAAAAAAAAAAATCCAATCAATGATTTTTAAAGCCCAATTAATCTTCCTACTGAAAAAAATACCAATCACTAATATTGACCAAGTCGAAGGGAAAAGTTTCATCCATGTTTGATCAAAACTAGTACTTCAGTAATTATGCAAGTCTCGTACAATTTTTTTGAAAAATTAAAGGTGAAATCCACTTAAATAATAAGAATAATTTTTCTTGCAATACATATTTATAGACTGTATTGTAGGCTTAAGTAAAACACTCTCATTTCATGAGTAAATTGTAAATAGAGATATTTTGGGAGTTTTTGATTTCTAAATAAGGATATTATTTTGGTCATTTTAAAATGAGGATTTTTCAGTCTTTTTTATGTTAGGAGTGTAAATGAGTCCGGACTGCATGCAGCACTGCCCAAAAAAATAAAGCTTGCACAAAGAGAAATGATGTACAAATTAACTCCAAATAGCAAGTCCTATGAAAGGCCATATAAAAAAGTATAAAAAAGTATTCTTTATTAGAAAGACTCATTTTTTTAATAAAGAATTTGTATGAACTTTTTGTTTATTTGAAACTTGTAACTTGTACGTAATTTAACTTAGGACAGAAATAAAATGCTATATGAGAAATGCTTACAGAATTTGTCACCGAGGAAGAAAGTCTGGGTGCTAGCCCAATCGGAGTAATAGGAGGTGTTTGGGGGAACATCCCACCCAAGGCTGTCTCCAACTATATACTGTCCTGCCGAGGTTACTGTTGCAGCACTTGCACCATTAATATGAACTAAAGCCACCACACCGATGAAGCACCCGATGATCATATTCATGCGGCTGCCCATTTTGCTCTGTGTTCCCTCTAAAAATGTACTACTTGTACTCTTGATCTGTAAAAGTTTCTCTATATGGGAGATGATAGGAATCATGTAATATGGTTTTGGATATGTGGATATTAATGGGTATATATAGCTGTGAAGTTGCGTAAGGCTTATGCAAAAGAAAAGAAAAGAAAATTAAAAAAAGATGAGGAAAAAACTTGGTTGGTTTGGACCATTCTCCAATCCTTTAATTACGTGCTGCTCTTGGTCCTGGAGTCGAACAAATACACGCATGCGGTTGGACCAGGCCGCGCGCACAACGTGGGCGCTGAAGCCTTCTGGTGCATTCAGAGGCTCAATATTCATGAATATGGCTGAAGAAAGATTAGCGGAATAGATTATTATATATGTATTCAAACATGTAAAGCATTAACGTACCCAGTTTGGTTTTGAATATTCTCGCCCACACTGGAATATATTAATCAAATCAACCGAAATATAATACGGATTCAACGACTAGCCCAGCAAAGCATGAAAAGAATGGGGCCACCGGTCCAGGGGTGTGGCCAACTCCATGGGCTATCCTAATGAGTCAGCTTGGTCATGGGCTGGATGATTGTTTCCTAAGAGATTGGGCTGGATGATTGCTGCCTTTATGTTGGACTTGGATATATTTTCAACAACAATTTAATGATAAGTCTTTATTCTAGATGTTAGCTAGCTAGATCTGTCATGTTTGTTGATGTAGCACATTTGAGATGGTTATATATTTATATATATAAATTACGTAAATAGTGACCACTTAAAACATGTCATATAGTAAGTATAATTAAGGATGTCGATCGGAATTTATGATAAGAAAAATATTTCTCAATTTTCAAAGTACTAATAAGAAGCAGTGTAATTATCTTGCACTAAATAAAAATAAGGAAAACTAGTGTTAGCTGAGGGAAAGAACCATTTAATATTAGCATTAGTTGATCTCTACAATATTTATTAATGTGTTTAGCTTAATTTAGAATAGTTATATATATGTATATATATATATATTAATACTAATACTTAGTGTGAAGAAGAGAAAATGTACGTATATGGTTCGTCGACCCAATTCCCTAATTTCATGACGCAATAATATTATTCTAAAATGGCGGCTAGGAGGACACGCGCGCGGCTTCTTCATTGAAAATCATGATCAAAGTAAAACCAAAATCAAAGAGTTGCCTGGTTTGTTTTTAAAATTGAATTTTATTATTTATAATTGATTACGTATTTATAATTTATTTTAATCATTTATTTTAAATTTCAATTTATTTTAACCATTCATTTTAAATTTCAACTCATTTTAATTATTCATTTTATTATTATTTATAATTCATTTCACCTCATTTTTAAATTCAAATAGATTTATATTCTCATATATATATAATATATATATGTATATTATATGCGTGTCATGTATGATTCAAACTAATAAAAGGGTAATGTTGTTCATGTTAAGGATATTTGTGGCTCAAAATTATGGCGTCCAATTTACGTTATGTCGATGGGATCGAATAATAGCTTGGAAAGTACTAACTGACGTAGAGGGTACGCGGCTTGACCCCTCTATCAATGCAGTGAGAATATGGGTATAGTCTTTTTCCAAATCTTATTTTGTTGATGAGGAAAAACAAGCACCTGATTTGTACGCACGCATGATGCCACTCGATCGTCAATAATCGCGGATACAATCCGAAAACCGGCTAAACAAACATAACAAGATAAATCTCATATATGATATCTCTATATATATATATATATATATATATAATATATATAAAAGTAGAATCATGAAGGCTGATTTGGCAGCCAAACCGTATTACTCGACTATTTGACATGTAAACGCTACACCGCTGGAATAAATTGCCACTAATAAACTGTCGCTTGAATTACTCTCGCATGATTTGATTGTCTACCGATTCACACACTACTTTTGTTTGCCAAGCATGAATTACTCTCGCATGAATTATAAAAAAGTAGCATAAATTATAAATAAAATGCCAAATTACTCTCGCACGAGGATTAGTCATTTGATATTTATCCACACGTCACATAACATGAATTATACATGGACTGGTATATATATTAGTCATCTCTTAATCGATTACCTTAACTAATAAACTGCCGCTTGAATTACTCTCGCATGGTATTTTTCACTTCTAAGAATATGTTGTAAATATTTATAAATAACAGTCCGCGACTTGATAAATATTTTTTTATCACCACTTTAGAAGGGCTGGTTTCAGTGGTCATGCTATGTGATTGTTTTTTTTTTCCAGATTTGATTTTAATAATTCATATCCGCTTGAAGATTAATAACTGTGGTATAACTGTGGTATCTCAGAAGACCTTCTCGGTTCAATATAATAAAAACAATCACATAATTATATATTTGACATATATATATATATATATATATATAGTCTTCTTTCTCGGTACAATCTATATATTGTAATGTTACTTGAATATACTGTAAATATTTATCTTCTTGTTTTTCTTTTTATTCTAATATCCCTGTTTTCTTTTTATAGAGAATTGCCCTGTTTTAATATACCAAAAATAGAGCAACTCCAACAACTATATATATGAACATTTCCATCAAATTCTACCGCGCAAAACACCCCTATTTTTTGTTTCTATAAATAGAGTACACATCCTCCTACTTCTAACCAATACAACCAATAATAATTCATAGCTAACGGAGATGTACTACAAGGTTAATTAAGTTACACAATTCGGTTCATCCTTAAGTATAATTTAGATCATCTTCTAAATTTTTTGTCCTAGGATTTGGCCATCTTCTTTGCGAGGTGAGTCATGCGTACTTAAACGATGTCAACGAATCGGTTAACTGGATGCCACTAAGTGTTCGAGGAAAAAATGGAGTGATAAATAGCTGTCTGGAATAATAAAATTTAAAATTTTTTTAGAGATATGTTCAGATTATGCCGTGTAAATCGACACCGTTTGAGAATTAAAAAAAAAATCCACTACAAAAAAACTGTCTACAAAACTGCAAGTTTTAAATCATTTGTACTTTTCAAAATTTGTTCTCACACTTTGTTCTCTGCCTCTCCTCTCTCTCTGCAAATTTGTGCTTACGTGTCATTCACGGCATAAAAGTAGAAATGAAAAACTGACATTCAACTCACACTTAACCATACCTTTTGTCAAACCGTTTTCATCCTATACGAAATAATACCATCACAAAATAAAGTATCAAACCGTTTTAAACCATCATCTTTGAATATTAACGCTGACGAGCAGTACTTGAAGAACATCTCCATCATTAATTGATCGTTACCAATAAACAGGAGGGATAGACGGCTCTTATCCCAAGTCGCGTGTTTGTTCCATCTTCTGATCTCCCCGATCCCTCAATATTATTTGATGATTTCGACCATGACAGCGAGGAACAACAAAGACACAAAAAATTTCAGTGATCATTTCATCAAATTGATAATGGTTGTGTGATGTGGGAGTGTTTGGGCATCGCAATTAGCAATGAAAACTGCTTCTTCAGTACCCGGAGATTACATCTACTTCAAGTCCCAAGTTTTTCTCCATAAAATACCCGTACAGTTTCGCTCTAAACCTTGGTTTTCTTTTTTATTTGTTTTCTCAACCTTTTCCATTTTCATCTAATTCTATTAAGTTCGTTGAGTAAAGTGTCGAAAAAGGACAACAATTTGGAATATAAATGGTGTCCATTCAGTGCACTTATATTGTTATGTGGGCATGAGAAGAAGAAGGGTGAACTAGATTTCACTCAAGTCAGAACAACTCACAATTATGGATTATATTCACATTTCTAGCATCGTATTTCTAAATATATTGGATTCGTTTGAAGTGTTGAGGTGAATTTTAGAGTACTAATGAGAAATTAGAAAGTTATTCATGTACAAAAAAAGCCTACCGTTTTCCTCTCTCTTCCATATCTAACAAGTACAGATTATCATTGTATATTTGGGTTTAGTCTTCATAATATAATTTATTTTTAGGTTGGTTTTCTTAATTTTGTTTTTCTTTCTATTAACATCTGTGCAAATCTTTGACTTAATTACATACGGTTTGTAAAATTGGAACAGGCACAACATCTCTTGCACAGGATGTAGAAAATGTTGTTGCAGTAGTGGACCAATCTCGCGGTGTAAATGACAGTAATAAAAGGGCAACAGATGATGAGTTGAGGATCAAGATGTTGACAGATATATTCGTTTAAAATGCTGGATTAAGGAAGCAGGTGAACTCAGTTATCCGTTGTGATTTAAATACAAATGGTTCACTGAGTAAGATGATGAGGACGAGGAAGTTTCATAGACAAAAACTGTATTAAGTAAGTTCTTAGAACGATAACATGGTTGTAATTGATCTTCTAGATGAATATATGGTTTTCTAACAAATTTTTATATTGTTTCAGAGTGCCTTGATTTTGGTGGCATTTGGAAAGGGAATGTTGGAGACGAAGCGCCACTTCGAATGGGTGCCATTATTGGAAGGAATATAATATATATATCTTTATATATATAAAGTGGCTATCTAACGGAAATTATTGTTTTAACGAAAATTCTTGTTTCTCCGTTAAAGTTAACACTTTCCGTCAGTTGTTGTTAAAATTAATACTGCATCTAATGAGAATTACCATTTTAAACACAATTTATTAAATTTATTCACTGAAATAATGTTCTTGGCATTAAAATTAATTCCACCTCTTCAACTTTCTACAATAGTAAACTTTCCATTTAAAACTCATTTAACATCTGTTTAATACCACTAAATACTTTAAACACAATTCATTAAGCTCATAAATAATGCTAGAAATTTGTATTTTAGAATTTTTACTTAGGACATATTTTTTAATTTTATTTTATGTAAAATAAATATAGAATAATAATAATAGTATAGATTGACACAATAATAGCATAGAATATATAAATATAACAATATATATATAAATAAATCATTCATAACAGTTTATACATTAGAGAACTTAATTTTATTTATGAAAATTTTGTTCCTATTATATGATTAATAATTTAATTTTTTTTAAAATAATTTATAATTTTAAAATGAATGCATTATTTATTAAATTAACTATATATACGATATATATAGTTAATATACGATATATACAATTTATTATAATTATATTAAATTGGTAATAATAAGCAATAAATATAATTAATATTATATGTTTGATATTTAATTGAAATATATATGATTAAATAAATTTATATAAATTATAAATTATAATATAACGTTCTTATATAAATTATAAACTATATAATTTATTTTTTCAAAAAACTCATATTATTTCTTAAAAATAATCACATAACTAAAAAAATATAAATATTTTAATGTCCTCTGTTTTGAGGCCATACAAAATAATAAAAATGTTAAATTATCATCTTCGAATTAAAAAAAAATAACATATCTTAAACTAACTTTTTATTAATACTTTAATCAAAATTATCTCAAACAAGTTTGATAAAACTATATGTTATATTTATTTATGAGATTATCTTGTTGTTTTTATTAATTTTTTTTATAATATATGAAAACGTATAATTATTTATCATCTACTTAATTATGAACAATCATTAAATTTTTATTAAAAATTAAATTAAATAAATGTGCGTTGCACGTTATTTCTATCTAGTATATATATATATATATATATATATATATGTATGTGTGCTGGACTTCACGTGTGTTGAGATTCCAAGGCAACGGTCAAATATTTTTTGATCTAAGGTCCTATTCAATTTTTGCCGTTTTTCAAATATGCAATTCGGAGAGATTTGACTGCACTTCAAAGAGATCGCGGACATGAGGATGTGGATGAAGAAAAATGGTGTGCAATCCACTTGATGTTTTCTTGAGTAAGGACCAACAAATACAAATTTTATTTTCTAATTCTTTATATAATTTGCTTTAAATGAAGGTCATCAATAATTACATAAAACTTGAGATTTAAATAGGAGATTTAATATATTCGATGAAGTGATCTTATTGGTTGTTACTTAGTTATAAAATATATATATAAAAGCATCATGACTCTCACATTCATAAAAATTAACTATTATTGATAATAATTAAAATAAAAAATAAAATTTTGAAGTGTTATGTTTATAGAGATATCAATTGATTGAGGACTTCACCCAAAATCACTATTTCAATACTTATATTATTTCGTTTAAATAAATTGTCTTATAAATCGTTTCAAATTTTACCATTGTGAAACCATCATATCTCTCTCTAAATTTCTTTCTCTCATATACAATAATCCACACATAAATATTAAGGAAGTTCTGACTCGATTAAATTTTATGTCTTCATGCCATATTCAGGATATAATTCTTTATATATTGATATATATCTATTTAATAGTTGTAATAAGATGTATAATTAATTATTGAGATTTGTAAAATTCAGTATTAATAACAACCCGCACATTGCGCGGGTTATAGGCTCGTAATAATAATAGAGAAATGTTAGCTCTTGTTTGGTTGTTAGACTATACTGAGATTGATCGAGTTCAGTTTAATTTTATGATGGGTCTAGTATTCAAATACCTAATTTTTATAAAATTATTAAACTCATCTCAATTCAAAACCTCTTTATACGTAAGATTCACATCTTTTTTCAACTTAACATATCTTTATATGTGGGATCTATAATATTTTTAAAATTTTCATAAATATATTTAAACTCATCTTAATATCAAAACATATCTAAACTCATATTAAGTGGGCTCCAGAAAATTTTCTCTACCATCTCACCTCATTACTATTTATAAAAAATTAAATTCATTTCAACTTAACTCAATATCCAAATGTAGCCTTTTCTTTGGTTTTGTAATACTTGGAACCAAACTCAAGCTCAGACATAGGCCCAGGCCCACAAGAGGCTCATCTTTGAAGTTCCAAATGACGTCGTTTACTTTTAGGTATGTTTTATCCTTCGGCTAATTCAATTTCTATTTTTCCTGATTTCTTCTCTTCCCCTTCTAGCTTTTCTACAACCAAAAAACCCATCCGCCTTGATACAAACCTCCCACATCTATAGTAGTTCTTATTTCACAAAAAAATTCTCTCAACAGATTATAATCTCTCTAAGTGCATATCACATTTTCTCTTAATTCTATGAATTTTTGTGATTGTGGGTAATTTGGTTCGTCAATTTTCTTTGGACTGGGTTGCCATCAAGTCTATTCATTAGAACATGGCTAAATGGCAGTAAGTTTCACCTTTGACTTTTTGATCTTACTCTCACTCACACACACACTGAGACTCTCACTCACAAAATTTCTCCTCCACGCACAAATCAACAATATCTCCGCCACCACGTCGTGCATGTACGACCACCACCATCAAGGTGTTGGGAATTTGGGCTTCCAAATTCCCTCCACCAGGATTTACTTTTGACAGAATAACAAGAAAAAATAGAGAAATAAACACAACACAAGAATTTATGTGGAAAACTTCAAAACAGGAGAAAAACCACCAAACCCAGAAAAGAAAATACACTATATGAAAAAATTGTTACAATCACACAATTTTTTCTCCTCACCCCAACGACACCTACAAAAACTTCTCCTACTAATAAAACTCTAACTTTCATCTCTCTTCCTTTTACATACAAAAAAGACAACAGATGAATTTTACTAAAGTCAAAAATTACTAGATAAGTTTCTGACTAGTGTATTTTAACTAAGGAGGCTAGGCCTCCTTTTATAACTAATGGGCTTGCCCAAATGTATAAACCCCACCGATGTGGGATTAACAAATTGAGCAAAGAGTCAACAATCTCCACCTTGCGACTTTGACTGATCCCACAGCCACGCTCTACCGCAATGAGGATCTTCATAGCTTTCGCTATCATGCTCCACCATAAAAGTATAGCCACTCAGAATAAACCAATTCCAAGCATTTCACTTCGGCCCATGTCGAAAATAACCTTGCTGAAAAATTATGGTGCAACTCCCACGTTTGGCTTTCCTGGAAGTTCATCAGCCATCGACATGAATTTCTACCACACACTTTGCATCAATGCCAAACCAATGCCCGTGTGCAAACTTGTGGAACAACTAACATTAACACATCTTCTATCATGGCAACTTTGGGATTAGCGATATGCCATGAGGATGTACATGTCTTTTTTTTTTTTTAACAGACACTGTCTTCTGTACAGAGAGACACGATGTTAGTTTCATTGTCAGTATCTCCATTTACTGACTTGGAGCCTCTTGTCGAATCTGCTCCACCTCTTGGACAATTTCTTCTGACGTGCCCAGGTTGTCCACACACCCAGCAGACTACTTTCTTCTTCATGGAGTTCTTCCTCTTCTAATCACTAGCTGTCACCATTACTAAGTTCTCAGGTGAACCATTACTTCCACCACTTAGCCTTCTTTCTTCAGAAAAAAGTTTACTGGTAACCTCTGAAAAAATTATTTTCTCCTTTCCATGTATCAAAATAGGCTTCATATGCTCATAGGAAGATGGAAGAGACCAGATCAGCCTCAAGGCTTGAACCTCATCATCAATTTTAACTCCAATAGATTCTAGCTCAGAGACAATGCCATTGAGAACACTTAAATGATCTGAAATAGTCGTACCTCCACTCATCCGCAGTGTATGAAACTGCTCCTTCAGGTACACTCGATTCGAGACACCCTTCGTCTGATACAACTCTTCGAGATTTTTCCAGAGTCCCTTTGCCGTGAATATTCCATACACATTTGCAAGAACATTCTTGGCTAGGCACAGACGAATTGCACTTGCCGCTCTCAAATCCAAATCCTCCAAATCTTCATCGCTCATTCCATATCTGCTCTTTGTTTCACCAGTAGTGCTTGGACCGCTACTGACTTCAGGGACTGGTCTACCTTTCAACGCCTTGTGTAATCATGATTGAATCAAGATATCCTTGACTTGCACTTGCCACAAGCCAAAATTGATTCTCCCATCAAATTTCTACATCAAATTTGATAGGATTTGAAGCTCTACCTTCTGACATAATTTCGATGAATTTTACCGTAGAAATGAATAGTACACACTAAGTAAGTTTTCAGGAAAGACTGATCTTTCCTAGACAGAACTTCAAGGTTCCTAGGAAAGATTGGAGGGTCACAACGGACACACTTAAAATTTTCAATCTCCTAGACAGAACCTCTTTAGACCGTACGTATTCACACTACCACACCAAAGCTCCACCCTGCAAAAAGAACCTAGTGGCTCTGATACCACTTGTTGGGAAGCTGGGCTTCCAAATTCCCCATACCAGGATCTACTTTTGATAGAATAACAAGAAAAAATAGAGAAATAAACACAACACAAGAATTTACATGGAAAACTCCAAAACAGGAGAAAAACCACCAGACCCAGAAAAGAAATTACATTATATGAAAAAATTGTTACAATCACACAATTTTTTCTCCTCACCCCAACGACACCCACAAAAACTTCTCCCACTAGTAAAACTCTAACTTTCACCCCTCTTCCTTTTACATACAAAAAGGACAACAGAGAAATTTTACTAAAGTCAAAAGTTACTAGATAAGTTTCTGACTGGTGTGTTTTAACTAAGGAGGCTAGGCCTCCTTTTATAACTAATGGGCTTGCCCAAATTTATAAACCCCACCGATGTGGGATTAACAAATTGAGCAAAGAGTCAACACAAGGATCATTGCTGGTTCACCCTTCTTTACACTAGTAAGCTTTTTCCTATTTCCTTTTAATTTCTAGAGTTTTCTCTTACTCTCTATTTCTCGTTCATACCCACACACACGCTACCACTCCAATTTCTCACTCTCAAGCTCTTTGCAAATCAACCTCCTTGTCGCGCGTCTCTACAGTTTAGGCATTGCTGTATACTACACCCTTACTGTCCGTCTCTATTGCTGCCCAAGAGCCCTACACCACTAGCAAACACCTCCATGTACTGCCAACACCAAAGCCCCCCTCTTTATTTTTGTTGTAGTGACAGACAAAGGTCCACCCCTCTTGCTGCCAAGGTATTTTCCTCTCAGTATTCAAAGTTTAGCCCTGCTGCAACGTGTTTTCCATTGAATAAACAAAGGTTCGGTTTGTTTTTAAAATAGATAAGATGAGATGAAATAAAAATTAAAAAAAAAAAATATTATTGTAAAATATTTTTTAATATTAGTTTTGTTTTAAAATTTGAAAAGGCGGTTTTGAAATTTGAAAAAATTAATTTTTTTGTTATATTTTGTATGGAGTTTTGAAAAAATGTAATAATGAGTTTGAGAAGAGTTTATAATTTTTGGGTTTATCTCCAAAAACAAACCAGGCGCTTTTCACAATGTTGGTGGATCATAGAGAGATAATTTCATCTCTAGGCAGTGTGTGTTGCTCTCTAGTTCCATGAGTCATCACACGAAATTAGGTATAGTAAATTTCTCCTCTCTTTGCAATGTACTATTGTGATGGTTGATTTGTATGATTAAGCCTTGAATTATGTGAAGTTATGATGCTGATTTGTGATACTAATGATATTGGTGTTTGTGTTACGTTTGAGATTGAGGTTATTGTTTGTGTTTTCAATGGGATTAATGTGTTTGATTGTTGGATTGATAGGTGAAGGTTCGGGTTTGTCTATTGTTGATTGGGTGAAGTTGTGGGTAGGGGTGTAACTCCGATTTTGGACAAATTTTGAGACTGAATCAACATATACCGGTTTTACATTTTCAATAACCGATACCATACCAGTTAAACTCTTAAACTAGTATTTCTAGTTTTATCGGTTCTGATCGGTTCCGTCCGATTTTTTGATTTTTAATATTTATTAAGTCTCCAATCTCTTATACTTTATAGATATATATATTAATTTATATAATTATTAGTAATACAATAATGCTATTATTATATGTTAATACTATTGGTATAGTACTATTACTATATGTTAGTGATAATATAGTAATTAATATACTAATATAATCAGCATTACTAATATATTCATAAAAAAATATGTTAAGAATTTATTTAACCATAAAATATAATTAATATATATCTTATATTGAAAACATATGATCAAATAAATGTTTATGCTTAAGATTAAAATTTTATGTTATAATTTATATATAACATTATTTTATATATAATTACTTCATATATAAAAATTATATATAATATAAAAAATATTATACACAATACTAAAAATTAATTAAAAATGCATAAATATGCGAATAAATCTGGTCTGATTCTAAAAAATATAAAATTGAAATTGGACAGATTATGACTGATTTTTAAAATGGAGGAACCGGTTCTGGACCAAACCGGTCCAAAATCGGATTGAACCACCCAGTTTGGTTCAATTCAGTTTGGGTCGATTTTATTGTTCTCCATTTTTTTACATTTCTAGTTGTAGATTGCTTGGGTCATTATGTGACCTTTTGGGATTGTGTTGTAGTATGGAATTATATGATTTTCCTAAGTTATTAGTTGGTTGTTTTGAGTTATGTGGGTTGTGTTATATATTGATAGTTTGAGTTGGACGAAGTTACTTTTGAAGTTGATAAGTGGCTATGGGGTTGCTTGATTTGGACAATATACTTGTCCATGAGTATTTGATTTTGGGACATGTCGGGAGTAAGTTGGTTAATTAAGAAGTATGGTTGTTTGCTTGACATGTGTGTGGTTGCATGAGTTGAGTTACATGACTGTTGTGGTTTGACTTGTTCTTGTATGGGATTAGTTGATAGGAATGTGAGTCGTGGTGTATTTCGATTATTCAAACTTAGTGAATATTTTTCTGATTTAGGTGGTGAACTTATTAGAGGTTGGACACAAGATTAAAATAATATACTGCAAGAGTCAGGTAAATGAGATTCTTATATTAGACTTTACATAAAAAAAGGACTAAGGTTAATTTGAAGTATGTATGCTTGTTTTGAAAAGAAATATGAAAACAACCTTAAATATGTGTTCTGCATACTCATTAAATCTATATAAAGAAAAAGTATTTTTGTCAGGACTGGTATAGACATGAGCAAGTTTTTATTAGCATTCAATTTCTGAATTATGAAAAAAGAGCAATTAAGAAAATCTAAGAATTTGTGCATAGTTTATGAAGTTGCTCTGATTCTATTTATGAAAGTGCGAGAATGATCTGATTCTATTTTCTATTTTGTTTGATATAATGTGGCATCTAAAACTTTTGGTTTCATGTTTTGATTTGGTATCTGATTATGATTGATTTATATTATATTTCTAATATGTTCTATTAAGGCCCTACCACGGATATAATAGTGGTATATGACCATGTCACAAATACGTATAAGCATGGTATATGACCTGGGTGCGGGTATAATAATGGTATATGATCTAGCCATGGGCGTAATGGTGATTTATAATCCTATCATGGGGTTAAACATAGTCTCTATTCTGATGTGATGCTTTAATATGATATAAAGATGATGTCCCGGATTATTATGCCGAATGATATTTTTGAATAAGAATATTTTATGAAGATTTTGCTTTGATATTTTGATAATATGTTTCTTATTTTACATTTTGAAAGTAAATATTTCGTTCTGCATTTTGAATTCTATAAATACTCATATTTATATATTAGTATATGATCTCTATTTACTCAGTTGAGAATCAGTAATAGCGTGCCTGGGACAAGATTATCTGAGGATAGTAATTGAGTACCTCAAGGTATTATTGTTGTTGGGGGGCTTATTTTATTCAATAGATGGGTTTTTAGTATGTTTAGATGGTTTATGGATATTTATGCAAACTCGGGTTCATTTTATTATGTTGTGTGGGATATGTAGACCAATTAACAATATCTTAATTTCTCATTTATGGATCAAATCCCTCTTCCTTAAAAAAAAAAAAAAAAAAAAAAAAAGTCTTCCGAACAAATTTATGAACTTTTTCTCAGTTTAAAGGACACGTCTGCGCATGTACACCTGTATAAGTCATTTTCCATAATTAATAAGTTTGGGAATCAAACTAGCTGTGATCATCTCCATTATTGTAATTACTGGTCAATCCAATATTATATGGTACAATATGATTCGTGACGTGCACCAGACTACGTACAAGACAACAAACAATTTTCTTAACAAAAAAACAAACCAAGTACAAAAAGAAACAAAAAGAAAAGACTGCATTAATTTATTCATGATGATCACGGAGGAATAGTTTAATTATATCTTAATGAAAGCTTCAGAAAAATGTCAAGAAAGAGATGGCGATGGTGGAGAGAACTGCGGAAAGGGCACCAACAGCCAGAGATGAAGCTGAGCTCCACCTACCAGCTCCGATATCGATGGTCACCTTCTGGCCGAGGTCGCAGTGGTTGCTAACTGTGCAGATGAAGTAGCGAGTGGCGTTGGTCGTTAAAGTGAAATTTGCTGGGCTTGTTTGTCTCAGATCAATGGGGTTAGTGCCTGTGCAGTTGTCGTAGTTTTCTTTAGTCACTTCAGCAACATCTTGCGTCCCAGTCCAGTTGAACACTGCGTTCGAGTTGATTAATATTAGTGAAACGCGGCGACGATCGACTTCGGCAAAATATGCACTTATTTTAAAAAGAGAAATGCAAGCATAAAAATAGTGGAGGGAATTTAGAATTTTCAATCTTTTTCTCTTTGTGTTTTCGAACACCATTTTGTTTGAATATTTTTTTAAATAAAACCATATGGAATTATGTGGTTGAATATCATGAAAGCGAGCATGAGTATAACTGGAGTGACATATTAGCTAGCAATACCCATTTAAAAATGTAAGTTTAGTTATTTAATTCATTTTATAACAATTAACTATAATGACTATATTTTGAAGATAGCTATTGACATGTCTAGTATTAATTAACAAATTCATTATAAGAAAATTGCTTATTATTGATCAAGTATTTCCTACCAAATTGATTATTCTTTGTCAAAATGAGTATTTTTTCGTCATAAATAATTATCTTTATTGCAAATAATTTGTCATAGATACTTAATTTTATTATAGTGAAAACAGAAGAAATATATAATTGTGAACATCAAAATTGATGGAACATCTGAAAGATCATTAAGGATTAATAGATCATAATCTAGGTTGGAAAAAAACTATCGTATCAGCTAAGACTTAAAAAATATATAAACCAGTGTTACAATAAGTGAATACTATTGATTCAATATCAATCGATGAACGTCCTAGAAAAGAGGATCGAAGGTTGGAACAACACACAGATCAACCAAAAAGTTTTCAAAACTCTTTTTAGTATATGTAAATTCTCTAATTATTTTTGAAATCAAAAGTACTTGGGGATCATTTCAACAGAGTTTAAAGAGTTGATTGATAAGATATATATATAAGGCACGCTTGAATGGTGAGATAAGATCGTGATTTGTAAATAATAGTTTTAGTGAAAATATTATAGTTGAAATAAGATAGAATGAGATGAAATTATTTACAGATCTCACCTCTATATTATTTATATATCCAAAGGGGCCTTAATAGTACTAGGCTATCTATATCTAATATAAACGAAAAAACAAATAAATAAATAAAATTAGGTACCTATGGTGTCACCAAGTTCAAAAACCTTAGTACGAGCCCAGGTGCTGTAGGCAATGGAGCCAAGTGGAGGAATGCCCCATTCAATTTCGTCGCCAACAATGTGAGTTTCTGCAGTTGTGGCCTTAAGATGAAGAGCAAGTACTAGTGCAATCAAGCACCAAGTCATCAACCCCGCACGATTACCCATTCTAAAATTGATTGGACAAAATTAAAGGGTATATGAAATAATTACGAATGTGAGAATATTAATAATGGTTATTGGAGTAATATTGGCAATAAGACGTACTTTTTATAAGCTGCTAGCTAGCAAGTAGCAACCCACCCCATATGCATATTATATTAGTATGTATGGATTCTTTGACCTCGACTTTTATAATGTGAATTAAAGAATTGACAAGTTCCTTTCTTTCAAAATTGGCGACCCATACCAAACTTTGAGGGATTAGACTTTCGAGAACAATTGACGCCAATTTCTTCGTCAAAATAGTATTCACTTGTTCTCGAAGCAAAGACTAAGCAAGAATTTTCATGTAATCGTCTAGGAAAGACATCTCCGGCTGGTTAATTAATGTCCGAGGACTCATTATTATTTTGACTCCAACTCATGATCAGATTTTACATTAACAGCTGGCTTGACTATAGTTATTTTGAAGAACCAATTAACTTGTAATATTTCAACTTATATGTTCTCCCTTTATAGTAATAAAGAGGAAGGTGAGGTTGTGGATTCTAATCCCACCAAAGAGTAATCTCTTTGTAGAAATTAAAAAGATAAGCTAAATCGTGAATCTAATCATCATCATGGATAAAGTCGTGGATTTAATTATTACGAGTGACGCGTACATGATGTTGTAGAATAATGTAAAATATTAAAAAGAAAAAAAGAAAAAAATATTAATCTTTAATATATTATGATCACGAGATTACTGTTAGAATAATTACAGAAGATCCCATGAGTTAGCCAAATATCCCAAGAATGTAGCCCTCTCCTTAAATCCAGCGGCCTTCCATAAATTGAGCTCAAATCTACAAGGATTCAACTATTACATATATGTATGAATATGGGTGTAATGGTTAGGGGTGGCAATATGTCACACGATCCGTTAATCCAACACGAATACGACATGATAATAACGGGTTAGGGTTTAGTTTTAAAGGGTTTCGGATCAAAACGGATTGACCTGTTATGACATGATTGTTTAACTGGTAGATAGCGGGTCAACCTGTTTTGACCCGCTATGACACGTTAAGAAAGTTAAAATTACAAGTATACCCTTATATTTAAAGGTAAAATTATTAGAATCTTAATTTCAATATTTTTATTGTTTATATTAAAATTCATATTTGTAGTTTGTATTATAATTTTTATAGATATTGTGATTTTAACATTTATATAAAATTATGCTAAGTTTAATTAAGTCAAACTGATTAATTTTGAATATATTCAACACATTTACATAAACAGGTTGAAACATATGATATTTTATCGTGTTAATTTATTTCGTAATATTCACTAATGGGTCATAACGGATTGATACGACATGACACGTTATGTTAACGGGTCGTGTTAGGGTTTGAGATTTTGACACGATAAGCTTAATGGGTCGGGTTAGGGTTGACCTATATAGTATAATATACATGTCTTGACACGACACGAACACGACCCGTTGATACGATTTGACACTCATAGTAATGGTTCCGGTTTGATTCAATTTTGAACAAAATTAAGAATCGAATTGATACCATTTGTTTTGTATTTTTTTAAAATTAATTACTCTTAGATTATCTCTCAAAATCGGTAGTATTAATTTTATCGGTTCGAGTCTGATTTTCCAGTTTTGATAAAATGTAAATTTATAGAAACAAAATTTATTTAAAAAAAAAATCTGGTTTGAAAAATCTATTTTAGTAAAAAAATTGAAATCCATTACAAAACTCTATTTTAGTAAAAAAAATTGTTATATAAAATAAAATTGCATTAAAAAATTGCTATAAAAAACTATTCTATAACAAAAACTGTTCTATTAAAAAAAAACTATTTTAGTAAAATAATTTGTTATTTAAAAAATTTTTACAATAAAATAAAAACTATATTTATAAAAAATGTACATTACCTTTTATCTAATTATAATTTATATTATTATATATAGTGTAAAACATATTATATAATAATACTAAAAAAAAAAGTAAATATAACTGGTTCAGTTCAATCTTAAAATGGACAGAACCGGACCGGTTCTTCAATTTATGAAATTGATACCGGACCGAATCGATCAAAAACCAGAATTTTCAATCTGGTTCATCCTGAACCGAGCCGGTTCTCCAATTTTCCTATTTAAATTTACATCCCTATGCATGAACATAAGTCTTATTCTCAAGAAGGAAAGTCGCAAGATAATGTCATGATCCATGAATGCATATGTTTTAAATATCATATTGGTGGCGTATCAGTCAAGGTATTAGAACAAAATATTTCAGTACCAGTAATGTTTCGTGTACCAATTTAGAATAGTCTCTACATAAATAAATTATATATATATATAAATATATATATATAAATTATATTTCAAAATAATAATCAATATATAAATAAATTATATAGATATATGTAAATAGTCTAGTCTAAATTAGAGTAAAAAAATAACAAAAAATTTTAAAAAAAAATGTAAAAAGTTGAAATCCAGTATGATTAAAATACAGATGGCCAGTACAGCCAAAATATTGGCTAGTACCCACAGGTACAATCGGTATTTACTTCGATACGAAACAAACCTATGCAATGTACCGGTTATATGGCCAATACGACATATTTCGACTGTACTGTCCAGTATAGTACAAATTTCAAAATTATGATATGCATTCCTCCTTGAATAATTTTTTTTGTAGTACATATATGTGGACTGTATTGCAGACCTAATTAAAATACTCTGATTATTTTGTAGATAAATGAAATAAGTTTTCCAAATTTTGTTCAAGTTTATTATAAAATTAGGATCGTTCTGTCTTTTTATTGATTGGACGATTTATGGTCTATTTGTATCGCTATCTTTCTTTATATTGTGTGTACGGGTGTAACAAATAATTAAAAAATTGAAACATCGGTTTGGGATTGGTTCCCTTAGTTTCAAAATTAGCCGGTTCAAATTTTATGCTTTTTATGACTGGACCATACCGGATTTGAGCAATGCGGTGTATTACATATTTTAAATTAATATTTTAATATGACCTAATAAATTCTTAATATATTTCTTTTTGATAATTACATTTGTAAATTAATAACATTAATATACATTAGTATATAATGTATATTAATTATAATTTATACTTTATGGCCTTATACTAATATTATATTACTATTTTAAAAAAGTAATAATAATATTATATTACCATTAGTAATATATTTTAAGTCTACATATATAAATTACTATAATATTAGTGATATTAATACTATATCACTATATGATACTATTAACTATAGTAATATAGTAATGCTAATACTATCAATGATATAGTTATACTAATATTTATACTACTACTATTATATATTTTTACAAAATTAAAATTTAATATAGGCTTTCTTTTTGTAAATTTTTTTATAATTCTTTTATGACAAATTTGCATTTTATTAAAATCGTAAAATTGGACTGAAATTGATAAAACTGAAACTATCGATTTAGAAGAATAATTGGTGTGTAATTAATTCTTAAAAAAACAAAACCAATGTATATCGATTCGGTCTCAATTTTGTTTAAAACATGACCTAACCAGACTGGTTATACTCCTAATTGTACGTATAAATATCTTTGTACATTGAAATGTAATACATATAAAAAAGAGTCTTTTTTCTGCTATTCTTACACGATATCAGAAAGTCATTGGTAAACACCATTTTTTTTTTTAATCTTAATGGCTTCTTCCAATACAAACATCAACTCCTTTACTGCACCAAATATCTCACCTAGTGTAAATCAAATTACAACTACCTACTATGAATTTTCTAGTTTTTAACCATCCTATGAAGTAATGATCTCTTGGAGATCATTGATGGTTCTGTACAATATCCATCTAAATTCTTACTGGATGAACAGGATGGCCAACCCACCACTTACGTGAGTCGATAATTTCTTATTTGGCAAGAGAAGTCCCAATATTTGTTGAATTGTCTTAATTCAGGTGCAATTTAAATGATGAGATGAGATAATTTTAAATAAAAGTTGAAAGTTTAAAAAAATATTGTTAAAATATTATCTTTTAATAATATTATTATTTTGTGATTTGAAAAAATTGAATTGTTTATTATATTTAACGTGGAAACTCGAGAAATTTATAATCATGAAAATATAATATGAGATGAAACACTTTAATTTACTATCCAAACGAGACCTCAACCCTGTCTATTAGAGTTTTGTCCTATATTTTTGGACTCAACACGGCAAAGCAAGTATGTGATCATTTATCATCTCGCTTTGCTTTCCATCCAAGATCATGAATCACCTGTTAGAAGAGGCAATTACAAACTCTTCAACAAGGTACTCAAAGTTGCAATTCTGACCAGTTTGTAGCAATGTGAAAACCTGTGAATTCTGTTGATTTAATTTGTACGGAGGGTTTTATTGCCTCGTTAAAGAAGGGTAATGAAGATAGAAATCTTAGTGGCATCCGGGTGTGTAAAAGTGCTTTGGTCATTGATAATCTTTTATTTGTGGATGATATTTTGGTGTTTTTACCCAGCCTCTATGCAAGAGAATTTAAATTTGCAAGCATTACTAAGGGAATATGAATTGGTGTCAGGTCAAAAAATTAATATGAAGAAAACATCAATGATTTTTAGTAGAAATGTCAGTGAACAAGTGAAAAGACAGATTCTAGATTTGTGGCATGTAAATGCTGAAAACAACTATGAGAGGTATCTTGGGTTACCTCTTATAGTAGGAAGAAACAATGTGAGGGCTTTTTCTGTAATCAAACACCGTGTATGAAAGAAATTGCAATGTTGGAAGGAAAAATTGCTATCTCAAGGAGGAAAGGAGGTGTTAATCAAGGTGGTGACAATGGTTATACAAACTTATTCTATGTCTTGTTTTTAGCCCCCAAATAGTCTGTCATGAGGTGGAACAAATGATAGCTCGCTTTTGGTGGAGTCAGAAGAAGGAGGAGAAAAAGATTCATTCGGTGAGTTGGGAGAAGTGTTAGAATATTTGACAGCAATGCAATACCTTTATTCATGATAGCCATGCAGCCTTGATTAACTTCTGCAACAAGTCTACTCTGCAACAAGTTTGGCAAGTTTGGCAAGTTTGGCAAGACAGATTACTTCCCATCTTTCTATTATTTCCTTTCCTTGTATAGGTTGATCTTTAGACTTTGATTGACTGCAACGTTCCCTGTAATTGTGTGAACATGTCTTATAAATACAGCAAATTGTAATGTAATTATTCATTGAGGAAAATACAATAAGATCTATCATCTCCTTAAACTTTTCATGGTATCAGAGCCCTCGTGGGTTCGCACCTTCTTGATCCTTTTTCATTACCTATCAACATGTCCAACTCTGGCAACTCTTCTTCCTCCAACCTATCATTGCCGAGTATCACCCATTTCATCTCAATCAAATTAGATGGTCACAACTATCTCAACTGGGTATCACAGTTCCTACCTGTGTTACGCAGTCATGATCTCATGGGAATTGTAGATGGCACTGAGCCATGCCCACCAAAATTTCTGTCTGATGATACAGGAAAGGTGACAACTGAAATAAACCCTGATTACATTTTGTGGCAAAAGAAGGATCAATACCTTCTTATTTGGTTCAATACCACTCTGTCAGACACTGTGCTATCCTCTGTGTATGGACTAGACACATCAAAACAAGTATGGAACTCATTGGCATCTAGATTTGCATCCCAATCTAGATCCAGAGTTGCCTACTTAAAGAGACAAATTCAGTCTCTAAATCAGGGATCACAAACCTGTACTCAGTACTTGGGACAGGCCAAAACCCTGGCAGATCAACTCACTGCCGCAGGCAAGTCAGTAGATGCTGATGATTTAATTTCATATATTTTGGGTGGCCTCAACTCAAACTACACTGGATTCATTACTTCTTTTCACTTTGCCACTCGAGATGCTGTTATGTCTTTTGAAGATTTTCAGGCTGAGTTGCTAAATCATGAAATTCTTCTTGGCAATCAACAACAACAGCCATCCACTGATTCTGGTAATTTTGCTCTCTATTCACAAAAACCCAGAAATCCAAACTACAAGGGAAAGAACTACAATCCAAATTACAAACCAAGGAAACCTGAGAACAACAGACCCAAGAATGAAAGCATTCAAAAAGCACCTCACATTGACAACAATCAGAGAGGACAACCTTGTCAAATCTGTGGGAAGACTGGACATCAAGCACTCGATTGCTACTACAGAATGAACTATTCTTATCAAGGAAGACATCCTCCTTCTTAACTGGCAGCAATGGCAGCAAGGATGAACTCTGAACAAGAAGAACAACCCTGGTTTATTGACAGTGGAGCAAATAATCATGTAACAGGCGATTTGGAAAACCTCACATTACAAGATCAATTCAAGGGAAATGATGAAGTGGCTGTAGGGAATGGAACAGGTTTATCTATTCTAAACACTGGTTCTTCTACTCTTTTTCATTCTGAAAACCCATTCCAATTCAAGAATATTTTACATTGCCCAGATGCAGCAGCCAACTTGCTCTCTATTCATAAATTTTGTGTTGATAATAATTGTTGGTTTAAGCTAACTGACTCTCATTTCCTTGTGAAGCACAACCTCACAGGGGAGATTCTTATGCAAGGAACTAGTAGAGATGGTCTCTATCCTATCAACTTCTCCAAATCCATCAATAAAGTCCAGAAATTCACCTGCTTTCTTGGAGTCTCGACTACTGAATCCATTTGGCATCAAAGGCTTGGACATCCAGCCTACCCTGTTTTCAATAAAGTCAGAAAAATTGGTTGTATTCCTGTCATTTCTTCTGTCAAACAATCTGTTATGTGTGAAGCTTGTCAATTAGCAAAAGCCAAAGTTCTTCCTTTCTCTACTTCTTTCAATGTAACCAAAGAACCACTTGAAATAATACACTCGGATTTGTGGACTTCTCCTATTCTATCCACAACTGGTTTTAAATACTATGTTGTATTCATTGACAATTACTCAAGGTTTACATGGATATATCCTCTTAAAGCCAAATCTGAAACATTTGATACTTTTGTAAAATTCAAATATCAAGCTGAAAATTTTCTGTCTAGAAAAATCAAATCCTTCCAATCTGATGGAGGAGGTGAATTCCTCTCCACTCAGTTCAAACAATTCCTCACTGCTCATGGTATCCATCATCGAATCTCCTGTCCATACACTGCACAACAAAATGGGCTTGTTGAAAGAAAGCACAAACACATTGTTGAGATGGGATTGGCACTTCTTGCTCAGTCCAAATTGCCCAACACCTACTGGACAGATGCCTTCAACACCTCTGTATATCTCATAAACAGATTGCCTACCCCAGTTTTGAATGACAACTGTCCATACACAAAGCTACTAAACAAAGTTCCAGATTATTCTCTCCTTAAGGTCTTTGGTTGCTGTTGCTACCCCCTTCTCAAACCTTACAACAAACATAAACTCATGTACAGATCCAAAAAATGTGTCTTCATAGGATATTGTTCGAACTACAAAGGATATAGATGCCTTGACCCCATGACTGGTAAAATTGTGACCAGCAGGAATGTCATATTTGATGAACACTCCTCCCCAGCAACAGAATGGAAACCATTTCCACTGACGTTCCCTGCACAAGAAATTCCTCAACAGGTCAGTACTTTGCATTGTAATGAAGTTATGTTACCTGATCACCACAATGTTCAAACACAAAATTTTGAGGTTCCTGTCAATGATGCACCAACTGATACATCTGTTGCTCCTGCTGACAATGATGTGTTCTCTGTTGCATCTCATATTGAATTTGTCCTACCTCATATTGAGTCACCAGAACCACCCACAAATTTTAATACCTCAAACTCACAGCAAATTGAGGAACAGACTCAACCTACTGTCTGTTCTATATCAAATACAAATTTGACAGGAAATACAGAAGTTGTCACTTCCCTTCAAAATGAGACCACAAGTATTCCAATTCATCCTATGGTTACTAGATCCAAAGATGGGTCCAGAAGAACTAAAACCTTTTCTGATTACAAGGTTTATTCGACTGTCAAACATCCTCTCATGGCTCTAAATACTGTCACCCTCAAACACAATCTGCCACCCACATCACATCTCTACTCTCAAGCCATTAAATCACCCGATTGGACTCAAGCCATGAAAGAAGAGCATGATGCTCTCCTAAGCAATCACACCTGGTCACTCTGTCCTAGACCTCACAATAAGAATGTCATTCATAATAAATGGGTTTTCAGGATAAAACAGAAGGCAGGTGGAAGTCTGGACAGATTTAAGGCTAGACTTTTAGCCAAGGGGTTTGAGCAAAAGGATGGAATCGACTATACTGAGACCTTTAGTCCAGTGGTCAAAATCTCAACAATCCGAACCATCCTTGCAGTGGCCCTTCATAATAACTGGTCCTTAAGGCAACTTGATGTATCCAACGCATTTCTTCATGGCACCCTTGAGGAAGAAGTATTCATGGAGCAGCCTATTGGTTTCATAGATTAGAAATTTCCAGATTATGTTTGTAGATTAAACAAATCCATCTATGGGCTTAAACAAGCTCCTAGAGCCTGGTTTAACAAGCTTGCCACCACATTAATTGCTCTTGGCTTTCAAGAATCAACAGTGGACTACTCCTTATTTGTTTATCACTGCACTAACGTCCACATTTTTCTACTAGTGTATGTAGATGATATCATCTTAACAGGCAATGATACTGCTGCAATGGGAAGTGTCATCAAGTGTCTTCAGCAACATTTTGCAATGAAAGACCTCGGCACCCTTAGTTTCTTCCTTGGGATGCATGCTCAACAAGTAAACAATGGTTTACTACTAACTCAGTCCAAATACACGCAAGACATTCTCTCTAAGTTTAAAATGGCAGAAGCTAAACCAGCTAAGACACCCATCCAGGTAGGCTCACAATTATCCAAGCAGCATGGTGATCCTCTAGAGAATGTCACTGAGTACAGAAAATTGGTAGGTGCTTTACAGTATCTAACCTTAACAAGACCCGACATAAGCTTTACAGTTAATCAGCTCTGTCAGTTCATGCATAATCCTACCACAACTCACTGGGCAGCAGCTAAAAGGGTCTTAAGGTACCTTAAAGGGACACTCAATCATGGCCTCTTGCTTACTAAAGGTCAGCTCACCCTCAATGCTTACAGTGACTCAGACTGGGCTGGTAACCCAGATGACAGGAGATCAACAACGGGATATGCCATCTATCTGGGCCCTTGTTTAATCAGCTGGAGTGCTAAGAAACAAAGTGTGGTTTCAAAATCAAGTATTGAGGCAGAGTATCGATCACTTGCTCTCACCACAGCCGAAGTCTACTGGATTAGGATGCTACTAAAAGAATTACACGTGCCTCTCACTAAAGTTCCTACTCTCTGGTGTGATAATTTAGGAGCAATTTCCTTGGCCTCAAATCCAGTCTATCATGCCAGAACCAAACATATTGAAGTGGACTATCACTTCATTCGCGAAAAGGTGATCAATAGAGACATCACAATCTGTTACCTTTCCACAAGTGATCAAGTTGCTGACCTATTTACTAAAGGACTCACTTCTGCAAGGTTCTTACTACTTAGAGACAAACTGAAGGTCAGTACCTCACCCATCAGTTCGTAGGGGGATGTTAGAATATTTGACAGCAATGCAATACCTTGATTCACAACAGCCATGCAGCCTTGATTAACTCCTGCAACAAGTCTACTCTGCAACAAGTTTGGCAAGTTTGGCAAGACAGATTACTTCCCATCTTTCTATTATTTCCTTTCCTTGTATAGGTTGATCTTTAGACTTTGATTGACTGCAACGTTCCCTGTAATTGTGTGAACATGTCTTATAAATACAGCAAATTGTAATATAATTATTCATTGAGGAAAATACAATAAGATCTATCATCTCCTTAAACTTTTCAAGAAGATGTGTGAACCAAAGGCTAAGGGTGGAATGGGTTTTAGAGATTTCTAGGATTTCAACTTGCCTCTTTTAGCAAAACAAGGGTGGCAAATCTTAATTTTGAGGGGTCCCTTCTTCATAAAATGTTCAAAGCAGGTTGTTTTGCAAACACGACCTTCTTTGAATCAAGTCTGGGAAGAAATCGTTTTTTTACTTCGAGAGGAATTTGGGAGATAAAGTTGTTGCTTATGCAATGTTGTAGATGGAGGATTGGAGATGGCTGGGGGTGAGATTATGGCATGACTACTGGATCTTGGGTGTCCAACCAGGTTTCTTCCAAGCTTCGATTCATGGTGTTCAAGGGGGTGATCAAAATATCACAGTGAATTATTTGATGAATCCGGAGACTCGATGGTGGGATATTGAGAAGATTAGAATTCTCTTTAATCCAAATACTGCTACAAAGATACTGAAGATACCTATTGGCCGTAGGGAACAAACTGATAAGCTGATTTGGGGTGAGGATAGGAGTGGCATATTTTCAATTAAGTCAGCATATAGATGGCTAAGGATGAATAAATAGCAGCTGAGAGGGGAATCATCTGAAGCAGTCAGCCGAGATACATTGTGGAAAGCAATCTGGAATATGAAAGTGCAAAATAGGATAAGAATTTTTGCATGACGAGCCTCTTTGAATTGCTTGCCGACACAAGATGATATAAAGAAGAGGAACTTGCTTCTAAATAATGGTTGTTGTTTTTGTGATTTAGGATTTAAGGATATTCCTCATGTCTTATTACATTGCCTGTCCGTAACTGACTTATGGAGGTCTTACATTCTCGTTATGGCAAATGTGAACTTAGTGTCGAATTTTTCTAATGTGGCTTTGCAGGTGTTCCGCAAGGGTGGTTTGACAGATCTAGAATTTTTCTTTACCATAGCTTCTAGTTTATGGTTTAGAAGAAATAAGAAATTGCATGAAAGTTTCATGTTGGAGGGCAGGAAAGTGGTTGAGTAGACTCTAGCTTCACATAGGTTGTATCAAGATGCCCAGTTGCAAAGTGTGTCTTCTATGAAGTGTTGTGCCTAGCAAGTCGCACCGGATGGAGTTTATAAATTAAATGTTGATGGAGCCACTTTCCCAAATCTCCAGAAGGCTGGTATCGGTGCTATCTTGCGGGATTCACAGGGGCATGTGGTTCTAGCAGCAGCCAAGGCAGAGTGGGAAGTTGATAATCCTGAAGTGATCGAATTGCTAGCAGTCTTTAGAGGACTCCAGTTAATATCGCACATGGGCATTCAAGATATCATAATGGAGTCTGATTGCTTATTTGTGGTGAATAATCTAAATGAAGTTAATTCAGATTCTCCTTGGGGGGATTTATTTCATAAGATCCATTTGTTAGTGTCTTCTTTTAATAAAGTGGAGTTTTCCTATGTAAATAGATTAGGAAATCAAGCAGCTCATGGTATAGTTAGACATGCGTGGGATGTTGAGTCTATTAAGATGTGGTGTGATGGTTATCCAGATTTTATCTTTTAAGCTATTTGACTTGATAGTCGTTTGTAACTGTTTATTTTATAAGTGGACTTTCTTTTCCTATCAAAAAAAAAAAAAAAAAAAAAAAATCACATTTCATCAATGGTTTAAATCCCATTTTTCACCCTTCCATTAGTTCATATTTCTTTGCCTCTCGAGAATCCTCTTTTACCTTTGCTGGTTTCTAATATGAGCATTTAAATTATGAACTTTTGATCTCTCATCAAAAGCCAACCTTTGAATCTTACTTAGGTTCTTTTGCTCTCTATACCCAAAAGGCAAAACCATATCCCTCCAAAAATAGAAAATCTAACTGGTCTTCTAAGAACCATAATCAACATGGTTCTAAGCTAAAGTCATTTTCAAGTAACTCCTATCGTAGTCCACAAAGTACAAGCTGGTTCACTATTTGTTACCAATAAAACACCTTGCCAAATTTGTGACGAAAAATGGCATCAAGCATTAGATTGCCTTTCATACGATGGATTTTGCCTATCAAGGGCATCATCCACCATTCTAACTTGCTACCAAAGGATTTCAAAATTTGAGGAACAAACTTGGCTAGTAGACAATGGAGCTAATAACATATAACTGCTAATATGGAGAATCTTGGCACTAGGGAATCTTATCAAGGTGTCGAGGAGTTTGCTGTAGGCAATGGATTTGGACTATCCATCACTCACATAGGCTCATCTCACTTTCAAACTCCTACTCAAAACCTTACTTTGAAAAATATTTTGAGTTGTCCTCCTGCTACCACCTACCATTTGTCCATGCACAACTTTTGCATTGATAATGATTGTCGGTTTATTCTAACTTTCAAATTTTTTATTGTGAAGGACAATCATATACGGGCTAATATTTTTACAAGGGCCAAGTAGAGATGGTTTGTATCCAATCAAATTTCATGCTTCTGTTAAAAAAAGACCAGAGCCTACACAACCCTCCTAGGAGTTGCTACTCATTCTTCAATTTGGGATTCTCGTTTAGGACACCTATCTTTCCAAACTCTAAAATTGTTAAAGCATACCTTTAAACCTCCAATAATAGGCTCCTTTGACAATGTATCAATTTGTAGCTCTTATCACATGGCTAAAAGTAATTGTCTTCCTTTTCAATCTTTAAATAGTGTCTAAAGTTTTTCTTGAATTAGTACATTTGGATTTATGAATTTCTCCACTTTCTGCTTTGAATGATTGCAAGTACTATATTATCTTTATAAATGATTATAGTCGTTTTTCTTGAATTTATCCATTGCAATATAACCCAAACACTTTCTCTTATTTTGTGAAATTAATGTATTGCTGAAAATTTTTTAAATGCCAAGATCAAATCATTTGAAACTAATGATGGAGAGAATTTCTCTCTATTAACTTTCAAGAGTTTCTTAAGACAAATGGCATGATCATGCATCACATTTTATGTTCACATACTCTTCAGCAAAACGGTAATGTTGAAATAAAACACAGATTTTGTTAACATTGGTCTCACATTTAAAATCCAAATTCCGATTCGATAACTCGAATTTCCAAGTTGCAATCTAGATGAACAGTTTTGGATGTCAAGTTTATGAATCAATTAGAAACTCTCCAAAATCATTCTCCTTTCAGCATTTTTATTGGAATGTTTAAAATTATATTTTAAAAAATACAAATTTGTATATTTATTAAAAAATTTTGATCATATTTAATCAAAAGTGAAAAGATAAAAATAAAAAAAAATAAAAAAAGTACTTTTTACAAATAATAAAATTAAAATATTATCTAACAAAAGCTAAATTAGGCCCCGTTTATATTCGAAAACGATATAGGCTCGTTTTAACTCATTTCAAATTTATCATTATATTTTTTATATTTTTATATAAAATATAAATTTTAATATAATTTTTAAAATTCTAAAATTAATTTTTTTGAATTTTAAAATAATAATAATATTAAAAATAAATTTAATTTAATTTATTTTATCTCATTTTTAAATTCAAAGGAACCGACAATCTAACGAGAATGGTCTAATGGCCATCGAATGGACATCCTGCCTTTAGTTCCGACACAAATCAACGTGTGTGAAAGCCAAGTGTTCCATTTCCTTACATATAACCGGCCACCATGTCGAGACAAAAAGGTGGGCTCATGCACCAACACCAATTTTAATTTCAGTAAACATCAATCAACAACAAACTCAACTACTGCTAAAATATGGACCCCAGCTTTATTATGATCAGAAATTGAATCCAAAAAAATCTCAATCCGGGTAATAATAACAATCACATATATAGGTCAAATGATTCGGAATAATTCTCCCGAATTACGTCTTAATACAAGAAGGCTACGACGATGGACAAGAAGCCGGCAGATACACTACCCAACCCGAGCGATGTAGTGGTAGTGGAGGAAGGAGCAGGTACGGCGGGGGGTGGAGGCGTGGTAGTGGAGGAAGGAGCAGGTGCGGCGGGGGATGGAGGCGTGGTAGTGGAGGAAGGAGCAGGTGCGGCGGGGGATGGAGGCGTGGTAGTGGAGGAAGGAGCAGGTGCGGCGGAAGATGGAGGCGTGGCAGTGGAGGAAGGAGCAGGTGCGGCGGAGGATGGAGGCGTGGCGCTGGATGGCGATGGTGAAGAAGTGCTAGGCTGTGGAGCAGCAGCAGACGGAGTTGGTGCTGTCGGAGTGGTGGCCGGTGGAGGAGTGCTGGGTTGAGCCGGAGAAGTTGCTGCAGAGACATTAATAGCCAACTTCTGACCAAGGCTGCAATGGGTCGAAATGGTACAGATGTAGTAATGCTCCCCAGCCTCGTTGATAGTCTCATTCACGGGACCGTCCGTTTGAAGGGAAATGGGACTAGTGCCATTGCAGGCATCAAAAGCTTCCTTATTCACTCTGGCTACATCGTGGCCGGTTGTATAGGTAAAAACTGCGAAAGATCAAAGAAATAAAAATCAAATTCAAAACCCAGAACCTTATTTTATTCAGTCATATGTATGGATATGATTCGTTTGCAAAGTTTGGTTATTATACCAAGAATGTCGCCGACGGCGAAGGTCTTGCCGGCAGCCCAGTTGCTGTAATCTGAGGCGCCATTAGGAGGAATGGTCCAGCCCAAGGCATCACCCACCGTATGGGAAGTCTGTGCCACAGAGCTTTGCAGCAAAGCTGCAACAGCTATTACTGCAACAAAAACGATGACATCAAGTCTCTTTGCCATTGCTGTGTTGTTTTGGAGGTAAGCTCAGGTCGCCCCTGTTCTCTCTTTGATCTTGCTCTGTTTTAGACTCTTGCGTTTAGAGCGAGGAGAAATGACACTAGTTCGTGAGGGGAGGGACAACGACTCCGAGTCTCCATCTCTGTATTTATAGAGAGATGGGCTACGGATTGTTACCACGTGCACGGTCATGGTTTATAGTCAACACGATTGGTGCTCAGGATCTTGTAGGTGGAGGTGGAGGTGGAGGTGGAGGTGGTCCATTCCGATTGGGCAGCCGGGTTGTTGGATTGCCGCGTGAAGTTTTTCAAGAAACTTAAAAAAATGTTGACTTCCTGGCGTTGACTAGTCAGATGCTTGTCCTGGAGAACGTCTACAACCAGCTCGCATGATGGGGAAAGAAAACTAAGAGGAAAAATACCATAAATTTACATCATTTCGAGCTCACAATTCTCTAGCGAAATCTATAATTGAGACGTAGAGAAATTGGGAAAGAAGCCAAATTTATAATTAATATTTATCAAATATTTAAGAAATTATTTAGACAAACATGATTTATATTATACGACAAGTGTACGTCTTCTAACATGTGTACATCGGAATTGATCGCGTAAAACAGATGGGTCGAACCTAGTTCATATCTATCTTAATAACCCTCTTGAATCCGAATATGCGATTAAGATTTCGGTGTCGGCGATATACACTCGTCGTATTCATCAAGAACGCTCTAGAGGTATCAACTATCACTTAGGTAATTAATATCAAAATAATAAATAGACCTATATTTATATGATTTGTGAAATATGGAGATCAGTATATACACTTTTCATGGCTTTGTCACTGCATATATATACACTGTAGATTATATTATGGGTTTATTCCAAGTTTTGTCGAAGATTTTTTTATTTGTATTTTTGAGTGACAAATTTATGAGAATTTATTTGTTTATATTTTAATATAGCAGCATGTGGAGACGAGGCAGTCGTCTGGCCGGAGAAGTAGGAGATGTGAACACTGAAAGGGAGAATTTCATGTCAATAATTAAGCATTTTATCATTTAAACTAACAAATGGGAAGAACTTTTCAAAATTCTGCGAAATGTGTTGTTCATGGAAGAACACCAAGAACTATATTTTGCATAACTACTGGCCCACACGAAATAGTCAGATTAGCTGGTTAGAAGCCTCTTTCGGAGAAAATCATTGGGTCAATTGCATATACCATCGCCGCCCATCCATACCCTCTCAAAAGATAATATTTTTTAACCCATTTATTATATCACAAAAGGAAAGACATTATGCGTATACACGTACATAAACGCATATATATATATATATTAATACAACTTTGTCAATAAATTTTGAGAGTGATAATATGGTAACACGTTCTGTGAACTAAATACAAATATGATTTATAATTAACAGATTTAGTTTGATATAAATGGAGTCATGTCAATAATATCAGGTCATGATGAATATACGAAAATATATTTTAAATATTTTAATATTAGATTAAAATGTTAGAATATGAATAAAAATAATGATATATAATATCTTTTATTAAATTAAGTTATTATTTATTAAGATGTCTTTAAGTACTATTTGTTTTCTCTTATTTTTATTTTTTATTTGTTTTAATTATTTTATTTTATTGATGTTTGAATTCGTGAAAAGGATCACATGGGCCGCATTTCAAATTTCATGTTAGAAGCCCACTCGGATTCAAACCACTAGTTTTGCACTTGAGGTGGCGCACATTTGGGATAAAACTCATCACTTGGGTCCATTTGACTTCAACTAGGAGAAAACCCACTCAACTCAAGCCACATAACAATTCCAGCCACATATAGCAATTTACAAGGCACCTCTCATAACTTACATGACCCACTAGCCTCAACTCAAGAGCTGCACTTTAATTCGCATCTTCTTGAGCCCACACTCGACGAATTCAACTTGGGCACGGCACTTATATGGGAAAGGATACATATTGGAGAGCAGCGCCGCACACATGAGTGGAAGAACTGAGACCTGTAAGGGCTGCGGACGTGAACGAGATGCGAAAAAAAAAACAATATTCCATGGCCTGCGGCTGCGTGATCTTTTTTTTTGGGAGATTTTTGTTATAATTAATTTCGAGTGGGATTAAAGATAAACTTATATTAGATGATATTTTTAATTTATATATTTGTTTTTCAATTATTAAATCTCTTTTGTTTAACATTTTCAATTTATTGTTGATGTTTTTTTTTTGAATAATTTTAAAATTTATTTTATTTATAAATTCAGTTATATTTTTTTTATTAAATGGATTAATTTTTTAATTATGTTTGGATTAATTGATTATCTATATTGATTTAATTCTCTGCTGCAATATTGCTCCATGGGTATATTATCGTTATTAGGTTTTTTCAATGTGAATAACAATTTGCGTGATTTAAAAGCGATGGATGATTTTTCAAATGGGTATTTTTGGTTTAATTTTGGTTTAGAATTCTATAACTTCCGATTAAGAATTTTAGAATTAAATTTTCAATTGAGTTATCAATGAATTAAGAATAATTAAAATACCAAATATTTGCAAGGGATTCCCAACACTCTACTGCTAGTTAAATTTGAATACTTTTTTCGTTAATCGCTTTATTTCAATTTTAATTTGCATTTAAAATCATTTTTTTTCGCATTAATCATTTAATATATTTTTTAGTTTCTTTGCTAGTTTTGCTATTCTTTTAATTTGTCTTCTTGTGGAATTGACACTTCAAACCTATATTATAATTACTACGTTATTCTTTGGGCGTAATCAGGTCAACTTGTATAATTCAAAATCAACTTGTAATAAGCTATTTAAATTTTATTTCAGAATTAATTGTTGGATTGTAATCTTAATTATAGGTGTTAAAAAAAATCGGTTGAATTGATCGAATTACCGAATCAAACCTGTGAGTTTGATCCGATTCGTAATCAGTCTGGTAACGATTATTAAGAACCGAAACTACCAGTTTTCATACTTTGAAAGTCAGTTTGAACCATACCGGATCGGTCTATATATTTTTTATTTTTACATTAAATATACGCTAACTTGTTAATTAATATAATATGAAATTATAATCTTATTATTTATGTCTATTAATCGAATAACTACTAAGTTAATCTCTCCAATAAGTAAATCTTATTGTTCATTAGTATGATTAGACATTGTTAATAATATATATTAAATTCTAACAATTAAATTTAATGTTAAAAATTATAATATTAAACTTATGTAGTGACACATGTGCAAAGGGTAAAGTGAAAAAAAAAAGGAACGGATTAGACCAAAATAGAAAAAATCGAAAGTTCGATAATGAGTCGATCTATATCAGTCTTAAATTTTCAAAATTTGTATATTCTAATTTAGTTTATTTATTTATTTATTTTTTAAAAATCAAATCGAATCAAACTGGTTACACCTCTAATATTATTGTTATTTTTCAATATATTTATAATTTTATTGTAGGAAGTGTACTAATTTTAGACCTATGCTCATATTTATTATTGTTGGATTTGTGATATTGGTTTTGTGATAGATTAAAATTTGAGAAATACTGATTATTTTTTTTGTTAGTTAGTACGTAGTCTTATCTTTTATAGATCATGTTGTAGCTACTAATTAATATAATTAATATAGATGTTAATTTTTATATGAAATTATATTAATTAGGACAAATGAATTATGCAAATTAGTTCAATCCATTTATACAAGATGAGTTGAAGTAGTGAGTTGTATGATACGTGTTGACTAATTTCTAACCAATAATAAATAGATAAAAAAAAATGTGTTTTTTTTTTTTTTTTTGGCAAGAGTTAAGGACACAAGTGTAGTGCACCCTCTCCGAATTTATTAAAAGGCCTCACTTATGACAAATGAAAACCTTACAAATTTCTCAGCGTTATCAACAACCTACTAGATAAGTGATTACAAACCAACAATTCCATATCAGATTTAACTACAACCAAAGCAAAACAAAGGACCAAAAAGACTCATTTAGAACCGTAAAGCAGGAAGCCCTGCTTTATCTATCTGATAAATTCCATTGAGCTGTTGTGGAATGGCGTTTGATTCTAGCCAACAACAAGTCTGGCCTAAAGCTCTGAGTTTTGCCAGGCCATCTGCAAGCGATCTTCCTTCTCCATAAACATGTTGCACTGAGTATGATATTGCGGATAACACCACTTGAATTTCATCCCAGAAGTCTTCAAGATACCAGAGACCATATCTATTTTCCTCCAAGCCTTTAACTACAAGCTATGAGTCCAACTCGAGAACCACCTGAGTGATTCCTAGCGAATTATAGAACCGTACTCCATGAACAAAGGCTAATATCTCCGCTTTGTTGCTCGTCCCTTGGCCAATATCAATTGAAAATGTGAGTTTGAGATATTTACGTTGAGCATCACGAATTACTCCTCCCGCTCTTGACCTTCCCGGATTACTCAAGTTGCACCCGTCAGTATTTAGTTTGAACCACCCATTTGGTGGTTTTCTCCAGGCTATTACTTTAGTGGTCCTTTGTTCTTTGTATTTTAACACCACTCCCAGTTCTTTCAGGATAACTTGATCATTACGGTGGCATTTCTGTTTTGCTTTCAAGTTTGATCAAACCCGCGCAATCCAAAAGATCGTTTGTCTCCAAATCTCTTCCTGGGATTCAGCCTTGTCTTTCATTCTTTTTTTCCATCTCCAGTTCCAAAGTAGCCAAATACAAATAGACGGAATTAGGCCAATCAGACTTCCTTTGGTAGATGACACTCTCGCCCTTCAAAACCACCTAGAAATTGTTTGCTGTCAATGCTGGGAGGGAGGTAAACGAAGGTATAAAGCTGCTGAGATTTTCTTCCACAGGAATTGGGCCATATTTCGACCTGCCAATACATGGTCGAGGCTCTTGTAAGCACCTGTCTCGCAACAACCACATTTAGAGGTAACCGGTATGCCTACTTTCCTGAGCTTATCATCAACTGCAAGGCTATTGTTCATTGCTTGCCACATAGTGGTGGAAATCTTTTTGGGAAGGGCCGAATTCTAGATCCAATTAGCCCAAAGTGAGGACGAGCTAGTACTCCTAGAGACTTCCTAGGCATTTTTTACTGAAAAGGCATCACTCGATTTGGTGTCCATATTAACTTGTCCACACCTGTTTTAGAATTACCAAGATGCATAAGCACTTCCAGAGCTTTGTTCCTACCCAAAAGAGAGGTCAACAGGTCTTCTTTCCAACCCTGTTCCAACTTACAGTCTTTAAGTTTTAGTGAAGGTTGATCCACCTGTACGGCAGACATTCTCAAGGGATCTAGCGGGGACCATTTATCCCACCAAAGAGAGACGACACCAGCTTTGACTCTCCATTTAGAATGTTGTAAGACTGTCGGGGTGCATTTCATGATCATTTTCCAGAAACTAGAGCCTTTCGTTGGGTTCACTAGCGATGCATGGGACCCTTTTAAATACTTGGCTTGGAAAAAATAGGCCTAAAGGGATTTTTCCGCAATTATCTTCTAAGCAAACTTCATTTGCAAAGCTTTCTGGACTTCATATAAGTTCCTTAGACCTACACCTCCCTCTTTGATCGGCTTACACATTTTATACAAGGCCACCTATTTTTTCTTTTGCCTTCCATTTTCCACTCCCCAAAAGAAATAGCTGAAATATCTATGTAAAGAGTTTATAACCGCTTTAGGTACATGTATGATCGATAGGAGGTGAACGGGAATACTAGATAACGCATGCCTCAAAAGAACGAGACGTTCCTCTTTCGATAGCAGCCTAGCCTTCCAACCTTCAACTTTAGCCTAGATTTTTTAGATTAGCTCTTCTAGATGCCGAACCAAAATTCTACCCGCAACTATAGGAACTTTGAGAAATTTAAAAGGTATGGATCCTTGCACAAATCCTGTGATACGTGTGATAAGACAATACTCCTGATATTTAAATAAATTGTATTAAGATTTAAAAATCTATCTGTTTAACTTAAGATATTGTATTTGAGTTCATCCATATAATTAAATATGTATAATTTATCAGTACAACAAGAAAACCCGTCAACACGAAAGACACCCATCCTCGTGTCAAGACTCAGGACTTAATTTATTTCCATCCACCTTTTTTTTCACATTAAGAAATATCGAAAATGCATTTATTAGAGGTTGTAAACCTGAGGCCCCTGATGCTCAGGCCATTAATATTAGAATTGCAAATCTAAATTGTAACTTCCCAATTGAGTGGCCAAGAGAGAAACATTAATAGACTTATTATGGATTGACCTGTCTTGAGCGAATATTGTTTGCAGATCCCCTAATCTCTGCATTAAAACGGTCTCCCTTTTGTTACGTGGCCCAACAAATTTACTTCTATTATGTTAATATTCTTAAGGCCATTAATATGATTATGCTAATATACTTGAGCATTGAGTACTAAAGGCTATCTTTGATAAAAATAAAATTTTCTAAATTCTTTTTTTAATCTCATGATAGGAATAATCTTTTCGCGAGAAAAGTTTAAAAATAATATTTTTCTTATTATCTTGATTTATGTAACAAACAATTTTTTTTTTCTTTCAAAAATTAGAAAATCTCCTGATCAAAATATTTTCACAAACTTACATACTTTCAATTATTCCCACCATTTAAATTTTACAAACCCCACTAAACATATTTTTAATACAATTATTCTATGTACATTTGCCTCTAGTGGAAAGGCGCTGATGCCACGCCAGTTGAAAAAAACAAAAAAAAAACAAAGACAAAATGCCCACAAAAGAAGAAAGAAGCCAAAACCTTGACACAGAGCATCTATATTTTTTTGAAAAATTAAGACTATCGTGGACATACACGAAAACCAATCATATATATATATATATATATATATATATATGAATCGATAAGAAGGAACTGAAGAAATAACTTTAATGCTAAAACAAATACAAAAGTGTTGGATAAATGCAGTAACTACTTCGTAAATTATGGTTCTTCGTTGATCCTGCTTCTTATGACAGCGTCCCTCTTGCTGTCGCTTTCTTGGGTAACATGGCCAACTTCTTGGCTTTCTCTGGACGCTCTGCCATCATGGGTCTCGCTTTTTGGCAGATCACCAACATGATATATGCCTTGTTTGGATGCTTTGTTGTCGGGAGTCTCAATTCTTTTGACAACAAGAACTTACGTTTTTTTTGGCTGCTTCGTCTTTCAGCTTTTTTGCCATAGTTTTCACCATCATATTTGCTGCGAGTGGAAGGCCACCGCACTTTTCAAAAAGATCCTTCTTTGCATTTTATAAATCTTCTTGACCCATTGAGTTCAACACTTGTTTCTCTCTTTCTCGATCGTGTCTCTGAATACTGACCAGCAGCTCTCTTGGTTCCAAAGTGGAATAAGTTCATGTTGTTTTCTTCCTTCTCGACCACCATCTTCGCTACCTCCTTATTTTTGCTTGTGACAATCAATCACTATTCCCCCATTTCCTTTTGGCAATCCATATGCAAGACGTTAATTCTAATCATAGCTACGATTTATTGCAACACTCAAATCTCTGTACCATTCATCTTTTTTCTAAACATCATCAAGTACGATGAGATACTTTTTACCATTCAGTTGGAGATGTAGAGCATAGAGTAAAGTATTGAGGTGTTCCTTATCACCGAGACAGACTCCACTTTCATTCATGGAGATGCTCTCAATGATCTCATTTTCAACTCCAAGACACTCTAACATTTTTTCAACGACAACTTCCTTTGAGTTCTTTACTTCACAAATCTTGGACATGCATACCCAAATTCGGAGAAGGAAGCTGGTTTTGACCTCCTTCTCGTTGAGAAGCGCTCGACAAAGAATTGATTTTCTGACACCTAGCTCGACGACGATCCCAATTGCCTTGAATTCATCCTCACTTTGTCTCCGTTTAAGCATTTTTTCCAGTGAAATCATTTCATTTTCGAACCCATGAACCTTTAGATTGGAAGAGGTTGAGTGTTCTCTCTGACTGACATGTTGTGAATGATCGGGAGCCACTTGATTTGGACACTTCGTAAAGAAGAGCGGTAATTGTAAAGAAAGTTGCAAGAGAGAGCCCCATGTAAACTGGGATTGCCTCCTTTAGTGTCTCCATAGTTCCAGAGCCTTTATGGTTTTCAAGGAGAGAAAGAGGCATTGAGCTGTCTACTGCTCCTTTCAAATGTGGCATTACCTCAGCTACCTCATATGAACTCACCACCTCAGCTGCCTTGTCAGATGACCTGTAAAAAGATCATTATGAAATTACTTAGGCTATGCTGATACCTACTCTCTGTATTTTTGTTTGTATTGAGGTCGACATCATTTGTAATAAACTCTGCAACAATATTCAATTTTGTGATGCACGATACGTGCTCGAAAATATTCCTCAGAGAATTTGTTGAATTCATCTCTGTATATATATAGATATATATATATATATATATATTTATTATTGCACACAGAATTACATATCAAGAAGAATACAAATATTTATTCATCTTTCTCTGAGATTCTATATGATACCAAAGCTAAAAATGGACTAGCGTCCTTCTTCCTTTTTCTTCCTCCCTTATTGTTGCTTCTCTTACATCCATGGCTTCCGAAAACTCTGGTTCTCAAAAAGAACTTCTTGGCCTTTCCCCATTTCAACTACCCAACAACTTCCCTCACATGGTATCTATCAAACTCAACTCTGATAATTATTTACTATGGCATGCTCAAATCATTCTCTATCTCCATGATCAAGAGCTTTACCACTTCATTGATAGCTCTAGTCCTCCTCTTCTTCATGTCCTTCCCGCTGCATCTCCTTCTACATCTGGTTCTACTCCTTCTCAACCTAATCCTGCATATCTTTAATGGCGTCATACTGACTAAATGCTGCTTAGTGCTCTTCTCTCCTCCCTCACTGAGACCATTCTTGCTTAGGCTATCGCTTCCCGCACTCCCTGTGACTATGGCTCAATCTCGAAACCATGTTCACCTCCCAATCCCAAGCAAAAGTCTTTTAAATCCGTCATCAACTTACCAATCTCAAGAAAGGCCCTGTGTGTGTGTGTGTGTCGGACTACTATTGCAAGGTCTGTCTTCTTTCTGACACGAAGACAGTTGCTGGTGAGCCTCTTCGTGATTTTGAAGTAGTCTCTTACTTGCTTAATGGCCTCAACTCAGAATACGAAGCTTTTGTTTTTTTGGTCACCACCCGAGCTGCCCCCATCAGTTTAGCTGAACTTTTTAACCTCTTACTTTTGAAAGCCATCTTTCTGTCACAACCACCACTCAAATTGGTCTTCTACCCACACCCTCTACCAACACCTCTACATATTTTTCCTATCAAAACTTAATCGTGGTTGCAGCAACTATCGTGGTAGTTGAAATAATACTCAGGGTTGTCGTTCTTTCTCCTTTAGCTCCTACTCTCCTCAACAAACAAACAAGCCTACTTGTCAGATTTGCAACAAAGTTGGCCATAAAGCCCTCCAATGCTTCCACCGCCTTGATCAGGCCTATCAATATGAGCCTCCTCGTTCTCTTTCGGCTCACTACACAAGTACGTAGTCACCTTCGGATCGATAGTGGTATCCTGACTTCACCGTGACCAACCACATAACCTTAAACCTCAACATTCTTAATATTTCAAGGGAACAATATCTCGGCCAGGAGTAGCTTCAAGTTGTCAATGGTACTGCTCTCTCCATCACTCATATTGGTGACTCTCATATTTCTTTCTCCAACTCTACTTTCTCACTTTCTAAATTATTTTGTATTCCACAAATCACCAAAAACTTAATTTTTGGTCCAAAAATTATGCTATAAAAACTCTGTTTTCTTTGAGTTTCATGAATCTAATTTCCTTGTGAAAGACAAGCAGACGGGAAAAATACTTCCCCAAGGGACAATGTGTGATGGTCTTTACCTTTTTCCACCTACAACTTCCTCCAAGTCAACTCTTGTTGCTCTTATTGGTGAAAGAACTACTGAACAATGGCACAACCGACTTAGTCGCCCCAATCTTCAACTTATTTCTCATATTTTGTGTACCAAATGCTTGCCGCTTCTTCCATCTCAACATGGTTTTGTACTACTTGTCCTTCTGTCAATTGTTGGCAATTACCATTTCAATATTCTAGTACGCAGTCTTCAAGGTCTTTGCATTTAACTTTTGTTGATGAATCTGGTCCATCTCGTTATCTATCTAGAGATGATTTTCGTTATTACATTTCGTTCGTTGATCATTTTAGCCGTTACACTTGGTTCTATCCCTTAGCCTCAAAGGGTGATACGACTTCTATTTTTCTTATTTTTGAACAATATGTTGAACGAATCCTCGACACAAAAATTAAAAATGTTCAAAGCGATTAGGGTGGCTAATTTCGACCACTAGTGTGTCTCCTTTATTCTCAAGGAATTAATCATCACCTTTCTTACCTACACACTCACCAACAAAATGATGTAGTTGAACGCAAGCACCGTTACATTATTTAGATGGGTGTTGCTCTTATTGCTACCTCTCCTACATTTTATGGGCTGATGCCTTCCAAACCGTAACCCGATTACAATTTCTTAAAAGTTTTTGGCTCCGAGTGTTGGCCCAATTTACAGTCCAATAACAATAATAAAATTCACTATCACTCTTTACCATGCCTTTTTCTTGGATACAGCCTAGCCCACAAGGGTTACAAGTGTCTCCATCTCAAATCGAATCATGTCTACATTTTCAGAGAAGTGTTGTTCAACGAGCATTCCTTTCCCTTCACCAAATCTCCATCATGCGCGGCCACGTCCAATCTCCAACCCTCATACACATTTTTACCCATTTCTACTCCTACTTCTCTTGGCCCATCCCTTAACCAACAACCCAATAACCCAAATTCACCACCAAGTCCACCCGTCCCTCTTACCACCCAAAGCCCAATATCCATACAAAGCCCAACCACTTCTAATAACCCATCTTCAATCTCAGCCCTTCTACCAAAACCTTCCCCTCACATTCGACACTTCTAGACCTCCCTTTTTCCTCAACACTCATGTAACCCCCCTCCTCGATTGACATTAGTAACTCGCTCCAGAACAAATTCATTTCATCTCAAAAATTTCTTGATGGTCAAATTCTGTATCCCCCTCCATGCCACACCCTCGCATATTCTCTTGAAGTACTTGGAGAACCTAGTTGTTTTACTTTGGCTTCCATTTTCTCTAAATGGTGTAATGTCATGACAAATGAGTTTCAAGCTCTTTTCCAAAATAATACTTGGACTGTTGCTCCCCCTCCTCCTTTATCTAATATTGTTGGTTGAAAGTGGGTCTTCTGTACAAAGCACAGAGTCGATGGTCATTGAGTGTCGGAAGGCGTGTCTTGTCGCCAAGGGATTCCACCAATAGAAAGGCGTCAACTTCTCAAAGACCTTCAGTCCCGTGTTAAACCTACCACCATTCGGTTAGTCATCCCTCTTGCTATTTCCCTTGGTTGGCTCCTTAGACAACTAGACATCCAAAATGCCTTACTTCATGGTGACTTAATTGAAACTATTTATATGACCCAGCCTATTGGTTTTGTTCATTCTAATCACCCTAATTATGTGTGTTGCTTGCAAGTGGCCTTAAGTATAGGCAGAACTACTACCAGGGGACCGCTCCAACTAAAAAAAAATTATTTTAGTATGTAAATAATTAAATTTTTTTATATAATTAAAATTGCCTCCAAATATTCAAATATTTAAAATTTTTTATTGAAATTGTCCCCCAAATTTTTACTAAATTTTACTTCAGAAATAATAATAAATGAATTTTATTTCATAAAAGATCGTCGTCAAGCTTAATTTAAAGGAAAAATATTAAGTTAATATGTCATTTTCTTTTATTTTTGTAATAGTCTCTAGCAAACTACGAAAATTCTAAGGAAAATTATCTACAAGATAATTTATAGATATATATTTTTTTATACAATTTTATGACGTATCATTTTATTTTATATATAGTCCTTTATAAAAAGACATGTTTTTTTTTTATGTTTAAAAAATATATACATTCACATATACTACACATTTTGTAAATCGGCCCCTAATTCAAAACATCAAATCTTAATTCCGTCCCTGACCTTAAGCAAGCATTTCGTGCTTAGTTTGCCCAACTAAGCTCAAAACTATGTAAATATGGCTTCCTTCCATCTAAAGCCGATCCTTTTATTTGTTTACTCTTACAATTTGGTGCTCATTTATGTCTTAATTTACGTAGATGACATTACAAAACACTGTAAACATTTTAAACATTTCTTGTTTGTATTAAGGCCAAAATCATTTGTAACAAATTCTACAATAATATTCGGCTTTATAATGCACGGGACGTGCTCGAGAATATTCTTCAGAGAAGTTGTTGAATTCATCTCTGTATATATATTCATTATTGTACACAGAATTATATATCAATGAAAATACAAGTGTTTATTTATTTTTTTGGAAATTCAATAATGGGAAACTAAATGGAGAGAAGAGGAAGGAAAAAAGAAACAAAAATGGTATAAAAAAGCATCTGATGTGGACACGCATGTGTATGCCGATTGCACAAGACATTTGCAACAAACAAATTTTCTTCTTAATTTGTAGTAGGCTCCACCAATTTTACAAAATCCCAAAAAATTCTAAAATTTTTCAAAACTTTTGAAAAAAAAAAATATGAAGGATCACTGTTCGTTCAACATGAATGGCGGCCTCTTTTAATTCGTGGTCTTCGTGTTTTAACTCATTCACACTGTTTATTTAAAAAAAAAAAAAGAAACTTCGACCGGTCTTATTCAACCATTGCGGTTTGACCCAAGCTGCATGCTCGCAAGTGGCGTTTCCAGAAAGTAAAACTTCGGCTGCATGCCACGTACAATGATCGAGGGACAATTGCTCCGTTTGGATGCTTAATTGTTTTTAATTTATTTTATCTTATTATTATAATTTTTATATAAAATATAATAAATAATTTAATTTTTTTTTAAATTTAAAATATTTAAAATATTAAAAAATAATATTTTACTTAACTCAATATCTAAATGAAAATCAGAATGAAAAGCACGCATTTACGTAGAAATGGAGTCAACAAATTGGAGAGTTCTCCAAAAGTTGTAATTAATCAGGTTGATTAAACAAATATCTGATCTCTCATGTATCTCTGAGAATAAAGTCCAAGTTATTAACTAATTGATAACATACGTGGCCACCTTATTGATCAGGTGAGGGAAGGAGGTGGGAAACCAGGAGAGGATCAGCAGATCTGATTTTCTTCTCGAATGACAGCTGGCCTAGATATTTTATTTATAGCAAGCTAGGTAGAGTCAAAATAATCTAATATACTTCCAATTACCTACCACTTAATTGTTTAAAAAAATGGGAAAAAGATGGCTAGAGTTTTATTAAGAGTTTTATTATTTATTTGATAGATCAGTTTACGGCCACTTCTATATTTTTAGAAAATATATGCATGTAATGCATGACACCTTTTTTCTTATCCTCAAAAATGTCACGTCAATTTACGACACTTTCAATTTAGAAATTAAAATATATGTAATAAAAATTATCGTTATCTTCATATATCTCTAGAACTTAATTATGTTTTAAGGGAAATTCTTAATTATTATATATCTTAGTATTTATCATTTATATAACATTTTAAGAGTTACAAGCGTCGATCGATGTCATAGCAAAATCAATGAAATATGCATATGATTAATAAGCTTTTTCTATACCAAGCGTACTGCCATTTATAACTATGTCATAATCAATTAAACCTTTTTCCTTTAATTTCTATGCATGGTTTAATTAACGAGATCATTCAAATAATTACCGGCCAGATCATCATGAGAATTTACAGCTTAATTCATGTTTTAACTACTAGTACTATAGCAAGCTGAGTCGACCCAAAATTAAGGCCATGACCCATGATCATCATGAGGAAGATCGAAATACAAAAACAGATCAATATAATCTTTATTATATGTGTATGAACTGATCAATAGATCGAATGAGTACGTATATAGTACAGACAGATCATCATCGTATAATACATGTGCAAACATGTGTTATTCAAATATAAATACAAAAGAACAAAGTCAACCCCTACAAGACCGACAAGCACTCTGCAACTACATGATAATATTTATAATCAATAATGAAGGAAACCCATGGCCATGGGCAACAGTACTATGAACATAGAGCCACCGGAGATCCTACTATTTGGGGCTGCATTTGATGGTCCTGGAGCCACCGGGCTTCCGGCGCTGGGACCGGATGCATGGCTTGAAGGAGGCTCGGCGCCGGTGCTTGGAGATGGAGATGAAGATGGACTAGTGCTGACCGGGCTGGAAGGTGGAGTGGCGCCGGTGCTGCTGCCGGTGACGTTGATGGCAAGTTTTTGACCCAGGTCGCACCGGTAATCGTAGGTGCTCGTGAAGTAATACTCCCCGGTTCTAGTGAGGTTGATAACCGCCGGAGTACTGTTATACAGCTCCGTCGGAGTGCTAGTGTTGCAGCTCTCAAAAGCTGCTTTGCTCACCACGGCGACGTCATCAATTTTATTATAGAAGTTGAACACTGCACAAAAAGGGTCAAAGCAAAAATGGGTTAGATCAGAAGATCATCATATAAGAGATCTTTTCTTCTTTGTTGTAAGATGACCTTTACGTACCTAAATGGTCTCCGACGATAAAAGTCTTGTTGTAAGCCCAGGTGATGTAAGCAATTTCACCAAGGGGAGGAACGACCCATCCCAACTCATCACCGACGGTGAAGTTTTCCGGTTTTGTTCTTGGCGTAGGACTGGGAATGGGTCCCGGAGAATAGGTGACGTTGATTGCTAGTCTTTGTCCCCTGAAGCACTTGTCGTCGCCGGTCCCTATGAAGTAAAACTCTCCGGTGGAATTCAAGGTGATATTCGCCGGCCCGGTTTTCTCAAGAAAGATGGGGTTCGTTGAATTGCAGAGGAAGAAAGCTTCCTTCGATACTCTGGCTACCTCTTCTGATCCAGTTGTGAAGTTGAAGACTGCTCATCGAAAACATATCAAACAATCAATGAAGTTAGAGACAACAAATTCATATATGCATGTTTGAATATTATCTCATCATGTAGGATCTTAAAGAATTATATACGTACGCAGAATGTCGCCAATGAAGAAGGTTTGTTTGGCAGCCCAAACGGCATAGAAGAAAGGTTCATCGGAAGGTGGAACAACCCATCCCGTGCTGTCTCCGACCACGTGTGTAGTCACTGCAACTGTGGTTTGTGCTAGAGCTCCGAAGAGTGTCAAGGCTAGAATGGCTAATCTGATCATTCTCGCCATTATATCTTAATTTGTCTGGTTCGATGCAACTTCTTTGTGCTTGTCTTGTTTCTATTGTGTTTGTCTGGCCTTCCAGATAAATATGAGGATTATTAATGGATCAGTTGTGATCCTATTATATAGAGGTTCGATCAGATCGGAAATGGAAAAAATAAAAATAAAAATACGAAGACTAAGCTTTAATTGTCATTTCAAGATTACGACTTCAAGGTGGTGCCCAAGTAATTACCCACGATGTGCCCTCCCCAAAATCAATAAATATTATCAACATCCGTGACTTGACTTCTAGAACATCTTAACCAACTGAAGTAAACAAATGATACACAAAATATACCTTTTTTGTTACATAAATATTCTTATACCTAATCAAAATTGGAGGTGGCATGAATGCTAAAATATGTAACTACTGAATTTTTATAAAAGAAGAATGTTAGGAACAAGTCTCAATTAAATATAAAAAAAGTCTCAATTAAACATATATATATATATATATATATATATATATTGTATAAATATTTTGTAAAAATGTGAGTATAACAGAGATTTTTTTTTATTAAACTTTTTCATGCATGAAGGCCACGTACGTTATTTGAGAGAATTTTTTTAAGCTGTGGCTTTGAAAATCCTTAATTTTGAGTTTTTTATATTGTAGTACACGCTTTGAAAATCCATATGAGTTTTTATATTTGTTTTTAGAATATTGTGAAAAACCATCCGTATGAGAGGGTTTTTTTTGGCTAAGTGGCTAACATTCATTGGAGATTTATATGTAATGTTTGATCATCCGGCCAGCTTAATCGTGCAAATTAAATATGATGTTTTTATATGCGCTCTGAGTTTGGTAGATATTTTTAGTCAATTTCTTGAGAGTTTAATTAAGAGAACTGTTAGAGATATAATTAAAAAAATTACATAAAGAAAAATTTATAAACTAATGTGACTTCATAGAATTTATTAAATCTATTTTATAATATATAAAAATATACAATCTAAAGTACCACATTAAAATAAATTAATTTGTGAGTTTACTTTTATGTCATTTTTTTATAGCTAAAATATTTTTCTTTAATTAAACTTTTTGAACAAATCAAAGCTAATTAATTTGTATCAAAGCCTAGTCGATGGACGTCCTAAAACAAATACGAATATTCCCGTCAGTTAATCTGTAACGTGATGATCGGGAAATTTATCAGAAGGCGCGCGATGGGCTTCTAGAAGCCTATACACCATGCATACTAAAAATTCTTAAGTGTAAAATAAAGAAAAATAAAAAATAAAATCACATTTTATAAGAGTGTGCAATGGATCATGTAAAGATGCGAGACTTCTTCATCGAATTTTTCTTTCTGTTAATGGGACAATTAGAGACCAGAAACATTAATGAAACATACAATATTATTAATATTAATTAATATTGCAACTACTATATACACGTACAGCATCAGCTTTAACCATTTTTTTTTAAAATTTTATATGGGAGGAGGGGAAATCGAAATCACGATCTCCATTTTAGAGACAGGGAGGTTTGCCATGAGGCTCTATGCCTTTGGCAGCTTTGACCATTCCTTATTATACATACAGTTCCAAAAAAAAATTATAGCCTGGCCTGCAGCCCATGTGTAGATGACACATGGCACGGAATTAATTATTGTACAATATTATTTTTATTTTTGTTAATGTTTAGTACTGCTAATTATTAACGAGGCTGAAGCCGCAAGTTTCGTTTTAGCCTGATTGGGCCCGCGGGTGAGCATGCAACATTCTGCCATCGCAGCTTATTAAATTACATATATACTTTATTTATTGAGGATCGAAAACGAGCATATATATAATATCGTACTGCATCATGAGCACAAACCGAGCAACAATTATGATAAAGTAATTATAATTATTAATTAATACACAAAATTTTTTAGAAAAAAAATTATATTCTTCATCTTCACACATGATCATATTATTTTCAATTTTTTTTTTTATCTTATTATAAAATATGTGCAAGTATATGGATGATAAGTAAAAATAATTTCAATTAATTTAAAAAGAATAAAAAGAATAAAATTATGTACATGATGACCGAGCAACAATTATGATCATCAAGTAATAAATATTAATTAGTAATGCACATTAATTCATGTAATTGACCAAGTACTTCATGATCATGAAAATATCATGTGTACGTTACATGCATCATGATCAGATCATGAGGGTTTGAACTGTATATATATATATATATATATATATATATATATATTTGTTTTGGTTAAAAGAAAAAACAAACGCGCGAGCATATGGCAGTACTTAATACTTATCATGATCTAGCTAATTTGTAAAAACGATCAGTATTGATATATAATATATAAAATATTTCAGGCATCAGTTGCGTGTCAATCAATCCTGCATGTATCATACTTCTTCTTCTCGCTGGACAAATCGATCGTTTTTCCAATGATGGAGACATTTAACAAATTTGTAGCTATCTTGCTTTGAAATTTTCCATTTGATTTAATGTGTTAGTGTTGCAAGACTTGCATTAGCAATGCCAATGACAGTACATACACGCATATGCTAATGACTAGTATAAAGTCTGGGCTTATATATATATATATATATATATAAATATTCATTTGTTTTAATAAGATGTTCACTTTGACTTGTTCTATATACATACACGCATCTTAATTTAAATGTTAAAAAACTAAAAATATCTTCATTTTATGGATGCATGAATCATGCAGTATTAAGAACCATGACAACATGACCATATGGTACCATATGCATGCATGATAGAAAGTTTATGTATATCAGTATATATATGGTTAGAACTGCATGCCGAGGAAAGAGTACATGATTAATTTACTAACAATGATTACGAAGTACTGTGGAATATAATAAGCTGGTGTACTCCGGAAAAGTTGAATGGTCGTCGGAGTAGGTATATATGATAATATTTACAACTACATATTTTTTGAGCCTGAATCATGATCATGCCAACTACATAGATACATAATAGAACCGTTCAAAAACTAGTTGCTAAAGAAGTCTTAATTTACTTGCAAAGGGGTTAATACATGGAGAAGAACTCCTCATATTAATATTATTGAAATCATTCCAATGAGACTCAAGTTCTTTCGTTGACTAGCTTTTGTAAAATAGAGACCTAGATGTGGTTTGTAGGACTTGAGCCCTCCCATTTAAGGAAGATATTGACTGATAAATTTGTTGGGAATTTTGGGCCTTCCAAATTTCTTCCATCAGGATTTACTTTTGACAGAATACCAAAAAAAATAGAGAAATAAACACAACACAAGAATTTACGTGGAAAACTCCCAAAATAGGAAAAAAACCACCAGACCCAAAGAAGAAAATCTACTATGTAAAAAATTGTTACAATCACACAATTTTTCTCCCCACTCCAACGACACCCACAAAAACTTCTCCCACTAGTAAAACTCTAACTTTCACCTCTCTTCATTTTACATACAAAAAGGATAATAGAAAATTTTTACTAAAGTCAAAAGTTACTAGATAAGTTTTTGACTGGTGTGATTAAACCAAAGAGGCTAAGTCCCTTTAAATAGGCTTATGACCTTGTTCCACACCCACTTCCTTTCCATGTGGGACTAAGGAGCAAAACCCAACAATCTCTACCTTGTGATTTTGACTAGTCCCACAATCACGCTCCACCGCAATGAAAATTCATAGCTTTCGCTATCATGCTCCACCATAAAAGCATACTCACTCAGAATAAATCAATTTCCAAGTATTTCACTTCAACCCATATCGAAAATAATTTTGCTGAAAAATTATGGTGCAACTTCCATATTTGACTTTTCTAGAAGTTCATCAGTTATCGACATGAATTTTCACCACACACCCTGCATCAATGCCAAACCAATGCTCGTATGTAAACTTGTAGAATAACTAACATTAACACATCATTTATCATGACAACTTTGAGATTAGCGACATGCCATGAGGATGTACATGTCTCTTTTTAACAGATACCGTCTTCTGTAAAGAGAGACACGATGTTAGTTTTATTGTCAGTGTTTCCATTTACTGACTTAGAGTCACTTGTCGAACTTGCTTCAACGCTTGTTGACAACTTTTCTTGACGTACCCAGGTTGTCCACACCTCCAGCAAATTACTGATTTCATGGGTTGGTCTATGCCTTGTGTAATCTTGATGGAATCAAAATATTCCCGACTTGCACTTGCCACAAGTCAAAATTGATTCTCCCATCAAATTTCTCTACCTCCATTCTTGACATTGGTTCGATGAATTTTATCGTAGAAATGAATAGTACTCACTAAGTAAGTTCCCAGGAAAGATTGGAGGGTCACAACGGACATACTTAAAATTTCCAATCTCCTAGTCAGAACCTCCTTAGACCATACGTATCCACATTACCACACCAAAGTTTCACCCTGCCAAAAGAACCTAGTGTCTCTGATATCACTTGTTGGGAATCTTGGGCCTTCCAAATTTCCCCCACCAGGATCTACTTTTGATAGAATTTCAAGACAAATAGAAAAATAAATATAACATAAGAATTTACATGGAAAATTCTCAAAATAGGATAAAAACCACCAGACCTAGAGAAGAAAATCCACTATGTGAAAAATTGTTACAATCACACAATTTTTCTCCTCACCCCAACAATACCCACAAAAACTTCTCATACTAGTAAAACTCTAACTTTCACTTTTCTTCCTTTTACATACAAAAAGGACAACAGAGAAATTTTACTAAAGTCAAAAGTTACTAGATAAGTTTCTGACTGGTGTGATTAAACCAAGGAGGCTAAATCCCCTTAAATAGGCCTATGGCCTTGCTCCACTCCCACTTCCTTTCCATGTGGGATTAAGGAGCAAAATCCAACAAAGTCATGATAATAGGTAATTAGTGGTGTATAAAATCACATATTACTTAAAAATGAAAATTTTTTTCTCTTTATAATAAAGTTTCAAGCAGAGCCAATTTATCATTGACTAGTTAGAATACTATAAATCACCCAAATGTGGTAGCGTGGGTTCCCTTAGGACATTATACATATAATCTTTAAGATATTTTATTATCATATAGATTAATTAGAAAGTATACAATTGCATATTTTGATCAAAGAGAAAATCTATTTACAAGCATATGTGCTTATAATTAGCACATAACCATCCATTACACTATTGATGTGTAAACTTACCACATTGCTTAACATGACTAGTATATGAAAAATTCTGCTCATAATTTCACATCATACATCATACATATTCTTTTTCTTACTAAATGTGTGGTTTATAGATGATGAATAGAAGAACTCAACTAGTTTAGGAGGAATAAACTAAAAATTAAAAAACAAATGAAAGGCTTGGTTTGGTTTGGTATAAGAAATCTATAAATCAACCGATTTATTCATTTTACACCCTACGCAACAAACTGATTCAAGCGGGCTGGTTATCTAGGTTTCGGACTAGGCCAGAAATTTTCTCGACCCACCCCTACCAAAATCCTCTTCTTTGTTTCTCTTGGGCTTGAGTCTCCTCTTCTCGGCCTTGGTATATATGCCACCCTAATGGAGGCCATGTCTAGTCTCAGGGAGACTAATCTATGTCACTTGCGTTTACACTGGTACCTTAGTACCTTCGTCTTCTTTTTCTCTTTTGATTGATTTTGATTAGGGGTGTAACCAGTCTGATTCGGTCTAGTTTTAGATAAAATCTAGAACTAGACCGATATACTACCGATTTCGATTACGCATCAGTTACCTTTTAAAATCGGTATTACCGATTTTATTTGTTTTAGTGATCTAGTTCGGTCCGATTTTTCGATTTTAAATTAGTCTATTAAATTATTAGTATATATTAATATTAGATTTGGTGATTAGAATGATTATATATTAGTAATTGTTATAGTAAGTTTGATTCTTTATAACTATATCATTGATAGTGATGATGTTAGTATACTAATACTAATAATATTAATATTATTATATCATTATTTCATATGTAATTATTTAGTATAATAATTAATATATAGACTTAAAATATATTACTAATAGTAATATAGTACTAGACTATAAATTGTAAATTTTAACTAATTTACATTATATTCTAATGTATAAAATATTTTTATATAATATAAAAATATTATTTTATATTACATATAAAATCTTAGAACCGGTCCAATTTAAAATATATATTGTATTGAAACGGTCCGATTTAATCCGGTTCTAAAAATCTTAAAACCAGAACTGAACTGACACTCACTGATTTTGACATTACGGGAATCGATTTTGGACCGGTACCGACTTAAAACCGGACCGATTAAACTGGTTTGGATCGGTCCTGTTCGGTTTTTCGATTTTCCAATTTTTTCTTATACTCCTAGTTTTGGCTGTGTGGCTGACGGGAGTTTCTCATCCGAACATGTTCTTCTTTTGTTTTTGTTTTTGATTTGTTTTTTTCTGTATATTCTGTTTTTGAAGTGAATGAATAATAGTATTCGCTTAATTTAAATGCTTAAAATCCAATTTGAGTACCATATTGTCGCTTTCTCTATCTTGGTGCTTTCACAACCATTATTTAATCAACTGTGTCACTTAGTATAGATCCTTTAACTGTTCCTGGCCGCTTGTAAGTTAGTACTCTACTTATTGCTCTTTGGGTTCGATTCAATCATTCGGGTCTCCTATTTTGAGATGATTTTGTTTTTTTTTAGAAGTAAATGCTTTGAGATGATACCATCGTTTACGAATTAATTTTCTCTGTTAATTATATCTTTATTGTCTCAACTGTAAGAGAGTGATCACTTGGTCCAATCTTACTGCGAACAACATATATAGCCGGATGGGCTGCTACCCTGACTGGAAGAATTTCTGTTCATTAATCTATCGTAAATTTTTTTAAGAAAAATTTTATACACTACACCACCATCTCATGGCATATTTATCATTATTAAATGATCATTTATTTAAATAATTATTTATCATCTAATGTTGATAAATGTATAACTTCTTACATAATAAGATTAAAGTGATATAATGATATGATGTATAACATTATTCTTTTTTTAAACCATAAAGAAAGAATAAGAAAGAAAGATAACAAATTGAAATATAATAAGATAAGATTATAAGCAATGTGCGAAGATAAGAGTGCTGTGTGACAAGGACATGCCCATTTTTCTCACGATCTGGGGAAGAAGAAGCTCGGGCACGAATTGGGTGCAAAATTTCTTTTTTTGGGGTGGTGGGGGGGGGGGGGGGGGGGGGTTGGTGTACAGAGAACTCTTGTTTCAACAGGTAGAGAAAACATAAAATAAACATATATTATTTAAACTTTCTTAAATCTCAAAAGAAGAATAATATTAAAAAAAATATATTTTAATATTTTATCCAACTTTTAAATAATAATTTTAACTTAAGTACTTATTTTATCTCATCTATAAAACAAACGAGTCTAATAGAATCTTCTCTTATCTCATATAATAATTACAACATTCTCAAACTCACATACAAAATATAATAAACTATTCAACTTTTTAAATTTCAAAATTATAAAAATAATATTAAAATATTATGTTTTAATAATATTTATTTAACTTTTTACTATTATCTCATTTAATCTTATTTAATCTGTGTAACCAAATGAGATGTATAAGATAATGACTAACAAAACTCCTAATACATTAATTAACATAAAAAAAAATTTATGTTTAGAGGTGTACGTAATTGTTTCAACAGGTAGAGAAAACATAAAATAAACATATATTATTAAACTTTCTTAAATCTCAAAAGAAGAATAATATTAAAAAAAATATTTTAATATTTTATTCAACTTTTAAATAATAATTTTAACTTATGTACTGATCATCTTATCTCATATACAAAAATAAACGAGTCTAATAAAATTTTCTCTCCTTTCATATAATCATTACAACATTCTCAAAATCACATGTGATATATAATAAACTATTCAATTTTTTAAATTTCAAAATTATAAAAATAATACTAAATATTATATTTTAATAAGATTTATTTAATTTTTAATTTTTATCTCATCTAATCTTATTTAATCTGTGTAACAAAATGAAATGTATAAGATAATGACTAACAAAACTCCAGCTAATACATTAGTTAACACAAAATATATATATATGTTTGGAGGTGTACGTAATGGGGGCTTATACGTACGCGCGCGTGTTCTAGACACAAGCCGGCCAAGTATATATGTCGGGGTTAATTAGGTTAACAGAAGTCAAGTTTGTGATCATGCATGTAATTGAATTTCTTTCAGCTTTAATTACTAAGTGTCCTGCAAGGTAGGTACTCTCTCTTTGATAACTAGGGTGGTAATATGAGTCAAACTAAATATAATTCCGCCTTCTATACGTAATAAATAAAGTACAGATCAGTAACTATTGAAAATTATGGAGCTTTGAAATTACTCCCCTCGCCCCATGCAGTAAACTCGTAATACGTGGTCAAGATAAAACAATATATTATATCATATTGTGATAGTCATGACATGAAGATAATCAAATAGAAGAAGAGGAGATGGATCTTTCAATTTTGTATTACTTTTAATTAAGGCATGAATCCCATGAAAATATATATAGCTAGGTAGGCTACACCATTTGGTCAATGTGAACATGGAAAATGCCTTCCCGCTTGCTTCGAATGTGACAATAAGATTTCGAGAGATTTTGAATAATCCTTGATCTTCGCTAGACGTCCATTTTCCTGGAGCGATCTTTCCATGATGACTTCCCCGCGAGCGGAATTAACTCTCGATTCATTTTATTTTGTTTAATTTGTTTTTCCATGACCAAGAAAGAAGCTTCCATGCGCGCATGTCGTGTCCAATTTGTCAACAACGCGTTCATTAACGTGGGCAGCACAAAAGTCCTTCTATCATAAATATATATAACTTTCTCATCAGAAAATTAAGTTTTTATAATTAATCATTTACAATGAAAAATTATATATTTATGGTTTATTTTAATTAAAAATAATTATTTCATTAAAAATTAAAAATAACTACTTACGAATAAGTAATTTTTTTTTATTTTTTATTTATTTATTTTTTTTTTATAGTGCATGCCCGTTTGAAATAGTAGTACTACTCGTGATCATGAACAGATCGTAAAAAAAAAAGAAAAATCGCCCGCAAAAACATATTAAATTGAGGAGCAAAATAACGGTATTTTCTTTTGTTTTTTTCTTCAACTTTATTAGTCTTAATTCTGTTACACTTATTTACTCCTTCCAATTAAGTTGATGCTTATAATTTCTTTCCTTTGCTAAATTTTTTTTTGTGAACAAGCACTAATACTTCATTCAAAATAATTGATTAACTAATCATGTTGGGTGGAATTGTACGTCCCATGCATCAATTTTACGTACTGTTCTCCGCTGCTTAATTAAAAACACAAGTAGTTTCGGATATAAGAACCGTCAGTTTTGCTTCGAGCCGTTGCTCGATCGACCTGTAAGTATATTGTTCCCTTCAACATATATTATCTGAGAATTATTGTTGTTTTTGCATGTTTTATATAATTACAACCCGCGCGGCCATACACAAAATTTACAAGGATACGAAGGGTCAGATTTGGGACGAATTGATTCTTCCTTCAAAATGTACATACCACAATAATTATGGAGATTAATTAATTTTTCTATACATGATGATATATATGGTGGGATGAGATATTGGGGGAACCATGCAATTAATTTTGAGGTAATTCACAGTTTTTTATACAATCCGTGAACTCTACATAAAATTCTGGATAACTTAAGGTTTAGCAGTTTTTATTAGTTAAATAATTTTTTAGAATCGCTTGTTAGTTGTTATATCATCCCTAAAAAACTGGTTCAGTTTTTCTAAAATAACTTGTCATACCGTCTCTAAAATTAGTCAAGGCTGAGTTATAACCCGTTTAATTACCTGGGAGTACGGTAGTGAATATAGGATTAATGATGCATGCATATATATATATATATATATATATATATATATATATATATATATAACTCTAACTCTAACTCAAACACAAGGTGATCTAACAGAAACCTGATTGTTAATGTCGTATTACGTATGCCTCTGGGTAGGGTTCGAACAACTTGGATCTTGAGTCTTTCACCTGCATGCTTGAGAAAACATGAAGAGTGGGGTTCCTTGGTGGAGGTACAAAGAGTCTCTGATGCTAAAGTCAATATACTTGCTTAGTAATTTGTGCGTAAGTTTAGAGGAATCATAGAGAGTTCTTTGTACTTAGGGACTAGCTTTTATACTAGATTTTTGGGTGGAGACAATTCGTATCTAACTTCATAGAGCCCATGTTCTTTTAATTGTTCATTAACTCAAAATCCTTTAACGCGGCGTGGCTCCTTCGCGTAGTTTACCCTACAGACGTTCCTAGCTTGTTAAACCCCTCTATGCCAGCTGTCAGAAGATCAAGAGTTCCTCATATCTCCGCCTACCTACTGCACAGGTTTTCAAGAGTAAAGTGTCATTAGCTAGAGAGGGGTCAGGGTAACGAGTCTCATTTGGCCATATTATTCATTTTTTCCATGCATGGGTTGGTTTTGCTCATGGGTTGAGTACTTTGCAGAGGCTCATTGACTCATTTTAGAGGAGGGTCATTGGGCTTGGGCAAGTTCTCTAACTTACTTTCTCAGTAGCTTTTCGTGAGCTTGCTATGTGGGCCGATATGAAAGAAACCCCCTCACACTGATATTCAAGACTGATAGTCTTTTGTTTGAACTTGTGAACCCAACATGAAAATAAAAGCCTTAGAATTTGATGATCTGGAAAATGATCCATTTAATCTAAAGATTCAGATTAAGATTAACTAGGATACAGTTCAAATTAGAGAAAAACTTCACAGTGAGTCAATTCATTTTTCCTCATATAAAGGCGAATGAAAACATTCTACGTAAACTATTCACCCAATCTGTTGTGAGATGTGACTCAAAGGAATAAACTTTTTCTTCCCCCCATTGTCTGCCACCCCTTTTTTCTCTCTCTCTCATTTTCTTCTTTCCCCTTCCGAATGCCTCATGCGTCCCCCCATTCTCCTGCATTCACTCCTCTATCTTAAACATTTTTTCTCTAGTTCATGGAAGACAGTTCTGAGTATTCAATAAGAATCAAATAATTTCATTCATGAGGAATAAAATGAAATAAAATAATAGTAGGGTTGGGGGTGGAGAACATACGTAAGGAAGACTCAATAATCCATTCAAAAACATCCAAACCAATAGAAAGTTGCTACTAAGTTCAATAAGAATCCTAATGAAGAATTGCAGGTAGCAAGATTCTTATGTTTGTATAGTACTCACCAAATTAGATTAAGAATGTCAAAAATGTAATCAATTTTCAATCGAATGAGTTTTGGTAATATACCAAAGAGAAAACCTTAGAGCCGGTCCGGCTTGTATCTGTGTAAAGCCAGCCCTCCAATAATATTACGCCACGTACGCTGCACACAGTCAAAGAAACACACCTGTGATGCACATGATCAAAGAAGCAGCCTTCCAATAAGACTTGCGTCTCTTTCTTCTCTCCAGCCTTTCCTCTCCAATAAGCAGACCCCCTCCCCCTCTCGCCCACCCATCGATTCTGTGACTACGGCCTAAGAAGCGCGACGGTGGTGGTGATATGAGAGCCTTCTCTCGGCTCTTTAACCATCGAATCCTCTAGGGATTACATAGACCTCCCTATAACAGAGATAAATCGCGTAGCAAGGTATTTTTCTCAACTCTCGTTCCACTTTCTTCGAGTATTTTTCTATTTTTATCACTTCACTATTACATAGCATTTTCTCTTTTTTATCACAGAGCATCGATTCGCACAACAAGGTATTTTTTCACTCTCATCTCCCTATCGCATCGATTCACCTATCGCATCGATTAAAGTTAGTATTTGAGATTAAAGTTATAAATCAGTATTATTTTATGGATTACCTCTAGATGGCTGAAGACTGATTTGGACTGTTTTCTTTTTGAAGATGGCTGTATTTTCTTTTTCTCCTTTTTGTGCTGTTGATTTGAATTAGTGTGTTCTTTTTCCTGCTTGGCAGAGATATAGTGAAGATGAAATTTGTTATAATTCTTAACTGTCAAAATGCAGAGTGCTGTGGATTCGAATTAGTGTTTTCCTTGTCTCGTGTTTGACCTGCAAAAAGCTTAAGAGTGGCCGTTCAAATGTCATTGTCATATATTAGACTATTTGATATACATAAGACTATCTGATATGCCCTTCAAATGAAGAAAAGTGGTTGCTTTTTGAGACCCATGCTGAGGTAGATATAGAATAAGAAGCTGAAATAAGTTGCTTGAATCCAATTGGCCTGCCTTGGTAAAGTTTTAGATAAAGCAAGCCCCCAGAATTGGACTTTTTTTAATTGGGTGTCAAACATGACATTTTTTCTTTCTTTTGGTGTAAACGAAATTGATAGACTTGGCAATGTTATTATCTTTTGTTGACCTTTAACAATGTAGTCTTAGGCCTGTTTTGGCAATTAGGCCTGTTTTGAATATTTAGATAGTTTCAAACCATCCCATTCAATCTCAATATTTAAATATCACTCAATTAAATATCTACCTTTTGCATGATTGTTTTTAGAGGTGTTTGTCATATATTAGATTTTTCTAATGATTTTGGCCTTCAAATGCCATAGACTATCTGATATACGTATTGATATACATAAGAGTGGAATTTATTTATTGATTTTGGCCTGTGTAGACGGTGTGAAACTCATATCTCGTGTGCTTATTGTTTTTCATATTACGACAGAAAATGAGAAGTTCAAGCTCTTAGATTGCAAGAGGGGAAGACAAAGTGGCAATGGAGAGACGATTTTGCTCTTGTGGGATTCAAGCAAAACTACGGATTTCTAGACAAGCCACTTCACTTGGAGACACAGTTTTTATTTCTATTTTTTTATTATATTGCCAAAGAATGACAATATGTGTCGGCCAATGCTACAACTAATGTATTGAATATGTGGTTAATGTATTGGTAACTTTTGAACATGTATTGAATATTTGGTTAATGTATTAGTAACTTTTGGACATGTATTGATTGTTTGGACATGTGTGGTTAATGTATGTATAAATTTTGGACACGTGGTTAAGACATTGGTAAATTCTGCACATGTGGTTAAGCAGGTATAATCTTGTAACACATTTCTTTCAACAAGAATCAAATTTTTTTCAATAATAGAAACATCTTCAAAAGGCTTGCAATCAAGGGCAAATAATATCAATATTTTCATTCCAAATCCTAGGTGCAAAAGCTGTTACATTTTCATTCACCTTTTACTCTCATGAATGCTAAAAGTGTATTGAATTTTACAGCAAGTATTCAAAATATGTGTCTTGCTAATAAACATCCCCATATACATAAAATCTAATACTTAGTTACATCTAGAATCACACATCCAATTACGTCTACAAAATGCCAACTACTTCCTAGCCAATTACATCTACAAAATGCCAAAAGCTGCAAATGAATCGCGATCTATTGTGTTATTCCTTGCCACAATAAAAATAAACACAGATTAAATTAATCACATATTTTTTTTATTAGTTGAATAAATCACATACTTTTTTTATTAGTTGAATAAATTACATACTTATCCAAGAGATGACTCCACTAGGATTCTAGATGCTATGATATGTTCTCTGTTCTTGGCCTAAGATCCCTACAAAAACAACAACAAAGTCACAAACTTGTTAAACTTTTTCAATTAAAAACCAACATATTACAAATAATTAGAATACTACTATACCTCATTGAAGGACAATTATTTTTTGCATGCCCCTCATTCTTGCAAATACTACAACGTCTTTTCTTTGATGTTTGCATTTCTTTTGGGTTTTTCTCTCTCAACGATTTTGGTCGACCTTTAGTTGGCACCCGTGGAGGATCCTGAATGATTTGTGAAAAGTTGGGTACAAGTTGTTGACTTCTAAAAATTTGATCATGCTGTGAAGTCTCCTTTCTATCTGGAAAATGTGTTTCCTGAGTATTAATATGATCATCCATTATAATTAATTCCTTGTGAACGTTGTCCAATGCACGGGTGAGGTGTTTGTTTTTTGCTTCTGACTGTGAGCCAAGTTCGACAATGTCATAAAGTTGCATCATTGTCTTGTTTTTTCTCATCGTAGGATCATCTAGGGATTGATTAAATTGGCGTCCACAACATGGTATGTCAGCAATAAGTCGACTCTTAGCAGCAATGGTCCATCTTTCCAAAACATAATGGTGTGGTTGTGCACGGGTTAACTTAGCTTTCTTGCCTCAAACATGCAAGATATGCCGGTAGAGAATCCCTATAAACTCCCACTTGTGGCATGTACATGTGTCATGTTGTTCATCACCCTCCAATGTGACGTGATAACGAGGTTTTCTTCACCTTCCAATGCCACTCCCATATGTCTTTGTGTCACCCTTTGTGGATAATTTTTTGGCTACGCATACTAGACTATTGAACAGCTCATCTTGGAAGATCTTGAAAGATTTTCTTGTATAAACATTTGCTGCCTCCTCTTCAATTTTATAAGGTGTTTTCAATATCACACGGGTATATTGCGTCTGCATGTCTTTCTCTTTCTCTTTAAAGTAACGTGCATCTATAGCTTTTTCATACTGGTGAACGAAATCACTAACCATAGTGCTTGAACAAACATAATCTATGAAGAATTTGTTCATACTTTTACTCCTTTGAGTTGTTGACATACCGGCACAGAGTGTTGAGCTCAAGTAGGCTGGAACCCATTTATCTAGTCGAATGTAGAGATTTTGCAGCCAAGTGTTTTCTCCTAAGTCATACCTCACTAATATCATAGCCCATTCCCGTTCGAACTCATCAATGGTAATTATGTCATGGATGCAATGACGAAATTTTTTTTCAAAGTCTGGATACTTGTTATATACATGAGCCAAGTGCTTAGAAAACTTTTGTAAGATATGTCACAAGCACAACCTATGAGTTGTATTTGGGAGTACCTCTACAATGGTCTTCGTCATCGCCTTGTCATCGTCAGTAATTATAGTTGAAGGGGCATGCCCAAGCATTGCCTCTTGCCATGTTCTCAGTAACCATGCATATGATTCAGCCGTTTCATTAACTAACAAAGAACATCCAAACATAATGGTTTGATGATGATGGTTAACTTCTGTAAACGACACAAAAGGTATCTTATAAATGTTGGTCAGGTAAGTGGCATCAAACGTGACAACATCACCAAAATATTGATATGCCACTCTTGAGTGAGCATCAGCCCAAAAACAACTTCTCATACTCCCATCTTTATCAACTTGCATCGAGAATACAAACCCAACTTCTTTGCGTTGTCGATCAACAAAATAGTTATATAATCGCTGTGCATCCCTTCTTCAAATATTTTTCTCCTTTGGTTTCCCAAGAAATTCACGACATCCTTCCCAATACAACCAACATTGAAGTCACCGCCTGATTCTTTACTCATCACCAACATAATCTTCATTGTCGGTATATCGGATTCATTCAAAGTCGTTATCAATTTCTTTTGGACTTTGGTAACTTTCCTATGTGCAGGGAGGAAAGTAGTACTTTTCGGTGAAAGTAGCTCATGGTTATGCCCAACCATAAACTTGTTGATTATCCACTTTTCACCTTCTTTTTTTATGCCCATTAAAGTTTTGCATCCAATTTTTGTCGTATAAGGTTTAGGAATAGCACCCACTTTTTCTTTCCGATGGTAACCTTCCCTTGAGCAAACATAGTCTACTACACATAGTTTGCGATCATCTTTTGACAACCGAGTATGATTTTTCCGTATTGCAAAACCTTTTCGTCTTGAATATGCATTGTAAAACACTTGAGTGTCTTCCACATCGTCAAATAACATACCAATGACTGGCTCAAGTCTTGAATATGCATTGTAAAACACTTAAGCATCTTCCACATCGTCAAATAACATACCAATGACTGGCTCAAGTGGACCACCAACTGGCGGGACTCCTCCATCCACATTCGGTCTATCTTCAACATTCAAACCATCTTCAACTTGTTGACTGTCCTCTTCAACATTCATATCCTCTTCAACTTGTTGACTCTTTTCAACATTTATCACACTCTCACATTCTTCACTATTTAACAACGAAATTGGTTCCTTCCATAAAAAAATACAAGATGCCAAATCATTAGTAGTTAAAAAAAAAATCTGATATTTACAATGATATACGTACATGTTTACAATGATATTTTCAAAACTTGCTAAACGTACAAAAGGATAATCATTCTTCACACTTCTATGGAGAATATTTCTACTGACTTCTCCCTTTGTTTTTGTTCATTTGGCTCATAATTATTTGCTTTATCATCTTTTATTACTTATAGTGTCATTGTAGAGTGATTATTTCTCATTTTAATCACCCAGTTGTTATTACCATTTTTTATGTTTAATCCTTATAATATGATTTCTTATGTAGTGATGAGCCTCGATATTGTGATGACTACTAATGAGTCTTACTTTCAATAATACAAAAAGAAACAAAGGGAAAGAATGGTAACAAAAAATGAAGGAAAGATTATTATGTGTTGCCTTAAATCACTCAAACTAGAATAATGCCAAAACGAAGATAATGCCAAAACGAAGATAATGACATAAAGAATAATTCCACTCACTCATCCCAAACGTACAACAAACGCCTATAAAGATTAGAAAATCACAGAAAACAAATCAAATAACAAAGTGGACATTGAAAACCCCAGAGAGAAAAAATAAAATATCAAACGATAAATCAATTAAGACCAAATAGAGAGAGAAAAATGAAAAATCTTTTGAGAAATCTCTTACATTGCTTTTACTTATATAAAAAAAAATCTCTTACATTGCTTCCATCCTAGTGATTTGCCATGAGAAATCGCGCGATTTTAGAGATGGGAAGAATCTCTTGAATATTTTAGAGATTGGTCGGTGTCGAAACTGTTCGTCGAAATTATTTCTGGCATGGAAATGTAGGGCGGTGCTGGAATGTGGCTGGATGTCGGATGTTGCTGAGCAAGCTTGAATGAAATGGGGGAAGTCGAAAATGGGAATGGGCATTTGGGAAAATAGCGGGAATGGGCATTGGGAAAATGATAGGCTGTATGTGTGTGTATGGGTTAGAATGGATAAAATGTGACGTGGAGAGAAATAAGTGGCTGACCGTCTTCTTATGTTTACAAGCTGGATCGGCTGTAAGCGTCTCTCTATACCAAAATATTACCCAAAGGGTATGGAGGAGAGAGAAAGTGGTGATTTGCAGGGACTTGCAATGTTTACAGGTGGATTTCAAATTCCATAACGTTTTTAGAGGAAGAAATGAAAGGATTTGCTCGAGGAGCTCCTTTGGCAGCTAGCTCCAGTTATCGGGATCCATGGCCAGCAAAATGGTGATGATGGGATGGCCATTGGTACTAGGGCCAGCCACGGGTTGGAGTTCTCACGAGGTAGGTAGGCATGAACGAAAAACAAAAAAAAACAAAATTGTTCCAAATATTATGGTGCGTGTAGATGTAGATTTCAATCTCGTGCAATGCTGAAGTGACAGTCTATTATTGGTGTCCATTAAACTCCATCTATAAGATAGCCCTGCCCAAATAAGAACATTTCAAATTATATTTGATAAGATCAGTACAAGAATCGGAGGCACAAGAACAAAGTAAGATTTAGAAACTCAATTTTGGGGATTGATGTATGATTGAATATTAAAGCATACATATTATAGCGTTCAAAGGCTTTTTTGTATTTTATAGCGGTACTTAACATCAAATATGTGAAGTTCCATCTAGTGAAAACATCTGTGCACAATATCCTCCCACTAATATTTTCCTCTAATGCACAAGCCTTGAACTTGAAAAATCTCGAATCTTAAAACTTCACATATTTGATGGCTTCTCTAATCGTTGTTATTAAATATTTAACATCTTCCAAACCATCATTAACAATCAAATTCAGTATATGAGCAGCACACCGCATGTGAAGGAACTCACCATTCAATTTGGTAGAATCACTATCTATTATCCTCCTCTTCACGTAATCAACACCAACATCATTAGAGGAGGCGCTATCAACGGTGATGGTTAAAATCTTAGTAATATCCCAATCAAGTAAACCCAAGTTTAACACCCTCCCAATAGTTTTTCTCCTACAGTTGGGAATTTGACAAAATTTTAGTATTTTCTTATGCAATCTCCAATTGCAATCAATAAAATGTGCAGTAATGCACATGTAGTTCACATTTTGCACCGATGTCCAGGTATCAGTGGTTAGACAAATTCTTTGACTCTCTAATAATTTCTTTAGCTGTATCTTCTCTTCACCGTACAACTTGATACAATTCATTTTTAAAGTGGTTTGGGATGGTAAAATAAATCGAGACTCTAGGTCAACCACATTCTCAATAATCCCTTCATGCTTTACTAGCCTAAAAGGCAATTCACACCTAATAAAATACTTAGGGTGTCTAGACCTTGTGAGTTTGGGCTACATGCTTTTCCCTCCGCATCCCTACTACCACTAGAGGATTTACTTTTTCTAGGACGTTTACGGTATATAGGAGATTTTTCACATGTATAATAAAGGTGGTGATTTATAGAAAAAGTGTCATTCTTGTAATGATAATTAAATAGCTCATCACAATGTTTGCATTGAGCTTTTGGTTTATCAGGGTCAATAGGTAGTACTTTCTCAAAATGTTCCCAAGATACCGATTGGTTACTAGGTGTTTTCCTAGATTTTTTGGATACAGGTGGAACGAAACAGGTATGTGTAGATGAATAGGATGGAAGACTCACATGCTCCTCCAGATTCACTGGAAAAGAGGAGTCACTACTAAGCCCTTGAGTCGTACCAAAATTCCAACTTATAGAATCTTCTTCCATTTGTTATTAAGTAACAAAATACAACAAACAAACCAAACCATATAATTAAGTAAAAAATCATGTACAAATTTAAGTATGGATATTTTTAGCAAACAATACAAGTTCATCATTATCTAAGATTATTTTTAGCATGTTGTTCTTTTTCATTTTTGTTCCAGCTGGTGTTCTTTTCAACAACGCATAAATTGTTCCAGCTGGTGTTCATTTTTTTCTTTCACTGTTGAAGGCTGTTTGTGTGTGAATATGCTAGATGATTAGATAGTGGGCTTTACAGTAAGAGATTGCTATTTTTGCATGTGACATTCCTAAAGATATGACTGCTTGTCATTGAATCATACAAATTAAAAGCAGCTATAGCATAAGACACTAACTAAGCTGTATGTGTATCAAATAACTAAGGACGAGATATATTTCTATAGCTGCTAAAAGAGATAATTTATACCTCAATTTCATTGAGTTCCATATCATTTTTTGAGGGAATGAACTAAACATGAAAAAAAAAATTACGTTTGAGATTCCCCTTCTTCCTCATTCTGAAAAAACGAAATATAGCTGAAAAAAAATAAAATTCAAGCTCGAACATCTTGCAGGAGGTGTCAAATCAAAAGGAAAAAATAATAAATCGAAAACTACTTTCTTTTCCCACCACATGATGAATATTATATATATCGAAACACGTATATATGTTATATATATATAACATTTTATTCATTGATTTTCACATGCAGTACAAACTAGATCTCTTTACAAACGTCTATAGATCAGAAAACTATCATGATCATATATGATCTCCAATTCTCCATGTCATTCACAACATTTTTCACTTTTTTTCCCTCGATTTCCCATTATTTTCCCCTATATATATACAACATATATAGAGCTTAAATATTGACTTGTATCACCGGCCTCATGTACCAAGGCTCAGGTGTCATAACTTCGCTGTAAACATGCATATAAGACATGATTGCTAAGATTAATGCCACTTAAAGGCAGTGAAGTAGCAGAAACAATAATCATCATTACTGAACAACTTAATTTGCAACTCAAAGAGGAATTTACATGAAAATTAAGAAACTCTCCTTATACAATACGCTTACATAACAATCATCAAGAAGAGACAAGGACCCCCAAGTCATGGTCATTTAGAAGACATAAATAAAAACATATCTTAATTAGCAAGAGTTTTATCCGAAATACTTACAAATCTGTGGGTTCTAATATTACAAAACCCTAGTGTTTTTTTCACTATTTTCCCATAAAGTCATTCTCAACAGAAACTAAATAAAAGCGTAAAAATTCATTGCACGAAAACCATGATTGATAAGGTCTAAATAAAACCCTATAATCAACTTGGTTTTTTTCCTAATCAATTCTTAATCCTCACGTAGACTCGCAGTTGCAAGGAGAAGAAAGAGAGAGAGAGTACCGAACAACACGAGGATGAAGGCTAGGGTTTCGGCGATTCGGTGACAGAGATTCAACGACGGAGACGGCAATGGGTCACAGACTCAATACAGGGATGGAGGCTAGGGTTTCGCGTAGAGAGAGAGAGAGAGAGACGTAGAATGAGTCGAGACTTTGGGGGGGAGAGGAAGAAGAACTGATGCAGTTAAGAAACGACGTTGTTTTGGAATTTAAGCCAGATATGGTTTAAGAAAGCGGGTATCTGGTTACTAATCCGGGTCGAGTTTGACCCGGCCGATAATATATATATATCCGGTTTTGTTAAAAGCGGATATTCGACCCGTTTTATGTGATCCGAAATCTAGATATTGAATCCAGATATCCGGTTATCAATCTGGGCCGGGTTAAACCCAGCCCATATAAACACCCCTACATATTGTTTTATTCAGACTCTAACTATACCTACAAAATTTGTTTACAAGAAAAAAAAAAGCTATAAAACCATTAAAAAATAAATAAATTGGGCGCGTAAAATATCAAGAATTGGGATGTACTTGGAGAAGGGAGATCAGGCCGTTGTATAGCTCCATATAATCATTGGAGCTTCGGGCCTCTTAATGAATAAAAAAGAACATTGGGCCTTCGGGCCTCTAATGAATAAAAAATTGATAGGAATGTCAAAGCATTTCTCTTCTTCTTTACCAGTACTATTTCTTCTTTCCTGATGCAGTCCGGCCCTTATCAGGAATCACGCCAACTCTCGAGCGCATATATATATATATATAAAATGCTATAAATCATATTCTCAATTTATTTTTATTTTATTATATAAATGTGGCATTTCATTATCACTAGATTAGCTTTTTTTTCTTCAAGAAAAGTTTACAAGTTAATGAATACTGTCTATTCATCATAGTGGAATGAAAATATGATGAAGATATGGTATATAGCATTTGCCACGTAGTTAAGGCTATCCTTCTCGCATACTATGGTGTCGATCAATCCTGTCTTTATTAATTTATATATATCATTTATTTATATATAAATTATTTTAAATTATATATGTAACAATATCAATATTAAAATATTTTATTTTAATGTCTTGAAAGGACCATCAATATATATAGCATTCAAAACTTTGTCTCTATTGATCTATATATATATTATAATATATTTTTGTATAAACTATTTTAAAACGATACACAAAATAATACTAATATCAAAATATTTTATTATAATACTTTAACTAAAATGGCCATCAAAACAATATTCAAAACTTTACTCTGCACTCGAAATATCAATATTTTTAAATAGGCAAAGTGCCATGCCGTACGTTGACATATTCTAGTTAAAATGTTAGGTCATGGTTATCCGGCAGGATGCGAAGAAATTTGCTGGCACTTGTTCAAAGAAATAATCTTTTATTGCCAACAGATCCGACCCTAATCTTCCAGAATATATAATGCGTTGTCATTGTGTCGTTATCGATGGATATATAATTCGTCCAAAAAAGGAAAAGAAAACAACAGTAACATGGGAAGAGCTGCCATTAGCTGTGTCCATGGCCAAACTCCAACTACCCAGTAGAAATCAATTTAATCAGAAGGTCATTGTGTGTTATAATTTCAAGCAGGCAAGGAGAGTCTCGAATTTTGAGTTTTATTTGATCACTCATCCTTAAAAAAAAAAAAAAAAGATTCAGAAAACACAACAAATTAATAGTATCATCAAACACAAATTTAAATTTCAAGGAACAAAACCCCTCGCATGATAAGAAGGTAATTCGATCGGTATATGAAATAGAAACTAGAAACTAGGAAACAAATTAAACTAACTAAGACAGATTAAACATAGTTAAGGCTATGGTCATGAGAACAAGAGAGAAAGTAGCAGCAAGAGATGAGGCGGACGAGCCAGCCGGCGGTGGAGGTGGTGATGATGTAGTTGCAGGTGGAGGTGGTGATGAAGTAGTTGTAGCTGGAGGTGGCGGTGAAGGACTGCCGGAGGTGGCGGCGTTGACAGTAATTGATAACTTTTGTCCGCCGGAGCAGTGCTGTCCGATGGTGCAGATGAAGTAATTCTCTCCAGTAGAATTGAGCGTTAAGGTTGCTGGACCAGTGGTTATAACGGAGAGAGTATTGCTGGTGTCGCAGGAGTCAAAAGCAGCCTTGCTAACTGTCGCAACGTCGTGTGCTCCAGTTTGGAAGTTAAACACTGCAGAAAAAGACACGAAATATGTAGGAAAATTCAGCTTTTATATATATCAACAAAGAGAGAACAAGAAAAATTAAAATTTGTGAGTGATTATTTACTATAAGAACGATTATTTGTGATGAAAATAAATTATTTTAATAAAAAAGTAATTATTCTGTATATATAGAGATGGAATTAGCTTACCTAGGGTATCATCAACAGAAAAGGTAAGGCTAGAAGCCCAGTCGGAATAGAAGGAAGCGGTAGAAGGAACGGTCCAACCGGTGGTGTCTCCAACCACATGAGACGCAGCTTCAGCCTCATGCAGAACTGCTACCGCAGCACTTAAAACTAGAAAAACAAGTGCCACGTTCTTTCTTGTTGCCATATCTATATAATCTGTACGTGTTCTTAGCAAATTCAGTCGCCCCTGCACTCTCTGTAAATGGTGTTTCGGCTTTTGGGGTCCGAGAGATGTGTGGGTTTGGATGGCCTTGTGTTCCTCTTGGATGTATATATATATAAGGAAAACCAATTGCCACTGTTAAGGAAGAAGTAGTGGTTGAGGCCCTTCATGGTTGGAATTGGAACACAAATAGAAAAGTAAAAAAAAAAAAAAAATTAGTCTAATAAGCCGGCAGATTATATTACATAATTTAATTTAAAAGATAAAATTTAAAATTCAAATATTTAAAATAAAATTTTACTATTTAAATAATGTGCATATATAAATATGCTATACACATGATTAAATTGAAAATATAATAACTTAAATAAAGATAACTTATTTTTCCATTATTGGAACCAAACTTAAAAAAAATCTCATGATCAGCAATGTCATAAGATAAAGTCAAAGGAGAGGAGGTAAGCAATTAAGAATTCCTAGACTGTGTTAGGTAAGTAGTTAAATCAGTGCAATAAACCATTTCAAACTACAGGATATATATTACTTTGAACTGTGATTATTTGAAATTCTCTTTATATTATCGAATGTTGAATATATCTCATAATTTTTATAATTAAACTTATTAAATTTCAATTATGTGAATAATTAGAAATATGCAATAAATAATTATCAAGCATAACACAACGATTAGTTATGAAAGGAAACTCTTTGAAGAACTCTTCAAAAATAAAACTCTGCTAGGCAACCAAACTCATGAAAGCCAATTTTATTAATTAAGATGTTTACAAATAAAACAATTACAAAACATTTGTAACTTAATTCGTTTACCCAAGACATGCGACCTGTTTCTTTTTTACTGCAAGAGGTAGTTAGAAACTTTGACGATTTCTAATTTTTTGTCTTTCTTATTGGAACTTATAGTGGTTGATCACGAATACCAATTAACGATTCTCTTAAATCTTGAGCAAGATCACACTCGCAAGTGTATAAAAATTACAAAAAAAATTCTCCACTAATTTTCCTCTCAAAAAGTTTTTAAATATCTCCAAATATCAGCTCTGGCCGAAAATCATTGATAAGGTTACAATCTGACTTGATTTAAATACATTGTCAAAAAGTGTGCTGTTAGAACGCATCTGCTGATCAATCGTTCTTCATCAGAGTTCGCCTGCTAATAGGTTGCTAACAGGTTTTCGAAATCCCTGCAGGTTATTGATTTCGAATTGTCTGCTGATTGAACAATTCCAAAATCCAATCTTCTAATATCTATAACAAATTCTTTAAACTTTTAAATGAACTCTAATTACTATGGATAAATTCCATAATTTAAATTACATTAATTCAAAAATCAAAACTTTAATGATAAAATAAAATCTTATTCTATTCAAACTCAAACACTTCAACACTAATCCAAACTAACAAAATTTGCATTAACAATCTTTTCCTTTGATTGATTGGTGACAAAATATTTTTGATGAATGTATGTTTTCTATGATCATGAACAAAATAAAAAATAATCAATTAAAACCAAAAATCATATTACATCAAATTTAGTCTATTTACTTCAAATCTACTGTTAGTGTTCATCATTCGCATATATCATCAAATAAAGTATTGCTAAAAAAAGGATGACCCTACAATTAGACAAAAAAAATCAAAACATAAATAAAAAATCAGTAACTAGTTCAGCTCGCATGTCCTGCTCGGGCTTTCTTCTTTTTCATCAATTCTTCTCCCTCTTAGACTTGTGTTGTTGCTCTCCTTTACTCCTCAGTTTTCTCCCCCCTTTTGTCATCAATTTAGCCAAATTAATGTCATATATAAACTGAAAGTGCAACCTCACTTGAGGAATCGGGTGAGGGATGGTTTTGTTTTTTCTTTAATTCTCATCTGAGCACTCACAACCAAAAGGTTAGAAAAAAATAAACACAAGTTAGTTTCATAGGAGGACTTGAGTGTCAAGCATGCATTGAAAAGAAAAAAAAATGCCAAAAAAATAACCATATGATTAGGTATCCAGCAATGTTATCTCAGAATTATTACAAACATATATGCATGCATTCTAAATGAGAGAACCATAACAAATAAGAGACAAATAAGCAATGTGAGTTGACTTAAAAACAATATCAAACACATGGTGTGCAACTGTGAGAATCCGAAATGTATTGGTTCAGAACCCATGAAAAATCATCCTCAATACATGCACAATTCAGTGCCTAGACACTTCATGTAGACTCCTACGTAGTCCAACCAATATTCAAATCCAAACTTCACACCCAAAATAAGACCTAACCTATTTCGGCAAACCATGGTGCTGAACCCTAGAGTCTTGAGAAAAAAAAAATTAGGGATTTGAGTTGATAGGATTTACCTGGATGTCGAGATATCATTGCTGGAATGAGCAGACCAAAAGAAGAACATGAGTAGCAGCAGAATGATAGGGCATGTGAGGCAGGATTTCAAGATGCTAGGATTTGCGAGAGTGGCCCGAAAATGTGTTTGGATTTTTCGTTTGAATCATACCGTGGACTTGCGCCTAAGTGTATCAGATCAATTCTAAATCAATATTGTGTTGGGCATGGGCTCTTATAAGAGAGACAGCGTTTTGGTATAACTTAGACATAACTTAGTCCACTAGGACTTAAAACACTTTTTGGTATAACAGATCTTATCTTGGTGTCTCACTGAAATTTAAACACAGTTTAGCACTTTTAAACTCTTAGAATCCGAGACACCAAATCCCACAATTAGCACTCTAGTTGTCTCCTATTGAGACATGGCCACACCACATAAACCTTAAGAAGTTTTAAGTATTATTATTTTTTTTTAAAATGCCTCACATGCACTGTCAACACCAAAATTGACCAAAAATTTTCTTTTTCCATTTTCTTTTTAGAAACAAAATTGCCAAAAAAATGTTTATTTGCAATTTTTTTTTATTTAAATAAAAGGACAATGAGGCAAATAACATAAAGAAATGTATCTAGGTTTAATCAAAGTGCTACTCACAAAAGAAATTCAAGATTAGACATCCTCTTGATTACAACACCCACAATAAATATTCATTCTTCATAAAATCATCAAAGCCAAAATTTATGTGAGTGTGTGAGTGAGCAACTTATGAAATGTAACAACTTTTTCTTCATGAATTTATTTTCTATTTTTCATTAAAAGCCTCTTTCTCTTGATCATCATTTTTTGAATAGGAATTTTCTTTTAAAGATGCTCTTAAGAGTTTGTCACTTTCCTTAGAGCAAATTTTATGCTTGGGGCCAAGGTCTAGACTACATAAGTGTCTCTTCCAAACATTTTTATTGCGTATCCCATTTTTGGTTTAATTTGCTGCTTATTTTTTTTCGCAATGATTTTCACACTAACTTGTTCTATATAGATTAACAAGTTGTGTTTGGCAATGGGAGACCTTTTTAATTTTTGTATTAGATTTAACTAGTATTAGTCAATTTAAGGTTTGGATTCTCTCTATGATGAGCATCTCAAAAACACTTATTCAGCCCCTTTTTTTATTATTAAAATTGCATCCATACAAGCTTCTCATAGTACGTTATAAATGAACTTTTACTAAGATGACACATATGGTTAGTATGCACATCCTCAATCATACACTTTATATCATTGGGCCGAAACACGCAGTTTTTTAATAAAAAACTGGAAACTAGAAAAAATAAACAAACCAGAAAAAAATATGCATTTTCCTTTTTGAAAAAAATATAAACAAAATAAAAATGCATGTCCTATACTAACGATATGCAAGAATTACAAGAAGATGCATGTGGTCCTATAAACTAATGTGACATGATATCATTTTTGACCACCCATTTTGCCTTAAGATTTGGCTTGTCTTTTCCATTATTTTAAATGCATAGCCTTACCAATTTACTAAGCTCACCACTTACAAAATTAATTTATTCGCTCATCTCATCAACCTGGTTTTGTAGGTTTTTTTCACTAATTCTTGGACTTTTTCCAGCTTTGATTTTCTACATTTGAGACACATCAAAACAATGTGGTCTTATATGCCCGACAATTTCACAATTATAACAAGTAGGAGTAAATTTACCTTTATACCTACCTTTCTTTATCATACTCAGTGGTGAATTTTTGTGCAAGTCTCTTGAGTGGGCAGCTTTCGGCACAGTAAATTTTTGGGGGTTCTTCTCTTGACTTCCCTTCAAAAACACAATACCTTTGGAAGTAGACGTAGCGGACGATGATATTTGTTTTTCTTTTCGTTGAGAAGTCACATATCCTAGGCCCGTCCTATCACTACTTGATTTTTAAAAATTCAACATCTCATTTAATTTATTGCTGAAATTTGTTTGCACTCCTGAATTTTTTTTAACTCTTGTTCTAGTGCAACCTTTTGATCTTTTAGTCTCAAAACCTCAACCTCAGAAATTTTTAGAGCCCCACCCATATTATTTTTCTCATTTTTTTTATTGCTGTAAGATTTTTATACAACTTTTGTTGAACTTTTTCAGTTTGAGGACTACCTATTCACAAACTTCATTGTAAGCATCTTGAATATTAAGTTTTTGATCGGCATCAACTATGGCAATGTCTGATCACTAGAAGTACAAATACTTTTAGATTTTGTTAGTAAAGTTTAAAGCAAATCATTTACAATAGTAGAAAAAACCATAAAATATTTTTCATTATTCGAAAATGAGTTTTCACTCTCAGAATCCAAAGTATCATTAAGAGACACATTTGATATTTTTCCTTTATTTCTCCTGAAGTCAGAGCATTCAATTCTAATATGACCATAGCCTAAGCATTCATAACATTTTACCATATCATTTTTCTCAGTTTTTTTTATTTATTTCAATTTTCTAATTCATTTTTCTTTGTTGAAAATTCTTTTGTTCTCATTTGTTTTTCATTAGTCTTTTTCTTAAACATAAATTTTTTAAATTTCCTAGCAATAAAATTTAAATTCTCATTATTTAGACTCTCATCACCACAAACATTCTCATGCTCTTCTTTTATAATTTTCAAAGTAATAAATTTACATTTTCTCATTTGGAAAAAGAGATGATTTATACATTTGTAAGGACTCGACCAGCTTTTCGACTTTGATTGCATTCAAGTTTTTACTTTTTTCAATAGCTGTGACTTTGGGCTAAAACCTCTCGGGTAGAGATCTCAAGATTTTACTCACGACTCTTAAGTTTTCAACATTTTCACTGAGATTAAATCTGGAATTCACAAGATCATTCAGTTTATCATAAAAAGTATTAAAGCATTCATCTTCAAGTATTTTAATTTCTTCAAGTTTAGAGGTTAGCAATTGTGATTCTGGATTTTTCACAATCTTTGTTCCTTCATGTGTGACCTCCAAGATGTCTCACGCCCTCTTTAGCTATCTCACATATGGAGACCATTTTGAACTTTTCTTGAAATACTGCCATGAAAATGTCGTTCAGCCATTTGCTATTGAAATTGCTATTATTCAACTCATCTTTTGACCAGTTGGTCTCAAGTCTTTTCCATCCTTTTCCAACGTCATACCTGTTAGGTCTTAAGTCTTTTCCATCCTTTTCCAACGTCATACCTGTTCATCTAATGAATTGAGGAATGCTCTCATACGTACTTTCCAATACGCATAGTTTTCATCATCGAAATATGGCGGCACATGTAATGACGTTGACATAACCTTATAAGAGCATGGATTACACTCGGATGAGTGAACCATGCTTTGATGCCAATTGAAACTTCCTTTTTACCCCTGTATGACCGAATATATCTAACAATTTTCACAATCAAATTTGTTAGATTCAATCGTGTGAATAATCAGAAATATGCAATAAATAAATTACTAAGCATAGTACAACGATTGGTTACGAAAGAAAACCATTTGAAAAACTCTTCAAAGATTAAACCCTACAAGGCAACCAAATTCAGGAAAATCAATCTTATTGATTGAGATGTTTACAAGTAAAACGATTACAAAACTTTTGTAACTTAACCTATTTATCCAAGACACGCGATCCGCTTGTCTTCTACCGCAGTATATTGTCAGAACCTCTGACGATCTCCAATCTTTGGTTTTTTCTACTGGAACCTTTAGTGATTGATCATGAACACCAATCAATGATTATCTCAAATCTTGAGTAAAATTATACTCACAAGTGTATGAAAATTATAAAGAAAATTCTCTACTAATTTTCCACTCAAACAGTTCTCAAATATCTCCAAATATCAGCTATGGCCGAAAACCCTTGCTAGGATTACAATCTGACTTGATTAAAATAGAGTGTCCAAAAGTGTACTGCTATAATGCATCTGCTGACCGGTCATTCTTCATCAAAGTCCCTCTACTAACATGTTACTAACAGGCTTCCGAAATTCTTGCAGGTTTTTTATTTCGAATTGTTTGCTGATTAGGCAATTCCGGAATTCGAAATTCAATCTTCGAGTATCTATAACAAACTCTTTAAACTTCTAAATGGACTCAAATTACTATAGATAAATCCCATAATTTAAATTATATTTATTCAAAAATCAAAACTTTAATGATAAACTAAAATCCTATTTTATTCAAATTCAAATACTTCAACACTAATCCAAACTAACAAAATCTGCATTAACATTCTTAAATTATTAGTGGTTTAATCAAGCAGTTCTTGAGATATTTTTCTTTCATTTTTTCATCCGGCAATATCAATCAAAGTCATTTTCATCGACCTTTTTGCATGGACTTATACTTTTATTTATAAGCTTTCTTTCATTAATTTATTAATTTATTAATTTTATGACTTTTAATATATCAATAATAATTGATATGTAGATATATAAAAATTTTATATTTTTTAAAAATACATATAGTGTATTTCAATAAAGACATTGTAAAAATAAAAAAATAAAAAATAAAACAAATTTCTGTTGATGGTTGTCAAATGGGATATTGCTATCAACTGCAGGAGCCAGGGAGGACTTTCATGCACGTTCAAACGGCCAAAAGTGATATTGACCAACCAGCCAGCCAGCCTCCTCCATTAACGAATTAGATGGTAGATATATTTTTGTTCATTTAATTTGTAAATCACATTAATTGGGTTTAATTTCCTCTCTGATCATCAGCCATCAATTAGTTTAAACGTCGTGCCGTTTCGTGTCATGCGAACTTAGGAACCTTTTTTTTTTAGCTAGGTGTGAACATAGGAAATTAATTAATTATTAATGGTATTAGGTAAGTAGGTCGGTCCACTGACGGGCGCCAAAGTCCAAATGTACTTTAGAATAACTCCACGACTCTTTTGCGTCTGTCAACACGTTTTTGTCTAAACCCATGTAGTGATTTTTATGGGGGCAAGTGGAAAAAATTTACACAACCTTCTATTATTTACATAATTTTTACACATTATATTTTTTTATTTTATTTTTTATCAAATAAATAATATATAATAATGAATAAAAAATTAAATTAGCTTAAAAAGAACAAATTAAAATTAAAAATTAAAAAAATGATGATGTATAGATGTTGGAAAGTTGTGTAGAAGTGCTCGACCAAGTGCAACACCGAAAGCCCCATCTCGTATGATGTAAAAAATATATATATTTTATCCAAGGGAAAATGCTCTTTGTACATGCCGTTATCTACTGTTGCGTATACGCCGTCCACGTGAACCAATAATTAAAATGGGGCGTTTTATTATGGTTCTCCCTCTTCATTTTGAATTCGACCTAGAAGTTTCGAATTACCCACCATTTTGATTTCCCCTCGTAAACCCTAGACCCCGCCGCAAGCTTCGATAGATTGTTAATCCTAGATCAGGTACCTCTGAACTAAAACTCATAGTCTTCTTCTTCACATCTTTCTTCTCATATGTCTTTGCATCTTCTTCTCAATTTTATTTTTGGAATTTATGGCTAATTGTTTGCATTTGATGGTTGAGAATCATATTTATATTCTTTATTTTTGTATTTATGCAATTTCCTTGCCGATATTTTGGTTTGGAAAGTGGTTTCTGTTGTTGAGTTTTGTTGGCATTTTAAGGGTCGGAATATCCATTTTGCTGTAAGAGCTATAAGTTTGAGAACCTAATAAATGAATAAATCAATTGGTGAAAATACACTTGCAAATTATATATAGGTAAAGTTTCATGCATGCTATTCCTAATAGGACTCCAAATCCTACTTTAAAAAGGATTTAATTTGTGTCAAAATTTTAGTTTTATTCATTTTCAATGGAAAATGATAACAAAAGGATTCCTTCGATTGGATGCTTGACGTTTAATTCTTGAAATTTTTATTTATTTGATGTCTTTCGAAAAAGATTATTGCTCATAGAAATATTTGTGTATGTATCTATTTCTTAATTAACTCTTACAAAAAGAGATTTGAAAATTGGTTGTACATGTTTATATATATGATAACTTAGTCAAAATAAAAGAAGGTTAGAAACTGAAGCCAAAATAAAATTGAGAAAATCTCTCTTCCTCTGACAACGACAAACCCTCAACTTTTTCTAGTGAATCTCTCGTGTGTACCTAATTGTCACGTGAGAGTGTTTGTTAGCATGTGAATCCCAAACCCTCAGGCCAGGGCATAATTGCCATGTCAACGTATTCACAAACAGTACACAACCGCATGTGTACCTAGCACTACTATTATGCAAAACAATAAAAAAGAAAAATATTCTCATTAGAGTGGCTAAGCTACGCATGATATTAGTTAAGAAATAGAAAAAAAAAACTTGAACTTTATATATTTTAAAATTATATCTAATATTACTCATTTTCAAAATTATATAATTAATTATTCTATGAGCAGGTAGAATATTTAGTATTAAACAAATAAGACGCGAAAAGACCTCATCAATGGCCTTCAAAATCAGAGAGAGAGAGAGTGATTATTTGATGTAGTCAAAGTGGGACTCGGTCTTCCTTTGATCTTTTAAGAAGAGTAATTATTTTTTTTAAATTAAATTTCTTTGCAATGTAAAATAAACCTAGCCACGTTAGTTTTATAAGATTCAAGCATTTCTATCTATATAACTAAAACTGACTTTTACCTTTTATCTTCCATCTAAAACAACTGATTAAAATGTTTATGATTTTTATTTTATACATTTGGAGAGGGAGGTTTCGAACTCCATATCGACCCCTATTTTAAAAATTAAAAATTATGTCAGTCAGGTCATTAACTTTTAGCAAATGTTTATGATTTGATGCAACTAACAATAAATTATTAATAGCATATGTTCAAATTTTATCGAATTATTACATCTGTCGAAGTTGCATTCATTGTGCTAAGTGTTGGAAATTTGGAAGGTTCGCACCCACTTCACGGGATTATATAATTACGCCCTTTTGTGTAACAGTATAACTGCACGTCTTCACATTTCGTGAAAGTTGACCATTCCGTTCCGAGTAGTCATGTCGTATATTCTTTTACAAAAAATAACGAGGATTTATATCAAAAATATTTTTTTAATAGTAAATCCTATTTCATTTCTTATCAAAAATAAATATGCAATACTTATACAACGCATAACTGATAACTCTATATATTTAATATTATTTATATATGATATCGTATTTCAGTTAGAATCATTACTCATATTAATTAACTTCTCAGATAAAACTTATAATAAAAGGATCAAATTGAAGGCCATATTATAATTTCTTCAAACATTACTGCTGCTATGTATAGTTTTTTCTCCGACAAAACAACATTATTTTAAGAACACGAGTTATGACCTGGCCTGCTTTCTCATTTCTTTATGAAGAAACCTCTAACTGCACCCTGCACCGATTAAACATATAATAAACGGGAAAGCTTCATTTTTCAGGTTTCAATCAAGTACTTCTTTCAAAGAAAAACTTATAGTTTCTCCAAATGTGACATGAACATAGTTTCTAGAATTCTTAATCATTCTGATCTGGTAACGTACCTATGATTTTGTCTTCATTATTGAATAATATATGCTTCTAATTACCCTTTCTTTCTAGTGCTTATTATTCTGTTAAAATATTATTAGTGTAAATGTAATTTAAATTTGACTAGGATTAGATGAGTTTGTATTTGAATTCAAATTGAGAATGAATGTAATTTTGAATAGGACCTTAGGATTTCGTCTGATAAGGATGAAGTGTTTAAATTGTTGTTATCCGATAAGGATAGAGGTTAAATTGTAATTCTTATCAAATCTTGTTTAAATTATAAGATAAGAGTCCTAGAGAAGTTTCGAGTCATAGAGTCAGCTGAAGTAATAAATATTCAAGATTTAAACGAACAAATCGAAGCTAATTCAAACTCGAAAATATCCAGTTGAAGTTATCTAGTCTGAGTTGTTCGCAAACTGTCAGCAACGTAACAGACTGTAATTCTAGATAAGGCTCTCGGCAGAGTTATACTCTAACACAAGCCTACACCACTGCATTGCCTATTTATAGAGGACTCAGCTGAGAGTTTCAATAACACTTTAAGAGCACATTCATAAAAGTTGAGAGGTTGAAGATCTGGGTAGAACTTCAACTGATCGTGTGAGGAAAAATTTCTTGAGTGAAGGATTTTCCAAAAGGCTTAATCTATGAGATTGAGTGAGAGTGCATTCCAAGGGGGAGTTGTCGTATTTGTGATCAACCACTGGAAATTTCAGTAGGAAAGGCAAATATTGGAGAGCGTCAGAGGTTTTAACTACTTATGGTGGTAGAAAACAAGTGGGTTACGTGTCTTGAATAAACGTGTCAGGTTACAAATGTTTTGTTAACAGTTTACTTGTAAAACTCTTAATCAATAAAATTGATTTTCCTGAAATTAGTTGCCTCGTAGGGTTTTATCTTTGAGGAGTTCTTTAAAAGATTTCTATTCGTAACCAAATATTGTGGTTATTTAATTTAAATATTTTATGTTAGTTACTAATCCATGCTAATAGTGTTGGTTTATCATTCACGTGTGTATCTAGGGGTACTTGGATAATTTCAATTGGCATAAGAGCATAATTCACTCATCTGAGTGTGATTCATTTCCCTGGTAGATTATGACGTTTTTATTATTACCACTACAATTCGATGGTGATAACTATGTTTATTGGAAGGTAAGGATGAGAGCATTCTTAAAGTCGTTTGATGAAAGAGTCTGGCTAACTGTGGAGTCAGGATGGACAAGGCCTATAATATCGATAAAAGAATGGACCAAAGAATAGTCAAGTATATGTAATTGGAATAACCGAGGTCTTAATGATATTTTCATGGCAATTTCTCCTGATGAATTCAAGAGAATTTTCATGTGTGAGAATTCCAAGGACGCTTGGAATATTTTGGAAACTACCCATGGAGGGACCAAAATTGTAAAAAAAATCAAATTACAATTATTGACCTTAAAATTTGAGGAAATAAAAATACTTAAAGATGAGACTTTTAATGAGTTTTATGCTAAAATAAATGATATTTTTAATTACAAGTATAATCTCGGTGAGAAGGTGAAAAAGTCACGAGTGGTGAGAAAAATTTTGAGATCCCTACGTGAAAGGTTTCGACCAAAGGTGATGGCCATAGAAGAAAGTAAGGATTTGGATAAAATTCGGGTAGAAGAACTGGTAGGTTCTCTACAAACTTATGACTTTACTCTTTCTCAACAAAAGAAAGGTAAGTTCATCGCACTCAAATTTGCTAAGGATGAAAATCAATCTGATGATGAAGATCTGTGCAATGATGACTTAGTTTTGGTAACCAGAAAGTTAAGAAAATACATGTTTAATAAGAAGAATTCTGGCAAGATAAAAAAAGATGAAAATCTCACTCAAAAGAATGAATCTGAAAAATGGAATATTGACAAAACTGAGCCTAAAGAAAAAGTATAATGTCATGAGTGTTCTGGATTTGGACATATAAGAATGAAATGTCTGAATTATAAAAGAAAGGCAAAAGCCTTGAATATTAAACTGAGTGATGATTATGACTCTAATAGTTCAGAAACATCATTTGAAAATGAAACTATCTTTATTTCATTTTCTGCATCTGTTACTAATGGTGCTGACATAAGCCAACAATGTGCTAATGACAATGTGTTTGTGTGTAATACTAATTCTGATGTTGCCACCGAAATTGCTGATCATAAATTATATGTGCAGGAAGCTTACGAGAATTTATGTGAAGAATTTGTGAAGATCTAAAAGGTGAACAAAAAGCTGTACAAAAACTTGACCACGATGGAGAACGAGAAGAATAACTTGGTGGAGGCACTGAAGGTGACAAGGTTGCGAGCATAAAAAGAAGAACTGGAAAAAAAGTTAGCAACTTATCACGAAAAGATTTCCACTTAAAAACTTAATGAACTACTGAAAGATCAAAGAAATAGTTATGATCACATAGGCTTGGGATACAATGCTTCTAAAGATTCAAATTTTAAAGCATCCGCTACCTCTACATTTAAAAGTATCACCTTTGTAAAAGGAAGCAATGTAGAAAGTGTCCTAAAGAAAATCGTGAACAAAGGCAAGTCAACTATGACTCCTCTAGGTAAGTCCAAAGATTTGTTTATCCCAACATGTCATTTTTGTGGAATAATTGGATACATCAGGAAAAATTACTTTAGGCCTAGAAAAGAAAAAGAAAAAGGAAAAGGAAAAGGAAACAATAATAAGTCTTCAAGTAAGGGGATGAATTTAGAAACTAAAGTGGAGAACTTGATCAATCAAATAAACTCTCTAGGTAAGAAACTTGGTGAACTATTCAAATTGCGTTTTCTCAAAAACATGAACAATTCAAATAGTAAAATCAAGTGGGTAGTGAAAGAAAAAGCCGTATGTCTAGTTTTATACACAACACTCAAAACAATGGATGCTAGTATGTGGTACTTAGATAGTGCATATTCTAGACATATGTCAGGAGACAAAGGGTTATTTAAGAAGATTGAGTCCACAAGTGGAGGATCCGTAAATTTCGGTGATGAGAGGACAATAACTGTTGAAGGAAAGTGAAGTGTTAATGCTCCTAGTTTGCCAACTCTTCACAATGTGCTGTTTGTTAATGGCTTGAAGGCCAATTTCTTAGGTATTAGTCAATTTTGTGATGATCATCTTTATGTGTAGTTTTCTCAAGATGAATGCAAAGTCTATGAAAATGCAAGAAAATAGATTTTAAAGGACACTAGAACTGTTGACAACTGCCATGGAGTTACTTCTATGAACTCAATGCGTTGTCACAAGGTAAAGTTGGATGAAACTGAGTCGTGGCACCATCGGTTAGGCCATATCAACTACAGGGACATGAAAAAGATCTCTAAGAAGGAAGTTGTTCGCGGATTGCCCAAAATGCTGAAAAATAAAAAGATAGTGCGCAGAACTTGTCAGGAAAGAAAAGAGACCAAGTCTCGGCACAAGAAGATAGTTGATATTTTGACTGAGAGACTGCTTGAACTATTACACATGGATCTGATGGGTCCTACTCAGAATGAAAGTTTTAGAGGGAAGAAGTATATAATGGTCATCGTGGATGATTACTCAAGATACACTTGGATCATTCTATTGAGGGACAAATCAAAAACCTACGATCTTGCAAAAAAATTGTTCAAACAACTACAAACAGATAACAATTCTTCTATCTCTTGTATTCGTAGTGATCACGGTAGAGAGTTTGAAAACACTAATTTTTATTCTTTTTGTAATGAACAAGGAATCCACCAGGAGTTTTCAGCTCCAATCACGCCACAACAAAATGAAATTGTGGAGAGGAAAAATAGGACAATACAAGAGATGACTCGTACCATGCAAAGCAACAAGAAGATGACTCTACACTTTTGGGGAGAAGCTGTCAACACTGCATGACACATACTGAACCGTGTGGTTCTTTGTCTAGGCATCAAACTCATACCCTATGAGTTATGGAATGGAAAGAAACCCACGGTGAAGTATTTCAAGGTGTTCGGGAGTACTTGCTATATATTGAGAGATAGAGAGAATACTCACAAATTTGACAGCAGGAGTGATGAAGGAATATATGTTGGATATTCATCTAATAGCAAAGCCTACAAAGTTTACAATCTACGAATCAATGTAGTTGTGGATGACAACTCCAAGGAGATGGCCAAGAAGGAATTGAGCAAAGTCATCGAAGAATTTGAAGAGAACACAACTGATCAAGAGGATACAAGAATGATGGAACCTACTACACCAACCTTAGTTTCACACAATGAAAAAGAGTCCTCTACAAGAATCACCCACAATCATCTAAAGGAGAACATTCTTGGAGATTTGGATGAATGTATGAGATTGAGAAAACAAGTTTTAAATCAAGTCTCATATGTTTGCTATTTATCTTTGGTCGAACCCAAAAAGGTGAAAAAAGCCTTATAAGATAAGAGCTGGGTGAATGCCAAGTACGAGAAATTGCACCAATTCACTCGAAATCAAATATGAGAGCTTGTTCCAAGACTTGAAGATCACAACATTATTGGTACAAAATGAATCTTAAAAAAAAAAGTCTGATGAACATGGTATTATCATCTGGAATAAGGTCAAGCTGGTAGCACAATGATACACTTAAATTTAAGGGATTAACTTCGACGAGACCTTTATACCAGTTGTCTATTTGGAATATGTTCACATTTTGTTAGCAATTGCTAGCCATTTAAATTTTAAACTTTATCAAATGGATGTTATGTGTGCTTTTTTAAATGACATACTAAATGAATAAGTATATGTTGAACAACCAAATGAGTTTTCTAATCATTTGTTTCCTGATCATGTTTTCAAGTTGAAGAAAGCTCTTTACAGACTAAAGCAAACATCTCGGGTATGGTATGAGAGACTAACTAAATACTTGCTTGAAAATGATTTCATAAGAAGTCAAGCTGACCGAACACTCTTGTTAAGAAAAACTAATAAGCATCTACTTATTGCTCAAATTTATGTAAATGATATAATGTTCGAATCTACTCTTAACAAATTCTCACACGACTTTTTAAAAGAAATGAAAAAAGAGTTTGAAATGAGTATGATTGGAGAGTTAAATTTCTTCCTTGGAATCCAAATTAAACAAACTGAAGGAGGGATATTTATTTCTCAATCTAAATATACCAAAGACCTTGTTAAGAGGTTTGGTATGGAAGGAAAGGCACATGCTCACACTCCGATGAGCACTTATGTTAAAATTTGCTCGGATGCTTTAGGTAAGAGTATTGATCTCACTCTTTATAGAAGCATGATCGGTAGTCTTCTCTATATTATGGCTAGCAGACTTGATATCGCATTTAGTGTAGGTGTTTGTACACTGTTTCAAGCAAATCCCAAAGAATCACACTTCACGGCAATAAAAAAACTTAAATACCTAAGTGCTACAGTCAATTATAGCATATGGTATTCAAAAGATTCAACCCTAAGTCTAGTTGGCTATTCTGATACTGACTAGGCAGGGAATGCTGATGACATAAAAAACACCATTGGTGGTTGCTTTTATGTTGGCGACAATTTGGTAGCATGGATGAGCAAGAAGCGAAATTTCATCTCACTGTCTACTGTAGAAGTTGAAATTGCGGCTGACAGTTGTTGCACTCAGCTTCTTTGGATGAAAAAGATACTTGAGGATTATAGGTTCTCTCAAGATACTATGACAATCTACTGTGATAATTCTAATACCATTAGTATCTCAAAGAACCTTGTGCAACATTCACGAACCAAGCACATAGACATAAGACATCACTTTATAAGAGATTTATTTGTAACTAAGGTAGTGTCACTAGAGCACGTTGATACTGAACATCAATTGACATATTTGTTCATAAAACTTTAGATAGTCTAAGATTTGAGTTTCTTAGGAAGGCCATTAGTGTGTGTGACATGTCTTGATTTCTTTGTTTTTTTCAATAATAAAAAAATGGTGTCTATTTTGTTTGTTACTTTAAAACATTCATGTTGCTAACATCCTGCGGACAACAAGCCCTATGAGTATACTAGGTCTTTGAGCTTTGTGACTCCACAAATTTAGCTTCTTGGGATTGAAGTAGATTTTGTCTGGTATGTGACTTTACTTTTGGTGCACAAATCCAAAATAAAAGACTAAACAATAATTCTATTTTTTGCACTATAAGGAGTTAAATTCTGACCTCCTAACAAACTGCTGACAATATACATATACTTATAAAATGCTCAAAGTAATGGAGATTCTATGCCTTGAATTGACTAAAATTAGTTAAAATTAGTACCAAAATGAAAAGGTTTCCTCTTTCCTTGCATTAAGGTTGATCCTTATAGAAAAAATCGGGTGTTCAAAAATCATTGCGAAAAAAGACGAACACTCATGTATGGATCCAAGCTTTAAATGCCATTGTAGAAAAAATCGTTGCTCCAATCATTGTGAAAAAAAATGGACAATTAGAGTGAATATGGCTTTATGCTTGAAGAGAGTAGCATAAAGTTTGATTTTCAAGAAAAGTTTGCCCTTCTGAAGCAAAATTGAAAAAAATTCTAAAAGAAAGGGAGAGTGAAAAAAAAAAAGTGAGAAAAAGAAGAGAAAGAAAAGGAAAAGAAAAAAATTGGAAAGCTTTTTTTTCCTCACTCACATACACACAAGTTCTTGGCAGGTTATTAATTAAGATAAGTGCTCAATTGTGAAGACTGACCAATAAGGATTGCATCTCCTAAATAAGTAGAAAATTGTTGAGTGTAATAACAAAGCTTGGACATGGAATTACTTGAAATGGCCCAAGCTTTGTGGATAAAAAATACACGAATTTTTTGGTTCTTTAATTTTTCCTCTATGTTTTTTTAAGATTTTTCCTGTTTCTTTAAATTGTTTTTCAAAAAAAAAAAAATTGAAAACTAAAGGAAGAAGGGCATGTAAACCTGTAAGTGGCATCGTCCACGTGTCCAAAATGAAGGGGCCCACATGCATGGCACGTTCAAGGGCTGGGTAGAAAATTGAAAAAGCTGCATACTTGCAGCATTAACTCCGCACGTCAATCACCCCATCACCTCCATTAAGCCCCTTCACGTTCTCAATCCCCCTCTTTCTGGTTTTTCGTCTCCCCCGATACATTCTTAGAGAAGAAACAAACCGATACATTCTCGGTTTGGACTTTTTGAGTTATTGGTATAATAGGACTCCAGTTAGGATTTATTCATGATTTCGTTTTTTGAAAGGTTCCTTTTAAAAACGAAATATATTAGATTCCTAATCCTATTATGAGTATAGAATCAGATTAAGAGGGGTTATATAAGGGTGTGATTCACATTCTTGGGTGCTCTGAACAAAAGGTGACAAAATAAAGGGATTATGCATCTGTTTGGTTGAGTTACATCTTTAAAGATTTTCCCCCAATGTCATCGTCTTCTTCGCTGTGTGATAGCCTTGTGCTGAGGACATGTTATTTTTCTTGTCTGAAAAGAATCCATGAGCGAGTATGTGATTTTTGATGTGTTTCTCAAACCCATATGTTTGATTGGTTGGTCGGAATCCTTTTTGCATGCTCATTGGCACTGTTAGGTTGATGTTATGGGAAAGATGTGCAACTAAATGTCTTAATATTATATGGATTTCTCATGATTAAATTGAAGCTCTTTCATTTTGCAATGAAATACAAATCTATAGCAAAAAATGCTAGGTTTGATAGGAAAGCCCTTCTGGTAATTTCCTCAAGTGATGAGGATTCTAAGGTAAGGACTCCTAAAAACTCTCCCCAAAAATCTAAAGTAGCATACAAAGTTTCAGTACCAGAAGGTTGGGAGTACCTCCAAACCTACTGCCAAAGGTTCAAAGGCTTTAAAAACTATCAGTGAAGAGGCAAATTAGGCTTATAAAACTGTATTCTCCAAGAGAAACATACTTGGAGAATGTGAGGTAACGCTAAATGACATATATAAGCCTGGTTTTGAGTTCATTGCTCATGTGTTTGCGGATAGGAAATAGGAAAAAATCACTGAGGGAGCTCATGCTCCCTATATTGAAATAGTAAGAAAGTTTTATTCCAACTCAGCATTGAGTGTGGAAAACCACTTCATCACATCCATAGTGAGGGGAGTGAATATGATTGTAACTCTAAAGACTATTAGAGAGTTTTATGGACTTCCAGTGGTGGGAAACCCAGGTTTCCCTTATAAAGGCTTGGGAACACCTTCAAGGCCCAAATGAATGACTTATTCTGGGCCCAGATGCTCCCTCATGGCCCTCAAAGTCTCATAGACTTTCCATGAAATCCATGTTCCCTAAATTCAGATTTTTGGCTAAAATCATGCTCACTAATCTCTAGCTAATTTCAAGGCATACTGAACTTACTGTGGAAAATGCACATTTTATGTATGCTTTGGTTAAGGAATCCTTATTGATCTTCCCATACACGTCATTGAGGTTATCTCCAAGGCAAGGAATGACCTATTAGAAACTGAAAGTCTTCCTTTTGGAGGACTCATATCCAAGCTGGCACGAATGCAAAAGTTTCTTTAAGGAACACCGAAGTTACTATGAAAATGTTCAAAAAAATCTCCTCTCAAGCTGTAACTAAGTCAGAGGCTGCTATGAGTGGTAAAAAAATGAGTCACACCGAAGCATCTACATCTTCCCATAAAACCCCTGAGCAATCACCTGAATTGATTGAAATGCTACAAGTATTTCAATCAAAATTTGACTCATTTGTGAAGAAATGGGAGGAAAAAAATGGGAAGATTTGAGAAAATCCTTACTGAACAACAAGAAGAAACAGAGAAGGTCAATGATAGGTTGCAGCAAATAATGTTGGATGTAGATCAAGTGTTGAAAATGGTAAATCCATCGGAAGATAAATCAGAATCTGATTGATATGCTGGCAAGACATATGTGGAGATGAATGGATGGAGCAAAGTGTCAGCAAGGGAGCTAAAAGGAGCATAAAGGAGCTGAAACGAGCAAGAGCATTGCTGACAACATGCTGACAACAACCACCACCAAGAATTTTTTAAATTTTCTGTTGAAAGTTTTCTTTATTTCAAGTTGATATGTAATTTGAACAATGATGTGTTTGCCTTTTTATTTTTTTGCTACTTTTGAACTGATACTTGTGGTTTGCAAATACTCATGATACTTAAAAAAAAAATTTGATTAATCTTTTTCTATGAAGTATGACTTGCATCATGAGATCTTTGTTGGTGGTTGGTTAGTTGTGCTTGCAGGATTAAATCACATTCATTCGATATATGCTTTGTCATCAAATTAGCCAAAGGGGGAAATTGTTAATGTAATTTAAGTTTGGCTAGGATTAGATGAGTTTGTATTTGAATTCGAATTGAGGATGAATGTAATTTTGAATAGAACTCTAGGATTTTGTCCAATAAGGATGAAGTGTTTAAATTATTTGTTATTCGATAAGGATAGAGGTTGAATTGTAACTCTCATCAAATCTTGTTTAAATTATAAGATAAGAGTTCTAGGTAAGTTTTGAGTCATAGAGTCAGCTGAAATAATAAAGATTCAAGATTCAAATGAAGAAACAGAAACTTATTCAAAATCGAAAATAACCAGTTAAAGTGATCCAGTCCGAGTTGTTCGCAAACTCTCAGCAATGTAACAGATTGAAATTCTGGATAAGGATCTCGACAGAGTTCTACTCCAACACAAGCACTGCACTACTGCATTGCCTATTTATAAAGGACTCGGCTGAGGGTTTCAGTAACACTTTAAGAGCACATTCATAAGAGTTGAAAGTTTGAAAATCTGGGTAGAAGTTTAAGTCATCATTTGAGGGAAAACTCCTTGAGTAAAGGATTTTCCAAAATGCTCAATCCGTGAGATTGAGTGAGAGCACATTCCAAGGGGGGGTTGCCGTGTTCGTGATCAACCACTGGAGGTTCTAGTAAGAAATGTAAAGATTGAAGAACATCAGAGGTTCTAACTACCTATTGCGGTAGAAAACAAGCGAGTCACATATCTTGGGTAAACGTGTTGGGTTGCAAAGATTTTGTAAACAATTTACTTGTAAAACTTTCAATCAATAAAAATTGATTTTCTTAAGTTTGGTTGCCCTGTAAGATTTTACCTTTGAAGAGTTATTCAAAGGGTTTCCCTTTGTAACCAAATATTATCTTTATTTTATTTAAATATTTTATGTTGGTTACTAATCCAAGCTAATAATGTTGGTTTAATATTCACGTGTGTATCCAGTGGTACTTAAATAATTTCAACATTTTGATTTTTGTGCATTTTATTTTTGTCAAGAAAAAACTGAGAAATTTTTTATAGATGAGAAAATGCTTTGATGTTTAATATCTATCACTTCCTGGGACTCTTGGCATTTCTAGATATGCCTGTCCTAGACCTAGAAGGCGTTAAACCTAAGAAACCAAATTAAGATATTAATAAATATCTTAAGAGTAATATTACATACAGTCGTAAAGTATATAAGTGCCCGTACAATCACTTTAGAAGAGAATAAAATCTTTTATGAAAAATGATTAATTTTTCATATAGATTCGGTATTTATATATATATTTTTAAAGAGATTGCACATACTTGTACACTGATCATGACTGCAACTATCATCTCTCATATATTAAATACAAAAACAACAGTTTGTAAGGCAATAAAGCCAATAGACATTTGCCAAGATATCAAATAATCAGCTATTCCTAGTGAAATAATGAAGACAAGAATCAATGGCACAGAATTCGTCCTCTAAGTGTGCAATGAAATGGTACCAAGCCTTTCCAAAGTCTCAATCGTTTTCATTCATTAACTTGATAACAGAAGCAGTGTCACTGCAGAGATTGCTGATGCAAAGAAATGGGACCAAAACCAACCTCGAGCTCGAATAGCCTGAACCAGTGCAGAGGAAGAAAATTTTACTTATGAGGAGGTAGCACTATTGATAGAAATAATGAATCTAGTAGCAAGAAAATGCATTAGAGAGATTATACAAAGTAAACCCACAAACTTATGTGGCTTCATGAAATCCGTTAGACATACTTTATAATAAAAGTAAGTTATAATCTAACGTATCACATCAAGTCACATCAGTTTGTAGATTTTTTTATATAATCACTTTGTGATTAAAGTATTTTCCGGAATAAACAGTGTAGCAGGTAGATTTTCTTGAATGGGAGCTCTTCACATTGGTTTGGTTTTATCAACTTCTCAAGCATGTGTCAAATTAGGGTAGAGGGCTTGCGCATTAACCCCATGAGAGTCAAAGACATACTCTGGGACTTGTAAGTAAAAAAAAAAAAAAAAACTAATTTCATTTCATCCACCCCTTTAGAAAGGATTTGGATTCTCAAAAACTTAAGAAATTAGACTGCCGGGTAGTGTGTAAGAATACGGAGATCACATACAAGTTAAAGATTGTAGCAGAAGTGACATCTCCGAATAAACTGTTTTCCTATTGAGAGAGTGGATTCTCAATGTAGCATAATAGCTTATATTATATCTTGTAAAAAGTGTCTACAAAGAGAATTACAAAAATCTACGTTCAAAGCTGATATGGCTAGATTATATGATATAAAAAGAGCTATAAGACTTAACATACTGCAACAAGACACGTCAGATTGTAAAATGGATTTTGTAAATCTATGGACCAAGAATTTCTCAAAAGGAAAATATGGGATGCACTGCATTCAACTCAAAGAAGTTATGTGATCGTGTGTATATGGTCAGTTTCCTTGTTCATATGCTGAAAAGGTAAGACTTTGAAAATGGAGAAGAAAGTCACTCTTTGCCTCAGCTTCTTCAACTTACCCAAGTGATGGTCCAGAAAAGCCTGTGTGCGCTCTTACAAACACACAATATTTTTGAGATTATTTTTCTATCCAAATTTCGAAGGCTAAAAAATAGATCAATTGCAAAGGCAAAACCAAGACAAGAGTAAAATAAAAAGCGTTTTTCATTGAAGTAAATGGTTCTCCTCAACTAGCATTTCTCATAACTCAACCTAAAATCAAAGCTAAATGTTGGTTCATCCAGAAAAAAAGTGAAGGAGCAGGTCAGAGTAACTATTCTTCAGTAGTCTTCTAAGCAAGACTTATAGCGTAGTTATGGAAAGGGAAGACGGTTGTAGCAGAATTCTTCTATCTCAAATCGCCCTTGGACAAATTGGACAAATGCTTCTAGAATGATTAACATGTCTTTAATAAAAGCAGGATATGTATACTACAGATTAAATGGTCTATACATCCTCTGATTTATTTTGGAAGATTAAGTTTAGTTCCACCCTGAGGATACAACTGCTTCTGTTGTCTAAGATGTAAATTCCAATTCATTTTGTATGCTGCTTATGCATTCTTTTGACCCCAATAAATTTCTTCATTTCGATATCAGCCTCCAAGAAATTTAGAAGAAATTAAAACCAAGTCCAGCAAGATATTAGCATTTCAATATGAAGCGACAGAAAGAAATAAATCGAGACTTGATTTCTTCTTTCGCAATTAATTTTTCTATTTTAAGAGACTGGTTTTCCATAACATTTTCTAGAATAAATTGCCATTGTTTTGAAAGAGAGGGTTGAAAAAAAGAATATGGACTCAGCAAACCAGAATCCAGATTCCTGAGGTCTTAGCATTCAAAGAATTACTTATAAAAAAATTATCCAAACAAAGTCTGTTTAATCAGGTATTAAGGAACCTCATACCTTAAAAAACAAACGCAATGTATCTGCCGCTGAAGATTCAAGTCCATGAAACCCAATATCATATGCAATGCTCCCATCAGCCTTAAACAATCCAAAATTTCTCTCAGAAGCTGGCCCGAACTTCAAATCTTCATTAAATATTGCAAAAACATATCCTTTCACTACTCTTTTTTGCCTAAGAGGAGTTCCTTTCTTCTTTGCAAGCCTTTTCCGCAGGTTGTAATTATATGTCCTTGCATTATTTACTGTGGCTGCGGCTTCATGGTCATCCCCACGTGAAGCCCATCCAGTCTCTGTAACTATGACTTCCATGTCTTCAAATCCAGCATCTTCTAGCGCTGCATATGCTGCATCAATCTGTGCATCAAGCATGTTATCATAATGCAGTTTGGTTTTCGGATCATAAATCCCCTGGGTTGGTTGAAAAAGAGCATAATTAAGATCAATGTTCTCCGGATCACTCATATAGGCCAGGAATGGATAGGCATTTAAACAAAAAGGAGAACCAGTTTTTGAGAATAACTCCAGGAGCTGCTTCATATATTGTACAACTTTATCATTGAATATACATGAAGAGGGAGGATAGGAATTAGTAAAAACAGCTTGGGAATGTGCCGTGGTAATCTGAATCACATCATCCAAATGAAGCTTATGTATTGCACTGTAAATATTTTTCACTGCACCCACAAGAGCTTCACTCGACCCATCATCAAGCACTCCTAAAACTTCATTGCCGACAGCAATGCCACGAATCTTTGTCTCGGGAAGGAACACCTGTACATTCTCTTTAATCCAACCCATTGCATTATCCTCACTGGTACTCATATTTTTCAGGAATCCATTTGGGAGTCCAACCACTAATTCAAGCCCAGTTCCACTGAATGCCTTTAAAACACTCTGATCAGCATCGTAAATTCTTATATTTTTTATTTTTGCTGCTCTGAGAAGAGCAGCAACTTTTTCCGGTGGAGGAATGTTATCTGCAATTCTTCCATAATTTATTCCATAGGTTCCCGTGAATCCTTGCACTGTCAGAGAGGCTAGGAAAAAAAATCAAACAAACAAATGAAAAACTGATGAGCTTCAATATGTCAGTCATATTGTTAAAAAATAGATGAAAACCAACTTAGCCGCCAGATATGACATCAAATCTTTGAAAATATGGCCAAATGAAATTAGGCTTCCCCTTTTTCTTTTTATGGTAATGGGTGCACAAGCTTTTATGCTTGCACTACCATGTCATACAGTTTCTACCATAGCATACATTCATGAAACATGAAATAAAATCCTTGATCAGTATTTCAGATCAGAAATGACTTTTTCTTCTTTGAAATTTTAAAGAGACTACGGAGACGAGCATGTATGCATGACAGTATACATCAACTTTGATAGATTTTTTTTTGCATTGACACGACATGTGGAAGAATAGAGAATTACAGAGAGCATCTTCACTAATTCTCCAAAAGTCATCCCGTGAGAATACTCTAAATCAATAAACAGGTAATATATGATTCAAAAAGCATTATAATAATACATAATAAAAGAGCTTAATTATGCTAATAATGACAACAAAAAGAACTTACTATGATCGAAGAAATCCTTCAATGGCAAAAAAATAAATAAATAATCCTTGGCAATCCTGACTTCCAAGGTAAGTCAATCTCTCTCACTAAAAATATTAAGACCACAACATTAAACCGTCTCCACTGATACTGATTGATGTGTGGGCCGTACACGATATATGATACATGATGTATGTTTATTGATATAGAAAACAAATCATCCCATCTCATCTAATCATTACAATTCTTCCAAACTCTCACACAAAATACATAAACAGTTAGTTTTTTCAAATTTTAAAACAAAAATCAAATTAAAGAATTATATTGTAATAATATTTTATTTAACTTTCATATTATTTAAACTAATTTCATCTCATTTGTGTAAACAAACTACGCCTAATATATACAATTGGGATGAGAACAAGGCTTAATATATAATTGAGATGAGAACATATAGGATGAATAGTAGAAGTCTCTGTACTAACAATCATGGCGGATGGCAACAAAAACTCTACAGTATAACTGATAAATCGATTCAACAACTAAATCCTAAGAAAATAAGAAAGACAAGAACTTACCAACTAGGAAGAAGCACAAGAACACGGTAAGAAACCGGCCAAATACCCACAACCCTTTCATTTTCTGGGGGAAGAAGTCATCAACAAAAGATTCAGTTTTAGATAAAATTCTTCAAGTGGGATGGCGGGATGGGCCAATGAAAGAGTAGAATCTCCAATGGGTAGGCCTTCAATGAAGTGCTTCTTCTTCCTCGGGCATGCCATAAGACAAAGATTCCCCTCTCCAAATCCCACTTGGATTCTCTCTCTAGAGAAAACTCCTCATCTCTCTGTATTCAGGGGATTGAAAAAGAAAGAACAAAAAAAAGTACGGGTCTTTGGGCTGTCGTTCTCCGTGGCTCGGAAAGAGGGAGAGGGGAGTTGTAACATTGAAGACGGGTGATTTTATAGTGTTGCTCTTATAGGTCGGCGTCAGCATGTAACTCGACTAGTTGGAGTCTTGTTTATTTTATTTTACGTAAATATTTGAAATTTTAACTTTTTTTTTTTAGCAAGTTAATTTTATTAATCTGAAAATAATACACGAGGAGGGGTAAGTTTCCAACAAATACCCTAAATCAATAAATTATAGTCCAAAATGATGAAAAAAAATATTTATTTGAAACTAATTTTTTGGACCCTATCCAAATTCTATGAGAGAATACTATCTTATAAATAGATAGAAATAAGGCATTCGTTAAAAAATGAGCAATAGAACATCTGTTGGTGGCGATAGAACCTTCGCTACTTTGTTAAAAGCGGTGTTGGTGGCGGGTGCACTGTTATTTAGTATCTTGAGTTGTTTGATAGAGAGGTCCACAATTTCTCGTTTAAGATTACGAATTAGGAAAAACAGTAACATAAAATAGCAACCGGTACCTGTGCTAAGTCGCCAACGGTGGGTGGTGACGCATGTATGACACGCGCCACCTAAAGAGGAGAACGAACGCTTAGATTCGAATAATCTGTGCCTCCGATGACAATGGAGTCTCGTGTGGCCTCAAAAACCACTCCAAGTTTTGCACGTGAAAGACGTGTATGGCTTAGGCCGTGCGTGCGGCTAATGCGCCAGGCCGAATTGTAATATTTTTCTGCGGGAGTGGAGATCGGCGACTGGAGAGATTGTAGAGGCCGTGCGTGATAGACAGAAGGTACCAGAAAACAGTAGAGCAATAGATTGGCTGTAGAGGTTGGTGCTAAGAAAGAGAAAATAGGAAAAAAAATATAAAAAGTAGGAAAAGCAAGAAAGAAAACTAGAGAGAAAATTAGGGGAGAAGGTGGTCGGAGCCGAAGCTCCAACTCCTCTCCGCCTATAGGAAGAGCTTGAGAACTGGAAATGATACTGTAAACTGAACTAGCAAAAAGAAAATAAGAGAGGAGAGAGAAGCTTATTTGAAATCTATTCTTAAGCATTGAAAATTTTAACTAGTTATTCGATTAATTATAAGTTATTATTTATTTTATTTTATATAAAATTTTTAAAAAATTATAGTATACCTGTAACATTGAAAGCCATAAGTTTCATAACATGAGAGGTGAAATTAGCATGGGAATCAAATAAAAAAAAATGTAAGATCTAAATTTCTCGTTTAAAATCACGGATTAGGAAAAATAGTAACATAGGATAGCAACCAGTACCTATGCTAAGTCGCCAACGGTGGGTAGTGACGCATGTATAACACGCGCCACCTAAAGAGGAGAACGAACGCTCAGATTCAGATGATCTGTGCCTCTGATGACAATGGAGTCTCGTGTGGCCTCAAAAACAACTCCAAGCTTTGCATGTGAAAGATGTGTATGGCTTAGGCCGTGCGTGCGGTTAATGCGCCAGACCGAATTGTAATATTCTTCTGCGAGAAAGGAGATTGGCGACTGGAGAGATTGTAGAGGCCATACGTGATGGACAGAAGGTACTGGAAAGCAGTAGAGCAATAGATTGGCTGTAGAGGTTGGTGCTAAGAAAGAGAAAATAGGAAAAAAAAATATAAAAAGTAGGAAAAGCAAGAAAGACAACTAGAGAGAAAATTAAGGGAGAAGGTGGTCGGAGCCGAAGCTCCAACTCCCCTCCGCCTATAGGAAGAGCTTGAGAACTGGAAATGAGACTGTAAACTGAACTAGCAGAAAGAAAATAAGAGAGGAGAGAGAAGCTTATTTGAAATCTATTCTTAAGCATTGAAAATTTTAACTAGTTATTCGATTAATTATAAGTTATTATTTATTTTATTTTATATAAAAATTGTAAAAAATTATAATATACCTGTAACATTGAAAGCCATAACTTTCATAACATGAGAGGTGAAATTAGCATGGGAATCAAATAAAAAAAAATGTAAGACCTAAATTTCTTGTTTAAAATCACAGATTAAGAAAAATAGTAACATAAGATAGCAACCGGTATCTGTGCTAAGTCGCCAACGGTGGGTGGTGACGCATGTATGACACGCGCCACCTAAAGAGGAGAACGGACGCTCAAATTAGGATGATCTGTGCCTCCGATGACAATAGAGTCTCGTGTGGCCTCAAAAACCACTCCAAGCTTTGCACGTGAAAGATGTGTATGGCTAAGACCGTGCGTGCGGTTAATGCGTCAGGCCGAATCGTAATATTTTTCTAAGGGAGAGGAGATCGGCCACTAGAGAGATTGTAGAGACCGTGCGTGATGGACGGAAGGTATTGGAAAGCAGTAGAGCAATAGATTGGCTGTAGAGGTTGGTGCTAAGAAAGAGAAAATAGGAAAAAAAATATAAAATGTAGGAAAAGCAAGAAAGAAAACTAAAGAGAAAATTATGGGAGAATGTGGTCGGAGCCGAAGCTCCAACTCCCCTCCGCCTATAGAAAGAATTTGAGAACTGGAAATGAGACTGTAAACTCCACTAACATAAAGAAAATAAGAGAGAGAGAGAAGCTTATTTGAAATCTATTCTTAAGCATTGAAAATTTTAACTAATTATTTGATTAATTATAAGTTATTATTTATTTTATTTTATATAAAAATTGTAAAAATTATAATATACCTATAACATTGAAAGCCATAACTTTCATAACATGAGAGGTTAAATTAGCATAGGAATCAAATTAAAAAAAAAAAAAAAGTAAGATCTAAATTAAATAGAAAACTCAAACTTTAATATTTTTACTGAATATATGGCCAAATTTTGCACCAAAATCTTCAAGCTATTTTCACTTGTTGAGCCTGAAATTCCCTATCGGCAAGCATCTGACACGTAAACCAGTAAAACCTCGAAAAAGAAAAATACCCGTTTATATACATGCAAACTACTTTAAAAAGTTGAATGATTGAATCCAACTGAGTGGAAAACTTATTTTCCTTAGAATCAATTCCATGATTTTTTTTTTTTACTTAACAAAAAAAATCATATATAAACTATAACGTTAAATACATTGGAATTTACATATATAATATGTCTATAAATTATAGAAAGTATATATATAGAGTCATGAGAAAACAAACAAAACAAAACAAAAAAGTATTTAAATCGCTTATTATTACTATAATATTCTCATAAATTTGCGGATTAAGTTAACATTTTTATGCAATGTTGGGAAGAAAATATTTTCCTCCCTCCTATGATAATACGCGAGGGTTAATAATTGAGGGAACAATATTAATTAAGAGAAGCAATATTAATAATTAAAACTTCGGATGGAAGAGAACTCTTTTTAATTAATTTGTCCAACAGACACTACATCTCCTCAAGTATTGTTCCACACTCTTTTTCTTTTTCTTCTTCTTTTTTCAGTGATCTTTTCATAAAGAAACCAAAAGCTTTTCATCAAACAGGCTTATAATTTATTTCATTAGAGAATCCCAATAACTAGAATCGATAGTTGTTGATTCAAGCAAGTTTACTCACAAAAATATTAGGATAATGTATTAAAACTCAAAAGAAAAATAAAGAGAAAAGCTGGAGAAGACAATGACTAGATGAGAACGTGTACTATATATTTATTATAAGTAGGAGGATTTGGTGGCCATTTATATTGCATCTGAGTTAAAAAGATTTAACTTTAGAGCTGGAGATTAGAGTTTGCTTAATAATTAAGCTCAATAATTAATAAAAGTTGTAGCTTTTTAACGTACTGTCATGATCGACCCACGTAGATCAGGGGAATCTCTCTCTTTTTTTGAATCCACGTACAGCATTTGCTCTCTTTTTGGGTTAATGTGGCGTTTATCAAGATTCTTTATGGTGTTCACATTTACTTTTCCATAAGTTGGGAAGCCTATTCACTGTCATGGCTTTCACTAAGCAACCCACTCAACTTTTTTTTTTTAAAGGAAAAAAAAATATTTGTAAACCTGTATGTAGAATACATACTTAATATTATTACTATCACTTCAAGAAAAACAGGTTTTTGAAATCAGTTATATACTGCGAATATGACTATTTGAGACGAAAACAAATTATTTTTCTTGCAGTGTATAATATGTTTTGATTTATTAAAAAATTTAAAAACTTAATCCCGTATAAACTATATTATGTCGTATCAACAATGTAAAGAATGTGAATCTTGTATCGAAAAATAAGTTGATCTAATATATTTTTTGTTATTTTTTTAAATGAGAAATGATATTTGAAAAAGAAAATATCAGCGTATCTTCAATGACTCCATCCCACTGACAGCCTTAGCGCATGAGAGACGAAAAAAAAAAAATTCCCTTTTCAAGTTCATGCCGGAATTTGATTAGAGAGCTAGTGATATATATATTAAAATATCTTACAATAATTATTGCAGCTTATATAAATATTTATGAACAATATTAAATGAACAAGAATTATTATAGAAATGATATTTGTGATGGTGAGTTTGCCAATGCCTGATTTTTTTTTTTTTAAAAAAGAGTAAATATGAAATTTGCATAAAAAAAAATTAATTCTTTGTTAATAAATTTCATTTTTTTCAAAATAACTGTACGAGTGTTGCATATTACATAACTATTGGTAACATTACTCATATTTTATATATCTACTTCTCGCTCACTTAAAGCCTCACGTTTGAAGAACTTAGACGTTGATCTCGAAAATGCATATGATCAGTATTTTGAATAATATATATAGATTGAATGCGCCAATCGTCTTGTATCATATGCACGTTTATGATGATGTTGGCGTTACTTCTCTAGTCTCTACCATTGAGATGCTACTAATCCATTTGTAGATGACAATAATGTCCTCGAGCAATCAAGAAATGACTAGATCAGATAACAGAATCCAGCAACCTTATCCTCAAAACATCCAAACTGCAAATACCTCAGATTTTTTTTTTTTTCCCACCAAAAAGTACCAGAAAACTGGGTAAAAGAAAAGAAAGAAATATGGCAACACCCTTTCTCTCAACTGCAAACACCTTTCATCCTTCTCCTCTATCCTCTTCAGGATCTTCTTCCTCTTCTTTATCAACATCCCCATCGTTATTTCTCCCTCCCACCCAGAATGCAAAGAGAAAATTAGCGATATGTAAGTCAGTCAATGAATCAGCACCACTCTCTCTGAATCTTACCAAAAGAAGCCTTTCTATCTGCTTCATCACCAGCTTTGGCCTCTTGTTTTCTGGTAAAGGCTGCCCCAGTGCAAATGCAGCAATTCTGGAGGCTGAAGATGACGAGGAGCTCTTGGAAAAGGTCAAAAGGGACAGAAAGAAGAGGATTGAGAGACAAGGAGTCATTAGCTCATCCAACAAAGAAACAGGTTCTTTACATTTTTCAACATTAAACTGCATAATTCGACTTACTATATGTTACTGCATTAAGAATCAAGATTCTAGATAAACTTCATGTTTCTATTTTTCTGGGCACTATTGAAAATTTGATTACTACCCAGTTACTAGAATGCAGGAAATTTTATATTGGGATGATATAATCGATTAAAATAGAAGCCTAGCAATATCTGGCTCTGAATTCCCACTTAATTCAGCTTAAAGGATGACAAAAGCCTAGTTTTTATGATTCAGTTCTCCATTTTTGTTCCAGATTTCCTTTTCGGATTTGATTCATGGGAAAATAAATTGGTCAGGATGGTTGTGAACCTCCATAAATCGCATAATCCATTCTGAAGGATATAAATCCATAAACCAATCAGAAATTTAAGTGCAAATATTGGTTCAATGTGTTTGGACATTCCCACTGTAGAATAGAAAGTACTATGATTCAAAGATGTGGAAAATAGGTCAAAGCTGTGTGTGCTGCTTTGTGTTGCGCTCTCATCACCCTAGAGTTGGAGTGATTCAGCATAGAACTAAGTTGTGACACTGGTTAGTTTTCTTCCAAACTGCAGAAAAATAAAGAACTGGAGAGTACTTTTTTCTACACCCTGACGATTATAATGTGTACTAATTTTAATGTTCATATTGGGTTTCTATTGTTTCCTGCACAAACTAGACCAACTGAGCTCAATTATGTTATGGATCCTCCCCCCCGGGCTGCAGTGAATCTTCCAATTTCAAGTACTTACCTTGAAAATGATGTTTTTTTTTTTTTTTTTGGCAGGATATCTGCAGGATCTGGTTTACAGGCTGAGCAAAGTTGGTCAAGCCATTGACAATAACGATCTATCTACGGCTAGTTCAGTTCTTGGGGGAAGCACCAATACAGACTGGGTTAAGAATGCCAATATAGCCTTCACCAAGGCCGGTCACCCCTGCACCACAACGTTATCACTTGCAAACCACTTACATTATCACTTGTATTTTATGAGAACTTTACAAACATAAAAAGATTATATAAAGTAGACTTACAAACTGATATGACTTCATGAAATTTATTAGATCTACTTTATAATAAAAATAACTTTACAATTTGACCTACCATATCAAGCCACATACGTTAGTCATTTATTTTTTTGTGTAATTTTTTTGTGATTAAAGTATTTTCCACAATGAAAATCACAAATCCCGTGGACCTTTTTTTTCACTTTTTCAGCTTTCTAATCAAAAGATCACTTCTTCCTTTACTTTTGAAATTGCAAATGCCGTGACAGAGAGGTGATTTTCAGAGTGAGAGTCTTTTGTGAAGGACGGCATGATCTCTACTTCCACAGGTATATATGCTAAACTTCTGATTTTGTTTTATCTTTTGTTCCTTCTCTTCTATACAGCTGAGTTCTAGTCCTGAAGAGAAGACTGAAGTGGATACGTTCAATTCCTCATTGTCTTCATTGATCTCATCAGGTGGGTAACTGACTATGGCTGAATGTGTATTGCATTCCCAAATTCATGATCCACTGCTGTCATCCAGCAGACATGGAAACATCAGTCTCAGAATGCTTTTTTATAGACCACATTATGGTAATACATCTTTAGGACTCGCATGCCTTACCTATGCTTTTACTTTGCAGTTACTCGTAATGATGTTGAGTCCTCCAAACTTGCTTTTGTGTCTTCAGCAAGCGCATTTCAGAAATGGACAGCATTAACCGGCCTTACTGCACAGCTTAAGGGGCTTTGAACAGAGACCACAGTTTTTTTTTTTTTTTTTTTGAGTTGGCTTTCTTCAGTTAATCCTCCAACCTCTTGTTCATGTCATCCATTAGCAAGCTATCTTCATTATTTCAGTCAGCCATTACAAGTTGGGATCAACTGGCTATGAGTCATAATGCTCAGTTTGATTGAGCTTCGATTTTGAGCATCAACATTTCTCATCAAGCATTGCAAATTTTGCGGTCACCATTCTTTAGAAATTGGATTAATTGAATGGAAGTTTGTTGTTTCTGCTTAACACCTTCTCCACAAGTTTGCATTAACGGAGGACACTTAAGTTTTCTACTAACTAAATGAGGGTAAATCAGTTGAGAGTGTTACATATCTCCAGATTGTGTACTCTGTCTGATTGATCTTGCTTGGGTTTGCCTTTTAAGGCTCGTCCTGCCCCAGAACCTGCAACATTCATAAGCTAAATCACCTAAATAGTTCGAAGATTCCCAGCCATCAAGGTTAAACTAATATGTTTCAACGGTTCAAGGATCTACGTTATTACAGAACTGCATAACATAACATTACAAATATCTTTACCCCACAACGTTACAAAGGTCACTGCAAGCTACACGTTACTCGGTACAAGAGAACATTATAGGCCTAATCTAGGATCATATAGACGGATGTTCCACGAACAATCAGATTGTTAACATTAACAATATCAATACACATCAAACTATGGTCATCTTCCCACAGATCTAACTGGATGACAAGCCAGCATCTGGCGAATCTACTTTATACTCGAGGCTTGTCACAAACCTCATTGCCATGGTTGCCATTTTCAGTAACTTCTTCAACCTTGCTGCACTTTTCAAGAAGATTTGCATTGAGCTTATCTTTGTTATCTTTCACTAAATTCTCCTTGATTTCTCCATCAGATCCAAGAGCACTTATGTCATCTTTCTTTTTCCCCTCTCCTTCCACTTCATCTTTTCTCTCTTCAGCAGTAGCGTCAGTTTTGCCTTGTTCCCGAGACCCATAATCTTTCTCTGCCTCAACCTGGGGTTGCTGTGCCTTCTCTAGATTGTTTGTACTCTCCAACTTAGCATTTTCATTCCGAGTAACTTCAGTAGTACCCTCAGCTTCTTTCCCACCAAGTGTCCCTTTTAAAATTTCCAGCCCTGCTTCTGCAGTATCTTCCACTTTATTGTTATGTTGATTTTGCTTAAGGAGATCTTTTTCCACCTCCGAACCTGCACGATCCTTAATTTTATCAGCCACTTGCACATGTTCTTCTTTGGTCTCCTCAGCTCCTTCTGGCACAGCTTCTTTCTCTTTGTGATCCTTCTTTGGAGCTGATGATTTTATACTCCGTTTCTTCCGAGGCCCACTTTCTAGCGGGAGAAATGCCTTGGCCTTCTCACTAATCCTTGATGATCTCCTTGGGGTCTCACCAGTGCCCCAATCAAATTCCGAAACCGCTGGACCACCAGGGTGTGCTTTCAGGTACTGTTCTAACTGTCTTTGCCTAACGATCTCCTCTCCCGTTGGTGACGTGAATACGATCTCATTTTTCTTTGGGGTTCCACCTTGCTTGGGAAAAAACTACAAATGACCACAGATCATTTTATGCTACTCTCACTTAATTGATTAACACAAAAAAATAATAATCCATTGGTAGGGGTGTAACCGGTCCAGTTTGGTTCGGTTTTAGATAAAATCTAGAACCGAACTGGTACTATCGGTTTTCTATTTTTTAAAACCGATTATGCACTAGTCATCCCCCAAAACCGGTAGTACCGGTTTTATCGGTTTCAGTCCTGTTTTAAATTTAGTCCATATTAGTTTATTAGACTATTAATATATATATTAGTATTATTTATAATGATTAAAATAATTATATATTAGTATTTGTTATAATAAGTTTAATTTTTTATAATTATATCATTGATAGTTATAACTAATAGTATTAGTATTAACTCAAAAAAATTGTATTAGTATTACTATATCATTATTTCATAAGTAATTATTTAGTACAATAATTTATATATAGACTTAAAGTATATTACTAATAGTAATATACTATTAGTATTAGACTATAAAATGTAAATTGTAACTAATTTATATTATATACTAATGTATAACATATTATATATAATTAAAAAAACATTTTATATTACATATCATATTAAAAATAATATTTTAAAATATATATTATATTAACCGGTTCGGATCGGTCCGGTCCGGTTTACCAGTTTTTTCTTACACCTCTATCCATTGGATAACTAGCACTATAGAAAAATTAAAAATGGAAAATGGCACAGAAATAAACAGTAGACCAGAAAAACATGCAGGATTAAAGATTTAAGGTTCAAAGACTGTAAATTAGAATACTTTCAGCAGCAAGTGCTAAACTGGTGCTGCTTGAAGATTAAATCCAAGAATAATCTCCCACAAAGTGAAGCTTAAATGTATTCTATTATGGTCATCAACCAGCAAATCAATCCTCCTACATCCAATTATATTCTAGTTTTTTAACTGGCAATCACCCAAATCACTCCTAAGATAGTGCACAATGTGTCCTGCTGGCTGCAACTTGTCAAATGAAGTACTCGTCATCCAGAAAGTAATAATTTGATTCCATTTCAGATATTCAATTGGTTTAGAGGGCTGGAAGTCTAGATGCAGAAATTGAATAAGGGCCAAACCAAATGGTTTTTCTAAATAAGGAAAGTTCAGGTGGTATTACTATCTCTATGAAAATGTCCATGGAAAAGGCATACCCTTCACGATAAAGTCTATCTTTGGGTTGTTCAAATAAGTAAAAGACCTTCTGATTAGAAGCATGGATGTCATCTTATATGAATTGACATCCTCAATGCATCTACCCCTAAAAATGGACCTCAGACCTAGAATTCAAGGTCAAAGAACCATATATGTGCTTTTCTGTGCAATAGTATTAAACTTCCTATTTGTAACAACAGCAACACACGGACCAAGACTCTTTGCTCATATATAACTTTACAATTAGCTAGTACAGCTTTGGTTCTCCACCAGTTGTAACCTTTATCAGTTTGCTGTGATGGCATAAAAGTGTATTACCATATCGTATTACCATGAAGCATGGGAATGGAATATCAAGCTGTCGGAGCTTCTAAATTTTTGTCAATTGGAAATGGGGCTAGAGGACTGTATAGATCCAAAAAGAAATAGAAAAGCCTTTATGTACCTGGTTAAAAGGATCAGAAATTCTGCTCTTTACCTAAGGCAACCAGTATATATAACTGCAAAAGTCTACCTTTATTTTTTAATGTAATTTGGTTAATTCGACCGTGTATGGGGTTTAGAGATGCCAATTGATCAAAAGAGTATTGAAATCTACATATATATCAACTTTTAAGCTAAAAATCAATATATCCTTATTCAGAACCATCACTCTCAGGGTTAGACCAACAAAAAATCTTTGAATTCACTATTGAGTCAAACGAAACATGGGCGTAAGGGTTCTTGAGGTCGTGCATATAAAAATTATTGAACAGAGAGAGAAAGGAAGGTGAGAAAGAGGCAAGGGAATAAAGTGAACGACGACATTACAAATGAAAGAACAGCACAAAACAGGAATTCTCACAAAATTCAAAGCATACATACTCCCAAAAGATTTAGAATAAACTACGAAAGAAGATATTTACTCATATTTCACCACAAATTAATGGAACACCCACAACCCTGGCTCTCTAGCGTACTATCGCAACAGCACCAAATTCCACCGCAACAGCACACAAAGATTCAAAATAAGCCAAACCCACATCGAATTTTCCCATATAAATGTTAGTTGAAGCGCATTTGGAACGGAAAACTCGAGAAATAAAGACCCCAGAATTTCATACACAAAGCAGAATAAAGCAAAACAAAGCCCATAGAAAGAGGAGAAGTACCTTCTTCTTCCAACCAGCAGGAGCAGGGAGTTCAATCGAAACAACTTCCTCTCTTGCACCCTCCTCCACTGAGCTCGCCATTTTCACCTACCAAATTCATACAAATATTTCTAATAAACTAAGTACACAAATCAAAATAAACTTACAAACAAGGAAGAAAAAGTACAAAGAGCAGCAGGCCTTACTTTCACTCTGTGTGTGGTTTATCTCAGGTTGGATGAGGAGGAGAAGGAACAAAATTATATGAGAAAGAGCTAAATAAGCAAAGCGGAGGGGTCAGACAGGACGTGTGAATCCGATATAGCTTCATCTGAAGCTAAGCCTGGGACGCTCCCTTCGGAGCCTTTTGTTTTGTCTTTCGTTTCTGTGATGGGCACTTGGGAACGTGACGGTGCGTTTCCGGTATGACACCTGTCCTGGTCCCAGTGCGGAAACGGTTTGGATAATGTTGCTTAAATTGGGTCTAAAGTCATATCCTTATTAAATTATTTATACCATATTATATTCAAAAACTTTTTAGCTCTATTTTGGATTTAAAATTTATCCTATTTAATCTCATTTATTATTATAATTTTTTTAATTTTATATAAAATATAATAAATAATATAAAATTTCAAATCTCAAAATAATAAAATATATAGAAAAAATATTCTAATAATATTTTATTTAATTTTTTTTATTTTTCATCAAAACTCATTCATCCCTAAATCTAAATGAGATTTAAACACCTTGATTTTTTGGATAATGTTAAGCCTTCTTTGGAAAAAAATTTTATTTTAAAATTCTAATGATCTCTTTCTCAAAAATCACTCAAATATAAAATATTTTTAAATAAATCATTATAATTTTTTCAAATTTTTAAACAAAAAAAAAAATTTAACTTTTCAAAATTTCAAATAAAAATAATATTAAGAAAATCTATTATAACAATATTTTAATTTTATAATATCTTTTATTCAACTTTTCTTCTCTCATATTTTGAAATCTCATAAAATATTAATGTAAATTGTCTTATTACTATTCACAATCTATCTTATTAGTATTTATAAAATTTTCATTTCATCTCACTTCTCAATCTTATCCTTAATTAAGAGCAAGTATTACAGAATTGGTCAGCGTCGCCTTTTCTTCTTCTTTTCTTAATGCAAAACGAATGGAAAAATATTCTCTCCCAAATCAGTTCCCTCGGTGCACAAGAAACCAAGTAGTACACTTCCTCTCAAATTTTCTCATCAACCAAACAAAAGTGTAGAAATGGTTAAGACTTTTCACAACTTTATATGATATTGCTGAGAAAATGAAAAAAAGAAAATAACACCAGCATTTAATTTCTCTCAATTTCTAAGCGTGAGCTAAATAAGAAATTATGTGGATACTATTTTTCTCAATTTTTCATAGCAACCAAATAAAGTTAATGCGAGAAACAAATATTATGTAGAAACTATTCTTGGACCTTTTGAAGGTGATGATGATACATCGGCCTAGATCACTCAAAGTTTCAATCCTAGTATTGATCAAAGCTTTGCTTTCGGAGATAGTCAACGGTGATGCACCGTATTCATAACGTTTATCCAAATCTTCTTCAAGAAAACACCCCCTTGAGAGGCATTTATAAGCAGTCCCAGAAAAATCCTATGTAGACAAATAAAAGCCCGATACAAGGCTTAAGAATAGGTTATAATAGGCTTGAAAATAGCATATTAATTGATCTTGAAGAAAGCAAACACTAATTGGGTTCACTAGCAATTGATGCTATCCTCTATCATTTCTATCACCCTCAACATCCCTGGACACTAAGCTTCTAAAAAATTGATATAGACCACTCCATTTTATATATACTTCAGGAAAGAAATTGAAAAAATAATAATATGAAAAACACCCTGCTACATTATGTCCCTCCAATTGGTAGAAAGAAAGGAAAAATAGCAGCTACTTTCACATGTCCCTTCAATCTTCCTCCTCTTGCGTTTGTACAAATAGGAAAAATAAATGTCTTAGTTTAATATATACATACATACATACATATATATATATATATATATCAAATGCAAATGAAGAAAAAAGAGATCTAGTGTACAAACGCAAGAGAACGAAGATCGAAGGACCTGTACAGTTTGTCTAGTTGTTGATGTTTGTGCATCTTTGTGGGATTCACTTCACAGACTTGGCGTACAAATTCAAGAGAGAAATGAGCGACTTGGATTAAACCGTCGAGACAAATTATTCTAAGGGAAGAGAGAAGAAAGAGAGGAAAGCTAACTTCGAAGGAATTGTAAAGGAGATCTGTTATGAGGGAAGAGAGAGGAGAGAGAAAAAAGTTGAGACGACCAGATGGGAACTCGTTCAACCGAACCATCACTTGGATTAAACTAGATTGGTACACGTCAGGTATGTTGTGTAAGTCTTACGAACCGGCAGCAAAGTAGATTTTTTCTCCTTAATGTACATTTAGGAGAAGGGCAATGCTGGGGAGTAGCCACACTCAGGGCACTCCCCCTCACATGATCAGTGCCATGTTGTTCATGATACTGTTCATGTGAGGGGGAGTGCACTGAGTGTGGCTTCTCCCCCTCATTTTTCTTAAGAGAAAAACTGATAACCAACCCATCTGATTTTTGAAGAAAACCAGTCCAAACTAGCCACGTAAGCCTTTTCTCAACATTACCATACATTTGCATACACCATAACAGCCCTCCCTTGTCTCAGTTTCTTCCTCATTCCCCCATCCACTCTAGAACCCAAACCCATCCTCATTCCTAAATCCTCGCCCCACTTTAGAATGATGTATAAACTCTTTAATAAAATTGGTAGACGATCTGATCCAATTTTCTCAATTAGGGCTGAGTATTACAAGGGCTCAGCATTCTTATTGCAAAGAACTAGTGGAGATCAAAGAGAGCGAAGATCAAGAAGGAATGAATGAATCAACTTTCTATCATTTCACTACATTTTCTTACTTCTACGCAACAATCTCAACTGGAAAGAGAAAAAAAATTATCACACACATCTCATGGAGCCTAATTGATCAAATAATTGCTGGGATCTGAGATTTCATAGACCCATTGAAACTGTGAAGAACAATGAATCTATGCAAACGCTTTGTAGTGTTGTTATGGCTCATCCCCTCTTCATTTCTTTGCAAATGAACAGAGGCAAAGTTAATTTTTTATTTTTTATTTTTTTGCAAATGAATAGAGGCAAACCACAGTTTGGATGTTTTTGATTTCTCCGAGCATGAATCTCTATTTTGCAGCTCCCAATCCAATCCTCAGATTCTCAAAAATCACCTACATCGAGATTAACACGTGAACAAGACCAAGTTTTTGAAAAAGGAAAAAAGCATCTAGTGACGAAAATCCACTAATTTGGGTAAAGACAACAAATCAAACAAATAATAATCTAGGAGTTGAGTGCGTGGGGGAAGGTGGAGGAACTAGGGGTGGCAGGGTTCCATAGGGGTGGTCATTGGAGAGAGGGGAGCTCGGTGGTGGTGAGGTGGCTTGTGGTGGCACTACTCAAAAGGGAACACATGTGAGGAGCTGCTCGCATGAGGGAGAGGGGGAATAAGGAGATGCGTGGGACTAGGTACAATGGGGTTACTCGTTGGAAGTTGCTGGGAGGTGGCTGGCATGAGGTGGTGACCAGTGGTGGTCGATGGCACTGCAATTGGCACACAGTGAGGCTAGTAGGGGGAGGGGTTGCTTGCTGTGCACAAAAGAGAGAGAGGGAGGAGAGAGAGGGATTTATTTTTAGCCACAACCTCATGTGTCTTGTTGTATCCATTTCATCCAATATTTTTATGTGTCTTAATATGGTTTGAAGGATGGTTTTCTTATAGGGGAATGCTAGGCTGCAACCCCTGTGTGCTGCAGCCCCTACTTGCTGCAGTCCAGCACACACACTCACACCAATATTTTTTTTTTAAAAGAAAAAATCAGGGGTTGCAGCCCCTGTTTGCCGCTAGGTTGCAACACACAGGGGCTACAGCCAATAATTTTTGTTTCTTATAAAACTAGATGGGCTGCCCTAAAGTGCCACTCTACATGTAATTCGAATATTTAGTTCTTGGTACAAACCCAAACCTCCAAAAACTAAATTTGAGAGGAAAATAAGTTATAAGCTTAAAGCCCAAGATCCAATAACTTTAGGCCAGCTAGATTTGAATTAGAGAATTAAGAAAGATTTTACACATGATTATTCACACAATACACCACACATAATTTTTATTTTTTATTATGTGGTGTATAAATGATAAGTAGATCAATAACTAAATTATTTTAGGAAAAATAAAACTGGAAAAAAATAATGATGGGCTTGGCTACATCATGATTATCTCCATGCATATAGATCAGTCAAAAGTTAAACTTGGCTCGTCCTCTATTCCATGCATGTGTTCATCCTTTTTTTAGGAAGATGACGGTACCCCTATTTTATTTAATACCCTCACTTGTGATAAAGGAAAATCATGGTTACAACCAAATCTCTAGGGAATATAGATTAAAAAAAAGGACAAAAATATAGGCATCAAGATTCTAAAAATTCAAACACAACCAAATTCATTGTCAAAAGAAAATACAAGAAAGAACTAAAATCAGTCGTCCCTAAACAAAACAAGAAACAACCTGCAAGAAAAAAACACAAGAAAATAAAGATATTAAATCAAATAAAACAAAAGAACAACTTACCAGGCAAAATATAACGAGATCAGCATGTAAGGAAGACCAATTTTATCCGTAGGAAAAAGACCTAGTCTTAAACTTCTCAGTACGTAACATAAGATCTCCGAGCTAATTCGAATTCTATCCCTCAGCTCTCCACTTAGCAAGAAAATTCGCAACTGCATTTCCTTCACGAAAAACATAATTCAAATTATACTCCATGTAATTAAAATAATTTTGTAACTCATCCCAAAAGTCTTCTAAATACCAGATATTACATTAAACTCAGTCTCAACTCTAAAAAAACAAAGATGATAGCACCTACTAACTCCTTTCAATAAACTTCTCAATTTAGCAAAATTGTTGGAACACATGCTGAAGGATATGGAGCAAGTTGCAAGCTCCACAATCATCACAAATAACGCCCCCAACACCACAATCCATGCATGTATTCATCATGTTTGCATTGACATCTTCATCGATCAATCGCTACAAGCTCCATGCATCTATCATATTACAAGTACGTACTTGCATCTAGACGGCTTATTATAGTACGTAATGCGAGTACATAGCTCCAAAGCTTATGCCAATTATATGTTAATTGCTAATTAAGTAATTATATGCTCATGATTTTTTTTTCAATTCCTTAGACAATATAACTTATATGTATATGTAAATATATTCTATTATAATAAGTTGCTATCTAACAAGCACTTAATGATTTATGTTATTTTTCATTAAATTTTTTTGTTTTTTCGTTAACTCCATATGTTAAGTCCGTCTGTTTTAACTGTTCTACTTTATATGAGATTACTATTTTGTCCTTCTGTTTGTTCGTTTGTGTTCGTTTAAGCGAGGTTTATTTGTCTTTGCATATTGTTGTTACAGTTTTGCCGCTGATCGAGTATAAACGGTGTTTTCATCCATTAATCTATTACCAATATTGCCTCGAGTTTTTTTATCTGTCACCGCAAGCTTTGAATCCAGAAACAAAGACAATAAAAAAAATTTTGAAATCATCCCTCAGTTTCGGTCATGGGATCCAAACAACAACAAACCTAAAAACAAGAACACTCAAATATGAAGAAGATTTGTTCAAATCGGTCATCGGTCACCGCAAGCTTTGAATCCAGAAACGAAGACAATAAAAAAAATTTTGAAATCATCCCTCAGTTTCGATCATGGGATCCAAACAACAGCAAACCTAAAAACAAGAACACTCAAATATGAAGAAGATTTGTTCAAATTTGTCAAGATCAAGAAAAACATTATACCTATATATATGATCTAAACAAAAAACTAACAAAATATCTCGATTTGAAAGAATCTTATACTCAGATTTAAAGAGGAAAAGAAATCATTTAGATCTCAAGATGAGAAAAAAAAATCACCTTTTCCGTGAAGAACAGTTGTCTTCTTTGTTGGCTAACTTGGGCAGTCTTTTGCCTCAATTTCTTTGAGACCAAACATGGTACACAGAACAAGAACGAAGACGATGTTATCTTTTGCCTCATTTTCTTTGAGACCAAGCACGATTCAAATTTGTAGAGGAATAAAAAAACAAATCTAAGAAAGAAAAAATTCTCAGATCAGAGAGAGACTAAATTTGTGAGAACTATTATCAGCATAAGAGGGGAGGGCAGAGAGAGAGAGGGAGAGAGAGGAGAGAATTACAATAGATTCCACTTATTGCTGCAAACCCTTTGGCCGCAATAAGCCTAAAATTATGCCAACAAAAATCATTTTTGGCAAAAGACAGTGGTCGTGTTTGTAGATTAAAAAAAAAAAGTCAATTATAAGTTTATATCGGCAACTTCATGTCTTGTAGCAAATGGAGCCTTAATATCCACAAACTACATCATTGCCAATCACAATATTTTTTTGTTAGAAATGCTTAGTTCAAGGCACACAACATTGATCAATTTTGGTTTCTCACTATTATCTTAAAGCAAAAACAATGCAATGCCACAATAATGCTACCTTGACTACATATTCGACCACAACAAACACATTTCCTACAAATGAGTTACACCAATAATTAGCTATTATTGAAGAACAATCTCATTGTAATTAGTTTGTTTCTTATATGGAATTGGCTGCTAAAACCATTATCCTACAACCTCTCAATTTGGAAAAAAATTTATATTGGCAAACTTTATTTGTGGAGATTAATATTATTGACCATTCCAACTTGTCATAAATGAGCTAATCCGTTGGATAACCAACAATTGGTAGTGCTCTTTTGTGAGTATATTTTTCTTAGAAAATATAATCTTATTGACATAAATTTGTTGCAGATAAAAGGTCAATATCCACACATAACATATAATACTAAGATCTGATGGGATATTACATATTTTGTGGATAGTAATATTTATTTGGAGTGATGTGTTGCCAATAATATCCATTTATCGCAAAATTTAATAACAATAAAAATCTATATTTCTTTCTAGTCTCATGCCAGAAATGGTGGTATATATTTTGCAATCTAGTTTCACTACAAATAAGCATGCTAGCTTTAATTTTTAGTACTGGCCGAAGTGATCATAATGCTACAGCTATTATATCTAGCATCAAACATCCCTTGCATTGCTATACATCATGCCCGCAAAAATACATCATATGTTTATGCATTTACATCATGTATGATTACATTGGAAGTAATATATCTAGAATATGATGTTGTACAAACTCGGCCAGTTCATGCACCTCAACACCATTAATGTCAAGTTGCATATGTGGAATATTAAGTCCCAGAAAAATAGCATTTGTCTTGCCAATTTTGAAGTGAAAAACTAACACTTGTCCATTCATCTTTCACCTAGCATATTTCATGTAAAATAAAGTCCCTATATATTCTCATTGGATAGTACAACTAATTATTAGCATTCACAACTAAATCATGTGATAGTTATCTAGAACAGAATATAATATGCACTTTTATGTGCAACATAGTTATCTGCCATCATCAAGTACTACATAAATACTATTTGGCAAATTTTAACAACTTCAAATGATAGAAATGAAGGCAGCAAGTCACATAAACACATATATATGTATAAAGAGTCAACTATTCTCATTAAAGATGTTCCACATATATAATTCATGTTCTAAGACTTCACAAGATATGTATAATAAAGTTAGACAAAGAAAATATAGACTTTACTTTTAGATTAAGGCAACTTGCAGTGGAATATTACATACATTGTGACTTTTATAGAACTTGCATAAACTGCCCAAGTGGTCCAGTGCAGCTGTGGCTTGGCATAGCTCAATCACTCTTCCTCCAGTTTATTGGAGAACATGTAATTTGTCAAATAATTTGGCAGCATTGTGGCTTAGCTCTAGTCCCATCCATTTTTACCCTAGTTACTAGACTATTACCTGCGATAGCAAGAAATTAGAAAATAATTTCACTGCATTTTCTTATCAATTTTTCAAGCAGTCTATCAACAATATTGAGCTAGTCTATAATATTGCTTCATTGAGCTATCTCATCACAAACATAAACAAGTCTATACTGATATTTTTTCTACATTTAATGACTCTTATATATGTATGTATCCAATGGAAATAATCTATGCAGCAATAACTTTATTTCAGTTCACTTCCACTAATTAACTTTACTTAATTTCACTAGAGATTTTATGTAATGCCATGTGATATATTGTAGGACAGATAGCACATAACTACTGAAATATGCAAATGGAATGTAGGCTCGATTAGTTCAGTTCACTTCCACCAACCAATCCTAGCAATTTCACCTAATTATATGTAATGCTTTATGTGCATATAACTTAGGATAGAAAACCACGGGATATCTACCAAGTTCTAATCTTATATCATGTCTCAATTATATCAGTTCACTTCCACCAATTAACTTTACTCAGCTTCACTCAAGATTCTATGTAATACCTTGTGATATATTGATGGACGTAAAGCAATTAACTATTGGAAATAATTGTTGAATGTAGGCAAAATTAGTTCAATTCACTTCCACCAACTAACCCTAGCAATTTCACCTAATTCTATGTAATGTTACATGTGATATAACTTAGAACAGAAACCAGATTATATCTACATGCTTATACTCTTATATGTAGGCTCAATTATTCAGTGATATATGGTAGAAAAGAAAGCAGATAAGTACTAGAAATCTAACAACCAAAAGTGATATAGCGACCAACTTGTACCTCTCACTGCCATGTTTTGTATGCCCAATCCATAAACCAATTGAAAACAAACTACATTTTTGGTTGCTCAATAAAAAACTTTTAGAATTTTCTAAACTATTGACCATCATTGTTAAACAAATAATAAAGACCTACAGTGACCATGGATGGAATTGAAAGGAAAAAAAAAAAGACATTCGAGGTTGGTACCAAGTAGGTTAGCAACGTAGTTAGGTAGTAATTATCCTTCTATTATAATCTAATAATTGTTCTCGAAATGGGAATTATTGTGATAATTGTTGTAGGTTAAATTTCATTACTTATGAAAGGGGGTCCAACTTGCCCGGAACCCGAGCCCACAAGGTTATCAGGCCCAAAGCCCGTTATCCGCACCCACCTCGACGCAGCGTCCGAATTCAACTAGGGAGACCGAAATCGGGGACGAGCCAAGTCCCTGGTTATCCCGATCTGGGCAGGAGATGGTTAAACCGGCTTCGAGAACACGCTAAGGACAGAACGACGGCTCACGTACTGATATATCTCCTGGACCCGTCTCCCATCAAGACCACTCCCGCATTTATGAACGACAGACAGCCGCCGGTCTACAGCCCCCCCCCTCTTTTTAATGCGGAGACGCTACAAACATACACCATTAATTGCTAAATTGACAAAAGATACAGCAGCATTTAATGCCCCTGTCCAAAAGGGTCTAATTGAGCATTAATTGGAGGGATACTCAATTAATGCGATGAGACAGACCGAATCAGACCAGGTTTCCTTATCGAGGATGACGGACGAGTGATGTCCCGATTTCCGGCACTCTCGTCACACAGACCCTCCTCCCAGGGGGGACACCTATAAATAACACCTACCCAATGACGGAAAGACGGTACGCTCACAGATTCTCTTACTCCCTCTATCATATATCTTCTCCCATACACTAACTTGATCGTCGGAGCGGTCCCGGACCCCGACCCCTCTTGTTCTTGTTTTGCAGGTTACCATCGTACGGGATTCGGTAAACAAGATAGGCAGAATACGTCCTTAACAGTGGCGCCGTCTGTGGGATTCGATTGTTTCTGATCAACGTACTTTCTGCATGTCTACTCTACCGCTGTCCCAAACGACCAAGCACGACCAGCAGACAGATCCGTCGATGGAAGAAAGACTGGAAGCGTTGGAAGAAATGGTGAGGAAGTTGAAGGAGGAGAATGCAGCCCTCCGGCAACCACGCGAAGAGGCATCGGCCCGCGGCGAAACCAATCTGGGAGAGAATGCGAGCTCCCGACTCCCTGAGGAGAGCGAAGCCTCAGAAGGAGAACGACGCCGGATGCACACCGAGCTAAAGGAGTTGGGAGACAAGTACGCTGAAATGGCAAAACTGATCAGCCCGGCAGCAGGGCATCTCTCCTCGCAGGGAAGCATAGGAACACCCTACAGCGCAGACGTCCTGGCCGTCCCTCTCCCGCCCAAATTCAAGGTCCCACAACTGGAACTGTATGATGGGTCTCAGGATCCTGTGGAGCACATAGAAGCTTTTAAAGCCCATATCAGCCTACATGGCTATCCCCGCGAGGTAGCGTGCCGAGCATTCCCTCTCACACTGAAGGGGATGGCTAGGACATGGTTCGGGACCATTCCTCCGGGATCCGTCAGTAGCTTCGAGGCGTTAGCCCGACTCTTCATCACCCAGTTCATGGCTAGTAGGAAACGAAGGCGCCCCGCGGCGTACCTATTGACCGTCAAGCAAGGAGAGAAGGAAAGCCTGAAAGGGTACCTGACCAGGTTCAACGAAGAAAGAATGACCACCGACAACCAGGACGAAAAGATCACCCTAGTGGCCATCCTGGGCGGCATATGGCCCAGGAGCCCCTTCATGGCGAAGATAGCCCGCAAAACTCCCACCACTTTGAACGGGTTCATGGATCAGGCTGACGGATTCATCAACGCCGAAGATACGCTCGAAGCCCTAGTAGCCCCGCGGCGCGGGGAGCTCCGACAGCACGATCAAAAAACAACCAGTGCCGGGGAAGGTTCCAGCATGCATCGGGGGGGTAGGAAGTTCCCAGATGAGACGAGGAGAAGGGACCCCCCACGGGAACACAAACTGTCGTCATGGCCTCAATCCAGCTTGGCGGTGGAAGATCAGAGCCGAGCAGAATCTAGGCTAGAGTCTATCAGAAGAAGAAGAGGGGATATGTATTGCGAATATCACAAGTCCAAGGGCCACAACACCGAAGACTGCCAGGCCTTGAAAAGCAGTCAGAGGGATGAACAGATGAACGACCGAAGAGACAGAACCCGGTCGAGGACCCCTCGTCGGGAGCAAGAGTCAAGCAGACGTCGAGGCGAACCTGCATCCGGCCACCCAGCAGGAGAAATCAGAACCATTGTCGGGGGACCATCCTGAGGAGGGACTACGTCCTCCTCTCAAAGGGCACACGCCCGGAGAGCCAGATATGGGGAAGTCTACTCACTGGGGCAGGCGCCGAGGCAGGGCAACCCGGGTCCCAGAGGGGAATCAATAGTTTTCAACGAGCAGGATGGGAAGGGCATCGCCTTTCCGCACGACGACGCTTTGGTGATATCAGCATTGGTGGCCAATTTCACAGTTAAGAGGATGCTGGTTGACAACGGGAGTTCAGCCGATATCTTATTCTGGGAGGCCTTCGTGCAGATGGGGATCGACCCCCGCCAACTTCAGCCTATCCGAGCCCCCCTTAAAGGATTTACGGGTGAAGCGGTACACCCCGAGGGCCTAATAACTCTCCCGGTTTTGATGGGCTCCGCGCCCAGGACCGCGTCCATCATGACTGAATTCCTGGTCGTGAAAGCTCCCTCCTCCTACAACGCCATCCTAGGGAGGCCGACCCTAAACAACTTGAGGGCAGTCACTTCTACCTACTACCTCAAGATGAAGTTTCCGACCGACAGAGGAGTGGGCGAAGTCGGAGGAGAGCAGGTCACCTCCAGGGAATGCTACGCCCGGGAATTGAAGCACAAGGACAGTTCCGTGGCTACGATCTCCCTGGAGAACGAGCATGTTGAGTTTCCGCCTGCACCTCCCCGAGCAGTGTGGGACGATGAGATCAGGGACGAAGCGACACTACGCCAAGCAGAACCCAACGAGCCTCTGGAATTGATTCCGGTCGATGGCGACAACTCGGATCGGACAGTGCGAGTCGGAACCAGAATGGATCCGGGAGTACATACGGAACTCAAGACCCTCTTCATTGAGCACAAAGACGTATTCGCTTAGACACCTGCAGACATGCCCGGAATCGATAGGTCTGTAATAGAACACCGGCTGTGTGTCAACCCGACTGCCCGGGCAGTTAGGCAAAAAAGAAGAAGCTTCTGTGCTGAGAAGTATGCCGCCATTGCAGAAGAGGTGGACAGACTCCTGACCGTTGGGCTCATCCGAGAGGCTCACTACCCGGAATGGCTGTCTAACGTAGTACTGGTAAAGAAGACCAGCGGGAAATGGCACATGTGCGTGGACTTCACCGATTTGAACAAGGCCTGCCCCAAAGATAGTTTCCCTCTACCGCGCATCGACCTCATTGTGGATTTAACTGCTGGGCACTCTCTCCTCAGCTTCATGGACGCCTATTCGGGTTACAATCAGATCAAAATGAGCACGGACGACGAGGAAAAAACGGCGTTCATTACAGATCGCGGACTCTATTGTTACACTGCCATGCCTTTTGGGCTCAAGAACGCGGGGGCTACTTATCAACGGTTGGTTAACCGTATGTTTAAAAAGCAAATCGGGAGAAACATGGAAGTTTACGTCGACGACCTCCTGGTCAAGAGCCGCTCCTCTAACGATCATGTGATGGACCTGAGAGAGGCCTTCTCTATCCTGCGACATTATCAGATGAAGCTCAACCCTGCCAAGTGCACCTTCGGGGTCGAGTCCGACAAGTTCTTAGGGTACATGGTCTCTGAACGAGGAATCGAGGCCAACCCCGAGAAGATACAAGCTATCCTCGGAATGGCACCCCCAAGGAACCTGAATGAAGTCCAGCGATTGGCTGGTCGAATTGCTACTCTCAACCGGTTCATAGCAAGGTTGACCGATCGGTGCCTTCCCTTTTTCCAAGTCCTCCGAAAAGCACGCGAGTGGGACACATCGTGCGGGCAGACATTGGAACAACTCAAAGATTACTTGACGTGTCCCCCGTTACTTAGCCAGACAGCTCCCGGAGAGACCCTTGTGGCTTATTTAGTAGTCTCGCCTCATGCAACATCTGCAGTTCTAGTGAGAGAAACCGATCAGGGTCAGAAGCCTGTGTACTATGTCAGCAGCGCACTTCAAGGAGCAGAGGCCTTCTTTACGGGGTCAGGTCAATCCACCCACGCGACGTATCCGCCTCGGAGTCCTGCGGGGTCAGGTCAATCCACCCACGCGATGTATCCGCCTCGGAGTCCCGCGGGGTCAGGTCAATCCACCCACGCGACGCATCCGCCTCGGAGTCCCGCGGGGTCAGGTCAATCCACCCACACGATGTATCCGCCTCGGAGTCCCGCGGGGTCAGGTCAATCCACCCACGCGATGTATCCGCCTCGGAGTCCCGCGGGGTCGGTCAATCCACCCACGCTATGTATCCGCCTCGGAGTCCCGCAGGGTCGGTCAATCCACCCATGCGATGTATCCGCCTCGGAGTCCCGCGGGGTCAGGTCAATCCACCCACGCGACGCATCCGCCTCGGAGTCCCGCGGGGTCAGGTCAATCCACCCACGCGACGCATCTGCCTCGGAGTCCCGCGGGGTCAGGTCAATCCACCCACGCGATGTATCCGCCTCGGAGTCCCGCGGGGTCAGGTCAATCCACCCACGCAGTCAGCCCACCCACGCGACGCATCCGCAAACACTCGCGCGAAGCTATTCAGTGATTCACAACTCCTAAACCCCGATCTTAAACACAACTCGGAAATTTTTTTAAAGTTTACACTTAACCAAAAAATTTCGCAGGGTAAAGACAGAACGAACAAAGCATCCGAAGGATAAAGACAGAATGAACACAGCGTCTAAAGAAAGATTAAATTCAAATATCATATATATGGTCGGTCATACAAGCTCGCTCGAATCAAACTCGAACGTCGTGTTCAAATTACAAAAAAAAAAAAAAAAAAAAAAACACTTGTACATCAACCAGGTCAAGCCTCAGGAGGGGGAGGAGGAGGATTTAGTTCGTCAAAAGGAGGGTAGCCACGCTTCCCAATCTTCTTGACGAACTTCTTTGCAGCCCGGTCTGGACGAAGAGACCTCACACTTATCTGCCGAGGATCGAGCTGAGGGTCCAACAGAAGCTAGGATCCTATTCGGCGAAGGCCCTCGGCATAACCATGCCCCCAGGCGGAATTACGAATCGCCACCACTCGGGATATCTGCTGCTCGAGATCAGCAATCCTCGAGTGAGCCTCTTCTAGAGCACTCCGAGCCCCCACGAGCTCGGACTCCCGAGCAGCCCGGATTTCCTCAGACTGCGCCAACTCCACTTCCAGAATCTCTCGGGCGCGCCTCGAACCGGCCAGTTCCTCCTCCCGAGCAATCCGAGCCTGCTCGGACATGGCTAACTCCTCTTCCCTCAGTGATAGAATCTGGGAAGAAGCAGCTAGCTCTGCTGTCCGAGCGGTTAGCTCGGACTGAAGGAGGATCTTGTCCTGCTCGGTGGCCGATCTCGCGTCCACGAGGCGGGCATTCCTCCGATGGGCCACCGCTAGCGATTCCCGGGCCGCCTCCAATTCGGCCCGAAGAGAAGAGTTGGCTCTCTCCAGCCTGCTCTTGTCTGCCCCCAACTCCTCGACCGTCTTGACTAGCCCCTCGCAGGTTTCCTGCGACAGCTCGAGCTAGTCCCGCGCCTGCTGCAACTTATAAAGCCCGAACTTGCAGACAGTTCCGAGCTCACTGTTGAACTCGGCAAGCTCGGCCAACTCGGAACCCATGGCCCGAGATATCTCCTTGGCAACCTGAACACCAGAAAAAGAACTTAGCAACTCGAAAAGAAAAGACTAAGCAAAACCCGACAAAGGCTACCGGCCAAACCTGAGTCAGCAGAGGCTCCAGCATCAAGGCCACTCGGTTGGAAGCGTCTGCCTTGGCTTGTTCAAAGCGAGAGGGCCGCTCTGAACCAGCTTCACCGGCTTGGTGCCCTCCTTCCGGATCCGACTCGAAAAGCCGACCGAGCACCGCGACCCCACTTCGAAATCGGAAGGGAGACGGGGGTCGGGGAGGGACCTCCGAGTCCGAAGACGGACGTACGTCCTGGAAGTGAACCCCCGAAGTCGACCCCCTCTCGAAAGTCGGGGGTGGGCGTTCAGGAGATTCTTCGGGCTCAACAGCAGAACGACCCCCCTCCTCCGAGGCCTCCGCATGGCTCCCTTCCACGGGAGTGACGGACCCGTTCGACCCTTCAGGAACGGCCTCGTCCCGGTGATCTTCGCCCGAAGCCCCTGGCTGACCGGGTCCCTCGCGGACGCTCTCGGAGTCGGCCTCCGTGCCAAAAATCTCATCTCCCCCCTCGGAAGCATCCGAGCGACGCTCGGAAGAGGAAGGAGGGGGAGTGGGCAACTGGTTCGCCCTGGCAACTTGCTCCTCCGACTCCTGTCGGAAGACTTGCGCAAAAGGCATGGCCCCCGAAGTCAGGTCGGCGGCGCGATCCAAAGCCTCCTGGAAGGCACGGTCTATCTCCTCTCCGTCTGAGGAATCAACTCCGGCCAGATTAGTCGCTTCGATCTGGGCCTCCATGACCATCCTCCCGGCCTCAGCACTTACCCCCTCGGTCTGCAGTAACCGAAGCTCGTCCGAGGATGACGATGAAGAAGAAGCCGGTTCGGGGCGGCGAACGGAAGTGTCTGCGAGAGCAGCACGGCCGTCCGGATCCTCGGTCCGTGGACCCTTCCCCTTCTTCTGCTTCTTGGGACGGGCACCACGGCTCGGAGTAGCTTCACCGGCCCGACTCTTAGTGCGCCTCTCTTGTTCTACCTCCCGATCAGAGGCCCGCTTGCGAGAGGAGGTAGGAGGCTCTTCCGGGACAGTGAAGAAGTTTTGACCCTCGGCGTAGGACCGGTTCGGTCGGGTCAAAAACTCCTCGATGTTCTCCTCGGTGAGGAGATTGTCGGACCATAACCGGTCGGGATCCTCCACCCCCCAGGAGAGGACCGCCTTCACCCTCTCCGCCTCTTGGGCCGAGAGGGTAACCTCCATATGTGTCTGGGAGGGGAGGAAACCCCAGTCTTTCTGAACGGGGAAATCACTCCCCTCTCCCTCCGAGAACTCCCACTCCCTGCCCGAGGCAAAGAAGAACCTCTTGTGGTAGTCCCGGGCACTCGAATGCCTCTCCTCCATTCTGATCAGCCTACATTTCGGCTTTATCTGGAAGCCGGCAACATTCCCGTCCCGACGGAGGAGCCGGTACAGTGAAAAGAATTCTCGAGCGGTCAGGTCGGGGTAGGGATCGTTCTTCCCAGACAGAACGATCCTAAACGCCACGCAGGTGGCCAACAGGATACGCCACCCGTTCGGCATGAGTTGGGCAGGGGCCAAACCCAAGAAGTGTAGGACTTCCCGAACGGGCCGAATGAAGGGAAGGCGTAATCCCTTCGAAAGCATGAGGGAGAAGAGCACGACCTTCTGAGCCCTCCCATCGCGCTCACAGGCCCTAACTTCATCCCCCGGGGCCTCCAAGGTGTGCCGCCAGGAAACGCGGTGCTTCTTCCTAAGCGTGTCCACATCAGAGGATTGCATTGTGGACATCCAGCCGTTGCCGGCGAAGAAAGGGCATGGGTCAGAAGAAGCCATGGGGGCAAAAGCAAGGAATGGCAAGAAAGCAACAGAGAAAGAACGGGGAAGACAACGAAGAGCAAAGGCAAGAAAGAAGGACAGCGGAATGGCAAGAAAGCAAACAACGAAGCAAGGACAGTGACAAGACCGCTGGGTAATTTATACCCAGAAGCAAAAATTTAATGCGAGCGGGAAACGAGGCTACGCCGAAACCGTCACCTTAGACGTGGCTCTTGGGAACAGAAAGCACACCCTGAACTGACCAATCAAAGGTGAGAAGCGTGCGCCGAAATGACAAGTCAGTTAATGATGGTCACGCGCGTGCGCCTCACCATTTAATAACGGATCACTGACGGTTCGGGAATCGGAACGACGGCACAATTAAATTTCAAACTGCATTAAATGCCTGACACGGAATATGACGGGTCACGATTCGGCATTAATTGATCAGAATTCAAATCGTCCCTCTGAAGTCCGGTCGGTAAACGAAACGACATGTCAGCAGGGATCACCCGAATACATCCAACCTCGTGTTCCCGCTCAGAAGGGGAAATAAAGGAACACTGCCCAGTATCGAAGGACGGTACAATCAAAGGAAAGGAAGACCCTAGCTCTAAAACGTTCGGAATTTTCATCGAAGAAGGGGAAATAAAGGAACACTGCCCAGTATCGAAGGACGGTACAATCAAAGGAAAGGAAGACCCTAGCTCTAAAACGTTCGGAATTTCCATCGAAGTGCCTTCGATGAAAACTCGCGGGGTACTGAAAGGGGGTCCAACTTGCCCGGAACCCGAGCCCACAAGGTTATCAGGCCCAAGGCCCGTTATCCGCACCCACCTCGACGCAGCGTCCGAATTCAACTAGGGAGACCGAAATCGGGGACGAGCCAAGTCCCTGGTTATCCCGATCTGGGCAGGAGATGGTTAAACCGGCTTCGAGAACACGCTAAGGACAGAACGACAGCTCACGTACTGATATATCTCCTGGACCCGTCTCCCATCAAGACCACTCCCGCATTTATGAACGACAGACAGCCGCCGGTCTACAGCCCCCCCCTCTTTTTAATGCGGAGACGCTACAAACATACACCATTAATTGCTAAATTGACAAAAGATACAGCAGCATTTAATGCCCCTGTCCAAAAGGGTCTAATTGAGCATTAATTGGAAGGATACTCAATTAATGCGATGAGACCGACCGAATCAGACCAGGTTTCCTTATCGAGGATGACGGACGAGTGATGTCCCGATTTCCGGCACTCTCGTCACACAGACCCTCCTCCCAGGGGGGACACCTATAAATAACACCTAACCAATGACGGAAAGACGGTACGCTCACAGATTCTCTTACTCCCTCTATCATATATCTTCTCCCATACACTAACTTGATCGTCGGAGCGGTCCCGGACCCCGACCCCTCTTGTTCTTGTTTTGCAGGTTACCATCGTACGGGATTCGGTAAACAAGATAGGCAGAATACGTCCTTAACAACTTATAAAAACAAAAACAAAAAAACTACAAATAACAGGTTGTTGTCTCCCCACTTACATATTTCATGGTCATCTCACCTGATATTTACTAGATTCCTTAAGTGCCCATGGTGCTTGTTTCAACGAATGATTTATATATATTCAATGAAATTCATTGTTGCCTGTTGGTGGTATGCAGAAGATAATTAAGGACCTTCTTAATGCACATGGAGACACAGGTTTTGGCTGATAGCAATCTTTTGGAGACAGGTTAATAATGGCGTCTAAAGGAAGTATAATGACATGCAAATTCCATGAAAGCAAATGGTTCCAATCTTGTTTACAAAGATAAATTTTGACATTTTTTTGGCAATCATAATCATTGTGTGTTGTTTGTATGCCATTTAGTAAATTTATAGAAGGTTGCCAAATGATAGTTTCTTTGTAGTTTTTTTCCAAAATTGAATTGATCTGCTTATTTCAAGAATCTTATCAGGGGATTATCTAGTTGTGTCTTCACAAATATGCAAATGACTATTATCAATTTTATAGAACCCAAGGTTTCAAGTCTCGTATCTACGTATAGATTTTGATGATAACAAATAAATTCAAGACTCAAGTTCAAGTTGTCTACGCATGAAGAGAGCTAAGCACATCAAGAAATCAAGCATGAGTAAAAAGAATAACAAGTCTACAAATGAAACTCATAGAGTAATTTTGTACATCTCTTAAAATTTGAAATTGGATTAAGGCTCAAAATTAATATTTTCTCATAAAGTATCAAATTGCATTTTTTACATTTGCATAACTTTATTAAAATATTTAATTTCGATTTTTTTTTCACATGTGCATAAAGATTTAAATTTGTAAGATGATTGATTGTCATCTTTGACATGTGCATATTTTATTTGAAAATCTTGAAGGGTGGTTGTGTGTTTTTTTGACAAATGTAAAAAATAGATGATTTTGTTTGAAAATCTTGAAGGGTGGTTGTGCATTTTTTTGACATATGCAAAAAGAAGATGATTTGGTTTGAAAAATAAATCATACTCATTTTGTCATGTATGAAAAGTAAAATATTTGATTTGATTTCTTTGAAAAATGAATGGAGTTGTCTTTGACAAATATAAAAATGAGATATTTTTATTTGAATCTTTTGAAAAGTGAATAGTACTCTTATTTGACATGTGAACCTTTTCAAATTTGAATATGAAAACTCGTTTGCTTATAAATAGCTCACTTGAGTTTTGTAAAAATCACAACAAGAGCTTACACATCAATTACTAAGTTTTGTATCATTCTTTCAAAACTCTCATTCTCTCTTCTCTAAGTTTTGTGCCTTAATCATTATTCATTTTGAGAGAGATATAGGTTGCATTGTACTGTTCTTATTTCACTTATTGAGGAGTGTACTCTGATAATTTGCCCACTATCGGCTCTTGTACTTTTAAAAGAGTGCGTATAACCCTTGTATATATAGAAGGTGTTCTACATAAGGAATAGTTGAATCACCAAATGTGAGGTAATTGCAAATGTAGAGGGTGTTCTACACGGATTCTTTGTAGCGGTATTGCTCAAATGTGTAATAGGTTTTTATCTCCACCTGAAAGAGATTGAATAGTGAATTTACGATCCTCAAGGGATAGCTTGAGGTGAGGACGTAGGCAGTAGGGCTGAACCTCGTTAAAATACTGAGTTTGTTTTTTCTTTCCCTTACTCTTTATATTTCCTGCTATTTCGTATTTTGTTTATATTTTATATTGTGTATTTGGTTTATAAGTGCTAATTTTTTTATATAACCCAGATCACCCCCCTCTTGTGTTAGTCATCTGGAAAACATATTTCACGAAACTTGGGTAGCAGATAATCTATTGAAAATCATATCATAAGTGTAAGTCATTTGCAAGCTTCTATATCCACACCCAAAATGGTATGTTGTGGCACTAAGGAATATTTATTTCAATGGATTAAAAGAATAAGAGATGCACATTACAAACGTTTTTGCGCTTTGATGTATTCTTTCTGAGTTTTTATAATGCTTTTACCTATCAAAAAAATCTTTTTCTAATGTTTCAAAGGAAGATAACTTTTTTAGTTAATATTTCAATGACCTTGCAGTTCAAGTGGTAACCTAATTGATGGAACAACATCATCAACAGGCAAAATGTAGTAGTTTAACCAAGTATATGAGAATATACAAAGAAATATTCATTCTAACCATTTCAGGAACCTTCAATATTGGGTGTCATCAGAGGATATTGGTACACAAAATCTACCATGAACTTCACCCAAAATACTAAAGACTGTTGAGATTAAGCACATATTCCACAATATGCCCATGGCATGTTTTGTTTCAATGGACCTAGTTAAGGTTGTTGAGGTGAAGGATTGAGTTTAGCAACAAAATAAAGGAAAAAAGATTTCGAACATCACATTAACAACTATAACTGAATGAAAACAATATTTTAAGTCACATTCAGATGATTATCTAATATAAATAAATATGTACCAAATTTAGATCAGAACCAAATTGCTGATTGTCTAAAATAAATATGTTTCAAATTTGGATCAAAACCAAATTGTTACCTTCAAGATCATATAGGAATTCCCCATAAAAGACTTCCCATAAGTAGACTTTGGCACAAAACACAGGAAGATGCGCCATATTTCGAGTCCACCATATGTTGTCAAGGAGAAAAACTGGGGACTTTCCTAGGAAAGAGATCGAATTTGAACCCATACCAAGATAAAAAGAGCAGAAGAAGCAAAAGAAGCAGCAGCAAAACCTGAATCATGTTTTTAGATTTTTCATATATTTACCATAATTTACAACCTAATTTTATTAGCAATAGGAAAATTGTCAACGAGAAGATTTTTATATGTTCACCAAATCCTAAAACTGTGAAGACATTGAACATTCACAAATAAAGGATATGTCTTATGTCCAGCTCCTTGGAAAGTTGGATCTAAATCTTTCATGGGAACATACATTTTGTTTTTGCAGCTTTAACCAATTGATTTTCACCATTGGCGTTTGAAGATAGAAATAGAAATAACCAGCAACATGAGTCTCAACTCAAAATAAAGAAGGATAAATATAATTGAAATATTATTAAAGAAGACATAAATAACCAAAAACTTCTAGTAACTACTCACACTCGCCCACCCAAAGCTCTTGCTAATACTCTTACAAAGAAAATGTGAGCAAAATTATTGACATTTATCAATTGTTAGTATCCATTGATATTAACTCACGTATTATCGTGTATTTCCAAAGAAGGCATAAAAGGCTAGATTATATAAATTTGTTGAGGACCTTGAGAAAAGTAATTGGTGAAATGCTTGCCAAGAAATTGGAAAATCATAATCCAACATGTTTTTGAGTGACCTTGAAATGCTTCCAATATCAATCTAAAAAATGGGATGTTATCCCATCATCATGATATATCCAGTAATGTCCTCCATGGGAAATGTTTCCAATAATTTTTGAAATTTAGTTCTACGTCTTCATTAGGTTAGAGAGCCTTCGCATCTAGGAATTTAGTTCAATGTGATAATCACCAATAAAAGTCTCTCATCACGACTGACCCAAAACTACAAAGTCCTCTCAAAATCATTTCTCATCTCATATTCTTAAGGGTGTAGGTCTACTGAAAGACCATATTCAACTTTTTATCATTAATAACTACCAAAATTGTTAAGATAATCCAAAATTCAAAAGTCATAAAATGGAAAAGTAATGTATCCAGTAATGATTTGATTTTGGTAAAGTTTTAACAGGAACCATACTCAATGAAAATAACAAATATATGTTTTTTGTGTCTATTGAAGAACGTGTTATGATCTAGTTAGTCTAATTCCAAGATAAGTTACCTTTAGAAGGCTATGAGTGGAATTGAGAGACCTATTTTCTTGAATCCCTAATAAAGCTTCTCATATTACTTTTTTTTATTGGCATCGGGTGTCCAAGAACAAAGTCCCGACTAATCCCGGGAGAAGCTTCTCATATTACAAACAATCTATCAACAAACTTCATTCCATGAATCTGATAGCAAAGTCTCCAAAAGGTGTCAAAGCATAATTAGAAGACAAGATATTCCATGAACCAAGTTGACAATGTAAGACACTGCAATATTTTTTTTTTCTTTTTTTGAATAAATCATCCCATGGGGAGGGGTGGGGGCAGTCAATAAGCTTCAATTTCCAATTAACAAATTAACCTTATAAATTCACAAAATGTCATATGGTAAATAGAAATACTTGTTAGAATTGCCTAATAACAGCGCAATTGATTGCTTAGCATTTTGATCATCCTCATATCAACTGGAACTTTGCATCCCACTATTCAATTTACATACTACAAAAAAGGGATAAGTCCTTTAATATTTTTGATAATTTATATACGGATATAAACCTATTTTGCATACCATTAACTTCTACAATATCGCTTGAAACATGATCTATTATTGTTCATGAAGCCTTATGAGAAACTCACATGCCCAAAACTTATTTGGGTTCATCACATAAAGTGCCTGGAAATGTAAAAGACCATTAATTATGTCAAAAGGAAAAAGAATGCCAAGCAAAGAATCTACACAACCACCATGAATATGTTGGCTTTTAATAAAGCAATCCACCCACGCACTTCCATAGAGATTATCAAAACTTCTCATGATCAACCCCACCATGAAAGTCTAAATAGAGCATTAAAAGTCAATGAACAAAGACATTGTCTAATAGAGAACCCAAAAAAAAAAAAAACAAAGACAAACAAAAATGATTGGATAATAGAAGAATAGACAAGATGGCTCAATAGTAAAACAAAAAATACAATCCATTCATCATTGCACATAAGATATAACTCCCTTGAATATTTATAAAGGAAGCATTTATGTAATTTGCATACCTACTTTTCTTTGGAGTTTTCTTTCTTCAAATATTCTGCGAGAATTCCTTGTTGCAATCTAATATTCTTCAACATGTAATAGGCAATCATATTGACTCACTGAACGGTAGCTGTAGAGAGTCAATAATAAAGAAAAAAGAACGGTAGCTGTAGAGAGTCAATAATAAAGAAAAAATCATTAGTTTTAAAACCCTAATATTTACAAATTTCTTTAGACCCAAACACAACCTAGAAAATAGAGGAACAAACAAAAGAGAAATCGAAGGCAAACTTTGCAATACATGGACCCAAAATAGAGACCCAAATAATCGATTGGAAAATTCATGAACTGATGAATACAGCTGGGTGATCAAACTGAATGTTGCCAAATCAAAATAAAAAATACAACAAATAACAAAGAATCAACACGATTCAATTCCAAACGACCGCAATAGAAAAGCATGGTCAATGGGCACTGAAAGCTAAAATCTTTAGTCTTAAAACCCTAAGATCTACAAGTTTGTTTAGAGAAGTAAAGAGACTGGAGAAATGAATTAATCTTAAAATACTGCATAGACCACTTTTGACAGCTTTTGTTAATTAATGTTTGTTAGCTGCTTAATTATAAATTAGGGGCACAACTAGTGCATAGCCTTAGGCTTGAGATAATCTATAATATAACACATTTCATTATATTAAAACTATCTCAACTAAAACCTATATCCTTCCCCCAAAATGAAATGTTCACATCTATTTCTTTCAGCCTATTTCTAATTGAAAATAGGATTTTAGAATAGTGATATTTTAATTGACAAAATAGATCATATTATATAGTGTAGGCTGGTGAAGAAAAAGAGAGGTGATAGTACTCATCAACCTGTTAAAAAGTTTGTGTTTAATATAGAGCAAAAGAAAAAGAATGTAATGTAAGGGAGTTACGTGCAAGGCACGTATGCCCCTTGCACGTAGTGCCCGGTTGGAGGAATAAAGAAATCCTACCAAAAAATAAAATATTTACACATAAATAGTCAATAGTAGTAGTTCATCCAAAAATATCAAAATTAAGTAAAATTTTCAAAATGAAAGAATATATTATCATCTCCTAATAGCATGTATGAAAACTTCGAGAAGATTCATGAAAATTTTGTTGGAAACATTGAATTAATAACAAAAAAAGAAAGCTCTTCAAAGACATATTCTAAGCAACACCTCCTTTCCAAAAAACAACACCTAATTAATAATAATATCATTCTTTAAAAAAATAACACCATTTAATTGGCAGGCTTTTATCAATGAGAGTTGCACATCCAAAACCATCAGGTTTATGAACACCATTCTTTACATAAACATTATCAGGTTTGACATTTGGGAGATCAATTCTCTTTCATGTATAAATTGAAATGCCTTTGCAACCTGTGTAAATCAAGCATTAGAAATGACATATACTAATGATATAGAAAAATTCATATTTAAGATCTTATCATTGCAAGAGTACAGAGCACCCAGTTAAAAAAAATCAAAATAAAGATTGCACATTTTATCTTTACTTTTGACATTGTATAATATATTTGTATGAAGAACAAATATGAACACCAAATTACATACAAGATACCCTAAAAAAATATAGGATTCTTCATAAAGCACAATGATAAAACTTATTTCCATGCTAACCATGGATGCATTCCAATATTTTACTTAACATGAGAATATTTTAAAATCTATCTATGATCAGTGATTGAAATGCACTACACACAAGAAATAAAAAACTTATAGGCAAAATATTAGCATCCAAGTCAAACAGATATTTTAAAGAAAAGTATAGTAAGAGTTGACTTAGGAGCATTCAATCATTTCTATTGCTATATCTTGGGAGAAAAAGAGTTCCTTATTTAAGTCAGCCTACTATGTCAAACCACATTGATGAAAGGAGATAAGTCAATAATGATATTATTTTTATGTAAGCAATAACTCAACTATGATGTTTACAATATTCAATCTCAATATTGGCTTAACCAATGAAGCACTTCTATTCACCCAAACATCTGTCCTCTCAATTCAAATCTCCTCCTTATAATCAACCAAAGTGGATGCACTACAACATATTTGCCTTTTTGCTACCAAATTTTTTTCCAGTAACTCAAAACTTGCCACAAATACTTACTTTTATCTACAAAATTAATAGGCCAAAAATAAATTGATAAAAACGTCACTAAAAGTCCTTTTTTTTTCTACCAAAATATGTTTCTGCAAATACTTTTGACATAAAAAGTAAATTCCAACCACATCTCAATTATTTTACGATAAAATTCAGTTGCCGGTAATAACATTCAATGTAATTTAATTATTTGCTACCAAAAACTTCAAAATATCTACAATCTATTATTTAGGTTATTTTTCTTTTTCAATTTTGCTACATTCTCCGCTTAGCTTTTGTTTAACTTTTGTTCCCTTTTTATTTTATTTATTGAAAGACTCCCGTGGAGTGCTCTAGAGAGCGTGGGAGAGGAAGGGCTTCGGCTCACGGCTGGGTTATGGCTGAGCAGGGGGAGGTCGCCGGTGAGTGGGGGACACGATAGTGGTGGATGGAGGTTGGAGGTGGTGAAAGCCGTGTACTAGAGAGTCAAAGACCCATTTTTGGGTTTGTGAGATGGGAGGCTGTGTGGGGGCTCGATGGTGGCTAGGGGTTGCTGGTGAAGGGAGGTGGTGATAGGAGGTGGCTGGCATGAGGTGGTGGCTCGTTGTGGCCGGTGGTGGACTGAATCCGTGCTGAGGGCTACACAGGATACCCATTTCGGATTGCCTGCGTGTGGCTGAGGAAGAGGCTACCAAAGGTGGTTAGGGTTGATCGCCGTCGGGGGGAAGGTGGTGCGGTGGTCGACGGCACAGCAGGTGGCCGGTGGTGGTTCACTTTTTACCTTTTCTTTGCATTTTCTCTGTTCTTTATAATATTAACGTCTGGGTTTTTTTTTTCTTTCAATTTTTCTGTTTAGGTTATATTTCCAATGTTGTTATTTCCCTTTCATTTCGTTCTTATCGTCTTCCCATTTGTTAAAACCCTAAAGCTTTGATTGATTTTATATGTTAGATTAAAAGTTACACTTTGAATGATTTGCTTTCTCAAGGTAAGTTTGTTGAAAACTTGATTAGGAGATTAATATACTTTCAGTTCTCAGTTCATATACACTGTTAAGTTACTTGTAGCAAGTGCCTAGCGATGTATCTAGGTGCTGTCCTTATGTTTTGTTTCATAATACAGCAACCCATTCATTGTTTTGTTGGTTTTATGCTAAAAACCAGTCAACAATTTTTCTACTGATCACTACTATATCTCTTTGTACGCTGATTATTGATAACTTCTCCAATAGCATTGAAAAATATTTCCTAGAGTCAAAAGCATGTCTAATATTGAAACACTGGTTAGAAACTCTAAATAAAATACACAAGTCATGGCATATTCAAAAATATAAAGATATAGATGTTTCATTAAGAAAATATTGAAAACGGTATAATTCATTAAGCAAATATTTTTGTGAAAATGATTTTTTGTTTTAATTATCTGTTGGCATTGTGGTCCAAGTTCTTGATACAGTTAATTTGAGGGAGTGGATCATGTTTTTGATTTTTGTACATATAGGGAGCCATGAGGCTTTCATATTTATTTATTTTTATATCTTTTTTTCTTGTTAATCTTGTATCTATCACATTTGTTATATTTTATTGGACAGATTTGTCAATGCATGCACATTTCTCAATTTTATTCTTCTTCTCAAGAAAAACCAAGCAAATAATCAATAAGCCAGTACCAAAGTACATTTTTATCCAGTTTAAAATAGTGCGTGCTTAAGAAATATACACTTCAACAATCTATTGAATTAGTATATGCTCATGATATGCAATTGACATCCTTTAAGCAACATAAAACTATATATACAAACAATATGTATATATAGTAAGACACCAACTTTTACTTACATTTGTGTATCCAACTTGTTACTGTGGATAAAACTGAATATCTAATTATTTGTTTCAACATAACAAAGTTAATTCATAAATTAAATCTAAAAAGCAAGAATGGAGTTTGTTTTTCTCTGTGGGGTTGATGGTCATTCATATCATGAATAGAATAGGTGTTCTTGAATATGATACTGTTACTTTCAAAGATCCCAGTTCTGATTGATGATGATATGGCTATTAGAGATTTCAAACATCTGAACTAGAATGCATCAATGATAATGCTACAGCCTTTTACTTCATATCTAAATCTTGTATGTAGATTCATGCAGATCGTCAAACTATACAGTGAAACTTGGCCTAGGGAGGTTGAAAAACATGCCAAGCAATTCCTTTACAACCTATACAAAGTAAAGTCCCCTGAATGAATTTTATTACCATGATGGGATATCTTGTTAAAGGTTTTTTTCCTCAACATCCGTTTTTATTCTATATTTTTAATGAAATTTCCAATAATAATGTATCATTTACCCTGTATTTTAGGCTGCTTGATTTTGTTGCTCCAGACTTGAAAGCTAATCTTACCATAATCTAGCATTTAGAAAACATTTTTGAGAATAAAAAAATGTAGCAACTAGGCCACACTGCTTTGTGTTCTTGTACAATTTGATATTTTGAAGTCATATTATATGATCTATTGCATCCATCTAACTGATAAATTTTACTTAGATGAAAGTAAACTACAGAGTGAACTAAATTACAAAGAATTACAAATAATTCAGTCAGTACTTATCCTGTGTTCCTGATTTAAAATATATTTATGGATTTGTTCCTATAGACTTTATGAAGCATATGCATTCAACAACAACAAGGAGTAATAAACAAGATGGAATTACTACATAGAGAAGATTTATTCTATACCTTAGTCACAGTTTTTTATTTCTTGCAATTCCTTGTTATATGCTTGGTTGAAGCATTTATCATATTTGTCATTGTTTGTTGCTGGTTTTGTAGGTTGATAAGGAAATTCAAACTTCATCAAAAGCAGGTCCATGGAGAAAGGTTGGTATACATAATTTCACTTGACACATTTTATTATTGTTAAAAATTGATGAGAAGTTTGCTTTTTGTTTGATGATGCTATTTTAGGTCCCTTTTATTGATAGTAAGCTAGCATTACATATTATTAGCCATTATCAAAGAAAGTTCTGTTTTAGAATAATTTTTTTCTTTTACAACATAGCTATATTCATATTCATCGACATAAATTGTGGCTTGCATAAAGGTTACTGCAATACAGAAAGAAAAGCTAATCAAGAAGTTCCTATATAATATATATGAAACAAGTTTAAACAATATGTGTACACATGCATCATTTGGTTAAAGCAAAAGTGAAGTTCATAATTTATTTTGTTTCTATACTTTGCAAGTAGGGTGACTGCAGAAAAAAGAGGAAATAAAAGAAATAAAAGATGTCTACAAATTATCATATGATTGAGTACTTTTATGAGTATATACAGATTTTTAAAGCAGGTAACATGGCACAGCTGTTAAAGTAGTACTATTACTGAGATGACCAATACAAAATATGCTTATAAATATGGGAATCTTATCTTTTGTCTCTAGACAATGAGTTTACTTTGAGTCTTCCAAATAAAAGAACAAAGAATTGTCTTCTTTCTCAGAAAAAGATTGATACATTTGAGTAATAACAACTAACACTTATGTCTCAATTATATACAAGAAAGTGCTTTTTGCAGGCCAACCAGCATGCTCACAAGACCACACATTCAACCTCAAAATACCATTGTTCAATCATGATTCCTCACACATACATAATCTCTCTCTATCTCCTGGTTCCTCAGCTTTTATAGGCAAGGTGTATTATCAACTCTTCTATTCTTTTCCTTTCAAAAGACTCTTCTTTTCTTTTTTCTTTTGCATCTAAGAATTTTTAATATTAAACTTTAGATGCAAACAAAGATGCAAGATGTGTGAGTGGGATTTGAATGAACAGAACACAATGCTTTTGAGTTCTACTTCCAGCCATTGACATATTCAATTAAGTATTCTTGCATTGACCATCTCAAGGGACTTTTAACATTTCATACTGTTAGAATGTGTGATATTGTTTCCTTTGTTTTGGTAGCTGATGATGAGTCCCTTTTAGTGGCTATATTTTCATAGAATTAAAAAAGTGCTCCATACAATTATCTTTGCCCCCTTTTGCAATGAGTCATTTTAGATATGGGACTTTAGTGCTAATGATGGATGCAAATTACCTTTGTTCCTAGTATGAGTCTGATTTTTTTTTTTCAGCATATAGTCTCTACTATTTTATTTTTGAAAAATAAGTTAATTTGACATGCCTTGTTGTTCAGCAATTGATTGAATCTAGCTCTTTGTTCTGTTATGTAATCAGTCTTTCAATTGCAATCATGGGAGGACATACCTTGTTAGCAATGTGTAAATCGTGTTTGTTTTATCTTACTTTCATGTAAAGTGCGGCTTATTTTAACTTCTTTATCATGTGGAAAAATTTTGCTAATAGTTAACCTTCTGTGTCTTAAATCCACTTATATCTCTACTACCATTTTGCTGATTCTAATTTCATTAAGTTATACTGCATTTGACAGGTAGAAGGATGGACTTGTAAGAAATCTAGTTATGTACAAAGTAATTGTAAGATCTCTATCTATTTAAACCGTTGTCCATGGGAACTTGAAATAATATTCCATTAGAGTTTGATACCTAACTTGTTTTCGCCTACCGCTATTTTATTTTTACATGATTTATCACGTGGAGATCTTGGATATCAGTAATAAAAGATTAACCAAGTTCTGTATATGGTAAATAATTTTTTACAGTTGAAGATTGAAGCCATGTAACCTAGTGAATGTTCGGATTATTGATCTAGAAAATGGTTAACAAACAATTTGATTGCCTTATGCCAATTATGAATCGATACAAACATGAGGAACTTTGCTGGTAGAAGATTCTGCAACTGTGAGATTTCTATTTTATTTCTACTTTTACTATTCTGCCAATCTTTGGTGTTTTCTGATGGAATGATATTTTTTCCCTGTTTATTTGGCTGCAATAGCTGCTTCTCAAAATGAAACTGTGGAGCTTTCATTGGTTTCACTTGTATTGATGAAGGAGAAATCTGGATTCAAGTTCACAACTTGGCGGTAGGGAAAGCATGCAACTCTTTTATTATCACCACACTTACTCTGTAATTATGTAGCTTTGGCTTCCATTGATTGGTTTTAGGGATACTTTCTTTTTAGACAAAAACATTTTTTTTTCTTGAATTATTGGTATGATTCACTTTGATTTTGATGATACAGGTTTATTTGGATAAGATAAAGAATTATTTAGTAGGGTTGAAGGTAAATCTATTTGCCCTGCTCTCCGATAAAAATGGAAAACAAATAAATGTTTATTATTGCTTGGGAAGTGAACATGTCAATAAATTGTCATGTGCTTCTTAGAATTTAGGAATTATATTTATGGTTTAAACTTTTGAAATCATGAGAACCAAAAGTAATTGCTTTTGAAGGAGTTATATTCCTTACGGCTAAATTCAAGTTGAGTTTCTTTTGGGTACACTAGAGAAATACTAAACCTATACGAAGCAATACATACTTATACCAAGACTTATTTTTGAGTGGAATAGCAGATTTTGTATAGTTTGGATTTTTTGTGTTCTAGCTCTATTTTATTATGTACAAGTGTGCTCGCAAATTGATTTTAGAAATAGTCACATTAAAGATGATATGCCTTAAGTGTAGCATATAACCATTTCACGTTCCATTTTCTACTTTTCATCATTGCAGGTTAATGGAAATGGACAGTTTTTGGGTGTTGCTGAGATGTTTGGGTGGGTGGACTTTAATAAAGACATGGAATTTTGACAACTTGACAAGTGGAATGGGTTCTTCCCAGTGGAATGGCATATAATAAAAGATGTTCCTAATAGTCAATTAATTGTTTTTATTCCTCTATAAGTACATTCTATTTTTATTAAAATTACTACTGTGTTCTTTAGTATAAATAAAATGGTCAAATGCCAAATCATATAAATGAGTTTTTCATGTTGTTACAAATTTGAAATCTAGCTAGATAGGTGCATTTTCCTTTGTTTTTGCTATTGTTATTTGTGGTGGTCAATTCTTGAGCAAAAATTACAAACAGGTTGGGTTTTTGTTTTTGTTTTTTTCTCTCTTCTCTCTCTAAAAAAAATTGGTGTCACTTTCCTATGGAACATAAATCAGATGGTGCAAAGATTTCTCTCAAGCATGTGAATGAATCTTAGATAAATTTTGAGAGAAATTTGTTGTTGTACTTCCTTGACGAATATTGAAGTTTGAGTTGCGATGTTTCAACCTCTTAAATATTGGGCAACTTAGTATCTTAAGACTAAGATGTTTGGCTTCACAGTTGGTGTAATACTTGCCATATTAGGCTTGATTTAGGGATAACTAGCTCCTAATCTCACTTTACACATACTTGGGAATACTTGAGTTGGAGTCTATATCTTTCTTTTTCTTTATGCAACTTATGTTTGTTTTTTTATTTTTTCACTTTTGTGTTGCCTACTAATGATCTTTAAAATTTGCTGATACCACGTGCTTTTATTATATATTGACTTGTACAATTCAATAGCAGATTCTTCGCAAGTTCATGGTTTGAGCTTTAATGACTTTAAAGCGCTTGGATTTAAACCACTTGAGAACTGTAAGCTCTACAGGTATGTATCTCATGTGTATTCATCTTTTGATGGCAATGATTTGGAATTTGTTGGAGTTATCAATGCAATAGGGTCCAACATGTTTATTACTTTTTAACTGCTATAGCAACTATATGTTGCTGGGAATCATTTTTTATCACTTGCAAGCCTCCCTACAGCTTTATAATTTAGAAACATTTTGTGATTTGAAAATTTTAGAAGTTTTGGGATGTTTACATTTCACGTAATTAAAATGACTATTTTTTTCCTCTCCCCCCCCCCCCCCCAAATTTTGCAGTTTAAATATATTGTTCAAAATCCAAGTTGAAGTCTATTTCAATAGCTAGTCAACCTCGACTGCAGGTTTATCTTTATTTTATGTATATATTTCTTCCTCATTTCTACTTTATGAACTCATATATTTTACTTAATTTTTATGTAGGTATTAGCTGCCAGCAAAACAAAATTTCAACTCTAAAAGGTTTCCATATTATGCCATTCTTTTTCTACATTAGGATCAGTTTTATAGTGTATAATTTTTTTTTTCAATTTTTTTCTCCTTTTTGCGGCAACATGTTTGGCCGCAAATATTTTTTTTCTACCATAATGGATTATTTTTTGTGAAACTATTTGTGGAGAAAAACTATTTTCCACAATTGATTTTGCCAATATAAGTTTTTTCCCATGATGAGAAGCTGTGGTAATTTTCTTTTAGGAGTCAAAACATTGTAGGCAATGATTTTTTTGTGACGAAATGAGTAGCCAATATAAGAATATTGTGGTATTACATTTTGTGAGTTTAAAGTAATCGTGTGAAGCCAATTTGAGGATATAGATCTTTTATGGCAACATAGAAACGTGGGCATTATGTTTATTATGCAATGTTGTCTGACCTGAGAGTAGTTTTTCTGGCAAAAAATATTGTTATTAGTGATAACATAGTTTGTTGCAAATAAGGCAACATTTTTGGCAATTGCTATATTTGCCGATTAATCCTAAAATTGGGATTTTTTTTATCTACAAACGTGCTACCATTGTGTTTTACCAGAAATAATTTTTACTTGCAATATTTTAGACATATTGTGGCCAAAAGTGTCGCAGCAAAAACCTCATTCTGTTGTAGTAATGAACGATTGTCTTTTGCTTCATCATCAACAATGAAGCATTTTTTGTTGAGTAAAGTAATCTAATGAGATCTTCACCAGAAAAAAGGTTCTCTCTCCCCCACCCTCCCAAAAAAAAAAATCCTACCTCATGTTAGCATGTGGTTCTCTATTCCATAAACTGGTAAAATAATTAAAACCACTATATTTCAGCTTCAACGGCATAGCAGGACAGAGCCGATTCACAAGTTCCATATTAACGGAATTCCATACCTCATACATCCTTAATGGTAAATCTCATCGGAAAATCAAAAATAGAAGATGCCTCATACAAGGATATTTCCCCACAGTGAAGAAAAACTTCAGTATTAATATTTTAGTCATGAAGTTGGAGATTATAAGTTCAACTAGAGCATTAAGAACAGGTAAAAACTTGTGTCATCCATGCGTGCTTGCATTTACCTCACATCCTAATTATCCTCCTCCTCCTCCAAACTTTAAATATTTAATATGATTATCTTCATTACATACCCATGAATAGCACATTCCACGCCCAACAGCATATATGATATATCCATCAATCAATCAAACAAAGGCTAGCCCTACAGACTAATGCTTCTATTATAAGAAAGGAAATCCTACAAATTAATATTGATTAACTAAGAATCACATTAATTAAAACTTATTAATTAATATTTCAAACAATTATATATTCCAATTTCTGCAATTTTATGTAGGTATTGGAAACCAAGCAGTAGCTTGAAGATGCAAAACATAATTTTCACCTGTTGTTAGATTCAATTAACTATATATCTTGCAGGAAATTCTTCTACACGTATTATATATTGCTAGAAAAGTAAACCTCTGTAAATGTATTGTGTATATTTTCTCCTTGAACGAAAGCTTTACAGTGATGTCTTTATATAGACACGACTACAATGAAAAAGGTTTGTACAGAAAAGAATATTCTAGCCTAGGTAAGGTTTGTTACAATAAGGTGGCCTACACGCTGCTCATGCAGAGGAGGTGAGAATCGTTATATAATTCTACTAAAATCCGTTGGCTGTGATGGTTGCTGTGGTGACAGTCTGCTCCTTAATATATATATATATATACGTACAGGATTTGCATGGAGATTCAAAACTCAAACTTGTTTTGTCACTTCCAATTAGGGGTTCAAGTGGGAAAAGGTTTCTCTCTTTCTGTAATGATCTTCTTATTTTATGGACCCAAATTAGGAGAGATTATTTGCGCCCTAAAAAACCAGAAGCTCTTGCTTCCAGAAAATGAATGAAACATCGCTCATATAGACAAATCATGGAATCCAACAATATTGAGAGAACATGATAATCTCACAAAAACACAACAAAAAGTACTATACATGCAAACTAATGATCCAATTCACTACCTTAATCAATCCAAAACTGATCTAATGTGTTTGAAAAACACCACGTAGATTATATATAATATGTAATCCTGCGATCATAGTTTCCATGCACCTATTAATTCTTAATACCTTATTTATATTTGATGACTGGCACGTAATGCATAGTACAAAGGCATACATTTAACAATCTGAATCAAGTTAAATTTTCATTAAGAATGCAGAAAATTTGAATATTTAACTCTTCAGAAAGCGTCAAATTCTGCTATAAAAGAAAAAGAATTGACTTTTTTTTTACAGGAAAATAGAGTATCCTGCGATCATAGTTTCCATGGACCTATTAAATTCTTAATACTTCATTTATATTTGATGACTGGCACGTAATGCATAGTACAAAGGCATACAATTAACAATCTGAATCAAGTTAAATTTTCATTAAAAATGTAGAAATTTAGAATATTTAACTTTTTAAAAGCATCAAATTCTGCTATAAAAGTTGAAGAACGGTTTTTTTTTTTCAGAAAAATAAATAGAAATAACTCAATTAATTCACCCTCTAGGGCTAGAAATAAGTACTGCTCATGGATTTTTCTGGAATATAACTACTTAGCTCACATTAGGAGACTCTTAATTCCTTCATGGAAACCAAAAAGACATGGGAACCCCCAATGCAAAGAGTTAGATTTTAAACATTTTGTATTTTCCTCAATTTTTCAAGCAGTCAAAAGCTATAAGAAAACATGAAAAGGGAAAGAACCCAGAAAACAAAATATACATGTGAGTGTTTCGGGCCAGATCCAAGTACTTCCACTAGCAATTCAACTTCCACCTCAAAGCAAAAGAGTGAAATGAAAAGGGAATTTTACCATAACCATCTTCGACGAGAAAATTAAAGGTCTGGTGGTCACAGGTGTAGGTGAACTTCTTGTTGGAGGAAGGGAGTTTCTGCAGGCATTGAGCCGCAATCGCTAGGAAGTTGCAAGTAAATTTGGTGTACTCAACCAAGACGAATGTGCCTCAGGCCACAAAGATGTATATGAACGATTCCTGACTCATTGTTCCCTCTCTCTATGCAATGATTTAACTCCAAAGTAGGTCAGAGAGTCCGTGCGTAGGGGAGACCAGAGGAGCTAGCGGCCATGTGTGGGAAGAGGGAGGTGCAAGAAGTCTTAGGGAGGTCATTGGTGGCCGCTGGACTGGCGTACGACGGAGGTAGGAGCCGGATGATGATGGGGAGTTCATAGGGAAACTCATTTTGGAAAGGGCTTGCGTGGGAGAGAGGCGGGCTGCCGTGAGGGGTTGTGGTGATTGGGTATGGTCGCCTGAGTAAGGAGAGTTGATGTTGGCCGGCGGTGAGGTTAGGGGTTGACAATGATGGCGTGAGGTATGGAGAACCCATGGGGAAACTTGTGCGGCGTCGAGAGAGAGGATTCGATTTTCGAAAGGGAGATAGCCGAATGAGGAGCATAAAGGGAAGATGGAAATCAAACGAGATTTACTATTCATTAGATAAGGACAGATGATATTTAAGTATAAAGATATTGTGAACCACAACTCGTCAGAATAACTTGAGTCGGCTACTGAAAACATTACTATGTCAATATTATTTGTGGTGGTAGAATGTTGTAAAAATTGGACACATATTTTGGCAATCTCATCTAATATTTTTGGAAACTTCAACATTGTGGAAAAAAAAACCACTTATAGCAGCCATATTTTTTTTGCCAAAAAAAAAAATGGTGGCAAATGCCAGAAGAAGAAGAAGTAGCTTATGGTATATTGACTTAAAGGCTTATCAATATTGTGTGGAATGGGGGGTTAGGGTTTCATAACCTTTGGGCAAGAAGCAGCAGCAGCTTATGGTATATTGCCTTAAAGGCTTAAATAGTGTTGTGTGGAATGGGGGTTAGGGTTTCATAACCTTTGGGCTTACATGTGACCACTTTATAAATCAGTCCAGGTAGAAAAACTTCTCCTAACTGGCATGTAGTCTGTCTCTCTCTCTCTTTGCAAATTGATGGTAACTATTTTTTTTCAAATTGATGGTGACTCTTCATAAAATCTTTATTTAAAATAATTAACTCTTATTTTTTTTTTTTTGTAAATTGATGATAAATCTTCATAAAATTTTTATTTAAAATAATTAAGTCCTGAAAAAAATACTTTAATATTGGAATTTTTTTATTTTATTTAATTTTATATTATGTGCATATTGAATCCGTAGTTGGTTAAATAATTTTTTACAATTTCTTATTGATTTCTCCTTATTAATTTATTAAGATATATAATTTTGAAAGATAAATATTTTCATAAATTTTATATAAATTGAATAGTTTATTTATTAACTCAAAATAATAGAAGATATTCTAAACATTTTAGTTTTATTTGACTTTTTGTTTTCTATTTTCTCATATCTCATTTTTTATCGATTGAGTTTTTCATATTTTTTGCAACTAGGCATCAGTACTACAAGAAAAACAAGTATTTATAATACTTTATGCCCTTGCTAATATATATGTGTGTGTGTGTGTGTGTGTGTGTGTGTGTGTGTGTTGAAACAAGAATTAATAATTGATCTAGAATATAAAGCAATAAGATCATGAAAGGGGTACAACATGCATTATATATTAAGACATGGAGGCAGGTAATTAATGAAGTTCCTTCTAAGCTCAAAGGAATTTTGAGATTGGATAAATTGGGCCTTCCATATTTAAGACATTAACCATTATTCACTGAGGAAGGTTTGGGTCCTCGTGTTTTTTTGTTCCTTTTCGGGTGTTTTTTTTTTCTGGTTTACAGAATATATTTGCTTCTAGGTGTTTATATGTTTGCAGACTTTTTTCTCTTCAAAACTGATATAAGGCACAGGTGTTATTTTTCTACTTTGGCTACGTACAGATTTACTTTTGGTCTGATTCGGAGGCTTAATGCGTTTACTGAGTACAAGTTTGAATTAATAAGGTTTACCGTGAGTTTTTCTTTTGTCTAGTTTGATATAGGCATGTTTAGAGATGTTTTTATTTTGCTGATTTTGGTATAGGCATGTTTAGAGTTGCTTTTATTTTGTTGGATTTTGGTATAAGCATGTAGAGTTTTTTTTTTAATGGTTGTTGGTTTTTCACCTGTTTTGATATTTATTGTAAACCCTTAGGCGAGGTTTTTGTTTTTGTAATCACGGTTTTCCTCCGACATAAGTGAGGGTTTTTTAAATAATTTGGGACATGGTCATTATGTGGGTGGCTTCTAGCTCTTCAGTAAAAAATAAATAAATAAAATAAGCATCCATCATTTTTTTAATCTTAAAAACAAGAACCACTATAAATAATTGAAAGTTGATTTCTAACTTCTCTATTGGGCAAACTACCCTATTATCATATCGTAAGAGTATTTAAAAATGTCGTGATCTTTAAAATCAAATATGTTGCATTTAATTTAAGTCATACGTACGACCATTACATCTGATCAACTGTAAAAACCAGCTCCTGCAATGGAGAAACCTGGCTCGCCGATGAGCAGTTTCCAACCCTCCTAGATGGGTTTTTTCCAATAGCTTGAGTCTCCGTTCAACCCCTAGCCACAAACTATCTTTCTTGTCTCACCAACTTCCACCAAAACCTCACATTTTTCGTTTTTCATTTTTCATGTTTTGAAAATCCATATCTTCCCATCCCCTTTCAAACTTCGGAAACCCATACTCACAAACCCAGAATCTACCATCTAATACTTCCAATACTCACTAATCCACACCCCAATCCAAAACCCTTACACAAAATTTCCATTACTTATGTCCCACTAATCCTTCATCACAACCCTCTCCCTTTTACTCGAAACTTACCCAATAACTCTATTTGTCTTCAATTTTCTGATTATCCCTCAAACGACCCTACATCCCAACACATCACAGAAATTGAAAACCCAAATGGCAGAACTTGATGTTGGAATTAGAAATAGAAGCAGATACCAAACCACAAGAGTTGAGCTCGAGACAAATGGACCTTTTAGAGTGTTAGGAATAGGTGTTAAAATGAATGGTTAATCCGAAATATCGCAGTGGAAACAAAAGCAATAAAATCAACAATCATATAAAGAAAACACAGATTTAAATGGTTTGACTCGATGTAAGACGTCCACTGTTGGAGTTGGCCGGAATGAATTCACTATCAACGAAAATAGAGTACAAGATATTTATCACAAATCCTCACAATCCCAAAGCCCAATTACATCCAATGAACTCTCAAGATTGTTTACAAAAAGATCCTCTCTTTCACAAGTATTTAATTGCTCTCAAAAGTGTCTCTTTCAATTTTCAGAAAACATAACATATGCTTATATAGTAAACAACGCACATCCCTAGAAAAAAAAAATAGCTCGCTCGAGCGACTACTAAGATTTACATCTCGCTCGAGCTATAAGTCAAGTGAGAGTTAAGTGAATCTTTCTATGCAAATCCCGCTCGAGCTGGAAGTCAAGCGAGACACGAGTGAGACTCTTTGACCTAGGCTCACTAAAGCTGAATGTTGAGTAAGTGTCGAACGAAACTCTTGGACCTGGATGTCGAGCGAGTGTCAAGCAAGTCTCTAGTTTAGGCGCTTATTCATCATTATTCAAGCCACACTCAACATACAAGTTGAGTTCACTTCATCGGCCCAAAATCATATCCAGGCCTTTCAGGCATCCTCATCTTATTCCACTTAGAAGAAATGTGCTCAACAAACAGGTATGCCCTCTTCCACACCACCTGTTATAATAGGTAGTAAATGTAGTACTTCAACTTTAGGCCATGTCATTTCTACTCGGGCAGGTGTGAAGAAAAGTAAACTCCATGGTAGATCTAATAGGGTGATGCTAGTTCAATATGTGAAGGGAGGTTTGGTTGTAAAACTATTCTCTTGATATCGGCAGAGGCAGTTGAACAGTATTGCCGACACTAGGGGTGGGCAAAATTTCCGACTTCCGATTTCCGTCCGAACTCCGCTCCGATTCCGACTTCGATCGGTGTCGGAATTCGGAGTTCGGAATTCGGAGTCGGAAATTTCCGACTCCGAAGTCGGAGTCGGATTTCAGAATCAGAGTCAGTTTTTATACCAAATTCTGACTCCGAACTCCGAAGTTTTTTTTAAAAAAATAAAGATGCAAAACGACGTCGTTGAGAAAACTGTTCGACAATATGTGTAAACTGTTCGATGAAATGTCATTGAGAAAAAAAAAATCGAATTTGGCCTAATTAAATGTCGTTGTGTATTCTATTTAAATGTAAAACTCAGCAAGAAGGCTTACTCAAACTTGGACCATTTTTATTAAAAAAAATAATATATATATTGTAGGTAAAAAAAAATAGACTACCTGTTCTGTTAAGTGTTATGTACTTACAAAATAAAGTGTAGGTTGTGTTTGAACTTTGAATATTGACGCGCCGTCGCGATCTCAAATGATTTGAACTTATATGTAAAATTGTAAATACTAATGTTTGTACTTTATAGGTTATATTTATTATTGAGATCATTTGTTTGAATATAAATATATTGAAATATTTGTTGGAATGTATGAAATAGATTGAGATGAATTTAATTTTTTTATTAAATATTTATTATATAAAATGAAATAAAATAATTTCGAATTTATATTGTGTGTTTTGACAATGTGTGTAAACTGTTCGATGAAATGTCATTGAGAAAAAAAAAATTCAAATTTGACCTAATTAAATGTCGTTGTGTATTCTATTTAAATGTAAAACTCAGCAAGAAGGCTTACTCAAACTTGGACCATTTTTATTAAAAAAAATAATATATATATTGTAGGTAAATACTAATGTAAAATTACTTTGTAGGTTATATTTATTATTGAAATCATTTGTTTGAATATAAATATATTGAAATATTTGTTGGAATGTATGAAATAGGTTGAGATGAATTTAATTTTTTTATTAAATATTTATTATATAAAATGAAATAAAATAATTTGATTTTATGTAATCAAACCCGCTCTAATTAAAATTTTTTTCCAAAAATAGATCAAATCATCAATTGGAACAGCCGGAAAGGGAGAGATCAACTCATCCTACAAGTACGAGTACGGATCACATCATGAAGTATTAATAATGGAAGCTCGTGGTGTTAAGGAACCAAAGCATAATTAGGTGATAATATTAATACCGTCCAACACCTTTAGTTACAAAGTTATTGAAACACAACGGGAATCGGGATGCCACACTTTAGTTACAAAGTTAGGCAAATGAGAAGTGAAACTATCTACTACTTATATTATTCCAAAAAGCTGCACATATGACATACACACATACATATATATTATATATATATATATATTGAGAGAGAGAGAGAGAGAGAGAGATTAATTAGGAATTAGCAAAGCCAAAACAACCTATAATGATTAGCATAAAACTAATATGGATCATTACAGGTAAGCGTCCTAATCATGAGCCCTCTGGCCTCTCCTATAATTGAGATAATTATATTGATCTATGCCCTACATGATTGGCAGCTTGCTATGTTCCAATTTTCAAACATTTTTTTCCAAGTAATTTTCAAACACTTTTCAGAGTATAAAAGCTTATAAATTTATAATTTCATCATTGAAGGCTCTAATGTGCCTTGTTTTGTTTCTAGAGTATTTATTTTCTCTCTTTTCCATTCCAGTTGTTTGCCATTAAAAACCATCACCATTCAGCAAACAAGATGCATATATTCAATTCCACAAGTTTTTTTTTTTTTCAGAGAAAATTAGATTATTGGGTCAGGACTTCAAACTTTGATTGTAATGGTTGGATGATTTCTTGATAATTAAATAAATGTGTGTGTAAACACTTAGATAGAAATGTTTTACTTATAAAAAAATACTCTAGAAACAAGTCATGATTTCTATATTCAGTACAAGTCATGAACTTTCACCTAATAACAGTTTCCTAATATTGTATTTTGCTACACTATAACATTATAATTTTTAGGAATTTACTAACATTTTTTATATTATTATACTTGAATTCTAGGTCTACAATTACAAACAGATGGATCCCTCATGCAGTGCTAGTGGGACTCCGACTCCACATGAGGCTCCGAATCCGGATGGTAGGACTCCTTCGGCGCTCCACGTTGCAGCTTCGAGCCGTAGTCGGCTACCCTCCACTCGAGCACAAACCTCGTGTGCTAGCAGTGGATTTCCACTTCCAATCGATATAGAATTGGAAGTGGAGGATCCCGACCAGTTTATGGAGGAGGAGGAAATGGGCCTTGGGGACGATCCGATTCAGGATCTGGATGTACCAGTACACCCTGCAGCTGCGAGGCCATCCCGTCCACGGTCAAATAAAAAAAGATCGTGGACATGGGAACATTTTGAGAAGGTTGAGGGTGGGGATCCCCAGAACCCACGGGCTGAGTGCAATCATTGTGGCGCTCGAGTTGGGTGTCATTCAAAAAGGCAAGGCACTTCTTGCCTTTCAGCACATCTAAACGGTTACAAGCGCTACCAAATAGCGAAGGGGATGGCATCAAGAGGTTAGTGTCTTGCTTTATATGCTACTTAGTTTTGTGATTATGATCCTTTTCATTTAAGACTAATATTGGTAATAAATTATCAAATGCAGACGCAGGTGGGTCTCAGACTAATCTTAGCTACGAGACTTCTACAGCCACTGATAGGACAGGGACACAGATAAGGAATCTAGTTGTCCCTCAATACAGTGAGAAGATGTTTTGTGAGGCGCTTGCGATGATGATTATAAAAGATGAGATGCCCTTTACCACGGTTGACAAGGATGGGTTCCGGTATTTTGTGAAGCTGCTTGAACCAAGATTTCCAATCTCATCCCGTTATATAGTGATGCGAGATTGTATGAAGATGCATCTGAGGGAAAAGGCAGAAATAAAGAAGATGTTCTCCACCACTGGCCAGAGAGTGTCATTTACGACAGACACATGGACGTCGGTACAGAATACCTCGTACATGTGTATCACAGCACATTACATTGATAGTGAGTGGAATCTTAAAAAAATGATTATTGGATTTAAAGAAATAGTTGACCATAAGGGTGCATCGATAGGAGCGGAGATGGATAATGGTTTGGTTGATTGGGGCATCCAAAAAATATTATGCGTTACAGTTGACAATGCTGGTGCAAATGAGACCGCCATCGAATGGTTTATCCGAAATACGAGGGCGAGAGAAGATGTGATTAAAAATCACCAGTATATCCACATTCGATGCACTGTTCATATAATCAACCTTATTGTTGGTGAGTCTTTCTGGTTTTAATTTTGTATTTTGTATTTTAATATTTTTATGATTAAAGTCTTTGAAAATAGTACCATTTTTTTAATTATTATGATAATTAGATCTTTTTCAATGATGAAACAATTAAAGGGTTGGAAAATGTAGACGACTCTATCAAGAAAGTCCGCAACATTGTGCAGTACGCGAGGGCTTCTCCCCAAAGGTTACGAAAGTTCAAGGCAATAGCAGAACAGGTTGGGATTGAGTCTTCAAAGATGTTGTGCCTGGATGTTCCCACTCGATGGAACTCCACATATCTGATGTTGGATGTGGCACTAAAGTACCAGAAGGTATTTGAGCGGCTGGAGATTAAGGATGGAGGTTTGAGGTATGCCTTACTGGAGCCTGATGGAAGGGGGCTCGATCCGCCAGACAACATCGATTGGCAATATGTATCCGAGTTTGTCACATTTTTACAAATCTTTTATGACATCACGATGCAGGTTTCTGGATTTACATATGCGACGACAAACATGTGGTTTAGCGAGATCTCCATGCTACACCACCACTTGAAAGAAGGTTGTGTTGACCCGAGTGGATTGTTATCTGGTATGGCATCACAAATGCAGTCCAAATATGATAAATATTGGGGGCAAGTTGAGAAGATAAATAGATTATTGTTCATAGCGTCGATCCTCGACCCCCGATTGAAGTTGGCAGTGGTAGAATGGTGGGCAACAGAGGTTCTCGGGGTAGTGAAGGCTAAGTCGTTTATCACAGTACTCAAGGCAGATTTGAACGAGTTGTACACCCATTACAGTGCCAGTAGTCCTGCTTCATCCTCACGAACCATGGGTACCTCACATTCGAGTTCGAGCTCAGGACCAGCCACAGATGCTCGTTCGAGTCAGGCCAGTGTAGCCAGTCGATCCCGAGGCTTCAACGTCATGACGTCGTTTCATGCACGGTCAACGAGAAATCCATTACAGTGTACAAATGAGGTTGAGCGATATTTACTGGCAGAGGTTGAGGAGTCTAGTGAGGAGTTTCGGATCTTGATTTGGTGGAGAGCTAATTCACCCAAGTACCCGATTCTCTCTCGCATTGCTCGAGATGTACTAGCCGTTTCTATCACTACGGTTGCATCTGAGTCGGCATTTAGCACTGGAGGTCGGGTGTTGGATGCCTACCGGAGTTCATTGTCACCGTTAACCGTGGAGGCCCTCGTTTGCACACAAAACTTGCTCAGTGATGTACCTACTGGACTATAGAGTATTGGCATCGATGCCGTGAGCTACAGACTTGAATCAGGTAAACTTAAATTAATTTATTTAATTCTTTTTAAATGATTAAAGTAACAAAGTTTATATAATTATTAAATTATTTCAATAATCTTTTTTATAATTTCATTTTCATAAATCTATTTAAATTTTAATTTATACTGTTTATGATTTTACAGATTTAGTTATCAACCCTACCATACTTGCCGATGACTGATGGAGCAACTATCGATTACGTATATTTTTTCTCTAATTTATAGTTACTTGTTTCATGTTTGGTTAATTTTAATTTTTTTATATATAATAATACATTTTATTTTTATCTTAATCTCAGGTACGATTCCGTATAAGTTCCAACAACAAACTACTTTGCTGCAGCAATTATTATTATTATTATTTTGTAACATCGATACGGGTCCCAACCGTCCCATTGAACCAAAGTCATCAGACTATGAGTGATAATTTAATTTATATTTTGTATTATTTTTTGTATTAATAGTCTAGATTCCTGGACTATTTTTTGTATTACTATTTTTTGTATTATGCTATAACGCTATTGGCTGGTATTAGCATTGTAATTACTACTTAGTACTTTGTATTTTTTGTTTAATTGTTTAAGACTAATTAGTACTTGGTAGTTAGTAGTGAAAACTGAAACTTGAATAGATCAATAGTTGTGGGCCTTGTGGCAACTCAATTGAATCTAGTATCTAAATACTCAATTCTCATATCAGTAAATTCATCTCAAGTCAAAACTTATTTACATATGAGATTTTAATTCAACATTTCTTTATATACGAAATTCATAAATTTTTAAAATTTTATAACTATATCTAAATTTATTATAATATTAAAATATATTAAAATTCATTTGAGATAAATCTCATAAAACTTATTTTATTATCTTAATTTATTTTTATTTATTAAAAAAAAATTTATTCTATCTCAAATCAGCTTCAACCATTAAACGCAGTTACGCAAGTTAAAATATAAAAAGTTACTTCCTAATATCCTATCCATGCGCGCCGCGCGGTAAACCCAAAGAGATTATGCGGGAAACTCAAATATTTGGCTTCATTATCAAAGATCGTGCACGTCAGACAGCTGTATGACTGATGGATTGATTACTTGCCAGTTGCCAAGTCTACCATACATGTTAATTGTTAAGTAAGCACGGTTAACTTATTTCTTCACAAAAAATACATCTCAATTGAACAAATGAGCTCATATGGAATTAGTATGGCCCAATTGGGATCATTTAGTTTTGGAATGAGTGTAATTTGGCCCATACCGAACTCGCCGAAGGAATCAAAATTCAGAGTTCCGATCGGAACTCCAATCGGGGTTCGGAATTCTGAACTACCAATCGGAATTCCGATCGGAATTCAGAATTCCGAACTCCAATCGGTGTCGGCCTCCGACAGTGTTTCAGAGTCGGATTCGGAATATTTTTTTGACTCCGATGATTGTCGGAGTCGGGGTCGGAAACTCCGAACTCCGACAATTTCAGAGTCGGAGCACACCCCTAGCCGACACCTATGAAGCTCTTAAGTTGGAACACTCATGGGCTTAGAAACCCACGGGAAGTTCGAGCTCTCCTTGATTTAATCAGGGAGGAAGGTCCCACGATATAGTTTTTGCAAGAGACTAAACTTCAGGAACGAGAATGACATGAATGAAATTTAAGTTGGGTTTTGATAATGTTTTGGCAGTTAATAGTGTAGGCAGAAGTGGAGGTATCTATGGAACCAGGAGATTAAAGTCGAAGTCATTAACTACTCTAAATATCATGTGTATGCTAAAATCTAGGAAGTTGAATCCTCATACCTATAGTTCTTTACTGGGGTGTATGGTCACCCTGAAACCAATAAACGAAAGAAAACTTGTAACTTGTTGAAGTCCTTAAAGGTACCTAGGGATAAATGATGGTTATTGATTGGTGATTTTAATGAGTTATTAAGTTCTATTAAAAAAAATGCGGCGGGAGAGGACGAACTGATAGGCAAATGCAAGACTTTCGAGAGACATTAGATGAATGTGAATTGTTGGATTTGAGATATTATGGCATACCATATACCTGGTGTAATATCAGGGATCCAGTTTACAGTATTAGTGAAAGACTTGATTGTAACATCCCAACCCCAGTTTTTAGGTTAAAAATAATGTTTATTATTATTATTATTATTATTATTTTAAGTAGTTTCATTTGAACTCCTTCACATTTGGATTTATCCTTTTATAATCATTATATATCCTCGTTTGAATTGATCTTCAATTTTAAATTTAATCTCTACGATCACGCTTCAAACTCAAACTCTTATTCTCTTTGTTTACTTTTCTATATAACCCACACATTCAGTTTTTCTAGCTGCACGGTTTCCTATTTGAAAACAAATATCATCTTCTGATGCTCTGCGTTATCTCTCCCTATCTTGTGCGTGTATTCCCTTATTAGATCTCCAGTTGATCTAAATCTTCTCAAATCCATTATCCTAGTTGATAGTATCCTCTCAATCTCCTTATCAATCACGTAGATCTCCTTCCCCTCACCTATAAAACTACCCTTCGTGTATGAAGAAAACTTAGGTTACTGCCACCCTCCACAAACCAAGAACACAAGCAACCGCAGCCCTCTCGTACCCCACGAAAACCTCATGGCCTCTCCCCTGCCTCCATCAATACCTTAGGACACTCCCCACCACCACCTCTCAATGCAACCTTCCTTCCACCCTGCCATGCACGTGAAGCTCCACCACTGCTAGTCACTGAAATACCACCATAGGTCCCCTATTTTAGCCCACCCGAAACAGAGCGTCCACCTTTCCTTCACCTCAGCCACACCCACGTTGGAGCACGGCCACCTCCACCTGCACTAAAACCGCTGAATAGCCACCACTAAGCCGCCATCGCATCCATCTATCTCTCTCGGTGAGTAATGCTCGAGCCCTTCCCTCTCGTAAGCTGAAGGTCCCAAAATAACCATGCCCATTAGGTTGAATTCCCAAAACGCCTTTCAATCCTTCTTGTCGAGGCCCTTGTTTTTCTTTCTCAAAGTCTTGATGTTTTTATATTACTAAAACGTTGAGTGGGTCCTTGAGCTTTAAGCCCACTTCGAACTACTGCTTTTATTCTAATCATATGGTGCTTAGTTTTTTTAAATAAAATGTTTTGGACATTTCTATTTTTTTAAACGGGTTTTAAAGTATATTTTTATCAATTATTATATTATTCCTATTTTATGATTTCAAATATTATAAACGCCATGACACGATTATTTTAAAAAGTTAGTGACGATTAGTGTCTCGTATAAGTTACGAGCTACGACGTGAAATCAAGACGCAGTGCTAAGAGGTAAGTAGCATGATTATACCCTTCACGCATGTACGATAAACATGTTTTTATAAAAATATTGTGTATGTATGACCATCATTTGGAAGCTTATTTTTATGTAACCAAGTCATGAGAAATTATGAAAAGTCATGTATGATTTACAAAAAGTTTATGCATTAAGATAATTATGAAACCTCATGATTTTATGCATTAATTTTGTTTTTTTTTATAAAAAAATATGATTTTATGTGAGAGTATGCATAAAATTACTTTTGAAAGATCATTAATTCATGTGAGAAAGCATATATCACGACATGTTACAAAAGTATATGATTTCTTTTGAAATCTATGTTATGATAAATATGCAAGTATGATAAAATATGTAAGCGGCCTATGTATGATATGAAGTCGGTACCTATGTATGGGTATATTGCATTGTTAGGTCGTACATGCTGGTAGTACACCTACTATATCTTCCTTATATATGGATTCCACAACCCGCGGCTACGGATGGTTTCGAAATTTTTTTAGATTTTCTAAACCTAAATCACAGGGGTCAACAGTGGGTAACAACTTATGATATGATAATATACAATAAGATTATGAAAATCTCATATTTTCAGCATCTATGAAAAAGTCATGTTCGGCATTTATGAAAAGATCATGTTCACGTTATTATGTATGTATCTATGAGTATACATGAAAATCGATGATTATTATTTTTACCGTATGATATGTTGCTTATTGAATATTCTACTCATTTTATTTTTATTTATATGTTTCTATGTTTTCTTTTAAAAATCATCACAAGTGATGATGATGCACAACTGGCAAGATTTGACTCGGAGAGGCAATGTAGAGGTCTAGACAGTGTATTAGTTGTAATTTATGATTTTCAGTAAATAAAATATTTTTTGTAAACACGTGTGATTTCAATATTTTAAACAAAATCTTCCACTGACTCTCTTTAAATTTTGTAAAGATTATTTCATTTATTATAAAACGTTTGTATCTGGTGCGTTTTGTAAAGAAAAGTTTTAGTAACACACTAGCTCTCTTAAATATTTTAAAAATGTCATATTTGGGAGCGGGGTGTTACATTGATCGAGGGTTGGCAAATTTGAAATGGAAAACACTATATCCTATGGCAATGGTAAGACATGGCATAATTGCTTATTCATATTATGTGCCTTTAATTTTGAATATATATGCCAAGGAAGAATGGACATAAGCCTTTTCGCTTTGTAGCTATGTGGACAAAAGATAGTGAATGTCATACAGTGATCTCGAATGCATGGAGGACAGGTGAGAGTGAAAGGAGCATGAAGGGCGTTATGCGACAAATTCAAAAATGTGGAGAAAAATTAGCTTTTTAGAACAAAAATAATTTTGGTAATGTTCAAAAGAAACTTAAGAAAGCTAAGGGGCAGTTAGAGCTACTGCAAGAGATAGACTCGAGAGGACATATGTTGGTGGAACTAAAGCATGCCAAGGCAGAAGTGAAAAAATGGCTACATAGGTGTGAAATTATGTGGCTACCAAATTAAGAATTGTATGGATGACTGCATGTGAAAAAAATATAGCATTTTTCCATAAGAAAGCCTCTCACAGAAGATCCAAAAATTGTATTAAGGGTGTTAGAGACTCAACTGAAAATTGGCAAGTAGATGCTGGATGCGATGCAGTGATCCTTAGCTATTTTCAGAATCTATTTTCTGCTTCAACTAAAGAGGTACTATGTAGTTCTTGGACAATTTGCAGGATCGGGTAACACCTGAGATGAAGACCAGACTGGATAAGATTTTTGGGAAAGAAGAGGTAGACAGAGCCCTAAATGAAATGCACCCCACTAAAGCCCCCGGTCCTAGTGGTATGCCTCTTTTATGTTTCCAAAAATATTGGTCTATAGTTGGGAGGGATGTGACTAATGCTATCTTACATGCTTTGAATAGTGATAGTTTTACTGGAACTTTAAATCACACTTTTGTTACCTTAATACCTAAGAAGAAGAAGACTGAACTTGTCTCTGATTTTAGGCTAATTAGTCTATACAATGTGGTCTATTGTTAGTGTCAAAAGTCTTAGCCAATCAATTAAAAAATATCCCAATTTCAGTGTGCATTTGTTCCAAATAGGTTGATATCTGGTTTAGTGATGCATTATGTTAAATCAGTTTCTTTTTCAATATTGGTTAATGATGCACCTAAGGAACCAATTTATCCTGTTTGAGGCATAAGGAAAGAAGATCCTATATCCCCTACCTTTTTTTACTATGCACAAATGGTCTAATCTCAATGTTACAAAAAGTTGATATGCAAGGAGATGAGCAAGGCATTCAGGTATGTAGATGAGCTCCAAGGATTAATCACCTCATGTTTACTGATGATAGTGTGTTGGTCTACAAGGCTAATCTTCACACCAACTAGTCACTTTTAAATCTCTTGGAATTATATGAGCAAGCTTTAGGCCAAAGGATCTAAACCGAGACAAAATTTTTATGGTGTTTAGCAAAACTGTCCTGAGTAATTTACAAGTTGATATTATGCAATTTTGGGATGTTCAGCAATGTCATCGATTTGATAAATACCTGGGCTGCCTTCTATGGTTGGGAGGAGTAAGATCAAGCATTTTCAAAGTTGAGATCAAAAGTATGGAAAAAACTTTAAGGTTGGAAAGAAAAACATCTATCACAGGGGAAAAAGAAGTACTCATCAAAGCTATGACACTTTCAATTTCTACTTATACCATGAGTTGTTTTAAACTACACCTTTCTTTGTGTTATAATTTGGAGAATCTTATTGCAAAGTTACGATGGGAGACAAAGAAAATAGGAAAATAAAGTGAGGTGGGTAAGTTGGAAGATGTTATGCAAATCAAAAGCTCAAGAAGACGTGTTTTAAAGATCCACATACTTTTAACATGGCTCTTTTGGCTAAGTAAGGATGGAGGATATCAAAAGAAAAAAGCTCTCTATTGCTTAAAATTTATAAGACTAGGTACTTCTCTAATACCAATTTTCATAATGCTAATTTAGGAGCTTCATCCTCTTCTGCGTGGAGAGGTATTTAAGAGTCAAAAAAGCTACTGCTTTAAGGGTGTAGATGACGAATAGGAGATGGAAAAGTTATTAACATCTGGTATGATTATTGGCTTCCACAACATAAATTGATCCCTGTGTCAAATTAAATTTCATCTTAGCAACTAAATTGGACAATTTTTGAACTGATAGACAGTAACACAAACCAATGGGATATAGAATGAGTATCTAGATTTATCCCTCATATAGAAGCTTATGAGGTGTTTAACTTAGCTCTCCCAACAATTACTAAACCTGATGTTATTATTTGAGAACTTGAGAATATTGGTATGTTCTTAGTTCAAAGTGTTTATAGGTTATTTCTGTCCAACAAGGAAAGCAAACAAGTTGGTGAGATATCCTATGGTACAGAACAAAGCAGAATGTGAAAAAAAATTGGAAGCTTAAAGTTCTATCGAATTTTTGCTTAAAGGGTGTGTCAAAATGTGTTGCCAACTTTTTTTAATCTGAAATAAAAAACAAGTATTCAGGAAGGCTCATGTAAATGGTGTAACTTAGCTGAAGATGATCTGAATCATGCCTTGGTTATGTGATGTTTTGGCTTCCCAATTGCATTGTCTACAAGAAATTATGGTGCAAAGGGACTTCATTTAGATTGTACAACAAATGATTCAGAGACTTAAGGAATGTGAACTTGAAAAGTTGTTCTTGTGTGCATGGAGTATCTGGTATTTATAGTCGAAATCAGTTAATTTATAAGGAAAAGAGAATTTCATTAGTACAAGCTATTGATCATACTTTATCTGTAACTATGAATATCAATCTGCAGCAGTAAAGAAGCAAGCACCTCGACCTCATTGTGGATGAATAGCACCTCCAAGTGACACTTTGAAGCTAAATGTTGATGAAGCTTTATTTCAGGAGCAAGGCAAGTCAGGCATTGACATGATTTTTCGAGACAATTATAGACACGTGATATTCATTGTTTGCAACCCAGAACATAATATATTGGATCCTATGAGAATTTAGCTTCTAACTTTATTGAGAGGCTTGAAACTATGTCTTCCTTTATCAATTCCCGAGCTCCAAAATAAAAGTGATTGATTGTTAGTAACTTAGTTGTGCAGAAGGTTACTAATGCTATAGATTCAATGTTTGGCTAAATATTCTAGACATCTTCTTGAGTTGATACCAAAGTATTATGCTCAATAATATCGCGTAGAAAACAAACTCATGAGGATTGTTCCACCACACCATCATGCTTAATATAATTGGCTAGAATATTTGACATATGAAGTTAGATTTCCTATATATATATATAAAGAAAAAGTCATAGGTACATATATGTATATTATATATATATGAATCTTTCATGAGTATTTTGTCTTCAAGTAATAGGGTGTGCCAGAAAAGAAGCGTGCATGCATGCATATAATTGCAGCATGATGCAGCTTTGATCCAGATCGATCTCTCTCTCTTAGAAAGTAGTAGAAAACTATCGAAATCAAGATAGCTACGTACCATGAGAGTCGACCTCAGAGTTGAACACTCCACGTGAGACGTTAAATAGAACTTTTTAAGTTTTGGGGAGTCAAATCTGTAACTAGATCTACTGAAGAAATCCAAGGGCAGGTCTAGTACTGTTTTCCATGTTCATGTGTTGCCCATTTAGGACAAATAATACTGCTACTACATCTCTTCTTGGCCTCAGAAAAAGAAAGAAAATTTTAATTCAGTACAAGCTGCATGCGATCAGAATGTTGAATCTAAGCTGCTAATGCAGAAAAAAGCCTTGAGGGTACATTTAATTTGTGAGCCGCAGCAAGTCCCACCACGGCTAATCCAGTCACAGTGTCAGACCAGTCTCAATTAAATGCCTCTGTTCTGATTCCCAGCCTCTCTCTCTCTCTCTCCCCCCCCCCCCCCCTTCTCTCTCTCTCTTTGCTTTTTACTTTTACATGCTACAGATATAAGACGAATTAATTTACACACAATATTATAGCTTTTTCCTCTAGATTATTTACTCAAGTAAGAAATTGTTAAACAAAAATGTAAATAAATTGCAATTTGCAAGAAAATGTAAATTACAAAAATGTAAATAATTTGCAAGAAATTTTATGATCAGTGGTAGTTCTTCCTCTTGATCTTTTTCTTGATTTTTTCCGCAATGTTTTGATTCCTTGTGTGGGACTCTGATAAATGATAATATAAGTAGTGCCCGTATTAATTCATTTGTTGATAAAGGCGCACTTGCCCTAGAATATTATATATTGTCCATTATAAGTCTCTGAAACTTGTGTGGTGTGTATGGCCAAAGGGCTCAAGTGGGGAAAAAGTACCAAGTGGCATGTTGGCTTTTGCCAAAGAACCCTACATGCATCAAACTATATATCATTATTGTTATCCAGGCAGTGTGCTGGAGTCCTTTTTTCCTTTAAAAAATTAAAAGTAATTGAGACAAGAAAAAATTGGTGCACGTACATGAAACTCCTTTAATGTGCACCAATTTTTTCTTTTATGTTTTTCAAGAAGGAAGATTCTTGATATATATATATATATATATATATATGGCGGCCTAGCTATATTAGTACTAGCTATACTAGTTCTGGTATATATCAAATGATGCATAATTATTATTATTTTTTATAGAAAATGATGCATAATTATTTGGTATGGGAGGTAAGCCAATTCAAGTTTAATTTGGTGATCTAAGTAATTGTGTTGATTCTGAGGCGACGATCGACTGGCCATAATTAATGATTTACGTACTTTTATACTTTCGTAATTATATATATAATTAACGATAATATTCAGCCTACGTAATAATATTATAATAAACAACAATACCTCCTCGATACAAAAAGTTAGAGATATTTAAATAATAACAAAGTCCAAATACAAGCAATATCATATAATGATCCAAAGCGAGAAAGGTACAAAACAACCAACGTAATGATCTCTCTCTCTCTCTATATATATATATGCTCCTTAGAATGATATTCTTAAACAGCATAAATTAAGACATTATTTATTTTTAGAAATGAAATAAAATAAGATGAGATGAAAGTTTAAAAAAATATTGTTATAATATATATTTTTAATATTAGTTTTGTTTTGAGATTTAAAAAAATTGTTTTGGAATTTTAAAAAATTAAATTGTTTATTTTATTTTGTATAAAAATTTAAAAAAATATAATGATGAATTTAATATGAGATGAGATAGTTTATAAAAATAAAACAGATATAAATCTAAAAGTAGTCAACTTTTAGCTAAGATATGCAATATTCCAACCAGTACTATATGTTAGCCATGGGCAATTTGTAGTAATATATAGCTCATATCGAGGGAAACACGAGTATTGAGAAAGCAGGTAGATACTAGAGTAAAGTGGAGTCGAGCGAGCGGATCAGTGTAATAATTTACTGTTCGTTTGTTAGGAATGATTATTAGGTTGGGGCTGTAGTGGCAATGGCAAGTAGTACGGTATAGGAATATTTTTGAAATTTTCTTAATACCCATGTATGGTTAGGGTTAGTTAGTATAAATATATATTATGTAATTTTATTTTTAATAATAGTAAAATTAGTAGCTTCTTACTTTTGTAGATGTAGGCATACAATTGAACCACAAGAAAATATATCTGTGTGATTCTTTTTTATTTTTTTTCTTTTGTTATTCAATACTAATAATCATAATTGTCGCGTATTCAACACAATTAAACGAGTACTCTCCTTAGATATGCACAAGCATGATCCGAGAATGGAGAACTAGAAGGCAAGATAAACAACAATATATACCCCCTAATTAATTAAACACCCAATCACTTCGGTACGTACCGTAATGCATGTCATGATCTCAAGCAGTATATATCAGAAGGTGCGACCACGATGGATAGAGTTCGTACAAGTTCATGAAGCATCAATATTCACTTCAACTTCCTGTTTGAGGGGGGAAGAACCTAGAGCTAGCTAGGTAGCAGTATACATGTTTATTTCAATTCAAACATGTTCATCCAAGCAAGTACTGATGATCAATTAAGCCACCATTATTCACGTCATCCACGGCATTATTTCTGGAGATCCTTCAACGTATCCCTCTCTTGAATCGACTCGAACTAGTAGTACTATTGCATGACTAATTTAGGGACGAAAAACCCTTCGGCATGCATGCATGCTACTCCATTTTTCATTTTAAATTTTTAAATTTTTTATTTTTAAATTATGTTTTATTTTTAGGTTGATACCGCGTACATGATATATATATTATGAAAAAGAGAAATACTTTAATCATAAAATGATTATGCAGAAGCAATCATAAAAATTAATGTGTCTTGCTATATTCTGTTAGATAGTAAAATTATTTTTATTATAATGCAAAATCTAACGGCTCATATGGAGCCACTTAATTTGTAAGATTACTTTTATATAATCTCTTTGTGTGTGTAGCACTCCTCGAAAAATTGTAAAAAAATTTACTTTTCTTGATGATCCAACCCACATTATTACAAAAGACTTGTACAAATTATATTTAGAATTTATATATAGCATTACTCATATAAATACTATATATATATAGCAATACTACTGCCACGTCATAATGACACTACAAGAATTATGGTTATTTCCATCGATTTTTTTTATGTTGCAAAGAATTGGATGCAATAAGTCATATTGCATTGTTTCTTAATTAGATGGCACTGAAAAGGGCAAACTTTGTCTTTATAGGCGAACTGAGGGGTTTTTTTTCTTTTACGGCAAAATATTGAGTTATTGCGGTGCTTTTAACGTTGCAATATGTTATCCACTTTTTCCATCGACTTTTTACTTCGTAAATGGCCCCTATTACGACAGTTTTAGATGAAACGCTGTAACAACACCCACTTATCTTCTCGAATCCTCTCATGGCCTCTGCGCACTTTTCACTCATTTCTTACTCCCGTTGAACCCTTTTTGCGCGTTCATCACTATCGCCCCCAACCATCAAATACTCGATTTCTCAATCCCGAATCCAACAATCCACCACTTCTTGACATTTCTTTGTTGGATTTGTTCATCAAATCTCACTATTTATTTATGGTTCTGATATCCTACCTTCTCTCGCGGGCTCATAGTTGGCCATAACTCTGTAAGTTGATAATCTTAGGATTTATTGAAAATTCTTGGAATTTTGGTATGTTCTCTTACTCGCGCGTATATCATGCAGCTCGTCTATAAGATTATGCCTCATTTTTTGTCTTCCTAGCTCGAAGGATCCCACCATTTACCTTCCACATAACAGAGCTCCATTTCACAAAGATGATGATTCCGAACAATAGAAATTGGAAAGTGGACAAGGTATTTGTTCCATCGTTTACTTTTTGTTTAAAAATCTCTATTTTCATAACTCTTTACACTACAACATATGGCAACGCGTTTTTTATTCCCACATGTATAGTTGGCTGCAAAGTTACTTGTGGTTCACTTGTTGTTGCTAAATTCGCAGCCAATTTGGAACTCACAGGTCATCACTTATTCATTTTTCATGAGTAGTTTCTGTAGGAAATAAAATTGCAGCAAGTGTTTAATCACCATGTGACAATGTCAGGAGTTACCGTTGGTTTATATTTTTGCTACGATGCCATCTCGTCGTAACATGTCGACAACTGAAAAAATGCAGATATAGGATTTTGTGGCCATTCCAATTTTGAAGATGGTCATGTTAATCATCAGACTGTAACTTATGTGTGTAGGATTTTGTGGTTTCCTCCATGCAGTGCCAGTTCTGATGGTGTGAAAATAAAGGATGCAACTAGGGCCAATCAATCTGGTGAGTTGGGCACTGATTTATCATGCATGATATGTTATGTTGTTTTAATTAAATCTATATTGATTTCATTTCATTACAAACTTATATAGCGTTATCCCCAACTTCCCAACCTTTTTTCATCTGCTATATATTCATTAAAGTAGAAAATATTTTTTTGACTTAGTATTTTCATATGGTGGTGACCATTTCCTCTGTACTCAATCTATGGTTAGGTGTTTTTGTAACTTGTATATTTTGCATATATATCATGATATTATACTCTCGATCGGGTGTGTATATATATAGATGAAATAGAATCTATATATGGTAATTAAGTTCAATATTTTTTTCTACACTTACACGTCGATCATCACATATGTAGAAAAGCCCCAAGAAAATTAAGTAAATTAAAATAATCTCTAATTAATTAATTTCATGCAGTACTGTTGAAAGTTATTATCAGTATGTACGACGTTAATTATAAATGGTGCTGTGAACGTATATATTAGCCGCCCTTCCTAAGCTTTCCAAATCTTTTCTGAACAGGCCGCTTCTCTCGTACGTACGGAGAGTACTACCCATGCATTAAGACAGTTAATTAATTAATGAGTGATGCTGGGGAGTAGCCAACATCCACTGCATCCATCTCACATGAACAGTGCTGTGAACAATGCACAGCACTGTTCATGTGAGATGGATACAGTGGATGTGGCTACTCCCACTCATTTTCCTTAATTAATTACATGATTAATTACATATATATTATGGAGAGTTAAGCTTCATGAACGCTACGTAGACGTCATAGCTACATTAAAATCTGTTTCATGAGCTGCTAATTATTCTCAAGTACTACACATTCAAGGCAGGCATCATGTAATTGAAACTTATAATCACCATGGAAGTCTAGTACTTCTCGGGATTTTATAAACAATATGGACCATTGATCAAATGATCAACACATGATCAAGATCATCAGATTTAAAAGGGATTAAAAATATCTACTGCACCTCAACAATATAAAAGTAGACAAGATTTAACTAGAGGTGATGGAGGCTATCAGGAATATAAAGAAAGAGATAGGAAAAAGATGGGAACTGATGTGCGCCGAACAGAAAGTCGACTGTGACACGCAAGACAAATATCTGACTGTACTGACCGAAACTTGGCTATAAAAAGACTCGAACAGATAAAAGAAATAGATCTTTTTTACTCTCTCTCCAGAATAATTTTGGCAATTCACCTTCCCCAACATTAGCTTCTTCAACCTTCCTCGATAGCTTCAACTGGCGAATTTATCTGCATATTTATCTATATTTTTTCCTGTACAGTGAGCTATGAGAGACTGTAAAACCATTATAGTGGATTCTCATCCCCAAATACCCATGGACGTAGGCACTTGCCGAACCACGTAAAATTGTGTATCCATTTCTATTTATTTCATCTGCTATTTAAGCACATACAGTCGCGCCGGAACCTCGCTGGGAGCCCCAAACGACCTCAAATGGAGCCCAACTCGCACCAGTGGGTTGGAAATAATTCTTTCTCTCACTCCGACCTGTTGACCGATTTTTATGGCTTCAACAGTGGCGCCATCGATGGAATTTTTGAAGTCGGAGGTGGGAGAATGATGATTTTTTAGCCCACTGAATAAAAGTCTCTGCCGACTCAGCAAAAATTTTCCTCCAGATAAGTGTGCTCAACCACCTTATTCTCATTTTTATTTTTAACTTTTATCACTAACACGGTAAGAAAGATGTTGACACCAGCTCGATCGGTCTCGAGCTCTTATGCTGGACCATCTATTTATTTATCTTTCCGACTCGGGATATTCACAAGAATCACAAATACATGTATACGTTATGTTGGTCTAAAACATAACCCGAAACACTTTGCACTTAACGTGCACAGTGATACAGTGTGTACCGTGCATGCATGTACGTACTGTGCATGCATGCACAGTACTTCATGCATGCACGTATTGTGCATGTGTGCACAGTACTGCTTGCATGTACAGTACTGGGGGTCACGGCGTGATGCACCCCGAGACTCATAGCGACAGCCGTGAGCTGGGCTGGACCGCCGGCGGGCCATTGGAGCCCACGGCTTGATGCCGTGAGCTTCACGGCTATTGGACAGATGAAAGGGGTCCCGATTGCCGGAGCTCTTGACGTATCTCAGGGACACACCGGGTGTGCCACCCCAAGAAGCTCACGGCATCAAGCCGTGGGCTCCAATGGCCTGCCGGCGGTCGCTTCCCTGACCGCCGACAATTTCTGTTTCCAGCGAGCTTGGGGCCAACCAGCCATCTCGCTAGAAATAACAGGGTGGCTCAACACCCTTCCACACGGCCACTCTCAGGAAGCCCAATCCTGTTGGGACATGGCTGGCCCACCGGCGACTCCAAGGAAGTCGCTGGCTTTATCTGACTTCGCCGAAGGGTGGCTGGCCCGCCAAAAACCTCCAGGGCTGTCACTCACTGTGCTCGAAATCCACCTCAGGTTAGTCACCACCACTCGAGCCTAGCTCACCCCAGTTCAGGAAGGCCACTACTCGGGCCCAGCTCGAGATTCCTCAGCTCGGGCCTCACCTGCTCGAGATTCCTCGCTCAAACTCCATCCCTGTCTCGGAAAAGCCATCTCGGGATTGCACCGCACGAGAATCCCATTCAAAAATCACTACTTCCGACCATAGGCTCGGGGAGCCCAATACAGGAAGCCTAGCTCGGGAACCCTGCACCTCCATTTGGGACACCACCTCACATGAGCTCGAACCTAAGCTCAGGCCAAGAGCTCAGTCCATGAGTTCGGACTATGGGCTCACAAACTTTGGTGCTCGGATCTGAGCCCGAACACCATGTGTTGCCCTTTAAAAGACATATCTCGTATCTCCATCTCTCGGGCTCCACCAGCTCGAGCCTAGCTTGGGATTCCTTAGTTCGAGACAGACACCAGCTCAAGCACCAGCTCAGGATTCTTCAACTCCAGATTCTATTTTGACCGAGCATCGACTCGAAAAGGTCCCTCGGAATTACTCTCTCGGGACTCATCTCTCACACTTGAGAGGTACAGGCTCGCCACTTTCTCACAGCTGACTCACTCGGGGACACACTCATTAAAAGTTGCTCATTAACTCTTCAACTCACGTTTAGCTCAGGAAAACAATTGTGCATGCACTCGGGGAGCATGAGATCCGCAGGATACCTCAGCTCGAGGACTTTTCAGCTCAAAAAGGTCACCAGCTCGGGAATCACACATGGCACCCTCTCACCTCACTCACGGCTCGCCCAGCTCGCCCACGGCAGCTTGGGCTAGCCCACAACTCACTCATGAGCACCATGCTCACCCAGGCCACCCTCACCGGTCCGCCAGCTCGACAGCTCACCACACGGGCTCACACACCTCTCAGCCATCACATGAACTCACGGACTTACACAGCCCGCCAGACATCATATGGACTCGCCTCACCACCCCGCCATGGCTCATAGGCTCCATCTTAGCGCACCCACGCTCACCATGCATGCTCCGAATCCAGCCATCCGAGATGATGCTCGGAATTCACCCCTCACACCGCCATGATCGGGAAGCACCTACCCGCCATGCACACACGGGGCATCACCATTTTCTCACCACACTCGGATGCCTCACTTGAATCACTTACTTCAGGGACTCCGCCTTCAGGAGCTCACTGTGCCTCTCTCGGAAATCCTACTCAAGAACCATCACACGAAAGCCCCGCTTGGGGACGCACGAGCTCAAATCGACCCACACATAATTCCTCTCACTCGGGCTCACATGCTCAAAAAAATCTCTTAAGCTTAGCAGTAAGCACCCTCGCCACCAATGCACTAAGAGCACGATCACATCACGCAAGAAGCTCACTCAGCTCATTCAGGCCCATGCAATCAGGGGCCTCACCAAGCCCGAACTCGAACCAGCTCACAACTCACTTGGGAACAACTCTCGAGTGCCTTACCTAACACAGCCCAGGAAAATCATCTCGGGGATCCGTGCATGGTGCACATGGGATCCCAGCACGGGACATGCCTCACAAACACTCGAAACCCTCCACAGCACTTACACTAGCTCGGGACTCCACCAAGCTCCCTCTCTCTCAAGACCTGTCACGCAGCCCCACGCTCAGGACTCACATCACCCATGCATGTTCAAGGTCACACTAGCTTGACCACGCTTAGCTCAATCTCAAACCACCACTCGAAAATAAAATGCCTTCACCGTACCACCTAGAAACCCCTACTTCCATTCGGAGCTCATAGGTTTGGGCCGCTCCACTTGCGGGGTACTACCCGTACCTTGAGCTCGCGACTTTGTTTGGGCTTTGAGCACACTTCTGTGAGCTTGGACTTTCCTACAGGAGCTCAGGAAGCACATACACACAGACCTCCTACACCAAGTCCAGTGTTTGACTTACTAAAATTGCACGGACACAACACACAGGACCCGCTCCCAAGCACAGCATCAAGAACTTGTTCGCTCGGCACTTCATAGTACAAGCTCCCTTCATATTCCATGACCTCAATAATCACCACTTGGAAACATCTCTAAATACATTCATCACACACTAGCTCGCCACTGTAGCCTAGACCTTCTCTCAGGATTTATTCATTTGGTAACTTCACCAAGCTTGAGCTCGAACCAACTAACAATTCCTCACTCGAGATTGCCACTCAAGACTCACCAAACTTGGGTCGGGCAGCTCAGGATCTCACTTTTCATGTAATTAGGAATCAACCCGCTCACGGAAACCTTGCATGCTCAGAACACTCATGCTCTATGAGAAACCTTCTTCATCTCTCGTTTACAGGAATCAGGCAATCACCATTCGTAGCACGGGCTCGGGAATCGACCCTCAGGAGTCTACGCTCGGGATCTCATGGCTTCTCGATCGGGAGTTGACAATCGGAAATTCATCACTCGATGCTCAACACTCGACACTCGAAAACTTTTTACCACAGACAAAAATACATCTGTTTGTTTCTCTTACAATATGTGAATTTATTTTTACTAACAAAATTGTTATCTGTAGGATGTGACGTCGGAGCAACATCTAAATCCCACGGAGTCCTAGGCGATGCACTCCCGTCAGGTCTCACTCGATGATGCCTCCCGCGGAGTCCTAGGCGATGCACTCCTGCCGGGTCTCAAGCGATGACAACTCACGCCGGGTCTCACGCGATGACACCATCCGCTGGGTCCCATGTAATGACGGAATAAGCTTTGCGCCCTCATCACAGCGAAATCTCATTAACAGCTCGCGGGGTTGTCGGATCAACCACATCCCGCTCGAAGGCTCGTGGGGTTGTATGACCATCCACAACCTACTCAAAAACCCACCTATGCGAAGTCAATCAAGTCCCGCGGAGGGATAGCCGAACCCCAGCCTCGCGCCTTAGCCCACCTACGTGATGATTCCTCCCACAGGATCCTAGGCGATGCACTCCAATCAAATCCCACGCAATGCCATCTCCCGCTAAATTTGAGCTCCGGGCTCCCATCTCAGTAGTTAAGTCCATCTCCTGCCACCTTTGCGCTCTGCACTCTCGTTTTTAGCAGTCAAGTCCGTCTCTTGCCACCTTTGAGCTCTACACTATCGTTTTTAGCAGTTGAGTCCATCTCCCACCTTAACCTAGCTCTACGGTTGCATTTTATGCAATCAGTATTTTTAGGGATAAGGAGACAAATTACCACCTTCTCGAAATTCAAGATACAAGACAACAAGACAGAATTCCCATCAAAGTACCATTGCTAAGAATTCGCGGGGTACTGAAAGGGATTAAAAATATCTACTGCACCTCAACAGTACAAAGGTAGACAAGATTTGACTAAGGGTGATGGAGGCTGTCAGGAAAATAAAGAAATGATAGGAAAAAGATGGGAACTGATGTGCGCCGAATAGGAAGTCGACTGTGACACGCAAGACAAATATATGATCGTACTGACCGAAACTTGGCTATAAAAGGGCTCGAACAGATGAAAAAAATGGATCTTTTTTACTCTCTCTCCAGAATAATTTTGGCAGTTCATCTTCCCCAACATCAGCTTTTTCAGCCTTCTTCGATAGCTTCGACTGGCGAATTTATCTGCATATTTATCTATATTTTTTCCTGTACAGTGAGCTATGAGAGACTTTAAAAACTCCCATTATAGTGGATTCTCATCCCCAAATACCCGTGGACGTAGGCACTTGCCAAACCACATAAAATTGTGTATCCATTTCTATTTATTTTATCTGCTATTTAAGCACGTACAGCCATGCCGGAACCTCGTTGGGAGCCCCAAACAATCTTAAATGGAGCCCAACTAGCACCAGTGGGTTGGAAATAATTATTTCTCTTACTCGGACCTGTTGACCTATTTTTATGGCTTCAACAAGATTGATGATCAGGATATATATATATATATATACACACACGATTATAAATCATGATATTTTTTTTTACAAAGAAATAAATTTCGATCAATAATATAATGCATAGAATAAGACAATATTTCTCACCTGTAACGAATTTTTTTAAACTACTTTTCTATGTAACGATAATATTTTAAAAAATCAATGCTTTCATAACAATAATATTTAAATTAAAAAAATTCATATACAATTTCTTTTCAAAATAATTGGATCATCTCAATGATGATAGTTTTTTTTTTTTTTCAAATTTTATCTATAAATATTATGAGCATGAGAGAAAATATAAATATTTAGAAGAAGGATTTTTTTTTTATGGGTTAGAATAAAATGTTTATAGAAAATGATTTAGGAATGAACAATAGTTTCCTATATTTAAGTATGATATTATTTTCTTGTAGAAACGCCTTTGCCTTTTGAGAAGGCAACCTCCAAGCCAAGAAACTTTGTATTTTTGTTCCCCAATCCCCAATCCCCTGGCCTCTTTTCATACAATCTTTTTAATAATTCCATGTATGCATTTTTCTCTCTTTCTTTTCATGTCTAGATGAAACATCCCTGGTCTATATTTAAAATGGACCCATAAAACGACATCATGATACAGTTCCCTTCTGAAGGCATCATACTGCATGACAAATGGAGTATATGTATAGGCGCTAGCTATGTATATATATCGAGCAAACTGTTGTGAGCCAAGCATCTACATGCATGTAGTTCTATAAGGGCATAATATATATATATATATATATATATGTACACACAGAAAATCTTTGGACCAGTGTCACCTATAAGGGGTGATTAATGGAGACTCATAGCATTCTACCACGTACTTATTTCTTCAACACTTGGTTTGCAGCACATAGCAGGGGATCTAATCTCTCTCCCCTTCCATTGCATGAACCTCCCGTGAACCTAAAACCTTCCCTTCCTCTTTGGTTTCTCTTTCCTTCCCTCCCATAAAGCCTAATTTCTTCATTTTCGCCCTACGCAACCAAACAACAAATTAAGCCATGAGCAAATGAATTTTTCTTGTTCCGTTTGATCTTTAAGAAAATAAAAGAAAATGAAATTTTTCTTGTTCTGTTTGTCGTTGAGAAAATGCAAGAAAATGAGGTTTTTCTCATTCTGTTTGATCACTGAAAAAATACAAGAAAATGAGATTTTTCTTATTCCGTTTGATTGCTGAGAAAAATGCAAAAAAAATAGAATTTTTTTCCTTCTATTTAGTCGCTGAGAAAATGAAAAATGAAAGAAAATGGGATTTTTCCTATTATGTTTGGTCGTTGAGAAAATGCAAGATAATGAGTGTTCGTTTGCTTTGAAGTCTCCTCTTCCTCGTCAGCTGCTTCATTTTTTCTTGAGAATTATTTGAGGTGGTTGAGAAGGCATTGCCAGATTGAGAAACGAAATCCTTCAAAATCTCTAGCAAAAGCTTGACTGGCTTCACAGATGAATTTAGTGGCGTCGGGCTATTTAGCTCTTGAGAGCACTCTCATTGGATTGTTTAAAGTTAAAAGATAGTTTTAGCCATTATGAAAAGTAATTTAACTTTTGGTCATTCCATTCACATAAGTCTCCACATTGAAATAGTTATTTTTTATTATATAACAATAATTTGACTTTGACTATTCATATCAAATTTTCATATTGGATTATCCATTTATGAAAATATATATATATAGTAATTGAGTAATTCATAATTACTAATTAATAATTAATTTTTTTTAATTTTTTGTATTTTTTATTTTATTTTATTTTATCATATTTTACAATTCTACCTATTATATGTTGATTAATAGTCATATTTTAATTAAACTATGAGTTTAAAAAAATGAATTAGTAATCATATTTGATTTAAATTAAGTATATTTACTAATAAAAGTTTGGGAGGAGAGAGAGAGAAAATAATAAAATAATATAATTAATTAGTAATTATATTCTATGTGATAAGGAATGAAAGATAAAGAGATCAAATAAACTAATAAAATAAGAGTTCAACAATTGGCTTGAGGCTACCAAATTTGGAGTTTTACTTAACATTACTGCTCATTGGAGTAAAAAAAATATGGCTTTTATACAATTTAATATAGGCTTCTTTTAAGTCTTAATGGCTAAATTCTTATTGGGTTTGATTTTTAGACAATTTAATGAGAATGCTCTGCGGTGATTGAAACAAACCTCTTTTAAATATACTCAACATCTCTTCTTGCTTCTTCTAAAAGAAAAAAATCTTCCTAACAATCAAGAAACCTCAAAGAGTAAACTAATCAAATACAAGAAGACGATCAAGAGAGAGGGGCGATGGGGAGAAACGGAGTGAGTAGAGAGAGGGATAGCAGGGTTTTGTCTTTGATGTTATCCCCTACTACGTGCCTCATGTTGAGATATCATGTGTCCCTTTATGTCCCTTACGTGGCGTTTAGTGATAGGCCTTCGATATTTCCACCTTAATGGTGTCACATGGAGGAAGATTAACTCATATATATATATATATATATAAGTGGGACTCACCATTAAAAAAATTATTTTTCTTACGTAGATTCCAATATATTTATTTACTTTTTTGAAAAAAGTAAACTTATATATGTAAATATCATATATATATATATATATATACACACACATACACACACTAACCGCACTACTAACATTAATATCATTGGAAAAAGCTTCAAACCGAATGGGTTTGAAACTCATTTTCACATCTAACCAATAATATACTAACACATAGACATTTCATAGAAATTCTCAATACAACTGCATACACCCCAAAATATCTTCCCCTCCTTCTTTCTGCCCTCTCCATCCTCCATCTGCAACATGCACGGAAGCCAAAATGCCCAAAGTCGAAGCTCCCTTTCCCTCCCCCATATGCACTCGATGTCGATGGAAGAAAGTCCTTACAGATCCGTCTTCTATTGAAGCTCCCTCATGCCGAAGTACATACAACAACATATTTGTAATTTGAACCATCACCAGAAAAAGAAATTTACAGTAGTAGTTCTTCAACCAAAAAAAATCAACACAAAGAACCCAAAATGCAAAAATTAAAATAAGATTTAAATCGCTCATTAAGAACCAGAAAGAGTAATATGTTTCAATTAAATAAAATGAAGAAGAAAAACCTTACCCTCCATTCGGTTGCCGACTAAACAAGATGAAAAAAAAAAACTTGAAAACAATTGAAGAATCCTCATGCAAATTTTAAAGGATACATACAACTTTAAAAAATCGAAGAATCCGCACATACTCAGATGATGTGTTAATTTTGTTTGAAAACAATTTGAAGCCCATGCAAAAATCATCTTCTATTCGCTTCGTGCATCGACAGGGGGCCTCTGGAGAGAGGAGAAAGGACAGAAGTTGTTTTGGGTGTATGAGAATTTTTATAAATACTTACGTGTTATTATTTTATTAGTTGGTGTGAAAAATAGGTTTTAAACCGATCCGACCTGAAGTGAGACTCAATATCATTCTATATTGTATATAGATCGAGTTTAAATGGATAAAGACCAATTAGCAACGTTAAAATCATATATTATCGGATCAAGCAGCGCCAAAGCAAAGGATGGAGAGAAAATCAAAAGATTGTGGGTAAAGATGATCAAATTCAGGCCTTGTGATTAACATGAAAGTCTTGCTATTACGTATGTGAGATTAGGATGAGTACTACTACTAAATATCTTGCTAGGATGCTTTCTCATTAGTCATTAGTTAGGTTCATTCATACTAAATAGATAAGAAAGGTCGAAAAATCCTTCTTAAATTATTATGAATAAAATAAAATTCGTTAAATTAGATATCAATAATTGGTGTTAAGTGGTTGTTGAATTTAACAAAAAAAATGTAACGCCCTAATAAAAGACCCAAACCCCATGGCTTATACTCCAAAAGGACTAGTTAATAATACAATTGGAGCCTCATTGGAACCTTATAAAGAGTAAGAACTTCTCATTCTTAAGTAATGTGAAATCTCATACACCACTCACTTTTATCTTTATCATATGGGATATCACAATCTACCCCCCTTAAATATCCAACGTCCTTGTCGGACTTGTTTCTCGTAGGCGGCATGACTCAAGTCTCATATTTCTGATTGAAATAGGCTCTGATACCATTTGTAACGCCCTAATGGAAGGTCCAAACTTCCTAGCCTATACTCCAAAAAACTAGTCAATGATATAATTGGAGTCCCATTGAAATCTTATAAAGATCAAAAACTTCTTCTTTCTAAATAATGTGGGATCTCATGCACCACTCACCCTTATTCTTATCATATGGGATATCACAAAAAGCAAAGTAATTGAACAAAAAATAAAAAAAAATTACATTAAGTGGCCGTTAGATTGTCACTTATTATAATAGAAATATATATATATATATATATATTATATACATATGTATACCAACTGCATGCGGGATTTCTGTGACCAGCATATAATGATCACATGAATGACTTTTTTTTTTTGTATTACTTTGTTTCACTTCATCTGTTCATCATGTCCAACAACGCCCTAATTTAATGTTAGATGACCGTGAAGAGATGATGGTGAATAACATTTTTCTTTCTGATGATGTTGAGCGGTAATTTTAACGAGTCCATGGCACATATATACGGTAGAACTGTTGTCGACTTTCCTGGCTGAAAGTTTTCAGTTAAAAGATGAGAGATATTAATATTGCATGTGCAATATAGACACACAATATGGACAATTATGACACATGAGGCCGTGTACAGATTAATATATGTACAACGTGCATCCGTAATTCTCGGTAGATATATATCTTGCCCATCCCAACGGCTCAACCAGACAATGAAGATATATTAATTAGTTCTTGGGAAAATATATGTGGTAAGTACGTACGTACTATCCAACCGGTTTATAACAGGGATCGGGTCAACAAGTACTTTTTAGACTTTAATTTGATCAGTTATTTACTATAATTCTGATTAAAACAAAAATTTTGAGGGTATTATTTGTTTTGTTTTAGTCAGATTTGTTGTGAAAACACAACACATCCACAAATAATAACAATGAGAAAGACAGTTGAAACGATAAATGTAGAAATACGGAAATTAATATTATATAATATAAGATTTATGTGGATCGACTATATAATGTACATGATCTATATATAGACTTGCAAGAGATTTTATTCTAAAAAGATTTACAGTATGAAATAAGCTACAAGAGCTTCTCTTCGTTCTCCTCACAATCTCAACTCTCTCTCTCTCTACGACAACTTTCTAGTCTCTCGACAGCTTGAATGCCCTTCTTCTTTTCTTTGACTTTAATCTATGCTTTTCAACAAATTATAAGACATATATATATAGAACGATACCAAATTCTCTAAGGCAACAACTTTCTAGATTATTTGCTTGAGCAGTATGTTGAGTATGCCTCTAGCGAACTATTTGTCCAACATTTGCTCAAACAACCTAGCCATCAAGCGAGCTTTGAGCAAATTTTTTGTCCAATGTTCACTCAAACCAACCATCGAACGCGCACACATCAAGTGAAGTGATCTCTATCAGAAGTTTGCTTGAGTACTATGATATCTAGTGAAAGTTGAACGAACTCTCAACTTAACGTCTTCTCATCTCACAATCAGACTCCCTATAACCCAGCAAAATTGTACCCATAAAACATTTAAGCATACATAGCTACCCTTAATTCGCTAGCTTCAATCTTAGTTTTGTCTAGTCCGGATCATCATGAATTATCCAAAACATGAACAATGACATATTCCTTTCCGCTCAACTAGATATATGATAGATGAACTGATCATCAGAGCAAAGTTTTGAATATCGTATCGGTGGCCATTTCGGTCAAGACACTAGAACGAAATATTTTGATATTGATATCGTTTTGAAATAATTTATACATAAATAAATCACACGCATAAACAACAAAAAGATAAAATTATTATTCATTTTGTGATTCATATAAATAGAATATATATTTTGTATCTACAAAAATGAAAAACAAAAAAAAGCAAACTCACTTATAAAAAACAAGAATTTTTATCGAAATATAAAAACTGATATCACTCGAAATCTAATATATTGGCCGAAATAGACCGAAACGATAAAAAAAAAAATTTGCACTGTTGCAAAACGAGGCATTATCTGTATCAACTACCTACTTAATACAACATATTTTTAAAATATCGATCAATACAACGATATTTAAAACATTGCATTATAGGACCGAGATTAGTTCAAAAGATATTATAAAGACAATACAGAATGAGATTTGAATATTTCAAGGACAGTAATTAAATATTATTAATATTTTACGTACATCTTCCTTTTAATTTGCTCAATTTGGAAAAATTAAAGTACGACTATATATATATATAGCCGTATGGTGTATAATCAAGCTATCAAATTAATAAATTGGACGCAGATATATCAGCTGCTGAGTGCTGAGCTTGTGCTATTTATTACACAAGGACATGGAAAAAAGAGCTGCCTGCAGGCCCAACAGACATTATTACACACTCCACTATTAGGTGGGTATAAAATTGACATAGAATCAATCTTATTAATTGTACGATGCTTAGCTAGCTGCTCAATTAATCCTCTTTCTCAAATATTTCTCAGTGTACGTCTAAATTGAGTAATGCTATTAGCTATATAAAATAATTTTACGTATTAATATGTACATTAATTCATTTTTATTAGCTGGTCGTATTTTTTATTTTAGATTTTAAATTTTTGACCAATCACTACATGTATGGATGTGCAAAAGTATTGCTTGTATTTAGAATTTTCCGTCCAAATTATACATGAGAGAGGTTTATGGGTCCCTCTTTCAAAAGTGGTTAATGTTGAAATGAGAAGAATTGATATAATTTATAAATAATAATAAGATTAATATTGAGTTAAAATAAATTGAAATGAGTTCAAATAAGACGATATAGTTTCATCCCACACCATACGGTGTACTGGGATAGCCCCCTCCCCGCATACCGCCTCCCATAGGGCGGGGGATGGGTTTTTCACCCCCGTCCCGACGATGCGAGGATGGGGTATCCCGCCCCACTAGGCAGGGTGCAGGGTGAATCTTCATATCCATTTAAAAAATTGACTACATTTTACTAGGTTTAAAAATTATACTTAGGTCTAAAAGTGATCAAAAATATATTTTTAGACCCAAATTGTAAATTTAAAATTTGTAAATATGACTATAATTAAAAGTTATATAGATTTTAAATTTGTTATGCATATTTTGTGTAAGTTGTAGTGTAATAATTTTTAAACTATATAATTTTTAAATTTGCTAATGCATATTTTATGTAAGTTTTAGTTTTTAAATTAGGTAACTTTTAAATTTTCTAGTGCATACTTTGTGAACAAGTCTAACAAATTGTAATATATATTTATATATACACAATTTGTAAACTATAAATATAAATTTATATATATAAATATATTTATCTTTCTATATATAAATATGTATATATGTGTTATATATATATATATATATAAATATATAAGCGGGAGCGGAGCGAGAGGAATACGGAGCGGGGTTGGGCCCTCCCCGTCCCCCTCCCCCACTAGGAGGGATAGATGTGGGGCGGTGCGGACGGGGGCGGGGTAGCGGGGTGCGGGGCCCCGCTGCTATCCTCCCCTAGTTTCATCCCATTACCATCTTATATCTTCTCATGATCATCTTATTTAATTATTACAATTTTTTCCAAATTTTCATATAAAATATAATAACATTTAACTTTCTCAAATATAAAACTAAAATAATATTAAAAAGTTACTTACTAACAATCTTTTGTTTAACTTTAATCTCATTTAATCTCATCTTATATCAGCTCAACTGACTATCCAAACATTCCCATAAGACTTAATTTATTTTCACAAATCACCTTTCCATTAGTGGTGGAACCAAATTTTTTTTTTTTTTTGTAAATGGTCAACTTTTCTATCATGTGACACATTTATGTAAAATAAAAAAGAGTTAAAAATGATATATAAATTATATATAAAACTAAATCTTGATAATTGGCTACATACCTAAAAACAAAATCATAAAAACAAAACTGAATATATATTTCAGATTTAGATAATAGTATTTCATGGAATAACATCTCTTATTATTTTTGTAGTGAAATATTTAGAATTTATTTTATTCATTGAATCTATCAAGTGATATTTTAGAAGGCAATCTTTCATTCTATTGTGTAATCTAGTTTATTAACTTCGTGTAAAATTTAGATATTTTTGTGTCACATTAAATATATAATAATATAATTGAGACCTTAAATAAATTTTTTCTTGCTCAATGAAGTCTAAAGGCCGATAAAACTTCTCAACTATTTTTCATATAGGTCATCAACCTTAAATGATTTTCTTGTATTTTCACTTTGAATTCCATATTAAGAAGCTTAATATTTTATACAAAAACTTTGAGGTCCATTTTAATAAAATTATTATTTATCCTAAACTTAGTTTAAATTAATCTTAGTGCATGAGGCCACATCCTTGAAAATGGATAATATACAAAAGTTATATAAAATTTTGAGACTTCAAGAAAAATATGAAGAGAAATCTTTTTAGGTATATTGAAATTGAAGAAAATTCTATGCCCAACGTCCGCCACAGCTTCTTATTTCATCTCATTTAATTATTACAACTTTTTCAAACTTTAAAATAAAATCCAAAAAATAATCCGTCTAGTTTTTCAAATCTCAAAACAAAAATTATATTAAAAATTTATATTCTAACAATATTTTATTCAACTTTTATCTCATCTGATCTAGCTCATATCACATATGTAACCTTTGAAGACCAAAATGTAAACTGATAGATCTTGTTAAAACTTAGTTTGTTTTCACTGATAAGCTAAGATGAGATGAAATGATATATATGAGATTAAAATTAAAACTTAAAGAAAATATTATTAGAATATATTTTCTTAATATTTAATATTTTTTAAAATTCAAAAAGTTAAATTTTTTGTTTTATTTTGTATAAAAATTTAAGAAAATTGTAAGAATTAAATGAGATGAGTCGAAAGGAGTTGTGAAAACAAATGAGGAAGATCACTAGCTAGCTAGCCTGCTCTGTATATCTATTTATCCTTGAAATCACAAGGTCATGTAATGTTGATCTTCTCGTGAATATTTAGGCTGCCACGATGTAATATTGATCATCAGTTCTAGTTTTTGCTTTTCAGCATAAACGTACAAAGAAAATTATTAAAAGGGAAACAAACTATATATTTTACACAAATATATTTGTATATATTATGGAGTCAGTAGAAGCACATATGGCTAGGAAATTACTTGTGTTTTGCAGTTCAGTGGGTTAAGAAGTGAGATTTCTACCCACTCACCTCATGACCCAGCTTTGTGTTGTAGATCAAGGGGAAAGGAGTGGTCATGTGGTCACACTCATTTCATCAAAGTGATTACCATATTATCATCTGCGCATATTCGGTATGCAGACAAAAGCTAGCTCTTCTCCCTTCCCTCCTCAAACCCTAATCTTCCTCAACAGCTTTTATTGGTTTTCAATTAAACTAGTTTTCTACAAAACTACTTCTTTCCTTTCCGGGTCCCCTTATTTCCTGCTTGCGGTAGGCCTAAATTTCCCACTTTTTTCTCGTCATATTAGCTTATCTTTCTCTCACCATCTCTTCACAACCTGATCTCTTTGGATCCCAGACACCCTCTCTCTCTCTCTCTCTCTCTCTCTCTCTCTATATATATATATATATAAGACCTTTAAGTGTTTACGGTTGTGATACATAGCCCAGTTCTAAAGCAGGAGGGCATTGAAAGAGAATAAAAGCATTTTGCTTTCTCCTTGGTGTTCTGCAATTTGCAAGAGCTTCTTATCTTTTTTCGGTTGCTTTCTTTCTTCTCCTTCTTGAGTAGACAAGTTTCTTTGACTGCCTACGGAACATGTCGACCAGCATCGATGTTGCGCCTGAGCAACTCTGCTACATCCCCTGCAACTTTTGCAACATCGTTCTTGCGGTATCTCTTATCTGAGAGCTCTTTTCTTCTCCGGGAGATCTGCTTTTTCTCTCTTACAGATTCCCAATGATCAATATTATATATATGTGTGTGTGTGTGTGTGCATATAGTACCATATAAATGTTTGTTTGTATGTGTGGTTTCTTTCTCATAGCATATATGAGGAGAAAGAACAATTTAAGATCCTAAGAAAATTAAGCTAGTTTTCCTTTTTCTGATAGGGTGGTGATGTTATTTAACAGAACTCAGTTGATTTTGTTTGTGGGTTTCCTATTGTCCTACAGTCAGGTCTCCATCGTCGGGCTTTCCTTTTTCTTTTGCAGTCAAAGAAAAGTCATGTCTGATCAATTGCTCAAGACCACAGGAGAGAGAGAGAGAGAGAGAGAGAGAGAGTAATTCTTACCGTGGTTTTTTTTTTAAGTATTTTAAAACGTTAAAACAAGCATTTGATGATAAACTGATGAGGACAAGAAATCAATGTCCCTTTGATTTCTTCTTCTGTTTGTAACTTACCTTTCCCTTACAAAAGACACTGCACCACCATGGGTACTGTGCAAACCAAACTTCTTTAGCTGAAGGGGAAAGTAAAACAAATGAAGCTCTCTGTTGAATTATCTCTTCAACCCTCCCCTAAAGATCAGACCTTGTAAACAACACCTCCTGCCTGCTCCCTCAGCAAATAAATTTTGTAATCTGGATCTTCAAGGCCAAAACAATTTTAGAACACTTCTTTATTTACCAAAGAAATTAAGGACCCCAGCCTTTTCAGTTTCATATTATAAGTTCTTTGGATTTCTTGAATTTCATTTAGTTTTGGGCTAGAATCAGGTTCTGATCTAGTTTTTTGTATTTATTTTTTCTCCTTTTTGGGTTGATATTAAACAATGTCTAAGGTGGTTTTTTGGGGGGAGTTGTGCAGGTAAGCGTTCCATGCAGCAGTCTCTTTGACATCGTAACAGTCCGCTGCGGGCACTGCACCAATCTATGGTCCGTGAACATGGCCGCTGCGTTTCAGTCACTGTCATGGCAAGATGCTCAGGTGCTAGCTATATATTGCTTTTAAATATTGGCACAAACACACAAGTTTCAGCTAATTTTTAGGGCGCCGTTGATAGCCCTCTGAAACCTAAGGCCTCTGGCCGGCTCTCGGTACTTCTTTTTGAGATGATCGAAGCCTTCAGGATTCCTTGTCCTATATATTATATAGATCGAGCATTTCAAGGCATCCTTTATTTTCTCTGTTAAGTGGTTGGTAGCAGTACTGAAACCCTAGCAATCAGCCGCCATAACCAAAACCTACTGGTTTTGCTTTTTTTTATAGAGGCGTCAGAACCTGTGCGCGAGGATCATTTTATTTTTCTCTGCTAGCTCAAGGAATTTAAAAATAAAAAAGAATTATTGAGCCGCTTTTTAAAAAATATACTACCTCGATTTGATTGACAAGTAGGGTGCTTAGGTTTAACGATTTCTTTTCATGATGAGCTTTGTCTTCTGCGGTTGAAACATTGTGCTTTCAGATCCCTGAAAGCCCACATCTTTCGACTGCCCATCTGGGTTTTATCTGCTTTATTTCATTCCTTCAAATTCTAACTGATTCAGTATTTCAATGATGGTTTCATTCCTCACTCTCTCTCTTTCTCTCTCATCTGTATATACATCATATTTAGAGAGAAGAAAAGCTTCCTTCCTTGATTAGATCTGGCTTTGGCTTACTAATCTCTTTCCTCTTTGTTGATTTCCTTTCCCTTTTGGTACTCTTATATATATATATATATAGGCCTCACAGAATAACCACGCTACACCAGATTACAAGATAGAGTCGGGCTCCTCTTCAAAATGCAACATGAGCAAGGTTGCAATGCGAGCACAGCTGACGAATGCCACTCAGGAAAGGGTAGTGAATCGACGTACGTGAGCCACCCATTATACATTTCTAGTACTACCATAATTTATGTGATTAAAATCATGATCATTTCCCCTTTAGTTTTTATTTCCTGATAAAACTTTTAATTAATTTCTTTCATGTATGAGTTGTTATTTTCCCATTTCAGCTCCCGAGAAGAGGCAGCGAGTACCATCTGCATACAATCAGTTTATAAAGTAACAAAAATCTCTATTATATATCAATGTTGTATTGGACATATCTGATCAGTTTTATCCGTTGGGTACATAAATTTACTCTCCCATGTGATCTCAAGCAATACAAAAACATTGTATGTAGAGAGGAGATCCAGAGGATCAAAGCCAATAATCCGGATATTAGCCACAGGGAAGCGTTTAGCACTGCTGCAAAAAATGTAAGCATTGGGGGCTAGGCTATCTAGCTAGCTAGCTTCTATAGAAAGTTATATTATCTCTTCTTCTTTCTTTCTTTCTTTTTTTCTAATTTTTTTCTCGATCTGTACTAATATATCATGTACAATGAAATGAAATTACTTCGATCTTTTCGATAGTGGGCACACTTCCCTCATATTCATTTCGGGCTGATGTTGGAGACCAACAATCAAGCTGCTAAGGCTCTGGACAATGTAAGTTTTGTAAAAGGAAAATAAAAGAAAACTATCTCATTTTTTTTTTTTCTTTTGGTGCATATTGTTGCAATATCTTGTTCGATCGTGTCATGTTGTACACGACTTTCTTAATTTGTTTAATTAATTCATTAATTCTTTCTTGATATTGATGAACAGGGTTCTCATGCGAAGCATCTAATGCCAAGGGCCGGATCAGTACTACTGAATAAATGAAGGCTCATGTCATGATTCATCTTCAAGAGAAGATCACTTGCTCGTGTATGGATGTGATCATCCTCGTAATTATTCTAGTCGTTCTTGATCTTCAAGTAAACAAAAACCCTGATATATACTTGATTTCTTTTGCTTTAAGGACAGCTCGATATTATATATATATATATATATATTTGTGACGATTTGTGTAGTGATTTTATTCACAAGACTTAAGCGAATTACTAAGCTAAATTTGAAGATTTATTATTAAATTTCTTGATCATTTTATAATTTATAGCTAGCTAGCTAGCCGACCTAAAATATTATATATATCTGCAGCATATTAATGGTAAGAGTACGCAAGTACTTCTACGGCCAATGTGATCATTATTTACATGCATGTCGTTGACGGTATATACACTATAAGAAAAATAAATATATATAACCAATTAATTAATTGGCAACTAAAATGATTGTTTTTATTACAAATAGTCTATAGTAATAGTTGTAAATAGTCATTTTAGTTATAATTAATTGATTTTATAAATCTATTTTTCTTGTAGTTGATCAATTGGGAATTAGAGTAGAAACAGCAAGCTAGCTTCTACTAATTATTATTTTACAAGGGTTGTAATATTGATCAATATAGGCGTACGTACTATAGATAAAAGCAAGGATAAATATAAATATATATACAGCAAACTCTTGTTGTGGAGCAACTTAAATATTCGACCGAATCACCGATCATGATATCATGCCTAGCTAGCTAGCTACCAGTTTACTGTATATAAATATATATACAGCAAACTCATAGAGGCATATAAAATTCAGCTCACTGTTAGAAAAATAAGCATTTCTAATAAATTATTTGCAATAAAAAATTAGTATCTGTGACAAGAATCGACTCATTTTAGTAGAAAATATAACAGATTATAAATAAACAATTTTTTTATAGTACAGACAAACATACAATATTCTTCGTAGTATCTGTTCTAAGATTTTAATAAGTGCAAAGTAAATAATAAATATTATTCCTATATAGTAATATATACATATATATATATATATAGGAATAACAAGAGAATCTAGGAGTTATGGTCCATTAACTTATGGGGGTTACTCCCCAAGTTCTATTTTGAGTGTGTTTGATACCAGCTTGCTATATGTGAGGGGTAAAAAGGCAAGTAAAACATCAGGATTTTCTGCAAGATACTTGCATTTGCATATGTCTTCATCACTTGGACCATTTGAATGATGTGGAGTTAAAGGGAAAGAGGGAAAGACAAGAAAAAGAATTAATGTGTTTACTTTTTCTTTCAAAAAAAGTAAATATCTAAGAAAAGACTGTTTCTGTCCAAGCATAGAGATAACTCACAAATTTACCACAACCTCTGTGAAAAGGAGTTCTTGGACCACCATTTCGGCTTTAGGGTATTAATCATAATATATGCATGATCTCAACAATATTCAGAGAATCCTCTACAGTAACACTAAAGGTAGAGCAATCACTTTTGTAGATAGCTCCAATTGCTTCAAACTTCGATTTTATCGACTGTGGACTAGAAATATAAATGGTCCAACTTGCTTAATTAATTATTTAATTTCTGTATATTTTTTGTGCCACTTCATGAGATGCAAAAAAAAAAAAAGTCCTGATCTTATATAAAGAATGGTCAAAAGATCAGGTGATCGAAGTACTTTTTATATTCCCTTATGCATGAGTCTTTGGGACATAATTAAACAAGGCATTATTCACAAACACTATAAAAAAAATTATTTATTTGTAATGAATTATTTTTTGTTAAAATTTTTATTTTTTATCAAAATGAATATACATTTATAATAAATAATCATCTTTATTATAAATAATTTATCACATATAATTTTTTTTTAAATAAATAAAAAAGAACATCATGATACACATGACATTAAAAAAAAAAAACCTAAGCCAGCATGCAGGGCATTTTCTATGTCATGTTTTTTAAGTTTGAATGGAAAATGATCAAAAGCAAGCTAAGCTGCTCTAAAATGGTAATCATTAACACCCTCGGGATCTGCAAGCCTGGATACTGCTATAGAATGCAAGCTGGCATATTTTCTTTTATATATATATTATATATATATATATATATGTTTTTAATAAAGAAATAAAAAAGAAAAATAAGAGTAATATGGCTTCTGCAGCACCATGCTGACAATTAGAATCTGAAACGTCAAATTCATGTCTGTTAAGTATTGAATACATTTCAATGTCATTTCAGCTCTGACTTCCCAGAAGCAGAGCCCCCTTCCCTTCCGCACTCGCTCGCCTTGGAGTTTGGACTTGAGAGGTAGGACTCTCTCTCTCTCTCTCACTCAAAGGCACGGCACAAACAGACAGCATTAAAAAGCAAAAAAGAAAGATAAGAAAATAAAAACAAAACAAACCTATATATCTACCCCCTGTTAAGGATATTGTTGGTGGAGGTGCGATACAATAATGAATAATCAAAGTGGGTCCATTTTATCATAATGCGGCCATGCAACTTTGAGAGATGGGGGAGGAGGGGTCCTTCTTAGCTAAGCTTGAAAGGGATCTGTTCTTTGTTTACGAGATTGAAGCAACATGTGATTCGACCTCCAGCACATGTTCTGTGGGAAAATGCTTTGCTCTTGATAGTTGATACTCCAATATTCGTGATCATAAACACCACCACGTGGTCTCTCGCTCATCCAATTGATATCCCTTGTGATTGCTGTAGCACTATAAGACAAATGACCAAACAATCAAAACTTATCCAAGGTAGTAAGACCATGACTAATTGCATTTTTACCTTTCTATGAATTTAAACTTTCACAAATTTTTAATATTTGAATTATTCCCATTTGAAAAATATATTATTCCGTTAAAGTTATTCTATTAATTGTTTTGAAAAAAAAAATATCTACTATTAAAAATTTATTTTTTCTTGTCTCATATTTTAGTGCATGAATATATATATATATATATATATATATATATCACGTCAACCAATCAGACCGGCACATAACATGCGAATCAAAGATCGACACATGGCATACCAATCAAAACATACTAACACAACAGTGATTGAATAAGATATCTTATTGCAAATTATTTTAAGTTTAGTTATATAAATTTTAAATAATTAAAAATCCAAGCATCAATCTGTTTTTGTTAAAACGTGAAAAACCCAAATACTGATTTTGCAATTGACCCATTTTACACGAGTTATACTATTTACAACTATAGTATGTACCATACTACTTAAAACCCTCCACATTCATACAATCAATTTAACGAGGTAGCCAAAGAATTTAAGATTGGAAGGAGAGGCCATATTAATTGTTGTTGAGTAATACCATGTACCACACTCATTTAATGATAATAATTATATCATCACTTCTTGCATAGTGAGATGAAAATGTGGTAATTTTCCTTCTACTAATATCTTAGGGTGCTAAATATTTAGAAAAGAATTAACATTAAGAAAAGAGTTAAAACCTTATGATAGCTTGTATTTAACGTTACTCGGAATTAATACCCCAGGCCATATATATGCATCTTCCCGTCTATAGAAGTCACTCCTATGTGATTTACTGCTGACCATGATCAGAGCGATTGCGCCTGAAATTTGGGACTAATGCTTAAAATGTGATTTATCCATTACAAACTGATCATAATAATGCAAAGCGCTGCTCAAACCTAAATCCCACCAGTAACGTCGTGTGTCTCATGGAAACCAAGGAACAGAGTATTATTGGAGGATGAAATGTGCCATTTTTCTGCTTCAAGCAGCTTTTCCACCTCATTCCCCACTAAAGGTACAACCGATTTCAGTACAATCTATCCGGAAATTTTTTAAAAAAATATAAAAACACAAAAAATAAAAAGATCCCAGAAAGGAAATGAATAGAAGGAAAAAAAAACAACAGTTTCAGTTCGTAGCAGACAGCATCTTTCCAAACGAACCGAAAGATAACCTTGTATTCTCATCTGAACCAAAGCTGAACTTAATACCCAAAGCATCTTCCTGAATATTGGCACTGCTTGTAGAAGGAACGGAAAAAATAAGGGCAGGAGTGGACCTTTTTGAACCAAAAGTATATGGAGGAACTGCAAGTCCCTCTTTCGGCTGCTGCTGCTGACCATCGGCTGAGAACATGATGGTTGGTGTTGGTGGCTCTACTACAGATGAAGAAACCGGGAATGTAAACGCAGAACTAGCATCAGAAGAAAATGGCCATCTAGAGACAGGCTTGCTAATAGTTATAGAAGGCAAGACTGGTTTAGTCCCCGAAGAAGCTGAACTTCCTCTATTTACAGCACCAGTACCTCCAGAGGTACTCTCCTGAGGTGGAACCTTAAAATGGGAGTTCCATCCATCTTCACTCCTTTGAGCATAATTCACGTGGTCAATTTGTTCTGCGTTCTTAAAAGCATTAAACTCCCCAAACTTGGGTAAGCTACTATGTTTATTTGACACGATGTTGGTGACATCAGAAGACTCAGGTTTCTTCCATTTGGCAGCAAGCTCTAACTCAAGAGACTTATCTCTAGGAGTGGGTGGATTTCTATCAAGATGCTCCAAAATCTTCCTAGCCAACTGAGTAGCATGCGGATGTACGGTAGGAACACCCACCTCGGAGTTGTGTGGCTTGCCGTATGATGACTCAGACTTTGAAGTTTCACTTGTTCCTCCAAGTTCCATATTTTTCTTGACAGAAGGTAAGAAGCCTTCAGAGGCATTGGAATTTCCCGCCCGTGAAGGACCATCTAAGGGAGTATGAAAATATACAGATCCTCTTGAGGAAGATTTTGCAAGAGGTTTCTGACTTATCCTACGTATGGGCCCCCCCACTGATCCATAACCACTATACAGTGCATCACTCCTTTTCACCTATGCATTCAAGTAGTAGTAAGTAAATTGTCAATTCAACACAATTTTGACAATAATTCAATTGTGCCAATTTAGAATATTCGACTTTCCTGATGCATATCAAGTGAAGGGCATGCAGGATGCATATTAATTGAAGTGGAAAGACACCCTAGATCACTCTCAGGATAGACAATTTAAAGGAATCATAAGACTGTAGACAAAATAAGGTCAAGAACATAGAAAAGTGTTGATTAAACAGCTAAAAAGTGACCAAGTTGTAGAAGTAAGTATGGACCTGATCCAGACCATTTCTGAGATATTTCCATCACTAACTTGGGCCTTAGGTCCCACATATTTCTGTAATAAATCTCAAACATACAGGACAATTCCAGCTGATATCATTGAGTTGATCTTGTTCCCAACATACCCAAGCCATGCAGATACCATTAAGGAAGAACAAAATAAAATGCTACGAGATAACTAGAAAGTCATGATGCCAACTCAATAAAGAAACACCAGGAGAAAAATCTATGTCTGGTCTATTTTAGAGCACATCTATGAATTATATCAAATCATCTTGATAGAGATTCCTCTATCACATGAACTGCGAACAAGCTATAGGTTGTTTGGAAGAGAGACCACAAGAAGTTTAAGTGCTTAATTACTTGCAGGACATAATGTGCTCACTATTTCGTAAAAAAATCATCAAGAATATAATCCAGATCACATTTCATAACAATAAAAAGAACCATCAATGCAGGAAAAAAAAAATATTACAACATTAAGGCAAGCAATCACTAGGATTCTGCATAGAAAAGCAAATTACCGGGATTATAATATAAAAAAGTACCTGCCCATATATAGGAGTGTGTGATTGTTGCAGGGGAGTAGACGAAACGTTCACAGCCCTATTGCCATCACCCCGTAATTGGGTGATCTGGAGACATAGAAAGGGTATAAAATGATATACCAAATGGAAAAAAGCACATAATCCCATATGCACAAAGAATTTCTTAATAAATCACTCATAAATTAAGAAATTCAATTTAACTTACCCTAGTCTTGGACTTTGAAAAAATAGTTCTAGAATAGGGGGTTCGGGGAAAGTTATGAAGCCCAAATCTGCTTCTTTGACTTTGTGGGGTTGAATAATCATGCCGATCCTGTGCCATGGAACCAGGCCAGCATGTAGGTGGCTTAGGTGAAGGTGATGGGATAAATAGTTTTGCAGGAGATTCATCACCATGTTGTAATGTTATTTCATCTTCTGATGTTGTATTCTTAAAACCAAGGCTGATTTCTGACACTCTGTTCCCCATGTATGCTCTAGCAATTTCAACTGGTGAAGCACCGACTTCATCTCGAACCTGCAAAATCTCATATAAAATAACTAAATCATCAAGACATATCAGAACATGGTAATGAGCAACATAAATTAAATTCAAAAGCACCCTATGAAACATTATAGACAAATGAGATATGTACTTGGGCCTCGTTTGGATAGTCATATGAGATGAGAAAAATCTTTGTGAATAATAGTGAAATAGTTTGAGTTAAGGTTTTTATTGGGTTTTGGGAATGAAGAGAAAAAAATTGAATAAAAAAATTATAAAGTTAAAATATTGTTAGAATATTATTTTTGTTCTAAAATTTGAAAAGGATGAATTATATTGTGTTTTATATAGAAATTTGAAAATTTTGTAATGATTAGTAATTATTAGATGAAAAGGTATGAAAGAGAAATTGAAAAGTATTTGTATTTGAGAAGTGTTTGGATGCTGAGGTGAAATGAGATGTGATGAGATAGAATGAGATGAGACCAACTGCTTATCCAAACGAGGCCTTAAAGTTATGAAGGAAATTCTAAACTTTCCTTTGACAAAATTATAGGACAAGTAAGAAATGCTATCAAAGGCCCTTCAAGGTAATTAAAAGCATTTAGAGATTTCTGTTACATCCTAAAGTTTTCGTATTGCTATTATTATTTTTTTTTTTTTGGCACGGAGTATCCAGGAACAGCAACTTGACTAATCCCAGGGGCTTAGCAAGGAGTTTTCATATTGCTATTTCTAACACAAAAATGTTTATGAAGCCTATTGTTTCCATCTTTGTCAAAAAAGACTAAGAATAGATAGATACAAGTCTAGGGTGCCTTTATGAGCAAAGAAACAAGGAATAAGGAGATTAAAGAATATGGCAAAGAGGAAATTGACCTAAAGCATAAAAGCCGCACAAGGAAGAAAGGTCTTCCCCTTAAATTGCTATAGATATATACTCTCAGCTACTTCACATCCTCGTTTGTCAACTCAACAACTATGTATGTCCACTCTCGTCTATATACCCAAAGCATAAAAATCCACTCATTCGGGATAACGCTGCAAATTTATAACCCCTCTCTAACCCATAGCCCACCTAATTGCCAAACTGAACAATCACTGATATTATACCCTCGTTAAATTCACAAGAAGTATTCATCTAAAATAGATATCAAGACCGCTATTTTTAATATATGTAGATATAAAAACATGCCCCATCTTATAAGCATTAAGGACTCACTCTCAATCATTAGATGAGACATCTCCTAAATAGGAATTTCACGAAGCCTTCATATAAGGGTAAACATCTTAGCCCTACATCTTACATTGCAACAGGTATAAAGAAGCCATGACAACATTTGCTACATGACACAAATGTTCCCATCCCAATTTGCAAGGATTACAAGGAGTGCTAACATTATGCCCAGCAAGAAACATAGTCATTACAATAGAAAATGGACGAAAAAGGATTAAGTTTTCTTCCGCTTTAATTTAGAACAGGACCAAACATTAACAGAAGAACATGACGGGTCCCCCCTTGATTTAGAAAAGAAACAGGAATCCCTGGGCATTTGAAAGAACAAGACTATAATAAACAACATTTTGAAAAAGAAAAGGATGACATTTGAACCACAAACTTGTTTCTTATAAACAACCACTCTATTAGCAGAATTAGAACTCTACTCCTTATACAAGAGAGTTGACCACAAACAAGGCCCTGATTTTGCACTTTTTAATTTAGAACCATTAAAACTACTTATCAAAAAATAAAATTAGGACCTTTAAAACTGACCGAGCCATTTATGTTGAGAATCAGGCTGCAAGTTTCTCATTTCCCCAACTTAACAATACACTACATATCTTGAGATAAAATACAAATCAGGGACCTGCACCTATGTGCTTTCATTCTGTTATCCATTGTATCTACAACATCTTTTTGAGAAGCTGCCTGTTACATGGACCCTACAAAACCTATCACACGATGTTTCAATGGTGGGCTAAAATATTGAACCTAATATGACAGCAAGTAGGCAATCAACCCCTATTTCTTCAGAAACCTATGCTAAACAGTTGCAAAATAAAAAACTATCTATAATATGTATTGTGTGTGTGTGTGTGTGTGTGAGAGAGAGAGAGAGAGAGAGAGTCATTGTTGTACACATTCTTCTTTTACTCTAATCTTCAGAAAATTCCCACAAGACAATCAGTTTCTTTTTCCCTTCAATAGACTTCATTTCCTAATTTCTTTTCCTACTTTACAACAATTTGAAGACATTTTGTCCCTTATATCTTATCATCTCGTCGTCACAACCCCTAATTCTCAAATAATGCTTGAAGGAGTTCGGGTAATTTGACTTACAAAGCTTTTTATTCATGCTTAACGCATAGTATATCCATAAAGAACCACCCTTTTTGTGAACACCATTAGTTCTATTCTATGCATCGAATCCTTCCGAATAAGGATGTGGGATATGGCTTATTTTACTTCAAAAGAATATATGCAAAGTAAAAAATACATAAAATAAATCATGCCTGAACAAATATACATATATATTTCCATTCACAACATGCCATCAAAATGCACCCACAAATATGAACCAGCAATAAAGAAATCTAAGCAGAATTTGTACAAAAGGCCACCTTTCTACAAGTTTGTAGGCCAATTAAGTTTTAGTCTACAGCCCATCACTGATTCAAAAGCCAGGTTGACAGCTGTGAGTTCCTCTACACAGCGGGCAGGAGGAGGATTAAACTTACCCAATGGGCCCGATTTGAATCTTTTCCTTCATGTGAAGTTTTGGGAGTTTCACATGTTGCTACAAGACCTGCAGGGTCTCTTCCAGCAGTCTTGTGTGGATTACGATCAACAGCCCTAGAGTGTAAGATCTCCATCAAATGATTAACTTCATCCCTGCATGGTAATGGGAGTAGAATTAAGAAACGGCTATAGTAATGCTAATAATTACCGGCCCATTTCCCTAGAAAAGAAGATTTTGCAATCTTCAGCACAAAACTCAGAAAATTTTCTTAGTTAATAGCAAGGAGACTTGATAATATCAAAAGAAAACCCTAGTTTCCTTTGATAGATAAAACAGAACATTGTTCTGGGATCAGAAGCAGGTTCATTCATTGAAAGCAACCATTTTCTATACAAAACGATTAAGTAGAAGGAACAGTAATGTTGATTTACCTAGAAAATCTTTTCCCATTCAACAGCCTTTCAATTTCAGAAAGCCCCATATCATCAGACAGGTCAGCTTTTAAGTCTTTCTTTTGCCCATCAAAGTCAGAACAATTCTTGGATCTATCTTCGGCTCCACTAGGACCTGCTACAGCAGTTGATCTGGATAATCCAAGCTGCAAGAAATAGGGACAAGTCACTTATCTAAAATAGAGATGCAGCTAAACCAAGAATAATTCTGATGTGTGCATGGAAATTTTAACCTAATTAAAGCCCTCTAAACATGCTATGAGTATTGAATGAAAATGAGATAAAGGCTACAAACAGTTTTAACCAGAAAAGGACAAAATCCTTACATTTAATGTGCATTTGCCTCCATCTTGATCATCATCTTGTTCAAATTCTGAGTTCAATGTTTCTGATTAAAAAAGATCTCATTAATAACTAAGATGAAATTATTTGAACAAAGTTCAACATTTCCATCCAAGTAAGCATTCGAACATTATACTTGTGTCTGTGTGTTAGTGTGCCTGTAAAGTAAGCATTAACCATTATGGGCTAAGAGTCCTGCTACACACACAAACAGCATGCACAAAATGTCCATGGGAGAAGGTAAAATAGATTTAATGTTCATTACTGCTCCCATGAACAGAAATTCCTTTTTTTCTGGCCTTAGTCTATGTACATCTCGTGCATTTGTCTGTGTACAAAGCATTTCTCCATGGGCTAAATACACACCCCAAGTCTGTTTAATCCAGCCTCTTTTTGGCCAATTGACAACCCACGCCTGTCAAATAGTCTATCACTACACAGAAGACAGGACTTAGCCATCTCAAGAAAATGTACTTCATGACAGGTATAAAAATTCCTTTTTTTTTTTAACAAGTAAAAATATTATATATATCAATAGGAGTAACCAAGTACATTGAACATATACAAGAAAACACATAACCCATACTAGAGGCTCCTAATGACCCAAAAAGCCCGTGAACAACTACCCAAAATACACCAAGCCCAAATTGGAATAGAATACACCTCCTCAACCCCAACCCCTTGTTTCCCGTAAAACTAATACTCACCCGAAACTCCCTCTAAGAGAACATCCTCATAATGCCCTCCCTCTTCCCTCGAATTAAGTTACCACCCTTAGCATCATAGTTGATGGCCCAAGAAAGACACTTTAACTCCCTAGTTCTCTTAAAACTTGATTTGGTTTTCATTTGAACCATTGAAATTTTTAACAATCATCTTCCCCACATCGACTGTTTTCTTTCTTCTTTCACTAATCAAAAAAATAAAAACTTGATTTGGTCTGAAGCAAGTGGCTCACCTCAATCACAGTGAGTAGTACTTTAAATTGGCCTTCACATTCTCCATGTGAAAGCACGACAAGATGTTGACACTCATTAATCTTATGCAGAACCCAATCCAATGGTAAACCCGCTATATTGTTTATCGAAGGAAGAGAAACCAAAGGAACAATATTATTACAGACACAATGGAAAATGATAGAGATACAACACTTTTTACAACTATTTGTACAACTATGATTTAAATGAGGGGCATTTTTGTAAAGTAACTTATAAAAGGAACATTACTTTACATAAATACCCTCGTTTTAATACATGGTTGTATAAATGGTTGTAAAATGGTTGTACATGTATCATTACTCAAACACAATACCCAACTGCACTCTCGACCCTAGACATTCCTCCTCACAAGGCACCAAAGACAAACCCATAATTTTCTCCCCACTATATCCTGCATTCAAATCCTGAACCCCCTTAACAATAAGGTCTCATTTGTTTTCAGAGATAAAATGAGACTAGTTGAGATAAAAATTAAAAATTGAATAAATATTGTTAGAATATATTTTTTAATATTATTTTTATTTTGGGATTTGAATAGGTTGAATTATTTATTTTATTTTGTGAGAAAATTTAAAAAAGTTAAAATAATTAGATAAAATAAGATGAGATGAAATGAAAGTGTTTGGGAAAACAAACAAGGCCTAAGAAAGAGTAAACCGATAATGGAAATTTGGAAAGGAAGTCAATTCATCAAAAGCTCTTTCCAACAAAATAGCTAGAAGCCTAGAACTATAATGAAATGAATAAGTTGGAGCCTTATTAAGGATATTCACTTTTCGCAAGCTATATTATTCTTTTCCCAACATTTCACATTCACCTGTCCAACAATCCAATACATCTCCAATGATTATTTTTCTTTAATCGGTAATCACGAAAGTGTTCTCCATAATAAAAAAGCAAACTCCAAGTACACAGGGAGTATACATGTGAAGTACCTAACTAGAGTTTACAACTGAAAGTAAAAAGTCATGGAAATTTAGTCCGTTACAAACAATGGTCCCTGCCCATGAAAACAATGTTCTAAAGAAAAAACTTTCAGCTCCTCCATTGTTCTCTCGCGGTTTTCGAAGCTTCCATCATTTCGTTTCCACCAAATACACCAACACATACATATGAGGGCCATTTTCCAGAAAGCATCCCCAATGATTATTCCCAAGGGGTGAACATAACAATTCCAACGTAATCTCTCCCAACCAATAGAATCATCCAATGCCAAAATTGTATTCATTGACCAGGGCCATTAAGATGGAGGACCACATATGCCAAAGTTTTAAGTGACATAAAAAGGAAAGAAGATTGCATATCAATTTCTCCTTTTTCTGAGAAAAAAGGTTCAAAAGTAGATTTTTCTTAATCAGTAAATAAGAGCTTTATTAACGATGGGCTTTGTTAAAATTGAATTCTAGTTAGGTATTTCTCATGTATACTCCCTATATACTTGGGCTTAGGCTACTTTTATGAATAAAATACTTTGATTACCGATCAAAAAAAAAGGGGATGGGCATTGCCAAGTACACAGGAATATACAGGAACAAAACCTATGCATGAGTGTCTAAAGATACAGTGAAATCATGTACGGTCATGCCATTAAAGTCTCTTACAATCGACCCATGGAATAATGTATTAAGAAAAAAAGTTCTAAGCTCGGAAGTAGGTTTAACTAAGCACCATCCTTTTGTAAACATAATTGTACAACAAAAGACTGCAAAAAGAACCACCAGCTGGGGCTAGAAAAATCAAATTAAAAACTCTTTCATAATTGGCAGATGCCTCCTCAGAGCTACTAGTTGTTATTCTATAATACCAATTTCAAATATACACACACACACACACACACATACACATATAAATATATGCTAGGTTCTACTAATGCAAAATTAGCAGCTTCTCCAAGATGAAAAGGTTCAGCATGTTAAATTACATTAAAAAAAAAAACCCATACACCCAACCCCTAAAATATCCAGAACATAGCACAATCTCTGAGTGAATTAATTAGACCATTATCAGCAGCAGAACCCCAATATTATTTATAAATACTCACTTATCAAAAAAAATACTATTTACAAATACTTGCATATATATGCGTGTGTGTGCGGAGACAGAGAGACAGAATAAGATTCAAGTCATACGATATAACTTCTAGGTAATGTTATTCCACTTTACTAACTTCAAATGGAAATAATATTACAATCCCGCCCTTGGCCAATATGCTCACATCCACGTTTGATTTGTTTAAATAAAATTAAACCTCACAAGTATAAGAAAATAGTTTATTAGCTTGTCAATTTGATTGAACGACCATTTTTTCTTATTAATAATATTTTAGTAATACCCAAAACAAGCTTGGAAAACCCAAAAACAAACAAACACAACTAGAATTCCAAACAGTCACAAAACCCTAATCTCTATAATTAGATACAGAAAGAGCACTACCGACTACGTAGTGAGAGAGAGAGAGAGAGAGAACAACTTACGAAGATCATGGACGGTGGAAGGAAGGACATGAACCGAAGGTGATTTGGAAAATAACAGAGGAAGAATTCGAGTGGCGCCGCTCGAAATAAGCCGGTAAGCCGGATCGACCAGCTTGGAGAGCCAGCGGCGGCCACCGTCTTGGTCTTGAGATTGGGATCGGTCGCTACCTGGGATCAGCGGCGGCCGAGAGTACGGTGTAGAAGGCGGCTTTCGAGACGGCGGCTTCCTGACCTTACCTCCAGCGCCCCTCTCTTCGTCCCTTACCCCGTCAAGGACAAAAGATGACGTCGTTTTGCCATGACTCTCCATCTATCTCCCTGGCGCCCCTCTCCGAGACGCAGTTTTTCTCCTTCCCTGCCCTCCCCTCTCTGAGTCTCCGTCGACGACGATTGGGTGTAGAGTTCGACAAGGGAAGGAACCGCAGCTGCTATAAGAGCTCAGTCGGATTGTGGGGTCCACGAGCTGAGAGAGAGATCTTAAGGATCGTCAGTGGGGCAACGCCACGTGGAATTACGAACTCATGTCAACTCATTTTAGTTCGTTTTTAACCACCCCAGTGCACCAAATCGGAAACGTATTTAAAAGAAATTGGATGATTCTCTCTCCTTAAGAGGATTGCTACATACAAACGGCATATGCAACTTTATGCAAACGGCTGATATAGTTAGGTCCCACTTCTATCATTTCTTCCCTTTTTTTTTTTTTATTCTCTCCTTCGTTAAACTTAGAAATCTTTTTATTTTTCCTGAAGCATTTTTCATTAAAAAAATATCATATATTTCTCCTGAATCGTTGCATTCGTCGAAGAGGATGTTCTTCTCTGAACTAATGGGTAAGCTAATCAGATCATGCCAATTTCTCTCTTTCCCTCTCGGTTTGAAAGCTCTAAATATACGTAATCTGCACTATGCAATTTTTTCCAAGCATAAAAGATTCGGCACTTCAATCCCTCAAATACTAAAATAGTTTTGGGTGTATTGTTACTATATTTTAGCTATGTTTTGGTCTATTGTTGATGTTCTGAGAATTCAAGGAAATAAATGGATCTTTTTTTGTGGGATTAGATTGATGAGGTTTTCTGTTCCATTAAAGTATTACTTTCTCTACCTGGTTTGGTCGTGTTTTGGATTGAGTTGATTTTCTCGATATCTTTTTTTGTAGCGCCTTCACGTCCCTTTTTTGGCGTTGCTTGGGGGTGAGGCCGTCGCTTTTGGGTTGCTTGGACTTGTTGTCGAGGGAAAAATCATGAAAGAAAAAACCATATAAAGCCCGTTTGGTTAACGAGAAAAAAAAAAACCCGCGTACAATCGAAGAAAAAAAATTATAAAATCTTCAACCCTCTTATTTTTTATTTCTTTTTTCGTATTCTGAGATCTTTAAAAATGTAACCAAACGGCAAGAAGAAACAACAAACCCCCATCGAGTTAGTAGAAAAAACAAAAAAGATGATCAATGGAATATCAAAAATCTGAAATGAGAGAAAAAGCAACTGTTCAATGAGAGTGAGTGAGAGAAAGAAAATGGCTGCTAGAAAAAGAATGGGGAGTGAAAGAGGGACCCAATTATGTCAAGTGTTTGTCTCCCGATTGCCTAAACCGACTGCATATAGATTTTCTCTTCTCGTAATAATAAGGGTAATTATTTAAATAATATTTATAATAAAAGAATGAATAAATATCGTATATGTTTTTAAATAATTGAGTAAATTTCATATTTATATAAAAAAAATTAATTTATAATAATAAATCTCATTCTTTTTAAAAAATAAATGTATCACATTTACACAATTCATAATTATATCTAATATTATTCAAATAAATAAAATGAGTTTGATTTGCTTAATTATTTTATTTAAAAAGGTGAATTCATTATAAAAATTGAGATTATTTTCTTTTCACACGTATTAGATTTTGAATTGAGTAAGAAATCTAAATTCTAACAACCGTAATCCGATTTGATAGTCTAGATATCATTACAAATTTCAATGCCAAAAACAAAAAAACAAAAACAAAAACAAAATTTCGTGCACTGCTGTGAAGGTTAAAAAGCCATTAACAACACTAGCAAGGAAAAAAGTAGTTTACATATTACAACAAATCACACAAGCAACAAGAAAATAACAACACATAAAGAATACAAAACCACGATTTATCCTTTGTTTACTATCAAATAATTAATAAATAATTAAACTTCCATATTTTTAATTCAACCAAACCAAAACCAATGTTTACTTTTCTATTACCCTCTTTCTCCAGCTCTTACAGGACTGCATCAAGTCCAGTTTGAATTCGGCATGGCTCTAATATTTGCCCTGCTTTGAGCTTTCTGCTCAATCTTATGTTGTTCTGTAAGTTGGGTGTGAAATGTAGCATCTTCTGTTGTATTGGCCAATGTTGTAGTCTTCTCAGAAAGAGGTCTTGGAAGGGATTTTTGAAGTGGCTTCTTAAAAGAACCGAGTGATGATTCTTTTGTTGGAGGATTTTGGGTAACCTTCTCGTCTAGATTCAGATGGACCGATTGAGAACTGCAGTTGCCGCTTAATTCGGAGGCCGGCCTCTTGTGGCGGCCTAACTTGGGAGACCTGGCTCTCGTTGGTGCAATCTGCATTGCACAATGGTTCCATGAGAAGGAAGAAAAGGTTTTGATATATGTAGCAAAAGCTCCATTCTAAGAAACTAGATAAAGAAACTAAAAGCTTGTTAAATAAAGAAATTTAAAAGGGAACAAAACTTAGAATCAAACTGATAAATCATCACTTGTCTTAAAAGTTTGAACAGATACATATTATCCGAAAGGGGACAATATTTATGATGAAAATATTCACAGAATATGTATTCTACTGTTCTAGTGTAATCTTTAACGTCTCAAAGGAAGATGCTTCTCATTTGATCTTGTATTGGATTTCAGAGCTTTATGCTCATGACAGGCACCTCAAGGCTCAATTCATAGATGAAAATGGCATTTGGGTTAAGTCCAAGCAGCAAAGGGCTAGAAGATGTATCAATTTAAAATATGCAAATTATTTTATGAGGCTCTGACTGGAGTTAACCAATACACTTCAAATAACTTACCTTCTTGAACTCCACCTTGGTTGGGGCAGGTTCATGATAGAAGCTTGGCATAGGGTTTGCCTTAAATGTTAAGCTCCTCCTTAGCATCTTTACTTCTAATTCCAAACTTTCCTGAAAAACAATCGAGCATACTGTGACTATATAATTTAGATTTCAGTAACATGGCGAAACCTGAAAAAATGCAAATTAACACCTAAAATTGAATAGCACTACCTTGGATTTTGCCTGCAAAGTACTTTGCTCCAGTTCTTTTGCATGATTCTTTTCCTCAAGCTTCAATTGGAACTGCCCAACCAAAAGGACATGAACATAAAGTACATTAATCATCCAATAAAGAAGCAGCAAATGTATAATCCAAAATATTGTGCACATAAGAATCTGGCCAACCTCTTTTCGTTTCTGTGCTCTCTTATCACACCTTAAGCTGAAGCCATAAGAAGGAAGACGACCAACTCTTCTGGGTTTAGCACTCTCTACCGTAGGGCTTACATGTGGAAGATAACAAAAACAAAAACAAAAACCCTTCACTAAACATGGAAAAATGGGAAGACTTTAATGTTAGGGAATCACAACAAAAGCACAGTTAAGACAACATACAAAGAAGCAGAAGGTTTGTTTAAGGTGATTGAGCCAGATTTTTCATCTTTGCTCTTCAATGAAGTCATTATACTCCTGGGATTTGAATGCTTTATGGCTATTCCCCTGTCTTGAACGTTCTTCAAATTGTTTTTCGTGCTCTTTATGTCGTCTCCTTCCTTAGATTCCTATTGAGTTCAATCAAAAGATTAAAATGGTTTCTAGTCAACTAAAGAAAAGGCACACTAGTTATCATTCAGTAGTACTACACCTTTGCTATGGTCAAACCACCAAATGCTTTGAGGAAAGTTGATCTTTCTACATCTTTCTCAGACAATAGCTCAAAATTTCCAGTCTCTCCCAAAAGGGAAACGGCCATGGCACACTCATCTAGCCGTTCGCCGTCCACAGTGCTATTAAAAACACTGCTTACCTTCTCCATAACAGCATCAAAGCCAGAATTGGGTACCTCACTTTGGTGGCTATCAGCCATGCTAACAATGGGATCCCCACTATTCATTACACTAAAAAGAGTACAAAATTCCATGTTGTGAACAGCTTCAAAGTTAATTGAAAAGTAGAGAACTGAAACAGATATCAGAAAGAAGAACGCGATCAAAAAGGAATCTAACTTGAAACGGCAACCAAAAGCCAACAAACTACTTAGCACACTCGTGTTCCACTTGGTTGCTGATACAATAAGACAAACAAACAGAAGGCACAAAATCATAGATACTATGTTTCAAGTTGATTTGGATTTTCTTCATCCAATCTCAATGTTTTATACAACTTGGAAATTTATGAAAAAAAAAAAATGATTTCTTTTATTTCTTCACAGTTTCTTAACAACCAAATGGAAAATATATCGCCCCTCCCAAAGAAGTAGCTTCAAAGCAAATGGCTGACACTGGCAAAATTTACAAGCATGAATGTTCTCATTCAATAACCGATCAAGCAGTTCATCTTGCATTTTCTAGAGAGAGAGAGAGAGAGAGAGAGAGAGAGATGCACACCCAATTTAATGAGTAAGCTTAGGCACAAAGGGACTATTACATTTATTGAAGAAGAGCCCCACGAGTTTAAAACCTATGAAGTATGAATGTTTCAAACATAAAACCTCGAACTCTACCAAATATTACGTTCACAAAGAAAAAACACAGCGATAGATGCAACGATTTTGGGAGAAATAATGATTTGAGAACTTGTCGGAGCCAATGCAGGAGGAGGGCCGGATGACTTACATGCAGAGGTTTTAATTAGGAAGAAATGGCGGATTCAGACTCACAGAGCCATGGCAGTCGTACAGACTCACAGAGATGCTACTAGTTGGAACTACAGTTTGACGGTTAAGTATCATCGTGGGAACTGTGATTCCGCTTCTTTAAACGAGTGGGCAGTTACTGTACGGAAAGTTTTATCCAGACATAGGTAGTTAAAGGCAGACTAAAATTACTTTTTTATTTTACTTTTTTTTAATTTTTTTCTAATTTTTAATGAAATATGAGGAAAAATTTTTAATAAGTCTAATGTAAGATTTTTTTAGATGTTTTTATTTATTTATTAAATTTGTATTTTTTATCAAATTTTAATAAATCCAATACTAATACTTTTATCACGTGGTCTATAAATGGGGAGTAAAATTATTATTATTATAAATTATAATAATATTCTATGTATATTTTTTTAAAAGAAATAAAAAACTGTTGTCTATCTTCGAACATTGTTAAATTTTAATCGGAGAAAAAATTAAATATAATTTTTTTACACTCTACTCATAATTTGATTAACGGCATTATTTTTTTAAATTAAATGTTATTGACATAAAATAATTAAATATATTTAAGTACTTGATATATGAACTCACTTGAAATGTGAAATACTATTACATGTGATTGAGATAATAAGATTTAGAACAAAATGTATCATTATTGTTTCGGTATCTTATTTGATGTGAATATTTGGAATAAAACGTGTCATTATTCATTTGGTATCTTATTTGACGTGAAATTATTCATCAATTATTTATTGAGATATATTACAATCATAAATTTTTATAAAAATAAATTTATAAACTAATATATTTTCATGTGATATGTTATTTCAACTTTACGTACAAGAAAAATAATTTTATCATTATAAAATATGTGTTTCATACCAACAAAATTAATCACACAAATATCTTGCGAGAGTTGAAGATGACAATAAATATCTTGAGAATACTACGATATTTAAGTCAATATAATATATAAGAATGAATTTATGTAAAAATCAGATAAATTGCACATTACCTTACAGGAGTTATTTATAGGGAGTGATGTGGTTGGTGATAACCACTTTCGGTTACCATTTCGAATTTTTAATAAACCCTATTTGAAAGATGTCTCTCACATAATAAACCCTATTTGAAAGGATTATTTTAATTCTGGTGACAGTTTGATTTGTCATTGTCTTATTTCCGACCTTTTGAATTGGGGTCCTCCTGCAATAAGAGATGTGGGCTTCTAAAGTATTGGACCCTTAATGGGCCATTTCTTAAACAGCTGGCTGGTAGCTAATGGGCTCAATATCCCTTCCAACCATATAAAACTTATACTTCATATCCAACTAAAGTATTTCTCTTATTGAATTTATTTTACATAAAATATATATATAATGAATTTTCATTCAACTCTTATCTTTCTTATCAAATGATACATTTTCTAATTAAATATATTATATGAAATATTTATCTATTTGAGATTTGTATTACTCTTTTTATTAGTGCGTACTGCCTCATAAAACAACAAAAGGAAAAAAACAATTGGAGAAAAAAAAGCATATAACGACATCCATGAGCCCTTTTGGCAGCGTGGTAGGGGGGATAGAATATTTGGCTAGAAAGCATTATTCTGAGGTGTTAAAATGTGACAATGAGTCGTGTTTATATCGTATTAGGACATGTATATTACGCTTAAAAAGTCAACACAAACATAATCGATTAAGGATTTCATGTAAAAAATTTCAAACCTAACACAACCCATTAAAATAACGGATTAACAAGATACGACCCATCAATACCCTTTAACACTATACGACATTACATAACACGACTTATTCCAACCCGCAAATTTTTTAGTGACTCGTTTGAATTTAACCTAATTGATTTTATACAAATATTAAAATTTAAATAATAGCTCTAAAACATAAAAAAAATATATTACAAATTACAATCCTAAAATCATAATTCAATAAATAGTACACTACAAAATATCGTAAACACACAAATATAATCTACACATTATAAAATATTAAAATTACTTTCTAAACATAATAAATACTAAAGGGTTAACCAGCTAATGACTTTTTAAGAAATGCTTAAATGGAATAGATAAGTGCCTAAAGATATAAAACTAATTTTAAATTAGAAGGATATAAAGGTAAATTCAAGTTTCTTAATGAATCTTAACGGATCATAGTAAGTCATAACAGATTAACCCGTTAATGACCCTTCAAGAAGCCGTGTCTTAACGGGTTGACCTATTTGATCTGAAATTCGTTAAGACTAAATCCTAATTCTTTTTTATCGTATTGTGTTCATTTTGAATTAACAGATCATGTCACATATTTCTTCTTCTATTTATCCATAAGAAAAATATTTTATCTCATTTTATTTTATTTTATTTCATTATTATAATTTTTTTAAATTTCTATACAAATTATAATAAATTATTTAATTTTTAAAATTATAAAATTATAATAATATTAAAAAAATATATTTTAATAATATTTTATACCATAAAAAAAATTATCCCATCTTTATCAATGTACAAATTCCCCACCTCAATCATAAGCCCGTCTTATCTTCTTCTGTCTTTTTTATTTTTGTCCGACAAACATAGCTTTAACCATATAAAGACAAACTGTAAAAAGTACAGTGTGCAAGTAGAAAGGAAACAGATTAATATAAAAATGATTGTTTAAGATGTACGTCGCATCTACATCAACTATTCACTCCAAAAGAATTTCCTTACATTCACCTTCTTCATAAATACAGAGATATACGTAAGATATGAAAAATAACGTGTATATGTATGTATGATATAATATGTAAAGAGAAAAAAAAAAAAAAAAAAAGATGAAATGTTCGAAATTTGAACTAGATTCCTCCCTAGAGTGTTAGGATCGATAATACAAAAAAAAAGTAAAGTAAAGTAAAATTAAAATCAATCACATAATAGAAAATTTACGTGATTTAATAACATCACTATATTTACAGAATTTGCCTAATTTATTTTTAGAAATGAGATGAAATAAAATAAGATAAAAGTAAAAAATATATATATTATTGTAAAATATTTTTTTAATATTAATTTTATTTTAAAATTTGAAAAATATATTTTGAAATTTAAAAAAATTAAAATTTTTATTATATTTTATATGGAGATTTAAAAAAATATAATGATGAGTTTGAGATGTATTTTAAAATTTTAGTTTCATCTCAATAAAAAAACTAAATGTAAGTCTTTTAGAGTATTATATATATATATATATATATATATATATGATAATTAAAGATATAGTGTGGCGGCCATATACAAGTATTGTAATACAATATATAATAAATCTTAATTAGGGATGTGGGTTGAATTAAGAGCAAAAAAAAAAAAACAGGTCAAAATATTTTCTCGAGATGAAGCTTCATTCAAAATCAATCAAAAAAATCTTATCGGTCCAATCTTTGATCACTCCATGGTCCAACCCTCATTAAGCAACTATCAAAAAGTCGCAATAGATTCTTATTTAATCAAGTCATCAAATTAGACTTTCATAAATACAACCAGGCTCCACATAAAGAAATTCAACATAGAAATCACGTATAGGGATTACTAAATATATACTACTCCCCGTCTCGATTCCTTCACGCCGAAATTAGTCAGCATCCTGAAACAGGTGGATGATGACTAAAGACATGATGCATCAATGCATCAAGTGTGATGTCGCTTTTATAAAACTAAAACTATAAGAAACCTAATTATGATTGCTAGGTGATATAAGAACATTCTCTGGATTAAAAGTTATTTTTAAAAAGGTATAATTTTGTATAAATATAAAAAAAAATTTGTTATATTTGATTAAATATAATAATAAAATTTATAAGAATATTAATAAAAAAATACTTTTTATAAATAATAAAATTAAAATTTTGTCCAATAATTATCAAATTTAGTAATTATTAGACAAAGTTTAAATTTTTTTTATTCATAAAAAATATTTTTATTTTATTTTTTCATAAATCTCATTATCATATTTGATTAAATATAATTAAAAAATTTTAATATTTATATAAAATTATATTTTTAAAAATTAATTTTTAGTCAATCCATTATATAAGCCTTCAATTTTAGATCTATATTCAATGCATAGTAGTCTTGACGTGTCCCCCATATTGCCCAAACATATATTGGACATAAGTGACTTATAGTACAGGCATTTTCTGCAGCATATGTCGTACTTAAATTAGGTTAGCTATCACAATCCCCATGTCCTGTCATATAAACAAAAAAAAAAATTTGAGATTAAAAATTCATATGACAGAAATTATATATAGTGTAAAAAGTATAAATATTATATAATTATTTTTAATAAATTAATAAATAAATACGAATTTTATATATAAAAAATAATAATAATAAATTTTACTCTTTTTAAAAATATTTATACGATATTTACGTTTTTTAGAATTATATGTATCATTGTTAGATGATTAATATTACTTCCTAGCAATAATCATATTTAGCCCTGGGATTAATCGTTGATCATAAATATATATATTATATTATATATATATATATATTCTTGTCCATCCATCCATCCATCCATCTATCCAAGGTGAAGAGAAAGAGAACCTTTTGCCAGCTTTTATCCCAATTTATCTCCAGACCACAGAAGCAAATTAATGGTGGATGTGGATTGCTGAATTCGTACTTTACTGTAAAGCAAGAAGGATAAGCTATTATCCCCTCTTCCTTTCTGCTCCAACCCCCTAAAATAAAGAAGAAACGAAGCCAGAAACAACGGTGACAGATAGCTCGAAGTGACATGTGTCAAAAGGGATATGATTGTCAAGCTCTGCAATCAAAGTGCCATGATATAAGAGGACAGGACCAAATTCCCGCATGCATACTGATCTGGCTAATCAACTTTAATCATCTCTCGATCAACATAATTAAAAGGACCTCTCTCTTTCTTTTCGTTGTTTTCTTTTTCCAGGAAGTGATCAGTCTTTTTTGGCAAAACCCTCCGTCCTTGCCGACTTTTGAAAGTATTCAATTAATTGCATTGGTCAAATGTAAATTTAAATTTAAATTAATATTATACAAGTTTGTACATATTTATTCTATTCAAATTCAACTTCTATATTTGATTATTTATTTATTCTCTATTTAATAATAAAATATTTATAATTTAACAGTTTTTTAATTTCATTTATGTTAATCACATTTTATAATTCTACTAATAAAATGTTAATAATAATTATATTCTAACTAAATTAATAAAATATTTATCACATTTATTAAATATCAAACTAATATTAAATGTTATTATTAATAATAACTATATTATAATTAAATTTATAATTAATATTAACTAATTGATTTATTTGTATCACATTTTATATTTAATAATATTAAATTGAACTAAAATTTTTAATTATAAAAATACCTACATATTTAGTGAGAGGAGTGAAAAATATTATTTTAATATTTGACTAACTTATTGTTCACCTACAAATTTGATGATTTACTAGAATAGTTGAAGTTCTAATTTTTATAATAATTCCTGATTTAATGTGGTGATTTTTGACACATATTGACTAAACTTTAACTATCATTAAACTTTAGCCAAGTTAATGAGATTGCTCTCATAATTATTTTTTGATTGAGTAATTCTTACGATCTTTGATGAGGGTCTTGAATTCTGACACTCTGATAGCATTTTTTTTTTTTTTGTTCTCTATTAACAGGAGTTGGTGGCATTGGTGCCCTTTTAGCAACTTGTGTAAGTATCTAGGGAGGAGGGGATAATATGGAGTGTAACATTCTTCTAACTTCTAATCACCCAAATGTGAGATTAAAATGGAAAATGGTAGCCAGCTTAGTGCTTACCCACGTGTAGCAGTAAAAGAAAAGAGTACTTCAATACCGCCCATCCATTGCTGTCCCTACAATGCCCAAATTTTCTACTTTGCACGAGCTCCATTATTCCAAGTCCTAACCCATCAATCAAATCCCATCATACATCAGAGAGTAAATAGAGTCTCGCCACTTGTTCTTCCCAACTGGCTCAGGCAGCTTGCTTTATGCCCAATTCGAACTACACTATTAAAAAAAATAATAATATAATATAAATTTGTAACATTTTTATCATAATAAAAAAAAGTTATTTATGATAAAATAGACTATTTTCATTATAAATAATTTTTTTAATTATAATTAAAATATTATAAATATATAATTTTCTTATAGTATCAATCTTTTATTATGTTAATAAACTTATTTAACATGTTGGATAGTCTTGAGTTTTTTTTAATCTTAAAAATTTAGTTCTAGAAGTGAGATATTTTCTCATATTTATAAATTAACTATTAATTCTTTCTAAAACCGATATATCATGACTAATCAAAACTTAAAAATTTTTGCCATAATTCAGTAAAAGACAATTACTTAATTACTTGTGATCGGATATTAATTATTTTTATCGTCAAAATTAATATTTATTTTTCTTCTTGTTGTGATATATATTCTTTCTTTTGCAAGCCTCGCTTTGATCAGCTAGAATTTGGTCAGGTCAGCTTGAAGATGCCTGTCTAGTCAATAAATCATTTTAATTCTCAATTACCCCTTCATATATTGATCATACTTAAAATGCCAACCGAGAAAGTAGGATGCCTTTGAGAATTAAAGCGCAAAAATGGAAGGAGGACTAGTAGTGAAAGGCCCCCGAGATCATGAAAATAAGCCTAGAGACACTTTCAAGATCGCCTACATAATCCATTTCTTGCTTGGTGCTGGAACTTTGCTTCCTTGGAATGCTTTAATCACTGCCGTCGATTACTTTTCCTATCTATATCCATCTAAGCACGTTGAAAAGGTGTTCTCCGTGGCTTACATGAGTTCTTCGGTGCTAGTTCTGGTTGTTATGTTGAGTTGGCCGAGTGAGTGGAATCGGAGACTGAATTTCAGATTGAGAATGAACTTGGGTTTTTGCATGTTCATCGTTTCTCTAATGGTAGCTCCAACTATAGACTGGGCTTGGTACTGCAGCTCCTGCTCCGGCTCCGGCCCCGGCTCCGTCTCCGGCGGGCCACCGAATGGAGCCTACAGCGTGACAGTTACATCTGTCATTGTCTGCGGTTTAGCTGACGGCTTGGTTGGAGGAAGCTTGATAGGATCAGCTGGAAAACTTCCGAAAGAGTTTATGCAGGCTGTGTTTGCTGGAACTGCTTCTTCAGGTATATATTTAGAATATGTAACTATATATATATATATATAATATTACCATCCTTTTCATTTGGTTTTCTAATTCCACAAACTACTAATAGATTTTAAGACCTAGTACTAAAAGATTATGCAGGTATGAACTTTCTCTTGAAAAACGAATCATGCTATAAATGAAGCATTTCTAGTCCATTGGAAATATAATTAAGTAGATATAAAACTTGCATGAACCATGAATCCGTGAAATCACCACTTGTTCCGTTGATGGGAATACGTATATATACTTTATTATTTATTTTATACATTAATACTCTCCTCACGTGTAGTCAGATTCTCTTATGGATAATCCAATATATTAAATATTTAATTAAATAAATTAGAATGTAGAATCAAAAAGCAAATTCAAAATTTCTATTATGATATATATCACGTAAAATTCATCACAAAAATTTAACTGATGAAAAAATATAGAATTTATTATTTATTTTATATTTTAAGAGAATCATGCTATATAATAGCGATATTCTTTTTTAACTCACAACTTGTACACTTCCTACCTGCACATATATATTACCTGCACATATATATATATATATATATATATAGGATCGAGATTATCATGCAAATTACCATATACGTACCTGATCTACTTAATTATGTGATTTGTTTGTTGGCAGGTGTTCTTGTATCTATGTTAAGAATTTTAACAAAGGCATCGCTTCCACAGACTCCAAAGGGTCTTCGAACGAGTGCCCACTTTTATTTTATCGTTGGCACCATCATCCTCTTATGCTGCATACTTTCTTCCAATCTGTTGTATAAGTTACCGGTCATGCAGCAGCATTACAGATCACTTGTTCATCAAGAAGATCCCTTGTGTTCGAGGCCTAAATTTTGGTCCGTCGCAAGAAAAATCCTGTGTCCAGTTTTTGGAATTTTCATCATTTATCTTGTGACTCTGTCAATTTTTCCAGGATTTATCGCAGAAAACCTGGAATCCAAGCTGTTTGGAGATTGGTATCCTATACTGCTGATCACCATGTATAATATTGCAGATCTGGTGGGAAAGTCTCTGACTGCAACATATCTTCTGAACAGTATTGGAATGGCTACATGGGCCAGCATTGGCAGGATTATGTTCTATCCTCTCTTCATTGCTTGCCTGCATGGACCCAAGTTGCTAAAAACTGAGGTTCCGATGATAATTCTGACGTTTATGCTTGGATTGACCAATGGTTATCTTACAAGTGTCTTCATGATACTCGCTCCAAAGTCTGTGCCGGTTTCAGAAGCAGAAGTTTCTGCAATTGTAATGGTTGTGTTCTTGGGACTTGGTTTAGCAGCCGGTTCAGTTCTTGGTTGGTTCTGGATTATTTGAGCTGCATGCATGCCCTTGTAATTACTTTATCTTTTCTTAATGAATCTGGGAAAGTTTGATCATGATGATGATGATGACTGATGAGATTAGTTTCCTCCTCATGTAGTTGGAAAATGCCAAACTGTTTGCATCCCTCGTGATTGAGCTACCCAGCGCGTATATATAATATATTAGTATTAAATGTCTGTTAAATTTAACAAAAAATAAATTAGAAAATTAACAAAAAAAAAAAAAAATTGTTAAACAATCGTTATATATTCGAAATATTAGATATTATTTAAAATTTAGATAAGATTAATTAGATATATAATTTTAAGTTATATTTAAATTATAAATTAATATATATAAATTATAATTTAAATAATATAAATTATTCTGTTTGTTTAAATTAGATAAATTATAAATTATAAGTTTGAATAAATTATTTCATTTTTTTCTTTTATAATTTAATTCTATAGATTATATAATTATATAAAATTTAAATTATATCTAAATTATATATAGGAATTTAAATTTAGATATTATATATTATTGTAACTTTAAAATTTAAATGAGATTAGTTAGGTATATGATTTTAAATTATATCTAAATTATTATGAATTTAAATTTAGATAAATTTTAAATTATATTTAAATTATACATATAAATTTGATTTAGATATTATCTATGATTATAACTTAGATATGATTTAAAATTTAAATGAGATTAGTTAGATATATAATTTTAAATTATATCTACATTATTATGAATTTAAATTTAGATAAATTTTAAATTATATTTAAATTATATATAAATTTTAATTTAGATATTATATAATTTAAATTTATATGTATAATTTAGATATGATTTGAAATATAATTTAAAATAGAAATCATATATATAAATTTAGATAAATGATATAATTTATAATTTATATTATATAAATTTATATTACATGAATTAAAATTTCTATTCATTCTCTCTCTCTATATATAGATAAAAGAGAAATGTAAAATATTAAATTTAAATCTGTTTGCCAACTATATATGTGAATACAATTATTTGAATAAGATATTATTTATTTCTCAATTTAAATTGATTATGAAACATTAAATTCAAATAATAATGTTTTATAAATAAAATTATAATAATTATTAAATAGTTATATTTTATTACTTTACATCAGTTTATAATTTATTTTTATATAATTTTTTCATTGTTAACATATTTTTATTTTATTACTCGTCAAATATTTGTTAGAACTTATATTTTTTTCTCTATGCATTGCATTATTGATCAAAATTTATTTTTTATAAAAACCATATCATTTAAAACCGCTTCACTAAATTAAGAAAATGTGTTTTGCACGTTACTTCTCCCTCATGTATGTGTGTGTGTGTGTGTGTGTGTGTGTGTGTGTGTATATATATATATATATATTATAGAGAGCTACTACAGATACAAATACATTACTCAAAGGAAAATTCACAAATTGAGATGATTTCATAGCATTTGTTAGATCTATTTTATAATAAAAGTAAATTTAAAATTTGACTTACTACGTCAAGCTATATTAGTTTGTGAGTTTATTTTTATATAATTTCTTTGTAGTTATAGTATTTTTTTATATATTATATATATAAGAGTAATGCTAGGCACTAAACAATCATGTAAGATATGACATATTTATTGCTATTAGATGATAAAAAAATCTTTCAATAAAAAATTATCTAATAATTATAAATATGTCACATTTTATATAGTAAAATAAAAATATAATTATAGTGTGCTATATAAGATTCTCAAAAACAATCATAAGGGTTCTAACTTTCTAAGTCTCTTTGCAAAATTAGACTTATCACTCTTCTATCTTATTATTGCCTCAAGTGTTTTTATGAGAAAATATGGAAAAAGATTATCGAAAGAAAAATGATTGTTGTAGTCATGCATGCATAAGTGTTGTGTAATTATTTTGAAGAAAAATAAATAAATACAAAAAGTAATAAATTTTTAATAATAAATCAAATTTTTTTTGAAAACGACAACATATACATATTTTGCAACTCTTTACAAATTTATATTATTTACGTGATAATATATTCAAAAGTAACAATAATTATTATTTGAACATGACCAAGTTATTGGACTCTGGCCTATATAACCAAACCCCAAAAACAAGCCGAAGCCTGTCTAAGACAGACCAGACAATATACACCTGATCGATCTTGGTTCCACGTTGCCTTTGTTTATGAATATATGGCTGGGTGAGCTGTTGTCACAAGACTCATCCAAAGGTCTCGCCTGATCTGTTTGCTATAGTCGTCGATTTAACGGTCGTCCAGAATTTTTGGCCAAACGGGATGGTGCGTGGGCTGTACACGCGGAGTCAAGTTCTAGACGCGCCTCGCTTCCGAAGGGATCTCAGCTGCCGTTGGTGGTTTTCTATGGATCCAAGATTCTCCGAGCTACTTCAACCAAGGATATTTATTCCTAATGTGGTGCGTGTTATCAACGCACCACCATAGCAAGATTTTGGATTTATTTTTTTGTGTTTGTGTGTTGTTTTGTGTTGTTGTGATGGTTTTGTAAATATTGCTTATATAGAAAAAATTTTAATATTTGAAAATTAATTTTTCGGACGTTTAGTCTGTTAGGAGTTATAGTTTTCTCCTCTTTTAGAGGAGAAATTTAACGAATGCCTCATCTGAGAGTAGTATTTAGTGCTCTCAAATTTGTATGCGAAAAATATAAATATGGGCTATTAATCGTATTTAGTTGATTTGAATCAGTCACATTGTAGACTTTAATTCTTGATTGAATGATAGAAGACCAATTTTTCAAAAAAAAAAAAAAAAGACTCGTCTGTTATAAAACTAAAAAGAAAACTACTACTATTGCAGAAAACCTCATCCAAAGGCACGTGGTACAAAACCTTCTCAAAGCAAGCCCACGTGTAAAAATGAACAGATTAGATCAAATCCTATCAAACGAGAATCTCGCATGAGTCCATGACAGTTGCAATGGAATACTTTAATTAAACTTAGGCAAGCCCATATCTAGCAACGAATCATCTTTTATATCCACAAAACTTAGGCAAGGATATAATCTAATTACAAAAGGATTTTATAAAAAATTCATAAATTAATGCAGTTATTTTACGTAATCACATTTTAAAAGAATCACATTTTAAAATTTACTTTCACGAAACTAATTAAAAGAATCGTCGACGCATTCTTAATTTATGGCTTGCACATGAGTTCTCTCTTTAATTAATAGATTCTAAGGCATAATTTTTGCACGTTATCACACGAGGTTAAAGTTCAAACACACGATCAACTTTGTCTTGACACTATAAGACAATGTAAAAAATAGTCTTTTTAATTGCATTTTTTTTTTTTTTTTATGGAACTTCTAATTACAATGAAAATATCACAAATATTTATTTTTCTTGTAATGCGAGTGTTTTCATCATCTGATTTAATTTGTTGGTCCTTGAAGTTCTCTCCAAATTTCCAATATTTTTTAACCAATTACTAATTAAGTGATTGTTTGGAAAAAGAGTTCATCTCTAAATTTTCATTTCAACTTATATACGATCTTCTTTTCAAATATCATTCAAATACAAATATTTTCAAACTAATGATTACAATTTTTTTAAACTTTCAAACAAAAAATATAAAACAAATTAACTTTTTTGTATTATATATTATTTAAAATATTTTGTTAATATTTTTTTTTTGTTTTAGAATTTTAAAAAAAGTTATTTATTTTATTTTGTACGAAAATTTTAAAAAATCATTATTAAATAAATTGAGATGAATTATGATAAATCGTAAAATTAAATTAGGCCAAACTCAAACTATCTCTTTAATGTTAACAAATGATATTAATGTGATTTATATTTTCATAACTCATAATTATGTTGGCTACGTGGTCATCTAAATCAACATGAGACTTGCTTAGTAAAAAGAGTTATTCTACATATGGTCCTAAATGAGGATTGCAAATGCAAGGCTAAGACTGTACATCGATGTCATTAGTGTCGGTTTTGATACAAAACTGAAACCCCACCAACATGGGAGATGGATGCTTAACACAGACTAAAACCAATCGATTGAGGTAGAGAAAATCGATCTCGACATGCGTCGGCACGTCATCATTATGCCGTCAGCGTCTCTAAGATGGAGGGATGCCACAAGGAAGAAGAAATATACAATCTGTTACTAGGATTGCAGAGGAAATAGAAACGACGCCAAAAAGAAGACGATGTGAGAAAGAAGAAGAATAAGAATATGGGGTTATTAAACTTAATTCCAAACGACGCCATTTTATATGTTCTTTTTAAACCTCCAAACTCCAAAATGATGCTATTTTACTTAATTAAGTGAAATGACGATGTTTTATATACAATATTCATATCTTCAAATATATATATATATACTAGAAACGCACACCAACATTTAATAGTCGCAATTTGCTCATAAGTGGAACAGCAGAAAAATCAGTTCTGATGGAATGGTACCAGTTCCAAATAGTTAATATCTTATTTAATGGTTATCCATACTAACGTGTGGCTATCTCACCTTGTTCATCATGTTCAACTGCCGCATCCTGGGCTGTTCCCTTGGTTCTCTACCAGTATAATAATATCTAATCTGCAAAGATGGAAGTGACAAACTAAACTTGAGAATATATGATTGCCTAAATAGCTCAAACAAACTTGTTTTGACCAAATAACATTTAGACATACCTCCTTGATACTACCTTCCTTTTCATTGGTTTAAACAATCCTATGAATCCTGGCTTGTGGGAGGATGCATAGCATAAAAGTTTTCGAGAGTAACTGAAATTGATTGGAAGCAATTTTTCTCATCCTCCCAGTCAACCTATGACAAAGACCAAATCAAAGTTCACAAAAAATAAAGTACACATCTCAGTCAAGGAAAAAGAATGTGGGCACTGATACCAGACCCCCCATGTTTCACCCTTCAGTTTCCTACTTGATTAGATCTTAAGTGCTGAAATTTTCACATGTTTCACCCATTAGTTCTTTTTTTTTTTTACATAAGTAAAAATACTTCACAGTTCTTTACTATGAATGAGCATAAGAACTAATTTCTGGCACACATACACATGATTGCTAAAACACAAAAAACCATTATTTCCGTAAAAGAACTAGAAGGAATGAAAACTCTCTTCTAAACAGATGATTCTCTAAGCTCCCTTTTGGCATGAACTTGTAGACCAAAAGTTGGTTCTCACCCTCCAGCTTGCCACAACACTATAATTTGCAGAAAGGACCATTACTTTAGGCCGCGCTAAAACTTTCTCCGAGTAGTACTTGAATAATAATCGTGTAATACTAAACCAAAGTTTTAACAATCAAACCCTTCTACAATTCTTACAAAAATAATTCTTACAACAAGCCCCATAAAAAGAATAATGTTAACAGATTAAGCAGATTAAACAAATCATTAATATTAATAAAGCTTCATTCAATTATAATGAAAACCCACCAACATTCACCAAAGAAATTCACAAAGCAATACAACAGATAATATTTTTTTATTTATTTAAATCATACCATATAATTGGGTTCCAGAACAATTAATTAGTGAAAATAGATACCCCTGTTGATGTAATAGTAATTAGTGAATTATTAGAGGGTGACCTCAAATCGTATGCAAACCTGTTGAAGTAGAGTTACCCTGTTCAAAAATAGATGCCCCTGCAACGGAAAGAGCCGAAATCGAAATAATTCCACTTCCAGTTGTAGTGATACTTGATGGTTCTGCTTGCTCAAATAATAATAATAACAAATTCCCAAATAGGAAAATAGTATCTCTTCACCAATGAAAAGCATTAGTTTGGTTAACAATATTCATGCAAAAATTATTTTCATTGTACATCAGCATCTTCAACGAGGTTAACACGTAAAAATAAAAATAACCCAAAATCAATTGAAAGACGAAATCTTTCATACAAAATTTGCAAGAAAAAATCAAATTCTGATTCTGCAAAACAAAGAAATCGATCATTTTTCCACGTCTTCTTCTGCAAAATCATATACCAAAAGAATATTAAAAATTGATGAAAAAATTAACCCAAAAGGAGAAATTTTCAAAACTCTTGTCTCGAAAATTTCTCAGATTTCATGTAAACCGAAGACGGTGAGGTCGAATCGAAATATAAAGAGTCGCAATGTGGAAGTGGCATTGCCCATACCCCAAGTTTCTTGCTTTCTAAGAAAATGTATTGGAACCAAAAGAAAATCATTCTTTCCATGGTTTCTCAATAACCAAACAAGCATTAAAAAACCCTAGATTAGAACAAACTCCATGTTTCCGTGAACCGAGAGAGAACCTGGATGCGAGAAGATAAGAAAGCGAGAAACATAGATGCAAGGAGCCCATATTTCCATGTTTCAGCTAGAAAGGCTACATTTTGCACCTTTCATATTTTTAATGCTTATGTATATTTGCTTGAGAGAGTGAATTAGAGAATCAACCAGGCAGATGGAAATTGTGGAGATGAGAAAGCGAAAAGACGAATCACTTAAACGAGTTAACAGTGATTTAATGAAGGTTTCAATTAAGTTAACAGGTTCTGTTAAACCGACAAATTATGTTAAATAGTCACATTATATCTATATTAGGTGAAAGTAATTGTAAAACATGTTTATCTAGTTTAATTATTCTATTATTTTTAAAAATTAATATTTTTTTTTAAGAAATTAATTTTAACTAATAACGTAATGACGTTTTTAGATAAGTAAATATAAATATTACAAATAATAGGTATGACCACCATATTTAAAAAAAAATTAAAAATACATATTAATGTAAAATAAAAAAATGTATTATGCAATGTATTAATCAAAAAATATTGTATTACGTCTTTAATAAAAAAAATAAAAATAATGTATTTCTACTTATATTATTGATATAGGAAGAGGTTTTTTAATATAAATTCTAATCCTGCCTTGGATTACGATTGTACACTTAAATTGATTTTCTTTGCCCGCCTTTATCTTATTTCATCATACTTAATATTAATTAACTTGGGATTCAGTGAGGTTTGTTGAAATGGGTTGATGGTGCGGTCCACTTTGGTGTCTGGCCTCCTTCAATTAGTTGATGCGCATCGTTTCAAGTTCACTGGTTACTTAGACTCACTTCAGCCTGAGTCCACGACTTCATTCCAAAAGCTTGTACTTGCACACACTTCACTTGTTTGGTTCTAGTCTCCTAGGGTTTCGACAATAGCTATTCTGGTCCGCACTCGTCTCGTCTCTCTCTTGCCGGGTTCTTCTCATCTCTCTTGATCTCTAGGTTCGACCGAACAAAACTTAGCCTTTCTCGCTCAGTGCCGATCGAGGAAACCCTATCCTTTCTCTCTCAGGGTCGATCAAAGCAACCCCATCATCCGCGTGACACCATAATCTTTGTCCCCGACTCGCCGTTCGTGACCTCAAGGTATAAATTTATTTATTGTTTTTCCTTTTAATTACTTTATTGATTTGGATCTGTTTTGATAGATCTAGGTTTTTTTGTTATTTGTTAAACATGTGTATAAATTATATATCTGGGTTTTTGGAGTTGTTTGTTCTTCATATGAGGCAATACTCGTAGATTAAGAAATAAATAACGGAAAACTAGAAAACTTAATTTGAAGAAATCAGAATAATCTGTTTTTGTAGAAGAGCATACAAAAAAAAAGAATGAAAATGAAATTAAAACAGAACAATAAATCAACTGTTTGTGAATAATAAACAGTTTATAACAAAGATTATTCACAAAAAATATTCAATATTGTGAATAATCTTTTTTTGCAAATAGACAGATTATAATAAACATATTATAACAGTTTATAATTAATAATTCAACTAAATGCATATTAAAAACAGAAGATTACCATTAAACTATATCAGATTATTAATCTGATACAATATTATAAAAATGAGTTAAATAAAATATTATTAAAATATTAATTTTTAATATTATGATAGTTTCATTTTATTTGCCACAACGTTAAATATTAATTTTCCTGGAGAATTTAGTAATAACCATATCTTTGGCAGAAAGATTCTAAAATGTGTCATGAGTGAATACCTATAAAACAATGTGCTATGTGTGAATAATTTGATATGCATATGAGAGAATATAAAAATGCAGGCCATGCATAAATAATATATTGAATTATCTATTTAAGAAAAAACATAATAATTAATAATTAAAAAAAATTGCTTAATTATTTGTAATTATAAATTTATTTAATTTGATAATATTTTATCAATCTACCTATTGTATGTTAATTAATAATCATATTCTAAATCATTTTCTAATTAAATTATGGATTAAAATCCCCCAATTGGTATTGTTATATTATTAATCATATTCTATTTACATTAAATTACAAAATATAAGGAAGAAATCAACAAGAAGTAAAAAATTACAAATGTATAAAAAATAAATTTTATAAACAAATGGTAGATCCACAAATGTAAATGAGCCATCAAAAGGCATGCAGCACTAAATAAAGCTTTTCACTATTACAGAACACAAATTTGCATTCCGTAGGATCACAGTGGCACCTGGCTTCATGATATCAACTGCACGTAAATAAAGTCATGAATTACAGAACACAATATAAGAACAAAAAACTTCAAAAATTTTTCATTTATTCATGCACGTAGCAAATGATATTGCCAAACTTCTAAAACAGGCAACCCAAACCAATTTATATGTTTATTGCATACATACAACAGGGCAACTCAAACATCTGCACAAGAAGAAAAAGACCGATAACTTCTAATTTGTCCACAAGAAAAAAAAAATCTGGCAGCACTAAACTTATAATTTGCCCACAAGAAGAAAAAAAACTGGCAGCAGTAAAACTATTAAGACTTACAAAATACATACACAAAATACATCTCCAAAATAAATATGGTCCACAGCATTTGGGTCAAGTGCTACTATTATCTTTTCTTTTGCTAAATAAAGTACTCCTTAACCATATAGCATTTGGGTTATCTTCCAAAATGTCGTACAAAAATCTTTAATAGGCATTAAGGGTAGAAACAACGACAACAGAGCTGAATAGAATAGAACTTGTGGCTATACGGACTTAACGGATACAGTTAACAAAAAAATAGAATAGATGATAGAATTTGAACAGAAACTGTTAAACCAACAAAATTTTATTGTATAGACACTTTTAATATATAAAGATAAAGATATATATAAAAACTAGATGAAAGTAACATACAGAGCACGTTTGCTTAATTTATTTATAAAATTATTTTTAAAAATTAATATTTGTTTTATTATAAATAAATTTTGATTAATAATGCAATGCTTTTAGAGAAGAAATATAATTTCTAATAAAAATTTGACAGTTAATCATAATTTAATTGATGATAAATAATTACACACTTTTATATATTGTAAAACAAAGACATTAGTTAAAACAGTGAGATAGTCTCATTGTAATTCGATAATATCTATTTTTTTATAGAAAATTTTAAATAGATATATGCTGCAAACCTTCAAGATTTAGACTTCCAAACTTCCAAATAAAAGGCATGGATGGCAATGTATAAACTAGAGAGATGTAAAATACAATTTTTTAAAAAATTGAAAATTGAAAATTGAAATTATACATTTTCCTACCATTTTTGAAAGTTCAATTTTTGTTATCCTTCACTCATGGCACGTGCTTGCAGTATATGCAGAGATATTCTTCCTATGCAACATGCAAAATATATTTGTTTAGTTTTATAAAGCATTTTTTAAAGATGATATTGTTTTTATAATAAAAAAAAATCGATCAATAATGTAACGTATATTCTATAATTTTAGCAAACTTGTTTAAGACGTTTGATATAATAATTGTTTTTAACATTATATTATAATTTGTAATATGAATTTTTAATCTTAAATATATAAATTTATCTGATCATATATATATATATATAATTAAATATAAAACATATATAATATATTACTTACATTTATTAAATATTTAGATACATTTATTGAATATATTTGATATGTGAATAAGTTAATTATTCTATATATAGTATATAGTATATTTTAATCTTAATTATTTTACTTAGATTTCTTTGTTAATTTTTTTTAATTGTTATTCTACTTTTTATTTAAAATCAATTATAAAATATATGTAGTGTATTAATTATATTTATTGGCTGCTTATTTTATATTATTATGTTATTATTTATTTTTTCTCTTAATCGGTTTGGGCTTTGTGTATTTATTTATTGTGTTTTATCTTTTTGGGCCATCTGTGAGTAAGTGGGTCGGGCCCAACCTGCACCCTTTATTCAACCCCTCACCAATAGGCAAAACTTTGCCGTTTTGTGATGTGTATATATTTGAAAAGCTAGGGCTTGCCTTCATCTCATCTGAACCAAGCCGCACTTCTTCTTTTCTTCTCTCGACTTCTCTTCTCATATGACCTGTCGAAACCCTAATCTCTAATCTCCCATTGTAGCGTCACTTCTCGCGGCCTACCCAGCCACCTCGACCTACATCACCTCTTCCATTCCCTAACCCACGAGACATTGTAACGTAAGTTTCCTCCTCCCTCTGCAAAACTGTGGCTTTTTCAGCCATGGTAGCCACTCGATGTGTCTTCTAGCTCATTGTCTAGCTCCACTTGACCTAACTTGTCTCTCTATTTCGATTTTGAATTTTTTTATATAGTTTAACATATTATGGTTTGTTTCTCATCATTCTCTGTCTCTTTTATATTCCTTATTTTCATTTGACTTATCTCTCTATTTCGATTTCAGTTTTGTTTAGATAGTTTGGCATTTGAGGGTTTTTGGGTTTAATGACTTTGATTTTTTTTTTTTTAATTTATTTACTTCATTATTTTTTAGGAAATTTAAATCTAGGGTTTACTAATAATTTAATTTTTCGAGGATGGTTTAGATTTTGGGATTTTGGAAAAGCATTAGTTTAATCCCATGTTTACTTTATTTTTTTAATCCCATAAGATTTTCTGCTGTTAATATGAGTTGATGTTTAATAATTTGTCTCGACTTGAATCTTTCTCAATTTTAGATTAGGTGCTTGATATTGAATGTGTGCTCGACCATCCTAATGTGGTTCAACTGAAGCATTGTTTCTTTTGAACAATAGGCAAAGATGAGTTGTATATTAACCTTGTTCTGGAGTATATATCCAAGATTGTCTACAGATATTGGTACATATATTGGTGACGCTTTTGTTCTGGTTGGTCACATATATTACTTGCGGTTGGGAATGTAAGTTATCAACTAATCTATAGTTGAGTTTTTGTTTCTTTTGTTTGACCTATTTGAATTTGAATTGAGATGGTTATTATGGATTATTAGGCTGTGTCAAATTGTTGATTGGTTGCCCAGTAATTGCTTTAATTTTTTTTTTGAACTTAAATACTATTTATGTGCAAGATTATTGCATGAAATGCTACAGTCAACAAAAACATGGGATTTGAAATCAACTTAAAAGGTACATGCAGTTTGTAGTAGTTTTTGGTACATTTGAATGAGATTTTTTTTATACCATGTATCCTCATGTACACACACATAAATAGTTCTATAAATTACTCCTTTATGTTCACTATATATTTTTCAATAGGGACTTGACTTGGCTATATAAGTTCCTTGCGGTCTTCTAATCTAGTCTACTGGTGTTGGTCCCTCCAAATTTCTAAAGTCACTTAATCTTTCGTCTTGGTATATTTTACAATATTTATGTAAAAAATAGTTTTCTGTTGTGTTCATTTGTTTCTCATCGTGGTGGTGGTGTCGTTGATGTTGTAGTGTTGATTTGTTTAGTGGAAATTACAAAAAAATTGAGTTGTTTATTTATTTTGGATTCGTATGTTAGAAGTAGATAAATAATTTTGGTGTTGGTTATGTCTTGGAATTTAGTGTCGTTAGAATTTAGTCAGCTTGGAAGTGTTGCTGGAATCTTGTTTTGGTTTGAAATGTTTTTGGATATTTGAATCTGAATGATGTTTCTTAAACTGAGAGACAAGTTAGGTACCAATTCACGTAAGAAAAAAAAAAACACTAAACAATATTTTGAGTTATTGTATTGAACACAAAAAGTTGCAGTCAACAAAAGAATAGAAAAGATAAATAAGTTGGATTAAAACATAGATATAAAAAATAAGGAATTACTTAACTAAAGTGTTGTTTCATAATATATATTGGCAACTATAAAAAAATATTGTCTCAAATAAACTAAATAATGTAGTAACATGAAAGGAATACCTTGTAGCCTGTCAATAAGATATTTCATAATAGTTGTTTGCTTGAGATTCAGATAAAATCTAAAAGAAAAAAGAAATTATAAGAAAAAAAAAAATTAATATATCACAATCAGATTATAAAATGTGTTTACAAACAATAAACAAAATAAGAAAGAGAAGGATATAACTTTAGAATTCCCTACACTTCACCATTTGGTCTTGTTTGAATATTACCTACGACAGCAAATTAGAGTAAGCGTCCATTGAGATGGGTGTTAACACAATTAATTTTTATATAAAATTTATGTTTAATTACAGAATCAAGAGTCATTACTTTATTCATATTTGTTTGATTTTTCAAGAATAAATTGCTACTTTATTTGTCTTTAGATTTGGAGGACGCACGTGTGCATCGGAAAATGTTAAAAGCAAGTAGAATACAAATACTTTTTCATGAATTGGATTTTCAAGAAATACGGATAGATAAATGGACATGGACATGGATAGATAAATAGACTTTTAATAGATGGATGTGAGCAGACCTAATTGAAATTAATTACAAAAATATATTATTAAATTGCATTAATAAGACAATTGTGAATTCAATTTTCGATTGAATACCGACGTCATTGTAGCCATGTAACGGACAGAAAATGAAAAAACAATTATGAATGCAAATATTTTAACAAATCTGTTAAATTAATAATTTTCTATTAAATCAATAAATTTTATTAGATAAGCTTTTTACATATAGAAAAATATAAGATCAGTCGGTTCAACGATTTTTTAGGAGTTTGAACCGACACCAAATCGTCGAAATCAATTTTTCCATTTATCCTCTTGCCCGCCAATTGGTTTCCGAGCAAGGCAGCCGGTCTGATCGGTTCTCGGCCAATTTCAATGGTTCTTATATACAGTACACTCATATGCAAGTTTATATATTTATGTTTAGTTTTTTTTTTTTTTTTTTTGAATTACAATAATCTTTATTTCAAAATAATTTTTATTTTATTTTATTTTTATATATTAATAAGATTCTACATACAATTTTTCACTCACGACATTTCTATAAAAAGAAGGGTAATAATATGGGATCTTATGGTTGGAATCTTTTTGCCCTTCTTAATTATAATTTATTTATTTTTTTACATAAATAATAAAATAATATGTGCAAATAAATAATATATATATTTTGTCGTATTAAACAGCTCATTGGAACGTAAGGGTGCTCCAAAACATTTCTCTAAAGAGAATTTCTCTAAAAAAAATCAACATGAGACGAGGGCTGGGAGTCCGGGACTCGTGTCCCCCATCACGTCGACTTCAAACCAATTAATACCCGACATAATTATGAGTTTTACTATTTATAATAGGATGTGACGTAATTATGAGATGTAACGTAATTAAAAGGATGTGACAGTTAGCAACGTTGAAAGAATTTTACTATTTATAAATAGTGGGTCAACACATCACTTTTTGTGGAATTTATTACAATTATAAAATAGTTAAAATATACGTTTTTTTTTAAAAAAAAAATATAGTAAGGATCTAATTTGGACAAGTGATATTACTATGCAAGTTTAGAATTTTTTTTTTTTTTTGAGAAAACAGTTAAATTTAGAGTATATAGGATTTTTTTTTTTAATGAAAAACCTTATTTAAAAAATATATTAAATTTACAAATTTTAAAACTGTATTTAATATTCATCTTTTATTTGTGAGCTTTTTATTTTCACGCACCTAATCTGCCACTAAAGTGGATTTTATAATTATATAAAAAAAATATATTTTTAGAGAATATAAATATCATATTCTTTCTGAAATTCTTTTTAAATAAAATATATTATTAAATAATTAATTTTTTATATTAATCTAATATTTTTCCAACCTTTTAAAAAGAATTAGCGAGAATAATTTTTTTTAAAAGCGTGTAGAGTTGACAGACTCTCAACTAATTTCATATTTATCTCATCTTAAAATAGCAAATATCTTTTCTCAAACTTATAAACAGCACTCTCGCGGCCTGTCAAAAATTGAAAAAAGACATTTATCTTTTATTTCGTCAATCCCGGATCATATTTATCTTTTATTTATTGTATACAGTTATTTTTATATATTTTTTTGCACATTTCATTCATTTAATTAAATCAAATAATTATTTTATATTGAAAACAAAGATAATAGGTATTGTGATCGTGTGACAATTATAATAAATATACATAATAATAAAAAATAAAATAAAAATAATAATATAAGAATTTACGTGATTAAATATTGTATCTATATTCACAAGAGAGAATGATAAGATTTCACTATCATTCAAATTAAAATTATATTATATATATTTATATTAATTTTAAATATACGAACATATTTAAAATTTTTTTTATAAAAATAATTTAGTACTATCACCTCTTATCACTTGTCATTGTATATTTATCAAATTTAAGCTATATAATTCAACCTTCTTTCCCATCACTTATTGTATCAGAGCAACATCACTTGAAATTCCATGCATGATATCACCAATAATCAGTCCAAGACGACATAATCACCCGACCACTGTTTGCAAATTAAACAATTAATATTGAATGATCATTGATCAAGAATGTTAGTTAGTTGAGATTAAGATGGCACAACATAAGTCCGCATGGAACAAATATATAAGTCATTGGCAATGATCAGAAAGAGTTAATTATATAAATTAGTTTTGGTAAGATGGCATTGAACAAAGTAGAATTATTTACCTCTTTCTTTCAATCTGTTCGAAATGTGACCCACAATAAGATGAGAGTTTGTATGAAAGTGCCTCCTATCATCCCAGACCATATTCCCTACAAAACATATTTTGAGCAATTTCTATTCACTACAAGATTTTCGACTTTTTGCCAAGAAGGGTTCTTGTGGCTAAAAATAAGATTTTCGTGGATAAAATATTTTTCCCACCAATTTGACTCGTGGGACGTCTGTGGCATATAACTCGCGGTAAAATAGCATTTGTCACGAATCATATACTTCCGTGGCAAATAGATGTTTTTTCCCACAACATTTTTCGTGGTAATAACCAATTTTGCTCGCGGAAATAAAATTTAAAAATGTTATAACATTGTAGCTATTATCCATTTTCTACAAAATCTTGTTGTGGCAAATAATTTTGTACTATGAAACATATCATGGTAAAAAAATATTTAGCACCGTGTTCTCTTCTATCAACTTGCAACAAATGCTCTTTTATTACCAAGTCTGATCATATGCACTTCTATATGCCCACAGAGAAGTTTCATAGCAAAAAGTAGCCTTTTGTGGGCAAAAGTATTAGCCATGAGTTGTGTTCACGGCAAATACTAAAAGATTTCAGAAAAAAAAAATTAATTATAAAAATCATAAAACAACTTCATAATATAAGCTAAAATATTATATATAAAACTCGGAGACTCAAATTGATAATAATAACAATTTCAAAACAATAACTAAAATTATGCCAACATGTTTACAAGAAAAACTCTCAATGAGAACTCAAGTACAACATATATTAAGACACACGAATATATGCAAATAATCATTCATAATTTCATATATCTTACTTCAAGGCAATTTCCTAACATATAGAATTGACATCAATATGAAGATTAAACACATTGACCAACTATTCCGCGTTAGCAAACAAAATAGAGTCATCCATATTACTGCTATAAATTATTATTCATTAATTTAAGGTACTTGATCATACATTGACATATCATTTAAACATATAGATATTGAAATGTTAGTACTTAGACATGAAAAAATGTATCCGGGTTGGCAGTAGGACCATGCATGCTCTATGGGTGTCAACAGACTTCCTTAACAGCCCCCACAGCTATATATTACTCTTTGTCTCATCCTTATCAGGACCTGAATGCAAAATGGGTAAACATATTAGTCATCAATTGATAGATAGTCTAATGAATTTACCAATAAAGATCTATCAGAAAAACACAGAATAGAGTATACTCCCCTTCACCAAAAGCTAAACCTATGTGTCTAACATGCATTCTTTCTTTTTTTTTCTTCTATTAAATTCTGGTTTGAAATGATAATTAAGCAAGCATGATTGCTGTCTTTAAGTTTGTACCCAAAGAACACTGCATTGACAATGATAGTAACATATGAGCCTATATAAATAAACCACAAATCAATCAGCTCTGAACCCTATGTACATAAGAATAAATAATAGTTGGTCTCTTCAACACGTGCTCAAGACACTTTGCAATTAGAAAGTTGTCTAATTAATGGGTGTCGATCGACACCGACACCAAATTCCAATGTAGAACATGTTCCTGAAAAGCCCACGTTTTTGCATGAACCTTTTTTTATTTTTAAGGATTCAGCCAGCTTGATACCTAGACCTATACGTCTTTCTTACTGCAAACGATAAAAGTCAACAAATTGCAGGTAACCGTACTACAAAAAAAAACCACTAAATGTAGTAGATACTCACAAGACTTCACTTAGATGAGAGAGAGAGAGAGAGAGGTTAAATATTAAAGAAAGGAGAGGTAGCAGAGTTGCCATAAGGCAGTCCAAAACAAGAAACAAAGTAGAGAAAAAATATACTACACGAAACTTAAATCCCAACAAAGCCAAAGCAAATAATAATTTGGAACAAGACCATGTTGTTACTTCTAAAGGCAAGCACCGAAGTTTGTGAAAGAAAAACATAGTTAACAAATTAAATTATGATAAGAAAACAGAAGAAAGTACAAACAGCTAGTCCTAGATAAGTGCATTAACATGGACATTACCCATTTCATACATTATAAAGAGAGATCAAATGAAGAAAGCCAGTAACATCTAAAGGAAAAGTCAAATCCAAGATCCTGAAATTGAGGTATTTCTTTTGGGGATTATACTTTAAATGCAGTACTTGGGGATTAACATTTCAAACCAGAATTTAATAGAAAAAAGTAAAAAGTAATGCATCAACAAAAAGCATCTTTTTTATTCATACCCAGAAAAATATTTATCGTAACATACAACCTCATGAAAAAAAAGGGAGTCATCCTATACCACTAATGTCAGTCTTTTTTGGGCAACTTTTCGTAAATTCTCAGGAGAAAGGGAGTTGACCCAATCTGGTTGGTGCTTGGGGTTGTCCCAAAAGGAAGACAACCCCAAGCACCATATATCCACTTTGGTTTTCTCGCACTCCATTGATGAAAAGGCAGACAGATATACATATATTCAGTGCCAAAGATCATGTAACAACAAATATCTAGATATTAGAGACAATCAAAGTTTGTTTTATACGTACAAAGATTTTATGATCATTCGACAAAGACTTAAATCTTTAATGGAAAAGACTTAATTTAAAGTGATTTAATTTGAATGTTATAAACTTAACTGATGAAAAGCATAGGGGTTTCTGTAAATGGACCCTCTAGGTATAAAAGTCTCTTTCTTCTTGGATGTATGGTTCCTTGACTGAATTGCTTCACGTATGGCTACTCCTGCTTTAGCTAATTCTCCTTCGATTCTCTTTAAACTTCTTTCCTTCTGTTTGTAGCAAGCATATTTTAAAGAAGAGTAAATGGTACTACTAATAAGAAAATCAATGGCAGTTCATGATTAAGTTTCAAACAATTAAAGATGATGACTTCGATCAGAATATGGATGTAATTTCTTATTCTGGTGCTGCTAACCTTGTGTGTACTGCTTTTGTTCCTAGAATTTGAGAGAACCCCATCTAAGGAAACTCGTGGTGGGGTACTTCTGTCAGTTAAGTGGTTGGTATTTCTAAGATGAATGGATGGGGGACTGAAAGAAGAATAAAGGAGATCAGTGAGATGTTCTTCATTTATGAAAGAGGAGCAGAGGAAGATCATCAGGAGGAGGAGCCTGAGGATAAGAAAAAATGGAAATGTCACAAATGAAATAGAGCAGCTGAAGTACCTTGCCATGGATTCACTTCTTTTTCTCTCACTTTTTTCTTTGTGGGGGAGAGGAAGATCATGGAAAGATCATATACTTGTTACAGGAGAAGTTGCAGACTCTTTGCCAACTTTTTCCCGCACAAAGATTTATATAGGAAAGGTCTCCATTATAATCTATCATTTTTACATACAGTTACACATACTCTCATCTTATTGTCATCTGATTAAATACTATCAACATATATATTACTATTAAATAATAAAAAGTATACAATAAATAATCATCTAATAGTAATAAATATAGAATTTTTTTTAATTAAGGACTATTTAAATATTAGACTTAACTTAAAATTAAACTAAACTAATTGAGTCTAACTTCTAAATGGGAATAAAGAAGTGGCACTGATTGTCGATACGAGCTATAGTTGGTATTGATATTGAAACTTGGAGTTATTTCAATATGACTAATTACTTAAAATGGTAAAAACACTACCAATTAACCAGCAATTCGTGCTAGAACTAGTCCACTTATCCATCCTAGGCTGAGAACTTAAAAGTAGCCATTTCCAATGTTTTTTTAAATCTAAGTTGCGTATCAATCAAAATGCAGCAGCCTCAAGAAGTCAGCCTGGAATCAAAGAGCAGATGGATGGCCCGGATCCAGAAGTTTTCTGATGATCCAGCACTCACTTCAAACTTCAGAGTTCAAACCCCAAACTTTTTAATTCCCTAAACGTAAGCTTCACCTTAGCTAGATATAATATATATAAATATATAGTTGCTTCAGTTCAAAGTCAATTAGCAATTAATTACTTGTGAAAGCCAAGCCCTTGGACTAGAATAATTAAATGTTGTTTCTGCATTAAACCACAATGTGACAAAAAGTAATGATCCTCACAAATTCAGAAGTTAAAACAACCAATGTCAATAGGAAGTAACAACCATAAGACGAAATTAGCACAATATAATACTTGATGAACAAGAAAGAAAGAACTATACTTTGGGGATGGAATGGACTGGTTGAAGCAGTTTGTTTTGGGTACTCTGTTTTGGGGCTTCAACCAATCCAATGCATCCCCATCTTACTGCACTACAATGGATAATCAATCCAAATTTTTTTCTATCTTACAAGAGCTTGCAACACCGAAACTAAGGCAAACAAAAAATCTTGCAAGAGCTTATGTAACTCAGAAACACCTTCCATCGCTTCAAAAACCATCCTAAAGTTCCTAACATTAAATAAGCAAAATGGAAGTGTGTGATTCGAAGCAATGGAGAAGGAATCTTGGCTGGAAGTAAAACAAAGTTTTCAGAGTAGTCCTAGGTTTCCATTTCGTGTAGAACCAAAATCTCCAAAAATGAAAACCAAAATACTTAAGTTTACCTATGTTTATCCCTCTCCTTGAGGAGATATGGGCTAGGGTTCCACCACTTGGAAATGCTTCAGGAGAAGAGCTGGAGAGGAGGCCAACAGAGCGACGCCCGAAGGTTCCATCCTAGATCTTCTCCTAATCTTCTTAACAATTGATAAACCCTACATTCAACCACAATATCAAAAGTAGAGAGAGGGAGAGACACTAATAGAGAGAGGAAACGGAGCGAAAGAGAGAAAGAGTACCACACTCACTTACTAGGAGACCGGCGACAGCGCGGTATGACTACAGTGTGGGCTTTTGTGAGGCAGTATGCCGCTGCGCTGCGAGAGCGAGACAGAGAGAGATAGAGAGAAAGTGAGAGATTAGGGATTGGGATCGGGATCGGGGAGGGGGGGATTGGGGTCAGTGTAAAGGCCGAAAGGCTGAAGGAGAGAAGAGCTAAGGGTTCGAAATTTAGGGAGGAAAATGTTTTGATACCGATAATTGGCATCCTGATGGGTACTGATTTTCTTTTTCTTTTTCTTTATTTTTTTAAGTTTTTTTTATATGATTTTTATTTTAAGTATTTTTAAATAATATTGTGATTTTTTTATATTTTTAAAAATATTTTAATATGTTAAAAACACAATATTATTTTTTAACATATTTAAAACAAAAATTATATAAAAAGACTAAAATATATATATATATATATATATATATATTAAAATCGAGACCCAATCGGGTCCCGTTGATCAAGGTCGCTAGCAGTGCCCATTTAACATTGTTTTTTAACATATTAAAATATTTTTTAAAAATATAAAAAAATCACAACATTATTTAAAAACACTTAAACAAAAATTATATAAAAAAAACTAATATATATATATATATTAAAATCGGGACTCAATCGAATCCCGTTGGTCGAGGTCGCTAGCAGCGTCCATTTAGGAATTCTGATTTCGTTATTTTATATAAGAGTATTTGCAGTGAAATACAGTCGTGACAATTAGGAAAATAAATCGCGGCAAAAAATAAAAAGCCACGAACAGAGGACCATAATTAATTCACTACTTTTGCGGCAACTGAAACTTGTGGCCAAAAATGTTAAACTTGTGAAGAAAAAAAGGTTTAAATGGATAACATCATGATTTGGTGTCTTTTACATTCCACAAAAATTAACCTTGTGGTAAAAGCTTATTTTCTCGAGGCAAATTATTTTTTTTCACCATTTTTTATCCACCACAAAAAATTCGTGACAATAAGTAGGATTTTATAGCCACCAGTCATTTTCGTCTCAACAAGTCACTTTTGCCATGACCATATTTCGTGGAAAAAGAAATTGGTGGTAAAAACCTCAATTTCTTGTGATTACATATTATTGAAGTAGAAAACTCCAAGGAAAATAAATTCTTAATGGTATCTAGTTAGTCAGCATAAATAAGACATAAGTAGAAGATTTGGAAAAATTTAGTACTGATAATATGTCAAGCCCAGACAATGAATTACATTTTCTTATATATGGATGTACGTTGATCAATTTCTGGTTGCATGGTGGGATTAGGGATTGCAAAAGGATCAACTATTGAAGAATCTGAAGCAAATATGGCAGGTTGGGGACCAAATAGATCAACCTCAGTCTGCACAAATGGTACTAACAGTTAGTGCAGAAGAAGGGTTCATAGAACCTAACAGTTATGTTATAGCACTAGTACTTGCATAATTATAATACATGCATTTTTACCCAAACTTGAATTTAGTTTTTTAAACCTCCTCTAAATGCGACAATCCAAAAAACAAGAGTTTATTTCATTTATTCCATTTATTTTGAAATAGGTTTTATTTGCATAGAAACCTATTTCATTTCTTCCATTTATCCTGTCAAGAAATAAGTGGAATATTAAATTAAACATTTCAGAAGCTTTGCAAGTAATGCACACAAGCAATAATGCACTTATTCTAATTTTTTTCAGCATGAATGGGAAGACTGACTCACACCAATCTCGATTCCAGATAAAACTACTAGATAATCATTTAAAAATATATTTAAAAAATGAGTTAAATATATAATAAGTAAATTAGATATTAAAATAATATTTTATGTTTCAAACTTACTTTCAAGTTGCATCAACTCTATGTATTCTTCTAACTCTCGGATGTCGTCAGGTTTGATCCTTAATCAATTTTGGGTACAATGAACTCCTAAAAGGATCCAAGATGCGTCCTCCAATACTGAATGCAGACTCTGAGGCAATAATGAAAATGTAGATGGCTAACATATCACGTATTACCTCAACAAGAACGGGATAATTGGCGGCATTAACTCTCCATCAATACAAGATATCAAAACTATATGATTTTCGTGTACATTCTTCCGACAGATATTTATCTAATTCTGATCTAAATTCGATAAACCTATGCTGCTCAATTATCAGAAATGTTCAATGTAACATTATAAAATATTTTCAGCAACTCTACAAAAATCTGTACTTTTTTCCAATCATCGCTATTAGGGTTTACGAAATCATGATCCACATACATATTATAGCATTAAAAGGCTTGTTTGTGTTTTACAGTAGCACTCGACATTAAATATGTGGAGTTCCAGTTAGTGGAAACATTCATGCACAATATCTTCCAACTAATATTTTCCTCTAATGCACAAGTCTTGAACTTGAAAAATCTCGACGGTGAAGATCTCACATATTTGACGGCTTCTCTAATCATTGATATTACATTTTAACATTTTGCAAACCGTCATTAACAATCAAATTCAATATATGGGCAGTACACTACATATGAAAGAACTCACCAACCAATATGATAGAATCACCATCCATTATTCTCCTTTTCTTTTAATCAACACCAACATCATTAGATAGGCGTTATCAACTGTGATAGTCAAAATCTTATTAATATTTCAATCAAGCAAACCCAAATTTAACACCCTCCCAATAGTATTGCCCCTACAGTTGAGAATTTGACAAAACTTTATTATTTTCTTGTGCAATCTTCAATTGCAATCAATAAAATGTGCAGTAATGTACATGTAGTTCACATTTTGCACTGATATCCAGGTATCAATGGTTAGACAAATTCTTTGAATCTCTAATAATTTCTTTAGCTGTATCTTCTCATCATCATACAGCTTCATACAGTCCCTTTTTAAAGTGGTTTGAGATGATAAGATAAATTGAGACTCTAGATCAACCACATACTCAATAAGCCTTTCGTGCTCTATTAGCCTAAAAGAAAATTCACAACTAATAAAAAACTTAGCAGTAGACATTCTAAGTTTTTCAGCATCATAATTGACTAGACCTTGTGGGCTTGGGCTACATACTTTTTCCTCCGCATCCCTATTACCATTAGAGGATTTACTTTTTCCAGAAAGTTTACGGTAAAGAGGAGATTTTTCACATATATGATAAATGTGGTGATTCATAGAAGAAGTGCCATTCCAGTAATGGCAATTGAATAGCTTATCACAATGTTTGCATCTAGCTTTTGGTTCATCAGGGTCAATAAGTAGCACTTTTTCAAAATGTTCCCAAGATACCGATTAGTTATTAGGTGTTTTCTTAGATTTTTTAGGTAAAGGTGGATTGGAACAAGTATGTGTAGATGAATAGGTTAGAAGACTCTCATGCTACTCCACATCCACTGGAAAAAAAGATGAGTCACCATTAACTCTTTGAGTTGTACCAAGATTCCAACCTGTAGAATATTCTTTCATTTGTTATTGAGTAACAAAAACAACAAACAAACCAAACCATATAATTAAGTAAATAATACAAGTCCATAATTTAAGTATGGATATTTTCAGCAAACAATACAAGTTCTTAATTTAAGTATGGATATTTTCAGCAAACAATACATTTTTTTTCCTCTACTTTACCTTGTGAAAATCTAGGAATTAGTGGATAGAATACTAAGAGCTATATTATCAAACTATCTCATAGGAGTATTACTTCATCTTTCATTTGCCTATAGTAAACAAAATCTTATCTTATTTCTCATTTTACAACCATCACTACAGTAATGCTATATTAACACTACAAACTCACAATAATACAAGCTAATGCATTTGTTTCTTAATTTGTACTTCATCTTTCATCTGCCTATAGTAGTTGAGAATGGAAATAGAACTATAGAAGTGAGAGAACAGTAATAAAGAAAAAATTGGAAAAAGCTATTTAATATAATAGGAAAAAAATAGGAAATGGAATATAGGAGATCGTTCAAAAATAAGTAAAATTTACGATAAAATTTAGGAAATTGTGTATTTTAGTTAAAATATTGAGAAGTTTTATAGGGAAGTGGATGGAAATGCTCATAGGATGTGTGCAAGGGCCAAGGGCAGAGGTTTACCAAATAATAGAGAAACTACTGATTTTAAACTTGGTTTACCAAATGATTATTATTTGTGGCAACGGAGAAAGGCAATTGGCCATTGATTATTATTTTTGTTGTTTGGTATCTTGTCATTTGAGCAAAATATAGAAGGATGTTTCTCTACAGATCTGAACTTTCATAGAATTTAAAGTAAGATAGGGATAGACGCATTATATAAGATCTAGAGTTCGGACAAAAACTCTAGCTAGGAGATGAAAATCCCCCGCCTGTTGCTAGGCCAATAAAGTTTAATGCCGATTGAAAAAACTAATTAAATATATGATATAGAACCACAAAAATGAAAAGTCAAAATTCATAAATAACACATATATGCATATTTATTTGATAAGTGTAACCTATCATTTTAAAAAATAAATTATGTTCATCTCCAAATTTTAAAAACATTCACGACTTTCAATATGCCATCAATGGGTACCCAAAAATATGATAAATTGGAACCAAAGTTCCAAGATTAATTAGTTTAATATGGAGATAACTTCTTGTTAAAATTTTGAGATATGAACAAGAAAGTATAGGAATATACTCTGTTTTTTCATTATCAAATTGAAAGGATTGCGTTAATAAATAAATTATATTCGAATTAAATTAATATTAAAAAATCATATTAAAGTACATTTATAGGCTTAGGCTACACATCTCTATTAATCTATTATCTATAGATTCATCAACTTTTAGTAAATGAACACTTCCTCCTCCTATTACTCAACTAGTACGGGTAACTGATAAACAAGTCTTAATAACCCAGAGTCATAAATGTTACCAACTCACAAGCTCAAATGCCACTACCCTCAAACCCTAAAAAGCTTTTCAACTAGATTATTGAAGAAACGCACTTGAGGTGATCTTAATAGAGAGACTATATAAAAGCATAGAAATTCATAGCACAAAATCCATGATTGATCACATTTTGGTAGGAAAGTGTAAAACAACGAAGAGAAAAACTCTTTCACGCTCCCAATGCTCAAAAATCTTAGGACCCTTTACTAACAACGTCGCTGGGGGGTGGGAGGTGGGGTAGGCGTGCGTCGGCCCCACCCTTCTCTCCTCCTTCCTCTCTCTTTCCTCTTCTCCCCCTTCCCTGTTTTCCCTTTTCTTTTTCTCGTTTTATTCTTATTTCCTTTGCTTTTCTTATTCGGTTTTTTTTTTTTGCTTTCTCGTCCCTCCTATTTCCCCTTATGTTTCTTCTTTGTTTTTCTTTTGCTTCGTGCGCTTTTGTTTTGACAGGTACACCATTAATGGCCCAGGAGGTAGCGGCGTTGGGTTTTCCAAAGCCATCCACAGTCCAGATTCCCTCATGCGCCCCTCCGCTAACTTCATAGTGTGCCGATCTCTCAGCATGGACGGATCCTTTCCGAATAGAGCGGCGCATGGGATACACGTGAGCTCCTAACCCGTGACCCTTTTGCCACACGCCTTCTTAAATGGTGTTTTTCAGTGACCATGCACTGCGGTATTGGAACAAGGACCTCCGGCCGTTTCGATCCTGACTACGCGCCTCCTTCAATGGTGGCGCGTGTATCCCACACGTCACCCTCAGCCGCTGTGTCCTGTATTTTTCGATTTCCTCCTAGGTTGAAAATCGGGACTTTATATTTTGATTTTCCCATTTGCTTTTACTTTCTGTCATGTAATTTTGTTTAATAAAAACAAAAAAAAAATATTGTATCTAGGGCCTTTGGTCTGTAGAGCGTTTCCCCCTGGACTTTGGTTCGTAGAGGTTTTCTCTTGTTTCATCATAGCAAGGGATGGTGTTTGTTTGGTTGGGTTGTAAACTTTGACTTGGATAGAGTTGGGTTATCCTCTTAGATCATCGATCTAGAAAGGGTTGTAGCCTAGGGTTAGACTATGTTAATCACTTTTAGTGATTGGGAAGTTACATATCTTCGTTTAGTTGGCTTGTAATATTTATTTCAAGTCCAGTTGTAATGCTCATTTATTGATGAGTGCAATTTGCCTTCTTTTCAAAAAAAAAAAAAAGTCTATAATTGATAAGTTCTAAATAAAAATATAGAAATCCATAAAACCCTAGAATCAAATTGGGTTTTTTTTCTTCGCCAAATCCATTCCTAACAAGTTAAATGTGTGAGAGAGAGAGAGAGAAAGAGTACCGAACAAGTTAACGACGATGGAGATTCGACGACGGAGATTCAATTTGGAAACGACAATGGGTTACGGACGATGAATGTTAGGATTTCTGCGCGTATAAGTTAAATGTGAGAGAGAAAGTACCGAATAGGTTAACGATGCCGAATATTCAATTCAGAGAAGGCGATGAGTCACGGACGATAAATGCTAGAATTTCTACGCAAAGAGAGGGGTGAATTCGTTGATCGAGAAGTTGAGACTGAGGGTAGAAACTAAGTTATTATAAAACAACATAGTTTCTAATTTAATTAACATGTTGGATATTGAGTTTAAAAAGCAGGCTCCGGATTAAAGTGGATGTCTGACCCATATTAATTCGGTTTACTACAAATGGGTTTCAGCCCATATTCATGTGATTCGAAAACCAAATCTTGAATTCGGATATCCAGTTATCAGTCCAAACCGGATAAAACCCGACCCACATGAACACCGCCGTGTCAGCATCGTTCATTTGCGTTTATAGCGGTTAGCGTCTCTGTCCTTCCATCCAATGATCTACACGTACGAGTCCAATCCAGCCCCTCTTCTCTCTTTCTATCTCCAAGCTGAGTCAGCTGATCAAACCGAGCTCGATTCCAATTTCGGAGCTCCGGCGACCTGGAGTCCGATTCCCCTGCTGACATAGTCCCCTTACCTTCCGGTAAGACTCTCGCTGGAGTATTGTCCGTCATGTTTATTTATGTTAATTGTTCGAGAGTTGATTTATTTTATAAGTCAAATTCTCCGTTTGTGGGAGAGGCTGCTGCGTCGGAATTACATCAAGTAACTTTATAATCTGTTAAACCATCTCAAGCCATTTTGTGAAATAACTTTTGTTAATCCTTCTGTAGTAAGAGTATTTCCCTCGTGGGAGATGAACTTGCAGAGGACATGAAGAAGGTATCAAGAAAAGTCGGGAAGTATGAGGTGGGCCGAACCATCGGCGAGGGAACTTTTGCCAAGGTTAAGTTTGCGCGGAACACGGAGACCGGCGAGAGTGTGGCTATGAAGGTTATGGCCAAGGCCACCATTCTTAAGCACGAAATGGTTGATCAGGTAATTCAGTTGTTCATAAATCGTTGAAAGGGCCTTCTTATTTGCAGTGTTTGCGGAAGCAGTTTCTTTTCAACATCGATATGTACTAGAATAATTATTGCCTACTGAATTGCTAATGTCTCATAATCTTTAGCTTGGTAATGCATTTTTCTGGTGCTGCTGATTTTATGTGTGCGGTACTGGCCGCCCCCTCTCCTCCTATTTAATTGGTCAAATTGAAGTTGATCTTGGGATGCTTAGAGCAGGCTATGTTCACTTTTTGCTGGTTCATATACAGGTTATTGAATGTTAATGATTCATGATAGCGGCTTCTGGTTTCTGAGTCATGGTTACTGGATTCAAGCTGCAATTTAGTTGCAGCAAGTCGGTCTGATTTGGAACTTCAATTCTGCGGAATCAGATAGTTTTTCCTATATTGTGGAATTTGTTAGGGTTTGGGATTGTTGGCATAAAAATCAATCTTCTGTTATGGCGGGAAATTTCTAGCTGCTAGCATGTAATGCAACGCAAGTGAGCACGTGAAACTGGGCCTTTAGTTCCTTCCAATTTCAGGTCACAATTCCAATATGATAAAGTCAGTCTCGCATATGTGTGCTCTTTGTGCTAGGGGTGCTACCCGGCCCCCGGCCACACATGGCAGGGGTGGGGATTTTTTTTCCTGCAATCTGCCCCCGTCCATGTAGGGGTAGAACATCCCATCTGCTGCATGGGGTGCGGGGGTGGACCTCCATCAGTTCGCCCCCTCTCCCCTCCCCTCCCTTTCCCACCACCATCTTTCCAACTGAAACGATAAACCCAAACCAGATAAAAGTCTGGACTGAAATCACTTGTGCTATTGAAAGCAAGGAGCATAGGGAACTTGCGGGCCTGAAATTCCTGAGAAACTCGAGAGAAGGTGGATGGAGGGAAGCGTCAGCCTGGTCTTCGGCAATGGGTACAGGACGAAGGTGCATGAAGTGATGAAATCCTTGAGAAACTATAAAAAATGCTGAAAACATAATCTTAAGTGGAATGTGGATGTTCCCTGTACTCATTTTTTTGGGCATTCGTCTGAGTGCCCTTTGGTGCATTTACACATTGTCATTTGTGATGGGCACAAGAATGCTAAACAGTGGTTAAAATTGTTGCAAGATTTGATTCAGGACTTTATTGAACTAAACAAAACTTGTTCCTCCAACTATCTGGATTAGGGGTGTCAAAACGTGTCAACGGGTCATGTTCGTGTTGTGTCAAGGCGTGTGCATAATGCTTAAAGAGTCAACACGAACACGACCTATTAAGGATTTCGTGTCAAAAACTTCAATCCTAACACGACCCATTAAGATAACGGGTTAACACGACACGACCCGTTAAAACCTTTGACACTATATAACACGACACGACACAACACGATTTGACCCGTTTCAACCCTGCAAACCCGTTAGTGACTCGTTTGAGTTTAACCTAATTGATTTTATACAAATTTTAAAACTTAAATAATAGTTATAAAACAAAAAAAAATTAATTACAAATTACAATATTAAAATTACAATTCAATAAGTAATACACTATAAAATATAATAAAAACACAAATATGATCCACACATTGTAAAATATTAAAATTATAACCCAAACATATTAAATAACAATAGGTTAACTCGTTAATAACTTTTTAATAAGTACTTAAATGAGATATCTAAGTGTCTAAGAGTATAAAACTAATTTTAAATTAGGATTTTTTGAAATTTAGGTCAAGGGTACAAAAGTAAATTCATATTTCTTAACGTGTCTTAATGGGTCATAACGGGTTTGACCCAAAACCCGTTAAGGCTAAACACTAACCCGCTTTTATCGTGTCGTGTTCGTTTCGTGTTAACGTGTCGTGTCACATATTGCCACCCCTAATCTGGATCCCATATGTCAATCTTCTTCAGCCATTCACCATACCACGTTCAATGTGCTTTAATTGTGTTTCTTTATTATATAATTAGGATGACAATGGCGTTGATTCTCTCTTCTCCTTACTCTGTTTTATTGATCCTGCTAACCTCTTCTTGAACTGGGTTTCAGATTAAAAGAGAGATATCGATAATGAAGATTGTCAGGCATCCTAATATCATAAGGCTGCATGAGGTATAGTTGTACTCACTAAGATATAATACCTATTACTATCACAAATTTCACATAGTATTGTTGCGGTATTGATGACGGTCTCTTTTCTCTTCTCTCATATTCATTTTCAATTTCAAGGTTTTGGCTGGCCAAACAAAGATATATATAATTCTCGAGTTTGTTAGTGGAGGGGAGCTGTTTGATAAAATTGTAAGGTTTCTCCTGATCTTATGTGCATAGGGAATGCTAAAGTCTAAATGATGTTGAAGTTGCTTAGCAAATTGGAAGCAAAAAGATTTTGTCTCATCAAAATTTTGCTGAGACCTCCAATCTCTCAATTATTCTAATAAAAGACTTTTCATATGCACAACCTTTATTGCAAGGAAATTTAATGTATGCACTTGTTTCTTATATTTAGGTCCATCAGGGAAAGCTTCATGAAAATGAATGCAGGCGGTACTTTCAACAACTTATAGATGCAGTTGCTCATTGTCACTATAAGGGTGTGTACCATAGAGACCTGAAGGTACCAACAATATTGGTGTGACTTATTTCTTTTGTTAGTTGTAATCCATGATATCATTGATACTCCTGACTAATTCTTTCTTATTTGCATTGTAATGCACAGCCTGAAAATCTTCTTCTTGACGGAAATGGAAATTTGAAGGTTTCTGACTTTGGACTGAGTGCATTGCCTCAACAAGTGAGCACATTGTAGATTAAGTAACTTAAAGGGTTTTGCACATGTCTGACTCTGTTCCCTGTCTCGTTTATATCCATGAGTAGGGGGCTGGCCTTCTTCGAACAACATGTGGAACCCCCAACTATGTTGCACCAGAGGTACACCCAATTTTAAGATTGGCAGTTAACAATAGAAGTGTCTGTTATGGTTTGTTTTCTCAGTTTACTCTTCAAAAGTTGGTTTTAGCTGGCTTGGGCCATTGCATCTACCAATTGATATTTCCTTTCATTTTAAAACTTTTAGATTGATAGAAAATTTCTATTTCAAAGTGCATATACTTACAATTTTGTATTATCTTTCTGATTCAGGAGGGAGAATGGTGAAACTCATAGAATGCTATATTTTTATCTCAGTTTTTCATTTTTTTTCCTGCATAGTTTATTAAGTTATAATAATTTTTGGTATCTGTTGAAGTTCATATGACTTCTGATAAATTAATGCGGCATTGTGTGTTTCCTAAAATTTCAGCGGTTCTCTCATAAGCATTTTGTTTTCTTTTCAGATGAAAGCAATCATAATGCTCATTTTTACGCAGTTTTCAAATGCTTACATTGAATAATTGCTTTAACAGGTGCTTGCTAACCAGGGTTATGATGGTGCAGCTGCTGATGTGTGGTCATGTGGAGTCATCCTCTACGTTCTAATGGCAGGTTATCTTCCATTTGATGAGACACTCCTTCCAACTCTTTACAAAAAGGTATCCTCTATCATTGTGCTTCAGTTTAATTCAATGGATAGTGGATTTGCTTAGGAACCCAAGTTTATGAAGTGCCCACTCTTTCTGCAGATTTGTTTCCTCAGACTAAGTTATGCATGTTGTAAGAGCTGTCTTGTCAGTTGTCTCCATTTCTATTGCCCTTTACTTTCTTCAGTCCCATCTCACACATTTGGAGGTTTCCATGTCATGAATATATCCAGTGTTATAACTATAGCCATATATTCCTTCTCATGTACAAGGCTTAGTTTAGAAAACCTCCTAATTCTTCCTTCATTATTCCCATGAACAGCGGGGAACCTTTCTTGGCTGACTGAATGTTAGTCACGATAAATTTTAGCATGAAAGTATGGATCCAAGCTTCTAAAGGCCTACTATTGTGGTGGTTGCAGATAAGTGCAGCAGAATTTTCTTGTCCATTCTGGTTTTCTCCAGAAGTGAAGTCATTGATACATAAGATACTTGATCCCAATCCTCAAACAGTAAGTACTTTGTTTCACAATCTGCAGAAAATAGAATTTGTTTTGTTATTTATATGTAAGCCTTCATAAGTGCATGCTTATTTTAGGGAGTGCATCAAGTGCCAGTTGCTTCACAATTGTCTTAGGACTTGATGAGGATGACTTGGAATATCTTATGGTATCCTGTAGATAATGGTAGTCATTTCAAACATGCTTTCCTGCTAGTTTTGGGATCAAGTTATCGTATTCCCCCAAATTGAATTTAGGAAGGTGGTCAATGGGATCCCACATTACTTGGGAGGGAGAAGGTTTTATCCTTTATAATGAGTCCAAGGGATTCTGCTTGTATTATCTACTAGTCTTTTCGGAGTATAATCAGATTTGGCTTTCGGCTTCCTTGGGTTGTTACGGATATATGCTGACTATATCTTCCACTTGACTTAGGTGATTGGTGTTATGCTCTTTATGCAATAACCGTAACAAAATGAACACATGAACTTCTCCTCTAATGATTATGGCTGAAGTGCTAAGACGGGCATCAATCTAAGAAACTGATACTTATTGAGCTACTTTCATTGTCTGCTTGTAACTTCAAGAGTATGAATGCAGGGCATATGCCAAAGGATACCAAGTAAATATTTCCTTTTGCTCATTTGCTTGTTATAAGTTAACGTAATGGTGAAAAGGCCAATAGTGTTGCCACTTATAGTTATTATGACTACATATTAAGGAAGGACCACATGGTGGTGTTTGAGATAAAAAATCTCCCTGGTTGTCATGGATTTAGTGTAATCTTGGCAGTCTTTCCATTTTTTTTTTATCTTTTCAACTCTTTTGGGTGGTTGCATGTTGGGCTCACCACAATGTCACATATAGCTGGACTTAGTGGGTTGCAACGGTTACCAACAGAGCTAGAAATTGAGTGGTAGTATTTTCTTTTTATGAACAATCTAATAAATTATTATAATAAAATTATGAGTGGTAGTATGGTCTTAAGACATTGCCTCCGGTTGTTGCCTACTGATCAGAAACACATAATTTATGCTGATGAATGAATGACAATTTTTTTTCACAGTTTTTATCTTTTTCTTTTTTCACCAAGTTTGGCCAGATTCTGAAAAATATTATCCAACATACTCAAACTGGTCACAAGTATCATGGGATGACAATTAGGGTTCATTAGGATGTATTGGGATCTTTGGTTCAATTTCTATCTCTAATTAAATCAAATTTCTGTACACAACTGCTGCAAGCCTAACCCCCTATATGTTCTGTAATTAGTTTATGTATGATGCAGCGCATTCAGATTGAAGGAATAAAAAAGGTTCCATGGTTTCAGAAAAAATATGTTCCTGTGAAGCATAGAGAAGATGCGGAAGTGAATTTGGATGATGTTTGTGCAGTTTTTGATGATATTGAGGTTGGCTATTCTTTCCTTTTAATGAAGAAATTTTCTAGTGCATGTTAGGGGGGTTCTATATTTTCCTAGTTTCACTATGAAAACTGGTATAGTACCTTACTAACTTCAGTGCATTAAATTTTAAATTTGGAACTTTTAGAGACCATTATGCACTTTCTCTTTCTACAATCATTTGCTTATTACAGGAAAAATATGTTGCTGATAAGTCAGAAAACTATGGGGGTCCTCTGATAATGAATGCATTTGAGATGATTACACTTTCGCAGGGCTTGAATTTATCCCCATTGTTTGACAGGAGGCAGGTAGGATTATCATTATCCAGGTTCTGCGCAACCATATGTTTTTAATTAGAAGTCCTTGACTATTTTTCTAATTCTACTATTCTACAATCGATAGTCTTTGATGCTGGTGTATGGACATTACAGCATTGAAATCTTGAAAGCAAGTGTTACTGATTTCTCGTCTGCCCATATAATACTCTTTTGCCTGGAACTGCAGACTGCTTCCTCTGTATTTTACCGAGCTAATTTACTCATAGCCCCTTTTATACTCTTGTAAACTGTTTGAAACTTTGTCATTTGCTGTGCTGATTGTCCAGACTTTGCAATTATGATGTGAGGGATGGTGTAATTTAAGAATACTATGAGTCTATGAAGCAGAACGAGGATGGTTTTTTTTTTTTGGTTTGTTTGTTATATTATTTCCGTTCCCAAATTACTAAATATTATTTTTTGGTTTGGTTTGTTTGGAAGACAAGATCTGTGACAGATTTATTTCTGGTTAGAACTATGCAAAATATTTAGTAATTTGGTTTCAATGGGTTGTAAACTGATCAGGATAAGATAGATTATCTAAGGGATTGCTTTTAAAGAAAAAAAGAACTATATATTTTCTGCTCATTTTGTTAAGGAATGAGGTAATGATAAGTTCCTTATGAAATGCATTCAATAAACACCAGAAAAAAAAATCAGGGAATGGGAGAAACTCATGGACTGAAATTCGGGCACTGTTTTCATTGTGTATCACTCTACAGAAATCCTAACACTGGTTGTGCTTGGTTGGTCCTTTTTAGATGTTTCATGCAGTGTTTCTGTAGATCATTGGATGACTTGATATGAAACTTCACCACTCTCTCTGAGTATATTATTCTCTGGCAGGATTATGTAAAGCGACAAACACGGTTTGTTTCCCGCAAACCAGCACAAGTAATTATCTCAACTGTTGAAGCTGTTGCCCAATCGATGAGTCTCAAGGCCCATACGCGTAAATTCAAGGTTTTCCCATAGCTCCTATCTTTTATATAGGCATTCTTTTCTGAAAGGCACCTTCATTGCATCTGCCTCTATGCCACCAATTCTATCAGGTCATCTTAAGCCGCCTTTGCTCAAGATACTTTCTTCTTGCTTGTCATAAAACTATTTACAAGGAATTGTCACGTTCCTTCGACTCTGGTTATTGTATGATCTATGTCTCATGCTTTAAACCCTTCTAACAAACGCCACTTGAAAATGCATGTACAAACTGCACTGCAATCAGTATATACGGTTTACTGGAATATTTGTTGATTCTTTTTTTTTTTTTTTGTCTTAAATTTACAAGAGAAATCCAATGCATAAAAAGTGCAAATAATGCTAATATGCTAATACACTTTCATTAACTTTTTTCTTTTAAATTGTTTGCCTTTTTTCATTAAAACATTTTCCCCACAGACAAGGCTTGAAGGAATATCTGCAAATAAGACTGGACAATTTGTAGTGATCCTGGAGGTAACTTCCTAGATTTTTTTCTGCCTCATTGTTTATGTTCTTTCCTTTTTCTCGTTTTGGGTAGCAATGCCTTGACTTTGTGTAGGTTTTTGAAGTTGCACCATCCCTTTTCATGGTTGATGTTCGAAAGGCTGCTGGGGATACTCTTGAATATCACAAGGTTCCTTCTATATAATTTACATGTGCTTCAGGGAAAGCTGTCCCTTTTATCATTATGCTCTGTCATATCATATAATTATATTACATGTCTTTTCTCTTGATCTCAAACACTTTCGGGTTCTCTATAGTGCCTTAAATATCAATCATGGAACCAAGTTCTCATTGATGCTGAGATTGGTCTTTCTTGCATCTGAATAAAATAAACTACCTTAACCATCATGCCTTTTTTTTCCCTCTCCTGGTGCTACCACCAACGGTGACTTCTTAAAATTACATATTCTATCCTCTTAGTCTTTGCCATGAGCCATCTATCAATTTCAATGTCTTCATTTTGACGAGGCTTAAACTATTAACTTCTTTTTTAACGGTCTAACCAGACCTAAAACCATTTAAGAGTGGGTATATATGGAACTTGTACAAGCTGGAGGCATTTGGTTCATTTCGGTGTGTCATAAGTTTTTATAAATGGCACCTGATGGAGCAAAGCTTGGGCATATATCACTTTAGTTCCTTCTCACTTTTCCTGAAAACATGTTTTGCAGTTTTACAAGAATTTATGTGCCAAACTAGACGATATCATCTGGAAACCAAAGGAGGGGATGGCTATGCCGGCCTGTTTAGAACAATGATTGATGATCCAGTTGCAAGGGAGATGCCAATCAGTAAGTAGATGAACAGAGGGAGGCGATTCCTCTTCGGGGCAAATGATCTACTACAAACTGGAAGATTTTTATCTCCTACAAGCAGATGATGATGATCTGAGGTTAGAGCTCTCTTCAAACCATAATAGCAGCTTATAGCAAGGCGTCTGTGGAATGGAGGTTCTCTTACATTCAGTAAAAAGGCTATGCCATGATATCATCGACATTCCCTATAGGCTCTAGTGGCCACGCCGTGTCACCATGCATCCTCCCCACTAGTTTTCATCATCATTATGCAGTTGGGATCTTGACCTTGGCCTTGGCCTACTTTTAACTCCGAAGGAAAAATGGAAAAAGCGTCCAAATTTGGGGGCATTGATGATACGATTCATGAATGATATTATGAGTTGGCTGATATACAGGCGACAGATAAGTACGTTTAAGTACCACCTACTTAATGACCATAATATATGTATTGGGTTTTTCTATCTTGAATTTTATTAACTTTAGTTCCATTAACTTATATGTCATAAGATTTAAATAATTTTAATTTTTTTTAAATTTCTTTCAGTTGTCAGTCATGCTAACACCATCAAAATACATAAAAAGTAAGCTTCTCCATTAAAATCCTTACTCGGGTGCACATTATCTCTTTCTTTACACAGATAGATTAGCACTAATATCCCTCACACAGAGAGAGAGAGAGAGAGAGAGAGAGAGAGAGAGAGAGAGAGAGAGTAAATAATGAGCAAGTAATTAGCAGGAGGGAGTCTGTACCATAGCTACAATGTACACAGGAGTATCTGGAGATGAGCCTATTACATTAATCAAGGTTGGAAGAACTTATCTTTACATTTGCACTTCCAAGAGAGAAGATAATAGCTCTCATCTCTCTGAGATGATTCGTTGAAGTACTCAGTTTTATGATGTGGAGGTGTAACTAAAGCAGCTACGCAGGGCCTGCAACTCAGGCACTTGTTCGCACACCGAGGAGGCCTTGAACCCAAAACCAATTTCATTTGCTCCAGACCCTCTCTGTCTCTTGCAAACATTGCCCCAGCTGCGCCTAAGGATCAGACAGAAGCATGCAAGATTGTTATTTGAAGCTCATGATTTGCACTATATTCTAAGCTCTGACATTTTTCTTTCACTATGGACACTAAACTATGCTTAATATTTATTTTCTCACCTGATTTGGAAGGAAAGAATGTGAGAAAAAAGAAGAGCATCACAGTAACTGCAATCTTTAGCCCATCTAGGTCTTTTCTTGATGGAGCCATCAATCTTTTCTTCAAACAAAAGGGAAAGATAATGGAAACCTGCGGAGAGGAGTTTGGAATTGGGAGTAAATTAGATTAAGAAGGAAGACATAAAAGCTACTGCAAAAGTGGATAGGTAAATTGCATCTCGAGGTTCTTCTCTAGAGCATAATTTGGTTTTTGAAGTTTTTTCTTTGGAGCAACAATGTTCTGACTTCAGGTTTTCAGTGTGAATGACGGAAGTTATTGTTTTACCATCTTTTTGCTAGTTGAATGGACAATCCCTTGTCGCCTTTTCAAATTATTGGACTACACTGATTTTATCATTCCCGTTTGGGTTCTGCATGTGTTTTGTCACTTAATTCAATTTTATGGCCATGAGTCTTTTGACCTTTTGCTGTTGATGTTTGGTTTGTGACAGACCATTGAATAAAGGGTTTGTCGTTGATCCTAAATAACTATAATTAAGATGCACTAAAGTAAGTTATTGATATAATCTAAGTATTAAAGCATAGATAAGTGTTTATTAATCCTCATTATTTCATATATATATATATATTAATTTAATATCAAATCATTAAAAACCTTTTAATTGTTTTTATTTATCTATCACCATCAAAATACAAGAGACATCTGATACCCTGTGATGTCGATTCACTGTCTGGACTGTGTTCCATGAAACTCTCAAGCCTTGAGAAAAAAAGAAAAAGAAAAAAAAAAGGTGCTGTACATGTTCTCATTTGATGGCGTTGGTACTTTCAAAGATTATATAGATCGGTGCACGCAATTTTTCTTGGTGTGCAGAAGATTCTTGTCGTGTGTAGATCCAAGGAGTACTAGATTCCACATTTGCAAGTCCCTTCCTAGCCTATGGGACAATGGACATGTCAAAGGATTGAGTGCTTCATTGACCGGATCAAGGATAGTAAAATAATACTTCCAATACTGTTTTTTTTTTTTTTAAGAATTGTACAGGTTTGTTTATATTTTAGTATTTTTTTAAATTTGAAAAAAAAAACGTAAAAAATGTTTAAAAACTAAAGTTTTGTTTGTTTTTAAAGATAAAATAAGATAAAAAAATATTATTGTAATATATTTTTTTAATATTAATTTTGTTTTAGAATTTGAAAAAATTATGTTCAGATTTGAAAAAAGTGAATTTGATTATTTATTTTGTATGAGAATTTAAAAAAATTATAATAATATATTTAAAATAAAATAAAATGAAATAAATTGAAAAAAATAAACAAGGCCTAAATTTAAACACCGACTCCGCTTTTTTCTAAAGCGATTGCACGCCATTTGTAATTCTACGACTGTATGTAGCATTACCCATATTTTATATAAAAAACTCTATCCACTTTCTTTTAGGATATGTTTGAAAATACAATTTAAATATTATTAGATTATTTTATTATTATTATCATTACTATTAATCAATCATCTAATATATTCTTAGCATTCAAATCCAACCTTAATTACTTTGCTCATGCAGTCGTATCAATGAGTTGAATAATAAATAAATTTTCAATTATTTGATAATACAGAGAATTTAATAAGACATTAGAAAATAAGGGTAGGATGACACAAAAAGATGGTACTTACTGTTAATGTACATGAAAAGTGAGAATTTTTTTTTGAGTAGTGCTAGGGATCTCCGGGAGGGATTCCCCGCCGCAGCCACGTAGTGTAAATTTTTTTTACACTTTTTTTCATTTCATTTTTTTTTACAAAAATAATAAAATAATGTGTAGAGATAAAATATATGTATTTTTTAAAATTTTTTAATTTTTTTTCTATTTAAAAACTCTTACGAAACTGTGACGGGATTAAAATGTCGAGAATATAAATTTTTTTTTTTTTTTCCCTTCATGTGAGAATCCTATGCAGTTAACATGACCATTTGTTTTGTGCCTCAAAGTTCTCAATCCGTGATGACATTATGCGGCAACACTCTGCATAATTTTCTGTGTGCAAATTTTGGATTTTGAGAATGATTAAAGAAAAGACTTACTTTTATCTCTCTCTAATTTGATCATCGAAATTGGTACAATCTTATTATGGAGGTTAAACATGATTTTTATTCTGTAAAATATTTTATTTTAATATAATAATGATACTCAATTCCATTATGTCAAAGTATTCTCTTAACCCACTTGCTTGATAAGAAGGAAGCAAAAAAAGAAACAAGAAGAAGAAAGAATTAAACTGTGGTCCGGATGAGTGCAAAATCTAGTTTTGCACCAATCCAATTATATGATGCCATGTAAATAAATATTATAAATGATACATTAGCCTCCATCTAATTATTTGTGCAACGAATCTCCTCCTTTGTTGTGCATCTCTCCCAAAACCTAAAGCATCATTTTTAATTTTTTTGTTGGGTTTTTCTTTTCCTTGTTTTTGGATTTCTTAATTGTAGTGTATAGTTTGCCTTAAAATTTGTTTGGTAGCCAAGAAAATGTTCTGAAATAATAGGTAAAATGAACTGTAATTTAATTTTTTTTATTATTATTAGAACATTTCCGCGAACCTATTTGTTCTATCGGTTCATCTTCTAGACTTTTCTTTGAATCCTCATGGTTCATTATCTCACTGATCGAGGCTGGTGCATGGCCCAACAGTAATGTCATGTTCAGGTACTGGAACAATATTTGATAATTCAAAAAAGCAAAACCCTTGAGTGAAACTAGTTATTTTGTACTTGATCTCTTGTGATGATCTATTGTATCGAGAAGGAGAAAAGCTCAAGTTAAATACTTTTTTGGGGATTGAAAAAATGTATGATTTATTGAATCTGTTAGAGAATAATTTGAAACATCTGTAATATTCGAAAATGTGCCATTCTTAGAGGTGGTCATTATTTAAGATGCTTTAGAACATGATTTTTTAGAAAAAGATGATAAGGATGAAAGTGCGTTTATAACGACAATAAGAGAGTTAATTGAAAGATTAATGTTATGAATATGCTACGGTTGATTTTGAATTTTTGAGAATACTAGAGAGCAGAAAAAATGAGATAATTTGGTATATGTAAATTCACACATTTAGATCTCGTTTGTATTTAAAACTCATCTCAACTCATTTTAATTCATTTTCATTTTATCATTACACTTTTATAATTTTTATATAAAATATAAATTCCTATACATATTTTTTAATTCTTAACACACATTTTTCAAATTTTAATACATATTTTTTAAATTTTAAAATAATAATAATATTAAAAAATAAATTAAATTCATTTCAATTCACCTCATCTCTAAATTCAGATGAAACCTTAAATATAATTATATATCATTATTTTAATAATCTAGTGCAGAAATACTTTTTGCACCAATTCGGATGGCAGCCTCATTCAAAAAAAAAAAAAAAATTCTTGCTTATTTAAAAAAAATAAAAAACAATGAAAAAGTAGAATACCTGTAGAACTCAGAAGTAAAATCAAGGCACAGATAACCTCGATCTACTCAACGTTTCAGAAACCAGAACAATCACATGGTATGCTTACCGATATTAATTAATTATTGATATAATAGCTATACCTAAAGGGCTAGTAGCCTAGTAGACCCTACCACTGAATTATTTCATCTGCTACTTTTTTTAATAAATAAAATCATAATAGGAATATACGGGAACAGAGCAAACTTGCAGTAAACTAGAGCACACCTCTGACAAGAGAGATGAAATTTATCCACAGATTCCAGACGGTTGCTGATACGTGATATGTACTCAGCCTCCACCAAAGGCAGACCCGTGCCGGTTTGTTTTTATAAATGAATTAACTTATTTTATAATTTTAACTCATATTAATTATTTATTTTAAATTTCAATTCATTTCAATAACTCATTTTATTATTATTCATAAATCATCTATTTATCTTTAAATCTAAACTTTCCAGTCGTAGAGCGAACAGAGATACATACATTAATCATAAATATTTTGATAATCTTTGCATTGTCTCTTAACATGATATGAAATCATGTTTAATTATCTTTTCTCATCTACTTATCAGCTGTAGATCTTTTTCTTATTCTCAACACCAATGTTCAAGAATGCAAAGAGGAAGAAATGAGAATGCCATAGTTGTAAAAGAAAGAGAGGGAAATAACAGGGAAAAAAGGCTGATAACCCCATTTCATTACTAAATATAGCAGTTGCAGTGTACAATCCATAAGCAGGATAAACCCGCAAAATAAAGACAGGAGTGAAGTTCAAAAAAAAAAAAAAAAAAAAACCACCAAAAGGGTTGATCGAAGTCATCCATGCTTAGAACCGGCCCAAAGCAACCACAACCTAAGAAGGCTAATGGAAGGAGAAAACAAGGATCCCAAACATGTGCAGGAACCTTAAAAGACACAAGAAACTATCTTGAACTGAATCTAACAACAGACCATGCGAGACTGGAAATAAGGAAAAGCTTAACACTACAAATACGAGTGACCAAGCTAAAACACTGGGCATACAACATCCAGCAAAACAATACCAAGAGCAAGTTGGAGCCAAAAACCAGGACTTGGTAACTGTATTCTCAGGTGGGATAACCTAAAAATAGGAGTTGAAACAAACTTTCCATTGTCAAGAAAGTTTGCAAAAATTGACGGAGAAGTAATCCGCCAGAGTCCCCTGAAAAACAACCAAGCCACTGAGCTACCGGCACCCAACTGCTGATGGGCTAAAAAGGTATGCTGAATGCTGCTACCTGTGTGAGTTGAGTGTATCTTTATGCATCTAATATCTGTCTAAGTTATTGGATTTCCAATCCAACCGCCTCTTTGATCCAAAGAAGCATGCGTTCCATCCCTAATTAAGAGAGAATATCACATCTCCACAAGCTCTCCACAAGCAGTTCAATTGTGCTACTGCTAATTGATTTGCAGTGTTGGAGATTCAGCCCCACCAGGGTCTTACCCAGTTTCTCCAGGAAAGGCATGCTTTTGTTTGACACTTCAGAACACCCAGACAGTGAAAGGACTTGCAAATTGAGCTGCTCGGCACAAGAAAGCACCTTGATGCCTGAATCGCTAATTGCACAGTTTGACACATCTAGATCATTGAGTAACAAGCAGTTCTCTGATATTGCCAGCAAGCTAGCATTAGTAATCTTCCTGCATCCCTCAAGATTCAGCAGCTCAAGGGTTCCGCCGTGTAGCCTCGTCAAGGCCAAAATTACTTCATCTGTCAAATTCAAGCAGTTGCCAAGTATCACCTTGGTAAGTCCTGCCTCACAGCTCTCAAGAAGGGGGAGAAGCCCGGAATCTGTTATCCCATGAAGCCCACTTAGGTCTAGATGTTGAATCTGAGGGCACAACCTACCCACCATAGCCAGGCTGGCAGTACCAAATCCGGGACAGTTTCGAATGGACAAGGACCGAAGAGATGTGCAGGGAGAGAGCACAGGAAATCCCATAGCCATATCCCTGATTCCCATGCACTTCACTAGGTTAAGAGACTTCAACTTGGTTCCACAATTTGAGAGGGCACCAGTAATCCCTAGCTGGGTGACCCTGTTGCACTCTTCCAACTGCAGGCACTCCAGAGATCCTGCTGCTTTGGCAAAAGCTATCAGTCCATTATTGGACACAAAGCAGCACTTGCGAAGGCACATCTGCTTCAGGTTAATGCATCCCTTGCCAATGGCTTCAAGACTCACATCTGTAATTCCCCGGCAAGAGGTCACTGTCAACGATGCCAGTTTTTGCAGACCCTGAGCAACACCCATGACCCAAAAGCCCTTCTCGCTCACATTTTGGAGACCACCAAGGACTAGATTTGTAATGGCTTGGCCATAGTGCCCAATCACGGCAAGGGAGAAATCTGTAATTTTCAAGGCCTCAAGCTTTACCTTTGTCAGCAAAGAAGATGAAGATAACAGACTTGATACCCCATGATCCTTAACGAGGGGGCAGTCTTTGATAGAGATAGACTGCAGCTTAGTGCAAAGCTTTCCGATAGCTTGCAGGCCCTCATTCCCAATATTTGAACACGATTCAATATTCAACGTAGTCAGATTTGGGCAATTCTCTGCAATTGCAATCAAACCCTTGCTGGAAATAGAGGGACACTGGCAAAGGTCAAGCTTCTCCAACAAATGGCATCCTTTAGCTATCTCGGATAGGCCATCATCCCCAATAGAAGAAACATTCCACAAAGAAAGAGACTTGAGAGAAGGGCAACCGTGGGCAACAGCTGATATGCCAAGGTCAGTGACTCCGCAAGCAGAGTTGCTTCCTCGGATTGATAGCTTCCCTAAACCCCCACGGCTACTGGTTCCAACTGCGATTGCCGCCAGCCTTATATCCGTAGCTTTCTTCCCGACCAAACACCTCGTAAGGTATCCATCACTTTCAAGATCTTGACTTTCATCACCAGTGACCATATCAACATTTTTAGAAATCGGCAACTCCTTACAAATTTCAGCCTTACGAATACTGCTCAGAAGCATCAGCCATTGCTTGGAGACACAAGCACAGGAGCTCCTCTCTTTACCTTCAGGAATTCGTCTGAATATCTCAAAAAGACATTCCTGAGGAAGAATCTCAATGGAAGGTTTCTTGTCCTGTTCGAATTCATTTCCTCGAAAGAGGAATGGGGCACTAATCCGAGCCCGCTTGCTAGGTGGGCAGTACACATCCACATGGGAACCAATAGAGAACAAGCGACCCAAATCCACAGGATTTGAGTAAAAAGAACCCCCAGGGTAGAATTCATCGTCACCTGCAAACCGAATGGAAAAAACTATTGTCAGCTTAAACTGTCTAAACGTCACGAAAACCATTTTTTCTTTCACCATATTTACCCAAGCACATGAAATTGTGTAAAACTAATAGATCTATCATTCCCCCCAACGTGGATTCCATAGACTACCTGCTATTGCTAAAAAGAATATCTAAGCTTCAATCAAACGGCAAATTATAACATCCAGGGAATTTCCTTCCAAAGAGAAGGATGAATCAGTCTATCAATTAATTCAAGTGAAATACATCATAGATGTTAAGGTTTATTTTATGAAATTATCAATCTTGCTGATCCTAAACGGATCCTCCTACTTACTGTTTTGTGGGGCAAAGATAAAATATCTCAAGAAAAGACTCAACAAAGGATGAAGTGAGTCTAAGCAGAACACGTCAATCAACAAGGATCTTATGCTTTAATTCTCAATCATACATCCTAACCATATTAATCTCCCAATCAGTGATGATCTAAATGATCCATATATCGAAGATACGCTCAGGATCTCAAGCACTATTAGCATACAGATCAACATAAATTGGCAATCCGGACCCGAAACCATTCGCTAACCCACTACGATCAAACAAAATAAAAGAATACCCATGATGCCAAATCCACCTAGAAGAAATCAAGAAAAGAGACAACTAAAAACAACAAAACCCAGAAAAGCTTACCACTGCAATTGACGAGGGTAGACATGGGCAAAGACAACCAATCGAGAAGAATCCGAATCCAAAACGTGCCTTGGAGCAAAACCCACGACTCGAACCAAAAAGAAACGCAACTACTATTGCAACAAGAAGGCTGAAGAGCATTTGCAACCCCAACTAGTAGGGCAAAAAAGGAGAAGGAGAAGAAGGAATTGGAGGAGATTTGAGACTCAAAATTATGTCTTTGAATATGTATATCTGGCTGCAATGTAAAGGCAAAAGCTTTATATATATTGGGAAAGGAGAAAATAGGTGTCACTCTCAAAAGGCTCATTCAGATACATTTCATTACAAGCGCCTTTTGCTTACATGCAAAATGCAATGTATCTTCCTCCGAAAACAGCTCATTCATGCAACTGGTCCAACCCGCCACCTCAGCATTCCCAGAGCTAGAAACTGGATTCCCGGAATTGCCCTCTTTGTACATTTTATTTTTCTTCCCCCTTCTTGGAAAGACAAGAAGAAATAAAATGAATTTTCGTAGAACGTAATTCAGGCTAACTATTAGATAATTAGTGTGACGTGGAGTAAAGGCCAGGAATGGTTTCTAGATCTCTTTTAAGGAAAATTTAAATCTTCCGAAATTACGGAACTATTAGAGAGAGTTGTCTCGCATCTTAAGATTCCCTACCTCACACACCATGATTTTTATCATTAAATTATTGATATAAATATAATTATTTTGACACATCTTCATTTTAACTTTTAATTTTAATGTTATTTTAGTAACGACCCATTTAATAACTGGGTAAATATCATGACTACCACAAAAAATAATTTTCTTATTTAAATTAGTTAATTAATCGTATTTGGTCTAGAAAAAAAAAGTTGTAAATTAAATAAAAAATTGTCATTATTTTAGGCAGAACGATATATACATCTATATATATATATATATATATATAAAAGACTGTCCAATTGATTTATCATATAACCGTGTTCCAATTTCTTTTGTGCTGAAAAGGACGCAGAACGATTAGAACCAAAGAACCAATATGCTCGCTCAAAAGTTAGAACGTCGTCCTTAAATAAATTGAGATTATAGATATAATATGTTAAATTATAAATTTAACTTTATTAGTATTTTATCAAGTTATATGAGTTTATTTTTATAAGATTTTTTGGAGTAGTACCACTCCTCTTATATATATATATATATATATATAAGAAGACAAAATGACTTTCGGTGCAGACAACTTCATTGCCTGTCAGCCCCAGCTTTCAGCGCCGACAGCTTTACTTTTCAAATAGTAATCACGTGGTGTGGTTACTGTTTGCTTTTTACTTTCGGCCGCTTTCGGCCACTTTACTTTAATTTGTCTCGCGTGATTGACTCCGGGTTGCTTTTTGTAAAGCCTCTCCATTTATATAAGGAGAGTTTAGTTTTCATTTGAAGGCAGAACTAGTTCGACGATTTCCTCTGATAAGGAAAAATTGTGAGAACTTGTATCTCCACTCTCCAAGCTAGAAACTTGTGAGTTTGAGTGTTGATCAAGAGAGTTCATTCCACACCTTTCTTACGATAAGAAAACTTGTAAGGAATCCTCTCGTCCAAATCTTGTGATCCTTGAGCCTTTTCTTTTCTTGTAAATTTGTGATTATAATGAAAATATTTGTGATTCAAAATCTATTTTCATTATTTAATTTTATGCATTGCATACATATGGTCGGCTTAGCCGCCTATTGATCGGAATCAAAGCCGTTACTCTGGTATAGCGATCCCCTTCCCATCACCCGGGTTGGCCGCTATTGTTCCCTTCATTTTATTTTCAGTCTTGCATGCATTGGTCGGCCTAGCCGCCTCTTAACTGCTGCATTTCAAGGAAATCATCGAACTAGTTCTGCCTTCAAATGAAAACTAAACTCTCCTTATATAGATGGAGAGGCTTTACAAAAAGCAATCCGGAGTCAATCACGGGAGACAAATTAAAGTAAAGTGGCCGAAAGCGGCCGAAAGTAAAAAGCAAACAGTAACCACACCACGTGATTACTATTTGAAAAGTAAAGCTGTCGGCGCTGAAAGCTGGGGCTGACAGGCAATGAAGTTGTCTGCACCGAAAGTCATTTTGTCTTCTAGTGCTGACCGATCAGGTTGGGCGGACAGACGCATGTGGTCTTCTACTATCAGGCGGTCAATCTCTTTGACCGATAATTTTAGGCGGACAGACCTAAGGTTCTCCGAGATCAGACGAAGAGTATCCTTTGTCATGTCAGGTCATCAGAGTCATGTTTTGACTGGCTCAAGGGGTGTCGGCATGGGAGACATCTTGTCTTCTTCTGCTGACTGGTTATCTGAGAAGTGTTTGACTTCTCTATCTTTCTTCCCGGGCGAAAAAGAATGAAGTCTTCTTCTATAAGGAAGATCATGAAGAAAACAAAAGGATTCTTGGTTGGAATATGAAACCAAGAAAACAGTAAAAGATATTGACTCATCACGAGACAATACCGGAACAGAATTATGTAATCGGAGTTTCTAGTTCCGATTCCAGTACGATGAAAGAAAAGAAAAACTATTTCAGGAAAACAGTTTTTCTGGCACATTTCTGCTTGGGAAGCAGAAGGCAAATTTGAATTTGTCAAAATAAAATATTTTGACAAAGGATTAATCAAAGAAAATTTTAATCTTGTCAAGACTGAAGGAATTGACAAGGCATTATGTGGCATGGTTGATGCCGAAGGAAAAAAGGATAATGGTTTTGATATTATCCCCAGAATAATGTAACCATTAGTAACTTTCAGAATGAAAGTCACTGGAATTTTTTCTGTTCCAAGTATCGATCTTGGATCAGAGTGACTATGATCAACTTCCTGGGAGGAAGTTAATAGGCTCAGGTCAACTTTCATGAGGGAAGTTGACTGATTTAAGTCAATTTTCTGAAAGTAAATTGACTGTTTATCATCTTTTAGTGGGGAAGATGATTCAATAGTATCTTTCATCTCGGAAGATATATCAATAGTAACTTCCAGTGGGGAAGTTACTTTTCTTTCAACTTCCAGTGGGGAAGTTGAAAGGCTCAAGTCAATTTCCTTCCAGGAAATTGACTGTTTATCATCTTCCAGTGGGGAAGATGATTCAATAGTAACTTCCAGAAGGGAAGTTACATCAATGTCAATTTCCTGGAAGGAAATTGACTGTCTATCATCTTCCAGTAGGGAAGATGATTCTTTAGTATCTTTCAGTGGGGAAGATACATCAATAGTAACTTCCATCGCGGAAGTTACTTTTCTGTCAACTTCCAGTGGGGAAGTTGACTGTCGTTCAACTTCCTGAAGGGAAGTTGAATGACTTTCACTGTCAATTTCCTGGAAGGAAATTGATTGTTTATCATCTTCCAGTGGGGAAGATGATTCAATAGTATCTTCCATCTCGGAAGATACATCAATAGTAACTTCTAGTGGGGAAGTTACTTCTCTTTCAACTTCCAGTGGGGAAGTTGAAAGGCTCAAGTCAATTTCCTTCCAGGAAATTGACTGTTTATCATCTTCCAGTGGGGAAGATGATTCAATAGTAACTTCCAGAAGGGAAGTTACATCAATGTCAATTTCCTGGAAGGAAATTGACTTTCTATCATCTTCCAGTGGGGAAGATGATATTTTAGTATCTTCCAGTGGGGAAGATACATTAATAGTAACTTCCATCGCGGAAGTTACATCTCTGTCAACTTCCAGTAGGGAAGTTGACTGTCGTTCAACTTCCTGAAGGGAAGTTGAATGACTTTCACTGTCAATTTCCTGGAAGGAAATTGACTGTTTATCATCTTCTAATGGGGAAGATGATTCAATAGTATCTTCCATCTCGGAAGATACATCAATAGTAACTTCCAGTGGGGAAGTTACATCAATGTCAATTTTCTGGAAGGAAATTGACTGTCTATCATCTTCCAGTAGGGAAGATGATTCTTTAGTATCTTCCAGTGGGGAAGATACATCAATAGTAACTTCCATCGCGGAAGTTACATCTCTATCAACTTCCAGTGGGGAAGTTGACTGTCGTTCAACTTCCTGAAGGGAAGTTAAATGACTTTCACTGTCAATTTCCTGGAAGGAAATTGACTGTTTATCATCTTCCAGTGGGGAAGATGATTCAATAGTATCTTCCATCTCGGAAGATACATCAATAGTAACTTCCAGTGGGGAAGTTACTTCTCTTTCAACTTCCAGTGGGGAAGTTGAAAGGCTCAAGTCAATTTCCTGGAAGGAAATTGACTGTTTATCATCTTCCAGTGGGGAAGATGATTCAATAGTAACTTCCAAAATGGAAGTTACATCAATGTCAATTTCCTGGAAGGAAATTGACTGTCTATCATCTTCCAGTGGGGAAGATGATTCTTTAGTATCTTCCAGTGGGGAAGATACATCAATAGTAACTTCCAGTGGGGAAGTTACATCAATGTCAATTTCCTGGAAGGAAATTGACTGTCTATCATCTTCCAGTAGGGAAGATGATTCTTTAGTATCTTCCAGTGGGGAAGATACATCAATAGTAACTTCCATCGCGGAAGTTACTTTTCTGTCAACTTCCAGTGGGGAAGTTGACTGTCGTTCAACTTCCTGAAGGGAAGTTGAATGACTTTCACTGTCAATTTCCTGGAAGGAAATTGACTGTTTATCATCTTCCAGTGGGGAAGATGATTCAATAGTATCTTCCATCTCGGAAGATACATCAATAGTAACTTCCAGTGGGGAAGTTGAAAGGCTCAAGTTAATTTCCTGGAAGGAAATTGACTGTTTATCATCTTCCAGTGGGGAAGATGCTTCAATAGTAACTTCCAGAAGGGAAGTTACATCAATGTCAATTTCCTAGAAGGAAATTGACTTTCTATCATCTTCCAGTGGGGAAGATGATACTTTAGTATCTTCCAGTGGGGAAGATACATCAATAGTAACTTCCATCGCGGAAGTTTCATCTCTGTCAACTTCCAATGGGGAAGTTGACTGTCGTTCAACTTCCTGAAGGGAAGTTGAATGACTTTCACTGTCAATTTCCTTCCAGGAAATTGACTGTTTATCATCTTCCAGTGGGGAAGATGATTCTTTAGTATCTTCCAGTGGGGAAGATACATCAATAGTAACTTCCATCGCGGAAGTTACATCTCCGTCAACTTCCAGTGGGGAAGTTGACTGTCGTTCAACTTCCTGAAGGGAAGTTGAATGACTTTCACTGTCAATTTCCTGGAAGGAAATTGACTGTTTATCATCTTCCATTGGGGAAGATGATTCAATAGTATCTTCCATCTCGGAAGATACATCAATAGTAACTTCCAGTGGGGAAGTTACTTCTCTTTCAACTTCCAGTGGGGAAGTTGAAAGGCTCAAGTCAATTTCCTAGAAGGAAATTGACTGTTTATCATCTTCTAGTGGGGAAGATGATTCTTTAGTATCTTCCAGTGGGGAAGATACATCAATAGTAACTTCCATCGCGGAAGTTACATCTCTGTCAACTTCCAGTGGGGAAGTTGACTGTCGTTCAACTTCCTGAAGGGAAGTTGAATGACTTTCACTGTCAATTTCCTAGAAGGAAATTGACTGTTTATCATCTTCCAGTAGGGAAGATGATTCAATAGTATCTTCCATCTCGGAAGATACATCAATAGTAACTTCCAGTGGGGAAGTTACTTCTCTTTCAACTTCCAGTGGGGAAGTTGAAAGGCTCAAGTCAATTTCCTGGAAGGAAATTGACTGTTTATCATCTTCCAGTGGGGAAGATGATTCTTTAGGATCTTCCAGTGGGGAAGATACATCAATAGTAACTTCCATCGCGGAAGTTACATCTCTGTCAACTTCCAGTGGGGAAGTTGACTGTCGTTCAGCTTCCTGAAGGGAAGTTGAATGACTTTTACTGTCAATTTCCTGGAAGGAAATTGACTGTTTATCATCTTCCAGTGGGGAAGATGATTCAATAGTATCTTCCATCTCGGAAGATACATCAATAGTAACTTCCAGTGGGGAAGTTACTTCTCTTTCAACTTCCAGTGGGGAAGTTGAAAGGCTCAAGTCAATTTCCTGGAAGGAAATTGACTGTTTATCATCTTCCAGTGGGGAAGATGATTCTTTAGTATCTTCCAGTGGGGAAGATACTTTTTCTTCAACTTCCAGTAGGGAAGTTGAAGGCTTAATACTGGGCTTTCTAGGGTTCGGACATATCTCAGCCGAATGACCTCTTTTGCCACAGTTAAAACATTTAAAAGATTTTTTAAGAAAAAATCTTTTATTCAAAGGTTTTCTAAAAATTTCTTCACGGGGTTTTAAGAATTTCTTTTTACCGTGAGATTTTTTGAAAACTTTCAAATGTTTTTTCATTTTGACAGAATCATTCTTAAGGGAATGATCTGTAGAATTAAAATTCTTTCTACTTTTGTCAGGGATAATAGTAGAAGGTTTTGACTTTTGTTTTTCTAGCTGGATTTCAGCTAGCATTTGATCAATTCTTTCCAGGGTACTGACAGTATTCGTTTTCTGTCTGTTCTCTGGTAGAACAATCAAAGATTTTTTAAAAGGTTTTAAAATACTTGCTGAAGTTTTTTCGGAAACAGGAGTTTTTAAACCAGGATTTTTAACAACAGGTTTTTCGATCATAGAAAAACTTGTTGAAGAATTTAAAATATTTAAAAGATTTTCTTTAAAACCAGAATGACTGTTTTTAAAATCATAATGATTTTTCAGAAAGTCAAAGAATGGAATATGCCTGTTATGGGCATACATCCATTCTGTCCATTTTCGTCTAACCCTCTGTCTTTGAGGTAGACTAAAATCTCGTGCATAAGCTTTTCGCTTAAGCCGGTTTTTAATGCTATTAAAATCATCATATAAAGAAACCAAATCAGGTTCAAAAGGTTTTTCTACAACTTTTGAAGGCTGTAAGGTATTCCTATTTGAAACTGAAACTTTCAGAATCTCGGGAGACTCTGTGGATTTATTGACACTGTGCCTTATCAGGGGCTTGATGTCAATTGGAATAGAAGCAATAAAAGAAAAAGGAGAATATGCTGTATCAACATTGTGTTGGTACAGACTGTGGACATCTTCATCTAAAATATCAACATCATGTTGATATCCATAATCAGACTCTGTCATATGATTTTGGAAATAAATTACATCATCTTCTTCAACAAACTCAATTGTATCAGGTGCTGATCCAAGGCTATCTGATGAATAGGATCTATACATCATGTTCATCTTGGTAACTACTAAAGAGACTTGGGTGCTTTCTAACCCTAGGTCTTTAATTCTATCCTATTTGTACGGGCGACACACGCCAAGGACGACACACGTCCATTCCGTCTTATAGTCCTTTTCATAACCTACCCTGCCCACTCAACGCCTAAACGCCCTCCTAGCTAACGGCAACTCGAGGACTTACACTTGGTTATGACACTCGACTGCGGAAAAGGGGTGTACAAATAAAATAAAATCAAAAACTCAGAAATAGGGATACAAAGTATCTCTAGGAATTATCAAGATAAAAAGGAAACAGAGATATAATTCAACAGTTAGCAATAGAACCGAAAATGTATTTTGATTTGAAGCCACAAAAACACGAAAGTAGATCAGCGGAGATCAACAAGCGGTCGTACTGCAAAATGGCACTTTAGTTAATTAGCATAATGAGATCCAAAACAATAAAGTGGTTAAGGCATACGTAGATGTCCTACTTAATTTGCAATGTCTGGGTTAGCTGTATTTAGACACAGCTCATGGTAATAATTCAGATCAATTAAGAAGCCGTACTGTGTGTGCTTTTCTTGGGTTAGGTTGGGTTGGGTTGAATTGAGGACAGTATTAATTAAGCTGGCTAAGTTTGGATACAAAAATATAATTTCACCTCATCCCATTAATTATTTTATTTTATTTTTTTTTCATACAAAATATAATTAAAAAAATTCAACTTTTTAAATTTTAAAATAATAATAATATTAAAAAATAATATTTTATTCAACTTTCATTTTAACTCATCAATCTCATAATTCATCTCAACTTTTCGCAACTGTCAATTTAGCTTTTATACAAGTATATAACAAGTTGGCACGAAATTTAGGTTACAAATTTGCATGTTAATTTGTCTCTGTGTCTAATCCCTTTTTGGCTCATTGGATGAGGTTTGGCCTCAATTAGGACCAGAAAAAGGATATGACTTTTTGAAAGGATGAGATGAGGCCTGGCCGCAGGCTATACCAAATGTGAACATGATGGGATTTTCATAAGATAGAAAGAGTGAATTGCGTTGATTAATTGGGAGGCCGCACTTCAAATCACTTGAAAAGCTGGACTACTACAACTGACTAGCTAATAACAAGCTTTAAAGTATTGTGAGTTTATGGAACCATTAACAATTAAGCTTTAAATTAAGTATATATAAGTGTTAATTTATGTAACTCATTAATTTGAATGATCCATTATAATTTTAGAAAAATATAGATGCATCATGTGAGTTTTATAACATTTAAAATAATAATAAATTATAAAAAAAATTATTTATTTGCGACTTCTTATTTTCAATAAAATGATTATTTTTAGTTAAAATGAGTCTATTTTTATTATAAATGGTATTTCTTATTACAAATAATTGATCACAACTATTTGTTTTTAATTTGTACGTTCTAAAGTATGCAAGCTCTATAGTACGGTTCCTTTGAAATGAAGTGGAGCAGCACATCTGGATCACCTACATGAAAACATTCATGACTTTTTCATGATGAACTCTGCTATTTTTTAAAAGATTGTATGGAGTCTTTCACATCTTAGAATTGAATTTAACACCGCGCTTCTCTATGTCAGTCCATCTAAAAAATTGATTAAATGAGAAGGTCTGATCATTAATTATAGAAATATCTCATTATAAAAAAAAATTACTTATTTATTGCAAATTATTTTTTTATCAAAACAAGTATAATATTTTCATGGTAAATAATTCATGATCATGCTTAGTAGCGCAATAGAAGTATATATGTACGTACGTAGTACTGGATTAATAAATAATATTATATATATAGTTAATGTTTTATCCATCATGATAGGAGTACTTATATATAGAGTATTTCTATATACAATCCTGATACGTAAACGAGATCACGTAATTACTTTAAAACAAATGAAATTTATTATTAAAAAATTAATTTTTTTATATGAATCTCATGTTTTATTCATTTTTTATAATGATTATACAGTAATTATCCGATTCACGATTGTATAAATATTTTCTCTTATATATATTTTTTCAAGCTAATTTTTAGACACAAGTGCCTTGTTAAATATTGAGAACACGTAGATTTCAATTTAATTGCCTGAAAATTAAAAATTTGTAAAGTCAACTAGCTGCTTGTCTGATCAAGCTCCGACCTCATGCATGCATGCACAAGCACCGCGGTCAAAAAAAGCTTCCTCTCACGAGTTGAGAGATGGAATTAAGACGGCGTTGGAGGAATGAAAAAGGTTGACTTGGTTCGTACGTAGTGAGATGAATCATGATGAGGGACCCATGTCATGCACCATATTAAATTAATTTGCACGATATAAATTAACTTGCTTGTATGCATGGTTCTTTCCTTTTAGCCAAAACGACTGGGCTGTACAATGAATTTGCTTTATGATTATTATTACTATTTTAAAAATAAAATATATATGGAGCAGGAGCTAGCAGAAAAAGAGAAGTTGTGTTTGATAATTAGAATCAATGGATCTGTTTCAGCTGCTTCTAGATCCATCGATCGATCGATTAGCTACACCAACTTGATTAATTTGGCTTCGTACGTTCACATCACACTGGCCTCCTTCCTTCAATATTTTTTCCCATGACTGCATGCATGCATGCATGTATGAAGTTACCGACCAATATCTCTCGGCCGGCAGGCCTCGATCCACCTTTTCCAACATCTGTTTCTTGTTTGTTGGATATATAAGATTTCTGGCCGGCTTTCGTAGACATGAATATTAAAACATCACGAGCTCGATCGGTCGTCCACGTCCATCTTTCTTTTTCTGTTTTCATAAAATATTATAAATAAGGATTATAAGACAAGTTATACTCAATATAATAAAAATGAGTCTTTATAACAGATTATTTACAACGAAAATAATTACATGCGATTGTGAGAGAAGTCCAATCAAGCTTGGCCTACTTAGAGAAAGAATGGTTGAGATGCCCATGAGGTCGACCCGAACCCACTTCGGGTGAGGCATCAGTACTCGGTGGGAGGGACAATCCCAGGACAGAGTCGGGTACCTGTAGGATTTGAGGAAGGAACTCGGATATTCGAATAGCGTAAACAATGACTAACACTAGCTGCATTAAATGCCGAGCAGATTTGAATTACATTAAGCACCACACTATATTGAATGCTAAACTAGGCAAGTTATGGTACATTAAATACTAACCAAAAATCACAGTCACACATGATCGAGAATTATGAAAATAATATGGCTCTGATTGGATAGTTGACTCCTAACTCAACTCCACGGTGCGGCCCTAGGCAAACTTGCCCACTCTGACTTTATCATCAGAGTGGTTTCGGGCTCCGACCTCATCCTCTATCATTCACTTATTTTGCATCTTCGAGTTGTTTGGATCATTGTCGAGTAGTCCAGGTCGCGAAATACGTCAATAATAACGATAAAAATAGATTTATTTTAACAAAAAAATAATTATTTTCTTACAAATAATTAATCATAAATAAATAATTTTTTTTTATAATCTTTATAATATATATATATATATATGTCCGCGTGTGCGAGAAATATTCAATTTATTTGAAGAAAGAGATATATTTGCTTCGGAATTTTATACCCACGAGCTACTGGCATGGGGTCCAGGCGGGATGTACGTACGTACGTGGCACATACAATGCATGTGACGTTTCTGCGCAACCATTCATTCATTAATTAAAAAGACCGATCAAGATATGAACATTGTGAAGAGCCATTGCAACTAACACATGACTCATGAATGGCATGTATACAATTATTAAAATAAAAAGGAGATTTTGGGACCATATATAGACTAACTGGTCCCCAGTCATCCCGTAATTGTTGAAAAGGCAAGGAGGTGGTTAGCTAGAACCATGCAACTTGAAAAATAGACAATCCTTTTTGTAGCTAGCTAGTGTGATATGAATGTGCCACGTGTATATATATATATCTATATATATTATGTGCGTACTGCTATAATAAAAAGAGAGAAAACTTATAGTGTTCGCTCAAGTCACGTTCGACACTTCGCTCAAGCTAATGTTGATTGGTTGTTCGTTTGAAGTATATAGCTCGATACGCCGCTCAAGCGGCAAACATATTTTTATCATAATTAGAGTTCTCTGCACCTTTTAATATAAGTATGTAATATTTGATTTGTGGTCAGTGGTGGAACAAGTGGAACAACCTTAAGCTAGGGGTGATAACGCCTCCCAAACGTTTTTAAAAATTTTATACGATATATAAATATATATATATTTATATAATTAAAATTTTCCCCCCAATTTATCAAGAAAAAAATTGTTCTCCTTTCTCTCTCAAGGAACACTCCCTTTGAAAACCTTAGTTTCCCTCCCTTTCAGCTAGCACCATAGGGGGTTGGGAGTTTCGACTCCCTCCCTCCTCCTTCACCCCTCTATTTTTCATTTTTTTTCCCCTCTCACTTCTCGGTTTTTCTCTTTTTATTTTGGTTTTCTCCTCCATTTTTGGAGTTGGTTTTCTCTGGTCTCCCCCTTCTCTCCTTTTCGTTTTCTTTTTCTTTCCCATTTTTGTTTCAGGAACCCCAACGGTAGTCTTTCAGTCTCTGGCAGACGGCGAGGTAGCGAACGGTAGCTGTCGGCGTTTTGATCCAACCACGTCAATATCGAACAATGGTGCTTGGTTCTCCGGCGTCTCAGTCTCCCCACGCACTCCTTCACTAGTCTCCGAAGACACCGATCTATCACTTTACGGTGGAGCTTCGCCAAACAAAGCGTCGGGTGTGGCGCACGCGCCATCTCAGAGTAGGAGGTTGGTCTCCTACGTGCCACCCCTAGGGTGAATTTATGCCACCACGCGCAACCCCACTACGACCTAGACATCCTGCCGCTTCCCTCCATCTCATCCGCCACAACTAGGGACGGCGCGTGGTCTTCACGCGCCACTTATAGCCGTGGTTCTCTTTTGTGTTTAGTTTAATTTCCTCCAAGGTTGAAATCGTTTCATATGATTCGGTCTTCTCATGTGTATTTTATTTCTGTTTAATAATAAAAAATAAAAATAAAAACAAAAACATTAGTCTCTAGGACTTTTGGTCCTTAGAGTTTATCCCTACTCCATCTTAGTATGGAGACTGGGTTGGTTGTTTGTTGGGTGATGACTCTATCTTGCATAGAGTTGGGTTGTCTCTTAGATAGTGTTCTAAAAAGGTTGTGCAGTCAGGGTTAGACTATGTCAGTTACTTTTAGTGTACTAGGATGCTACAGATTGTCGTTTAGTTAGCTTGTAATTTGTTTTTCAAATCTAGTTGTAATGCTCGCTATTAATAAAATGCAGTTTCTTTCCTTCAAAAAGAAAAAATTTGTTCTCATAATACTCAAGCCTTTTAAACTTTTATTAAAATTGTCATCTCAAATCCAAATATATACTTACCTAGTCCCATTTTAATTTTTCACTTCATTCGACGGCTAACACCCAAATTTTCTCAACCACTCTAGCTTGATGTGTTGACGCATATAGATTATCAAGATATATCTACATTATTTGAGTTATGTAGAAGACTAACAATTTTAGAAAAGTCAAAAATTTATTATTTGATTGATAGGTTAAATCGTCTATTATTAACTCTTCATGATTCTACTGCTATTATTGAGCGAGCATTTTCTTCCATGAAATTTATATGAAAATTAGACTGTGTACTTGAATTGAAGATGAATTTCTTATAGATCATTTGCTAGTTTATATTGAGAAGTCAAGAATTTCATTTTAGAGATGATAATAGATGAGTTTTATTCCATAAAAGATCATCATCGAGCTTAATTTGAAGGAAAAATCATAAATTCGTATTTAATTTTCTTTTCTTTTTGTAATGGTCTCTAGTAAATTATGAAAATTAAAAAAAAAATTACCTTATAATATGATTTATAAATATGTATTTTTAGTATACAATTTTATAATGTGTGATTATTATTTTTATATATAATCATGGATAAAAAATATATATTACTTATATTCATACATACTATGCATACACTTTATCAATCGTCCTCCCAAACACAAAATCCTAATTCTGCCCATGCTTGTGATGTATGATTTTCAGCATATTTTTCAGAGAGAATACTAGTAAAATGAGTGCATATTATGTGAAAGCATAAAAACCTAAAAAGAGTGAGTTAAGAATGAGTTATTATAATCTCTTTTGATTAATAAGATTTATGCAACTTCATGAACGTAGGCAAGTTGTCAAAATATGTAAATAGTTGTGTGCTTTGTTTGCTTGATCTTGTGCTTGCTTTACTTTTTTTGTCATTGTTGATGTGTTATGCATAACAGCTAGTTCACATATTAGGATATGAAATTGGGATCTAGTCCCCTTATTCTTGTTGGATGTACTTGAAAGTCCCTATAATATACTCACCTAATTGTGGGGAATTCTTACTCCAACTACTCCTATAATATTTGCCAGTTGAATCCTGACTAATGGCGAAGAATCAAGTGGATAAGTTATGGTAAAGGTTGAAATGCTACTCGAATCCAAAGCTAGCTAGTTCCCTTGTATGTAAAAAATGCAAAATCGATGGGTAAAACTAATTCAATTAGTAACCTTTTTATAGTTTGTTAAAACATATATCCATGCACAACCTACATATAGATAGATATTAACTAGTAAGCAAAATAGATTGTCCAAGGGACCCCTAATTCATAAACCATAACTTTTAGGGTAAAAGGCAAAACTAGTTTAAGATAAAATATTTTATTTCATCTTTAACAATTTACTTTGTTTTGGTACTCCAAATTTATTACTAGTCCTCACTTGTAATAGAAGAAAATTGTGATTACAATTGGATACTTGGGAGTTACAAATAATAAAAAAAGACCAAAAATCAGATGTCAAGAAAATCTAAAGCATTCAACCACAATACGAATTATCTAGAAAGAAACATATAGACCAGCAGTAAACCACACCAAAGAAAAAAGCTAGAAAAACAACTTGCAGAAAACGTTAGTGCACACAAATAAGAGAAATATCAAAGAAAACAAATGCAGTCCTGTTTAGATAGTGAAATGAGATGAGGTAGCTTTAAATAAAAGTTGAAAATTGAATAAAATATTATTTTCTCAATATTATTACTATTTTGGGTCGGGATTTGAAAATATTGAATTGAAATTTGAAAATGTTGAATTGTTTATTGTATTTTGTATTGAAATTTGATAAAGTTGTAATAATAATATGAAATGATATGATCTTTGTATCCAAACGAGGTTTGCCATGGTAATTTGGATTCAAGAGTGGTTTGCCCTGATAATTTGGATTCAGGAGTGAGATAAGATAATTTCATCTTATATCATTATTACAACTTTATCAAATTTTTATATAAAATATAGTAACAAATTAGACTTTTTAAAATTTCAAAGCAATAATATATTAAAAATATTATTATAATATTCAATTTTTTATTTTAGTTTAAAATTATCTCATCACATCTCACTATTCAAACAAAACTATCCTGTAATTTTAGAATTTACTTAAATCTGAATTTACTTAAATCCATCTTTTGCTAGTTTTTCTAGTAGCAAGCTTGCTAGGTAAGATTGATTACTTTTGTAATTATGTAATTAGCCAATCACAAGTTGACAAGTGAACTTTCAACTCCACATCAGCCACCATCACACTTGTGAGGTGGGTTGGCTCTCAATGCCACCTTCAAGGCACCCTACTTAACTAGGGTGCGGTGGTAGTAACTCAAATTTTGCCATTGTCTCCTCCACAAGCCATCATAAAGGTGGCTCTTGGGGTGGTTAAGATAGTATAAACTATTGGGAATAACCGATCAACAAATAGCAAATAGGAAGTAAATGTAGCAGAAATACAACAAAGAGAAATAAAACAGTCATACAGAACACTTTGGACACCAAGATTTGAAGTGGTTCGGCTTAACACAAGCCTATATTTACTGTTGGGTCGATCTCAATGAATCTACTATAGAATAGAGATGAAGAACAGAGATAAAATCACAAGATTCTTATAATAAATCACTCAATCTCACTTACAAGTTGCATAACTCTCTCACACACACTCTCAACTCTTTCTTCTTTACAAATGCTCTCAAAACAGATATCTAAACAAATATTATGAGTTCCTCACATTCTGTATTTAAATGAACACCGTTTCACTTATATAAGTGAAACTCGCTCGAGCGAGACTCTTCTCACTCGAGCAAAACACTATTCCAAACGGCGCTAATCCTAAGCACTGAACATTAGCTCAAAGCGAGCATCAAGAGAGGCTTGAGCGAATGTCTAGGGTTGACTCTTGCTTGAGTGGGATGTCGAGCGAGGGTCGAGCGTAGTCTCTGTCTGGAATCTCGCTTGAGCTAGATTTTGAGTGAGGGTCAAGCGAACTCTCTATCTAATGTCTTGCTCGAGTTGGACGTTGAGCGAGGGTTGAGCAAACTTACGGGTTAAGTCTCGCTTGAACTACCGCTCGAGCGAGAGTCGAGCGAGTACACTGAATATGTGCTTTCAACAATTCAAGACACATCTCAACAAATCTCCATCTTGGCTCGAATTGTCACAAGCCTCACAAAATCTATTCTTTACAAAAGACCCACAAATCCCTCAATCATATCACAAAGGGAATACACAACCGCAACACAAAGTCTATCTTTGAAGAACTCAATTTCTACACAATAGTCTTCAACACCATAGTCGACTTGACCAAATCACCGGCTTGGTCCTAATGAAGAATCAACATCTTCACACAAACGACAATGCACCACTATACAGACTGCTTATTTGAACAATGACTTCTGAATACAAATGAAGACAACCAACAAATATTTTCTGTCAAAATAAGAACCTCACAAAACTTGCATGAGCATATCCCAAATGTGGCCAAACTGGCTCCTCTATCCACTAACTGTAGACTTGCTCTCACTGTGCACCAATGCCAAAATCAACAAAGTCAAAATCATATTTAATTTCAAAAGTATAATCTATAGTACTTCATGTACTCTATTGTGAAGCTCTCTCAACAACTCTACCTTTTTGCTATAACTCTACTCTCATTTCCTGTGGAATAAAAAAAAAAAAGAAGGTTCATCCAATAGCAAACTATGTTGTCCGCTTCACCCATAATCTGTAGACAAGCCTACCAAACCTAAAGCAAACTGTGGACTCTGATACACGAGTTTACCTTATTCTATTCAGCTACTCCATTTCTGTGAAATGAAACTAATTGTATGGTCTAAACAACGCTTTACCTTCTTGTCTGTAGATCACTAGTCTTCTCAAGTGTTTGAATGTATCAAACACATCACAAAACAGATAAACAAAACCAAACTCTTTCTCAAATGATCATAAAACAAATATGAGTATAACAAAGCATAACCTTACATAAGATGTATCCTAATCAGAAATAAACAATTGCAAGAAACTTGATTCTATACTGTTTTCCAAGAACATAATGCAAACAAAAAATCAAGATTACTGTCTTCTGATTACACCAAGTAAAAGATGCCTACTCATAAATGACTAGGGGTGGCAATATGTAACACGACGCGTTAACATGAAACGAACACGACACGATAAAAGCGAATTAGTGTTTAGTCTTAACGAGTTTCGGGTCAAATCGTGTCAACCCGTTAAGACACGATTTGATAACGGGTCAAATTGGACCCGTTAAAAAATTTGAATTTACTTTTATACTTTTGAGCTAAACTTCAAAAAATTATAGTTTAAAATTAGTTTTATACTCTTAAACACTTAGCTATCTCATTTAAGTACTTATTAAAAAGTCATTAACGAGTTAACCATTGTTATTTAATTATTTGTGTTAATATTTTAGTATTTTACAATTTGTAGATCATATTTGTGTGTTTATCATATTTTATAATATACTATATATTGAATTGTAATTTAAATATTATAATTTGTAATTAATTTTTTATGTTTTATAACTATTATTTAAGTTTTAATATTTGTATAAAATCAATAAAGTTAAATTCAAACGGATCACTAACGGGTTTGCGGGTTGAAACGTATTAGATCGTGTTGTATCGTGTCGTGTTATGTCGTGTTATATAATATCAAATGTCTTAACGGGTCTTAACGGGTCGTGTTGTGTCAACCTGTTAACTTAACGGGTCGTGTTAGGGTTGAAATTTTTTACATGAAATCCTTAACGGGTCGTATTCGTGTTGACCCTTTAAACATTATGTACACGCCTTGACACGACACGAACACGACCCGTTAACATGTTTTGACACCCCTATAAATGACCACACCTGTCTGGCATACTCACATGTGCTGCATGCAAATGATATCTGAATCTGAAGCATGTGAGGATACTCCACCAATTACTGTACTGCCTTCAAGAAAGTAAAGACCATCTGTTATCTTCTTCGTTGTCATTACCACCAAAGAGTCCTTGTTGACTCAAAAGACTCCACCTTCAGTTGAAAACTGATAACCAAGGAAATTTAGAGTACCCAAAAATATGAGATTCTTCTTCAGAGACAGAATATGTCTAACATTAGACAAAGTTCTAACGGTCCCATCATACATCTCAATCTTGACTGAACCAATCCCAACAATATCACAAGCCATATCATTTCCAACCAAAAAGAATCACCGTTGATAAATTCATAGTTAGTGAACCAATATATCATGGAACACATATAGAACGTACAAGCTGAATTCATGATCCACTTGTCACCAAAACAACCACTAGGGCTGTTGACTGCTAGGATAATATCAGAGTAGTTAGACCGATCTTCAATGCTAATTACATTAGAGGAACTTTCCTCTTCCTCCATATTTTTTAGTTTAGGGCACTCACTTTTGTAATGACCAAACTTATGGTAGTGGTAACACTTAACATTTTTCTAGTTAGATTTAGAGCTACTGGAATTACCCTTAATCTTTCTTGAACATCTCTCTCTAGATCTATCATCAGAGGAACCTTTTACAAACAAACCATTGGCTTGATCATCCATGCCTAATCCCCCAAATTTTATTCTCAATTCCTTATAATTCAAAACAGACTTAACATCTACCAATGAGATTGTATATCTACCATACAACATTGAATTTACAAAATTATAAAACGAAATAGGCAATGAACATAAAATAATTAATGCTTTATCTTCCTCTTCAAGCTTAATGTCTACGTTCCTCAAATCCATAATAATTTTATTAAATTCATCTAGATGTGCAGAAATAGAAATACCTTCCTTCATTTTGAGAGTGTATAACCGTTGTTTTAACAACAACCAGTTAGTGAGAGATTTCTTCATGTACAAGCTCTCCAGCTTATCCCAAAGACCAACAATGGTTTCCTCTTCAGCAACTTTCCTCAAAATTTCATCTGATAGTGACAATAGAATGGTGCTGTGAGCCATTTCTTGCTCATTCTTTGATGATACAGGAGAATCACCAGCCACTTCTTCTAGAACATTGAACAAACCCGTCTGTCGCAATAGGACTTTCATCTTGATGCGCTATAAACTGAAGCTGTTCTGTCCGTTGAATTTCTTGATTTCAAATCTTGATGTGGCCATCCCTTCATATCTTCACAGAGCTCAAGAGCGCTTTGATACCAATTTGTTGGGAATTAACCGGTCAACAAACAGCAAATAAGAAGTAAACACAGTAGAAATGCAATAAAGAAAAATAAGACAATCACATAGAATACTCTGAACACCAAGATTTGAAGTGGTTCGGCTTAACACAAATCTACGTCCATTGTTGGGTCGGTCTCAATGAATCCACTATAGAACAAAGATGAAGTACAGAAATTGAATCACAAGATTCTTACAAGAAATCACTCAATCTCACTTACAAGTTGCAAATGTCTCTCTCACACACTCTCAACTCTTTCTTCTTTACAAATGCTCTCAAAACAAAAATCTAAAAAAATATTCTGAGTTCCTCACGTTCTGCGTTTAAATGAACGTCGTTTCACTTATATAAGTGAAACTCACTCGAGTGAGACTTTTCTCATTCGAGCGAAATACTATTCCAAACGTAGCCAACTCTAAACACAGAACATTAATTCGAAGTGAGCATCAAGCGAGATTTGAGTGAATGTCTAGGGTTAACTCTCGTTCGAGCGGGATGTCGAGCGAGGGTCGAGCGAAATTTCTGTTTGGAATCTCGCTCCAGCTGGATATCAAGTGAGGGTCAAGCGAATTCTTTGTCTGAAACCTCGCTCGAGCTGAACGTTGAGCGATGGTTGAACAAACTTACGAGTTGAGTCTCGCTCGAGCGAAAGTCGAGTAAGCACACTGAAGATATGCTTTTAACAATTCAAGACACATCTTAACATAAACAAAACAATAATGCTATATACAATTGTGAAATACGTAAATGTCACTCAAATATCTTGAGAAAAAGTGAGATTTATTATTAAAAAAATAATTTTTTTCATGTAGAGTTCGCATTTATTCAATTTTTTCAAAGTAATTATACATTATTTATACATTTTATGACTGCATATATCAGTTTTCTAAACAAAACTCAAAAAATCAAAGGCATGCAAACTTTTAGCCATTTTCTGTGTGTAGTTGATCAAGCGGTACCATGATCGACCAAAGATGGCAATGAAGTGGAAGACCATAGAGGACCGACAGTTAAAAACATAGTTTGAGATGGCTACCAAATTATAGTTGCAACAACCACGAAATGTCGCATTTAAGACAACATTGTCCGCTTGGGTTGGATATACGTATCAATTGAAAACTCCAACAATGTTCATCATTTGACAGCATGTAATATATATATAAATTAAGGCCTTTCAATTGTCAATAACGTCCCTAGCCTTGTAGCTAGGTTCCAGGGACATGCGTTTCTCAATCAAATTACTACTGCCCAATTGAGGATCATCATAGCAATATTCAACGGCTCATAACATAATAGATCAACGGCGAAGATATTATGGAGGTACATGCAATATTATGCATGATTATTGAGTTGGCATGGCCATACGGGCATAGAGTACACACACACAAGAGACAGGCCGGGCGGAACTACATGTAAGCTGTAAGCGGCTACCGCCCCCAAATTAAAAAAAAATAATAATAATATAGTATATAAATATATATAATTAAAATTATCCTCCCATTTATAAAAAATTAAATTAAATTAAATTAAATTTTACCCCAGCCCACTCTAACTCAGGCCTCTAAAAAATTTACTGAAATTATTCTCTCAAATTTCAATATTAATTATCTATATAGTTTCACTCTGACTTTTCACTTTATTTGACAGTTGACATGCACCTTAAGCTGAAAAAAAATCTTCAAGTTAATATATTTTTTTGTAATGATTTTTAACAAATTATGAAAATCTCTAAAAAAATTATTTTATAAGATGATTTATAGATATGTATTTCTTGTATGCAATTTTATGACATATAATATTTATTGATTTTATATATAATTATATGTAAAAAACACATATTACTTATACTCACACATATTACACATTTTATCAATTACTTTCTTAAATACCAAATCTTAATTTCGTCCTTGCACAATACATATATATAATCATATATAAAAAATATATATTATTTATATTTATACATATTACATACTTTATCAATCACTTTATAAATATTAAATTTTAATTTCGCTCCTCTGCACGCGCGCGCAATATGTCATTAAATATAAATATAAATGTAACAAGGTATGGACATGCAGAAAATTGAAATCAAATTTGGAGAGTGAAAAAAGTGGTTGGGAGTAATGGAAGATATACAGGGCTAGAAGCATTGAATCTATTATTAAATCCTCTGCATGCAATATGTCACATTCACTACCTTTTTTTCTTTAATTTGGGTTATCCGTTGTCTGTACCTTTGGCGTGGTATATTAATAATTAATATAGTACAAGAGCATAAAAGGTAGCCAAAAATCCCAAGACATCCATCGATCATGCATGTGCATGCCTTTGCTTCAGACACACAAACTACATCTAGAATGTGTGTACGTAGTACACATGATGATGATCATAAATATTCTGATGATACATGATTATAAGAATCTTTTTCCCATATTAATATAATTATAATAGCGTCAACTTCAACTAGAGGTGTTCATCCGGATTCCGGATTCTCAAATCCGAAACTCGAATTCGAAATTTTTTTAAACATTTAAAAAAAAAATTTAAAAATGTTAAGAAATATATAAAATTTTAAACCGGGCCGGGGACAACCCGGCCCGGATGAACACCCCTAACTTCAACTGTATTGCACTAAAATTTATTTACCATATTAATATAATTATAATCAGTTGAGTTGATTTTAATTTATTTTTATTTTATCATTATATTTTTAAAATTTTTTTATATAAAAATATAAATCTTAACATACATTTTTAAAATTTTAAATATATTTTTAAAATTTCAATTCAATTTTTTTAAAATTTAAAATAATAATAATATTAATCAAAAAAATTTGAGAGATGAAAATCAGTAATTAATTGGCAAAAAGGCGAACGGCTGTACGTCGACGACCGCACGTATTGCTAATTTCCATGCAGAATTAACAACCTCCATGCATAATGGATGCATGTAGCTAGGCGGCCAAATGGCGCCACTAATATATATATATTTAATTCAAGTTTACACCATGATCAAGATCATTCAAAATAACGATTTTCAATAATAATAAAAAAAATGATCAGGAAATTCATGCAAATTAAATAATGTATTGAACATACATATCCGAGACATGATCTGCCAGAAAATACTACTTGCCAAACGAGTTGATACAGATAAATGAAGGGGGAAAAATGATCAACAGGATTGTTAATCAATACTAATGGATTAAACTGATTTTGAAGATTTAAGGGAAGAATATTAGTTAGAAAAAAAAGGATCAAGTGCGTATATTAAAACCTCATAGAGAGTTAAAAAATGATCTATTATTTTATGCTGTATTAATAATATATAACAACAATAATTATAAAGAAATTAAGAATAATAGATCATTAAGTAGTACTGCCTCATGTAAAGAAGCGTACGTCGTTGTATGTACGTATAAGGTAGTATTGTACTCAGTGACAGAGTCAGAAATTTGCTTTAGGGGTACCAAATAAAACTAAAATAATATACATAAGATATTTTTTGTTTTATTTCTATATAAATTTTTTTTGCAGTATAGAACAATTTCATAGTAAGATTTTATATAAAAATAAAATACGTTTAATATAACCGATGTATTAAAAAATATATATGATATATCAAGAAGAATATATTATTGAAATAAAATAAAGATACTCATATACATATATTAAATTAAAGAAAAACAGTGTCTAAAATTGTAATTTGCGCTCTTTTTAAATAAACAAAAAACCAAATATTGAATCTAAATCAAAGCTCTCAGTTATTTTTCTTTCAATATAGACAACTAAATATTTGTTAGAAATTTATTTTCAAAATAAAATTAAAATGATTTTATAAAAAAAGTCAATATAATTTTTTAGAGCGGGCCAATATATGCTAAAATTAATATTATCTTATTAAATTATAAAAAGACTAATATATATTATATTTTTTTTTCAAAGATTAGGGGGGGCCATGGGCCCCCTAGTCCTCAAATAGATCCGTCCCTGATTGTACTCCTATTTGTTTTGGCCTTTAATGGATTTAGAATGATCACAAATTAACTTAATCTTGGGCAACACTAGTTAGTATATATGACAGATTAATTAAAAATTAATACCCCACTTAGATATGTAATTAATGATTCATTTGTTTATATATATATATATATATATATATATAAAATTGATATCTATATATATTGTTTGTTTAATTGGTGGTGATTTTTTGTAAGGACTTTATATCTGTATTTTTTTTGCAACTAGGCAAACGTGTATCGCACGTTATAGTCCTGACTAGTATATATATATTATACACAGCAAGCAGGAAAAAGAAAGAACGATAACAATATGGAGAAAAGAGAGGAGGAAGCCAGCAAGCCCAGATTCACTGTACGTTCTCGTTTTTTAATTCTTTGATGACTTGGTTGGGATGCATGAAAAGGATATTTATTTTAAAACAATTAGGCCGTCCATTTATGAATCATGTCCTGACAAAGCAAAATCGTTGTCCATAGCTTATTAGGTCTTGATTTATATGGTTTTATAATATCTTTAATGGTGATCATTTAGGACAATCCATCTATGGATGGTTAGGAATGCAAACAAAAGTAGTTCGTCCTCTGTTTTATTCAAGTTGAAGATTAATTTTCGTATGGTAGTGTACTTGGAATAATATTCATTGTATGGGGATGTGCAGGATGTCTCTATGGAGTGTATCTATTTTATTTTACCTATATTTCATACCTTGTTAAATAAATCAATGCACGATTTTGGAGACCTTTATTTTTTTATTTTTTAAAGAATGAATGGTGTTGGCCTGAATCCAGAAGATCATGTTCAAGTTTGACATATATTCTAGTAGGATAAGAATTGAAAAAAAAAAAGAGACAAAAATTGAAAAAAGTGAAGAAAATATGAGATTTATATAAAAAAAAAATTAATTTTTTAATAGTAATCTCACTTTTTTTTAAAACAGTTATATATTATTTACGCATCTCACAGTTGTATGTAGAATTATTCAAAAATTAAACCTAACAAGTAAATTAATGTGTAGAGCAGCACACCACTTACATCACTTAAATAGTAAGATTTGATTTGTAAGATTTAAATTTTGAAGTTATCTTTTAAATTAAATTATTTTACGTAAATAGTGTATAGTATAGAGGCTTTAAAATAACAATGATCTTTAATTTTAATTAATCAAGTTAGCCTATTACCGAAATTAGCTTTTTAATCTCTTTGATAGTGTTGCTGAAGGTTAGGAGTTAGAACACCAAGAAAAATGGTTTGCACGCTAACAAAATTCTATTTGGCACCGTTGATCTTTCTACAGCTTAATTAATCTCCCAACGTTCTCCATTGAATCACTCCATTTAGAAGAGTCATAAAAAAATCATATTTAAACAGCCTCCATGCATATTCCGACAAATCAGCCCGCGGGAAGAGAGGAAAATGGACAAAATAAGGGGAAAAAATGGAGAACAATTATTTTTTTTTTAAATTTAATTTATTTTTTTTAAAAAAAATGGAGAAAATCATGATTACAAATGGAAATATCACTACCATTTTTTTAATTTTTTATTTTTGAGTGCAGGGGACTTTGAACATATGACAATTCTTTGATCCACGTTCATTTGGTGAACAATATTGAATATTCTTTGCATTCAAATCTTCAAGACCCAGCAGCTGACTCATCCGTGGGGCAAATATCAACATTTTGCTTGAAAAGAGACAAGAGACATCATTTTTATTATTTTGGAATTTGGCAACAACCAACCACCTAAATGTTTCATTGAATCAGGAATAACCATTATTACAGGGACCTCAATGTTCAAGCTTTTTCAAGTTCAACATTAATCTCTCTCCCTGTCCTATAGCACTTTTTTTCCTTCTTTTTATTAGATAAATAAAAAATTGTAGCACATTTGTGTAATCTGTTTGCACTTCGTTAATATGGTTGATTGCATCTCTTTCCTTTTTATTTTTTTAATATAAAACGATTATTTTGACCAATCACATCGATAAAATGTACAAATAATATGCAAAAATGATTATATATAACATAACTCCTTGAGACACGGTGTCTCAAAATCCTGGCTAGATACCCATTGAAGAATATTAAATGCACATCACGTGGTTTGATGGCATGAATTTCATGCTCTGATTGCTCTCCATAAGCATTTGGAAAAGCATACAAAAGATAAGTACATCAAACTTTCAACCACCACAACTAAATAAACTAATATTTTGCAGACAATTGAAACCAACCTAACATTCATGGATCATATATATGTAACAAAGTCCTTGTACATGAACCATAAACCAACCCTATAGAATATTGACAATGACCAAATAAGCTTTTGCTCCTTCCATGGTATTGCAAGGTCAAAATAATATCCATTGTAATGTTCTTTTTGAGCAGGCCTATCCATCCGGATTTTGGATCCAAAATTTTCTTGAACCTCTTAAATGAAAATGTCAAAATTATTAAAAAGTAAAGAAAATTTTAAAGAAATACACCCAAATAATAATAAAAAAATGACTAATAAAACAAACACTAAGCTCAAAATAATATACTAATACACAGAAAGATCATGACAGCCCATGGAGAAGAAAAACGAAAAGAAAAGAAAGCATTTAAGTTTCAGTATATCTACACATTTACATCTGCATTCAGTTTGAATATAGTAGAGGGGATGTCCAATAAGGCAGGAGAAAGGGGAAGAAAGATAAAGATTAAGAAAAAGAAGATAATATTGTCATTAGCACCTAGCCTTACAATTGAGATGGAAAAATTTGTTTGATCTTTCTGTTCCTCGTTTGTCCCAACTATACATGAAAGACTCAGTTTCTGAGTGGGATCTTCATATGAATACACTTCCTCAATCATACAGCCTCTCCTGCTCCCATACCTCTACCAGAAACTCTATCATTTCCTATCAATAAAAGTTTATAAACACAAACAGCAAAATGAATTAGAAAAGTATTCCAACAGATGAAAGATTACCAAATTACAGAACACACTTACAGATAGAGGAATAGGCTGGGGGAAAGGCTGTTTGGTTCCTAGAAAACTTTCATAGGTCCTGTTCCAACTGCAAAAGCACAGGTCAACAGACATTTTTTTCTTGGCAATCAAACGAGCAATAATAATAGTGATTCTAGCCCATAGAGTGGGGAGCAAACAGAGTCATCATTTAATAATTATTTTCTGCCAGACATATGTGTTTACAATTAACTCTCCACATAATTTCTCCCTTCTTAATTAATCACAATAACACTTACATTGATCACGTATAAGTTCCATTTCAAGAAGTTTGAAAACCGAATGGGAACCAGTCATTAAAAACCATAAAATAGAGCACTGTTTAAGTCATTTAAAAGGTGATGGCCTTGCTTTTAGTAGACAGGAAACAGCAATGCTTATCGATTAACTTTCTGCATGGTTACTGCAGGATTTAACCAATGAATTCATCATAAAACGCACACGTAAGACACCTTAATTGGGATTCCCGACTTTGTTGAGTTTGATTCCTGGACCTGCTACTTCCAGTCCATTGAAGCCTGGTTTGATTCCAGAGCAGAAGGCCTACAATCAACAAATGTACATGTTACATGCCTCTGTCTCACAAAACAGAATTGCACAAAACCAATAATCATGAATGCAACTCACCAGAAGGAGGTAACAAAATTCTCCAGATCGCAGCATATAAAAACAACCATATTTTTCTCAGCAGGTAAGTGGGAGATAAAGAATAACATAAGAGAACTTGCCATGATTTACAAAGTGAGAATTGCAGCTTGTGCTACCAATCCCACTGCCAGAATTGGGGGTCTGGTTTGATGTGCTGATAGATGAGATGCTTCTTTGAGACTGAATGGTGCTGTTGTCTGGATCATATGTGCTGGTACTCCAAAAATCATCTGATATACTAGGTTTTCTCACCATGCGCCCTTGAATTTTCAGTCCCTTCGATGGCTCATCAACAGCAATAATTGGTGTGGGTTTAGAGCAGCATCCAAAGCAACCACTGTTCTGTTACAAACTAAGTTAAACATGTACAATAAATAACAGCAACCAATATGGCAGAGCATTAAGGCCAGATCAGTACATGTCAGCACTTGAACCAGTATAAGCAGTAGTCATCAACATTTTATTTCACTTTCCTTCCCCCACTTAGGAGAAATAATTCGTGTTCAACAGTTGTGAAGCTAGATGCAGTGCCAACAGTGTCACAAAAGGGCCATCAAACTCAATACAAATTATCAAGGATACTAGACAAAAAACATGTCCTTGTGCAGTTTCTCATCATCCTTCCCTGATACGAATGGATACCAATAGTTTGAGACTCAAAAGAATAGCTAGAAATTTTTCTCTAGAGAGTCTGGGCACTAACATTGACATAATTTATAGAAGCTGTTTGAATACCCTATAAAAATTGAATGCAATTTGGCTTCAACTAGGGTCACTATTAGTAGATTCTTGTCAATCACTTAGTTTTGTTCAGGATGATAAATTCACACCGTAGCCTTAATTTGTTTCCATGTCAAGGCTGATGTCCTGGTGCAGCCTTGATTTGTTCATTTCATTTCTATTTCACATAACGAAGCCTTAGGAACAGGAAGAAAGCACAAAGGGAGTAACTGAAACATGATAGCAGGTGGACAACTAGTAAGATGGTGAAGTTGATAGGATCCAGCCGGTTCAGCAACAGGTGGAAAGGTGCAGATTTGGAAAGCATAATGAAAGAAGACATATTAGAGTACTTTTAACCCACACACCACACACGCAATGTATGTCAGCAATATTAAAGTCTCTTCTCATTTTCAATGACATGTGACAGGAGGCTACCATGTAGATCTTGAATGCTAAGGTTGTAAGTTACGAATTGTTTTTCTGCTTTGGAAATAACTGCATTTCTCTGCTGTGTTCCCACCCCACCAGAATCGTATGTCCCCATTTGTGTATTAGTTAATAGCGACATTCTTTTCAACCCTTTTTTACTAGTCCATGGATCTATGATTGCTTAATACAGGAATAGCAATTTTCCAAAAATAACACAGAACCATCTCTATTACCAAAGCTGCTATCAATTGAGTTGACATATTGACAATTCACAGGCACCATGCACACCAACTTTAACATACTTGAATATCATATGTAATCCAATCTATATGCTCATATGTTTTTTTGTATCTTAATCTCCAACCGTCTACACTTAAAAGGTAAGGAGGCAATGAACTCCCTACATATATGCACTGATGTGAGACTTTATATTCCCTTGATGACGTGAATTTTAAGTACTCTCCAAGGAACAAAAGCAAAAAGACATCGGATTGCTATTAATGGCAACAATGTTTGAAATTTACAACAACGTGCTGACAGAAACAAAATAAAATAAACGTAATAGTTTCACAAGCAAGTCAACGGACATTCCAAAAAGGGGCAAATTAAAAAAAAAAAAAGAAGGTTAAAGCCATAACAAACATTAATAGCAGAAGCATCCCTAACTGAAGTACTTTCCTTACTTTTTGGACACATAAATTCAGAGCAATCAATTCACTCGACAAAAGCAAGAAAAGTAACGATCCAAAATCAAATTTGAATAAAACTGATTATCCAGAATTAGGGTCCGGAACCGAGGAGGACTTACCCTGTGCAAGCAAGGAAGTGACGGATCCAAGCACCGATCGAGCTATTTTGCATTACCATAATCGCCAAAAACCCAAAACAGAACTTAACAACGACACATGGATTCCGAGAAAACCACCACCCGAAGGCTAATCCTGAGCGAATTCTAGGGTTCTAAAATACCTTAGTGTACAAAAAGAAAAAAGAGATTGCAAAATCAGACAGCTGAATTCTCAAGGATTTGGGTTTTATCAGAATCAATTGGGTGCAACATGATTTCCAAATTTGATGGGCTTTTCAACGCCGATGCCGTCTCTGTCATTTGTTCTACTGACTTCGCTGCTCACTTTGAATAGAGTGAATAACAGTAACAACTAACCAGAACAGTGCAGTGCAGTCTCCCTATTTTAAATTTGTATTTTATTTTATTGACATAGGATAATGCATAAAGAATTTAATAATAATAATTAATTTTAATATTAGATAATTAAGATGTTGTCCTATGAATCAGACGTTATTGTGCAGTCTATAAAATTGTAGGTTTTTCTTTTTATTTAAAAAAAAATTAATAAATATTTTTATTAAAAATAGTAATTAGTCTCTTAGATTGTATTCAAGAGATTTAAAAGTTGGTGCGTTCAATAAATGTTAGTTAGTTTATAATTTGAGTTTTTTCAATTTTAATGGATCACATTATAAATTTCGTCTTTATAATTAAAAGAAAGACGACCTTTTTTCAAAAAAGACGTTATTGTGCAATCAATATATATTTATATGATAATAGACAAAGTATTCTTGATATATGGACAAAGCTTTTCCTTGAGTCACATCACCAGATAAGCTAAATACATGTTTCTCTTCAAAGATATCATAAATCTTGCTCGGCCATGCAGTCGGTAGCTTTAATAAATGTGTATAAATATACACACATATAGTTTTATATGTAGAAATTTCTGTAGTTTGATTGGCATAATTTTTAAAATAAAAATTTAGGATTTAATTTCTCTTTCTCCAAATGTATAAAAAAGGAAAAGTTTTCTATATAGATTAATATTAAATATTGGAAGGTATATATTTCGAAAAACTTGTTAATATTGACAAAAATACTAAGGTCTGGTTTTAACAGTGAGTTGAGATGATATGAGATGAGTTAAAATAATTTGTGAATAGTAATGAGATATTTGAGTTGAGATGAGCTAGAGGAGTTAGAGTACTGACATTATATTAGTCAAAATTTTCTTTTAAAAAGTATAAATTTGTATACATATCAAAATTTTTTTTTATCATATTTGATTAAAAATAAAGAGAAGAAAGTGGGAAAAATGAATAAAAATACTTTTATTCTTCAAAAGTAAATAATAAACCTTCAAAAATAAAATTTTTTTGAAAGATTACTATTCACTTTTGAAGACAAAAAGTATTTTTATTCCCTTCTCCCACTTTCTTCTCCTCATTTTTAATCAAATATAATAAATTTTTTTTGATATGTGTGTAAACTTGTATTTTTTAAAGAAAAGTTCTAGTAAATCCAATATTAGTGCTCTTAGAAATGGTTTGAGTGAAAATGCTTTATGTGGTGTTGGGAAAGAAGAGAGAAAAAATTGAATAAAAATATTATAAAGTTAAAATATGGTTAGAATATAATTTTTTAATATAATTTTTGTTTTTGGATTGAAAAAGTTAAATTATTTTTTATGTTTTGTTTGGAAATTGGAAAAATTGTAATAATTAAATAATGATTAGATGAAAAGTTAAATCTTGAAATTGAAAAGTATATTGTGTTGTGGTGTTTAGATATTAAAATGGGATGTGATTTGATGAAATCAACTTTCTATGCAAACTAGGCCTAACTGATTCTACAGATTTTTATATCCGTTGATTTTTGGTCCGTTTGAATAATTCTATTTAGCATCTCACATACTACATATTATGATGATCACAACTCCTTTAAATTTTTTTTTTTTCATTTTTTCCATAACAAGTATATGGTATGAAAATGATGAGTAGAACAACCCCATTAATTTAGTAAGAATAAAATAAAATTAAAAAAATTAAAATATATAAGATGCATAATATGAAATGAAGAGTAACATCCCTCATCTCTCTTTATTATAGTTATAAAAAAAACATTTAAAATTGTATGAAATAGCTGCAAAAACCCAGTTGAAGTCTTCTTAGGATACTACTTAGATGATTGAAGAATAGTGTTCCTTACCATTATTATTTTATCATCTTCTCATCATCTCATAATGCGGTATTAAATGACTATTTATTACATTTTACTAATAGACTTATAATTAAATGTCATGTTAAGTGCTATTGAAAAAATGACAATAAAAAAGACAATAACTAGATTTTATAATAAGAGTCTTTAGATTCGATCAATTCCCTTACCAATCCAGTTATCCATAGTTATAGTACAAACTTGGCATTGTAGTAAAGACAGAAACGTCATAAAAGTACAAATATGCAAGATGTATTTCTTGGCTTGGAAGCCATCTCCTCGTTTTATTTAATCATTATAATTTTTTTTAACTCTCACACAAAATATAATAAATAATTCAACTTTTTTAAATTTCAAATAAGAAGAATATTAAAATATTTTATTATAACAATATTATATTTAACTTTTAATTTTTATCTAACCAAACGAGGCCTTCCTCTCTCCTAAGAAAGTGCAACAAAAAATCCCAATCTGCACTATTATTTCTTCTCTATGACCATGGTATTCCAACTCTAAGCCATGCCTTCAATATATTTTAAGTTACAGGGGCCAGAGTACTGAATTATACTTCAAGAAGAAGCTTTTCTAGCTCCAAAGAAATGACTTTTCCCAACTTTTCAGTTGCTTTCATAAACATCTGCCCAAGATTTGGAGAACATTTGACATCTGCAATCTCAGGCAACCTTGTTTATTACTCCAATTCCTACTCTTTTCTTTCTTTCTTTTCTTCATTTTTTAACCATCCCTTTCAACTATAGCTGTAGAATATAGCATCAGATTCGACAGAACATAAAAAATAAGGTCAAGAGTTGACAAAATAAGCATAGCAGCACAGAAATAAAATTAAACCAGGCAAAAATCAGTAACATTTGTTCCACATCAAACTTTGTCCCCGTCCCATTTCATTCTCACCCTTCCAAATCGAACGGCTGCTAATTGGCCTTTTTGGACAGGATGGATGCGAGCCCTACTCTCCATCCATACATTATTGAAGGCTCCGGCCTTTTAGGTATGAGAGAAGCCAGACCAGCCCTGAAGTTGTGACCCGAAAAGTTATCCAGTTTGGTACTCGAATTCAAAGACCTGAAAAAATTGAAATCAACAAATATATTATATGAGTGTGTGCGGTAGTTTTTATTTTTATTTTTATAAGTAAGAATATTATATATATCAATAGGAGTAACGAAGTACACTGAATGTATACAAAAAAACACCTAACCCATATTAGAGAGTTTCTAATGACCCAAAAAGCCCGTGAACAACTATCCAAAATACACCAAGCCCGAGTTGGAATAAAACACACCTTCCCAACCCCACCCCAAGGCGAATCCCTTGTTTCCCATAAGACTAATATTCCACCTGAAACTCCCTCTACGAGAACATCATTATAATGCCCTCTTTTTAGTCTTTTCTCGACTTGTGCAGTAGTTCATTAGATAAGTACAGTTCAAACAAGTAGCACCTTCATTTACATCAAGCAAAGTAGGTGGTCCCTCAAGACAGTTCTATATCATTTATTTCCTTTAAATATGCTCAAGGCTTCAAAAAACTTGAATTATGAACTTATCAGTTTGCCATTACTCATGCATTTGTGCAAAAACAAAAAGAAGAAAGAAAAGAAAAAATGCATACGTAGGAGGAGGCTGGCCCTCATATGAAAATGTTGACATGCCTTGTCGTTGCTTATGTTTGGGATTAGCTGTGCATAATACATAAACGCGACCACGACGTTTAACTGTCTTACAAAACTCACACATCTTCTTAACTGCCGACCGTACCTTCATTGCTACAGAAGAACAAAATTTATTTTTTTGATAGGTAAAATATAAATTTCATTCATGAGGGTGAAAAAGGCAAAGCTCAAGTATACAGGACTACAGAAGAACAAAATTAAGATGCCATCGTATATAATGACAAATTACAAAGTGTGAAACAGAAGATATGGTGATTTATAGAGTTACAGGTTAGGGGGTCATTTCCACAATATCTGGCAACAATCAACCGACATTAAAAATCATCAATGAACAAAAGCTCTTCCTGAGCCACATGGAAGAAAGGGAGCACCATAACAATCCTGAATAATTGAATTCATACGCAAATATAAATCAAAGAGATCATGCATGGCATGCATATGCACCGATAACCAGAGCACAAGTCCAGCGGGTGCGTATACCACGGATCTTGGAATATGTTGTGGGAGTTGCAATTGTATTGAGTCATAAAAATGTCTATATATAAACATATACATGCATACATACATACACATATATATTACGTCTACAAAAATCTCAGGACAAAACTCTCTGCTAGTGAAATGGCCAAACATTTTAGGCCCTCCAAAGCCTATGACACTGCATAGAATAGTAAATCAAGAATAATCACCTTGCTGATAATCTATGAAAATTATAAACAAATACAGGAATGTAATTGGTCGTTAAGCATAAAATCCCTAACCATCTTTTAGTTCTTAAAACGGACGGTATTAGATACTTTTTACTTGCCATCAGTTCAAGGATCCCAATAAGATAGATTCAGAGGTTAAAACCAGCAACAAACATAAGTCACAAAATTGAAGGGAAACCCCAAAAAAGCATCTTTCCCCAATCCCACAATTCGATTCTAAATTCTGAAGTCAAACAGTCACCTTCAATTCTACACTTCGAGAAAAGAATTAACATAAATTACTTGTCCAGCTGATTAGACTTGCAAGTTATAAGATAGAGAAACTATTAGAGAGTTATTTCGTAAACATAGAAACCCAAAAATTCATAAAAGGGGCTACAAAACCCTAAGCGTGACATTAGACAAATGTAGGGGAAGTACCTGTTGTTTTGGCTAAAGCGAACGTTCGGCTCGGAAGAAAAAAATGTATTTCCGGTCTTTCTCCCTCTTCCCAGTGTGTTTATGGAAAGTAGTATATGTCCGTGGGCTCATTGGGCTATGAAAGTGTTCTGGGCTGGTTACAGCCCAGCACAACCATGATTTGCGCCTTGCGGTTCATATAATAAGACTGGTAAGTTCAAGAATTCAGGCCTAAAGCCCAACCCTCTTAAGTAGTTTGTCTCCTAGGCCCATAAATCGAGTCGAATCAACTCACTTTATGGGCCATGGTCATCATATACACAATAGAGATCTTCATTGATTTCCTGTCATAACTAGATGGGTCCAATTCAAAATGATCGTTTCATGCTCGAGGCACGAAACGTTCTCTTAAGAGGTCATTTGTCTTTCTTTTTTTTTTATTTAAAAATATTTCTTCAATTATTTATTAAAAAAAATCGAGAAAATATCTCGGGACCACATCTCGGTAGCCCAACATTATTCAATTCAAAAAGAGATACATAGACATGTCACGCAATATCGAATGCTCATATGGGTCTACACTACCTAAAAAACCTCATGCAAACAATCTTCCCCGACCCATAAAATACGAACTACTCTCTTTGAAATGAATTATCTAATTCGGAAATAGAAGAGGATCTCACTTTACATATAGGCAAAATCGATCATTATTTGGTGATGGTATTTACCTTTTCATGACTAATAACAATAAACAATGGGTCGATTGTTGATAAATTTATAGAGACCATTTGACTTTGGATTACGTGCTAGTGAGCGAAGGGCGGTTGGCATGAATACGACATATAAAACTAAAAAAAAAAAAGGATCAAACTGTTGGCGAATTAGAAACAATTGCGTACTATTAAGTTGTTGTTCAAGGGATGTTCCAACCCAAACACGACAGGCACATCATCTGTCGTCATTCCCACTAATGAAGTATAAAAGAGGTTAATCCATCGATCCAAGATTAGCATCACCAAATTTAAATTACCTTATCTTCAAAAAGCACATAAACAAAGATAAAGATCATGATTAGCTAGCGAAAATAATGGGTAACGAAATAAACATGTTCAAGGATGAGGTAAGATGTTGAAAATGCATTGGAGACCACCTTGTCTTTTATGTCAAATGGGTAGGCAATAATGAAGCAAAAGCGTTGGATCTTTCTAATTAAAAAAAAAAAAAAAAAGAAGCAAGAGGGGCCACTAATTAAAGACCAAGTTTACAAAAAGTCCCTAGTTTTGCAAAACATGAATCTTCTCTTTCTTTTACATTAAGAAATGTTACCACTTTGGGTTGCTGAGATCACAGATGAGAAAATTGGGGATTCAAGAAGCATCAACAGAGAATCTGCAAACGTAATGCTCCTTTTACAAAGTTAATTAATATTGTTGATTGGTTCATTGTGAATTGCAGGAAAATGTCATCATACTCCAGTACCACCAGTGCTGTTGTAAAAATCAAGCATTCTAGTTTGGGAACCCTGTTTCCTAAACAAAGTCACCAATTACTTTCCCATCCAAACAGTCGGTCCGATATCTACTATTTTATCATGGAAAAATGAACTCCCTTTCGGTTTATATGAAATCATGAATTTGAACTTTCATGGAAAAAAAAAAAAAAAAAAAAACTACACCCATGCATATTCAATAAAGGGACTGCTATGTCTACCGAGAATTCTCACCGAAGGTGTAATTTTTTTTTTTACTTCTTTTTCAAATATTCTTTAGAACTATTCACAAAAATATTAAAAATATTTTTAAAAAATGAATAATTCTACGTTAAGTCGATTTTAGGGAGTCGACTTTAATTTAAAAAAGATTTTCTTCATTTTCAACCTTAATTCAATTCATCTACCAAAAATAAATCAATGAAATTCATTAGATCTATAAAACAAGGTTGAAAATGATGAAGATCTTTTTTAAATCAGAGTAATTCTACATGAAGTTTATTTTAGAGTATCGATAGAGAGTCGACTTTGACTTTAAAAAAAAAAAAAAAATTCTTCATTTTCAACTTTGTTTTCCTAAATCTAATGAGTTTCATTGATTTGTTTTTAGTATAGAAATGGAAAACAATGTTGAAAATGATGAAAATCTTACAGAATTATTCTTTAAATCAAAGTCGACTCCCTAAAACCGACTCAATGTAGAATTACTCATAAGAATACATGAAGAAGAGGGTTTACCCATATTTCTTGACTGAGCCAAGGAGAAGATTGCCAAATTTAGTTTTATAGTCTGATTGCTACCAATTTGTATGCGGTTTTGGCCTATGCTCACTAGCTTGCTACCATTATTTTCTTTTTCTAATAGACTTGGGACAAATATACCTTCATTAGTCTCAAAAGAGTAGTTGTGGGTCCATGTGTTTTAATCAACAGATATCATAGCCAACAAGATGTTACTTATATAATCATATGTAGATAGAAATTAGTATTAACTTGTCGATCAATCCTATGCTTTTTTAGCTAAAAAGACAAAAATGCTGTCGTTAATTAATTATTTTAATTTTATCACTATATTTTTCTGAAATTTTCTAAGCGTTATGTCTCACTTATTAAGAAAAGAGCTCTAAATGATAAAAGAAATAGGATCGTTTATAGATATATATTGACAAAGTTTCCTTTTAAGGCATTTGCCAAGGAAAGAAGAAGCCATTGGAGTACCAAGTTCTAATTTGGCTGAATTCTACTTCAGCATTCCTAGATCAGCTCTCTAATAAAGCAAATCTTATTACCTTTATCTTTTACTCTTTTTTTTTTTCTTTTTCACACATTGAAGCACCCAAGATTGAGGAAAAAAACTATTTTAAGAAACAGCCAGGAAGTTTCCTTCATAGCGTGTGAAGTAGATCAAAAGTAACTCTTTCCTTAAAGATGTACAAGAATGCAATCCCATGTACCTTGCCAATCACGTTAGCATGCATGCATTCTTTTTGTTTTTTGTCGTTGTTGTCAATCATGTTAGGTATTGGTCACCAAAGGTCCTCTCGATTGTGCTCATGAATTAACTTTGACTATAGAGCAACTTTGGCCATTTGAATGAACATCTCAAATATCAACTTAGAGAAAATGTAAGAAAACTTCAGGAGGAGGCAGCCAAAAGCTTAGGGAACTTTTTGGCCTTTGATCAGCAAAGTTCAGATTAAAGGAAAAGAAATTTCTAAAGTGTTGGCACTAAGAAGCTCTAGCTTGCATCTGCTACTCTGCACAAGCTCTAAATATATTTGCCTGGTTTATTTTCATAAACAATCTCATCTAATTATTATTATTTTCTCAAATTTTCATATAAAATAAAATAAATAATTCAACTTTTTCAAATCTTAAAACAACTTTTTCAATTCTAAAAAAAAATAATATTAAAAAAATATATTATAATAATATTTTATTCCATTTTTAACTTTTATTTCATCTCATATATGAAAACAAATGAAGCCAAACTTAACAATTTATGTTTCCAAAGTTATAGGAAAGCCCCCTCTATGTGCAATCCATCCCTTCCTCCACCCATTTCTTTTGAAGACTACTATTGTTACGAAAGAATTACACAAAAATAATTTCACAAACTAACATAATTTCATGTAATTCGTTAGATTTATTTTGAAATAAAGATAATTTTACAATCTGACGGACCATATGAAACCATATTAATTTGTGGGATTGCTTTTTACGTATAATTCATTTGTGGCTAAAATATTTATTATTTCTTTGTCTTGTCTTGTCTTTCTTTTGTCCTCTTTTCATCTTCGCTTTTTCTTCTAACGTGGTACTCTTATTTTATAACAATATGTCATATAATTTAAATTACTTATATAGATATTAATTCAAATTGATATGGCATACTATGACACGGGAATATCATTTATCCATACCATGTTCTTTTAGTCACCTTTCCTACCTTGAATATATATATATATATATATATATATAAAATAAAATCATTTGTTTTAAAAAAAGGCCACAAAAAATGAGTCTTTTTCAACATGACTTTCTTACGTTCTATTTGAACCCATATCATTGCAAAAGTGTTCCATTGCTTCACGGTGACCAATATATTCATTACATCAATACTAAACTCATTTTACACGACACCTGTTTGTTTTGGCTTCACTTTAGAACAAATCAATTTGGTCCCAAAATTCATTGTCTTTGACTTGTTCTGCAATATCTTTCTCTATATCATATAGGTATGGGACCATTTTGCATTTTCACATCTAGGAATAGGATTTAGTTTACCCTTCGATTGAAATAAACCTAGCCAATGGGATGCATACATGCAAGTCACTTTCGTGAGGGCAATATCGACACCAAATCTTGTAAATATGCCATCCATGATACATACAGTGTACTCAACTATGATTTTTTTTTTATAATATGTCATCAAATAATTAAAAAATTATTTTTAATGAATTTTTATTTCTTAATCATTTGATGCCGCGTAAAAAATAAAGGATAATGGTTAATTATAAGATGATGAATATGTTGGGAATTTTGGATCACCTAAATTCACACCCTAGGATCTTATACCTTTGTAGGAATATCAAGAAAAATAAAAAAAATAAACACAACACTAAAATATACGTGAAAAACTCTCAAAATAGAAAAAAAAAAAAAAACCAACATGCCCAAGAAAAAAAAAAATTATTATATAAAAAATTGTTATAATCACATAATTTTCTTCCTTACTCTCAAATGATATTCAAGCTTTTCCACTAATAAAACTTTAACTCTCACATCTTTTCCTTTTACAAACAAAGACCAACAAAGAATTTTATTAAAGTTAAAAGCTACTAGCTAAATTTTGATCACTACACTGCTAAGAAAGCTAAGTTTCTTTTTATAAATCTAAGGTCTTGCTTCTTCTTCACTTCTCACCAATATGAAACTAAAGTCAACTAGCAAAACCCAACAGAATAGTATTGTAAACTTAATAAGTTTTGATCTATTTCCCCCTCTCTCTAATTTAAAGAAAAATGTTCCTATAAAAAAAATCATAGAAAAATGTTATGGGTTCATTCCATTACCCAATCTAGCAATGTTTGCAAGTGGCCTGCCCAATCCAAACTCTACCCAAATATTTATTGGGATGAGATCAGAGGATAAGCAGTTTTATCTCCTCGACATCTTTTTTTTTTTTTTCCCAGTTTCCATTTTCCTATTGGTCCAATCATTCCCAACCTTCTTGAAATTTGGAACATGCAGTTGCTAAAGACACGAGGGGCAAAGAAAAATATTTTTTGTTAGGAAAAAAAAAAAACATAATAAGAAACAAAGGAAATATGGGGCGCACAAGGAGGCAGCCCCCACAAGAAACAGATCAGTGATGCCTCTAAACTCAGAAAATGCACAAGAAAATGACAAAAAAAAGTTGAGATAATGATTCCGTTCCGAACATCAATGCAGCCCACCACCAGAAATTTCAGTTGCCCATTCTGTTTTCTTGAGGTTTTGCTTGCTTAAACTTGTCTCCTACACATGCTTGCCATGTGTTCCCTCCCTCAAAAGTGTTCGATTTAGATGCCTAGCTACCTTTATATATGTGGTGAAATGAAAAAGAAAACATGGCAACAAAAAAAAAAAAACATTACTTTTTGTTTGGTTCGATAAAACAAACGATGATTAATTTGGCTTAAACACGTACTCCTATCTTTGATGAAAATCCTACAGGGTATTCTATTTCAATAATATGAATAGAGACGTCACTACTCATGAATTCTGGACTTTAAGAATCTGGATCTGGCTGGTACTTAGAGTTTCTGTGTTAGGGCTGCATTTCTGCCAAAACAAAAAATAAGGTCAATTTGTGAGGAGTAGTTTTATATTGAGTCGATTTTAAAAAGTTGATAGAGAGTCGACTTTAATTTAAAAAATAATTTTACATAATTTTTCTCATTTTCAACATTATTTTATATTTTTATACAAAAATCAAACTAATAAATCTCATTAGATTCATGAAAACAAAGTTAAAAATGAAGATTTTTAAATCAAAGTCGATTCTCTATTGATTTATTAAAATCAACTCCATATAAAATTAATCTGATTTAAAAATGATTTCTCTCATTTTCAATATTATTTTCATGAATATAATAAATTTTATTGATTTATTTTGAAATTAAGGTTGAAAATGAGGGAAATATTTTTTAAATCAAAGTCAACTCCCCGTCGATTTTCTAAAAATCGACTCCATATAGAAATATTCATTTGTCAGATTGCACGATTGAAAATGGATACTATTCACTTAGGGAGATTCAAATAATGAGTTAAGTAAGATGAGATGTCATAAAATAAAAATTGAATAAAAGATTATTTTTTTATATTATTTTTTATTTTGAAATTTAAAAAGATTAAATTATTTATTATATTTTGTGTGAGATTTCAAAAAAATTATAATAATCAGACAAGTAAGCTGTGATAAGTTGAGAGATTTCTTTTATCCAAACAATCCCTTAGTAGAATATAGGGAGTACATATCTTGACAATCTCAGATCTCATTAACAAGTGAAATGATTAAAATATTCTATGTTTTATATGAAATGAATATTATCAGTTTCATTTGAAATGGAGAGGGCTTTGTGAGTAATTAAACTATATAGAACGAGAAATAAATAAGTAAAAAAAAAAAGAAAGATGAATAACGTCAAATATTCAGTATTGGGAGTTATTCAAGGTGGCGTCAGGTCAATGGAGAAGACGCCATTTTTATTTTTGTTGGGTGGTTGAAAGAAGAGCTTTGGGTTTGGGATGAGAAAGGAGAAGCATCTAAAGCCAAAAGCTATGTTCACACATGATGCTTAATTGGTATGCATTTACAAAGGCATGCGCATGTGATAAGGTCTAATATATCAAAAGGAGTAGAGTGTACTGTTCATAGGTACCCACATGACAACCTAAAATTCTCTTCCTCTTTGTGTGGAAGTTGCCGAGAAGACACAAGTAAACAAATGCCTTTACAGCACATGGATGCTTTTATTTTTATCAATATATTATACATACATACATACATACATAAATATATAATAGAACTTATAGACGTTTTTAATATACAGGTTTTTAGATGCTTCCATTTGACATTTTAAAAAATGTTTAAAATTTCTTACTCTCATATTAGTTTAGAAAATACTCTAACTACAAAGTAATTACACAAAAACAATTTTATAAATTGATATGACTTGATGTGCTTCGTCAAATTATAAAATTACTTTTTTTGTAAAGCAAATCTAATGAATTAGATGAAGTTACGTCAATTTGTAGAATTACTTTTGTATAATCTCTTTGTGAATGGAATAGTATTCTTTTTAAAAGTTGAATCCAATTTATATTTTCATGACATTAAAAGAAATTCCTCAAATTCCTAACGGTAATTTCTCTTCGCATCATAATTTTATATTTTTAGACATGGTATCAGAATATCACAAAAATACATCAAATTAGGACTAAAGTTCTTACCCAAGAACATGCCCAGAATGATCTAAACTGGTCGAGGTTCCCCTCCAACCAAGATTATATATAATTTCTTGATCGAGTTATAAACAATTTGGATTGGACACAAGAGATCAGGGGGATTGGAGGGCCCTTTCCTGAGTAGGTGCTTGGGGTACTGGCCAAGGAGCCCCGCACCCAGAATAACTTGCCTCCTACTTGGATTACTTAGAATTGGTGACTCTTAAAATATAAAAGCTTTCTTGAAGAAAATAGGCATCACATGATAATTGTCTATGCAAATATGTACATATGTATATATATTTGGTCGAACCATTTCAAGGAATCTCATGACAATTATGCATATAGACAAAATAACAAGTCTATTCATTACATATTTATTCATTATTTTATGATATGATATTAGATAATTGGTTCTTAAATAAAATATAATAAATAATTTATAATTATCTGATGAGAATTAGGATCACAGTAACATTGCTCTAGAGTTTATGGGGGTGGACCTAAAATTGTGGTTTTCACATCCCCTGTTATGAATACCCACTGGTCAGGAAAGTGGTCTCAAGGAACCATTTTTGGGTGGGAAATAAAAGGGTGTAACATCAGTAATTTCCTGATGTTTTCAGGCTACAAAACACGATGCTCTTTATGGTAACTGTACAAACCCAGTGATTTCTTTTTCTTTCCCCTCTTTTTCTCTTCTTTTCTTTGTGTTTGTACCCCAAAAACCATCAATCAAGAGGCTCCTTACCTAATCATGTTTTATGGGCATAAATAGATGTAATCAAGTATCATAACTTGCGAACACAGGTATCTTCACCTAGCAATAAATAGAAAAGTAACAAATACTGTGAAATAGAAACTACTGCATGTCAAACCAAGAAAAAATTACAATCAATATTTGCCCTTTTAGCAGTCTCTGCATTCTACATTTTACATGTCAGACAAAGTAAAAGAAAAGAAGGGAAAAAAAAAAAGAAAACATGTTTTGAGTACTTCTGTGAAAGTGAAGCAGTCTAAAAAAAAGAGGCAGCTCCCTCTCCTCTCTCCCCTAAAAAACAGAAAAGAAAAAACAAAAGTTCTTTAGATACAAACTATGAACAAAACCCAAGAAATTACTCTTTGGATTATATTAACAAAATCCACTTCCAGATTCCAAGAGGATCCAACCCCTTTACCCAATCAGTTTATGAGAACGGGAACCGCAGGCTTCCTTCCTAATATTTATGACATATCCTCTGAGAGAGAGAGAGAGAGAGAGAGAGAGAGAGAGAGAGACTACATTTACAGACAAAAAAGAGGAGCTTTACACAGAAGGTCAATCAACAAGAGTAGGAAAATCGCTGAACCCCACGATCCCTGAGAATTCCATTGTAGAGAGCCACCCTATTGGCTGGCATTCCTCTGGTTTCACCTCTGCTGTTCTTTCCTAACTTTCTTGGTGTTGCTGATGAAGAAGAAGAAGAACTGTTAATTGCTTCATGCTGCCTCCTATACTCCTTCCCATCCCCACTTGGATCCACCACATCTTCTGCAAATTGTACTCTCTTCTTCTTCTTGATCTTCTCTTTCTTCTTTCCCTCTATACACCCAACAACAGAAAAGAAACAAAAAAAAAAACAAAAAAAAGAGCCCCATTAGCATAGACAGCAAGAATTGAATGTATGCAAGAGAGTCAATGCAGAGAGAGGACTTTTTTTTTGTGTACCAGTATTAGTGAAGATACAAGGACGTAGAATTGGCGGCGAGGACCGGCCGGGAACATGATCGACGGGGAATTGGTTTGTTGGGAGAGACTTTTGGAGACGAAGCACGAGGAGGACGACGGTGCCGGAGACAGCCATGGCCGTGGCCAGGACCACACCTTGTGGGCTCATCATTGAGGACATGGATGCAAGAGCAAAGAAAAGCAAGCAAGCAAGCCAGACTCGGGGAAACAAAATTTATATATGAATGTGATGATGTAAAAAGCTGAGGGGGAGTGAATAGGGCCAGATATGAAAATATAATATGAAAATATAATATATTTTCAAACAAATGGGTATTAATGTTATTAGTATACAGATTGAAAACCAAGGCTGGGTTTGGGTTCGTGACTTTATTCTATTCCGCTTTATTTAATTTTAATATTATATAATAAAAAAATGGACGAGTAAATTAAATAATAAAGTAAAGGTGAATGTGGAGGTAAGGAGGCATGTGTCATGTGTGTGTTTGGGCTTTGAAGGAAAGGTGCGTTCGTTTGGTAACATTTGGTCGTGTACCGCACGCTACGGTCAAAGACAAAGTGACATCAGTCGCTTCTTCTGGGTCGACAGAGGCTCATTAAATTCGTCAATCTCCGCCATTGTTATGCCTTCTAATAATTGCGTTTGTCGTCTCCATTCCATGCTTTTTTGGTGTTTTGCTAATTTGTGACTTACATATCTCTCTTGTACTGTTGCTCGAGTGAAAACTTTTCGTTTAAACGACAGTCTAATTTGAGAGTTCGCTCGATCTTCGCTTGACTTTCAGCTCGAATAAAGTTCAACCCGAGACTTCGTTCGACTTTCGCTCGACGTCCCGCTCGAGCGAGGTTTAGGCAGAGATTTCGCTCGACAGTCGTTCGATAGCCCGCTCGAACGAAGTGCTAGGTTACTCGCTCGACATTCAGCTCGAGCGAGTCTGACCTAAAAATGTTCGCTTGAGCGAGATTAAGTCTCGCTCGAGCAAGATCGCATAAATATAAATATCGCGATCTCATTTCTGCGTTCGTCCCCGACAAGCTCTACTCCTTTGTTTTCGCCCAAACGAACAGAGCATCCATCTCTTGATCATTTCTTCTCCATTTCTTGAGTGGTTGAGTGTAAACACGTGAGGATTGAGTATATACACGTGAGGTGAGTGATTTCTACTGTAAGAATCTCTTGATTCTCTCTCTATAATCTCCATTTTGATCATAGTAAAGTTTTGAGATCAACCCCATAGTCGATATAAGCTCGATTGAGGTGAACCATTTAAATCTGTGTGTTCTGTATTGTCTTTACTGTTTTACTTCTCTTAGTTGCTACAACTGCATTTGATTTCATATCTGTGTTGTTTGATCGGTTTATTCCCAATAAACTGGTATCAGAGCTATCTAGCTCTGTGAATTATTGAAGGGATGGCCATAGCCAGATTTGAAGTAGAGAAGTTTGATGGACAGAACAATTTCAGTTTGTGGTGCCTGAAGATGAAAGTTTTGTTGCGCTAGCAGGGCTTATTTAAAGTTTTTGATGAGAAGTCTGCTGATTCTCCTGTACCGTCTAAGGACAATGAAGAGAAGGTATATAACACTATTTTATTGTCTTTATCTGATGGAGTATTAAGAGAGATTACTGAGAAAGAGACTGCTGAGAGTCTCTGGAACAAGCTTGAGAGCTTGTACATTAAGAAATCACTTACTAACTGGTTGTATTTGAAACAACGGTTATATACTCTCAAGATGAATAAGGGTTTATCAGTTACTGAACACTTAGATGAATTTAACAAGATTGTTATGGATCTTAGAAATGTTGACATCAAGGTTGATGATGAAGATCAAGTTTTAATTGTTTTGTGTTCATTACCTGTGTCATTTGAGAATTTTGTAAATTCTATACTTTATGGAAGAGATACTATCTCCTTAGCAGATGTGAAGTCAGCTTTGAACTCGAATGAGTTTAGGAGTAAGTACAGTGACAAGGGTGGTGAAACTCAAGCCAGTGGTTTGATTGTCAAAGACTCCTCCAACATAGGAACATCCAGTGATAAGGGTTCAGAGAAGGGCAGAGGAAAGTCCTGGAGGAAATCGAAGTCTAAGTCCAACAAGAAAAATATCAAATGCTATTACTGCCAGAAATTTGGACATTACAAAAGTGAGTGTACAAAGCTGAAGAAGAATGAGGAATCCACGAGTTCCTCTAATGCCGTCACTATTGCTGATGAATCTGATGGCTCAGATGTGGTCCTTGTAATCAGTGATTCAACCAAGTGGTTTAGTGACAAGTGGGTCATGGACTTAGCTTGCACTTTTCACATGTGTTCCAAAAAGGACTAGTTCATGACTTATGAACCAGTCAACAGTGGTTATGTTTTGTTGGGGAACAACATAGCTTACAAGATTGCGGAAATGGGTTCAGTGAAGATCAAGATGTTTGATGGGATAGTTAGGACATTGACTAATGTCCGGCACACTCCAGATCTGATGAAGAATCTTATCTCCATGAGAGCCATTGATTCTTTGGGGTTGAAGTACACGGAACAATGTAGAGTACTGAAAGTCAGCAAAGGCTCTATGATTATTATGAAGGGAGACCAGAAAAATTATCTTTATTTCCTCCAGGGCAATACTGTCAGCGGTGAAGCTGCAGTTTCAGTATCTGATGAGGTAGAGTCAGATAACACTCGTCTATGGCACATGAGATTGGGTCATATGAGTGAGAATGTGATATCTATTCTCAGTAAGCAGGGGTTGTTAGGGAATTAGAATTTAGGCAAACTAGACCTGTGTGAGCACTGTGTGTTTGGAAAACAGAGCAGGGTCCAGTTTGCAACAGGGGTCCACAGCACTAAAAGTACAGTGGAATACATTCATTCCGATCTTTGGGGTCCATCCTCAGTTCCATCGAAAGGTGGAGCAAACTACTTACTTACTTTGATCGATGATTATTCACGGAAGGTGTGGGTTTATTTTCTAAAGTAGAAAAGTGATGTATTCAAGAATTTCAAGTAGTGGAAAGTTCTGATAGAGAACCAGACTGGCAAGAAGGTTAAACGACTTTGCCATGACAATGGAATGGAATTTTGTAGCAGTGACTTTGATGAGTTCTGCAATAATGAAGGGATTATTAGGTACCATACAGTTAGGCACACTCCACAACAAAATGGGGTAGTTGAACAGATAAATCGACCCTCCTAGAACGAGCATGCAATATGCTCTCCAATGTCGGGTTGACTAAGGACTTTTAGGCAGAAGCAGTCAACACAGCCTGATTTCTGGTGAACTGCTCTCCAGCCACAGCTATTGGTTTGAAGGCACCTAATCAGGTATGGTCCGATGCACCTACTGATTATTTGAATTTGAAAATTTTTTGTTGTCCTACTTATTTTCATGTTAATGATGGTAAGCTAGAACCTATGGCAAATAAATGCATATTTATGGGATATGCTACTGGGGTCAAGGGATATAGGTTGTGATGTACTAATCCCAAGTCACCCAATTTCGTGATTAGCAGAAATGTTACTTTTGATGAAAAATCTATGCTTAATCCAAGAAAGGAAATTCATGTGTCTACAGGGAAGAAGGTGGAGCTACAACAGGCTCTACAGAGGACACCACCTGAACTCAGAATCATGCTATGGCTGATGAGCATGATTCTGAATCTGAAATTGAAGCACCGGTTGAGAAGCAGTATAGTATAGCTACTGGCAGATAGAGGAGGCAGATCAGACCACCTCAGAGATATGCTCAAGCAGACATGGTTATGTATGCACTCGCTATAGCATAAGAAATTGTTGAGCAGGAGCCTTCCAGTTACTTAGAGGCTATAAAGAGTATCGAGTTTGCCCAGTAGTGCTCAACTATGACTGAAGAGATTGAGTCTCTTCACGAGAACCAAACATGGAATTTGGTTAAGTTACCAACAAAGACTAAGGTTGTGGGCTGCAAATGGGTCTTCAAGAGAAAAATGGAATCCAGTCTGATACAGATGCAAGATACAAGGCTTGCCTAGTTGCTAAAGGCTACAGTCAGAGGGAGGGGATCGACTTCAATGAAGTGTTCTCTCCAGTAGTAAAACACAGTTTAATTAGAGTTTTACTAGCCATCACTGCTTTGTGTGATCTGGAGTTTCAGCAGCTTGATGTGAAGACAGCGTTTCTACATGGCGAGCTTGAAGAGACTATCTATATGCGTCAGCCAAAGGGATTCATTGTTGAAGGCAAAGAGGACTAAGTATGTAGACTGAAGAAGTCTTTGTATGGTCTGAAGCAGTCGCCTAGGCAATGGTATAAACGTTTTAATTTGTTTATGATTGATCACGGTTATTTGAGAAGTAGCTGTGATTGTTGTGTGTATCATAAACAATTGCCTGATAAGTCTTTCATTCACTTATTGTTTTATGTTGATGACATGCTTATAGCTGCTAAAAGCATGGTTGATGTTGATTTGATGAAAACTCAACTTAGAAATGAGTTTGAGATGAAAGACTTAGGTGCTGCTAGAAAGATTTTGGGAATAGAAATTCACAGGGATAGGAAAGCTGGGAAATTGTACTTATCACAGAGAAAGTACATTGAGAAGGTTCTTGATAAGTTTGGAATGTCTAACTCCAAACCTATAAGCACGCCGTTGGCGATGCATTTTAAACTTTCAGTTTCCCTATTTCTCTAGATAGATGAGGAGGAACAGTCCATAGCAAAAGTTCCTTACTCTAATGTTGTTGGCAGCATTATGTATGCCATAGTTTGTACCCGTCCAGACATTTCACAGACAGTGAGCGTGGTTAGCAGGTATATGGCTAAACCTGGTAGAGTTCACTGGTAGGCAGTGAAATGGATTTTGAGATACTTAAGGGGAACCTCGCATGTTAGCTTGATATTTGACAGAGATGTAAATCTCAGTTCTGATGTTGTTGGGTTTGTTGATTTTGATTATGCTGGGGATTTAGACAAGAGAAGATCATTGACAAGTTATATTTTCACATTGTGTGGTTCTGCAATTAGTTGGAAGCAACACTTCAATCAACTATTGTTTTATCAACTATGGAGGCAGAATACATGGCAGTAGTTGAGGCTATCAAGGAGGCTATTTGGGTGAAGGGGTTGATCAGTGACTTGAGTCTTCAGCAGGAAGGGATGACAGTGTTTTGTGATAGCCAGAGTGCTATACATTTGACTAAAAATCAAATGTATCATAAGAGGACGAAACACATTGATGTCAGGTATCATTTTCTCAGAGAAATAGTTGTAGATGGTACAGTGAGTATTTAGAAGATTGCTACTTCAGAGAATCCAACAGACATGATGACAAAGCCAGTTGCAGTACACAAGTTCAAACTCTGTTTGGACTTGATTGGGGTTCGAGGTTTCTAGGTCCCTTAGGGGATTTTCGATGGGGTTGGTTTCTTTTGTAATTTGGGTTCAGTAAGGCTTGTGAGTATTTAAGTCAAGGTGGACATTTGTTAAGATATGGCTTAAATACATGTCTCCCCTGTACTTTCGCTCGAGCGAAGTCACTTCCCGCTCGAGCGAGAGTCCAACTCGAGAGTTCGCTCGACTTCTAGCTCGAGTGAAGTTTAACCCGAGACTTCGCTCGACGTCTCGCTCGAACGAGATTCAGACAGAGACTTCGCTCGACAGCCAGCTCGAGCGAAGAGCCAAGTGGCAGTTCGCTAGCTACTCGCTCAACGTTCAGCTCGAGCGAGTCTGACCTAGAAATGTTCGCTCGAGTGAGATCGCATAAATATAAATATCGCGATCTCATTTCTGCGTTCGTCCCTGACGAGCTTTGCGCCCCTGTTTTCACCCGAACGAACAGAGCATCATCTCTTAATCATTTCTTCTCCATTTCTTGAGTGGTTGAGTGTAAACACGTGAGGATTGAGTGTATACACGTGAGGTGAGTGATTTCTACTGTAAGAATCTCTTGATTCTCTCTCTGTAATCTCCATTTTGATCATAGTGAAGTTTTGAGACTAACTCCACAGTGGATGTAAGCTCAGTTGAGCTGAAACATTTAAATCTGTGTGTTCTGTATTGTCTTTACTGTTTTACTTCTCTTAGTTGCTACCGCTACATTTGATTTCATATCTGTGTTATTTGATCGGTTTATTCCCAACAGCTAGCTTTGTGATATGCTAGGATGAAGGCTTGTTTATATCATGAAAGATTGTATCTTCCCTAACACAAATTAGTTGTTGTAGTTGGATTGGCAACTCAAGTTGTAGGAGATAACTCGTTAGCTCAATACAAAAAAGATACGTAATTAGTGAATTTATATTTGATGTTAACGAGTTCGGTCAAAATGGATTAATCTATTAAGACACGATTTATTAACAGATCAACCCGCTCAATCTGTTAGTGACCCATTATTCTTTTTAACCTAAAATGAAAATACTCTTAACTCTATTTTGTATTTTCTAATTCTCTCTCAGTTCTCAATTGAGTTAGTTCTCAGGAATTACGATCGCGTCCATCACTTACTCTAGATTGTAATTTTGGTGTTTGTATTGTTTGAATTGTAATTTTAGACTCACACGGTTAGTTTTATATTTTTTTAGAGATATTATGATTTTAAATTTTATGTGAAATTATATTAATTAGGTCAAATAGATTATTTGGGTCAATTCAACCCTTTACATAAATAAATTGAACAGGATCAAAATAAGTTGAAATAGATCGTGTTGTTTTGATATTTTTTTTAATTATTCATAATGGATCAAAACAAGTCCTGTTGTAGGACTATGTGCATTGATTAGCTTCCTCTTTCTCTCTAAAAAACAAATCCTCCCATCTCTCTTTAAGAAAGCAAGAAGGTTTCACTTTAAAGTGGGGTAGGAGTTTCGACTTCTCCCTCCCTCTATCTCTTTTTTTCCCTTTTCTCTTTCTTGTATTTTTTTTAATTTTTTCTGTATTTCTTCAAGCCAAAATGGAGAAGTGTGCATTGGGATTATTTTCCGGTGGCCTTCAACCACCACGAGGTTTGCTAGTTGTCGATCTATCAAACTATCAAAAGGTGTGCCGAGAGTAGTGTAGCGTGGCCCTCACACGCGGGTTGAAATGTGTACGTCGTCTTCACATGCCACCATCCTCAAGAGCTCCACCACCTCCATGCACGATATTTTTGGTAAGAAGTTTGCAGGGTTGAGGTGTTGGCTCTCTCTAGGGAGGCACGTGTCCCTCACACGCCACATTAACGTTTTTCTCAATTTTTTTTTGTATTTTTGTATTTTTGTGTTTTCTTTTATGTTGTTTTTAAGTTTCCTCCAAAGTTGAAAATCGGAACTATATCTTTTAGATGTATTTCAAATTTTCCATTTTGTTGATTTTTATTTGTGTTTTTTTGCATTTAGTGTTATTAGGTTTAATAACTTGGAATAGGATATTCATTTGGTTGCCCTTTCTTCCTTTGGAGGATGAGGGTGAGCTATCATTCTCCTCTTTTTAAAAGAAGTGAGTGGGTTCTAAAGGAATCCCACATTACGTAAAAAAGAGATTGTCCTGAACTTTATATGAGGCATCATTTCTCATTATTAATAAGGTCTTTTAGATAATTATGCATGAGTTTTTTTACTCCCCTCACTTGTGGGTCGATCTTTTTGTCGTGCTCCTACAAGTGGATCTCATTAGATCAATAGGTGGAGCGCATTTCTAAAAGGTTTGGCTCTGATACCATAAACAAGCTCATGCATATTTTTCTAAAAGGCTTTGTTAGGAAGGGAATATGATACTTCATATAAAACTCAGGACAATCTCTTTCTTAAGCAATGTGAGATTTTCTCTTTACTCCCCTTCACTTGTGAGCCGATCTTTTGTCGTGCTCCTACAAGTAAACCTCATTAGATCAATGGGTGGAGTGTATTGCTGGAAGGTTTGACTCTAATACCATAAATAAGCTTATGTACCATTCTCTAAAATGCCTTATTAGGAAGGAGAGATGATGACTCATATAAAACTCAGGATTATCTTCTTCTTACATAATGTAAGATTTCTTTCAAGTTCCCCCATTCTTTTTTAGAGAATGAGATTGCTCTAAACTCCTTTCTCTCGAGAAAAGAGTTTATATACTTTCAGACAAATCTTCTATTTTGTTTATAGAGAGTTTTTAGAAGTTTTAGACAATATAAGTCATAAAGAAATTTCTGTGTAGAAATACTCCTAACAGTTGAGCAATTTAACTTGTAATCATGATTTTTCTTTTTATGGATCACATAACTTCTATTTTTTAAAATGAAATGAATCATTTTCCATATAAAAAAAAATCATATTGTGTAAATCTGTTATTTTAATTAATTGCGTCAAGGTTTAAGTATATGATCCGTTAAATAATGAATTGTGTTCAAAATAACCAATATTATATAATATATCTGATTTGACACTATAAGAAAATGATCTATTAATACGATTTGCCACCGTCACTCGAAGGAAAGAAGGGATTGTTGCCGAATGTACTGTACACAATGCCCTGTCAGCCCTCAAGATATCCTATATATCATAAGATTTTATTCCTTTGTGTGAATGTGAGAGTTGAAATAAAATGATTTTTCCACATTTTTTCTTTCTTATTTTTGTATTTTTTTGTTTTGTCTTTTGTCTTTTATTTTTTCTTTTCCTCTTAGTCTTATGTGTTGGGTTTTCTTGGAGACGAAAAAAAAAATGATTGATACGACCGATCCAATTGGATAAGTAAAAGGCTTTTTGCTGAAAAGGTTGAACTGTGGAAACCAATTGGCATCTTACTATGCTTGACCGACAAAATATTGGATATTTGGATTCCGATTTAGTAACAACATAAAAATACGTTTGAACAATTATCCTAACAGGAAATCTGAATTGAATCAAAGTGTCGGTGTAAAGAAGGTACGGTTTGGATAGTAAAATAAGGAGAGATGGGTTAAAATAAAAGATGAATAAAATATTATTTTATAATTTTTAAAAATTTAAAAATTTTAAATTATTTATTATATTTTATATTTAAAAATTTTAAAAAATTATAATCATAAAACACGTTCAGTATTCAAACGAGGTGGCAAATCAAGTTGGGGTGGTGTATTATATATATATATATATATATAATTTTATTTTAATTTAAATGTATATATAATAAATCACTCAAACATCGGACATTAATTTATATGACTAAAAATGATAAATTCAAGATGAATAAGGTGTGCGTAACTTAACTAGATTACTTGTAATGATTGTGGCTATAATTGTTTTTTTAAAAAGTATAAATTGCATATGTATTAAAAAAATTTAATCATATTTGATTAAAAATAGAGATAATAAAATAAAGATATATTTTTTACTTGTAAATAGTAACAGTTCAAATTTACAAGTAGAAAAAAAATATTTTTATTCTTTTATCTTCATTTTTCTCTCCTCACTTTTAATTAAATATAATCAAATTTTTTTGATATAGATGTAATTTATACTTTTTAAAAGAAAATTATAGTCACAACTATCCTAATACTCTTAAATTGAAAAAAAAAGTAAGCAACAATACAATATCTCGATTCCATCTTTATAAACAAAATTACATATGGGTTTTCATCGTATATTTAGAAAATATGACTACTTAAAATCAAGTTAGAACTTAGGAGATATAATAAAAAATATTAGAAAAGAATATATATGATTGGACAAGTTAGTTGGAGAAAAAGTACTCATGGAATTTTTTTTTTTTTTAAATAAAAAAAAAAGGTACTTTAGGACCAATTATTTAGGGTAATATTCCAAACAAGATTCCATTTTCATCAATGTTTCAATGACCGATCATGCAAGCAAGCAAACAAAGAGTAGGATAATTAGATTGGTCCGTTTGATTAAGAAGACACCTCATTTCACTTTATCTGATTATTATAATTTTTTAAATTTTTATATAAATTATAAAATATAATATAATTTTTTTAAATTTTTAAATAATAAAAATATTAAAAAATAATATTTTATTCAATTTTTAATTTTTTATTTAATTATTTTATCTAATTTTATCTTATTTAAAAAAAAAAAAAAAAAAGAGTAGTACTTGTGCAGTATACTTCCTTCGCTGTGTTGAAAGTTGAAACTTTGAAACCCTGTTAAAGCTTTGGTACAGTCCCAACATTTTCTTTTTCTTTTTTGATAAAATCCCAACAATTTCAAGATAACCCAAGTGCAGTCTTGTATTAATTGCCCACCAAGAGATATATAAGAACCATATTCTTTTCTCGACAGTTCCAGGTTTATTTATTTTTTACCATAATATTTGTGCTATTTTCTTACCTATTGCTTGTTTAACTGTAAGATCGTGGATTCATGTCAGTCATGAATAATTTAAATTTTTTGTTTTTTTGTTTACATTATTTGATGCTATAAAGTTTTACATCAGTAGCGTGTCAAGTATGGATAAACATAGACTTCCAGAAGAATTTTTCTTACAGCTTCTGAAAGCTTATTCGTTGTCACAGGATGCTTAAAAGTTAACAAACTGGTAAACTGCTCTGGTTTTTGTAGCGTGTAGACTTGAAAAGTTTGGAGAATCTGCTAACATTTGAAGAAGTCAAACTATAGATGTTTCGTGAAGCTTGAAAGAAAATAAAATATAACATACAAGAAGATATAGAAGAGAGAGAGAAGAAAAGACATTTTAAAAACTACATTTTTTCTATCTAAATTTTCATTTTTTTAAATTTTTATATAAAATACAAATTTTTTAAATTTTAATATAGTTTTTTTAAATTTTAAAATAATAATAATATTAAAAATATATATTTTATTCAACTTTCAAAACTCATATCTATTCATCTCATCTCATCTCATCTTTCAATTCAAACTATTCCTTAATATAAGAGATATATTCTTATTTTTAAAAAATTATATTGAGATAAGAAAAAGTAAATATCTTAAACATTATAAAAATTAAATTAAATTAAAATAATATAAAATTATTTTTTATTTGCTAATTATGAAAGGTGCCTGAACCTAACCAAGAAAGAAAATAAAAAAGAAAGGAAAAGAAAACTGCAAAGAATATGATATTTTATGTTAAGAACCCCCGGTTGCAAGTATTAGAATATTGGCAAGAGAGAGAGAGAGAGAGAGAGAGAGAGAGAGAGAGAGGGGAATCTAGTTTGAAAAGAATCCAAGTAATTTAATATCGTCAATATCTATATAGATAAGGGTTTAGATCAAGTCAAATTTGAGCAAATAATCAAAATCAAGTTGTAGTGAATTAATGATTACCTTTGTAAAAAATAAAATGGTGGTTGTGTACAAACCATTATCTACTTTGATGTAGCAAATAATGAAATCGTAGAAATGGATAATGCTGCTTAACAGGAACAAAATTTCTGCTTTGATGGTTTTATATTTTGAAAAAATAAAATTAAAATACACTTTTGATTTTGTTCTGAAATAAATTAAAAATGGTAAAAATGCTATTTGAGATTTTGAAAAATATCTAACAATCATCCATGATACCATGAACTCTAACATGAACAAAGAATGAGCTCATTTCTTAAATCAGATCAGAAAAAGGTAATTAGGTAGTGAGAATTGGAGGAAGGAACTTAGACATGGATCCAAGAACTTTAGCCCTGGTGTCTGGGAAGAATTCTCTACCTGGAAGCTCTGTGATCTCCCCATTTTCAGCAATATTGATGGGATAACTAAGCAAATGACCAGGCAGGTCATGGTCCAGTGTCTCACTTGAGTAGCAGTCCCAGTACTTCCAGGCAATTTGGTTAACTTTTTGGATACATTCCACACTCTCTGGTTGGAGGAAGACGTCGTCAAGCATGCCTAAGTGCTCGTACCACAACGCCATTCGGAGGCCATGGATCTGACCCCTGGCTGGCTGGCTAGTGGCAAGGTGAAATGGTTGATAGGCTCCCATGGCAATCTCTGTATCCCTGGAACCATCCATTGACCTTTGATTGATGTTCGCGGATCCAATGATTATGTATTCATTATCAACTGCAAAACCAAGCATTGTCCAAACCTAGTTAAGTCCTCAAGAAGTGTTTGAGTTGACACAATTATAATTGAAGCACGTTTGATTTTCATAAAGACTATTTTCAGTTTACCATATATGTAGTGAGTATCTGGACTTCTACATAAAGGTTTGAGTTGACATTTATATGCACATAGGTTATGGGAACTAAGGAATTCCAAGATTCTCAAGCAAACAACATAAAAGTAGGCACCTCAACCTATCAAGAAAAACAATGATGAACCAATTTACCTATCATCATCTTGGCATGAACGTATATCATGAATCGCCTGGCTTTCTGAGCTCTGCTGTAGTCTGTATCATTTTCTGGTTTCTCTAAAGGTTCATATTCTCCGCTTTTCATCCTCTCTCGATTTCCAAGGCAAAAGAATGTCAAATAGTCCTTCGGGTTTGCCTCAATTCCCTTGGTTTGGAGGGCCTGAACAATGTCTTTGTACATCATCTCCATAGTCCTCTTTTGCCAATTCAATATTTCCTGCACGGCTGCACTCTCTGGGATACCCTCTGGCCACATTGGAATGACGACATAGACGCTAAATCTTTCTCCTGCCTCAATTTTACTAACAATCTTTAGTGACAGCTCTTTTGGAATTAGTTGTACAACACCAATCTGCTCAACCTTAAGGTCTTGTGAATTCCAGCAAAATGAGCTTCCGAGAAAATACTGGTTTTCAATGTAAATGAAATTCTTTGCTCGTCTAATGGCATTGATGTAAGCATCCTGAATGCTTCTTTCAATTACATTATCCTTCCAAGTGACAAGACCTGCCCGGGCTGCATCCTCCGGATAATCAGGGAAGCCAAAGGCAGCTCCTCCATCAATTGATCGGAACAATTGAACATCCCATGTGTCATAGTCTTCAGGATACATAACTGGAGATGGACCTATGAATATTTCATCTAAATCTTTTAATCGAATAAGCAAGTCCTTTGTGCCTTGCTTCATCCATCTCTGCTCAAAATTGAATAAGACATCCCAGGCAATTTGTCCTTCCAACCTGCAGTGAATGTCATGCCAAGGCTCCCTAGGTCCACCTTTATTGATTGAGGCACCGGCAAAGTTGGGCTGATGAAAGTCATCATGGTGGGCTGTATCTAGAGTCCTGAAAATGGAATGAAATGGAGTGTCATATCTCCCATCACAAAGATCAATGCCACCAATGAAGCTCACTATCCTCCTCTTTCTAGAATTTCCAATGGGCATCCCACTGTCAACCACCACAATCTTCTGGTGATGAGTGAACATGGTGGAAATCTCCAAGTCTTGAACAATGCTTTCGCTGTTGTCAGGATTACGAGGGCATAAAATACAGTGTACTTCAGTGTTATGGAAATAGCTTTCCGTATCTTCATCATGCGTAGCCATTATTCCATCCTTCTTTAGCAATTTTACAGAAGTTCTGTCATCCCAAACAAGCATCAAGACTCTCACCCCTTCGCTTGCCTTGTTTATAAGAAGCTCCCCCAAGGTCAGCTCTCCTTCAGGCCTTTGTCTTCTCAAGTCCCTCACCAACTTGATCTTAGTATATACAGACCATCCAGCAATGTATATCAAATGCTTTGCTTTGGAAATGGCATCAAAGATATCTTCCCAGCATCGTTGTGGCTCATAGTACTTACCCCCAGCAAGAGGGATTTTCGGGATAAATTTGTCGGGGATATGAGCATCTTGATAAAGAGTAACTCTACAACCATGTTTCTGTGGAAAGAATGTGAAAGGGACTCCTGGAAATTTATTACTTTGAATTCCCCGAGACCAGTTAAATTCTCGAGTGACATCAAAAAATTGTAACTTGACATTGACTTTGGGACCTCCATGGAGAAGTTTATGGTTATTATTAAATACCCTAAGCCATCTATTCACTTCTTTACCACTTACTATGTCCACAACAGGCATATAAGCTTTACCAATTACTCTTGCCCCAATAGGATCATCTTCTTTGATAGAGAACTCAATATGAGAAGCCTTATGAGCACAGTAAATGTGGAAAGATTCGGACCATTGGAGATTAGAGTGCTCATTTTCGAGTAGTCTAGTACGGGCAACTGTAGTATTCTCTATATCAATTGTAGCATAGAATTTGGATTTACCTCTTCCAAACCCCAGCGTTTCTACGTTTTTCATTAGCTGCATTAAAAAGCATTGACAACTTGAGTTAGCCAAAATCAGTTCTCGATGAAAAGAATCAGAGTGACAAAAACTGAACCTAAACAAACAATACACAGAAAATGTAGAGAATTATTCTACTGCAGCATCAACTTAGTAATTTATATGAAAGACATCCCATCAGCAAGGAGAAGTTTTATTATTTTGATTAAAATGTATAGTTTCCGAATTCCGAGTATTATGCTTAACATGTTAGAGATAGAGAATTCAAATATGAACAGCCAAACTCTTTGTTTTGATGTTTGAAACTTCATGTGTACATATTGTTTCCTGGACATTGGAGGAATGTTTAGTTTTTTAACATTTTTCATCGTTTCAAACTCCTCTGTCCTTAAGCTCTTTTCAACAGTATATTGTCTTTCATCGGATGACTTGCTGTCTTTAGCACGGCATTGCATGTGAAGCAGAGAGGAAGCAGAGCTTAGTTTTTTTTTTTTTTTTTTCAGATGAATACTCTTTTTATTCCTTTTTCTTTAGAGTAACTCAGGTAGGACAAATATCCCAAAAAAAAAAAAGGGTCGATACAAATCTTAGGGTCCGTTTCATTTCAACTCTGTATCCAAACGGTCCTAAATCTACACAACTCGGAAAGAAGATAATGGGATATAGTTTTCAGAATAAAATGACTGTACCTTGCAGAGGACCATGCAGCAACCTTTGCCAGAAAGGTTATCAATCTCATAGACTGTAGCTTGAAGGATCCCATGCAGCAGCAGTTGCGCCATTGGTCTTAGCTTATTTCCTCACCAGAAAGACCTCAGACTTCAATTTTGAGAATGAAGTTATCAAAAGAAAAACACCACAATGGACCACCGGTAAGTATCCCAAACACCCACAAAATCGAATAACAAAATCTGAGCAAAAACTTTTGACTTGACGAGGACAAAGTCAGCTCACATTAAAAAGTTCTTGCGGAGGAAGCAATGTAAATCCCAGAGTTAAAAGTTGAAAGAAACTTAAATTAAAAACAATGTTGTCTATAACAATTAGTGGTTTAGGTGAACGAAAATCAAGGACAATAATCTGGTTGGCAACTATATTTAATTCTGTTAAAAAAATAAAATAAAAAATTGATTGTCAGAATGATTATAAAACGAGTCCTTCAACCCATTCATACCATAACGACCAGTTGGTGGCGGGAAAGACGGTCAGTTTCTGAATAAAACTGCAAGTGGCAATACACGGAGAAGAAAAAAAATGATAATAATAAGGTGGAAAACCGCAGATTTCGGTGTACCCTTTGTCTTTATCAATAGGTTGGCTCATGATTCTTAAATACAAACTCATGATCAGCTTTATTCCTTTTAAGGATCCAAACAGAGCCAATATGTTTTCAAAAAAGGTACATCGATTAGGCATCATCTTGCAGAAGTATGCGGTCCGATTTATATTGGTTCTCCAACGAGCAGTTAAAATCGATTACTAATGTTTGCTGAACTTTTGAGTTGCAAGTTGGTTGGTTTGTTGCTGGAGCTGCTGGCATTTTGGGGTCGATTGAATGCTGATTCCGAGTTTAAAGATTTTGGTTTTGTGGGGATTATCTCTTCAATGAATACTTCATCAAAAGGAAAAACGATGAAATGGTACTACTTATATTTTGTTTGTTTGGCACGACAAGTCAAAATCAAGGGTCCAGAGCCAAAACTTTGTGCCTAATTTTGAGCTTTTTTTTTGTTCTTTTTCCCCTAAAAAAGAATCGCGCAATTGGCCAATCAAGATGAAGAGTAGAGCATAAGAATTCGAGCATGAGTCCATGACTGCTCGACAACACCCTGACAATGTGCTCTAGCTTGAATAAAGTCGTATACAAGAATATTTCATGTATGTAATCCTGCACAAAGATCTGAGTAATCATGCTTATATGACATGAGGTTGAATGCCGTTGGCTATCAACGAGATCGATCCTTCGAAAAAGTGATCATGCATTAGAAATAACTCAACTAATAGTGTAGATCCGGTATGATGTTACAAAATTATGTCAAAAGAAACATTCTATACAGAAGCACAATCTTAATGATCTATGGAGATAAGCGAAAAGAAGATGTATCTGGACTGAGATCCTGAGCTACCTGAAGAAGATATTCTATGTTTATATCAGGGTAGTGCTGCAAAAGCTTCAAGTTAGCCACAAAATCACCGCTCAGTAGCCTGCTCTTAACACATAGCAGCATTGCACAACAAACTCGTAGGAGCATGTCCTGTAGTCAATGAAGTTTGCTTCCAACAAATGAGCATTCAGATAGATTGGAGCATTCAGATAAATTGGTAAACCATTATGTTAAATACAGGGAAATGGCCAAAGAAACTAGATTAAGTAGTAAAATATTGGAGTAAAGACGTTAAGGCCAGTAACAACTAGGGTGAGTAAGGGAGAGACAGGAAGAGGAAAAGAGAAGGACCTGAACACCGAAAGGATTACCCAAAAGAGAATCCCAAATTCTTAAGATGACTTGAAAGTTGAATTCTTGAGTGAGTAGCAATGTAATCCACCTAAATGCATAGAATTGTGGCCTCACCTGCTCAAAAAAAAAACAAATAATATAAGCCTGCACATATTAGTGTAATATAAGCAAGCTGCCCTGAGATAAGTGATATCTAATTGACTAAGCTGGCCTCCAGAAGAGCTTAAAACCAAAATTATATGTGTTTGGTTAAAATACTGATGAGACATATTATGATAAAAATCCTAAAAAGCATCAATTATAATGCTTTTTTATTTACTTTACCTTGGTTGTGAACTCAAGATGCCGCCACAGTTCCTCATCATTGGCTTTCAATAACTCTGATAAGCGGGAAAGAGTGGAAAGTATACCAACTGCACTATTATCCAATTGTTGACAAAAGTGATCCACTGAGTCGCTTAATAGCCTGACAAAGCAAGAAAAACTATCTGCTTCTACATTTCCCTGTGGGGAATAACAAACGTGATTTAGACTGACATCATTAGTCTATCAGTTCAACAACATGAAAGCAGAAACAGAAACCATCTCATCTCAGGATTCTTTATTTAGGTTGGTCTAGGAAAAATCTGTCTCTGATGCATCATGAATTTCATATAAGATTTGAAGAATAATAACATTTAAAAGAGTGTGCATGAAAAATATATACACATTAGGTGGTGAAAACATCCCGTATACGGACGGGCACAGAGTCAGCTGTGAGCATAAAAAATTATTCTGCAAGTCCATTAGTTTTTTTCAGATATTTGCAAGACTGGCAATCCACAACAGTCTGGAGCCGTATCGAACTAGATTTTGAATATATACTAAATCAAATTAATGAGTAGATAAATAAGGATACGAAACTGCAGAAAGTCCTTACAGCATTTTGCTCATCAGTGTCAGTAGTAAACACAAAGTATATCGGTGCCAAGACCTCATTCATGCCTTGCACATAACGAATTGCTGGATTTAGTTTTGCAAACAGGATAAGAATATTTCTCATTGCTTCCTGTGAATGGAAATTCACCACTGCATGTCAGTAGGAAATCTCACAAATAAGTAAAAACTAAAGAAAGGCTAGGATGAGGCAAAGAGATACTTTATTTTTCCTACTAAATGATGAGTCCCCAGAGAAGAATTTCATATCTGGGTGCGTGCGTTGCAAATCACGATCAATCTGTTCTACAATCTCTGTATGCTAGAAACAAATAGATCTTACTGACAAACATCAACTCAATATATGCATCCAGAAAGGGAAAACAAGAGACATCTACTCAATTATGGCAGAAGGCATTCAACAGAAACCTTAGAATGAAGAAGACATGTACCTGAAAGTATTCATGCCAGACACTTGCTTTTCCAAGGCTTAAAGGATGGTCTTCTTGAGAAATTTCTTGTCGCTGTAGAGGTCCATCCATACCACTGTCAACATGCTGTTCGTCGGAACTAAAGGCTCCATCTTTTCTCCTTGTGAATTCTGACTGTCTAGATTCAAGATTTCCATTAGCCAGAACTCATGCATTTTGATGTGGGTTATTTTTGAGATATTTATCTGAAGCTAAACTAGATGTGAAGTGGTCGGTGAGCAGCAGCATCTTACAGGACTTTGGAGAAGCTCCTCTTTTAGATTAGCATACTTCTTTCGATTTTCAGTCAACTCCTTTTCCCATAGGTCACGAGAAGGAGATAAGTAGCCTAGGAGCAGCTGGTAGAAACCATATTCAGACTATCGGTATCAATGCTCATACTCAAACAATCACAAGTTCAAACAATGGTATTCAACAATCATCTTGACATCTAGACTAGAAGTGGAACTTGTAATTCTCCGATTTTGAAACAATCCACAATTATTTGTTGTCTTATAGCTTTTGTAATATATAGAGACACGTATACATACATATTATACACACAGGGCTAGACCCATATAGCATTTTTTTTCTTGGGGAAAAAAATTAACGATCTTCTGTTGTTGAAATATTTGAAAAGCCTATGAGCCAAGGGATAACTCTGTTGGTTGAAAGACGGCACGTTTATTCATCTTACCACCTGCTACCATTAAATCTTTCATTGTTTATAAAGGGGCATTCTTTACAATTTATGTGAGGTTGATGTTGATTTTTAAAGAAGTCCAATGAGCAAAGATGGATTACAATGAGGAAGAAAGAAAAGAAAGAAAGATGAAAGACATCCTGGTTGGGATACAAAGCTTCAATTGCGATTCCTAACAATCCAATGACTGCAGCTCTAGTATCATATTCAATCAGAAGTCAGAACTTATATTTTCACAGATGATATTCTCAATGCCTAATCGACCATCACATCCTCATATGACAATGATATGATTGTGTTCTAGTGAAACTAGAAAATAGCAGCACCAATATCCGTGTTTTCATCAGCTATCAGCAAATTTGTATATTAGCATAAATACGCCATCAGCTAAAACATTTCCTCATCAACTTCGAAAATCTATTGCTAAACATCAGTTGGATTCACTTTATCATCTAAGATACTCAGCAGAGTCTATTTCTTTCTGCACAAAATTTATACCCAAATCTTTCTGGAAACCAAAACTACAAGTCTATTTGATGTCTGTGCTTATCCAATTTAGTATCTTAAAAGCACAGACAATTATTGAATATAATGAGAACTTTTCTTTTTGGAAATTTCAACTCTTATTAATAATTTCAACATGGCTAACCAATGCATAGAACTCTCTTACCTTCCAAGCCATTGCGCGCAAACGTCCTCCATCAGGAAGCCCTGTACTAGCAATTCGTTGTAACTTTTCCAAATTTATCTCCGGCCGAGAAAGCTAATTGATTAAAAAGGAAAAAAAAATCAAAGGTCTTTTTTTACCAAAAATAAAAGCACAAATAAACGTTTCATTTGGATGCTTTAAAAGATAAAGGGGAAATGGGAAAACACTTAAAACCTTATCCACATGAACGGGTGTTATCCTCTGTTGAATGGTATTTTCCATCTTATTAGCTAAATCAATATCTTCAGAACATCTTCACAAACACAACTTTTCGTAATTATTTTATTTTCTTTCGTTTTCCATCATTTTTTTCCCGGTAACCAAACATATAAAACTAGACCTCAACTAAGCTAATAAACTACCCAAATTTAGAATGTGAACGAAATCTACAAATCCCAACCCGTACAAAAGCTCTCTCACTACAATCAAAGTGGTTGCCTCGTATAAAATATTAAACGTTAAAATTCCACACCTCATATTCAAGATCTGATCTTTTCTCGTCGGCCGCAATGACTCGCGAGACCGATACCGGGCCCGCCCCATCTTTATCGGGCCTTAGCCGGACTTTTACTTCTACTTCTTGAAATTTCTCGTCATCATCGCTCACTCTATCAGATCCAAAGCCGTTAGGTTGAAAGGTCTCGAGCTCTTCTCCAGGCTCAAATGCTATATCAGAGCCCCCATTATCTTCTTCTTTGTCATCGAAGCCAGCGACCAAGCTGCCAAGCCGGTCAGGGAAGACCCGGCGGGCTTTCTCTGGGACCGGAAGCTTGAGCTTGCCTTTGAGCATGGCAGGCGAGTCGAAACGGCCGATTCAAGGGTGTTGAGCCGGGCGAGTTGAGTTGGTGGGTATGTTTGGTTCCATAGAGACTAGAGAGACGAAGAGAGAGAGGGTGTTTGCGTTCATGACTCGGGAAATGAACTCGGTCACTCGGTATCTCTCTCTAGCGCGGGAAGAATGGTAGTTAAATCGGTTGAATGGTAGGTTGGCCCACTATTTCCTATCAACGGCCCATATTGGTTGGGCCGAAGATATTTGAATTCTACTATGGCCCAACAGGGCATGCCATGTGCAGCCCCGTGGATCCCCATTGCCCGAATTGGCAAGGGAAGATTTTTTCTTCTTTTAATGTTATCTTATGAATAAAATGCCAATAACCTAAGAATGGAATTGGAGTCGGAGATACCAAAGAATTATGAGTGTCATATCATATATTTCACTCAACTTATAATAGACATATATGCAGCATACTATATTTAGAGAGAGAGAGAGATGAGTATGCTGTATTTGCCCCACACCCAATACAATTTCGATGCCGGTAGTTCATATTCCAACCTAGTTGCAGGGATTGTTGTCGTCTTTCTTCCATGAAACAAGCTTGGTTTGACAATCGCAAGTTATTTATTGCGAATCGCAGTGCCTTAGAAACCCTAGCCATTGCGATTGGAAGGTGATTTCCCTTCCAAACCGAGAATCAACAAAATTTCTTACATGTCCAATCGGACAGTAATTTTCCTACAGAATGGGTTGTGAAAACGACGACTATGATCGACCAGCGTTTTTGTTCAGAGCAAAAGATTAGCCAGCATTTCCTTTCAGAGCAAGCAACAACATTTGTTCAGACCGCGTTGATAAATTTCTATGCGAATGCGAAGAGATACAATAGACTACTTAGGTAGAAATCGTTGTTTGGGGGGCCTGATCGGCTAGCACCATCTTTTTCTCTTTCCTCCATTTTTTTCGAAAACCAAACATCAATATATTTTCTTAGCATCCAAGCAGATATATTAATTTTCTTAGCATCCAAACAAAAAGACATTTTCGTAGCATCCAAACAATATTTTTTCAACATCCAATCAACACATTTAAAAGGTGAGCTTTTTTGAGTTTGCTATGCAAAGAAGAGGAGGAAATGCTACTTTTTTTTTTTATTTTCTAGCGAAGAGGAAGAATCAAGTAGCATGGTCGTCAATCCATGCAATGGAGCTGAGAACAATTCAGAGAGAGAGAGTGACATAGAGAGAGAGGAACCCTGAGATGGAGGGAGAGCCGAGAGAGAGAGAGAGGAAAAAAAAAGTGGTGTGCATTGCGGTTGCTTGGATGAAATGGTGTGCAGCATACATGGCACTTTCTTATTGTTGGGCTATTTTTAGTCGTTTATGAGTCCAACCGGCTCTAAGGTATTCTCAAAGAATTTCAATAAAACAACACCATTATAAGAAAACAAGCTTTTTGTGGTGCCAAATTTCTTCACAAAAAGTAGGAAAAAAGAGAACAAAAAGTCATTTTTTGCTATTTAAAATTGACGCAAATTGGTTAACAAAGTATTGATTTTTATGTGCAATTCCAGCAAAATTAAAAAATCGCTGCAAATACACGGCCTTTTGCGACAAATAAAATAGTGTAATCCGCCATATATAGGCTTTTAACCTGTTAAGTATCGCCGTAAACACTTTTTGCGATGAGTTATAATTGTCGGAAATAAGCATCACAATTTTAAAAAAGTATTTACGGCGTCTTAAACTCCCCACAAATAATCGTGGCAAAACAAAAAATAAAAAATAATAGTGAAAATGCAGTTTCTCTTTTAAACCATTACATCCCAACCAACCAAGCATATCACTTATATGTATATATATATATATATACACACATATATAAATATATATACTAATAGTGGCTCAACGTGCCCCGCACGTTTCTCTAGTTAGAAGGAATTTTTTTTTTCTTAAAATGTAGATGTCCTCTATAGAAGTAGAAAACAACAAAAATAGAGTGAAAAATGTATTCTTTACATTCAATATTTCCAAAAAACTATCCAAATTTTCTAAAATAAAGACCAATGCATGGATGGGTAAAATGCATGAAAATGTAGTAATGAATCTAATGATAGGCTAGATGCAAGTTTGGGGGAATTGAAATCTACAGGCAGGAAGATGGAACAATTGCTAAAGATCATGGACAAACAATAGGCAACTTTACAAGCAAAATAAGTGAAAATAACAAGTTTATGTACAATTCATGTTTAATTTGTATGAAATGTTTTGTAGAACAATATTGTGTGTGATATCTAGTGGATAACATATGGATTGTTTACTAAACAACTTGCTATGCATGCAAGAAATTGATTTAGCAAAAGGTAGAAACACCTATAAAAAGGAAGGCATAAGTGAATCTTGAACTCTGCAAGAAGTCGCACTGAGGTTTGTTTTGCTTATCACTCTTCTCCAAATATATCTGCATGGATAACCAAATCAAAAATTTAATAGTTAGTATTGTAAAAGAGAGAAGCTAGCAACTAGTCTACATATGAAGGGGAAAGATAGAAAAACGAGTTGCATACAGAGATACGTGTGTTCACGGAAGGAGTTCACTCCATTTATGCTCGAATATGCTCGCCCTCCAATACTGAAAATCCCACAAAAATTCCCTCTAAGATTTCTAGATGGAGGCACAAATTTGGTATAAGAAGGGAATGACAATGCTAGAGTCTATGTTGAAGAAAATCATGAAATGGAGGCTAGATTACATGAGATGTGAAACCGTGTATATGAGTGGGTGGATTTAATTCGTGTAAGTATCCGAATTGGAGAAGAACGTCGAAGGGGAGAATGGGGTATTGCAGACTAGGTAAGGCTCTGGCGTCGAGGGAGGGAGGCCGGGGGGATTATTAGAAAGTTAAAAGTGTTTTAAGTGTGTTTTGGGCCTTTTGGCGTCCCACAGTAATATTTTTTCTTCTTCCGGAAGAAATCACTACAAATAAATCAATGGATCCATTGCAACGATTTCTTTCGTGGGTATTAGACAATAAATCAATGGATCCATTGATTTCTTTCGTGGGTATTAGACAATAAATCACTACAAATAAAAAAGTTTGGAGACCACCGCGTTTAAAGTAAAGATTCATGTTAAAACCCTGCATCAATTTAAAGTTTTCTGGAAAAATGTCTAATTGCAACGATTATAATTGCAACTGAAAAATGTATTATTTCTTGTAGGGCCCCTTCCTTCAATTGCTTCAAGTTGCCGGGCAAAATCGATGATATAGAGGTGGGTGTGTATTAAGATATGGTCCAGTACAGTGAGGTGATCCATGGTTGGCAATGGCTGGATCCGACCCTTCCACATATTAATCTCTACGATTAAGGATTTCATTTGGACATTTAAAATATTTTAAAATTCTATAAATTTTAATAAAAAAATTTGTTACTAAAATATTTTGAGTTAAAATGTTTTATTAAATTTTGAAAAATAATAGAGAAACAAATTAAATGAAGATATTATAAAGTAAAATATTTGAATATAATTTTTTAATATTAATTTTATTTGCAAAAAGTTGTAATGATTTTTATGTTTTGTTTTAATGTTGTATTGATTTTTGGCATTTTGAAGGGAGCAAATTATAGGGGAGCATCATGTGCGTGCCTTTTAAATGGGCCGATTAAGTAATTAATTAGTGATGTGGACTCGTGACCATCCAATTAATATTGTCAATTGATGGTAACTAATCCTCGTTAATTAGCAAACAAGACAATGACTCATCATGACCATCCATTGGTATATATGCATGATGTCCTCGTCTTAAGACAACATTTTGTGCCTAGCTAGCTTTAATGGAATTTATGCATCATGTTAATGTGGCAGTTTGGTAGGTTTGCATGGAATTAAGTGCATGTTAATTGAGTGGTACAATTAAAGCATAATAATTATTCTTGTTTTAACAGTACTATATATATATATATTCATCAAAGAAAACTTTTTAAGTAACATATATAATTACTCGTGCATGCATGGTTAATTTGAGAATGCTAAAATCAAGAATCATGAAAAATATAGCTTAATTTCCATCCTCTCGCAGACCAATTAATTACTTTAACATGACTAAATTGGATTCCATATATACTACTATTGGTTTGGCCTTCATCTTCATCATGTGCCTTTTCACTTTCGATCACATTCAGACCCCACATGAATATTATATGGCAATTACATGATATGCGTAGAGCATGCCGTGAAGAGGCCGTAAATAGCACAATCAAACACCAATTAAAAATGCCAACTTAAGGGAAATATTAATGTTCAACCACAATATGCATATGTAGGCCGGCCTTGTGATGATGGTATCGATCGATGATGATGATAAAATTAGCAGCTTCTACTCTTTATACTTACGTGACCCCGATCAACCTAACTGTGTTTGTTTTTTGTTTTTTTGGTCATACTTTCTCTGTCGATTTCCGTTTCATGATCTGTCATATCAGCTAGTTTCCTCGCAAATCCTAAGTATAAAAACGACGTCTAAAGTAATTGGCCATTAAATGTCATTTTATGGTTGAAGACTCTTAATTGCCATTACATGACATAAAAACGACGTCTAGAATGGGAATCACCACATATCGAGAGAGAGAGAGAGAGAGAGAGAGCGCGTGCATAGTGCATGCATACAGTCGTACTAGTACCCACTGATCTTTAACTACGTGCTTGACCTAGCTAGGTAATAGCCCCAAGCTTGGGCCATATATTAAACCTTTACTTTATTAGGACAGGCCTAGTATTGCTCGTACTAGAAACATAAATAGATAACTTTTTATATATATATATATATATATATATATATATATTATAATGAACGAACGAGATGCAGCCGCCCCCTGTCCCACCACTTAAATTATGTGAATGATCCCATCACTATTATTTTAAATTTCGCATAGTGACTTGCATAGTGACTTGCATAGTAACTTGCATAGTAATTTCAAAGCCTATAAATAGGGGCTTCAGTTGTAATGAAATTCATAAGAAAATATAGAGAGAGAAAGAAAGTTTCAGTTCTTAAGAGTTCTAGAGAGAATTTCTTATTTATCTTTTGCAATAGTAGTTCCTTTCTTTAAGTTTCATAACACGTTATCAGCACGACGGTTCTACCAATTCTGAAGCTAGTGGCCTTATTTCTCTGTAAGTTTTTCAATATATTATTTGAAATCTTTGATATATTTTATTGATGATTATCAGTGTGAATTTATAAATATATTTTCTGAGATACACATATTTATTATTTATATGTGTAGAAAATGGCAAATCTTACAAAATTGGAATTTGTTGCTCTTGATATATCTGGGAAAAATTATTTATCCTGGATACTTGATGCTGAAATACATCTTGATGCAATGAACCTGGGAGAAACTATTAAAGAAGGAAATCAAGCATCCCTGCAGGAACGTGCTAAAGCAATAATTTTCCTTCGCCACCATCTTCATGAAGAATTGAAAACTGAATATCTCACAGTAAAAGATCCCTATATTTTGTGGAATAATTTAAGGGAGAGGTATGAACACCAGAAGACTGTCATCCTCCCAAGAGCTCGTTCTCAATGGATGCACCTAAGGTTGCAAGATTTTAAAAGTGTTAGTGAGTATAATTCCGCACTTTTTAAAATAAGTTCAGTATTAAAATTATGCGGTGAGAAAATCACCGATGATGATATGTTAGAGAAGACTTTTACTACATTTCATGCCTCGAATGTGCTCCTGCAGCAGCAGTATCGAGAGAGAAAGTTCAAGAAATATTCTGAACTTATATCATGTCTTCTAGTAGCTGAGCAGAATAATGAGCTCTTATTAGAAAGCCACCAGTCACGCCCTACTGGCTCAATATCATTCCCTGAAGTGAATGGTAATAGGTTTGCATCATTCCCAGAAGTGAATGGTACATCCTTTAGAAGAAATCGGAGGCGTGGACGTGGTAGGAGAAATTATAGAAATGTTGGTCCCAGGAGTGACAACATTAAAAGGGATTATAATATACCATATCACCAGAAGTGGTACAATTCAGAGAGGGGTAAAAATCCTCGGAATAATTCTTCAAAGAAAAGTGAAGAGGTGTGCCATAGATGTGGAATGACTGGACATTGGTCACGTACCTGTCGTACGGCCAGACACTTAGCTGATTTATATCAAGCTTCTATTAAAGGAAAGAATAAAGTGCATGAAACAAATTTAGTAGAACCATCAGATGATTTATTAGATTCAGTAGATATAGACGTTACTCATCTTGATGTATCTGATTTCTTTAATCATCCTGATGGTAGTATTGAACACTTAATTGGAGATGGAAGTGTTCCACTTAATTAATGTATTTTCTTTCTATCAGTAATAAAAGTTTTGTATATTTTGTAGAATCATGGATCACATTGATGAGCTTTTTATCTCTGAGTTGAATGATAAAGATATATGTCTGGCTGACAGTGCTACAACTCACACAATTCTCAAAGAAAAGAAATATTTTCAAAATCTAACACTAAGTAAAGCCTATGTCCATACCATATCAGGTTCATCAGATTTAATTGAGGGCTCCGGAAGAGCTTATATTGTGTTGCCTAATGGCACCAAGTTTTGTATTGATGATGCTCTATTCTCTTCACAATCCAGAAGAAATTTATTGAGTTTCAAAGATATACGTCGTAATGATTACCATATTGAAACGACCAATGAAGGCAGTAAAGAACATCTTCTTATTACTAAAACAATATCGGGCCAGAAGCTCGTATTAGAAAAACTGCCTGCTCTATGTTCTGGATTGTATTATACAAAAATGAGAACAATTGAATCATATGTGGTAATGCACCAGAAGTGCATTGACCCTAAAGTATTTATGACTTGGCATGATCGCCTTGGACATCCGGGTTCTATAATGATGAGACGAATTATTGAAAATTCGCATGGGCATCCCTTTAAAGAATCAAAAGATATTTCTACCCAATGAATCTCCGTACTCTGCATGTTCTCAAGGTAAGTTAATTATTAGACCATCTCCCTCAAAAGTCATTGTTGAATCTCCATCCTTTTTACAAAGGATTCACGGAGATATATGTGGGCCTATTCATCCATCAAGTGGACCATTTAGATATTTTATGGTTCTAATTGATGCATCTAGTCGATGGTCACATGTTTGTCTTCTTTCCACTAGAAATGTTGCATTTGCTAGACTTCTTGCTCAGATAATTAAACTACGAGCACAATTTCCTGAATATCCAATTAAGACCATTCGATTGGATAATGCAGGTGAATTTTCATCTCAAGTTTTTGATGATTATTGCATGTCAATAGGAATAGATGTTGAACATCCTGTTGCCCATACACACACACAAAACGGTTTAGCTGAGTCTTTGATCAAAAGGCTTCAACTAATCGCTAGACCTTTACTTATGAAATCAAGACTACCTATTTCTGTTTGGGGACATGCTATACTTCATGCAGCATCTCTAATTCGCATTAGACCATCTGCATATCATAAATATTCTCCATTACAGCTTGCATTTGGTCAACAACCAAATATTTCTCATCTTCGTACTTTTGGATGTGCTGTATATGTTCCAATTGCACCTCCACAACGTACAAAAATGGGCCCTCAACGTAGACTTGGGATATATGTTGGTTTTGATTCTCCATCCATTATTAGATACCTTGAACCCCTTACAGGGGATATGTTTAAAGCACGTTTTAAGGATTGTCATTTTGACGAATCAAATTTTCCGTTAATGGGTAAAGAAAAGTCAGTGCCTGAAGCACGACAAGATATTACTTGGGATAATAAGACCCTGTCTCATTTTGATCCTCCTACAAATGAATGTAAACGGGAAGTTCAAAGGATTATTCATTTGCAAAATGTTACAAATCAGTTACCGGATGTATTTACTGACACTAAAGGTGTAGTAAAATCTTATATTCCTGCTGTTAATACTCCAGCAAGGATTGAAGTCCCTAAAGGACAAATTGTCAAAGCAGCAATAGGTGAATCTAAAATACGCCTGAAGCGTGGAAGACCTATTGGTGCAAAAGACAAAATTCCCAGAAGGAAAAGAATACAAAATGAATTTGGTGTTCCTGAAGAACACATACCCACAATACAGGCTACAAATATAATTGGTGCTCCTAAAGAGCTCAAATCTTCTATTCCAGAACCTCCTGAAGAGGAAACTCTTGAAGAGTATAAATCTCCTAAAAATGGACCTCCTGAAGAGGTATGTCATGAAATGTTTTCCCCTGAAGAGGAACAGGTACCTGAAAATAATGAGATCTCAATACATTTCATGAAAACTGGAGAAATTCTGGATAGAAATAAAACTGTTGTCGACAACATATTTTCATATAAAATGGCCCTTGACATTACCAGAAGTAATGAAGAAAGTGAGCCAAAAAGCGTCGAAGAATGTCGATGTAGAAATGATTGGCCAAAATGGAAAACAGCTATTGAAACTGAATTAAATTCGCTAGCAAAACGAGAACTATTTGGACCTGTTGTCCAAACACCAAAGGGTGTGATGCCTGTTGGATATAAGTGGGTATTTGTACGAAAACGTAATGAGAAAAATGAAATTGTGCGATACAAAGCACGACTTGTCGCACAAGGTTTCCTGCAGAAACCCGGGATTGATTATGAAGAAACATACTCTCCCGTTATGGATGCAATCACATTTAGAGTTTTGATTAGTCTGGTTGTTACAAAAGGATTAGAAATGCGGTTGATGGATGTGGTCACTGCATATTTATATGGATCCTTAGACCATGACATATATATGAAAATCCCTGAAGGATATAAGATGCCTGAAGCATCTACAAGTACATCTAGAAATATGTACTCAATCAGACTACAAAGATCTTTATATGGGTTGAAGCAATCCGGACGCATGTGGTATAATCGCTTAAGCGAATATCTATTGAAAGAAGGATTTGAGAATAATCTTATATGCCCATGTGTTTTTATTAAGAAATCAAAATCCGGATTTGTCATTATTGCGGTTTATGTTGATGATTTAAATATTGTGGGAACTCCTGAAGAGATCTAAAAAACCGCTATATATTTAAAGAATGAATTTGAAATGAAAGATCTTGGCAAAACAAAACTTTGTCTCGGCCTGCAGCTTGAGCACTTGCCAAATGGAATTTTTATTCATCAGTCCATGTATACTGAGAAAGTCCTAAAGCATTTTTATATGGACAAATCTCATCACCTGAGTACTCCAATGATTGTTCGAACACTTGATGTGAAGAAAGATCCATTCCGTCCTTGTGATGACGATGAAGAAATTCTTGGTCCTGAAGTACCATATCTCAGTGCAATTGGAGCTTTGATGTATCTTGCAAATTGCACTCGACCAGATATTACATTCTCAGTTAATCTGCTTGCAAGATATAGTTCTGCACCAACTCGAAGGCATTGGAATGGCATTAAACATGTCCTTCGTTACCTTCATGGTACGGTTGATATGGGATTATTTTATCAACGTGGTTCAAGTCCAGAATTGATTGGGTATGCAGATGCAGGTTATTTTTCAGACCCACACAGAGGTAGATCTCAAACTGGATATTTATTTACTTATGGAGATACTGCCATATCATGGAGATCTGTTAAGCAGACACTATCTGCTACCTCTTCAAATCACTCAGAGATCATTGCTATTCATGAAGCAAGTCGAGAGTGTATTTGGTTGATATCAGTTATTCAACATATCCAGGAAAAGTGTGGACTTCCCATGATCAATAATAGTCCAACAATCTTATATGAAGATAATACTGCTTGTATCACTCAAATCAGAGGAGGATATATCAAAGATGACAGAACTAAACATATTTCACCGAAATTCTTTTATACTCATGAACTTCAAGAGAAAGGTGAAATTGATGTCAAGCAGATACGATCTAGTGATAATCTGGCAGATTTATTCATAAAGGCGTTACCAACTTCCACATTCAAGAAGATTGTGCATAACATTGGAATGCGAAGACTCAAAGATCTTTTGTCATGCACTTTTCAGGGGGAGTAAATGTGCTGATTGTACTCTTTTTCCTTCGCTGAGGTTTTGTCCCACTGGGTTTTCCTCTGCAAGGTTTTAATGAGGCAATCTTACAGCACTTGTGGATACATAAGAAGACTGTACTCTTTTTCCTTCGCCATTGGTTTTTCTTCCCACTGGGTTTTTACTTGGCAAGGTTTTAACGAGGCAGATTCCTTATTGGCGGTCATTCAAGGGGGAGTATAATGAACGAACGAAATGCAGCCGCCCCCTGTCCCACCACTTAAATTATGTGAATGACCCCACCACTATTATTTTAAATTCCGCATAGTGACTTGCATAGTGACTTGCATAGTAACTTGCATAGTAATTTCAAAGCCTATAAATAGGGGCTTCAGTTGTAATGAAATTCATAAGAAAATATAGAGAGAGAAAGAAAGTTTCAGTTCTTAAGAGTTCTAGAGAGAATTTCTTATTTCTCTTTTGCAATAGTAGTTCCTTTCTTTAAGTTTCATAACATATATGTATATATACAATATTAATAATAAAGATTGAAACTTCAAATTGTCGTATATTGGAAAAATAAGTAGATCAAAGGTGAGAAAAGAGTCAACAATTAATAATAGGCTGAAACACGTAGATCGACACTGGTCATGATGTTAATGAAGATTTGGCCGGTCTGTGCCTTCTGTTCCTGCAAAATGCATGTAGCATGGTGATACAAGATGATCTCAATTAAATGATGTTGGTTGTCAGATTATATGATGACAATACTAAAATATCTTGATGTGGAAGATTAATACAAAAATGCATGGCAGGAAATCATGATGTTTTTCTAATTAAAACAATTATGGATATGTTGTAGTATTTTAGCCATAATTTTGATTATGAGTATCAGAATTACGCGTATGATCTTAATTTAGAAATCTATTTTTAGTGTGCACGTCATGGCCACCCAATTTCGCTGGGTGTGCATCTTGTTCGAGGCCAAAATCTAGTATTTTTTCCCTCCATATTCTTATTTTTAGATATTTTTCTTTTATGACAATATTTCTTTATTGTTTAAGAAGTGATATTGAACACGATGTGGGTTAGATTTTTGACAGATTATTTATTTAATTATGTATTTTCCTTTGGCATGATTATTGGGACTTTGCTATTTTTTATAAAATTTTGATATTGTCAATTTTCAGTTATTATAATTCGGACGTTGCTTGTTGATTATTTTGTCATTCTTAGATTTTGATAATTTAGAATTGAATCAAAGTTATTTTTTTTGTTTTGTTTTGGGCAATTCTCTTGCTTTCCTTTATTGTAAATTATCTATTAAAACAAACTTGCAGAATAAATATATGCAATTATGTTTGGCATCTAATCGTCTTGCAGCCTTTTCGATTAGAAAAGTAATAGCATCATGTGTGCCTAGAGTTAATTAACTATATAGGGTCATGCATGTAGTACTTTGAGTCAAGTCTATATGTATGAGCTCCATGTAATTAATTGGATTAATTAATTGATTGGTTTTCGTTTGTGATTAGGGTACAATATTTCATGAAATGAGGAACTTGAACTGATCATGGCGCAAAAAAAAATGAGAACCAGATCAGATCAGCCTGAATTAGAGGCTGTAATCGAACTCAAAATTACAAACCCGGTATGAAGTATACTTTGCATCAAATTGATTTCAGACTAGTAATACCGGATACAATCTTAATTAAGATGTGTAATTCTTGCACAATTATTATGAAAAAAAATGGAGTTTATTATTATAAAAATATATATTTTTTATAATGATCCTAAATTTTTCTATTTTTAAAAAAAGAATAGGCAGAGTGAGTTTGCAAATTTTAAAACTGTAAATATCATTCCTCTTATATTAATATTTCACTGGATTGAAAATTAAATTATAGAAAATCCCATACAATAATCTACCATATATATACGCTGCATTTTTGGAGTAAATTAACGTACTGCATGCATTTATAAATTATAATTGGGATAAGGAGCTTACAGCTAATTTATAAACACAAAGGTCATCTTGTATCTCCAAAAACTACAGATTTTATATCTTTTATTAAGAAGTCGGTATGCGTACGTACTCATGCAAAACGGAAACCCGGCCAGCTGACTACTCTTGACAAAATTCTGCAGAGTCCAAACAAAGAATACCAATTTAAAGCATTCTATATAATACCATTCATCTCTATATTTTGATGGAAAATTTAAAGTTGGCATCCAAAACCTCCTCCCATCCGGTTTCGAGAAAGATTTTGAGATGCATGTGAACAATGATTTCTTAAGTATATAAACAAAATTATGTACTATTCATGATTCCTTAAATTATTTTTTATCAATATTTTATTCTAAGAAATAAAATAAATTATTTTTTCAATTATCTACAGTACTAGTACTTGCTCTCATACTCATATTCATTAAAATTTTAAATAATAATTTTAAAAATAATTTAAATAAAAGATTAATTTTAATCACCTGATCTCTCCGTCATCTCCATAATTAATTAATTTGGGCAAAATTAACGTGAATGATAGCCGACAGGCCGCGACAAGCTGCAAAGAATCAAGAAATATATCATTATAAATTGTGGTTCAATCGTATCTCATGCGAACGAAACTATAAATATTTATTTTAAAAGGTTTAAGTTATTAGAAAGAGATATATTTTATATTTTATATTTTATATTTTATATTTACAAATCATACTCTGTCTTAATTAAATGAGATAAAATTTAGATTACTTTTTAAAAATTTGAATTCATAATCTATTTTATAAAATATCACTTTTAAAAAAATAAATAAACTACTGATTGATATAAAGGTATAGACTTAATCTTTTATATTTGATTTATATTAATTTGATTCATTTTTATGAAAAGTTAGAAATTCATGAGAAGAAAAGTTATAGGTGGGATAACCTAGTAATTTCCATGCAATGGGACACACTCGCAACGACCACGAAAACATTATGCAGAGTCATGCACATTCATTTATTGGGAACTGGAAGTCTCTATATAATGGAAGGTTTAGGTGAAAATGTTTAATATTACAAACAAAAGAGTTAGCCGACGATATAGGTAACGATTTCACTGAAACTTTGACAACTTTCCCATCTTCCAGCCTTCCTCTTCATCTCCTAATTATCTGTTCCTTCTGTTCTTTGCTGTCACTGCATCTTTCATATTTCTTTTTCTGAACAACAAAATGGTGCAATCAAAGAAGTTCAGAGGCGTCCGGCAGCGTCATTGGGGCTCCTGGGTATCGGAAATACGCCACCCATTACTGTAAGCTTTCTCAGCCAGGATGATCTGCAGAAACGAAACTAATTTCTGTGTCATTCTTTATAATTCTGATCTCTCGACTTTAGTGCTTTTTTTTTAGGAGAATATTCCGGCATTATACAAAAATAATTCTATAAATTAATATAAAAAAAATTATTTATTTGAGATCAATTATTCTCAATAAAATAAATACTATTTTTAGTTAATTAAAATGAGTTATGAATAGTCTTTTAATCCTAAATAATTGACGATAAAAGTCAGATTTTCTTGTAATATATATGTATATTGATCGTGGCTTGACGCATGCAATTCATCGAATTATAAAATTATTTTTTATGTAAATTAAATATAATAGATAGGATGAAACCATATAAATTTATGAGATTAATTTTGTTAGCAATGTTTTTTTTTTTTAAATTGTAATTATGTCATGAAATAGGAAGAGAAGGGTGTGGCTAGGCACATTTGAGACAGCCGAAGAGGCAGCCCGAGCGTACGACCAAGCTGCAATTTTGATGAGTGGCCGCAATGCCAAAACCAACTTCCCAACAACTCAAACTTCGACAGGAGACCCAAAGACTAGCGCCGTGGATTCTCGACCATCTTCATCGCCAAAGGATTTATCAGAAATTCTTCATGCAAAGCTTAGAAAATGCAGCAAGGCACCGTCCCCATCTATGACTTGTTTGAGGCTTGACACTGAGAATTCTCATTTAGGTGTTTGGCAAAAACGTGCTGGCCAACACTCTGATTCGAATTGGATCATAACTGTTCCGCTAATTGGAAAGAAGAATATTATTGCCGGCGATGATGTTCAAACTAGTTCATCGTTGCCCAATTTGTCTAATTCTGAATCTCCGACATTAATGGAAGGGCCGAAACTGCGAGCAGAGATGGATGAAGAGGAGAGAGTTGCACTGCAAATGATAGAGGAGCTTCTTAACAGGAATATTCCCAGCCCTTCATCCTCCGGTATTCAAGTCGAGGAAGATCAAGAGGGAAGTTTTTACGCCTAGTCTTGTTAATTAATTGCTTGTCATGGTCATGAAGTCATATACTGTTATACATAATATACATAAATATATATATATATATATATATATATTTATATATATATAATGGCGTGCAGTACTAAAAGAAGATCATCATTCATGTGATCAAAGTCATGTTGCATGTAAATAGTTACTTAATTTCTTTATTATATATCAAACATATATAAGCATATATATATATAATATGTGTGTGTGTACGTACCAAATTAAAGACAGAAAGAAGTAATTAATTAATTGGGGTCTATGCAAACAGAAATCTGATACCAAATTAATGGTACTGATCATGCGTGTAATTTGTTACGGTACTTGCCTTGTGGTACTCGTGTTTGGTGAATAGTGCTGCTAATTTTGCATTGTAATTTGTAATATCTACTATATTTCAGCATTAATGGAATTATATTTTCATCTTGTTTCTTTATTTATTTATTTCTTATTTTCCTCCTCTTGAGCACGATTGCCCCAGGCCCCATTGGACATGACATATATATGTGTTACTTATTAAAGGCCATTTGTTTTTATTAATTATTTTATTTTATCTTATTTCAAATTTATTATTATATTTTTTAAAATTTTTATATAAAATAAAATAAACAATTCGACCTTTTCAAAATTTAAAATATTTTTTTAAATTTTAAATAAAATTAATATTAAAAAATTATATTATAATAATATTTTTTTATTTTTTATTTTTATTTTATTTTATCTCATCTTTAAAAATAAACCAAAATTAAGATTTTATTAAAAATAATTATCTGCAATGAAAAGTCACTGAATATATATAAACCACAGGTAACGACATGCAATGTACGTCGACGAGCTAGATCAGCCGCTAGCCAGCTCAATGCACATATTTGAGGGCGCCTGAGGGCGAAAAGTAAAAAATGTGAACTTTTATTTTGCAATATAATAATTTAATGAATATTAAAATTAAATAGAGTATATAAAGCCGACAATGCATATATTAATTGATGATCATCTAGAGAGTGAAAACATTTTAGAAAGATTCCGAATTAAATCATGAGATCACATCATGTACTGATGAATACGTGACCTAGTGCTCATGTGTAGTTATTCAGATTGGAGTAAATAAGATTAGACATGTACTGGTAATCTTGGTGACATATGAGGTTGTGGTGAGGACATATTTATGTCGATGGAGGAAAATGCCAGCGGATCAGAAAGGGCCACTTTTAGGGGAAGAATGATAAGAGAATAGATTTTTTAACATAAATTATTTTATCTTAAAAAGTAAATTTTTTATCTCAAAAAATTTTTAGAAATAAAAAAATTTCGTCTCAAATTTGTTTCAAAAAACTTGTCTCAAAAAGTTTATAGGGATGAAAAGTGAATTTCGTCCCTAAAAATGATTTTTAGAGACGAAATCTCACTTGCCTGTCCAAATCTATTCCGACGAGTTTTTTTATTTGAGACAAAAAAAGTTCGCTTTATAAATCCGTTTGAACAAAAATTTCGACTGTCCAAACTGACAGTTTCCATTCGAACTAATAAATATTTCGTTCAAACAGATTGTCTTATTCGAACGAGGTTAGCGTCCGGACGAATATTATCTGTTCGAACGAATAAATTTATTAGAATATAAATCTTGTTCGAACGGACTCTTTTTAGTTCAGACGAATTTTAAATCATAATTTATCGTTCGAACGAATACAAGAGTTGTTCGAACGGATATTATCTGTTCGAATGAATATAAGAGTTGTTTGAACGATACTGCTATACAGATTATATTTAATTAAAAGATGCATTACTATTATAATAAAAATGTAATTTGCATATCAAATTTGTTCAAATATTATTGTTAAACAGAATAATAAATGTACAATTAATATAAAAAAAAAATTTAACATCGTGATGGTGGCATAATATTTTGAGATATCCTCTGCCATTCTTCAAACATTGCTCGAGTTCTCAACTCCAGTCTCTCTTCTATTCTTGACTCTAACTCTACTACTTTATCTAATCTGATCACCAACTATTGTTCCTTGGACCTCAAACGTTCTATCTTAAGTTGTGCTGCTTCTAACTCCTTAGTTTTGTCTTCATTGGATGGCTTCACACAACGCCCTAAGCTCCTCAAATATCCAGAACGGGATCCGAGAATTTCAGATAGGATCTGAGTATCGTTGACAGATTATTCATCAGATGGATCTACAGTAGCGTCCTTTAGAGATTTCATCTTTTTTTACAAAAAAATTATTAAAATTAGTAAAAATAATAGGAATATTCTATTAGACTTGACTTAATATACTTAAACTTACATAATTTGCCTTAGCTTCAGGACTGGTCCAAACACCATCATGATTTTTATGTGCTTTAGCATATAAATGGGTTAGATCAAAATCACCATAACTTTCAGCTTGCTACAAAAGAAAAATTATATTAGAACTTGAAAAAAAAAAGTGCATATTTTAACATGAGACCGGAATTAATAGCACTAACCATTTTTTGATGCAAACGATGAAAAGACCGAGAACCCGCATGATGGTGAATCTTTAAATTAAATCTATTTACTTTGTTCACAACACTTCGTTGCTTTACAAAAATATATATATATATATATATATATTATAAATTTCAATTTCTAATACATATATAATTTTCTATTAGAAAAATATAAATGTAATATTACCTTATAAGTAGAATTTTCAAACAAATCATAAACATTCTGCCACTCGGCTTGTAGTATTGCTTTGAATGGATTTTGGCGTGCCTCTACAGCAATACTGAATTTCTTAAAATGTACATGGCACCGACCTTTGTACCTTCGGAATGCACTCGACATTAGCTCCTCAGCTGTTTTTCGATACTCTCGTCGACTAAAATCTAGATCAAACTCATCTTTGAAAAAATTATAAATAATTAGTATAAATACAATTAGCATTAAATTTGAATTTTCTTAGGATGTAGCTCATTACCAAACATTGATTTTTTATGTGATTTTTTACATTTTCAGGAACGTTAACCTAGTAGATTGCTGACATCGGAGCATACGTGCGAGTGAGGGCACCAACATAAGTAGAAAGTCATGCTTGTGAATCACTGTACCCACCAATGTGACCCTCTAATATATCAACTTTAATTTTACCAATTTTTCTGACTTTTTCTATGCAGACACCCATGGTGATACCTCGCCCTCAGTGCTAGCTTACAACTACAAGTACAGTAATTAGAACACATATATATAATTTGATAAATATATATTAACTCATGTGGTAAATACCATAATTTGACAAAATACCTAGCGCTGGGTCTGGTGATGCTGGTACACTATTGCTAGCCAATGAATCACTTGCATGAGAGTTAATAATGCATGGGGGTGGGGATGGCGCACGAACTGCTTTGCGTTTGGGAGGCACATCTATTTGAAATTGTAATTAATTAAATATATAACCAGATAGATATTGTTGATATTTATCAAATTTATACTTACACATATTTTAACTCATTCATTATCAATTTTGCTGGACCAGTTTTCTTCATCTTCACTAGACACGTTAGTAGATTCATGTTCTTCCGACATTCCACCCTCAATCACTTCTAGTGCAACATCATCTCGACGGAGTGGGATCATGTCATACTGACTCAGGTCAACAAATAGATTGATCACTGGTTCATTTTCTTGATATGCTTCTTCATTTGTCGAACCATCGAAGTCTTCATGTGGTTCATCTACATCTGGAATATAATCATATATATTTCTTGGTGCAAACTTCTCCACCACTCGTCATAGGTTCCCGTATTCCGGATCATCTAAATAAAAAACTTGATTCGCTTGACAGGCGAGAATGAAAAGATCATCCTTGTACTAGGTTCGGGATGTATTCACATTAACAAAACCCTCATCTTTACGCACTCCCAATCTAGGATGTAAAACATCCCACCAAGTACATCTAAACAACCAAGCAATATAACCTCCCACATACTTTAACCCTATAATATCTTCTACAACTCTGTAGAAATCAATGTTATCATCTCCATAGCTCCATTCGACTACGACCCCACAATTCTGAGTTTTTCTATATCGTTCTCTATCACGTGTGTGAAATCTATATCCACGCACCAAGCAACCCGAATACTTGATAGTCCTCTTGCTTGGACCACATGCTAGTGTATAAAGTTCTGGTAAGATCTCATCGGGATTTGTAGCATATTTTAATTTAACCTACATCAATAAATATATTTAGTATAAGATTAAATATCAATAGAATCCATATTAATTATTTAATATTACCGTATGTTCGAACCATGAGGCGAACTCCTATTCATGCTTCTTTTGTATGTCAGCTCCACCACCAGAGTTAAGCAATTCTAAATGTTCACTACACGTTTTCATATAAAATATTAATTTATACGAAAATACTAACTTCAATTATTTTAGTTTTATATAAATTCATTACTAACCTCAAGTAGTGCTCAATTTCTGCACAGTTATTCAGGACATACCATCGAGCTCTATACAAATCTCGTCCACACAAGTCGTAGCCCCCCTGTGCGCCCATTGGATGTACAGTTTGTGAAAATACAAAAAATGATGATGAGACACCCATATGTTCACCTTTATAATTTCGATATGGTCTCGTAAATCTGGTATCAACCCCACGAAAATACATTGAACAAAAAGTGTGACATTCATTATCAATGAGGACTCTGCAATCGAACCTTTTGGATGAGTCTTATTTCCCACACTTCGCTTAAACTTTCCTAAAAATAGCTCAATTGGATACATCCATCTATATTGAACCGGGCCAGCAACTAAAGCCTCACGAGATAGGTGAACAGCCAAATGAACTATTACATCAAAGAAAAAAAGCGAGTACAAACTCTCTAGTTTGCACAATATCACTGGGATCTCAGCCTCCATTTTTAACAATGCATCAACTTGTAATGTCCTATTACAAATGCCTCTGAAAAATGTCTCTAACTCTGTAAGAGCTGTACAAATATCCCGAGTAAGCTTTCCACGCACACCAACTGCCAACAAACGTTGTAAAAATATATGACAGTCGTGACTTTTAAGACCAGTTATCTTCCAGTCATGTGTTCACACACATCTTGACATGTTCTCAGCATACCCATAAGGTAATTTGATTGACAATAACCAGTCACAAAATTTCTTTCTCTCATCACTTGATAGTGTATACCATCCAAGAGGCATGATGGCTCGAGACCCATTATCTTGTAAATGCAACTCTGATCTTATTCCCAACTCCTTCAAATCTTTACGGGAGTTAACTGTATTTTTTGTTTTCCCTTCTATTGACATGAGAGTACCCAAAATATTTTCACATATATTTTTCTCAATGTGCATGACATCTAAATTATGGCGAAGTGTCAATGTAGACCAATATTACAGCTCGAAGAAAATACTTTTTTTTGTCCAATTGAATTCCACAGCATCTCGTTTCCTTTTTCGCGCTCGTGTGTCCTTCCCAAATCTATTTTCTGGAATCTTAAGTAGTTGTGCCAGAATATCATCGCCAGATAGTGTTGGCGGTGATGACCTCCGCTCAGTCTTCCCATCAAATATTATCCTGTTTGAATGCCATCTATGATTATTAGGTAAATATCGACGATGACCCATGAAACATAATTTTCTTCCATTTGTTATCCAATGCGACTGTATATCTTTGTTGCAAACAGAGCAAGCCAATTTACCTTTTGTGCTCCATCCAGACAAGTTTATGTATACTGGAAAACCATTTATTGTCCATAAGACTGCGGCATGCATCTTGAATTCTCCCGACAAGGCCGCATCATACATACTGACACCCAGTTCCCATAACTCTTTCAACTCTGCTATTAGTGGTTGTAGAGATACATCTATGTCGTTTCCTAGTGACCTCGATCCTGGGATCAATAAAGCCATCATGAAATAAGAGTCCTTCATACACTTCCAAGGAGGCAAATTATAAGGCATTAATATCACAGGCCACGTACTATGCGAAGTGCTCATATTGCCAAATGGATTAAAACCATCAGTTGCTAACCCGAAGCGTACGTTCCGAGGCTCTTCGGCAAACCATGGATACTCTCAATCAAACTTCTTCCACTGTAAGAAATCTGCCGGATGCGAGAGAAATTAATCATTTCGAACTCTTTCTGCATTATGCCAAGTCATATCCTTTGCAGTCACTCGATAAGTAAACAACCGTTGAAGTCGAGGGATCAAGGAAAAATGTCTCAACACTTTATTCGGTATATTACGTTTATCTGAAGTCCATCTTGACTCGTGGCACACTGGACATGAATCAAATTCTGCATACTACTGCCAAAAGAGTACACAATCGTTTTTACAAGCATGGATAATATTATAATCAAATCTCAATCATCGCTTCAATTTTTTCGCCTCATAAAAGTTACGAGGCACCACATTATCTTGCGGTAGAACCTCTTTAAATAACTCAAGTAACATGTCAATGGCTTTTGCAGAAATCCGGCATACTAACTTGATATGTAGCAATCTCACTGTGAATGACAACTTACTATGGCGGGTACATCCCTCATACAGTTGTCGTTGTGCATCCTCTCACAATCTTAAGAAGTTCTCGTTTCCCTCAAAAGATTGTGAAGATGTTCCTTCTCCATCTCGAACACTAAACATGTCTGCGCCAATATCATCTAACATCTTAGTAATATTCTCTCCATTATCATCACTATCATCCGAAACGACCACATTTGTATCGTCGATATCGATCTCGGCATCAGTTTCCTCCATTCGATTGGAATAACTCTCAAATCTAACTCCTATAGGAAACGGTTCGCCATGTAGAACCCAATACGAGTATTTATGATCTATCCCATTAACGAACAAATGAGACTCTACTACTACCATATTTAAATAACTCAGGTTCTTGCACTTCTTGCACAGACATCTTATAAAACCCTGACTATCAGCAGTGTCTTTCACAAACTCTATGAATACTTTCACCCCCCATGCATACTCCTTATAGTCTTGCCCAAGTCTATCTCCCAATAACATCCAACTTTTGTCCATTATATTTTCGTTACCCGTCTACTGCCTATTGAAAAAACCTAAATCATTTCATAAACATCATCAGTAATACTGTAATTGATATCCTCATAATACTATTTATTTATTCTATCTGCACGAATTCCGTTCGAACGTATATTTTTACGTCCGGACGGACATCAACATTCGTTCGAACGTGAACAGTTCCGTTCGAACAAGAATCGTGCAGACAGTATACCAGAACCAATCCTCACCATCAACTAAGTAAGCAACAAATACCCAAATAAACAAATCATGCTCAAAATTGGTTATATAATAAAATTCTAAATATCAAAATAAGTATGCAAAATCTATATAAAATCACCCCAAAATATCAAAATAAATCTCTAATTTTTAAACCCTAATAATTAGAAAACTAACCTCAACTTTTGCACATCCAACTTCAAATCCAATTCAACAACACTGCCCACAATTAAAAATCATAAGATGAGAAAACTATCAACCACTTTTAATGTTGAAAAATATACAAAAAAAAAATTGAGAAATGAGATTTACCTATTCCCTCTCAAGAATATCAAGTCTTCCACACTCAAAAATTCTCCTACAATATGCAGTCCTTCTCTGCCTCCCTTTTAGTCTCTCTATCTAAAAAATAGCTCAATCCCGAGTAAGAAATGAACTGAAGAGTTGGTGTTTAAATCCGCGAAGTTGCATTCGAACATAGAATTTATCCGTCCGAATACCAAAATGTCAAATTGCGGCTAGTTTTCCCGCAAGGAATTTCAACTTTTTGCTTCCAAACGGATTATTTCGGTGTTCAGACGCGTTATTCTAAGCATATTCTGAGTATTTTCCGTTGGAACGCATGAGAGACCGTTATGACGTATAATAAGTGTTATATTTTATAGAGTTACACTAGTATTATAATACTAATATACTAGATAATATTTAATTATTATTATATATGTATATAATCATATTACTAATACTATTCTAAATAATCTATATTATAAGTTGTATAACCTCAATAAGTGATAACACTATAAATTATATATTAAGTAATCTAAATAACATGTACCTAATTATTATAAATTAAGCACTACATGTAAATAGTATAATACTTATGTTCTGACTAATATATACTAGTATATACAAAATAATTGATATATATGAAATTGAAGTACTTGATATATATTTATTATATATAACATTATCATTTTAGTGTTATGTATAGTGCATGTATATTAAGTAATTAAGTAACATGTACCTAATTATTATAAACTAAGCACTACATGTAAATAGTATAATACTTATGTTCTAACTAATATATACTAGTATATACAAAGTAATTGATATATATGAAGTTGAAGTACTTGATATATATTTATTATATATAACATTATCATTTTAGTGTTATGTATAGTGCATGTATATTATAAAGACTAATTTTAGTATTTTACTTTTTACTAAGAACTTTATAATATTATTATTGTTGTATGGTACATAATAATATCGTTATAACTAGCCGAACTGATAGCGGATTGATTACTACAAACTCTTTTCTTTTCGTTCGAACAGATACTTCTCCATCCGAACATATACCCTTATCGTTCGAACGCTTACAAACTACGTTCGAATGAGAAATATCTCGTCCGAACGAGTGTCGAGGTATATATGCCCAGCCCTCGCCGAACGCCTCATTCTTGCATCAAACGGTAGATTCCAAAACTCACTCCCATTCGAACGAGAATCACACTCCACCTTCCCGAAACCATCATTTACAGTGAGATATATAAGGTATGGTCTCTCTAACCCCTCCTATTGATTGAAAATGAGTTATGAACACCTATATTTGTGTGGGTCGGATTTCAAATTGAATCCAACCCATTTTTCATAGTTTTTGTAATTTATTTCCTAGTATTCATTGTTTCGGACCTTTAGGAGTGATATTAGATTGATTTGATCCGAACAGATTTGAGTTTTGTAGGAAAAAAGTAATGGTCGAGTCAACTCGACCATTTCTCTTCGCAGGGATTTTCGTTCGGATGGGAATGACCCCCGTCCGAACGATATGTAGGGGATGATCCTGTTTGTTCGAACAGGCATATAACGTGTTCGAACGTGTTATTTGTCCGTCCGAACGAGTAAGTTCTAAACAGAACAGTTTGATATACATATTGGTTTCATTTAGGTATTTTGGGTTCTATCAAGCCTGTCTAACTTCTTTCATCACTTATTTGTACCCAGTATACAAATGGCGGGTAGAAGTCAAAAGCGTGGAAGAGATCAGTTGAGCACTACTAGGCTAGTGATTGCAGATCTAGTTGCCTCCACTCCCATCTCTCTCGCTGCTCCCAGTGCTCCTGTTCGTAGATCTGTTCTAGTAGAGCGGTCTATCACTTTGGATGACTTTAGAGAGCTGGAGTGGGAGGGACACACCATCCACCAGATCTTCACGAAGTAAGGATGGACTTCGATCTGCACATAGGAGAGGATCGCATATCCTGATATGGTATGTGAATTCTATCGGGGCATTGAGAGATCAGCCTGGAGATATTCACCACTACGTACTCATGGTGCGGGGAGTCAGCATCACCTTCTCTCCTCGGGTGATTGCAGAATATTTGGACATTCCACGCATGATGGATGCATATCCCCATCCATCTGCAGCAGCAACGTCTAGATCTGTTAGGGCAGACATGAAGGCTGAATCCTCATCACCCTTCGCTACATGAACTGCCGATGAGTTTGGTACTGGCTCAGACGCTGATGATAGCGACGAGGAGTACTTACCTAATGATGGTCTCACAAACGATCAGGTACGTGAGCTACTACGGCATCCCGAGGCTCCTGCATATGATGGCGAGAAGGCCATCCAATAGGTTGACTGCATTCCATTCTTCAGATTGCTGAATCTGATAGTCGGGTACAACATAGATCCGAAAAAGCACAAGACAGATTTCGGGATGGATCAGACACGACTTCTAGTGCGGGTTGCAAAGGGGGACCCAATTGATCTAGCACTGTATATTTTCTACCGCATCAAACAGGAGTCACGATATGGGAGCGGAGGCAGTTTACCATTTGGACTGTTGATATCTGGTCTCCTACTTCAAGCTAGCGTTATAGAACGGATTGGTGAGAAAAGAGAACTTCAGATGGGAGCTCTCGACAAGATATCTATCAGTAAGAGTAAGGGGCACTCCTATGTACGTACTTCAGGATCGACTGATGCTATTACCAGTACTACTACCCAGCCTGCTCAGAGCCAGACTGCTCAGAGCCAACCTGCTCAGAGCCATCCTGCTCAGAGCCAGCCTGCAGGATTTATACTGGAGCAGTTGGAAGCGATAGTTGAGCGTGTGGTGGAGAGAGTGGCGACCCACGTGGTAGCAGAGGCTGAGGACTGCATCATGAGGAGGATAGATGATGTAGTGACACGGATTAAATCTATGCAGGAGGACATAGATTTGATACTGAAGTAATATGAGTATTTTTAATTTATGTGTTGTATCGAATAATATTATATATATATTTTGAAATGTAATCAGTATTTTCTTTTATTTTTGGTATTCATAACAATGTTCTTTTTTTATTTTCGCCATTTTACTTATTGCTTGTGATAATAAAATAAATAACATTTTAAAAGTAATTACATAAAATTAATTTTTACATTTTTAAATATTTTAAATGTTTCATAAATCATAAAATGTAATATAAACACATTCTTTATATTTTGAAAATGATAAAATAAAATTAATAGAAAACAAAAAATATCTTTATATATATAAAGTGGCTATCTAACGGAAATTCTTGTTTCTCCGTTAAAGTTAACACTTTCCATCAGTTTCTGTTAAAATTAATACTGCATCTAATGAGAATTACCGTTTTAAATACAATTTATTAAATTTATTCACTAAATAATGTTCTTGGCATTAAAATTAATTCCATTTTTTCAACTTTCTACAATAGTAAACTTTCCATTTAAAACTCATTTAACATCTATTTAATACCACTAAATACTTTAAACACAATTCATTAAGCCCATAAATAATTTTAGAAATTTCTATTTTAAAATTCCTACATAGGGCATATTTTTTAATTTTATTTTATACAAAATAAATATAGAATAATAATAATAGTATATAATGACACAATAGTAGTATAAAATATATAAATATAACAATATATATAGAAATAAACCATTCATAATAATTTATACGTTTGAGAGTTTAATTTTATTCAAGAAAATTTTATTCCTATTATATGATTAATAATTAATTTTTTAAAAAATAATTTATAATTTTAAAATGAATGCATTATTTATTAAATTAACTATATATACGGTATATATAGTTAATATACGTTATATACAATTTATTATAATTATATTAAATTAGTAATAATAAGCAATAAATATAATTAATATTATATGTTTGATATTTAATTAAATATATATGATTAAATAAATTTATATACATTATAAATTATAATATAACATTCTTATATAAATTATAAACTATATAATTTATTTTTTCAAAAAACTCATATTATTTCTTAAAAATAATCACATAACTAAAAAAATATAGATATTTTAATGTCCTATGTTTTTAGGCCGTACAAAATAATAAAAATATTAAATTATTATCTTAGAATAAAAAAAATATCATATCTTAATTATTTATCATCTACTTAATTATGAATAATGTTTAAATTTTTATTAAAAATTAAATTAAATAAACGTATTTTGCACGTTATTTCTATCTAATATATATATATACGTAAATGAATAGTGATAAAAGAAATTAACCATTTCCAACCTGTTGTCCGTCCGAACAGTATAATTTGGGTTCGGATGGGCTTGCAATTCCACCGCCACATTTTCCTCCAAATGTATTTCGTTCGGACAAATATTTTTCCGTTTGAACGTATTTTTATGCTCGTTCAGACGGATTTTTGTTCGTCCGAACTTATTTTGCAACTCGTCCAGTTTTTAGGACGAGTTTTAAAAAATGTCTCTAAAAGCCACTTTTAGGGACGAAACTTATTTGGTCCCTAATAAATTTCGTCCCTAAAAATAAAATTTGTTGTAGTGTTTTAAGGTGCCAAGTGTATACTTTTTCTGTTGTTAGTGTTGTTCCACGTGTATGTACTTGGACAGATTAAATTACCATTTTGTACCTAGTTAGTGAGAACTTGTTTAAATAGTTTACTATATAAACTGATGTAATTACAATTTAATATACAAGTTAAATTTGATATTTTTTCATTGGAAATTAAATCTCTCTAATTGACATGGTATCATAGAGAAAGTAGGGTTTCTAATTCCCTTTACTTCTCTCACGAACTTTTTCCTTTCATTTTTGTTGATCATAACGGAACTATCTATCAAAATTTTGCTGCAAATTTTGCTATGAATGTGGAATCTGATCCACGCAATCCTTATTTTCTCACCAACGCCAATCATCCTGAAGTCCTGTTGGTGAGCGAGAAACTGAGTAACAATACCTATCACTCATGGTCTCAATCGATGTTTCTAACTCTGAAGGCGCGAAATAAGCTTGGATTCATTGATGAATCCCTTTTTGTTCCAACCAGGAATGATCATTTGTTTCCTTCTTGGAGTAAATGCAACACTGTGGTTTTGTCTTGGCTCCTCAACTCTTTGTCTTTGAAGATTGCTCAAAGCGTTATCTATGTTGATTCCTCCAAAACGATGTGGCTTGAGCTGAATGAACGCTTTTTGTAAGGCAATGGACCTCGAATTTTTGAGTTGCAAACTGCAATTTCTGCTCTACGCCAAAATCAAAGTGACATAAGCACTTATTTCATAGATCTAAAGATACTATAGGATGAACTCCTGAACTATCAACCTTTACCTATCTGTAATTGTCGCGGATGTACAAGCAATTCTTCTAAAGTTTTTGCTCATATCATCATCAGTCTTACGTTATGACGTTTCTTATGGGACTTAATGATGTTTTTGACAATGAGAGAGGTCAAATATTGATGATGGATTCATTGTCTTTTATTAATAAGGTTTTTTTCCTTGTTATACAAGAAAATAGGCAACGAGTTATTAGTTACCATAACATTGCCCTTGTTTCTATTGAATTAGTTGCTTTAGCGACAAAATCTGAGAATTCTTTTAAGAATTTTAAAGGAAATACACATCCAAGATTACTTTGTCGTCATTGTGGAATTGCTAGACACATTGCTGATAAATGCTACAAGTTGTACGGGTATCCTTCTAACTATAAGTTCAAGGACAAAAACAAAGCTGGATAACAATCATCTGTGGTTGATGACAATTCCTCCACTCAAATGTCCCTCATTATAGAGCAATAAGGCTGAACATCCAGTTCCCAAGCCGGAATTCCGAGTCAGCCCGGCCCGGAACCGGATAACCCAATGCGGGTTGGACTCCAACCCGGGTTTACCCGGGTTGGAATCCGGTTTCAATCCGGTTTTTTCAAAAACCGGAAATCCGGTTTCCGGTTTTAACCGGTTTTTTTTTTTTCAACACTTATTTTATTACTTTTTTGCAGAAATAAAATAAATAAATAACAATATTTTTGACAAATTATTAATGATAATAATGATTATTTATAATAAAAACAATACTCATTTTAATATAAAAAATAATTATTTTTATAAGAAATAAATAATCATAAATAAATAATTTTTTTATAATATTTGCTACTTGTAAAAAGATTAGATAATGTAATATATATGCTCATGCACATGAATCAGCCATTGTTCGCATGTTGATAATTTCTATACAAACGCTTATCGTTCAAATAAAAAACAATTACAGCACAAACTCATAGATTCAAACTAGAGATGAGTGTCTTCAACGTCTTGAGTGTCTTCAACGTCTTGGAGATTTCAAGTATAGCTACCCTCTATAAAGCTCTAAACAGTTGTGCCTGCCAACCCAATATCTGCAAAGTAACAAGTGAAACAAAACAATCATTCTCGATTAAAAAAGCAATCAAGTTTAATTATAAACAAAGCAGTCAAGTTATCAAGTTGTATTTTCTGGTTGTTATCTCTTATATGTTTAACTTGTAATTACGTTATTTTTCTATCATAAATAAGGGCATCAAATATGTTTAACTTGTTATCTCTTATATCCTAATTGCTACAAACATCAAATACTAGTTGAATCTGCTTGTACTCAAGTTGCACAGAAAGAGCATAGCTAATGACTGAGTTAAGATCCCTCACATTCACACATTTTTGGCAGCTCTCATGGCTACAAGAAATGGTGCATTGGTTTTAGCTCGTTTTAGTGGCCTTCTCTCTGCAAAAGATGTTGCAGGAGATGGCTGGAGTAATCTTTCACCCTGCATCTCTGGTCTACAAAAAGAAGCCTGTAGAACATTCTCAAACTTCAAGCAAAAACATTTCTCAGACAGAGAGGTTGACTCATATGACTGGAAGAGCATGAAGCCAGCCCAAAAGGCCCATTTCAGAAAGTTTAAGAATGTTTGGTCGTCACTTCTTCCACCATCATAGAGGGTAAGCAAACAAATGCAACTTATTCTGTTTATAGTTGTGAAAATATTAAAATTTCTAATGAATTTGGAGTTGTTGCTTGAAATTGGTTTCCATTGATTTAAGGTGTGATTCTTGGATCCTTTTTTTTTAGGTGGGGGGGGGGGGGAGAGAGGTTGGGGGTGTGGGTGTTTGTCTTCTGATCTTTTCATAGTTTATTGACTGTGATGCATTCTATAATTCACATCTTTCTTGTGCTAATTTGCTTGCTTGTATTTGTGGATATAATTGACCAAAATTGGAACTTTGGAAGCTAGTAGGAGATTTTATTGGTATTTATAGAACCATATATGACCAATAAAGTGATTTGAAGAATTAGCATCATGAAGTTTTTTGTCTTGGGTGTAGAAAAAAACTATACCTGGTCAATGAATTAGGAAGGTAGGGGAGTCCTTGATCAAAATGATTTACTGAGTTTTCAAGCCTGAAGATACCTTCCTTTAAAACAATTATAGCTTTTTTCAACAACCAAACATATAATTCTTTTAAATAGAGAAAAAAACAATCAAGACAATACAATGGTCATTAAACTTTATAGAATGACTATTCTGACAAATCCAAGTATTCCTGTTATTTTTTTAAGTATAAACAACGAAGAATATATATTAATTATTGGTTATAAGTGGCGACCAAATCATAAAGCGGAAAGTATTGATTATTGATTATAAGTGGCTTCGTTGACAGAATTTCCAGACTCCATCAAAGAACTGTACTTGAAATTAGGGTTTGGCCCGTAAAGAGCCTGAATTCTAAAATTGCTATGCTACAAGAATGTCCATCTTTTTGGCCGAAGAGATTGCAAAACAACTTGGATTCCCCAGCAAAACAAAAGAAAATCAAATCAGAAAGCTACTTCAATAATGTACCCAGAAACACAGGAATAAGTTGAATGGGTAAGATCACTCGAATATATAGTTTCTGACATGAGTTCTTTTACCACACATCTCTTAGATCAGATATACATAGCTGTAAAAAAAAATGCCCAAAACAACATATAACAGACCAACCAAACAGATGAGCACAAATTTCAAGTCTCCAATAGAACAGAGTTAAACAAGATGAAATCATATACAAACAGAGCCCAGTAGAAATCATATACAAACTTAAACCAGATGAGCGAGCGAGAAAGAGCGAGAGAATACCCTAGAATCAACGAAGATCGGCGTGATTATAAACCCAGACGTCGACGGTGAACGGTCACGGTCACGGAGATCGGCGCGATTTGCTCGACGGCGAGGCTAGGGTTTGAATGAGAGAGAGAAGAGACAGAGAAGCCAGAAGGTAAATCTCGGGGGAGAGCCGAGGGGGCCTTAATTAGTTAATCGTATTTAAATCCGGGCATCGGTTTTAAAAACCGGTCCCGGATTTAAAAGCATGATCCGGACCATATTGGTCCGGATTCATCAAATACGGAGTCCGGATTTATGATATATGGGTTGGAAACGGGATTTAAATATCCGGATATCCGAATTTTAATCCGGACCGGAAAAAAAACCGGTCCGGATGAACACCCCTAAAGAGCAATATCAACAATTTTTGGCTCTCCTCAAGCCACAACCATCTTTTACTGCTATTCCTTCAGCCAGTATGGCTTTGTTACCTAATTTTTCAGGTAATATCATTTTATTTTGTCTTGCTGCACATTCTTTGACTACATATTCTTGCATAATTGACGGTGATGCCTCAGACCACAAGGTTCATTCTCCAAGTCTATATACTAATCCACCAATTGCAATGTCATATTCAGTCAAACTATCAAATGGTACTTATGCTAATGTCACACTTATTGGTGACATTATTCTCAGTCCCACTTTCATCTTGACAAATGTGCTTTGTGTTTCTACTTTTTCATTCAATTTGATTTTAGTTAGTAAAATTACTTCTTCCTTAATTTGTTGCTTAATTGTTCAAGCTGACAAGTGTTTTTTGCAGGACCTGGCCACTTGGAAGATGATTGGGACAGGTGAATTACAGGATGGCCTATACAAGTTGACTACTTCCAATTCTTCTTCTGATTTACACAGTGATTCTTCTATTACTTGTGTTTATGTCCAATCTAATGTACCCTTATAGCATTTTAGATTAGGACACCCCTGTTTTTCTAGATTACAGCTTTTGAATAAACAAATTCCTCATTTGTCTTCTAAGTTTGACACATGTACTACTTGTCCTATTGTTAAGCAAAAACTCTTACCTTTTTCCTGTTAGCAATAATAAATTTACTGTTACTTTTCATTTAGTACATTGTGATATATGGGGACCTATGTCAATTTCAACAAAATATGGATTTAGGTATTCTCTCTCCATAGTATACGATTTCTCTAAAGCTACTTGGATTTACTTAATGAAATCAAAATTAGAAACCGATTCTCTGTTATAGTCTTTTTTTGTCCATGTAGAAACTCAGTTTTCAACAAAAATCAGAATCCTTAGGTCTTATAATGACCTGAACTTGCCTTAAAATCTTTCATTGCTTTCAAATGGGTTATTCATTAGTTAAGTTGTGTTACTACTCCACAACAAAATTCTGTTGTGGAGGGAAAACACAACATATACTTAATGTAACAAGATCATTACTCTTTCATGCTAAAGTTCCTATCTGTTTATGGGAAGATAGTGTACTTACAACTGTCTATCTCATTAACAGAATTCCAAGTCATGTTCTTCTTAATAAGAGTCCTTTTGAACTCTTATATAATAAGCTTCCTTCTTATTCTCACCTAAAAGTGTTTGGATTCTTGTGTTTTGGTTCCACATTTTCTTATAATCGATCTAAATTCTCTCCTAGAACTGTAAAATCAATTTTTCTAGGTTATCCTTCTGGTATTAAGGGTTATAAATTGTTAAACCTAGAAAATCTAATTTGCTGCATTTCTAGGGATGTCGTATTCCATGAAGAAGTGTTTCCTTTTGAAAAATTTTCATCAACACTATTTCATTCTTCAGATATTCCTTTTTCTCAGAATCTTTCCTCTGTTTCTTTACCCACATCTACTCCAGATTCTGAATTTCCTGAATCATCATTTAATTCTAATTCAATTTCACATTCAGAAAATAATTATGTCTCACTCCCTCAAGTTGACCCTCCTAAAAGATCAACTCGAGTAAGGCATCCTCCCACATATATTCAATCTTATCACTATCAACAGGCTATGTTACAATCTACTGGATCCTCTCATCCACAAGTTGATGGGTTCTCATATCAAAATACTTCTCATCCTCTCAGTTCATACTTGTCTTATGAGAAATTATCTAATTCTCATAAACATTCTGTTCTGGCCACTCCTATCATTCTTAAACTTAAGACTTTTTCTCAAACCATTTCTTACCCTGAGTGGAGGATTGCCATGCAAGAAGATATTTCAGCTTTAGAGCAGAATAATACATGGGATTAGTTCCCTTACCTGTTGGAAAACACCATGTAGGTTGCAAATGGATGTATAAATTGAAGTTTAATTCAAATGGCAGTGTTGAGAGATGTAAAGCTCGACTGGTAGCTAAAGGGTACACTCAATTAGAGAGTTTTGATTATCATGAGACCTTTAGTCCAGTAGCCAAACTCACAACAGTTAGACTTTTTATTTCAATTGCTGTTGTCAAGAACTGGAACATTATTCAAATGGATGTGAATAATACTTTCCTAAATAGTGAACTTCATGAAGAAATTTATATGGCTCTACCACCTAGTTTTGACAGCAAGGGGGAGATTAATATGGTTTGTAAACTTAAAAAGTCATTATATGGCTTAAAACAAACTTCAAGACAATAGTTTGCTAAATTTTCTACCACTTTGACAACTGCTGGTTTTACTCAATCAAAATCATATTATTCTTTTTTTTTTCTAAGATTGAAGGAGAATCTATCATCATGCTTTTAGTCTATATTGATGATATTTTAATAGCTCACAATGATATTAACGCTATGGATTCCTTGAAGACATATTTGAATAATCATTTCAAGTTAAAATTTTTAGACCGTTTGAAATATTTCGTGTCTAGAGGCTGCTAGGTCTTCTAAAGGAATTCATTTGTGTCAAAGGAAGTATTCATTGGAGATTATTGAGGATTGTGGTTTACTTGGTTGTAAACCAGCTAATTCTCCATTGGATCAGAATCTGGTTCTTAATTCTAGTGATGGTGATGAATTAGAAGATCCCTCTCAATACAAAAAGGTTGGTTGGGAGGTTGATATATTTGACTATAACAAGGCCAGACATTATTTTTTTTGTGCAAAGGTTAAGTTAATTCATGAATAAACCTAGAAGACCCCATATGGTTGCATCTTATAGAGTAGTGCTGTATATCAAAAGTACAGTGGGTTTGGATTTATTTTTCTCTACTGCCTTAGATGATTTTCAACTAAAAGTATATACAGATCGGACTAGGCAGCTTGCCCAGATACCAGGAGGTCTATTACTGGTTTTGCAGTATTTCTGGATGACAACTTAATTAGTTGGAAGTCAAAGAAGCAACATATTATTTCCAGATCATCAGCAGAATCAGAGTATAGAACTATGACAGCTGTTGTATATGAAGTAATTTGGTTGATGAACTTGCTATCAGATTTTGGTATTAAGTCTCAACGACCAACTTTGATATATTGTGACAATCAAGCTGCGATTCATATTTTTTCCAATCCAGTTTATCATGAAAAGACTAAACATGTTGAATTAGACTGTCACATTGTAAGGGAGGGGAATTACAAGATGGGGTCATCAAGATATTTCATGTAAGATCAAGTGATAAGATAGCAAATACTCTAACCAAGGCTCTTGGATTGTACCAATTTAACCATCTCATTGGTAAGATGGGACTAGTGAACATATGTAGTCCATCTTGAGGGGGAGTAATAAGTGTATACTTTTTCTATTCTTAGTGTTGTTACACGTGTATGTATTTGGGAAGATTAAATTACCATTTTGTACCTAGTTAGTGAGTGCTTGGTTAAACAGTTTAGTATATTAAACTGATGTGATTACAATTTAATATACAAGTTACATTTGATATTCTTCCATTGGAAATTAGATCTCTCTAATTGACATAAGGTGCCAAGATATTTGATTTTGAATTTTTAAGCACGAAAGCTTTGAATCTTGGTGATGGTAGAGATCAGACCATTATCTACTACACAAAGATCATCAACATAAATCAAAATAAGAGTTAAAAAAGAACCTTGTGAAAGTGTGAATTAAATAGAGAATGATCAGTTGTAAATGATCATGAAAACTAGCGGTGAGCATTAACACAAATGAGAGCTTAGAGAACCAATTGCGAGAAGCTTGCCTGAAACCATATAGTAATGATTTTTAAAGATGACAAATCCTGGTCTCCCCATACTGAAACTATTCCTGTGGAGGAGTCATATATATGTTTTCGTTCAAGGTCCCCAAGAAGAAAAGCATGAATTTTTTACTATTAAAAGACTTGTACTAATAACCAGCTTGTAAATTGTTAAAATTGAATTAAATTAATAATCTCAATTAATGTATGCGGGACAATTATTGTTTTTTTTTTTCTTCATGAAGGGCGAGCTAGCTTTATGAGAAATTATACTTGTGATCATTCTCTCCACCATATATTAACATGTGATTTGACATTTTTATCATTCTACTTAAACACACACATATATATTAATGTATAAATATATATTTTTAAATAAAAGATAAAAATAATAAATCACATGTTAGTGTAGGATGTGGGAATGAAAAGTAATATTTTGAAGCTTTATATATATATATATATATATATATATATATATTTATACATATGAGTGGGGTTGTATGTAGACAGCTAGTAGTACGTGCGCGCGCTTCAAGTACTAAAAGTTCTATACGGGATAAAATGTTTTCTAAGCAGGCAGTCATCAGGGGCGCCCTGATCTATAAGAATTATCCTAGTTTTCTTTGAGTGAATTCAGAGGAATTAAGAGTTCCATAACTCTAATTAGTTGATTAATTATTGACTTGATCTAAATAATAATTCTTTTAATTTAAGATTTTCACGTTGGGATCAAGTAGTACTACTCTAGCTTTCTCTGGCTGACTGAGTCTGTACGTCTCTAAAACTCTTTCGAAAGTACTTGAAAGAGTTGCATTAAGGGTAGTAAAAAAGTATTTAAATAATTTTAAAAACTCTTTGATGATAAAGATATGTTATTTGATTATTATATATTAAAATATTTTTTAATATAAAAAACTAAAAATTACATTTCAAAAAAATATCATTTTGATGCTTTTCTTTAAATAATATTAAACGAAGTTTCAATTATAAAAAACACTATCAATGAGCTAAAATATTTATATATATAATTTTCCAATAATAATAAATTTGCCCTTTTTGATCTTGTCACAAGCACAATACTACGCCTCAAATAACCTTAAGTCATTTCAACCTCAAAAAGTATTTTTCTATTATTTCTAAATAATATAACATAATTGAAAATTGCTTTAAAAATATAAGCAGATTAGGAGCTTTTCTAATAGCTAATGAAAACGTGCACTTAGTTATCTAAAAGCTCAAAACCTAAAATAATTTATATTATCTATTGCAGTCTCAACATGCACTTAGTTATCTAATAGCTAATGAAACCTCTATGAGAATTTATATATTATCTATTTCAATCCCCAACAATGTCTTCATGAACCGACCGCCGGTTGTGTTTCGTTGTTTTTTTTTTTTTTCTTTTTTCGGGTGGTAGGAAAAAATCTGTATATTATTATTGACACATCAAACAAAGATTTGTAGTAGAAACTCCTAAACCTATGATCAATATCTATACAAAATAATCAGTGATCATCGTGACAGCAACCCATCCTACCAAAACCTGCACATTTGGATCAACAAAGATCGAGCAGCACCCATGCATACACATAACTACTCCGTGAACTCCCGAAAGTACTACTGTGTACGGCAAACACTCACAAACTAGGATCACAAACACAAACACAAACACGTATAGACCACATTAATCATGTGAAAAGAAAAGCTTTTGGGATCAAAACCAATTTTTATTTTCCTAGGCGCATGCACATGACATAATATAATTTAATTGGAGAGCCACTATCTTTATCTAAAAGTCAACTAAAAGCCTACCTGACTTGCTGCCAATTTAAGCTGAAACAGTAGTTCTCCGACATAAAACGATATGACAAATGTTTTAATTACAAAATTATTAATAAAAGTAAATTTATAAACTAACGTGACTTGATATAATAGGTCAGATTGTGAAATTATTTTTATTATAAAATTAATCTAACAAATTTTATATATAAAATCATGTCAATTTATAAATTTATTTTGTGTAATATCTTTATATATGTAGTAGTTCTCAAAAAATATAGCATGAGCCTCCGGAATGGCTGCATGGCCCCTAATTCCAAAGATCTCATGGTATGAAAGATAAAAAAAAAAAAAAAATTAGCTACACAATCTTCCAATTTAATCTCTTACACACCATATATTTTTTATTTTTTATTATTTTTTATCAAATATTTAATATATGAATAATGAATAGAAAATTTTAATTAGTTTAAAAAAAATAAATTTAAAAATAATTTAAAAATAAAAAAATATATAGTGTATGAAAAATTAGGAGGTTGTGTAGTATGACTCAAAGATAATACTTCAAAAAAAAAAAACTGCACGTACCGCCCGGCCTCACCCTAAAGCAAAACATCCCCATTCCCCCAAAAAGCTTTTTGGTTCCACAATGGAAATATTAATTCATAGTTTCATACCAGATCTATAGATCGAATAATACAGATTAATACTTATATATACAAAGCAAAAGTCTTAGTCTACAACTAGCTATAAGGTGGTCATACCCTTGACTTAGCTAGTAAATAGCTAGGGTAGTAAGAGAGAGCAATTATATGAGGGAGGTACGTCAATCTTCAAATATTTGGCGTGAAAGTTGGGTTTATCCCATCTCCTCACGTTTTGGTACGTACTTAAAAACTGAAAATTATGCAGAGAAAGTAACAGTAACCAACCTCGAAACCTAATCTGAATAATGGGAAGACAAATGACATAAGGGCTACCCGATCCAATGCATGTAGGACACATAAACTAGGAACCCGTATACGAGAAATTAAAGTCTCTTGGTTTTTTGATGAAGTACTTTTTTCTAAGATTGATGTTTACGATTAGGTTTTGTGAATGGGAAGTGATACACGTTTGGTTACTGTCGTTTTCGTGTGTACGTACGTGTAAGTTTAATTCGTTTGCTTTCAGATCCCACTACCCTAGAGCTAGCTAGCTAGCTGGCGCTCGCGCCTTGCCATGCACACACGGGTACGTAGGGGAAGGGATCGATCCGAGATTCGAGAGTACTACTCGTGGCCTTTATATACCTGGTTAATTATTTCTTCTTTCATGAATCTTTTGATCTAATTGGTTATTGACTTATTGGGATCGTTCTCTTGGGAATTATTTCCTTATTGATCGATAACTGATCAACAGGCGTCCTTCATTATTCTTTAGGCAAAAAAGTTTACCAGGAGGGTTCATGTGTACTGTGCGTGTAGGATCAGGACTCAATAGATTTTGAGATCTCTAAAACGTAAATTAAAAGGGCCCCGCTTCTTTTTAGACTTTGGAGAGATAAAGTTAAACCATTAAATTTATCGTAATTATTGTAACTTTTGACTTTCCTAAAACTAAAAATTGCAGAATCTATATAATTAAACTTATATTTAAATGTTGAGGGAGTTTATAAATAATAATAAAAAATAAATAAAAGATAATAAAATAATATTAAATAATAATAAATAATAATAAATAATAATAAATAAGTAAAAAATAATAAATAGTAATAGAAAATATTTAAAAATACTTTATTTCCAAACCTAACCTAAATAAAATTTATATTTTTTATAATTATTAGCATTTTTTTTTTAATGTCGAGTTGAGAATAATTTTTAATTTTCAATGTCAAAGTCTCTTTATTTAGTTTAGATAATTTAATTTTTTTTTTTTTAAATTAACAAATTATTTTATTTAATATTTTATGAGACTTTCTTCTACTATGGGATCTTAACTAATTGCCTAACTTATCTTATAGGAGAGCCAGCCCTATGTTGGACTAAATTTGACATTAATCAGTACTCATTCACTGTGTAATTAAATACAGAAAGCGACAGAAAACTACTTGTAATTGAGCCGGCCAGAGATCATATGAAATTCAACGGAAAAGAAGATAATATAGAGTCTAGACACTACCGTTCATCTAAGAGAAAACTCATCCAGTCATATATATAATATATATATATATATGTATGTATATATATATATTGAAATATAGAAAAACAAATATCTTACAATAGTACTCCTATATATTACATATATAGTGATCATCATATATATATATTTATTGAATTTTGATAAGTACTGAGGCAAGATATCGAGAATGAATTAAAATAGTTATTATTAGATTCGATAGAAAAATAGTCATAATAGACGTTGAAGTATAAGAGAATTGTAATTAGGATTATATAAAGAGTACTACTACTCATTTGCAATTAAAAGACTTTTTAGCAATAAAAAATTTGGTTAAAAAACAGATTCATGTACGTTAATGTTGTAGTAGTTTAAGCACAATTTAATTATTTACAATAATGCTACATATAATTGTGAAAGCTGTTGGGTCTCAGTCTAACCCCCAAACAATGAGGTTCTTTCCATGTACGTCTCTTCATAGTGATCGAACAAGACTCGTTGATTTGGTTAGTTTAGGCACATTTCTAGCTTTCTTGAGTTTCTATGGTAGTGGGGTTATGGTGTTTAAGAATAATTTGGATTTGGGTAGAGAGATATGGTAATCTGAGTGGTGATTAAGTGTATTTGAGGCAATGTGGAATGACTTGAAGGTTATCCTTGATGTTAGCACCTCTTGGATGATGTTTAAGGTTGGTATGGTGAAGATAGGCTAGGGTTTGGATAATGGCTAAGGGGAATTTCGAGATTGAGAAGAGTTGGCTTAGGATTGGAGTGTGTTTCGGCTAGGTCAAGCTTGGAAGATGACTTCCTTGATTGATGATGGATTGAGAGTGAGGAGATATGGTTTGGCCGAATATGGTCTAATGGGATGGAGATTGGATCTGATTGGGATTTGATTTGGTTGGTGGTTTTGGAAGATTGGAACAATTATGGGATTATTGACCAATCAACCAAGTATGGAAATACTTGATTGGCGATGAGGTGGTAAGGAGTGTTCGGCTATGACAAGTGGTGCAATAGCCGAATATGACTTATGTGGTTGGGGGTATATTTGATTAGATATGATTAGAAAATGGATTGAGAGTGATTTATGGGCTTGGTCGAGTATGACAAGTAGGTGTGGTGATTGGATTGGATTGGGGTATCATTGGGAGACTATCTTGAATTTCCAAGTGGGGGTGGTCTTATATGGTGAGAGGATATTCTTGATTGGAGGATTAAGTGGGTTAGATTGAGTGATTTGATTTAGTGGTGGCCGGTTATGGGTTGATTGTGATTGTGTATGGATTGGATTGGAGATTGGATTGGATATGATTAAGTCAATTAAGGGATGATTGATCAATCAAGGGCTTGGTGGGGTGTAAGATGACAATGGGTGTTCGGATTGGGCAATGGGTGATGTGGTCGAGTGGTTTAACTTTGGTAAGTGGTATCTTGGCTTGACTTGGAGATATATGGAGAGTTGGTGGGAGATTTGTGGCCGGCTATGGAAAGTGTATAGTGGTCGACTTTTGCTTTTTATGGAAGGTGAATATTTGGTTTGGAAATGTGGGAATTGATGGATGGACGGCTATGGGAAGATTGAGATGGGCGTGTATGGCAAGTGGTGACTTGGTATGATAAGTGTTTGGGCTAGGGATTGGTCGAGAATATTGTTTGAGATGAGAGAATCTTCAAGAAAACATATGAACATCCAAGAAAATTGATGAACACATGAAGAACTTGAAGAATACAAAGAACACGATGTAGAACTTTGAAGAACACAATAGTGCACTTCGGCTAGCACACTTGCTACTTCAAATGATTTAATCAACAACTCACAACTTGGAAATGTGAAGAACTCGAAGAATGCAAGATAAACAAACAACTTGGATTCACGGATTGCACCAAGTTGCAAGGGAGTCTCACACAATGGAAAATAAGGAACACTTGTGAACTTCAAATAACACAAGATAAACAATTCAACTCTAATTCACGAATTGTACAAAGTTGAAAATAAATCTCAAATGAATAATAAAAAAATCACAATCAACTTGATTCACGAATTGCACAAGATGAAAGGATTCCAAATGATAAATAAATAAATCACACATATTCACGAATTGCAAGGTGTGATCCTCTCCAAGGAAATTCACGAATTGTACCCCCAAAAAGCCAAAGTGCTAAGCACTGAAAGGATAGATAGGCTACATGGCTCCCACACACAAAATGTCAAATAATCAAAAGATGAAAAACTAAGAGCCCAAGGTCCTATTTATAAAGTTTACAAAGTGAAAATCTCCAAAAGGTCTTTGAAAAATACTTAATTAAATAAAATAAATAAAAGCAACTAAAAGCAATTGAGTTGGCCTTGAATAGCCCATGTGGCCATGGCATGCAAGGGGGATGGTGGGATTGGCTGGGCCATGAGTATGACTAATATGGTTGGCATGCTTCGGGTGGCCTTGGTTGGTCCATGGCAAAGACCATGGTTATGGCCAAATGTTGGTCATGCCTTGCAGCTGGTGTGCACATGGCCTGCTGGTGACTTGGAGTGGTCTATGCGCAGCATGGACTATGGGGCATTGGGCATGATCCAGGCTAGTGCTGTGGTGCATGCAGGGGCGTACGGCACATGGTTAGTGTAGGATTGCACGCAGTGGGCCGCTCAAGTGGGCGCTCAGATGGGCACTAGAGTATGGCACGCTGTGATGTGCGTAGAGGTGCACTTAGGACCGTTCACATGGGGTGTGCACCAGGTGGGCCACGCGCTGGGTTGTGCGTGGCGGTTAGCCTTGCTGGAGACTTCGCTCGTGTCAAGGCTGGGGCCAAGACACACATGTAGGTTGGCTACATGATTGTCATGGTGCTAATAGGGACATGCCATGGCAAGAGCCAAGGCATGCCTGCAATGCTATCAGGTGCGTGCCATGGCAAGGGTCGTGGCATGTTTGTGAGCATGTTGATGGGCTGTTAATGTTGCTGGACAGGTTGATGGGTGCTGGGATTGCCTGCTAGCCCTGCTAATGGGCTGTTGATGCACCCTAGTGGTGCTGTTGGCATGTTGAGGCACACTGGGTTGTCCTAAGCATATTGGGCTGCTGGTCTACATGCTGGTTCTTGGCTCCATAAGTGGTTCCATCTCGAGAGTCCATGTGTGTCTAGGACCTTGATCAATGACAGTTTTTTATATGAATGTTATCAAGTACATAGGCGATGTTATACAATCGCTTTAAAAAAGGCTGGGGTCCACTATTAAAAGTTAGTTTTTTTTTTAATGTGAGTTCTGCATTTACTCACTAAACGATTGCGCGACATTTGTACATTCCACGACTGCAAATATTATTTCTTAACCACTTATATATGAGATAGTACTGATCTACATACAATCTATAAATAAGGACTATTCACGCAAGTTTATAGAGTTTTGTTTTTCATTTTTTTAAAATTACAATAATATCTCTTTTAAAATTGGTTTTTTTTTTTCAAGTCTACATATATATATATATATATATATAAGCCAAGTGTTAAAATCCACTTGGCATTCACACCTTATTTTACGATGGTAAGAGCCAATCACACTCTACATTTATTTTGGATTTATGTATTCATTCTGAAAAGAGCAAATTGAACAATCATTAAGTGAACAATCATTAAAAAACGAAAATAAATGCGTAGAAAATATAAATGCGTTTAAACGTCTATGATGAAATTTGAAATGGTAATCTAAATTAAGTATTTTACGTAGTGCTTCACTATTCTAAATGAAAATTTGTATAGAAAAAAAATCTATTTAGATTCAGTGAAAAGAATTAAATAATATTTTATAAATATAAAATATAAATATACAATCGTGTTTCGTACTAATTATATTTATTTTATATTGTTTCAAATTGAACAATCATTTATATATATATGATCAATTACATTTTTCATATTTTAAATTGACTATAAATTAATTATTGGTAAATTGAACTCTTTTATACATGCATACTTCAGTTTATATATAATTTATATGTATATATATTAATAATTCTAGTAGTGATTATATATAAGGACCTATTTAAATTTATAAAATTTAGTATAAATAACTATCCGAGCAATGTGCGAGTTATAGACTCATATATATCAATGGCTGGTCAGCAAATGCAATCCCCTACTTTGGAGTTGCAAATAGAATTTTTCTTTATATATAACCAAATTAATATTCGAAGTACTAGCATGTGTATATATATATATACACGTAACTTCTGTAACAATAGTACCATTGTACTAGTTAAGACCGTATGATAACGTAAGGAAATCTGATCATTAGGGTAGTTTATAAGATTCATACTTATATGTTAAAAAAAATTAAAATCCATGCAAAAATACGGGCACATGTTTGGGACAGTTGACAATACAATATCTAAAATGATTTTATTATTCTTTTATATTATGCAATTGTATTTTAAAAATATTGTCCAAAATAGTAAATATTTAAATAGAATAAGTATATATATATATATAATATTGCATATTCAAATAATGCTATATGTACTCTTGGAGTATACAGCGCCATGTACTCATTTTGAGAAAAGCGAATAAGTTTGTACATATTTTTCTCAAATGGAGTATGTGGGAATTGCACGATTTAGGACTGCAAAATATTTCGATCGCTTAGCTTAAAAAAGTAGATAAGTATGAGATCTATTTGAAAATTTTTTTTTTTTAATAATAACCCTTATTTAAAAAAGAAAGAATATATAAGATCTACGCACTCTAAAACTCTATACAATATTATCGTATGTGTATATATACACTCTAAGGAAGTTGCTAGGGCCATCGAGAAAACCCACTAATTAGGATTTGTGCCGACTTTGTCAAATTTTTTTTCCTTTTTTTAGTATTTTTTTATGTGTTTTAAAAAAAGAATACAAAAGAATAAAAATCACAATATTAAAAAAGAAACAAACCCAGGAAAAAAAAAAAAAAAACTATGATCGGTACAAAGAAAAACATATATATTTGCCCAAAAGGCTGGTGGGGCTATATCTGGGCTGGATGTCTTAAATTAGAAGGACTGATCCCGTCGTGGGCCTTTTGCGTGGACAGAACAAAAAAGTGAAATTTTCCACATTTTATTTTGCGTGCTATAGCTTTATTTGTTTTGAAGAATGAGATTAAAAATTCAAAATATATTTCAAATTCATCATTATACCTTTTTAAATTTTTATAAAAAATATAATAAAAAATTTAACTTTTTCAAATTCTCATATCAATTTTTTAAATTTCCATCTAAAACTAATATTAAAACAATATCTTATAATAATATTTTATTTTAAAATAAATAGATCAATCTTAACTCAATCCATTAAAATAAATGGGCCAAACCTTCAAATTCTAGTCTCGCCTTTTTAAATAACTGGTCTTGCTATGTCACACGTTTTAACTCATTTACTAATTAATTAAAAATAAGTCAACACGATACGACTCACTTCGATCCACTTTATGCAAATGGGTTGAACCAATACGTATAAGTCACCTAAATAATGTAATTTCACAAGAAAAGTTCAGATCTATATTTATCAATAGCCATAATATCTAAAAATAATAATAATACTGCCTATTAACAAAAAAAAATATCAATCTTTTTAAAATGTTAATCTCTAATAAAACTAATATTACAAATCTTACAATAGCAAATATAAGCATAGGTCCAAAATTACAATCTCAACAACAAAAACGTAAACATATTGAGAAATACCAATATTACTACTCAACAATAATGAATTTGTAATTTCGAAATAATATTTAAACAAATTATTAAATGTTGATTTTGGGTTAGCCTATCTGCATTTTCCCTCAAGTTAATAAGAATAGCAGCAATAACAATAGCTTCCTGCAATAACAATAGCTTCCTCCTTTTGAAATACAGGTTCCACAAAAACCTGATTTCAGCACTCTCTCTCGTCATCAATCAGCTCCTTAACGGTAGCATTCAGATTTAAAATCTGCATTAGAGATTATATTGAACCTGATATGTGATTTTAGCAGCCACTTGCCTTTCCAAATTCTGATATTTCTACCCTACACTCCTCCAAATGAAAAGAAGGAGAATAGCCCACCTTAGCTTCCAACAACGCTCACAATTTTGGAAGTATTTCCCTTTAAAAACTTTAGCAACCAAAGAATTAGGATATCCTTAAGAATCCTTCATATCTGTTTTCCAAGTAGAGCTTTGTTAAAACAAGCAAGATCCCTAAAATTCATACCTCCCTTGCTCTTTGCAAAACCAAGATTCTTCCAAATTTTTCAATGAATGCCCTTATCTTCTTTCTTATTTTATTAAACTAAATCTACGTATTGACATGATTTAAGTCTGGTTTATTTTGAGAAACAAAATCAAAAACTCTAAATTCTTTTCAAACTCATTATTGCACTTTTTCAAATCTCTATATAAAATATAATAAAAAATAAACTTTTTCAAATTCCAAAACTATTTTTTCAAATTCCAAAATAAAATTAATATTAAAAAAATATATTATAATATTATTTTATTCTTTTTTTAACTTTATCTCATCTCATCTCTAAAAACAAATTAGGCTACATCAAATTTATTTTATAATAAAACAAGTTTCATTATCTAACGTATTACATCAAGTACCGTAATATAACGTCATTAAATATTTAATATATGGTATCAAAAACTCACTTTACATATCTCTTTTATATATATATATATATATATATATATACACTAGGTCGAGAGCAACATGCAACGTGCGGTGCGAAGCACGTTACCTAATTAAGTGAAATAGACTTTTTACAAAAATAACATAATTAAAAAAAATTAAATTAACAAGCATCTATAAATAATAATAACTTAAACGTAAAATTTAATTTGCGCCATCATCATTTCCGGTTTCCTTCCTCTCAAGAGCAAACTAATTTAGTATCAATTAATATTAGGATGAGGTAGGAAATTAATAAACAAATATTCCTATTCAAAATTTATATAATGATTTTATAATATACACTAAATTGAAACTATATAATTGTACCTAGTTAGCTGTATAACATTAATTTAAACATGCTAATCTTAATAATTCTATAAATATAATTTTTTTATGCAGTTCTTTTTACATCGTTAAGTCGATATCGACCGTATTAGAATCCTTACTGTAGATGCAATTTTTGTCCTTAATAAAGCCACATATAATTGACCATGTGAAAAAATGGGATGAGGTAAATTTATGCCAATAAAATCTAATATCTACCCTTGTGACTTATTTATAGTCATTGCGAAACTTAATCTGATAGGAAATTGAGTTCGTTTGAATGAGAAGCCACTATTTTCATCAACACTTGGTAAGAATGAGATTTTTGGAATAAAAACTCTTTTTCCGCTATGCTACCCAACTGCAGTTTTTGCATTAATGACATTTCGATCAAAAGCCCAACAAATTAGACGTATTTCGTTGCATAGTCCTTCTGAAGGATTAATGTTTCTAAGCAGCATGATAGGACAGTTTTTCTTTAGTAATAATTCTTGAGGAGGAAGTCCATTTGGAGTTAGAGTATTTAGAAAATCCTTCAAAACTGATTGTTCAGATGCATCTATTATTTCATCAAAATTATAATACCGCGTAAGCTCACCAAGAATCCTATGAATTAGTAATGTATTTATTTCATCAACATAACTATTCTTTGATGTTAATATGGCCCGATTCATCATAGCTGAAAATATTTATTGAATAGTCATGAATATCATGAAAAAAAAAATATCTATTAAATAATCTAAAGAAGTACAATCATCTTCATAGGGAATAAGCACGCCATCAAGAATTTTTATGGTTTCATCAACTGGGATTGGTGCCATTCTGCTGCCTACTTTTAACACATACTCTGAAAAAACTGGATCCAATCGTGCTCGCATATTAAACATACAGGAAATAATATTATAATATACACTAAATTGAATCTATACAATTATATCTAATTACTTGTATAATATTAATTTATTAAATCAAGATATTTAAATATTAATAATATTTAAATCCCCTGCAATGCTAGGGTTTACATCGCCCTGGAGCCCCAAGTCTATTGGGATTACGAGTCCCTCACTGTCCAAGACTCCAATGGTGGTACTTAATAATCTCTCCCTTTTTTTTACATGCGTATTTCTATATATAAGAACATGTAATTTTCTAGGTTTAAACGCTAACCAACACCTTCATATCTAGGTTTTCACTCTATATTTATGGCTTAAACGCTAAATCTTATCGAGAAATATGAGGGCTATGCTGGGTTTGGATAGTGCGATGGCGGCTCAAGAGCTGGAAGTGGTTGATTCCTCTAGCGTGGTGGTGCGGCACGGTGATACTTATTGGCAATAGCAGCGTGAAACACAGGGACTCTTCCAGTGAGGTAATGGGCACTAATAATGGATTTTTTAGACAGAGGATTTAGTGAAATTTTTATAGAGAGAGGAGAAGAGATTAACGTGTTTGATTAGGATGTTTTCAAAAAATTTGAATTAGAGATGATTTCTGTTTAGGTAATCGAACAAAAGAAATAAATGAACTAATCACTACAAATATATCAGTTCACGTTCACGTTTGATTATAACTAAATTAAATAATTGTAGACAAGATTGTTTATGAGTCACTTTGAAAAACTAAATTAAATTGTTTTGTCATTCCTAATTAATAGTCGAAAATGCAGTTTCAAATTTCCAAGCAAATAGAAAAATCGATGTATGAATGGATTCCACGTTTCACATTGAAACAAATTCATTATCAGTTTTGAACTGATAATGAATTATTTTTAAAACAGATAACAAGCTATATTATAGTTATATAATATATATATATATATACGTAGACCTCAAATGGAGCAAACATATACAATAATTGTAAATGATTTACGTTTATTTATATTTATTAAATATATATTAATAAATAGATATATTCATCTATTAAATGGTTTACATTTACATAATATATCATTAATATCAATTATATTATAGTTATATAATATATATATATATATAGACCTCAAATGAATCAAACTTATACAATAATTATAAATGGTTTACATTTATTTATATTTATTAAATATATATTAATAAATAGATATATTTATCTATTAAATGGTTTACGTTTACGTAATATATTATTAATATCAAAATGCAAAATATATCAATTGTGGTGGTCTGCATCACGTTTACATTTACGTCTACAAATATATTCTAAAATTTAAAATTATAAAATTGGTTTTAAATTAATATATTTTTTAGAAAATTAAAATATTTTTGGTTAGAAAATTACTATTGTTGAGATATAATAAATATATCAGTTAACTACAAATATATCAGTTCACGTTTATGTTTACGTAATATATCAGTTCACGTCTACAAATATATTCTAAAATTTACATTCTAAAATTGGTTTTAAATTAATATATTTTTTAAGAAATTAAAATATTTTTTGTTATGAAATTATTATTGTTTAGATATAGTAAGTGGCTGTTAAATTTAACGATCACTTAACGAAAAAACGTAAAATCTGTTAAGTGGCTATTAGATAACTACTTATTATAATAGAATAGATATGAATCTAAACTCCCAAATTACTGTGACTTCTCATCTAAGGAGAAAGTGGGATAAATAAATAAAATAAAAAAGAAATATTCGTATAAACTATATATCATCATGGCGGAATATCCTAGCTAGCTCATATATATTTTCTAATTAGGAATACATTAGGTACTTGTATAATGCGATAAATGCGAATATTAAACATGCTAGCTGATGTTCTCTATGTTTATATTGTTTTCAAACATCAAATCTTGTGAAAAAAAAAAACTAGGAACTAAATACCAAAAATTGCAATTATGAGCATAGATTCCAGGGACCAAAAGAAAAGACGGAACAAGTGCTAATTAGTATAATCTGAAAATCCTATCTTCTTTTATTTTTTTATGGTATATGCTTCATTGCTTTTAAAGAATCCAAATGGACGGAGAATAAGACATTCAAATATATTGCTCTATATTTGAGCAATTCAAGATATAGTTTTAATTAACGCATTGAAGTTTTGTACACTTTTTTTGAAAAAGAATATGACTCTGCATCATTTATTAAAAAAATTCATGTAAGTTTCAATTTTTTTTTTTTTAAAAGATACAGACGGCCTACACATCGACCTATATATCTTAGCTAGCTACATCAATTGTATTAATTATTTTTCTTATTCACAATATTTGATTTTTGTTATAAGATTAAAATAAAAATTATTATTGTAAGAGAAAATTGTAGAACCCTTTATTTTTCAAGAACTGAATTTTCTCTATTCATTTCTTTCTCTCCTATTTTTGTCTATTATTTTCTTCTCTTTTTTTTCTTTTCTGATACTTTGTTCAACTTCATTGTATAAAACTGAACGAAAACATTTGTATTTTTATAAGCATAAATTACTGTGCAAGTTACTGTGCATGTACAAATTATTCAAACAATCAGTTCCACCTAATTGAAAAATGGAGAGCGAGGTAAGGGAGGGCATTCACTGCTCCCTTCCATTATTTCTTCATAACACTCCCTCTTGAATGACCACCCATAAAAAATCTGCCTCATTAAAACCTTGTCAAGGAAAAATCCAGTATGAAGAAAAATCAATGACGAAGGAAAAATAGTACAGTATTCTTATGTACCTCTAAGTGTTTTAATATTACTTCATTAAAACCTTGCAAAGGAAAATCCAGTAGGACAAAACCTTAGCGAAAAAAAAAGAATACAATCAGCACAAGTCTTCAAGATATTTACTCTCCCTGAAAAGTGCATGTCGATATATCTTTGAGTCTTTGCATTCCAATGTTTTGCACAATTTTCTTGAATATTGCAGTTGGTAATGCTTTTGTGAATAAATCTGCCAGATTATTACTTGATCGTATCTGATTGACATCAATTTCACCTTTCTCTTGAAGTTCGTGAGTATAAAAGAATTTAGGTGAAATATGTTTGATTCTGTCACATTTAATATATTCTCGTCTGATTTGAGTGATATAAGCAGTATTATTTTCATATAAAGTTGTTGGGCTATCATTGATCATGGGGAGTCCACATTTTTCCTGGATATGTTGAATTACTAATCTCATTCAAATACACTCTCGACTTGCTTCATGAATAACAATGATCTCTGAGTGATTTGAAGATGTGGCAGATAGAGTCTGCTTGACAGATCTCTATAATATGACAGTATCTCCATAAGTAAATAAATATCTAATTTGAGATATACTTTGGTGTGGATCTGAAAGATAACCTGCATCTGCATACCCAATCAATTGTGGACTTGATCCACGTTGATAAAATAATCTCATATCAACCGTACCATGAAGGTAACGACTGACATGTTTAATGTCAACTCAATGCCTTCGAGTTGGTGCAGAACTATATCTTGCAAGCAGATTAACAGAAAATGTAATATCGGGTCGAATACAATTTGCAAGATACATCAAAACTTCAATTGCACTAAGATATGGTACTTCAGGACCAAGAATTTCTTCATCGTCTTCACAAGGACGGAATGGATCATTCTTCACATCAAATGTTCGAACAATCATTGAAGTACTCAGGGAATGAGCTTTATTTATATAAAAATGCTTCAGGACTTTTCTGTATACATGAACTGATGAATAAAAACTTTATTTGGCAAGTGCTCGAGCTGCAGGCAGAGACAAAATTTTATTTTGCCAAAATCTTTCATTTCAAATTCATTCTTTAAATATGTAGTGGTTCTTGAGATCTTTTTCAGGAGTTTCCACAATATTTAAATTATCAACATAAACCGCAATAATGGCAAATCCGGATTCTGATTTCTTAATAAAAACACATGGACATATAGGATTATTTTCAAGTCATTCTTTCAATAGATATTCGCTTAGGCAATTATACCACATGCGTCCGGATTGCTTTAACCCATATAAAGATCTTTGTAATCTGATAGAGTACATATTTTTAGATGTACTTTTAGATACTTCAGGCATTTTATATCTTTCAGGAATTTTTATATATATATATATATATCATGATCTAAGAATTCATATAAATATGCAGTGACTACATCCATCAACCACATTTCTAATCCTTTTGTAACAACCAAATTAATTAAAAATCTAAATGTGATTACATCCATAATGAGAGAATATGTTTTTTCATAATCAATCTCGGATTTCTACAGGAAACTTTGTGCGACAAGTCGTGCTTTCTAGCGTACAATTTTATTTTTCTCATTGCGTTTTTGTACAAATACCTACTTATATCTAATAGGCATGACACCTTTTGGTGTTTGGACAACAGGTCCAAATACTTCTCGCTTTGCTAGCGAATTTAATTCAGCTTCAATAACTGCTTTCCATTTTGGTCAATCATTTCTACGTCGACATTCTTCGACAGTTCTTGGCTCACTTTTTTATTACTTCTGGTAATGTCAATGATCATTTTATATGAAAATATGTTGTCGACAACAGTTTTATTTCTATTCAGAATTTCTCCAATATTCATGAAATGTATTGAAATTTCATTATTTTCAGGTACCTGTTCCTTTTCAGGGAAAAATAATTCATGAAACACCTCTTCAGGATGTCTCTTTCCATAAGATTTATACTTTTCAACAGTATCATATTCAAGAGTTTCTAGAATAGAAGATTTGATCTCTTCAGGAGCATCAAATATATTTATAGCGTGTATTATGGGTATGAGTTCTTCAGGAACACCAAATTCATTTTGTATTATTTTCCTTCTGAAAATTTTGTCTTTTGCATCAATAAGTCTTCCACACTTCAGGCGTGTTTTAGATTCACCTATTGCTGTTTTGACAATTTGTTCTTCAGAGACTTCAATCCTTGTTGGAGCATTAACAGCAGGAATATATGACTTTACTACACTTTTTATGTCAGTAAATACATCCGGTAATTAATTTGCAAATAAATAATTTTCTGAACTTCTAGTTTACATTCATTTGTAGGAGAATCAAATTGAGACATTGGCTTATTATTCCAAGTAATTTCTTGTAGTGTTCCAGGCATCGAATTTTCTTTACCCATTAATGGAAAAGTTGATTCATCAAAATGACAATTCTCAAAACGTGCTTTAAATATATCCCCTATAAGGGACTCAAGATATTTGATAATAGAAGGAGAATTAAAACCAATATATATCTCAAGTCTACGTTGAAGATCCATTTTTGTACGCTATAGAGGTGCAATTAGAAAATATGCAGCACATCCAAAAGTACGAAGATGAGAAATATTTGGTTGTTAACCAAATGCAAGCTGTAATGAAGAATATTTATGATATGCAGATGGTCTGATACGAATTAATGATGCTGCATGAAATATAGCATGTCCCCAAGCAGAAACAGGTAGTCTTGATTTCATAAATAAAGGTCTAGCGATTAGTTGAAGCCTTTTGATCAAAGATTCAGCTAAATCGTTTTGAGTATGTGTATAAGCAACATGATGTTCAACATCTATTCCTATTGACATGCAATAATCATCAAAAACTTGAGATGAAAATTTACCTGCATTATCCAATCGAATGGTCTTAATGGATACTCAGGAAATTGTACTCATAGTTTAATTATCTGAGCAAGAAGTCTAGCAAATGCAACATTTCTAGTGGAAAACAGACAAACATGTGACCATCGACTATATGCATAAATCAAAACCATAAAGTATTTAAATGATCTACTTGATGGATGAATAGGCCTACATATATCTCCGTGAATCCTTTGTAAAAAGGATGGAGATTCAACAATAACTTTTGAGGAAGATGGTCTGATAATCAACTTACCTTCAGCACATGCAGAACACGGATATTCATTGAGTAAAAATATCTTTTGATTCTTTAAGGGATGCTCATGTGAATTTTCAATGATTCGTCTCATCATTATAGATCCCAGATGTCCAAGGCGATCATGCCAAGTCATAAATATTTTGGGGTCAGTGCACTTCTGGTGTACTACCACATATGATTCAATTGTTCTCATTTTTGTATAAAACAATCCAGAATATAGAGTAGACAATTTTTCTAATACAAGCTTCTGACTCGATATTATTTTAGTAATAAGAAGATGCTCTTTACTGCTTTCATTGGTCGTTTCAATATGATAATTATTACAACGTATATTTTTTAAACTCATTTCTTCTAGATTGTGAAGAAAATAGAGCATCATCAATACAAAATTTGGTGCCATTAGGCAACACAATATATGCTCTTCCGGAGTCCTCAATTAAATCTGATGAACCCAATATAGTATGAACATAGGTTTTGCTTAGTGTTAGATTTTGAAAATATTTCTTATTTTTGAAAATATTGCGAGTTGTAGCACTGTCTGCCAGACATACATTTTTATTATTCAACTCAGAGATAAAAAGTCCATCAGTGTGATCCATGATTCTATAAAATATACAAAACTTTTATTACAAATAATAAAGAAAATACATTAATTGAGTGGAACACTTTCATCTCCAATTAAGTGATCAATTCTACCATCATAATTTTCAAAGAAATCAAAAATATCAAGATGGATGATATCTATATCTACTGAATCTAATGAATCATCTTATGATTCTACTAAATTTGTTTCAATCTTTTTTTTTTATTGATGCTTTATATAAATCTACTAAGTACTTGGCCGTACGACAGATACATATCCAATGTCCAGTCATACTACATCTATGGCATGCATCTTCACATCTTTTTGAAGAATTATTCTGGAAATTTTTACCCCTTTCTGAGTTGTACTACTTCTGATGATACGGTATATTATTATTATCCATTTTACTGTTGTCACTTCTGGGACCAATATTACTATAATTTCTCCTACCACGTCCACGCCACCGATTTATTTTAAAAGATGCACCATTTACTTTTGGGAATGATGCAAATCTATTACCATTTATTTCAGAGAATGATATTGAGTCAATAGGGCGTGACTGATGTTTTTTAATAAGAGCTCATTATTCTGTTCAGCTACTAGATGACATGATATAAGTTCAGAATATTTTTTGAACTTTCTCTTTCGATACTACTGCTGTAGAAGCACATTCGAGGCATGAAATGTAGTATAAGTATATTCTAACATATCATTATCGGTGATTTTTTCACTGCATAATTTTAGTAATGGGCTTATTTTAAAAAGTGTGAAATTATACTTACTAACACTTTTAAAATCTTGCAACCTTAGGTACAACCATTCAAAACGAGTTCTTGAAAGAATGACAGTGTTTTGATGTTCATACATCTCCCTTAAATTATTTCACAAAATAAATGGATCTTTTATTGTAAGATACTCATATTTTAATTCTTCATGAAGATGGTGGCGAAATAAAATCATTGACTTAGCACGGTTCTGCAAGGACGCTTGATTTCCTTCTTTAATTGTTTCTCCTAGGTTCGTAGCATCCAGATGGATTTCAGGATCAAGTATCCAGAATAAATAATTTTTTCCAGAAATGTCAAGAGCAACAAATTCCAATTTTGTAAAGTTTGACATTTTCTACACATATAAATAATGAAATAAATATGTGTATATCAGAAATATATTTATAAAGTCACACAGATTTTAAATAATAATCATCAATAAAATATATTAAAGATTACAAATAATATATTGAAAAACTTACTGAGGAATAAGATCACTAGTTTCAGAATTGGTAGAACCGTCATACTGATAACGTGTTATAAAACTGAAATAAAAATTATTCTTGCAAGAGAAAATTGTAGAACTCTTTATTTCTTAAGAACTAAATGTTCTCTATTCCTTTCTTTCTCTCCTTTTTCTTTCTTTTCTTTTCTTCTATTCTTTTTCTTTTCTGATATTTTGTTCTGCTTCGTTGTATAAAATTAAATAAAAATATTCGTATTTATTAGTATAAATTACTGTAAAAATTATTATGCATGTACAAATTATTCAATTAATCAATCCCACCTAATTAAAAAATGGAAAGCGAGGTGCGGAGAGGGAGCCATTCATTGATCCCTTTCATTATTTTTTCATAATAATTTTTATTTATTTATTTATTTGGATTGAGGAAAATCGACCCTGCATTGTTTCAATAAAGTTGGTCAAAGGAGAAGAATATTAGTAAGAATTATATTTTTATCCATAATTGAATATTATTAAAAAAAAACAGCAATTTCTCAATATTTATATTTATACATCTATTGATCAGTAGAATGGTTCTTTCTTTTTTCTGAACGAATGTGTGTTGTAAATTTTTTCATATCTTATCTAGTTGTCGGTGATTCATTGACCCAATTAAGTCACATAGTCATGCCACGTCATGTACAGCTTACAGCATAGGCCATGGCTATTTAACAATATTGTAAAATTAATTTAATGTATTAGATAAAATTATATTAATTTATGAGTTTATTTTTACGTGATTTCTTTTCAATTATAGTACTTCTCGTTTAGATTTCATTCAAATGTATCCATTTTTAAATTGGCTGGAATTCATATTCTTAGTCTAGGTATACGTTAATTAAGGGTCGGTTTGGATAATTAAAATATTCAGTATATTTGTGAATAGTAATAAAATATTTTGAGTTAATATATTTTATTATATTTAAAAAAATGAGAAATAAAAAAGTAAAAAAAATTGTTGGAATATAATTTTTTAATATTACTTTTGTTTTAAAATGTGAAAAAAATAGTATTATTTTTTGAGATTTATCTGAGAGTTTGAAAATTTTGTAATAATTAGGTGATTATTAAATAAAAAAGTTAAAAATTTAAGATATAAAATATTTTATATTTGAATAATGTTTGATAATGATTTATCTGAAAATAATTATATTACCAAAGAAACCCTAAATGTATCCAAATATATATATATATATATAATTTTTCTAACATAAAAAAAAAACAAAATAAAATAATATAAAACTTATTTGAATAAGAGAAGAGACAAGTAACGAAACTGCCATGCTTTTGTCTCATCTTTTTTTCTTCTCCGCCTGCTTCCAAAAGTGAGCAATGATATGGGATTATGTGGTCGGAGCTTTTTCACGTATTTGTAGGTATAATTTATTTTATATTTTTTTATGATTTAATTTTTTTATATAAATAATAAAAAGAAGGTATGTGGATAAAATATTTTTATTTTTATTTTTATTCTTTTAATTAAAAAAGGTTGTAAAAACACAAAAGACTCAACCGCAGAACACCATAGAATTACCGTCCAAATTAAAAGCCCCTTTCCATCTAATCACAAATCCTTCCATTATCAAAACAAAATCCCTTAGGACTAATTATAGATATCCCGAACCCAAAGTCATGACACAAATCTTAGACAGATCGATTTTGAAACCTAAGTGTAGCTTTCACATTTATTTTATGATCATAACTTGGATATATATATATATATATATATATAGCTTAATAATGAATCAGATGATGATTCGATGAATCGATGATGATGAACCGCCAGCTTTCAAGAGCAGCTAACACCATCGATGGGAGCATAAAGGAACTTTGAAGAGGAATATTCCTAGCTCTATTTATATATATATATATATATATATATATATATATATATATATGTATATTAATTGTTATGGCACTGAGCTGTAGAGCATTTAAGTTAGTCTAGACTCTCCACCTCCATCCTTTCATGACAAACAATAGTTATTACTTCGAGAGTTAACAAGATTATAGTTAATTTACTATATTATTATTTCTTACCAACTTTAACTTTTGTTCATTTATCATGATATTCAAATATTTTTGGTACATACCAATGTCCCACTTATTGAGAGAAAAAAAAATTTAATTCTGTTTTTTTTTTTTTGGTTTTGTATAATCTTCTTAAGTGGGTTGGGAAGGGAAAGAAAGAGATAGTTAATTACTTAATTATAAGCTTTATTATATATAAATCAAATGGATGATATTTTAAACATCATGATGATACAAGCATCCTAGTAAAGATTTAAAATTATTTTCCTATTTTTAATATTAAATTAAAGAAGTAAATTGATTGCCTTTATCATGTGCGCTCACGCTTATTTAAACTGTGAGTGCGGCTCATATTTTAAAATGATTAATTAAAAAGGTTCACGTATTTAATATTATTTTTATAATAGGATATACAATGCAAGAAAGAGTAATATTGCGCATTTTTTTGTTGGCCAATGTGCATAATACATCAAACCCATTTTAGACACACAAAAATAAAATTCCTTTTATTTCCCCTAAATTAAGCAAATGTCTTAGTACGTTCATGAGGATAGTGAAGAATTGGAACAGGAAGAAAGGTTTCTCAAAGCTTCAAATACCAAAAAACATGGAAAATAACAATATTGATGCAACAGGTAAAAGGAGAAAGAAAATTAAAAGAAAAAAAAATCAAAGAAAGTAATTAAAGAAAACTATTGAAGCTCCGTTCCGAGGGCAAGCATATCCCAAAGAGGGAATCGGAATCTTCTTTTATTTGGTCTCTCTCTCTCTAGAGGAAAGGGCCAAAACAGTCCAGAACAGAGAAAAGTCCACCTGTGGGACCTGCCAAGGTACATTGCGTGCTGGCATGGCCATGAATCACAGAATCAGTACCAGATAGAGATGTCAAATATCGGATTTACCCTTACATTGACCTGTATTCAAGATGAGGATAGGGGTGGGACTGGGAGTCCCGAGAGACGCAGCAGGCCAGCATTGTTTATTTTATTTTTATAAAACAAAACATTTTCGGGTTATGATATCGATAATGGATATTCCTAAATTCCATGGAATTATGCCATGCTTCGTAAATGAGCAAATCTGCTCCCCACCCCATTCTTGCCTCGGCTAATTCGGCTTCACGGCTCACCCATTACGGCTCTCTTTCAAGTTCAGTCATCTTATCTTCTTCTGTCAAACGTAAGCTATTAATTAATTCTTCAGAAATGCTTTTTCTCTCGAGGATAAGTGTATCAAATTTGTAGCGAATTCAATTTTTTTTAATGATTAAAAAAATATTTTTAAATAATAATGTGAATTTTTTATTTTAAAAATTATTTAATACCACCAAAATAATATTAAAAAAAAATCCAAAATAAAAAAAAAATCTCTTCATTCGAGACAAATTCAAACTACATCCACTCATAAATTTTAAATTTAAATAATTTTTATTTATCTTCATTTATGGTGTTATTAAGAGTTTAAGGGGAAACTTTTTTCCTATAAAGTTTTGGAGTTTAAATAAAAACTTAAAAGAACTATTTATAAAAAATATATATATAAATAATTTTTTCTTGAACCTCAAAAGAAACTTGATTAGGAGTTCAAGTTTGAATTATATATAAACAAAAATTAAAATAATTTGTCACAATTTGAAGTTTGTTCGACGTCACTCGAGTGAAGCTCCAATAAAGAGTTCATTCAACACTCACTAACCATGTTGCTGATCAAGCAAATATTAAATAGAGAGTTAACATGATGCTCCTCAAGCGAATAATTTAGAAATTGAGAAATTATAATTTCTACCATCCAATCTTATAAATATGTAATTATAAACGGTATGATTGGACGATATATTTCCGTCCCAAAATGTATTTGAACATTATTATTTAAGAGAATAAAATTTTCTACAAGTCTATAAATTTAGATATATTATCAAACTATATATCATTTGATTATTTGATTATTTTGCTTTACTTTTTTGTCATCAATTTTTAGAAGAGTAATGTTATATATAGTTGTAGAGTCACAAACGACATACAATCACTTAAAAAAAAATAAAGTCTACTATTAAAAAAATTAAATTTTTTCATATAAATTATATATATATTTTAAAACGACTACACACTATTTACAAATCCACAATTATATCTATCATCTCTCTTACAAACATATGCCAGCTCGATCTATTCTCTTCGGTAGTAAACTAAAGCAAAAGAAGCTATCCGAGCACACAACTTGCACTCGATCGTGATCATTGGGTGGGTGGGTTTCTTTCCGGCCCTTACATGTTTTCTTTTTTACCTTTATTCGGGGAATGTTTGCAATCTGATCAAACACAGCTAGGATTCCTTTAACTCCTCCTTACGTTTGTATTATAGCACATAGGAACCCCAATAATCCTGATCTTTTACGATGAATAGAAAGACGTGTCACTCTCTGCAAAGGTCATCCCTGCAAATTCTCATCCAATTTTCTACTAAAACCATAGGGTCAGTTTACTTAACAAATTTCACTCATAAAAGTCTTGCATTCTAGCTTGGGTGATGGGTCCTGTTTCAAAAATATTTGAAAATCTCCTTTAACCAAATTGACATCATGCAGTCGTACGCTGGTCAAACCGACGTCGTGTAAATAGGAGATTTCTTCTTCTTCTTATTTTTTTTAATAAGAAATCAATCAACTTCATTTGAGATAACAATTACAGATATTTATCAAACCAAATAATTTAAAATTGTGCATTAGACTGATAGCATGATTAATATCGAGGATTTAATAAAACCTATTCAAATTTCAAACTCCCATTTATTCCTCTTATATCAGAAACCCCAGACAAGACAAAAGAATAACTCTGAGCTATCCTTCAATCAGTTTAAGTGCAATATCAAACACTTTAAAAACATTAAAACCAGAAACAGTAGGCAAAAATTATTTCCATTACTATTTAATATGAGAACAACCAATTGAAGTATGATACAAATCTTTCTGAGGCCATTAACTCTTCCCTATTTGAACCAAAGCCACAGCCGAATGAATAAAATGCTTCAGATTATATAACAAAAATGTCCCAATTTTTTTAATTATTTTAATAAAGAATAAATTAAGAATTGTAACAATTAACTATTATTTTTTAATTGGATTACGAATATTTTATTTCTAGATATTTAACTTTAAGTTTAATTTAACACGATGTCCGACTGAATTTTCTAACTGAATGCCTTGATTGCTTTTTTTTTTTTTTTTTTTACAACAGTTTTAAATCTCGTTTGGATTGAGAGATGAGATGAGTTTAATTTTTTTTAATATTATTATTATTTTAAAATTAAAAAAAATTGTATTAAAATTTAAAAAATTTATATTGAAATTTATATTTTGTATAGAAAATTCAAAAAATATAATAATAAAATAAAAATAAATTAGGAAGAACTCTCCAATTAAAACGGGGCTTAATACATCAGGCTGACAAGTCCATGAGAACATTTAAAAAAAATCAGTCGATCAACCTAATAATTCTATATTTGTCATCCCTAGTCAAAATTATCAATAATATTTCTGTTTTAGAAATATTTAGGATAAAATATGAAAGTACAAGATATATGGATAATAACAAAATTAAAAAAACAAGAGCGAGAAATAAAGAAAATACAGAACAATATTTATCTAGTTGCCATTTATAACCCAGCTCATTGGCTCCCGCACACTAACCAATCCGGCTTCACTACTCTCAGCCCCTCGGAAATAAATTATGCCACGTGTCCCTCTCTGTCGCTTTCTCTTTCTTATGAAGGAATAAAACCCGAGATATACTCTTACAAGACGAACGGATATTCCAACTATACCCCTCGAATATTCTGTCCTTGTAACGTTATATGACCCTTCTTCCCTTCCTACCTCTCTGCTACTTCGGTCCCTCTCGTCCTCACCATCCTTACGTTTTTCTCACTAATCAATTATCTTTCGCATTCCCTTCGGTCTTGTATTGATTTTCTTTGAATCCAAACGCTCCTACGCCCAGACATGAAATTCGGAAAGAGTCTCAGCAACCAGATCGAGGAGACGTTACCAGAGTGGCGGGATAAGTTCTTGTCCTACAAGGAGCTCAAGAAGAAGCTGAAGCTCCTCGAGCCAAAAGGCGGCATGAGGCCGACCAAGCGCCCGAGAGTCGAGACCGGCGACCCCATCGCTGTAGACGGCACGGTCGCCTCCGTAGACGGGAAGGAGAGCAGGTCCAAGGAAGAGATCGATTTCGAAAGGCTGCTGGAGAACGAGCTCGAGAAATTCAACGCGTTCTTCGTCGAGAAAGAGGAGGAATACATTATCAGATTGAAGGTATTTTATTTATTTGTTCTTTCAAATCTTTGTCTTTCACTCGCTCTGCGATATCTTGGAAAAGTAATGACCTGTTTGCTTGAAAAGAATATATAAAATATATATATATATATAAAATATATATATAGGTAGCGTAAGGCTGGTTTGGTTTTGGAGATGAAAAGAGTTAGAGATAAGATTAGTTTACGTTTTAATATTATTATTATTTTAGAGTTAAAAAAATTGGAATTAAAATTTGATAAATATGTATTAGAATTTGAAAATGTATAATGATAAAATAAAAATGAATGAAAATAAATTAAGATGAGTAGACGAGAGTTTTAAATTCAAATTGGACCTAAATTTCAATTCTTATTTTCTTATTGATTAGACAGAGATTAGCAGATCATACTTTTGACTCATGTTATTGCCAATAATCACCTGAAACTACAGAGAAACTGCTTGAAATAAAGTCCAATTTGTCTATAAAGTTATTTTTGGTCCTGTGGGAAACAATTTTCCGGGGGAAAAAAACTCTGGTCGCTACTGCTCAAAATGGGAGCTAAAACGTCGTCGTTTTAGCCTTAGGAAACTCAGCACGTGGAAGTCCCTCCTTGTTTACTGCCAGAAGCCGTTAGGCTGTTACTCCTTATGTGACTGTGTCACCGCGTCGCCGTTGTTTCCGTCGACCGCGTTTGGCTGGTTTTTATGGCACTCATATACTCAGTGCCTCAATATCATCAAAGGAACCTCGCCCAGTCTGCAGCCGTATATTCCGTCAAATGACGCTCGATTGCGGTCGTTGATTGTAGACAGTGCACCAGCTGGCTGCTTTTAGTGGTGGCAGACGTTTGCCTTTTGAAAGAAGTTTAAATTCATAAGCGCCTCAGAATTAATCACCCAATTTAATTAAAAATATAAATAAATAATATGATTTAAGTAATGGATAAATAAAAGTAAGAAGAAACATGTATACGCTCCTTTTTTTTTTGTGTAAAAAAGTAATGGAAATGAAATATAAACTATATCGGCAGGTATTGGCGTTGACAAAAATTAAGCGCTTATTTTTCTGACGATTGCAGGAGTTGCAAGATAGGGTGGCAAAGGCAAAGGATTGGAATGAGGAGATGATGAAAATTCGCAAGGAGATAGTGGACTTCCACGGAGAGATGGTTTTGTTGGAGAATTATAGCGCCCTTAACTATACAGGTAATTCTATTCTTCTTCTTTTTCTTTTTTTAAATAATTATTTTCTGTGAATATGGACAGCTTACGTCCATATCTTTTAGTCCATTTACGTAACCATGGTTTGGACTATGGTTCCGGGAATAATTATTTGAAATAGGCCTCTTCTTTCGATTATAATATGTGATTTAGGTAGCAACTAGCGTCGTTGTTTCGCGGCGCCTGTTCCGTGTTGTCATATCACGTCTCCAAGAGTATTCTTTTTTTTTTTTTCTTTTAGAGAAAAAGTTCCTTTCATTCAAACTCATAAGGTAAGAAGTCTATAATGTGATCAAATAATAAATTAGATACATATTGATAATCAGTTTCAACATCTGTCATATAAATATCGAGAGAATTATCAACGACTTTCAAAAAAGACATGTATTAAATTTCTCCACTAGGAGAAAACCAAACTCCAAATTTCTCATTGATTGGCTAAAACTTTTTTTCAAAAAATATAAATTTGCATATATATTAAAAATTTTGTCATATTTTAATTATATAAAAAAAAAAGTGGAAGAGTGAACAAATTTGAAAGGGTATTATTTATTTTTGAAAACAAATTTGAATGATTACTATTTATTTTTTAAAATAAAAGTACTTTTATTCTTTTTTTTTTTTCATTTTATTTTTGATCAAATATAACAACTTTTTTAATATAGGTGCAAATTTATATATATTTTTTAAAGAAAACTTTGGCTAATGAGAAGGCTCTAATTTGACAAAATATTTTTATCTTTTAATATTTTAACCCACAGCACCTTCCAAGATGCCATTTAGGAATAAATAAATAGTTTGGTTTTGTTAATCAACAAAGTGGATAGGCATCAGATTCTAATCTCTTATATTTTATAACTGCATACAATTATTTAATGTTTACTAATACCTTTTGTATATGTGAGAACTATCATCCACTGTGTAGCGTTTTCTTTAATGCTACCACTGTGTAGCATTTGAATATTAATTTTGTGGTTCTTTAGTAATGATTGCCGAACCTGTGTGATGATGCTAGGCACCATTAAATTAATTCTGTATATATCAATATTCTTCATGAGGGTTAGAAACGGTACATTCTAGCACACCCGCATGCTCAATTTCATGGAAATAAAATAATAATACACAGTCATGAAGGGGAAGATCCTTTCAAGTAATTGGTCTGTTAAAAAAGAAATCGTTTCTTCATCTTGATTTTGTCATATCTAATGATCGCATTGTCTGAATTGTTATAACTTAAGTAGGTTTCTATTGAAGTATTTGGCTTATGAAGTCAATTAAAATGGGACACATCCATTAAGAAGTAGTAAATTTAAAATGCACCAATATACCAAATCTTGAAGATATGTTGTTTACTTGGAATGACCTTAATTATGACGCCTCAATTAACATTCTCTCCACAGGATTGGTCAAGATACTAAAGAAGTATGACAAAAGAACTGGTGCTCTAATTCGCTTGCCCTTCATTCAAAAGGTCGTGCAAGAGCCCTTCTTCACCACTGACTTGCTCTACAAGCTTGTGAAGGAGTGTGAGGCAATGCTGGACCGACTCTTCCCCACGACTGAAACCCAAGATTCGGCCGATGATGGGGATGGGGATGGGGATGGGGATGGGGATGATGTGTGTGATCCTACACCTTCTGTCGGTACCAAGAACGACGGTCTGCTCAGGATGCCCAAGGAACTTGCCGAAATCGAGCATATGAAGAACTCATACATGAAGAGCACTGTTTCAGCACTGCGCATTTTGAAGGAAATTCGAAGTAAAAGCTCAACTGTCAGCGTTTTTTCATTGCCACCACTGCAAACTAGTGGACTTGAAGAAACATGGAATACAATTCCAGTCCTGGAACAAGTAGCCAAGTAGTTGGATTTGGAGAAAGCGATTGGGAAGATTATATCCAATTTGTATTTTTTAATATCATTTTTATTTTTGTTTTTATTTTTTGCTTTCTTTTTTCAGGCATCCCTTATGATACCTTAGAATACTAACACATGTAAAATGCTAAAATCAACCTGAAATGAATCCAATAGAAATCATATGTTCTGTATGATAGAATCATTGGGCTTTACCTTTTATAGATTTAGTAAACAACTTATTCAAATTTGGCTCGACAATATTCGCTTACATTTTCTGTTTTGAGAGTGTCATCAGGGGTGTTCATCCTGGGAATCCGGAACCTGAATTTAAAATTTTCTTCAATATTTTTGAAAAAAAAATTAAAATATTAAGAAATATATTAAAATTTCAAACCGGGTTGTACCCGGTCCGGATGAACAGGCCTAAGTGTCATGATAGAAATACCATCGTCCTTGAAATTTTTATGGAAAATTTTACGAAGCATCATTATTGTCTAGTTATCCCGTATGAGGGCCGACTTTCTTCTTAGTTTTGCACCGAATACTTTCATGATGAAGAGTATGATCCTCAATTCCATTTATATACTTCCACTTTGGAAAAATAAATAATTTTACGAGAAAAAATTTGGGGTTTACAAAGGATTCTAAACTCAAGCTTTTTGTAAAAGACAAAGCGAACTATGCTAATTCAAAGATATGCACTTTGCATGCCAAAGCAGAGGATCCAGACCAAACTTCAAAGCAGAATGCTCTGCACTCTGCATAAATGATAGGTTTATGATATATTGTCCATGTACTTATCTAAGATCCTAAAGTATTTTGAGAAAGCAATTAATGTATAATGAAAACACACACAGCATCTTGCTTCTCTTATTGGTGGATGGTGATGATGATGCTTAGGGACCACAACTAAAATGCTTGGTCGGATAATAGAAGTGAGATGAAGCCATTTTATTTTATCTCAACTAGCAATTTCATTACTATTAAGGCTGTTCATCCGGGCCGGATATTTTTCCGGCCCGGTCTAGAAACCGGATATCCGGAAATCAGGTTCCGGACTCCTACCCGGATTAAATCAAATCCGGAATCCGGATTTTAAAAATCCGGATCAATAGATCCGGATTCGGATATATAAATCCGGATACCGGATTTTACATCCAAAACCGGGTACATATATTTTTCTTTGCTTCTACGGTACTCTCTCTCTCTCTCTGCGCGATGCCCTAGCCTCTCATCTCCTCGATTTTCTCTCATCTGCTCTCTCTCTCTCTCTCTCTCTCTCTCTCTGCTCTGCGATGCTCTATGGGTTAGGTTTGGGTAAAAGTTACATATTATGTTCAACGGTTGAGGAGATTCAGAGGCAAATCGAGGGATTCGAACTCGGAGACGAAGTTTCGGACAGAACCAAGAGAGCTAAGATCAAGCGGCATGACAACAATCTCCGACTCGGGACACTCCGATACAATACGAACCTTAGTTTCTTCGGCAGCCTTGAGGTTTCGAGCCGGGAGGACCAGCCTCGCCCTTTCCTTGGCCAGAACTCGAGCCGTCTCGGCACCGATCCCTGATGTAGCGCCTGCAGTGAAAGTTAAAGCCCACAAAAAATAAAAAAAACCAGACGTTAAACGCAAATAGGCCCAGTTCACCGGTTGTGATGAGTCGACGGCCATGAATGTGGGATGTACAAAAAGATTACCTGTGATAATGGCAGTGATGGAGTGCAGATCAGAGCTGTTCTTAGTGACTTGGTCGGCGGTGGACTTGGAGCCATAGCCGCTCGCTCCGACGGAACCTAAGAGGTATTTCAGGGTATCAAGCATTTTTGGTGTTGGGACTGTCAGAAGAAAGCAGAACGTGTTGGGCTTGTTTCGCAGTGTGGAGTGTGTCCTAAATATTTTTGATAAATATTTTTACAACAAATTTTTTTACAAAAAAAAGTTGAAAAAACAAAAAAAAAAACCCAATTTAAATCCGGAAACCGGATTTCCGGTTTTTTAAAAACCGGATTGATCCGGATTGAAACCGGATTTCAATCCGGATAAAACCGGGTTGGACTCCAACCCGGTTTTGGACACCCGGTTCCGGTCCGGGTTGACCCGGAATTCCGGTTTGGGCACCGGATGTACAGCTCTAATTACTATTCACAAATTATCTCAATTCATCTCATCTCTTCTCATCTCACTATTCAAACAGATCCTTTTTGCATTTTTCATGTACGAAAATTTCAAATGTTTGTCAATTCATGAATCTTTTTGTGCCTTTTCTTTCCCCGGTAATGTCAAAAAGTACATCAGAAGAATTCAATCATGGATAAAGCATGATATCAATTCGTCTAAGACTAACTAATAAAAGCTGCGAGTATGGATGAAAACTATACTGTCACCTGCAGATAAGCTCAACTTCGCACCTGCACAAGAAGGTGATTTTCAAGATTTCATGGCAGCCTAGACTCGACAATTTCTTTCAAGATTTCTAGCTATTGATGAAGGTAGAGATGCCTTTGTAGCATTAGAGGAGGCTCAAATGCTTCACCTCAACAAGGTGGTGTTTGACAGGGCTTCACTAATTATGTTCTGCGTTCGGTTGTTGGGATGAGCTTGAACTCATCCAAACCAATCACTAATAAGACTCCTATTTTTTCTACTTTCTATAAAAAAGTTAAACTCATTTCAACCTACTTCGTTCAGTCAAACATATATCTCAACTTATTTATATCCAAACATATTTCAATGGAATCCACAAAATATTATTATTCAACGATTAATTCAGATCGTCCAGCATCCAAATGCAGCCCCTGGCAGAATAAATAACTGATCTAGTTTAATAACATTTCAGGTTTTGCAGATTCTATAGAAAATTAGGAATTGCGACTAGATGGCTAATGTTTTGTAAGGTTCCATGGAAGAAATTGGACTAAGAATAATAATAATAATAATAATAATAATAATAATAATCTTGATGAAGAATACATTACATAGTTCGCCAAACTCTTGGAATAGTACCTTCTTTGATAAGTATTGTTCATTAAGTTAGATTCTAATAATTGCATTGAAGTGATCACAAGCTGATCCATGCAAACACAACGCAAAAAAGCTAATGTGAACAAAAATATAACAATTCAAAGAGGGACCAAAAAAAGGGGAAAATAAACTAATGGAGATTGAGAGCATCTCCATTAGTCTCATCAAAATATATCATCAAAATTTGATGAAAAGTATAAATTTGCACATAAAAAAAAAAAATTCGATCAAATTTGATGATTTACTATTCAAAAGTCAAGCAAAAAACACTTTTATACTATTCTCCACACTTTTTTTTCGTCATTGTTGATCAAATATGATGAAATTTTTTTATATGTATGCAAATTTATACTTTTCATCAAATTTTGATGAGACCAATGAAGATGCTTTGAGAGAAAAAACCGCGTGAAGGAATAAAGCTAGAGAATAAAGTGTAAGAGAGAGACCCCTGCTACTTTTTCCACTTCTTCATAACAAAATAATATTGAAGTCCAGATCTCCATGAAACATCTAATGAGAAAATGAAACTATGAAATGGAAACCACAATCCTTTACTGAACGCGTCTCCACTAACAAAAAGTTCAGAGAAACTAAAAAAGCCCAAATTCTATGACACAGACATGCAACAAAGTAGCTTTTGCAATCCCATGCCATATATATATATATATATATTAGTAGTGATGTAAAGTTGGAAGTAAGAAGGATAATCATCAATTCTGAATTGGGATTAGCATAAGTATATCACTTGAGAAAATGGAAGCGAAATTGTTTGTTTTCCTTCTTATTTCAGTGATGAATTTTTCTGCAGCACAAAGCCAATTGAAAACTGGGTTTTACTCAAGTTCCTGCCCAAGAGCAGAGGCCACAGTGAGGTCCACTGTTGAAGCACACTTCAACAAAGATCCCACCATTGCTGCTGGCTTGCTAAGGCTTCACTTCCATGATTGCTTTGTTCAGGTCTTCTTCCTCTTCTTCTTATGGTTGTTATGCTAATATTCTTTTCTAAAAACTAAAAGAAATTATTAGGAATTTCTAGCACTTGATCTCATGGTATTTGACATATATATTGCACAGGGCTGTGATGGTTCGGTGTTGATTACGGGGTCTTCTACAGAAAGGAATGCACCGCCAAACCTTGGCTTAAGAGGGTTCGAAGTAATCGATGATGCAAAATCACAACTGGAGACCTTGTGCCCTGGGGTGGTATCATGTGCCGATATAGTAGCTCTGGCTGCTCGTGATGCTGTGGACTTGGTATGTATATTGATAACGAGGACTGACTATAGTCACAAATAGATTATACAAAATTAATCTCATAAATTAAAGTTAGTTTATATCATTTGTTATATTTATTTTAGAATAAAAGTAATTTATAATTTAACGAATCACATAAAATCACATTAATTTGTAAGATTATTTTTGTATAATTTATTTGTGGCTAAAATATTTCTCTGGTATAATATTCTCTTTCTCTTACATGTTTCATAGCGTAAAATTATAATTTATCTCAAAAGTTTAAACTAGTTAAAAAAAAGATAAATTTAATCATTTATATTTATTTTTAACACTCTCCCTCACGTCCTTTTCCGTGTGGACTACACATATATCAATATTGCCACACGTATATCAGACTCCACAAACCCAATTATAGGTGGCATCTAATTAGATTTTTTTTTTTCCTTACAAATATTGCCACACATATATCAGAGTGATGGTCCAAGTTGGTCAGTGCCCACCGGAAGAAGAGATGGCAGGGTTTCTTTGTCTTCTCAAACCTCAGATTTACCTTCTCCTCTCGACTCAATCTCTGTCCAGAGGCAAAAGTTTTCTGCTAAAGGCCTCGATGATCACGATCTTGTCACATTAGTCGGTACTCATCTCTCTTTTCATCCATCTCCCTCTCTTCCTCATTATAAGACCTACTCTATTTGATTTAAAAGTCACATACATATATACATATATATATATATAGATAGATAAATGGGTGTGATTTGTGTGCAGGTGCGCATACAATAGGCCAAACAAATTGTTTGTTCTTCAGGTATCGTTTATATAACTTTACTGCCACCGGCAACTCCGACCCCACCATAAACCAAGCATTTCTATCACAACTCCAAGCTCTTTGTCCCAAAGATGGCGATGGATCAAAACGTGTGGCCTTAGACAAAGATAGCCAGACCAAGTTCGATGTGAGTTTCTTCAAGAATGTACGTGATGGTAATGGAGTTTTAGAGTCGGATCAGAGGCTGTGGGGAGAGGCTGCAACGCGTAGTATTGTGCAAAACTATGCGGGGAGCATAAGGGGATTACTGGGATTAAGATTTGATGTGGAGTTTCCAAAAGCTACGATTAAAATGAGTAGCATTGAGGTGAAGATAGGCACACAAGGGGAGATTAGAAAAGTTTGTTCCAAGATTAATTGATCATGATATTGGAACCAGCACCCACCCCCCACCCCCCAAAGAAGTTAAGAACTACTACTTCTTTTGACCAAAAAAAAAAAAAAAAGTGTATTTCCTAATTAAATTTAAGTCCATGCATATATATGGAAGCTTACATGAAAATAGTTTGATGATGAATTACTACTTGATGAGATGTTAAAAATCGTTTGATTCTTGCATCCACGTACGAGAGATTTTGTAACTTGGAGGGGTGCCCACGAGGGGCTAACCCCCTCCTTAATGATTTGAAACGTATAGCTTTATAAGGAGGTTAAGCCATACGTTTCAGCTTAGAGCCATACGTTACTTGCTTAAAATATATGTCATTAATTCATATGTTACTTGCAGTTTTAAAATTGCAGGTTTATTGCGACTTAAGAGCTGACCTTTCATCTCAAAAAAAAAAAAAAAAGATAGCCTTTATAGCCAATCATATGAAGTGGTTATATATAACCCTCCTCAGTTTAATTTTTTACACCATCTAAAAAAGGAAAATCTCATATCTTTCTTTGTTCTCTCTTAAAATAATATTTAAGTTGTGAATTTATTAAGTGTTATTCTAATTTATATTAGGTTGTATACTTTATTACTAAAAAAATACTTAAAATTTATCCGTTTGAAAAAATTTGTAGAAACAATTTTATAAACTGAGCTTAAAATATTTTTTTCTGTACTTTCGAACAGATTTCAACTATATAAGCATTAATATTTTTATGCAGAAACAGTGTTGTACTTGAACAGTAAACATAAACACTCTGTCTAGGAATGTAAAAATCGATTGAAATTTGAACCAGCTTTGATCTTAAGAACCAAAACCGGGCTAAAACCGGAACGGTTCCAATGTCTATATTTTGAAATTCAGTTTTATCGAACTGGATCGATATATTTTTTTTTTGTTTTTTTAAATTACATAAGAATATGTTTATATTATATAATATATATGCTAAATTTTAATTAATATAAGATGAATTTTTTTTTTTCATATCATATACAATGAAATCTTAATTTTATTATTATTCACAAAAAATGAAAGTACTTTTTAAATATCAACTGATTATTCACAAAAAAATAGATTGAGAAAATAAAATAATAATCTAAAATAGATTATTCACAAAATATAACAAACAGATTAAACTGATTAAAAATTAATAAATTGATAATTTGTTTGTCACAAGTAAACAAATAATCAACGTTGTGAATAAACAGATTATTCAAAAACAGATTATTCACAAAAAATTGTCAATATTGTGATTAATTTGTTTTTGAAAATAAACAGATTATAACAATTTATAATTAAAAACTAAATTATAACATGAAATTTTATTTGAAGAAGTTAGAACAGAGAAGAACATACCCGAAAAACGTAAAAAATATCTATTCATTGATAAGAAAAATAAAAAATGTGAACGATGATTGAATTGATGATAAAACATATACTTACAAAGTTGAAATAAATAACTGATAAGCTCCAAATACACACAACCAATATCTGAAAAGAAAACATCTAAAAACAGAAGATGAACAACTAAATAGAATAAAATAGAAAGACGTGTAAAACAGAACCACAAATTGAATTAAGTTTTATTGTCCTTTATTTATGAACATAGCTGAGTATTGATTGTTCTTACAAGGCTTGAATAAAGATAGAAGATGAAGCGGTGGAATTAAATTTAATGGCAGGAATATTATTCAGTGAATGGGCTTAAAGAAATTTAAATTATTGTGTTTGAATTATTGATTTTAATTGGCTGGTGAAATGTGTTTAAATGGAAATTTGAAGCGGTGAAATTAATTTTAATGGCAGGAACATTATTTTGATGAATGGACTTAATGGATTGTGTTTAAAGTATTGAGTAGTGTTTGCCCAAAAAAAACAAAAAAGTATTGAGTAGTCACTAAACAGACATTAAATGAGTTTTAAATAAAAAGTTTACGGCGAAATTTGAAGCGGTAAAATTAATTTTAATGACAGGAGTTAGGGGTGTAACTGATCTGGTTTGGTCCGATTTTGCCTAAAATATAGAATCGAACCGGTACTATCGGTTTTGCATTTTGCAAAACTAATTACGCTCCAATTACCCCATTCAATCGGTAGTACCGGTTTTATCGATTCCGATCCGATTTTTCGATTTTAATTCATGGTAAATTTCTAAAAACAAAATCTAATTTTTTTAAAAGAAACTGGTTTTAAAATATTTTTATTAAAAAATTTGTTGTTTATTGTAAAAATCTGTTTTACAAAAAAAATCTATTATATAAAAAATCCTGCAATAAAAAAACTGTTATATATATATACAAAAAATCTGCAATAAAAATTTAGTTTAAAAAATTGTTATAAATATATTTAAAACATATGATTAATTAAATTTTTATGTTTAAAATTAAAATTTTATTTTATAAATATTATAACATAATTTATACATAATTATAATTTATTTATTATATGTAAGAATTATATATAATATAAAAACATATTATATATAATATTTAAAAAAATAATTTTAAATATATATAACAGAACTGGCTCGGTTCGGTCCTGTCTGGTTCAAAATTGCTTGGAATCGGAACCGGACCGATATTTACCGGTTTTATATTTTTAAAAACCGGTCTTGAACCGGATCGATTCAAAACTGGTCTAATGGGTCTGATTTGAATTGGTCCGAACTGATTTTCCCATTTTTTGATTTTTTTACACCTCTAACAAAAGCTTTATTTCAATGAATGGGCTAAATAAAATATTTAATTTTTTTTATAAATTTTCCTTTCATAGTAATCAATACATAAAGACGTTCATAACATTTTATTTACTATGACAAACAATTCAAACGACTTAATAATTTCTATTAAATCAATATTTTTATGTTGGATAGCTATATTATACATATAAAGATATATGTATATGTATATATATATAACTAAATATATTTAGTCATATATATAATATATTACATAATAATATATTACTATATTATTTATATATATTTAGTTATATAATTAGTTATATATATTTATATATTTAGTGTGATTTATATAGAGTTATTTAAATATATATTTAAAATAAAAATAAAAAATAAAAAATTATATTCTACCATTTACTGAGTTTAAATATTTATCTTTTTGTTAATCTTTTATCTCAAATTTTTAAATTTAGATAATATCTAAAAATCTAATTTAATTTATTATAAGAATCTAATTTAATATAACGTGGGAAGTAAATTGAAAATTACGTAAAAGTTTGAGAGATGAAATAAATATATATTTTTGTCTTGCAAGTGCACGTGAGCTGCACATGCTAAATTTCGTTTGATTTAACGTGAATTGTTTATGAAAAGTGGACATTGTAGAAAATTAAAAATTAGAGAAATAATGGTTAAAACTTTTAATTTAAAAATTAGATAAAAGTTAGAAGGGACAACCCTATAATATTATATACAACAATCAGACCAAATCGAAACGTTACACCCCCTAAATCTGTCCACGAAATATGAAGAACGACAGACTGCAGGGAGAAGATATTATTATCAATATAGAAAATTGGTTGAAGTATCCAATACATAATACTTATATCTCATATAAACAGTAATAAATTATTTATATTGTTATTTATATGAGAGATAAGTGTTATATGTTAGATGCGCTCTTAACATTTTTCGATATAATCCCATGACCTTTTTTAGACGACACGATACGATACAATGCGATGCGATGCGATGCGATGCAATGCGAAACGAAACTCTTTCCTTCCGGATTCTAGAAAGAGAGATGTTGGGGACCGGTCCGGCTGTCCCCAGCGTCTAAAGCAGCCCAACGTTAGTTGGGCTGCTTGATGATGAAAAACACATTAAAATAAAATAAAAAATAAAGATTAAGTAAAAAATAAAGATTAAAAATATACTAAAAAAATAAAATGAACAAAACATAATAAAAAATACAATAAAAAACATAATAAAAAAATAAAAACATAATAAAAAATAAAATAAAGATGAATTTAAGGGGATTCGGCCATGGAGCGAACGGAGCCGCCGTCGGTGGCGGTGGACGACACCGCCCACGCCATCGAGACCGGCGGACTCAGGCGACCTCACCCCTACGACGGCCAGCTCCGGTGTGCCCCGACAGCCTTAAACCCGTTTCGGACCCGTATCGCCAGTCCCAATGGTGGGGGCGGTGTCGCCCACTGTCACCGACGACGGCAGGAGCCGCTCACTTTGAGGGGGCAGAAGGTCTGCCCCAAGAATTTCCTTCTAGAAAACTCTCGTCTGCCTCTAGAAAAGCAAAGCAACTGCGCTCATACACCCACTTCCCCGAGAGGCCAGAAGCCATTACAGAGTCAATTTTTATTTTTATTTTTCACCATTTTGGATATTTTCTTGAAAAGAATTATTGTCCCATTATACAAAAGTATGTACTTTTATTATTTTTTTGTCGCTTAGTCTTCAAGATTACTTGAACCGCCATTCCAAGGCAAATCGAGATTTACGCTATAGCTGTTTCTGATATTCAACAACGTTGCCATTAGTGTTTTTCACTCTAAAGCTTCCGTGCACTCTTCCTCCATGGCTTCTCTTACCCAGATTTCCCAGTCCCAGTCGTATTTCACCAAATCCCACATCCAAATACCCCTTTTTCTCGCGAACCCTGATTCCAGTTTCTCCCTCAGGAAGAGTGGCCAACTTCGGTTTCGTCGCAGAACAGCGAAGATGCCTTTGAAGGCTGTGGTTGTGTCCGCGACGACGGCCGAGAAGCCCAGCAAGCGTTACCCGGGCGAGTCCAAGGGATTTGTGGAGGAGATGAGATTTGTGGCGATGAAGTTGCACACCAAAGACCAGGCCAAAGAGGGCGAGAAGGACGTCAAGGAGCCGGAGGAGCGGCCCGTTGCCAAGTGGGACCCCACCATCGATGGCTATTTGAGGTTCCTTGTTGACAGCAAGTTGGTCTACGACACGCTCGAAGGGATTGTCGAGAAGGCGGCTTTTCCCGCCTGTGAGTTTGTCAGTCTTGTTATGAAGATTCGTTTTTTCCCTTTGATTTCCATCCTGTGACTTTTTTGCCTTTCCTATGAATTTCATTACTTGGGGTATTAACAGAGTTGTGCAAGGATGTAGAAAGTGACGTTGATTGCCATTTCTGGGGTTGAGAGAGAGAGGGAGGGAGGGTGGAAGAGAGGGAGAATAAGAAGATGATAATGACCAACTGGTTATGAGAGGGGCTTTCACATGAGCTGGACAGATGATTTTTTTTTTTCTTAAAAAGGTTGAATCGTATGGCTTTGTAGTGAGATAGGTAGCGCGTCAGCTCGTCTAGCATTACTCAAAAACATATAAATCTTGGAAGTTGTTGGTTGGCAAACATGATGTTAAATTTGGAGAACCTAAAAGTCGGTTTTTCATTAGTCGGAATCGCCAACTTCCCTGTAAACTAATGTGATTGTGTGTGCAGGTTTTTCGTTTTTTCTTCACTGATCACACAGCTAAACAATTAAAAATTGCATTCCTTTTGGTTGTAGATGCTGAATTCAGAAACACTGGATTAGAAAGAGCTGAAAAACTGGCTATAGATTTGGAGTGGTTCAAGGAGCAAGGCCATGCCATCCCAGAACCTTCTACTCCTGGTGTGACCTATGCACAATACCTGAAGGAATTATCAGAGACAGACCCTCAAGCATTTCTCTGCCACTTCTACAATGTATATTTTGCCCACAGTGCTGGTGGTCGCATGATTGGGAGAAAGGTAAACAAACATCAGCTTGGAAAGTTTGTTTGTTATAACATACTGTTACTGTATGTCCCATGTACTTGTGTATTTGTCCTTTGATACGCAATTGTAATTTAGGGACATCACCAAAATCTTCACATATCCTTGCCCCTTAAAATAGAGATTCATTTAAAGGAGGTAGCAGCCCAAATAGAGAAGCTGCAATGTGATTTTCTATGGGGAGGTCTAGGGGAAAGGGTTCAAGTTTCACTTAGTCAAGTGGGATAAGGTGTGTTGCCCTATCTCTAGCGGGGGTCTTGGCATTAGAAAATTGAGGACGTTTAACTAGGTATTACTTGGAAAATGGTTGTAGAGATATAATAAGTAACCAGAAGCCCTTTGGAAGATGGTTATTGATAACAAGTACGGCGGTCTAGGGGGAGGTTGGTGTACTAGAGTCTAGAGAGATGGGAGGACCTTATGGAGTGGGTCTATGGAAACATATACAGAGAGGTTGGGGGGTCTTCCATGGTTACACTAGGTTTCAGGTGGGCATAGGTTCGAGGATTAGATTTTGGCAAGACATGGTGTGGCACTATAGTTCTTCAAGATGTATTTTCGACACTTTTTCAAATTGCAAGTGTTCAAGATGCTATGGTGGAGGAGGTTGTGGAGTTCATAGATGGAAGGGTACTATGGAACATAAATTTCAACAGGGCGGCACAAGATTGGGAGATGAATAGTTTTGTAGAGTTTTATAGCCTCATATATTCCATCCATCTGAACAACCAACAAGAAGATGTTTTATGGTGGACACCTATAGGGAGGAGTTTTCATCGTACGCTCTTATTATAAAACCCTTACACAAGAATCTGAGGTACAGTTTCCTCGGAGACATATTTGGAGACATAAGGCACCCCCCTAAAGCATCATTCTTTGCATGGACGACTTCCTTAGCTAAGATCTTCACAACAGATAATTTACAAAAAAGGAGGGTAATCATCGCCGATTGGTGTTGCATGTGTAGAAGAGGGGGTGAGTCGGTGAATAACTTGTTTTTACACTGTGACATAGCTAGAGTACTCTGGGAAGAGGTATTTAGTCAACTAGACCTAGCATGGGTTATGCTGGAGTCTGTGGTGGCAATGCCACCTTGGTGTGTTGGACATCTATTTGTGGCTCACAACAGATCAAAGTAGTGTGGAAGATGATCTCTATATGCATTATTTGATGTCTGTGGCAGGAGCGGAATAGCGGATGTTCGAGGACAATGAGAGATCGAGAGAGGAGTTTATAGTTTTCTTTTTTAGAAATCTTTGTACTTGGACTATTGCTGTGGACTTCAATAGCTTGGACTTTCATGATTTTCTTATTTCTTATGCCCCTACGTAGCTAGGGCACTTGTACTTGTAATTGATTTTTGCCTATTCTTTGATTAATAATACTTGTTTACTTGTCAAAAAACAAAAAGGAGGTAAAAGTCGACTTTCTGTAGAACTAGGAATTTGCTTTATGTTCCTTTGTTTTGCAGACTCGTCCCCCTAGTTTGTGTCCAATTGTAACATGTAGAGAGACATCTAATGTGCTATGTTGGATGCGGGACTTTCTTTCTATCTGTTTTTTCCTTCTATCTGATATTTTTTGTATGATCTGTGTATTTTTAGGCTAACTTATTAAAGTTGTCATGAAGTGTGTGTATATTTCTTGTGTACTTGGGCTATGCCTATTTGGTTGATTCAACAAAACTTTTTATTACTTGTCCAAAAAATGAAAAGTTGTCATGAAGTGTGATTTCTTTCCCCGGTAACATTTCTTTTCCTGGTAACATATCTTTCATTCGGGGCTGTGCCTAGTTTGATTCAATCAATAAAGTTTCTTACTTATATAAAAAAAAAAATTCCATTCAAGTTATATGGGTGCTAACATGTAGGGGGATGCTCTTATCTAATTTTGAAAATGCACCCCATCCCCCCCTCTCTCTCTCTCCTCTTTTTGCATTCTCCTCTCCTGCCCTGTCTAGGTAGGGAGTGCTACTGATTTATTTTAAGAATAATTATATGTAGATGAGGTACCATTGTGCCATTGGCATCTTTATTTATTTTCTCGCGTAGTAAATATGTGAAATAGCATTGGCACTGTATTTTAGTTTGCAAAGGTGACTAATTCACCTTCCTTTCTTTTCTTTTCCTTTTTTGACAAGTATAACCTTCCTTTTTATTACCCCTCATTTAGGTAGCTGAAACGATTCTGAACAAGAAGGAACTGGAATTTTACAAATGGGATGGTGACCTTTCTCAACTGTTGCAGAATGTGAGGAAGAAGTTGAATAAAGTTGCTGAGGTATTTCTCGTGCACCCTTCCATTGATTTTTTTTTTTCAATTGCTGTTCTGCTCCCCCCCCCCCCCCTCCAAAAAAAAAAACAATAAATAAAAAATATAAACTGCATAATACTTTTTTATAAGTGGTCTGCCTCATAGATACTAAGAGACATTTTTTGCGTTTCGGTGATACTTCAATTTTGTTTGGATAATTACAAGTTGCACCCTTGTAGTAGGGGGGCTCACTCTTTTTTTCCATTTGGAAACCATCATATTACACATCCTCATGGTTTGGAATGAAATAGAAATATCATATTTTGTTTCCTAATTGGAGGATTTTCCTTTAACATGAATGTGGAGACTGATTACGAAATTTAGCCATTATTTAATTTCCATGATCTGTTTTCAAAGCTTAATTTTATGACTCAAGCAATCTATGTGCACATTTGGAATCTATTGAAACTGCTGATTTGAAGATTTTAATATACCTAAAACCTTAGAGGGTTAGTTTGAGTTTCCAAAAAAGACGAGCAGAGATATTGATAATTTATACTATTTTTGTTGACTATTTTTCTTTCTTTGTTTAAAATAAAAAAGCTTATTCATACTTGGGTTTTCTTAGGGCTGGACCAGAGAGGAGAAGAATCATTGTTTGGAAGAAACTGAGAAATCATTCAAGCACTCCGGAGAAATTCTTCGTTTAATATTGTCATAGTATGTATTCTGCAAGTACTGGCGCAAGCCTAAAAAATTTCTGCGTACATTCAAAATTTGGCATTTTGCTTTGCAAATTACCTATGAAAGTATGAACCAACTGTTGCTGTAGATAAAGCTGGAATTTGTTAAAATATAAATATATGTTCAGACATGTATTAATGTGGGAAAGAACCCACCCCCCCCCCCCCCCCCCCCTCCTCTTCTTTCTTCCTTTTGTAAGATGAGGACCGCCATGCTAGTATCAATATTCTTTTGAGGCATCCTTGGTGGCGTTGGCCAGAATTCAGATCAGCCACGAGGGCTGAGGATAAGATTAGGTCTGTTTGGATGGTAAGATAAAATGAAATGAGTCTAGATAATTTGTGAATGGTAGTAAGATTGTTAGTTGCAATAAGTTAAGATGAGATTGTTTCATCGTAACTCTTTATCCAAACAAAGTATAAGTAGCTCGGAGCTCTGGTGCTTTAAGAAGCATCAGCACAAGTTTGAACTCCACTTGACTACTTACTAGAATCTGGATGGCCAATCTATGGATTTTATTACCATTGTTAGCCAGGATGAGACTAGGTCCTGTTTGGATTCGGAGACAGGACGAAACGATTTGAGTTGATTTTTTAATATTATTGTTGTTTTGGAATTTGAAAAAGTTGACTTGAGAATTAAAAAAACTGTATTAAAATTTGTATTTTATATAAAAATATAAAAAGTGTAATGATGAGTTGAGGCGAATTCAACTCGTCTTCAAATACAAATGAGACTATGTGATTAGGTTGAGTTGCTTCTTAGTTCGAAGTCCGCATATTATTTTCAATTCCATTGGCTGCCGTCCTAAGGAATTTTGTTTTTGGCATTTGCTTGCCTGGTTTGAGACAGTGAGTGACCATTTTAGGGAAAGAAACGAAGCAAGAACGAAATACATGTTGCGTTCGTACCTTCACTTAGTATTTTTAGAGAAATACATGCTGCTTCCTTTTTTAAATGAAAAATTATACACAGAATACTTTGATAAAATGATATTATTTTTATAAAATATTATATAAAATATTATGTATATCACTTCTCTTTTAAAATTTATCGTCCTAGAACTCCGGATTTTTTTATGAGAAATGATAGATGCAGTCTTGGAATTGCAAGCGGCGTGCAGTCGCTTTGGAAAAAAGTGAATATTTATGGGACCCACGTGAAAAAGTTAACTTTTTTTCTAAAGCGACTGCACGCCGTTTGCAACTCCACGACTGTATGTAGCATTACCCCTTTTTTATTGTTTGTACCGAAAGAGTCTGTAATTTGGAAGGTTTATTTCTGAAATGTTGTCAGGGCACCTATTATCTGCGCAAGTACAATGCACATACTTTCTCCATCTATCGGAAAAGACGTTTTCTACTATGTACTTGATGAGCTAGAGCCACCTATCTCAGTCGGGATATGCTTCTTTTTTATTAAAAAAAAAAAAAAAATTAAATTTAAAAGTTTAATTTTTTTAAAATTATAATATCATTAAAAAATATTTACTTAATTATTAAATTAAAAAAATAAAAATTTAATGAAATGTGATTTTTAGTATTTCTCGTACTTAAGTATACAGAAGGACGACATTTTCATTGTGAGAAGTTCCCTCTCTTCCCTTTCATTCCCTCTTTATTTTCTTACCTAATGCGAGTCATTTCTCGTTGGCCGGGAGGGTGTGAATGGTGATGGAAGAATGAAAATATTCATTATAAACTGTAAGCCGAGCAATTCATCATGACCACCTGTACCTCAATGCATTCCCCAACATTTCAAGGCATCTATCGAACAACAAGTGGTAAAGAATTTTATGTTGCATCTATCAAACAACAAATGGCAATGAATTTTGGATTTCAAAGCTTACAAATAAAAGCACAGCCAACCAACTTAAACAAGACTAACTAGCAAGTAGAGTTATAAATGAATCAAGTTACTGGATAGCCCACTCGATACTCGTTCAATTAAATTCGAATCGAACTAGACTCGTAAAAAAAAAAATGCACTCGTGAAGCAGATACCCGCTCGATTAGTAAATAACACATACCCGACAAAACTCGACACGACTCGACTAAAACTCGCTCGTTTATGCTCGAGACAACTCGTTAACTCAACTCGATTAAAATTCATTTATATATTAATAAATATATATACATATATATGTTATATATGTATTGCTATTAATATAAATATAACATTTTTATAATTAAATATATAATATATAATCTTATTACTTATATTTATATGATGAATATACTTCATAGTTACGTTTTATAATTTGTACAATAATCAGTTTATAAAATTTAATAATTTTATATATTAGTATGTTGGAAGTATGTGAAATATGTATATACTATCTTATTATGTGCATTTATTAATAATATATATAAGCATATAACATATTTTTATGATGAATAAATATCAATTAGTTAGATATTAAATATTTATTTTTTATTAGTTATTTATTTATTTATTTTTAAATTTTATTCAAAAAAATTTAAAAAAAATTCAAACTTGAGTTGAAATTTTAGTTTATCAAATCGAGTTCGAACAAAAAATAAATAAAAACTCGAACTCGAGTTCAAGTATTTTGAGTCGAAGCCAAAGCTCCCCTCGACTTGGCTCGACTCAATTATAATCCCACTGGCAAGCAAGGGCACAGCAGCTTCTTCAATACCAAAACTCTGCATACATGTATCATCGATTCCCGCATGCATGTTTCTCTCTTTTACTACAAGGAAGCTGACTCTCAACCACGCAGTTGCGAACCCTGTGACAAATGTGTCAAAAAGGACCATTTGTTATAATCTTTTATTTATCTGTTCCATCTTATGCGTGACATCTTTGTTTTTGGGCTACTTTCTTCGGCTTGGATTGCTCGGTGATGACGTAAATGAATTCAATTTCAACGTTCGAAGATATAGCACCGTGGGCGACAGTACGGAAATTCCATATTACATTCTCTAATATAATTTTACGAAAAACTCAACTGATTAAGCATATAACCAAAGAGATCATAAGTACATAATATTCTACCACACTTCTAAATCCGACGATTACGGCAATCCACTCTATTGACTATGACCCAATAGTAACCCTTTCTCTTTTGACGGCCTAAATCATCTATCAGTAATAATTAATAAATGACTTAACACTATGTTTATCAAGATATTTTAATCAGCCTATAAATCGCCCTCTCCGGAATTCAAAGTCGACATGATCCATTTTCTGACACTAATTGTTAAAGACCCATGATCCAAAAGTTCAAAAACTGCTAAAAATTAATTTGATCAAGCCTTTAACCATAAAGATCAAAACAATTTTTCTTCATTTTCTTTCCTTTAATATTAAGTAAAACCTTGGCACCAAGAAATTACAGTACTTAATCCTTTGCAACAGGCATTTTTCAAGGCATGGAGTGCAGCATGCATCGCACAAACCGAACATCCTGCAGTTATCATGACAAGAAGACGGGCATTATTGATTCATAAGGTGATTTTTAGAGGTCCATGCAAACTAAAATAAAATTGGTAATTTACTTGACCTTTGTCAGCAACTGCACCCAACCATAAAAACTTAGCCCTGGCAAAGTCTAGAGTGATTCCAATTTCATCATTTTTATTTCACTGGGTCCAGAATTTATCATTATAACAATGTGAAATGCTACATCAAGAATCAACAAAAGAAAAGGAGCCCTTGCACAGCATAAAACTGTAAAAAGTTGTTTCCATATACATAAATAAGCTACAACTTACAGATTTGACCAAATAGGAAGAAATTAGATATATGCTTGATACATTCAAAATTTACAAGATAAATGAGTACATTAACAATGGCTTGCCCATTGAAAATCTTAACTCTGCTTGAGACATTTTCACATAGCCAGCTTTTGAATTGTCAATTCTTTAAGTGAAGCCACTAATCTTTGAAACACCTTAAGATTGTAGCCTATTTTGTCCTGAGAAAGACAACAACCAACATGTCAATATCCAATTGCTAAAATCCATGCTGACAAGGTACTAATTTGTTGACGGTATGAGAAACATACCTCACTTAGCGACTCAAGCCGTTCTAAGGTTGGAATTAACTTTCCGCACAACAAAGATATGTCCTCCCCCGAGTCAGACTTGGCACCATAGGTAAATGTTTTCATAGCTCCACTGGCATCAGATTTGACAGCACTGTCGAGAGAAACGAAGATTAACCAAAGGAAACAAATATTCAATGACAGAATGATATCTAGTAAGCATAACAAAAATAAGATTGGAGGAATCTGGATCATTGCTTTTGGGCATACCTATCCTGGAAATGGATGAGAATGACATTTAGCCCCTGTTCTGCCAGTGGAAGCAGTAAAGCAATTAGCTGATCTCTATTGCCCACAACCTGACACATTTCCACCATTGCAATATATCTCCTGTGTAATAAGGGAACCATTGAAAATCATAAGAACACATCAGATATTATGACATGGAAAAACACATTATGGCCAAGCAATCAAGGAAGGTCTAGATGGACCTTCCTTAGCCAACTACATCACATAGGTTTGTTAAGTGTTTCTGTTAAGCATAAACGTGCATGATCTGGGGTAACACGAAAATTTCAACATATTAGACAAAAAGGGACAAAAAATAGTGATATGAGAAATGATATTTGCAATCATTGAATGCAGAAGCGTCTCATGCTCCTTTTGAAAAAAATGAGTAAATATGAGATCCACATGAAAAAATTAATTTTTTAATGGTAGACTCCGCTCTGTCTCCAAAGGAGTGTGCGGCACTTGCACAACCCATGACTATATCTAGCATTACTCTAGTGATAATTACCTTCTATGAATATCGTCGGAAGATGAGGCACGCTCTTTTTGAGAACACATACTGATAATTTCATCTACCTCTTGCCTTGATAGTTCATTTATGTCTCGAATCTGCAATGGCATAAGCATAAGATTTATCATTGACAGAAATATAGTAATTGATACCAATACAGAAACCATGCAAAACAAAGATAATATTTATACTAATCTGTGATCCCCTTGCACCTTATTAAGTAGTAAAGATTTTTCCTCTGCTGCTCTTTCTAGAGCAGTTGTCACAGAATTAAGAAGAGCACCAAGTAAACTCAATGTGGGCTGTTGTACTCCTATGGAAACACTGTAATCTGAGGCTGTATCTGAAACCTGTTGAATAAGGTGTTGGTAAGAGAAGAAATATCTGTTCCCCCACAGAGCATAACCTTTCAAAATAAAAATATTAGACTTAATATTTGTACACATACCTGCAGTCTCAGGGATTTCTTGGTGACCATAAAATATATATAGGAGCTCAGACTGAAGCATAACTGAAACAATTGTAGTTCTGATTTCCTCTGATTATCATTCCCCATAAAACATGGGAGTAAAAAAAATGAGAAGAAGTAACGAACGGATGGAGAATTACACAAGATTCCATATAAGCCAATTCCTGATACAATTTTGGTTGAAAAGAGATGTGCAAACCTCAAGACATCGTATTGACCGAGGAAAACTAGGATTCTCCGATTCGAGAGAGAATAAAACACGCATCATACCAAAAAGTCCTTGAACAAAACCATATTCATCATTCTTTTCATACGGCCAAACCTACGAAAAATCAAGAATCAGGCTAACTAAAAGAAAACCTGAAAAACTAAAACAAGGAAAACTAGCTGATAGAGAAACATCAAGTAATAAAATTTTTGTATTGCACAAATAGTATGGTATGCCTGAAAGTCCTAATATGTCCCCTCAAATCCTCTAAAATGGTGCAACAGAATTTACCTTACTGCAAGGAAGCTACATTAAAGCCAGAGAAAAGTTTTGGACTAGTCCAGAACACACCTTCAAGGAACCTTACCTTGCTAAGTATGCCAACAACAAGATTCATCTGCTCCATTGTCAATCTATCAGCAGCAGAAACATCTTCCCTAAGAACTTGGTCAATAATCAGTTGGTGTCCTTTGATAAAATCTATGACATCACGAACAATTTTATTCTTCACCTGTTAAACACCCAAGTTTATGGTAGCATTCTCGAAATGCAAAAAATAAGGGAAAATACAAAAAAAATGAAACCTTCAACTGTTTACAAATAGAGAGCAAATCTAATCATTTCAACACAAGTTTGCTCGCATTAGCTTGAGGTCACATTTAGACTTAATTGGGTTTGAAGTTCACTTAATTATAAACTGTTACAAAGTTGGTTGAATTGGAAAAAAAAAAACCTTTGGAAGAAATGCAAATTAACTACAATAATTACATGGCTGAGAAGCAACTTATTGTTCTGTAAAATGATATCCTTAAGTCTGGCCTAGAGAGCAAATCAGCATCAGTTTGAATAAAGGCAGATCTAATTGATTAATTTAGTTCCTTGACGGTGTTATTAGCACATGAGGTTAAACTGAGATCAAATCAGGATTCTGTCACAAGAGAACCACAATCTGCAAAAATCACTTCTGCTGGAGCATGGAATTGCTAATCCATACAATATTCATCACAAAGACGTAAGAATTGGCTGCAAAGTTCCAATGTATGAGGAATTAATTCAACCAGTAAAACTGAAAATAGAAAAATGAAACCTGACCTCGAAAAAATCAGATGTATCAACCAATGATGTTATAGAAAAAACCAATCTCAACATTGGGGTTATGATCATTCGTTGTTTGTCAAAATCCAGAGCCAATTGCCTTTGAAACTTCATGTCAACCCGTCTCAAGCTTCCCTGGAAGGAAGTTTGGTTTTGATTTCAGAAATTCAGAGAACTAAATTAAGTAACACCAATGAACACAGATAGTAATCAAATTCACCTGAAATTTGATTGCTCTGCAAGAAGCAAGATGCTCTAAAGCACCCATAGAATATAGAACCTGGGCTCCAGATTTCCCATACTTGTGACTTATCCGTAATAGTAAAGCAAGTTCAGCCTCAAGGGTACATGCTCGCTGCAATGATTCTAATGAATGCCCACCACCCTAGAACAAAAGTTCAGAGCAATGAGTGTTATTGATACCTCAATAAAGTGGTTATTACCAAGAACTGAATTTTTTATGACGAAGACCAAAAACCGAACTTAAAAGCAAGCTAATATGTAATTCAGACAATCCATATTTAATGAACGACAACAGCAGATGCACAATATAACGTTAGGTAAAAGAGTCATATATGGCATTTATACTAAACATGGTGTGTAGTAGCATGTATTACCACCTCCTCGTGTCTAAAACGCTAAATAAATACATTGAAGGTTATTCCACTATTCTGTGTATGAGGGTTCATCAGGTACCTAAATCTCTCTTAAATTTTTAGCTGCTGAAAATATATATTACAAACAAATGATTAAGATCAGATGTTAAAGGATTTATAACTTGAGAACAGAACACAGTAAAACTGCACAAAATATATCTTGCTACCTCTCAATTCTGTGAAAGTACAGTAAAATTCAAAGAAAAGAAAAAATAAACATAAATACTTAACACATAGGATCTTTGAATTCAGAAAACAGTAAGTTCTGGTAAAAGACGACCCATTAAATAAATTTATCAGTTTTTTCAAAGATCCTGCTAGTGCTCAAATGCAAGAAAGACTACAGCAAATTCGTTTCCAGGAATTGGTGAATCCAGTGACTTCTTTTCAGGCAACAGATCAAAATCAAGACATTCCAAACACAAAATAGTACATGTAAAATAATGGCTTCAGAATATACAAATAAGCAATAAATACCAATACCAGCACTTGCTGGAATCCCATTCACAAGTATACAGCCCAGGTGACTTTCTAAATGCTAACACTGGCTTTTTACCCTAATCCTCCAACAGAAAAAGAAAAGGAAAAAAATATTGAAATATGTATCTTAAATTCATCAAAATCATTGTGTACTCGGTGTTTTATATAAAGATGATGGAAATGATTAAGCAAAATCTTAAGGTTTGGTGAATTTAATGTTTTGACCAAAATAATTAGCAGAACTTGCATCTCGCTTTCTAGGATAATGTCTTTATTTCAGTGCATGATATTGTAAAACATGAATTTATGAACTAATGGTTACATTACAGTGAATAGAATAAACACCTCATATGAAAGATTGCTGATGCTCATGAAGCATGACCTCAAAAATCCCCTGCTTTGAAGTTGGCTTAAGAAATATCTTTCATGATCAATACAAACCAATGCATCCAGAACATAGAGTGCGATTGTCTTTCCAGGTTCACTGCCTTGAGTTGCATCCTTTATTAGCTGAGGAATTCAAAATGGAAGAAAATATAAAGGAAAAAAGAGCAGAAAACAAAGGTCAAATCATAGCTCATCAAAATTGTAATAATGAAATTATAAGGTACTGAAAGATATCAAGAAAGCAAGCAGACCAGACAAAATTATGTGAATACCAAAAGGACCAACTTCTTTTTCATTACTAAGAAGATGGCTTAGGTCTAATACCAAAAAAGAATAATGCAAGCGAAAATGTTAAGAGTAATGTCTTATGAACAACTAAGAGATTCAGATTAATCCATATATGGTTCAAAACAAGATATGCACATACTCATCTAAGCCAGAGAACAGATAAAAGGTGTGTGCGCGTGCGCGTGCACGTCCACATGCTCACATTATAAATATAAGCCCATCACCAATTCTAATCAGTAGATCCCCCACTGCTCTCACACAGCCAAAGAGATGCCAATTTAAGTTCTTCCATAAATTAGAGTTTCTTTAGAGTTCATGCATTTAGTTTCAACACTACAGACCACATAATCAGAGCAGGAATAACAGACCTACCAAATCCAAAATAGATTGAGCTTCTTTCCTTAGAATAGAAAAATTAGCTCGAGCCAGGGCAGCCTTTTCTTTGTCCATCTAGACGGAAAAAAAAAGAGAGGAAAGATTAACAAGATCACTATGAAGAAATATTCCAGAAACAGATGACAGTGCAAATTATAGAAATTTCTGCAATAAGATTTTAAAAACTACACACCTTCTGGAGATCCAGATCTTCACCATCTTGCTCATCAAGAAGCAGGTTTTGCAGAACTGTTGTTGGAACATCAGCATCAAGTACATGCCGACAATACTGAAAATAGCTAAGCAGCAAGGCATATTGGCTGAACATAATAAGATAAATGGTCAGAACCAAACTAAGAAGTTCAAAGCAGCACGGAACAGCACTGATTTCTTTACTGAAAGTCTGAAACCATACCGTCTCCTCAGGGCCTCAGAAGATTCATTTCTAAGAATAGCCATGACAAGTTTAAACAATATGGATTGACAAGCGCCATTTGATAATTGTTTCACCATGATCAGGTTGAAACATGTGACACTATCAGAATTTAAACCACCAGGGCATGAAAATCTTTCATCTCGTAGTTTTGCCATGCATGTTAGAGCAACCTATGCAGATTTCAAATCAGATGTGAAGGCAAAAAGCAGCAAAAAAGTGAAAACAGGGGCAATAATATGCTCAAAAGACAAACAGCTAAATACCTGGCATAATATAGATGCCATCTTCAGTGAACAGTCTGGAGAAGAAGAGGCACTTAGAGACGTATCAAGAATCCTGTAAAGAACCAGATGAAAGAATTATAGAGGATCTAAGGGTGAGCAATAAAGCATCAGTAATGATAAAAGCACTCACTGAAATAGAACTTCAGATCGATTTTCAAGTGATGATATTCTCCTGGAAGCAGAGACCTGCACAAGTATTTAGAGGAGACACTTTAAGTATAATTAAAGAAATGAACTTGATATTATTTAGTGCAAATTTTTAATACCTCAAAATCACATTTCAAAGAGCTCTTGATAGGCATGCAACATGATAAAAACAATGAAACAGACCTCAACAATTTGAGACCAGGCAGTTAACATATGAAGTTGGGCAGCTTGTTCTTCGAGATTCTTATTGTATTTCCAACCCCATCTCATCAACTGCTGAATTGTCTCTTTTATATCATTTAGCTCAACTTCACTGTCGAAGTTGCTCAACCGGGGATAAACAGAATTGAATTTCTGATAAAAACAACTAGAATTAGCACCAAATTTCTCTAAAGTTCCCAGAAGAATGCACAGACCCACCAGGGAAACACTATAAGAGAAAAAAAACTCATTCCCTGGAATTTAGATACAGAAACCGACCTGCCAAAGTTTGTCACGGAGTGAAGCAAGGTCAATCAAACGATCTCCACGCTCTGAGTAATAGTAGATACCACCCTTTGCAGAAGTAGCCGGATTCCCAAGCATGTCCTCTGCCTAAAAACACTAAACATTAACTCCAGCTTACAAGCAAAATAATGAGCATTGTGAAGCACTATAATCTTACCAGCAAGTCATATTTTAAGTTAGAAACAATCTGAGAAAGCTTCATAGTGGTATCAGGAGACTTAAATTGGATAACTTCAAGCAACTCCAAAACCTGATGTGATATTGGTACAAGAAAGAAAATCAATTGTCTATGGAAAAGGGAAAAGAAAAGAGAGAGAGAATACTTATGTCACCAATCACAGTAAAACAATGAGAATGTTCTGGTAATAGGAGATGACAACAAGAAGAACAATAACAACAAAGGCAATAGTGATACAGCAGTTTATCAGCACGACGTTAATCATTCTCTCCACTCATTCTGCTTGCACTACCCAAATATTTTGGGAGACCGGGGCAGAAACAAATCAATACAGGAAATGAGAAATCTAACTTGGATACCCCTCCCCCCACAAAAAAGAGAATGCAATTGGTTAAGAACCATTATCATTCTAATCAAAACTTGAGCACAATGTCAATACAACAACAATAGTCACCATAGATTTCATTTTTATCCTTGAAAGCCAATAGATAGCGTAAAATGATAAATGCTGTTACAAATATGCTTTATGAAACTATCAACTAATGCCTCAAAACATAAAATGAATAAGCAGCAAAAACCTCAGTTTATAGTAGCATGTTACAGTAGACCATAATTATTCAAGTAGCAGACTGTACCTGACTCTTACTGATGGGTCTAGTTCCAGAGTATTCCATGCCATTTTGAAGAGAGGACTGAGATATGATGCCATCGGTACCCATTCCACTAATTTCACCCCCATAAAGATGAGCAAGAATATTTTGGCATGTCTCCTGGTGGTTGGAGTTACTAACATCACCAGCATTTAACTCAATTGCTAAAAGTTTCAGCAACCAAGCTCTCTGGGAAAAAGTAAGCAGGAGGTAATGTCAATACAAATGGAGCCAAAAATGAACTGAATGGATAGCATATACATGATTTGGAGAGTTTAATTTTAATACCTCAAACAAGATTTTTTTGAACAAGTAAAGCAATTTTATCAAAAGCACCAAGGGCAGCAACCCAGGCATATAGGAGGTATACAAACAGAAATGTCCCAACCAGCAAGAAGAAGAAAAAGAGCAAAACTCTTAAGTCAAGAAAACTAGAGAATTGGAAGTCATGATGAGCAGCCATCCAAGCATAGAGGTTGCTTAATGGGATAGCTTTTAATTCAATCACCACTCTCTTACGATCCTCAAAAGTAGCAAAGCTGGGACAGTTAGACTATTTAATTGTTAGCCGGATATTAGACAAGTGAAATGCAAGTCATGATAACAAGGATAAGTCCTCTTTAAGGGCTAGCTGTACAAGGGCCAAAGGGTCTGTATGGCCAGATTTCCAAGATTTTGTAAGGGGCTCTTGGACTTGTGGTTTATATATATATCATCATCATCATCAACTGATAATAGACACATTTATTTTTGTGGTTTTTATTGCTAATGAATCTGTTAAGTTTTTATTTTTTGTGGAACTTTTTAGGATGAGATAATGAATTATGACCTTTCTTTGCTGATTCATGTTCCTTCGCCCTTTTTCTTATTCATTTCTTCTTTACTTTTTAATCTTATTTTGTTCATTCCTCTTCTAGTTTTCTCATCTTCTGGGGTTTTATTGGTTCTGGTTTTGTTTGATGGGTTTGTGTCAGAAGATACGTATTGATCAGAAGCTCTGAGTTTAAAGAAAATGCCCAATGGTGGAGGATCACAGAGAGCCACCATAGGGTCACTAAGTTCATTTCCATTGACGCATCTGCACTGGAATGGTTAGCATATGCCATGGGAGCTTGGTAAGCATCTATTGGTTCTTCTGAGTTTTATAAAACTCAAAGCAAAAGGAATCAAGTGCTGGTCGTTCAAAGACGTCTCAACAGCTATGGCATATTTCTGTCTTTGTCGGAGTATGGACATGATAGAAGGCGTGGCTTCATCGTTGTTCCAAAAGGTTTAAAGGATGAGGGGTGGAGGAGGTTTGGAGAATTGCTGAGAGAAGTTGTTTCTTCTTTCTCTGTTTTGGGTGTTAAAAACAGAGTAGAGGTACCTCTATAGAGGTACAACCCAAGAAGGTTGTACCCCAATCTTATGTTGAAGAGGGTCCAAAGGGGACCTTTGTAGAGGTATTGAAGAAGCCGCCGCCATGTATGGAGGGGATTAGGGAAGCTTGTGGGAAGATCCCAATGTCGAAAGGGAAGTCGCAAGAGTCTATTCATATTCTCAAAGATGATGGTCTAAATTCTATTGAAGGCACGTCAGGCATCGGGAAGGATTTCTCATGACGGCCATGTATGATGCATTATTGGATATGAAGTTTAATGTGGACCTAACGTTGAACTAGGTTAAGTTGGGGTTAAGGTTTGGAAGATATACGGTGGAAAGCGGATACGAAATTTGCTTCGTGAGTGGAAAGTGGATATACTGTATCTTCAGAAGACGAAATTGATGTTTATTGATAGAAAAGTGGTTTGAATCTTGTGGAGCTAGACTCATGTTGACTGGATCTATATGGCATCATCAGGGGCGTTAGGTGGTGTTCTAGTGTTATGGGATAGACGGGTGGTGGAAAAAGTAGAAGAGTATATTGGAAGATATACGGTGGCGGTTTCTTTTAAAGAGGTATCTGATAGTTTTTTATGGGCTTTTGCAGGTGTATATCGTCCAAATCTTGATGATTAAAAAGGTGTCTGATAATTCTTCTGTGGAAAGAATTATCTGGGTTACACAGATGGTGAGAAGTTATGTAGTGTATTAGTGGCGATTTCAACATTGTTAGATTCTCAAGCGAAATTTTGGAAATAAAAGAGTGAGGTGCGCTAGCATGGAATTCTCTGAGTGCATCTTTGAGCTTAATTTGGTGGATCTACCGCTTGCAGGAGGCCCAGCTACATGGTCAAATAACCAAACATGGTCCAGGTTGGATCGTTTCCTTATTTCCCCAGAGCTGAGAAGTCATTTCCCAGACGTGTGGCAAAAACGTTTGGATCGAGTTTCGTCATATCCTTGGCCTATCTTGCTTGATTGTGGAGGTCTCCCAAGTGGGCATCGGTACTCTAAATTTGAGAAATGTGGTTACCGTTAGAAGGTTTCGTGGACAGGGTTAAACAATGGTAGACTTCATACCAGTTCGATGGTTCCCCTAGTTTCGTCTTAGTAAACAAGCTGAAAGCTTTAAAGAGTGACCTGAAATTATGGAAAACTCAGTCCTTTAGCAACCTAGGGGAAAACAAGAATGTTATTCTAAGGGATATCCAGGAGCTAGAGATGGTGCAAGAGGAAAGGCCACTCAATCAAGAGGAATTAGTGCATAAATCTTCTCTGGAAGTGGATCTCGAGCAGGTAATATTACAGGAGGAAGTATTTTGGTGACAAAAATCAAGAGCTTTTATGGTTAAGGGAATGAGACCGTTGTACAAAATTTTTTCATCGAGTGGCAAACTCTCATCAAAGGAATAATAACATTGAGGTGCTAAAGATTGAGGGAATTGAATGCACCGACGAGAGGGTTATTCAAAATCATATTGTCAACTTCTATGAAAAGTTACTCTTGGAGCAAGAGGATTGGAGACCTAACCTTGATGGTTTGCCTTTTGATATCTTAGACCTGAGTGATGTTGCTCATCTGGAGAGGGCATTTGAGGAAGAAGAAGTGGTCAATGTGATGCACAATATGGTTAAAGATGAAGCACCTGGGCCGAATGGGTTCTCTATGGGCTTCTTCCAAGATTGTTGGGAGGTGATTAAACTCGTGAGGGTATTTCAGGAATTATTCACATTTGGGAAGTTTGAAAAAAGTCTCAATACCACATTTCTTGCTCTTATTTCCAAAAAGATTGGAGCTATAGAAATCAAGGACTTTTGACCTATTAGCTTAGTGAGTGGGGTTTGTAAGATTATTTCAAAAGTACTTTCTAATCGCCTTGGTAGGGTTCTTGGAAAGCTTATCACTAAGCCACAGAATGCCTTTGTGAAAGGTAAACAAATCCTTGATGCGGTTCTAATAGCCAATGAATATATTGATAGCAAGTTGAAAGCAAGAAGTACAAGAATTATATGCAAACTTGATATGACCACGTTAATTGGGATTTCCTCATGTATATTCTTAGTAGGTCATGGATTAGGTGGTGTATATCTACTGCAAGATTCTCGATACTGATTAACGGTAGTCCCGAAGGATTCTTTCCGAGCTCTCGTGGTCTGATAAGGCGACCGTTATCTCCATTGTTGTTTGTTATAGTCATGAAAGCTCTAAGTAGGATGCTCTTGGCCTTGGTGGATAATGGACTTATCAAAGGGTTCTCTATTGGAACCCCAACAAGAGGCCTCACTAATATATCTCATTTGTTTGCAGATGACATGTTTATCCTATGTGAAGCTGATCGAGACCAGATCTGAGTTTTGAAGGCCTTGTTTTTCTATTTTGAAGCAGTGTCGGATTTGAAAGTGAACTACGACAAATCTGAAATGGTGCCAATCGAAAATGTTCGTAATATACGTGAGTTGGCCGGAAATCTCGGGTGCAAGATTGACTCACTTCCTATGACTTATCTGGGACTTCCCTTCGGATTAGCTTCAAGGGCAACCGCGATCTGGGACTCAGTGATAGAGAAAGGTTAGAGGAAACTAGCAGGATGGAAAATGATGTATTTATCCAAAGAGGGTCGTGTCAAGTGGCAGATCGACCATCTCCAATTTACCCACATACTTCTTATCTCTTTTTCCTATAATAACTAGAGTGGCAGATCGACTTGAAAAGCTGCAATGAGACTTTTTGTGGGGTGGTTTGGGGGAAGAATTCAAGTACCATCTAGTCAAATAGGAGAAAGTTTGTTGTCCTATATCCAGTGGCGGGTTGGGTATTCGAAACTTAAGGATGTTCAATCACGCATTACTTGACAAGTGGTTGTGGCGTTATCAACAGGAACCAAAGGCCATGTGGGAAACGATGATCGAACACAAATATGGGGGTGTTTGGGGGGGTTGGACCACAAATGAAGTTAGGAGGGCTTGTGGGGTGGGGGGGTCTTCTAGCAATATACAAGATCCATCTGGGTGCCGGTACTAGAATTAGACTTTGGAAGGATGCCTGGTGTGGAGGGAGGGCACTTAGGGATTTGTTCCCAGCACTTCATCAAATTGCGAGTAATTAAAATCTCACTGTGGCAGAAGCAGTGCGGTTAGAAAGGGTATGGATTTACTAGAATATTACTTCTATCAGAGTGGCGCAGGACTAGGAGTTGGATAGCTTTGCGCATCTCTACAATCTCATATATACTAAGACCAAATTTCCAGAATGACGACGGCTTGTGGTGGACTCCTGTGGGGAGAGGAGTCTTCACCATCCGATCCTTTTATAAGGTTCTTACACAAATTTCAAAAACCCAGTTCCCCTGGAGAAAATTGTGGCGCTATCAAGCACCCCCGAAAGCAACTTTTTTTGTGTGGACAACCGCGTTAAGCAAGATCCTCACTACGGACAATTTAAGGAAAATGAGGATCATCATTGCGGACTGGTATTGCATGTGCCGAACTATGAGTGAATCGGTGAATCATCTACTCTTACATTACGAAACAACTAGGGTTCTATGGAACAATGTTTTTAGAAGATTGAATTTAGCTTGGGTCATGCTGGAAACCGTGGTGGCAGCTATGGCGTGTTGGACATCTCTTCGAGGTACAAGACAGATCAAAACTGTTTGGAAGATGATTATCATTTGTATCATGTGGTGTCTGTGGTAGAAGCGTGACAAGAGGACCTTTGAAGACAATGAGAGATCGAGGGAGCAGCTCATTGTTTTCTTTTATAAAACTTTATGTACGTGGTCCATTGTTGTGGATTTTAATGGCATGCACCTTCATGATTTCCTTGTTTCTAACATGCCGTCGTGATAGGCATTGAGTACTTTGTAATTGGCTTTTGCCCATTCATTTACTAATACGCTTTTACTTATCAAAAAAAAAAAGTTTGGGTTAGCCCTGGTGGGTCTGAAGGTCTAAGTGGTAAGGATATGCAAAGGGGCATTCAGATGGATGGGAAGGCTTCTAGTTTAAGTCAGTAGGGGGATGCAAGAGTGAAGGGTAAAAATATAGTGGATGGGTTGGGCCTGGTCAAAAGCCTAAAACAGGTGTGGAAGGCTAAGACTCGTATTGGAGTTTATAGAGTACCGGGTATGGAATCCTCTTCTAGCATGATGGTGCCACTACTTGCTCTAATGGTCGCAAAGGTTGCCCAGACATTTTCGCTGGTCATTGGCAACTCCTCTGGTGAGAGTGAAGGGTGGCGTTCTAAGGAGGGTAGGGGGTCTTATGGTGTATGCCTAGGACATTTATTAGAAAGGGTTGGAACATTTTTTGAAAACATCTCAAGTTTGAGATTGGAGAAGGTAAAAGAATCCATTTTCAGTTTGATGAATGGTGTGGTGAGAGATCTCTTAATGCTGTTTTCCGGTTGTCTTCAGCTTGGTTGGAAACCAGCAATTTGTTGTTTCAGAAGTGTTGTGTCGTGCTAATGGGACTGTGCTTTGGAATGTTATTTTCACTACAAATGCTCAAGATTGGGAACTTAACAAATTGCAGGTTTTTTCAGCTTTTTGTATTTAGTGAAGAAATGAGGAAATGGGAAAGATCATATGTTGTGGAAACATATGGGGAGTAGTTTTCAGTTAAAATTGCCTTTTTTACATGGACAGCTGCACTAGGGAAGATTTTGACAATTGAAAATCTTAGAAAAAATGTGTTATTGGTATAGAGTGGTGCTTCTTGTGTAAGAAGAATGGGGAATCGATTAATCATTAACTTTGACATTATGAGGTGGCTAGGGAGTTATGGGTTGGCACTTAGTAGAGCTGGGCTGAGTTGAGTTATGCCTAAAAGTGTGGTGGATCTACTAGCATGCTGGAATGGGCATCAAAATAGCTCTCAACTGGTTGAGGGGTGGAGGAAGATACTTTTGTGAGTAATGTGGTGTTTATGGACAGAATGCAATGATAGGTGCTTTAACAACAAGGCGCAAGTAGTGGGGGAAATCTAAAATTTTGTTGTGTCTTCTCTTTTACCATGGTTTTCTGCTATTGTACTAAATAGAGGGAATGTTCATTTGTTTTTGTTGTCTTTTTAGCTTTCTAGAATGTAATTAGAAATCTCATTTTGAATACTTTCTGTGTATATGAGCTTCACCTATTTTCATTCGATTCAATAAAGTTTCTTATGAAAAAAGATTTTGAAGATTTTATCAAAAATAAAAATAAAAATGAAGGCATAGCCCAAGTACAAAATATGCATATAAGAGGAATAACTAGATAGATAAAGAAAAGAAGCACAAGGAAATTATGAAAACTTGGCCCAAATGAATAGCAGCTAACCAAAGGAATAAAGAAATAAAGTAATGAAGAAAAAAATTTTAAGCTCTTCTATTAAGACCCCGTTTAGATCTTGAGCTGAGTTGATATGAGTTGAGTTTTCTAATGAATAGTAGTGAGCTGAGATGGTGGAGTGAGTTTTTTTTTTGACCCACCGAAGATAAGTTTAGATGTGTTTGGATACCAAGATATTCTCAAGTATTCTCAGAATACTTCACTACTATTCATCACTTTATTATTACTTTTTTCTACTTTTACTACTATTTATTACTTTTTACCACTATTCAGAATTCTTCTCAACATTTTTCACTATCCAAACGCACTAGAGAACAAGTAAATGACAATGAAAATGGCAAATCAATGTGACCATGCATGGGAAACTGACCCTTGTAGATACTGTCACTAAAAAAACATATAGCAAAACCCTCAGACCAGGTGTTGGCATTGCCATAAAAAAATTTCAGAATTAAATTCTTGCAAAAAGTGACCTGATGAAGGGAACTGATGCGAAGTGGCTGGTTGCTATTTCGTTTAGGAAGTGGAGCAACACCAATAGTGTCCAAGTGCTGTCATGGTAAAGAGAAATTTTGAGGACATAACATGTAAGATAACAAATGGAAGTTAAAAAAGAAACCCATCTAAAGCACAAAGAGCGTCATCAAAAAACTTCAAATGTTTTAATGGAGACTATTATTTACCTTTAAGAAGAACTGATACTTTTTACTACTCAAAAGATCCATGGTAGGAGCAGATGTAAGTGGGTCCAAGCACAACTCATAAAGAAGCTGAAAAAGGCAATTCAACTTTTTCAATTTTAAAAAGTTACAAAACTTTTATTAGAATAAAGAGGAAATCTTAAGTACACAAGAAATGTGCAAATCTCTCCTAAAGAGTTAGAATATTTTTTAAAAGAAGTAACAAAAAAATCAAAAATGGAAACCATGGAAATCATGTCGTGTGTACAAGACCACTTGAACAAGAGTCTAAAGTCATTGTAAATTAAATTAAATTTCATAAAGCAAAGTGAGAAAAATCCAAACAAATTACTACAAAATGAATATACAAAGAATTTTCTCCAAACAAAAACCTCTATAATACCAGAAAAACCAGATCAGGAACCATCTAACCTGAAATCCAAATTCATGAACCAATGCATTCACATCCAGCTTTACAAGGGTATCCAATATTTCAAGAATGACCTTAAAGCAACTGAAAATGGCATAATAATGCACTAATGATCACTTAAAGGTCAAGGAAAATTATATCAACGTGTTTAGGACAACTCATAACCAGCAAACCTGTAATGAAATTTTGGCTGTAAAACTGTCTGTTCAACAGGGGTGTCAAGATCAAACTTGAGTAGTAGATGTGTAATGTTTGGAGCTGGCCGACTGATATTGTCAATTAGAAGCTGCAAAATTGTAGAGAAGATATACATCCAAATGAAGAAAACTTAAACTACAGAATTGAGTGGGAGTACCCTCATAAAACTTATAGTACCAACCTGCATTATAAGAACACCAGGATCATCACTACTATTCTCAATCATCTGAGACTCTTCTGATCGTAATTCAAGGCATGCTGCATAATCCTCAATCAAACTGCTGGCAGCACTGGATTGTAGCAGCAACTGTACCAACCCAACCATGCGGGAACTGTCACCCAAAACAATCATAATAATGATGCTTTTCACAAGTATTCAACAAAATAAATATGCATTATTTTGCAAACTCATATACAGCTACAAAATATTTTAGCCAATAAGCTCTAAGGCTCCACCTAATCACAAAAGACCATATAAAAAGTAATAAAATGGAAGAAAATGTGATGCCTTAAGAAACTCATGATCTTGATAGAGCACTGCTGAATTTGTGGCTGAAAATCATATCTGGCGTACTCCAACAAAGCTACAATTTGAATATGATCTTGTGAAAGTATAACATCCAAAGGCTGCACAGAAAAAGATGGCATCAATCAAGGAACTTCACTGTGTAGTATGTGAATTTTTTTGATAGGTCAAAAAATATTGGAGTTTATAATCAAGATTGCATCTATCAATTTCCGCTTAAGCAGTTCTGCTCAGAGGGTATTGATTCATGCAACTCAGTGGAGTTTACTATCTCAAAGGAATAAATCAATGCGAGTTAGGGTACCTAACTAACAACAGGGCTCAATTTTTTGAACTCTTGAAGAATTTAGCAATACTTCATGTATATCCAAAGAAACATAAATCTCACCAAAAATGCATCCCAAAGTCTATCCAACTAGCAATAATAATTGAGCAAAATTTCGAGATAAAACATTACAATATTTTTTTTATATAAGGAAGAAGAAATTTTATTGTTATAGAGATAGAGAATAAACTTTATAATATTACCGACTCCTAGTCACATGGGCATGAATATAAGAAATGAGGAATGCTAACACGTTAAATTCTCTAGTAAGGACATACATACATCACACACAGACACTTTCTTGTACATGTGCATTTTTTAAAAGACGTAACAACAAAATCAAAAAAAGAAAACCATATTCGCGAAAATGGTTATGAAGGTATCAATTGGAATGAGTCGCTCTGAAGGGAGGTAATTGACCATAGATATGGTAGCGCTTGGGAGGGTTGGTGTTCCTATAAGGTGAGCAGGGTGTGTGGGTTTATGGAGATTCATTAGAAAGGGTTGGGAGACTTTTTCCAGATAGTTATGTTTTGTGGTTGGAGAGGATTCTAAGATCAGATTTTGGCATGACATTTGGTGTGGTGACCACGCTCACAACAGGGTGGTTCTCATTAGTGGGATGTTCATTTTCTAGAGCTGGTCATGATTGGGAAATTAAAGATGTTTTCTACATTTTTCAGTCTTTATATTCTATGAGGCTTGGTAGGAATGAAGGGGATGGGTTCCAATGGGAGCAAAATGTTAATAGTCCAATCTTATTACAAGCTTTCGACATCATAGAGTCATATATATTTCCCTTAGAAGTGTATTTGGAGGTGTTGAGTGCCTTCCAAAGTAGCTTTCTTCATTTGGACTACCTCTCTGGGAAAATCTTGACTATGGACAATTTGAGAAATTGTAATGGATTGGTGTTACATGTGTAAGAAGAATGGTGAATTTATGGATCATTTCATTTGTACGTGGATCACTTACTTTTGCATTGCAAGGTGGCAAAGGCGTTTGGGATGAGACTTTAAGTAGAACCAACATTGCTAGGGTGATACCTTCGAGTGTGGCAGATCTCTTAACTAGCTGGAATCAACTTCACATATGTGAATCACTTACTTTTGCATTGCAAGGTGGCAAAGACGTTATGGGATGAGATTTTAATAGAACCAGCATAGCTTGGGTGATGCCTTCAAGGGTAGTGGATCCCTTAGCTAGCTGGAATCGTCTTCACAGTTGTTTTCGGGTGGTTGCAGTTTGGAGGATGATTTCTTTGTGCCTTATGTGTAGTAGTATCTGGATGGAAAGAACGGTCAGTGTTTTGATGATGAATAATTCTATTTGCAGTCTACAGATGTGGACTACAATGCAGGCCATTAATGAAACAATGTGTTCACCGGGCCATTAAGAAAGCTGCATCCAACTAAGAAAATGCAGAGCAACCCTTCCTCATCTCAGCCATCGTCCCATATGCGATACGGAGTATAGCCTCACATCCCTTTCTTTGATGATAGGGAGCCACATTGGATGAACTTTGAAATCTTTTTGTGCACACCTTATTGCTTTGGTTTTTTACCATTGAACTCAATGGAACTAGAGTTCATGATTTTCTTGTTTCTTTTTCAAGTTCCTAAAATGTATTTAGGTGTTTTCTTTTGTATATTCCATGTGTACATGGACATCGCCTATTTCATTCCTTAGGTCATCCATAGTGAGGATCTTCCCTAAGAAGGCTGTCTGGGGGGAAAAAAAAAAGAAAAACCTTATCATCTGCTCTCAGATGTGCTTTAGTCCACCAAAAACTCTTCCAAGGGAAGGAGTCACAATCCTAAGAACTAAGCACCTTACAGAAAGATCGAACAGCGAACTTCCATTTCTTAAAAAGGGCCCAAAGAGTCCTATAGCACCTAGACAACATATCTAGAACATTAATAGAGATTGGAAAGGATGTCACTGGTGAACTCCAATCGATAAATAATTCAAACATCCAGTGAGCACAGAACTAATATCTTCCACAACCTCAACCGATGCGAACCATGTACCTTATCACGATACCACCCTACCCAAGCACAACCAATTTTGGATCTACTATGACTTTCTACAAGGTCTCTCTCACGTTGGTAATGTCAAAGCCAAATCCCTAGAAGGGTACAACTGAAAAAAAGCATGTTCACAGTCCATGCCTCCCTCTAAAATCAGAGCGCACATCTTTTTCAAATTTACCTTGTGAAATTTGAACTTTTACCTAACCTGTGCCCCATATAAAAAGTCATGAGGTGAACCATTAATCAGAACAAAAACCGCATGAGAATACGTAAGTATACTAATTCATACTCACCATTCATACCGCATGAGAATACCTAAGTGTACTAATTCATACTCACCATTCACTGCACACCATTGTTTGAGATGTAAAATAAGATTTTATTAATAAAAGAGAGAAGTCGTAGGCCGGGACACAAACGAACTTGGAATGGATCACACATTTTTATACTGCAACAAACAATTTTGTCAATTTCAAATATTTTAAATTGACCAAAGGCTTCCCATGTTTTCACCATTGGCCAAATCAGTATCTGATTTTCTAATTTGAGTAACTAAGCACAAAGGTTTCAGATCAGGGGCAGAACTAGGATTTTGTATTTGGGGGGGCGATCGATAAAATGTGCTATATATAAAACTTAAAAGGACATGATAGAAATATCATATTTTTTCGTTATCGAACTCTCTAAATGTATTACTCTTCGAATTATCTATGTCCTTTTAAAAAAAAAATCAATTTTTTTACTTGCTCATATTATTTTTTTATTTAAAAAAATTATAGATTAAGAAAAAACATAAAAAATTTCTAATAACTATTGATATACCGATGTTAGATTTTTAACAAATTATATCTCATAATCATACAATCAAGTTAGAGTGAAACTATATAAGTATAATTAATCAATTTTGACAATCTTATAAATTTATAACTATATTTTTTTTAGAATCAGACTGTTAAAGTAATTATAAGACTAGGTGAGTTGAAATTTGAATTTCAATAAAGTTAAAAGTTAGAATAAAATTATATGTGTATTGACATTTAAGAGAATAATTTTAATAAAAATTTGGGGGGGCAACTTTTAATTTTATTATAATTTGGGGGATAATTTAATATTATATATATGTAAATATATATACTTATATATTATATATGAATTTTTTTAAGAATTTTGGGGGGGCTGTAGCCCCCCCAACCTCCCAAGAAGGTCCGCCCCTGTTTCAGATGATTACAAAATAGATCCTTCTGTCCAATTTTTTTATCAGAGATATTCCACGTCCCCCATTTTGCCCATAAGAAAATCAGGAAAAAGAAACAAGAAACTCCCACCCCCCCCAAAAAAAATATATATATATTATATTTTTTGATAAGCAAGAAACTTTATTGAATCGAATGAATTAGGCAGTGCCCATGTACACAGAAAGTATACAAAAGGAGAAACCAAATTAGATCTAGAAAGCTGGAAAGTAGACAAAAACTCATAAACATTCTCACCCTTTAGTACAAAATATATATAGAGAGAGTAATGATAGATACAGTGCAAGCGTTGCACACCTATTTGAAAAAAAAAAATCAAATATCATAGACAACCTTTCTGACACCACAGCATTACAAATAACTAAAAAATAAAAAGCTGAATTTGTTTTGATATTCTTTTTCTTGACTTCACCGACAAACAAAAAAAAGAGTAACGATAGATACAATTATGAGTTGTGCAAGCGCCACACACTCATTTGAAAAAAGAATAGGGTCCACAATAAAAAATTAATTTTTCATGTAGATCACATACTTATTCACTTTTATTAGGTGTGCAGCCTTGCACACTCCATAAGTGCAAACATCATTTTTCACACACACACACACACACACACATATATATATAGATATGACTCTCTTCTATGCTCTCACCATGTGGTGAAAAGCGAATGGCAGCAGCATCAGACTAGATAAGGTGGAGGGGAGTGGATCTCCCTTTATGGTCAACCCATCCCCACCTAGCAAGGCCAGCTAGATGGGATCCGTTGTAACACCCAGCCTAGTATGAAACTTACGTTCGATTTTTTTTTTTTTTAATTTATGGATGAAAAGCCCGCTTGGAGTTTATTATGATGGAATATGGACTTTTATTGCGTTTGATATTTAGGTTTAATTCCAAGTGGATTTTATCTTACTTAGTTTTTAGCCCAACAAAGTTATTGAATGAGTTAGGCCAGTTTAGAATGTCAAAGCCCATTTATTAATTATCCAAGAGTAGATCCAATATCTTGGAATGGGCCTAAAAGCCCAAGCTCATGAGAAACCATTTCAACCCCACGCTATGCACGTCTCCCATCCACTTCTCCACATCATGCACATTCTTAATCTCACAACACGAGTTCATATAGCATATATATATTCTAGTTATGCCATTAGTGTTTTTTTTTTAGGGTTTCCCTTTACCTATCTATATATATATATATATATACATCTTCATGCACAAGTTCAAGTCATCTTCATATTTTTTCTAGTGCCTTTTTTATTCAAAGAGTTGAAATCACGTGTCCAAGAATGACCTCTCCCTGAATATATCGCGGCACTGTCCATTTAAGCTGGTAAAACTATTTCCGGCGATATAAGTCCCGTTGCAATTGAGTTTTGGTAACCCAAAATAAAATGGCGGCAGTGCCTCTAGTCACTGCAAAACACTATTAGCGGCATAACAGTATCGCCGCTAATAGTCTTTTTAGGCACCGAAAATAGATTTTGGCAACGATTCTTAACTGAAATGGTGAAGCCTTTTTGCGACATCTGTTGGCACAATAGCAACCGAAAAAAACACCGGGAAAGATTTCCCTATCGCGGTGACTTTTGGTTTCCACTGAGTGAGATCAGAAGTGCAGGATTATTAGCAATGATTTTGCAGCGAGTTACTTCTCACCAGAAAAAGATTTTACCAGCTTTTTTTTTTTTTTTACTTCTAGCAGCGAAAAATTTCGCTAGGAAAAGTCCTATTTCTTGTAGTGTATGTCGGAGGAAAACCGTGGTTACAATCCAACTTTTGGGGTTTACAAATAAGCCATAATTCCAAACCCAGAAGTGTAAAACCGTCACTAAGCAAAGGAATTACCATTTACATCCAATATAATAAACAAAGAATTACATGCGTAAATAAGGTAATTCCCAGCAATCAGTGCGTACAAGTCCTCGAAACGTCCCGGTTCCAATATCTAATCCATAAAATTCCCAGTTGCTGTTCTTTACACCTTCCTTGGCAAGAAAGTCCACTACCATATTTGCTTCTCTATAGATATGACGAACGCTATAATTCATGGAGCATAACAAGTCTTCAATTTCTTCCCAAAAATCCCATAAGTACGAGAATTTACAAACACTTGTTCCAATCCCACTATAACAATAGAATTTGATTCAACCATAATGTCTCTGAATCCCAATTGTTAAGCCAGCCTTAAGCCATCATGTAAAGCTCTTCCTTCCACAACAGTATTTGAAGCCACCCCGTAATGTTTCACAAATCCAACTAGAGGGCAGCCATATGCATCCCGAATAATGCCTCCTTCACCTGCAACACCAAGATTACCATGCACTACCATCAACATTGGTTTAAAACATCCTACCTCTTGTTTTTAACCAAGCCACTACCATTGGAATTTTTATTTACTATCGGAGCAAGGGGACAGTTCAACTCCTGAAGAGTAATCAGATCTTTAGAGTGAATTTTTGTGAACTTCCGATCCTGAGAGAGACAATCGATCAATGCCACCTTAACCCGCCAAACAATACCTCGCCAATCTGCAACTTTTCCATCCATTCTCGCATTGCAACGTGCTCTCCATAAGGCCCAAGTAATGAGAATATGAAGTATACCTCGGCAACATGCAGCTTGAGAAGATATAGACGCACGCATCCACTAGAAGTTAATAAAACTTTGCCAAGAGCTCACCTGGGGTAGCCATCTAGAAGTTAATAAAACCCGATGGCCTATCTCTCGTACTTCACTCTTATTTTCACGATAGAAACAGCCCTAAATCCACTCACCCCGCTAACACTCCAAACTTCACTCTTCTTTCCTCCATAGCATTGCCATTGCACCACTCGTAGATACTTGTGTGCCTTGAACCACCACCAAAAACCTCCCTACACAACCACTACATAGACCGGAAAAGAACCACCTAAACACCTCTATTTTTACACACCAAAAACAGAGTTTCTTTTTTTCCCTCAACTTGAACCACGTCGCAGCCACCATCCTGGCATCGCCACCTGCGCAGACAGCTGCACCGACCAGATCGTCACTATCATCACTCTCTCTCTCAGTGCCCCAACTGCCCAGATCATCGGGGTTTCCACCACAAATCCGTAGCCACTCAGCTCCGCCTAGTCTTTGCTGCAACGTTCCCTCATGATGCGCTTCGTCTCAGTTGCACTAGGAAGTCTGGGATGGTTTCGCTAATTTTAGAAGTCCAACTCCCCAAAAAATCTCTTGCATTTTATATCCATTTCCTAAAATACCCTCTCCTTATGGTGGATTTTATACCAAGTCCAGTCAGGTTTTGTGATGGTTTTATTTTTATTTTTTAAAATTTAAAACTTATAAAGAAAATAAATAAATATTTGAATTATATTATTTGTAATAATACATATTTTTTTGGAAGTATGAATTTTGGAAGTGAATAGTAAGGGCAAAATATTATTTTTTAACCCCTTTAAATAAAAAGTTCGTTGTTTATTTTTAATAGATTTTGTATATAATTAACTATCTAGTTTTATATTTATTGTTAGATTTCAGTATTATATAATCTAGAAATTAATGTCATAGTTGGATAAATTAAGTGAATATTGAAAAATTGGAGAAGTGATGGTATTTTAGGTTTATGAAAATTTAAGGTTTTGAGGAATTAAAATAAGTTATTTTGGCATTTCAGGTTTTGAATATCAAAATACATGTTCGATTGAAAATTTACAAAAATTATGTGATTATTTTTATAGGTGACGAGTAATTTTTGTTCGACATTATTGAGGTAAATTTCTGAAAAGATATGAAGTCCAGATAAATGAGATTCATATACTAGCTTTGCATAAAAGAAATGAAACAATGTTAATTTTGAAGATATGCATGTTTATTTAAAAAGAAATTTGAAAACAACCTCTGATATTAACTTATCCGAGAAAAGAAAATATTTTCTGTTATGACTGGTGTAGACATATGCTAATTCTGTGCATTCTATTTTTTGAACTAAGAAAGCGAATATGAAAATTGATACTTTTTGCATGTGATGTCAAAAGATTCTAAATCGGTTTTGGGAAATGAGAAATGATCTGAATTTGGTTCCATACTTTGTTTTGGTATGATGTGGCATCTGAGAAACCATGGGCATGATTTTTGGATCCTGTATTCTAATTAAAGTCTGATTCTTATGGTTCTATTCTATTCTGATACGGCTTGGTCACGAGTGATAATAGTGACATATGGACCAGTCACGAGTGACAATAGTAACATACAGCTCAATCAAGGGTGATAATAGTGACATACGACCTAGTCAAAGGTGATAATAATGACATAAGGCGATAATAATGACATAAGACCCAGTCACGAGTGATAATAGTAGCATACGCCCTAGACTTTGATAATAATAATGGCCTACGGCCCAATCACGAGCGACAATAGTGGCATATAGCCCAACCACAAGTGATAATAATGTCAAACATGTTACTCAAATAATTAAATGATAGCTGTAAATTAGGTGTAAATAGTTGACTAAACTAAGTAGACAATTGCGGCACCTATAGGGATGCAATTAAGGCACCAAAAACATGATTTAAGGAGTTAGAAATATTTGACTAATAGGATGTATAGATTTTCTATATAATTGAAACGAAATACAAGGAAAAGGCATTCAGACCAAAATTGACATGGTATCAAAACCCTTACTCTGATAGTTCTCAGTGGTCTTAATCCTTCGTGTGTGCAACGGGAAGAATTTCTTTTTCTTCTCTGTTTCGGCAAGTTCCATCTTGCACCTAGTGTATCCGTTGATTCGGCGGTGATCCATCTGTGGAGGTGTTCGACTGTTTCTGCGGTGAATCCGATGTGAATCTCTGTTTGGGTGAGTTTCGGGTTGTCAGAGCTCTCGTGTCTGTGGTCGTCAAAGCTCTCGTCTGTGATCATCAGAGCTTTCTGTGGTGGTGCTCAGCTGTTTGGGTTAGTCGGTGGCCTCCATGCAACTTTCGACGTGTATTTTGTGTTAGAAATTTCCGGTGGCTTCTATATTGGTATTTTGTTGTTGGTGGATTTTGTGTTAGAAACCACAACTGGTGTTTGTTGATTCCAAGAGACTCGAAAAGGTTAGTAGTCAATTGCCATTATTTGGGTGGAATTATTTTGTGCTATTTGTCAGTGGTGTTGACTTCCTGATATCTGGATCATCAGGAATTATTTTTTGATCCCGTTTATTTTTTTTTTTTTGGGCTGTCGACACATTTTAAAAAAAAATTAGTGGGTTTAGTCATGTCTATTGAAAAATCCATTATTCGATTTAATGAAAAGAATTTTCCTACATGGGAATTTCAATTTAAAATGTTCTTAAAAGAAAAAGAATTAGCAGATCATATTGATAGTTCTGATAAATTCCCACTATTAAAAATGAACTTGCCCAATGGGAAGTCAACGATGCTAAGGTGGTTTCTTGATTGTTGAGAACACTTGAACCACATTTTGTCACAAATCTTTGCTGCTTTACTGCGGCTCAAACTATGTGGGACTACTTGCACCATATTTATCATCAAGATAACAACACTCGGAAGTTCCAATTGGAGTTAGAAATCAGTAATTTCAATCAAGGTAACTTGACTATTGAACAGTTTTATTCCACTTTTATTAATATTTAGAGTGAATATTCTTCCATTATTCATACTAAAGTACCTCCAGCAACACTTGCAGCTCTTCAAATGATTCACACTAAGAATTAATGCAATCAATTTTTGATGAAACTTCGGTCTGAGTTTGAACCTGTTCGGGCCGGTTTATTGAACCATAACCCAGTTCCTTCTTTGGATATTTACTTGGGAGAATTATTGCGAAAGGAACAACGATTATCCACTTAAATAGGTAAATTCTGAGAGGATCTTTTCTGAAGCTGTTAATGTTGCTTATGTTGCACAAAGGAGAGAACGAAATAAGTTGCAGTGTTATAACTGCAAAGAATTTGGCCACATTGCTTGAAATTGTTCCAAAAAAATGTGTAACTATTGCAAGAAAGAATGTCACTTTATCAATGATTGTCGGATACGGCCTCAGAATTGCCAATCTCAAGCATTTCGAGCTAATGTTCAATCATCTTCTGCACCTCCCACTGTGAATTTTGATTCCTCTGTTCTCACACCAGCAATGGTTCAACAGATGATTGTGTCTGTTTTTACTGCTTTAGGTCTACAAGATACAGGTAATACCTCAATTTCCTCTTGGATTGTTGATTCAAGTACTTCTAATCATATGACTGCTACTAAGACAAGTCTTCATGATGTTCGTAAGTATGAGGGCACGCAAAATATTCAAGTTGCCGATGGTAGTACTCTTCCCATCACTGTTATCAGTAATTTGGGTCCCTTTCACAATGTCTGTCTCTCCTGAATTATCTACTAATTTGATCTCTATTGGACAATTGGCTAATAATAACTGTAATGTTCACTTTTCTCATGGTGGTTATCTTGTGCAGGATTTGGTGTTAGGGACGGTGATTGCGAAGGGGCCTAAAGTGAGACATCTGTTTTTACAGTTTTCCTTTCCTAATGTTATTTCTCTTGCTTGTATAGCTACAGCTAATAATAGTTAAATATGGCATAAGAAATTAGGTCATCCTGATTCTACTGTCTTAACTCATCTTTTAAAAAATAGTTTATTGGGTAATAAAGATTTGTTTTTCTCTTCCAATGTCTCTTTTGATAGTGCTACTTGTCGTCTCCGTAAAAATAAAATTTTACCTTTCCCTACACATGGTAGTCGTGCAACTACCTGATTTGAGCTTATACATACTGATGTTTGGGGTGTGAGTCCTGTTATTTCTCATAGTCAACATCGTTATTTCATAACATTTATCGATGATTATAGTCGATTTACCTGGATATATTTTCTTCGCTCTAAAACTGATGTGTTTTCTATCTTTCAAAAATTTGTTGCACTTGTTGAGACACAATTCAGTACTTGTATCAGAATCTTATACTCCGACTCAAGGGGAGAGTACATGTCTCAATCCTTTCAACTTTATCTCCAACAAAAGGGAATTATTTCCCAGCGTTCTTGCTCGTATACCCCTCAACAAAATGGAGTCACTAAGCGCAAGAATTGTCATCTCTTAGATGTTGCTCGTACTCTTCTAATTGGTTCCTCTGTGCCTTCTCGTTTTTTGGTAGAAGTTGTATCTACTCATGTATATTTGATCAATCATTTGCCTACTGTTACTCTAAATTATAATTCTCGTTATTTTCGATTATTTGGCATACCTCCTGAATATCACTCTCTTCATACTTATGGATGTGTTTGTTTTGTTCATCTCCCTTTCATTGATCGTCACAAGCTTGTCACCCAGTCTGTTACATGTGCATTTATGGGCTATAGTCCTACTCAGAAAGAATTTGTTTGTTATGATGTTCATGCAAACAAAATCCGGATCTCTCGAAATGTGATTTTTTTTTTTTTAAATCAATATTTCTTTCAGTCTCAAGTTATTTCTGAACCTCCAATTGCTCATCTTCCAGCTTTTGAAGCTGTATCTTCTTCTATTGAGCGGTTTAAACCAAGACTGGTGTATCATCGAAGTCATCCAACTTCTCCAACGCTCCTTCCAGACATTGATCTGCCACCTGATTCTGTGATTCCTATACCTCGACGCTCCACCCGGGATAGACATATACCTGATAGGTATAGTTTTTCTCATACCTCGTTTACTGTAACTCTCGATACTGTTTCTATTCCTTACTCTTATGCTCAGACAGCTTCTCAAGCATGTTGGCAGCAGGCCATGAAAGAATAGATTCAGGCTCTTCAAGACAATCACACTTGGGATATTGTGACTTGTCCATCTGATATAAAAATGATTGTTTGTAAATGGGTATACTCAGTTAAGTTTCGATCTGATGGCTTACTCGATAGATATAAGGCTCAACTTATGGCTCTTGAGAATCGCCAAAAGTATGGAATTAATTATGAAGAAATATTTATCCCCGTTGTCAAGATGACTACTGTTCGGACTATCTTGACACTTGCTGCCTCACAAGAGTGGTCTCTCAAGCAGATGGATGTAAAGAATGATTTTCTACATGGAGACCTCAAGGAAGAAATCTATATGTCTCTACCTCCCAGCATGTTTACTACACCTTCCTCAGAGGTTTGTCAGCTACGCCGGTCCTTGTACGGATTGAAACAGGCACCACGTACATGGTTTGATAAATTTCGCTCTACTTTACTTACCTTTCAATTTACTCAGAGTCAGTTCGATTCCTCTCTTTTCCTTCGCAAGACTTCTACAGAAATCGTGTTGCTTTTAGTATATGTTGATGATATTGTGATTACTGGCTCTGATATTGAATTAATTTAGCAATTACAACTGCATCTCAAGGCATCTTTACATATGAAAGATTTTGGTCCCTTGCAGTACTTTCTTGGTTTTGAAGTCCAAATTACTCCATCTGGTATATTGTTACATCAGTACAAATACACACAGGAAGTGATCTCATTGGCTGATCTCCAATCGGGTAACTCTGTTCTTACTCCTTTGGAAGTAAATTTCAAGCTTCGCCAGGAGGAAGGCAAGCTTCTTTCAGATCCATCCTTATATCGGCAACTAGTTAGAAGCTTCCTTCTAGTTGGTGGGATATAATGATGCTAATTGGGCAGGTTGTGCAAATACTCGTCGTTCTATTACTGGTTGGTGCATGTTCTTAAGAAATACATTCATTTCTTAGAAGAGTAAGAAACAAGACAGAGTTTCCAAGTCTTCCACTGAGTTTAAATATCGTACTATGTCTTCTGCTTGTTCAGAGATCACGTGGCTTCGTGGGTTATTGGGCGAATTTAGTTTTTCTTAGCTTCATTCCACTCCTCTTCATGCGGACAATACCAGTGCTATTCAGATCACTGCTAGTCCTGTTTTTCATGAGCGAACGAAACATATTGAAGTCGACTGTCATTCTATACGATAAGCCTTTGACAAACATATCATTACTCTTACTCACATTTCCACTGAACATCAAACTGGAGACATATTCACTAAAGCGCTTTTTCGACATCGGCATCAGTTCTTAGTTGACAAATTAATGTTTCTTGATCCACCAGCATCAATTTGAGGGGGGATGTTACTCAGATGATTAAAGGATAGCTATAAATTAGGTGTAAATAGTTGACTAAACTAAGTAGACAATTGTAGAACCTATAGGGATGCAATTAAGGCACCGAAAACATGATTTAAGGAGCTAGAAATATTTGACTAATGGAATGTATAGATTTTCTATATGATTGAAAGGAAATACAAGGAAAAGGCATTCAGACCAAAATTGACAAAACGGCCCTTCCACAAGTTATAATTATGGTTTATAACCATACTATGGGAGTTAAACTTGATATACAACCCAATCACAAATGATAATAGTAGCATACGGCCCTTTCACGAGTTATAATTGTAACCCTACCATAGGGGTTAAATATGATATCTGTCTCGATGTGATTCTCTTATATAATGAAAATAAGGTTTTAGATTTTGATATGCCAAAGGATTTTTAAATACAAATGTTTTCTAAAAGTTTCACTCTGATAATTTTTGGTAACATGTTTTGATTTTGCATTTTGAAAGCAAATATTCTGATTCTGCAAGTAAATATTTTTTTCTACATTCTAAATTTGTAAATGCTCATGTTTACACAAATGTCCTATACTTACTAAATTGTTTATAACTCACCCCTTATCTCCAATAATATTTTCAAATAATGTTAATGGTTCAGAAAACCCCCCCTTCCTCCCAACCCTCAATTCCACCATTCATGTTTTCCTGTTTTTATTTCATTTCTCATTTTTCTTTTCCAGACACGTGAAAGCATTTGATTAGTTTAATGTATACAATTGTACATGTGGCAGACCTCCCATTAGAAAGTGACTCCATAATAATCAATCAATATTAACAACTTAGATCCTTATTTGAGAACCTGCAACTTAATGAAGATGCAAAGTTTTTATGAATGCATTCATGTTTAAACAGGAGGATTAAGCGTTAATACTTCTACACCAAAGGCCATCATGCAAACTCAACTATTAACCTAAGAAAAAAACCTTTCAGCATTGCAGGTGATGAGTGACACAAACAAGAGAATATACAGTTTGGCAAGCTTGGCATTCGGGAAGTCCAAGCACAATTAATCCTAGCCACTAAGGAAGCTAATCAGCAAATTGAAAATCTTACCTGGTATAGAGGGCGCCAGAAATCAGAAAGAAATAGATCCTTCTCCATGACAAGAATTATAATTTCCAAAGAAAGTTGCACAGCTTTCTCTACAAGTTTCCCATATACTTGACTAGTTCGTTCATTGATGATGGAATTCACTCCTGGCAGAAGAATGCCCATGATGTTCCGAAAAACAGTTTTCCCACTCATGAAGTCCTACACGAAGAGTGTGCAGAGAACAGTTTTAACATACAAACAGGTTCATACAAGTAACTAAAAGTAAATCTACAAATTAGGTATGGGATAAAGTATAAAGAATGAGCCCTGGCATACAAAGCCATCATGATTCAAAGTAAATCTGCATTGTTAATCTCTCGTCCCCATTTTTTTCTGATTTGGAGTAGCATGACTGTTAAATATAAGGTTAAAAAATATATTTATCCTCCTAAAATGCCATCACGTTATATTACCAATAGACTGAATATTCCTGATCTCCTGTTTAGAAAATAGTAATCTTAATTCATGATATGGAAGCTGGGAGAATTTCAACTTATAGATAGTGGACATGAATTTTATGACAGAAAAACATATTATATTTTTTGGACAAGTAAACAAGCAAACGACAGAAAAACATATTAAGTATAAAGCCAATTCTAATAACCTACTTTCAAAATCGTTCTTTTCAAAAGCCCATATCTTATCAAAGCTAAACAAGTAAAGATAGGAAAATTAAGTTAAGGCAAAGAGACAGTTCAATTAAGTAGGACCAAGTTTTGACCTTTACATGCCAACACACAAAAAAGTTTATAAGAAATTCACAAAAACAGATTATTTTTTCTTCAAGGCCTGCTTTGAAATTCACCTATCGTGGCAACAAACAAACAGACAACAATCACAATAACGTACTTTTAGCAGCTCCAAAATAGGAAGTTGCATCTGAAGGGGAGATTGTAGTGTCGGTGTTGAAAACTGTGATAGATCAGCAACAGTGTCAACATCATCATCTTTGACATCGTACATGCTCAGCATCCTGCATGGTAAGTTGGGTTGATATTCAAATATATCCAACTTCTAGTCAAACCCAAAGTTCATACACAATGAAGTTCAGAAATTGAACAGAGACGATCAATCAAAATGAGGCTCCACATTGAACATCAAGACAAGCCTTTTAGATACAAATTAAATTGTCAATCTAGTCTAGGTAAAAACAAGCTTAAGCACATAGCACCAAGACGAAGTGTTTCACTGACCAAAAGCAAAGCGCGTTTACAAAAACGCTTGACACTTTTTGTGTGAGCTTAAAGCGCAGAAAAGCATACTTTCATAATTTTTTGAAAAACACTATATTAAAAATATTAGTATAAGCAGAAAATGATGTAAACAAATAATCTTACGAATTTAGTTCATATTACATATCATTTAAGTACCAAGGCACCACATGTTGTCTTAGGTAATATTATATGATTTTAACCCAATATAATCCGGCTTGGCTTTTTATATGGATTGATATTTGATTGCTTATGTTAGGATAGAAGTCAATACCTACAATTCTTCAGCATTTTGGTCACGACTTCTGTGTATATTTTAAACCATGAATTTAATTTGATTATGGCTATCAAGTATGACAGATGTTATATTTAGTAAGGCAGAAGAGACTTAGAAATATTTAATTTTATGAAATTAGTTGATACCATGTGGAATAATACTTTAATAAATTTGAGTTAATAGGCTAAGTGAATTACCATCTTGCTTTTAAAACATTTCTTATTGTATTTTATATATTTTTCTTCTTGTCATACATCATTTTGAAAAATGTTCGCTTTACTTCAATCAAGCATAATTGCAATTTGTGCCTAGGCTCTAGAAAGTATTTGTGCTTAAGTGTGCCTAGCACTTCCACCAACACTGCATCAATCAAAAACAAAAACTGGGATTGAGAACTAACACAAATCTCAAGAAAGAAAAATTGAAAGAGTGATAATACATAAGATACCTAGAAGCCAAAATCGCATCCAACAATACAAATTGAAATTGTAGGAGTAAGACAAACCCACATATGAAAATGCCGAAGACAAGCAATTACTAATTCCCATTTCTCACAAGGATCTGCATAGGCTCTTTGAGGAAACGGCCCAAAAACATGATCATATACGAACCTAAAGATGCCAATGAATCTGCCAGAAAGAGAAGAGCCCATCCATCTTAGAGTCAATATGCAGGACAAAGATGTTAGAATATAGAAAAAGAATAAAAAGTAGTCAATTATCAGTACCTACGCCCTCTATCACTTAAATCTCTTTCTTCAGCAATGAGAGTATTTAACAGGTTGAGAAAAGATATTGTCGAAGGATATTGTTCTCTCCTTGCTTCTATTTCGTTCAACTCAAATTGCATATCATAAACCTGTAATAATAATGTTACAAGATCATATAAACAGAAAAAACTACATTTTTCCTTGTAAAATAGTTAACGTCTGCAGATAACTTGCTAAAGCACAATAGAAATAAGATGTTTAAACCCCTTCTATAAAAATTAATTTTACAGGGCCTTCCGCGGATAGGTAGCATGATCATAAAGTTTCAGGCATCAATGTACATTGAACATATATCTTAAATAATGCGAACACCTGTGAAAGCATTAGTCGCCTATATAAGATTATGATGTAACAGGAAAAAGATATTTGTCACCAAAGCAAAATTGTCCTTCAAATATAATCACTCGGTTTTTCAATCCATATGCTGCTATCTGGTTTTATTCATGCTTGGTCTACGATATCAAGCATACAAAAAAAAAAATTTAAAAATGACCCCATCCAAACCTACCTGTGTTGACATTGGCTGTGCACTATTCCCAATAACTACTGGTAGATCGTACTGCTCTAGATAGCTCCAAATTGTATCTTTCAGAACTGGAGAGACACGAACAAAAGTAGTAATTGTATTCCGCAAAGCTCCCTGCAATAGTATTCATATACCGGGTCAAATGCAGCACAGAAAATCTCACCTGCGGCTTGTAACCTCCAACAGACAGAAACTGCAAATGTCATACTAGGAAACTTTTAGGCAAAGCAGCATAAAATCACAGATGTCAACCTTCAGATATGGAGGCACATTTTCATAACTAAGCAGCTTGAATAATGGTTCAATATCAGGAAACCAGTTCTTCCTTTCAACAGGGTTCCCATTCTCCACAACCTGTATCACATGAAAAGCCTGTTACTCCTTTACATTGAAAGAGAGAAATGTATCACTGAATCAACAGGCAACATTTGAGTACTATTGAAAGAAAAGAGTACATGTTTGTGATTAGGAGGAAACAACGTGAATGGGGTGGGCAGAAAAATAATCCCAGAAAAGCTCAGAAATGGAGAAGACAACATAATTTATTCATGTAGGCCAGAGTAAGAACAAGCATTGAAAAGAAAAAAAAATAAGAACAAAACAACCTAGACACATAATAGATAATACAAACGAAAGCAGATTACCAAGCAATCCAGCACCGTAAAACCATCTTGCCAAAAGAAAACATCCAAATAAATGAAAAAACTAGAAGCACAGATAAAATTGTAAAATGGAACAGAAATGAACCTTTTGGAGAACATTCAAGTATGCAACTAGCGCTTTTGCATCTCCCTCCAAAAACTCTGGAAGCATGGCACCAGCAGTTTGAACAGACTGTTTAAACTTCTCATCGTAGATTGATAAGCAATCAAACAACGTGCTCCACCCAACCGAGCGGAATGCCTTCCCCTGAAGTAACTCAAAAACCTTTGAAGCTCCTTCTTGACTACAAGCCTAAAGTAACATAAAACATCAAAGTGAGTAAATATAGCATAATTGAGTTAAAGAATCGTTCATGTATAAAATGTGCACAATACAAAAACATGTTCACATACCAAAGTGCTCAGCATATTCAAGAAAGCAACCAGAGTTTGAAAATTTGTGTGATCTTCTCCAGCGAAATTTACAAATGTCCACAGAACATCATTCCCAGACAACAGCTCGGGTTCCTTCTGATAGCATTATGCATTTAGAAATATTTTATTAACACCAGCATAAGAATCAATGAAACAGAAAGATTCATGGTAAAAAAGAAGGGCAGGCACTCAGTGGTTTCCCCAGTGGATTTTCATTGGATTCAACAGAAGATGCAACAGAAAGATGCATGGTAAAATAGAAAAGATGCCGTTTCCTCAGTGAATTTTCAGCAGAGGAGACAAGTATATCTCACCTATTATTTGCCAATGACACTAATATCTTGTGGGACCAAATATGATCAAGTTCAAGGTTTTTTTTATTGGCATTGGGTCTCCGGAACAGTGTCCTAGCCAATTCCAAGGGTGCACATGCCCTAGGCAAGGAGTTTCCCGCAAGTGCACATCGGTTAATTCAAGGAAAAAATCCCTCAATCCGATGGCCCCTAGAGATTATTTACACCCAAGAAAATTTGAACATTAGACCTAGGGGGAGCATACCCCTAAACCCAAGGTTTTGTTGAGCAAGTTGTTGTGAAGATACCATCAAGAATGGGGGACCTTGTGGAAAAACATCATAGACTCAAAGTCTGGTGAAGTATGGGGAGGTCGGTGATCAAATGAGGTAAGCAGGCCATGTGCATGGGGCCTTAGAAGCACATAAGAAGAGGATGGGGTGCCTACTTTAGAAACACCCAAATTGAGGTGGGTGATGGACTCAAAATTAAATTTTCGCATGACATATGGTGTAGTGACAAGCCACTCAAAGAAGCTTATCCAGAAACCTATGGCATAACCAGAATGAAAGGAGCCTTGATTGTGGACCTGTTGGTTAGATCAAATTGTGCTCCTCAATGGAATGTCCCTTTTTTAGAAATGCATATGATTGGGAATTCGACACAATATTGGAGTTTCATCATCTCATATATTCTGCTTGCATAAGGAGAGAAGTTGATGACAAGATTTTCTAGCGTCACTCCAAGAAAGGGAAGTTGTAAAACCCCACTACCCATGGTTACGAATAAAGTTAGTTTTAAAAAATTTTGGGGAATCGTTGTGCTATTACTAAACTTAACTCTAAAATATTTTTAGAATTGAGCCAGATACAAAGATTCTAAAAAATCATTCTTTATAAAAAATATTGGGATCATAAGGAGGAGTGCGTGGAAGCATTTAAAAACTTCTCAAAGTCTATGCCATAAAATACATAACTTAAAATCTTTGTACATGATCTAGGCCACTATCACGCCTCCCTAGACTAAGTTTTGTCCTACAGCTCTACATTTATAAATATTCTGACTTGGAGTGATTTAAAAGCATAAAAACAAACTAAAATGAGTCATTTAATTATTAATCAACTCATTAAGAAACTCATCATAACGTAAACATACTTAACATAAGATTTCATGTGGTGGACTTTTTCGAACAGTTGTTTACTGAACGAGAGGGGTGGAGGCCAAAACCTGATTGTCTTGCTTTTGACTCTCTCGATTCACAGGCTGTGTCTTGGTTAGAAAGACCGTTTGAAGAGGTAGAGGTGTATGACGTTGTAAGAAAAATGGCGAGAGAGAAAGCATCAGGTCCAGATGGTTTCTTGATGGGTTTCTTCCAAATTTGTTGGGAGATAGTGAAAGAGGACATAATGAACGTGTTCCACAAACTGTTTTTGGCAGAAAAGTTCGAGAAAAATCTTAACACTACTTTCATTGCTTTGATTCCTAAGAAGAGTAGTACATCCGAGGTGCAAGATTTCAGGTCCATTAGCCCTATAAATGGGGTATACAAAATTATTTCCCAAGTGCTTGCAAACCGGCTAGTGGAGGCCTTAGGTAAAATCATCACAAAGCCGAAAAATGCATTTTTAAAAGGTCGCCAAATTGTGGATTCGGTCTTTATATCCAATGGATGCCTGGATAGTAGATTAAAGGCGAGGGTTGCAGGGATCATTTGCAAGCTAGACATGAAAAAGGCATACGACCATGTAAACTGGGATTTCGTTATTTATTTGCTGGAGAGATGTGGATTTGGAGTGAAATGGTGCAGGTGGATTAAATGGTGCATCTCAATAGCAAAATTCTCAGTTCTAATTAATGGCAGCTCTTCCGATTTTTTCAATAGTTCTCATGGTTTGAGGGAAGGAGGTCCTCTATCTCCACTCCTCTTTGATGTAATTATGGAGGCTTTAAGTAGAATGTTGGTTGTGGTCCAAAAAGGCTTTATGGCGGGATTTTCTTTTGGGCAACCCCAATAAGGGCTCTATTTATATATCTCATTTATTATTTGCAGATGACACTAATTTTTTGTGAGACAAATCAAAACCAACTCAGGGTACTAAAAGCTCTCTTATTGTGCTTCGAGGCAGCTCCAGGTTTGAGAGTCAACTTCGATAAATTTGAGCTAGTGTCGTCAAGAATGTCAACAATCCTCAGCATTTGGCCTCCATTCTTGGGTGTAAGGATGCTTCTCTTCCTATGAAATACTTGGACTTACCTTTGGGAGCAGCTTCATGGGCATTACAAATTTGTGATAGGGTGATTGAGAAGATAGAACGAAGACTGGCAGGATGGAAAAGATTACACTTATCGAAAGGAGGTCGGATGACTCTGATCATGAGTATTCTTTCCAATAAACCAACTTACTTTCTGTCTCTTTTCCCCATTCCAACATGTGTGGCGAAAAAAATTGAAAAACTTTATTTCGATTTCTTAGGAAGCATGATAGGGGAGGAATTCAAGTTCCACTTAATCAAGTGGGATAAGGTGTGCAGGTCATTGTCTTCAGGTGGTATGGGTATATAAAAATATAAGACTCTTCAACTAGACCCTACTTGAAAAATGGTTATGAAGGTATAATACGGTACCAGATGCTCTATGAAAATTGGTGGTAGATTGGAAGTATGGAGGGATTTTTTTTTTTTTTGGAGGGGGAAGGGGGGGTGATGGTGTACTGAAGATCAAGTGAACGAGGCGTACGGAGTGGAGATATGGAAACACATTAGACAAAATTGAGGGGTTTTCCCTCGACAAACCAAACTTGTGGTGGGTGAGGGTACGAGGATAAAATTTTGGAGAGATATGATGTGGGGAGGTAGCCCTAAAGGACTCAATCCCGGCTTTATTCCGACTGGCATGTGATCAAGAAGCTTCTATGGTGGATCTCATGATTCAATCGGGTGACCAAGTCCAATGGAATGACACCTTTAGTAGAACGGCTCAAGATTGGGAAGTTGATAATTTGAGGCTTTTTTTTGTTTTATAAGTAAAAGATAATTTTATTGGTATGAATGAAATAGGTCTAACCCTTGTACATTGGAAGTATACTAAAGAGCTCCTAAGTACATTCTAGGAGATGGAAATTAAAGACAAAAAATCATTAACAGTGTTCTCATTTTATACAATAGTTGACAACCACAACAGTAGCGTGTGAAGAAAAAGATTCTACAACTCCTCCATTGTGCGCTCCTCATCTTCAAAGCAACGTCAATTCCTTTCCGACCAAATACACCACATAATGTACAACGGTACCATCTTCCATGCCGCCGCCACTTGAGGACAACCTTGCATCCTCCTTCAACAACCCAACAAATCCACCACCATCGCTAGCATGACCCAAGCAATATCAACCGTCAAAAGATCTCATCCCATAGCCTCATTTGAGACTTTTTTTAGTCTCGTTTATTACGTGAAACTGAATGGAATGCGAGCCGAAAAGCTTTGGTGGACGCCTGCAAGTAAGGGTGTTTTCTCAGTTCAATCGTTCTATAAATCCTTTACATTTGTACTAAGTACTCACTTTCCTTTGAGGAAAATTTGGAGGAATAAGGCTTCTTTAAAAGCTATTTTCTTCATTTGGACAATTGCCCTGAGCAAGATTTTGACAATTGATAATCTGAGGCAACGTTGGGTTATTATCGCAGACTAGTGTTGTATGTGCAAGAAATCTGGAGTCTGTGAATCAAAGCTCTCAGTCGAGTGGAATTGAACTAGGCAATGTCTGCCACATTGTTTGAGTTATTGGCTAGCTGGACATCTCTTGGTGATGCATCACCTATCAAATCTGTGTGGAAGATGATCCATATCCGCATTAGAGCATTCTTATTGGATTGTTCAAAGTTAAACTTTAAAAAGGACAATTTTACACACATATCAAAAATAATTAGTCATATTTGATCAAAAATGAGAAGTTTGTGGAGAAAGGGAATAAAAATACTTTTTGTCTTCAAAAGTGAATAGTAAAACTAAAAATTTTGTCAAATTTGGCCATGTCGGACAAGTTTTATATTTACTATTCACAAAAAATACTTTTATTCCCTTTTTCCACTTTTACCTCATCACTTTTGATCAAATATGACCAAAATTTTTTGATAAATGTGTAAATTTATACTTTTTGAATGATAGCTTTAGACAATCCAATGAGAATGCTCTTATATGATGCATCTGGCGAGAATGTAACGATTGAACATTTGAAAATAAGGAGCGGTCACTGGAAGAGCTTCGATCTCTTTTTTTTCCGTACTTTATTATTATGGGCCATAGATATAGATTTCAATAGTCTTCCTTTTCATGATTTTCTTGTATCGTACTTACCACATTCAACCTATATAGGTCGTGTCTCTTGTATACCATCTTGTGTACTTGAGCTTTGCCTATTCTATTAATACGATTGTTTACTTATAAAAAAAACATAAAGTTTCATAAAATATTTCATGCTGAGAATTAAAATCATAATTGTTCATAACTATGTTGATGACATGCATGGCTTGGAAATATTTCTGGTATATTGACTAATTCGAATTATCTGACTTAACTAACTTGTCTAGCTGGCCAACATGCTTAACCCCGATTCAAGGTTGTGCACAACTCCCACATCTAATGGCCACAAGGGGAACCCCTAATCTGATCTGATAAAATACTATAGTGAACCACACGTGAGTCTATAACTTGCACATTCACCTGACTGCGTTGTTAGGTCCAATATAAATGATCAATATTCTGATCTTAGAATTATTTGGCTGGTTCATTACAAAAGTTCATTGTCCACCCTTTTCTATTAAGCCATGCACACACATACAACCAACTCATTCCCATGAAGAGCATTCGAAAGAAAGGGCACCACTAGAAGCACTCTTCTTTGTACGGACAACTTCGTTAGGAAGATACTCAAAAACTTAAGGAAACATCGAATCATTGTTATGGAGTGGTGTTGTATGCGCAAAAAGTAGGGACTCAGTTGATCATTTATTACTTCATTGTGAGATTGCTATGACATTATCGAACAACTCTTTCCCTCAAGTGGGACTAACTTGGGTGATGCTAAGATGGATGATCGATCGCTTAGCTTCTTGGAGAGGCCTTCAAGGTAACTCTCATATTGCAACAATATGGAAATGGTCCCAATATGCTTATGGTAGTGTGATTGGAGGGAAATGAATGACACACGCTTCAAACATCCAGAATGATCATGGAAGAGCTTAGGAAATTGTTTTTAAATACTTTACTCCATTAGTCGGTTGTAATTGATTTCAATAGAATGAGTTTCCATGAATTTCTTGTATCACTGAACTAGCACGCTCAGGTGATGCTCTAATATATGTCCCGTATACCTGGGCTTTGGCCTATTGTTATGATCAACAACAAAAATTTACCGATCAAAAAAAGGGCAAGCACTGATATCTAAAGCACAACCAAAAAGTATATTTTGGTGCATTAGAGATCAGTTAACAAAATACGACCGCATAATAAACCAAGTGTAAGAAATTGCTCGCGTTTGAAGATTTAGCTAAGGTGGGGGAGGGACGAAAAACCTAAAAATAACTACTCCAACCCAGTTAGTTTGCCTCCATAACTCCCACAAAAAAAATCCCAACTTCTTAAGGGGATTGTTAGTCTATTAGATGTTGTAACCAAGCATATCCTCTATGCATATATTAGTGTGATGCAGTGCTTCTGCATTTGTATTACATACGTTAATCAGTGGGATGAAGAGGCAAACTTCTTTTCTCTTGTTTTTGCTAACTTCTAGTTCTTAACTGAGAAAAGCAGTTCATGCTTTCACATGCAGCATAAGCCACTCCTTTCCAAAATAAACTATCCTGTTCATTTATTTTGATATGTTCTTTTTGAAATGTTAAACAAGATTTATTTCAGAAGAAAGTGATTTAGTTCAAACTAACCTGATAGATTTCACTCACAAACTCCAAGAGAGAGACAAATGATAAAGACCCAGATTCAACAGCTTCTTGAGAATTCACGTTGCGATCATGCAAAAAATCATTTGTGCCGGCCATACGGTAATGACTAAGCATGCTCATAGATTTCTCCTTTGATTCTTTCACCTGTGAAGAAGTGCACACAAACGTAAGTATGGAATGAACACATTTGATAATGAGAAAAAGAACAAGGACAACTAGCGTGTTGAACACACAAGCGAGAGTCATGCGGCAAGGGCTTTAACTGTAACCAGGAAAATTAGGTCCCGTTTTGGATCAGTTCAGTTGAGACTATCTATATCTTGTGAAATCTGCCTCCAGTAAACCAGGACCAGTAATGGCTAATTAATCTACGAAAGACCCATTGACTACGTAGATTATGTGAAGAGTGAGCAGGTTTATGAAAAAAAAAAAAAAGGAAAAACCCACACTCCATTTGGGTACACTTGAAGGATACTCAAGACAACACCCAGACCTTAAAAAATTTGCAAGCCTTATAATAAAACATTAAGGCTTCGTTTGGTTATACAAATGAGATGAGATCAAAGTTGAATAAAATATTATTATAATATAACTTTTTAATATAATTTTTGTTTTGAGATTGAAAAGGTTGTTAGATGGTCCAACTATATAACTTTTTCTTTTTCATTACTTCCATGGTCGTGCCTCGAGACACGGCAGCACCCATACTATTGAAAGGTATTATATTTTATTTAGAAGTTTGGGGAAGTTGTAATAATTAGATGAGATGAGTTGAGATGAGATGGATTGTGAAAACAAACCAACACTAAATCTCTAATACAAAAGCCCATAAATCCAGCCGACTCATATTTGCTACATTCATAAAATAAATAAATAAATAAACTCTTGTTTGCTTAAATTGAAAAGTGTGAACCATATACTAAAATCAAAAGACCAGAATCATATATCTGAAAATAAGAATGATCAAGCATCTTCTTCCTACAAACTATTAAACAATCTTTAATGTCATCAGAAACTGAGCTACAATTTTTCAAGCCCATCAGCCACTCAAACAAGTGGGAAAAGGTGGGCAAAAAGGTAGGAGCAGATAACAATCATATGACATTCAAAAGGAACTCACTGGAACCCCCACCCTCACCAACCGAACATCAATCTTTTGCCAATAACTACAGTTCCCTCAAGTTTGATGAAAAATTTTCTAAAGAAAAAAGATATCAACCAACACTAAAGACATTTGCACCAAGCAAAAATTTGGCATTTGCAAACCGATCAAAAAAAAAACAATTTGGCATTTACAAGCCAAATATACAACAGGTTCATCCCTTCAAGAAACAAAAAAAATAAAACCCTAGGCAAGCTGCAGCAGTTACAGGTTGGGAATACGACAAAACTCAAAGCCCTACTTAACCACATCTAAAAATAACAAGTAACAGCACAACCAAATGAATTCATGCAATCATGCAATCAAGGCTTCATAGTTGACAGTGTTATAATCCACAAGCCAGTGCAATTAGTAGAGGATGGACGAACTATAGTTGTAATCTCTACAACATTAAGATGACCAAGAGACATGCAAGGTAAATAAGCCATTGAAATCGTCATTTGGTAAAGTAAGGACATTTTAATCGGTCAGTTATCACTCCAACGCCATGCATTTGTTTTTTATCAGTACACTCCAATGACATGTAAATAAGAGGGGAAAGGGAAGGTACAATTTCAGTGACCTTATCTCTGGCAAGCGGCTGAGACAAGAAGCAGGTAATCAGCTTATGGAGATAACCGTTGTACACATAGATCATATCCTCATCATCATTCTGCATAAATTACAAAGAAAGCAATGGAGCAGCCTTAAAGATATGCCACTGAGAAACAAATCAGAAAGGTAAGATCCTAGAGATGATTATAATTTTAGCTCAATGAAATATAATATATGAAATAACCATCAACTTTCTTGAAAGGGGAAGGAGAGAAGAGTTTGTGAAGAGATGCGTGCTTAAAAACAAGCAGCTACCAAAATGCCCATAGAAAAACAGTCACCAAAAAAAAAAAAAGATAAGAACACAGGAAACTAAATCAAACAGCAATGCCCAAAAAATCCAGAATAGAACCAATGCATGGAACTTAATGGTCAAAGTATAAAACTACCTGATACATGCTAAAAGTGCTTGCACATCACGTGAGACTCCACTATATTTCAAAGAGCATTTCAAGCTAAAACCATATGAACCAAAGGGAGACAGACCAACAAATTGTCAAGAGTTGTCACCACATTGCATAATATGATATATATTTGGCTCTTCTTGTATATACCAGATATGATTCACATTAATTGAAATACTGATGCAGAGAGATTCTTTCATTGAAAAAAGAACGTCAGGTGATGTCATCATAAATAAAATTGCAGAAGGCAGTTGCTCTCATAATTGTGGTGCCCATGGTGCCATAATTCTTGAGGCCGTCATATTAATGGACAACAAGCTCGTAGATGTACTCACCATGGACAGAATAATCGTTCTATGGGTTACTGTTAGGAAGACACAACAAGCCATCAGGATCTATTAATTCTGCCTTCTATCAGTATGATATTCCTGAATCAGTGAGTGAAAAAGATAACCGAAATAGATCTGCAGTAACATTTATCATTCGGTTGCAATAGAATTGCATGTTGATATAGTTATTAAGTAAATGTTATATTTGAAATTCCATCTCACTAATTATTAAATGAAAATAATATTTGAAAACTCATCTCAATAAAGTAAAATTTATAAATTAGAAAAAGAAATTTAAGAAAAGGGCATAACAGTAAAGTTGTCATAAAATATTCATTTTACTTCTAAATAAGGTTATCTACATTCCATTCCCTTCTTTCAAAACATCTAAACAATAAATATTCCATTTTTTCGATCAGAAGAAACATTCCATTCATTTCCGTTGCATTCATCATACTCATTCCATTCTTGTCCATTACATTCCTCTTGAAACTCCCAAATGAAGCCTTAGGCATTAGGTTCTCAGGTCTCCTCTTAACTTATTATCTGTTACAAAGATTACTCAAACTCATGTTCTATAATCTTATCTACTTGTATATCGTTAAAGGATCTAAAGACGAGGAAGAAGACTGAAACAACGCATGAAGTTGGTGCCCTCTCTTACCTTGACTCCTTGCTCCCAAGCCCTTTAGCCATCATTTTCTCCCTTTCATTAGCACCGTTGACATGATCATCCTTTGATTTCTATTTTTAATAATCCAGTTATAAGTCTCAATCATGTGTCATTTTTCATCATGAAAAGTTTGATCTTTCCTCTCAATTTGAAATCCTAGCGCCACCAGTAACCAAAAAAAACTTATAGGCGAAAGAATAGTAGAAGCCATTCCCCACTTTAGAGTGAGACACTGAAAGCATAAGAATGGAGCTGAAATCTTCCCATTAATCTCCGAAAGAAAAATAAGTGACAGATCCAATGGCAAAGTGGAATGCTCAGTGATGATACAGCTAGGGTGGGAGAAGTGGACTCAAAAGGAGAACCTTTGAGAGAACTGTATGTTTTTGGATGCAATAAGAATAAATTAGTTTAAAACAAACATGTATTGTAATTTCAGGATTTTTTATTTTAACAATTGTAGAATTAAGGAAATTATATCTGCATCTCATGATAGTAAATCAGTGTCATGGACAAAGCGTGCTTAGCTCAATAAAGCACCCAAACAAAAATGAACAGAGGGCAGAAATTGTAATAGATGCAATCTCAAGATATGAGCAAAAAGTAAAGAAACCAGTACAAAAATTGCAAATACTCTTCAAAATACTTACTGAAAGTTGAGTGGAATAAATAAAAGCAACAATTTAAAGTTGAGAAAGTTAAATTAATCTATATGCATTAGTTGGGGTTTTAAGGCTCTTTTGAGTACAGTAGTAAGAAAATGCTTAATTTTTAAAATATTGGCAATCAAAAGGTTGCATAACAAATAAACCTGGAAAGCTGCAGTTCGAAGAACTTTGCCCAGCAAAGATTGGAAAACATTGTTTGAGAAAATGACTTCCAAGCACGAATGTAGATAACCTAAATCATTTGATGAAGCATTTGAAACAGCCTCCCTTGCAGCATTTACATCAAGGATTAACATCAAATGTACAGCCCAGGCAAGTCTTAAGCCATCAACAAAGCCCTCAATATTTGGATCATTTCCAACAGATATCACCTAAGCACGCAAGATAGCCAGCATATTCATTAAAAGAAAGTTCAAAAAATATGAATCAAAAGAAACCACCGAGATCACTAATCTTACAATTTCTTGAAACTCCTGCCTAAAAGATGCATCGCTCGAGAGAACAGATGCTTTATCAGGCGCTGCACTCAGGGCATCTGATATCAAAGCAATGACAAGAGAAAAAAGAAGACTAAACGTAATCTGCATGACAGAAATTAGTGTTAGGTAACAACAACAAAAAAAACAAAATAATTTAAAACCATTATAAATTTTAGATCAAAACTTTAATACGTATAGCATCCAAGCAGATAGAGCTTCTTGCCATTCTGGACTCTTCTTTCTAAATGGCATCCCAATTCCATCCCAGACATCAGTACCCAATTAAAATACAAATAGTACCACCATTATAAAAACCCTCCATCATTAACAGGATCTTCATACTTTCCTTACTAGAGGACAATGATTGTTTTCATATCATATTATTTTTTCTTTTAAGTAACAAAACTTCATTAAAAAGCAAAAAAACCTGCATCCAAAATATATAGGATGTATATAAAAGAGACCATCCGGAGGCAGAAAAAATAACAAAAAAAATGAAAGTCAACCTCATTAAGATCATAAAAGCAGTCCAAGGAAAAGTGTATTAACAAGGAATGGTTTGAGCGCTTCTAGTGACTATTCTCAGTTTTCAAAATTTCTATCATTCATTTCCCTCCAAATCACATGAGCCAACTAGGAATAACCTCCACGCAATTGCAACTTTTGGCCTGCAACCTATTACTCTCCAAAAGCAAAAATGGTCCACTATTCTAGACATGATTCACGCCAAACCAAACCGACTAAGAAAGCCACTCCACAACGCACTAGTAATCTTGCAATAAGTAAAAGAAGGAACAGTTTCCATAGTATCATGCCGAAGTCCCAAGATGAGATAGGGTTTTTTCAAATCCCCATGGTATATAGTTACAAAAATTAAAGAACAGAATTGGTATTTCCCAAAAATATATTTATAGGTTTTTTATAACAAAAAATGGAGAGAAAGGACAAATGAGTTTATATGTTTAGAAGCTTTTCTGTACAACTAAAAACCGAATAGAGTAGCAACTTGAGCTTTTCTTTTTCCATTTATGTGTTCAAACGCTCAGTCAATTTGACAGTTTGATTGTACTGAATGATGTAACAGGTTTTGTGCACTAGATTTTTCTAAAATGATTCCAACCACGACTACGAGTAGATCCTCCAATTCAACCCCAGCTGTACAAGATCCTTATCCTAGTAATCCGTTTCTCAATGTATAAAACAAATGTCTGGAACTTTTCAAGGTCTACCCTAAAAACAAACAAGAAGATTCAAATTGTCAGAACATAAAGGAATACCTGATGTTTCATGGTCATGTTACTCTGATTAAGCTCAGCAGCACAATCTTTTAATGTGGAAAATATATCTTTTATATCCTTTGGACCTGCAAACCCAACATGATACACAACCACCAAAGTAAATTTTTAAAGAGAATGCACAAATAGTCCAGTATGTCACATTCCATTACCCAAAAATTGATTTTAATTGAATATAGAAACAAAATAAATATTTGAATGGGTCTAAAACGTGAAACTATTCTAGAAAAATAACTAACAAAAAATCATAAAGCCAGTGGCACTAAATTGTTGTATTTATTTTTAAATACGGCGATGTGAATGTTGATGCATACAAAAGAATCTACAGTAAAAATCTACTTGAAGATGTTCATAGCACCAGTTTGAGCACATCAAAGAATAATTTCACCCCCCCCTCTCCCTCCCATATAAAGAAACTACCCAGCTTGAGCTCTTACTCTTTCCAAAACACAATCTGATTTCGCCACCCTGTACCCCCGTTATTTCAAAGGTTCCCGGTTTATGGGTTTCTCTTGTAAACTGTACCCTATTAGAAAATAAGTCCCAATTTCACTTGTAAAGCTATTCCTAGCCTCCCAAAGATACACTTCCTCCCTTAATCACCACATCAGAGGATTTGCACTCATCGATAGCAACTTATTGATCAATAAAAAGTTTAATTGAGCAAAAAACAGATAAAGGCCCAAGTATACGGGACATATACAAGAGTGTTGCCTATAAATGTTAGTTTAGCAATACAAAGAAGTCATGAAAAGACATGCCATTAAAATCAATTATAATCGACCAGTGAAGTAAAGTATTGAAAAATAAAATTCTAAACTCATCCATTGACCGCTCTTGATCTTCAAAACTTCTTGCATTCCTCTCCCTCCAAATACACCACCATAAACAAATTTGGGACAATCTTTCACACTGTTATCTGAAGGTTTCCCCAGAAGCCTCAACAAGAAGCTAAGAGGCCAATTACCCTTTTCGGCATCACCCTAGGCTAATCCCATTCAAGCAAAGAAGTCATTCCACAAGAACATGGCAATCTTACAATGAAGCAATAGATGATCTATGGACTCTCCGATCTCTTTGCACACACAACTAATGCATGATTATGATGTAGTGTTTCCATAGATTGTCTATTGCGAGGATCTTCCCTAAAGAAGTCGTCCATGGAAAACAATTGGCCTCCAGGAGTTCTTTTGTCTTCCAAATACCATTCCATGGGAATGAATTTGTATTATGCATGATCATGGCTTGATAGAAGAAGAGGACTATGAACTTCCCCTTCCTAGAAGGGCACCAAAAGGTCTTGTCTTCAGCTCCCCCCTCTTTATACGAGTAGGGTACACTAGATCATAGAACTCCGAGAAAGCATTAACTTCCCAATCTTGTGCATCACTGAAGAATGTAACAATCCATCAGGGTTAACAGCTCCACAATTGAGGCTTCTTTAGTTCTTGTTATGCCATAAAATTTTGGATAAGCTTCCTTGAGTGTCCTATCGCTACACTATACATCATGCCAAAATTTAATTTTAGACTCGTCGCCCTCCTCAAAATGAATATTTCTTGAATATGTGTCCCATCCTCTTCTTATGAGTTTCCATAGCCCCACCCCATATGGCCCACTTACCTCATTCGAACACCATCCTCCCCATAGTTCACCATACTTTGATTCTATGATGGCTCTACATAGTGCTCCCCATTCATTGCGGTATTTCCAAAGTCATTTGCCAAGCAAAGCTTTGTTAAAAGATTGCAGGTTCTGAATACCCAATCCTCCCTCTAGGATAGGGGAGCACACCGTGGCCCATTTTACTAAGTGGACTATAAACTCATCGTTCATCTCCCCACCCCAATAAGAAATCATGTTTAAGTTTCTCCATGTGATGAGCCACCTTGGTGGGAAGCGGAAATAGTGATAGAGAGTAGTTTGGCAAGTTCGAAAGGCTACTTTTGATTAAAGCCTAAGATTCTTTCTTGGAATGTGTGGGGGTTTAATAATCACAATAGCGCATTCGTATAAAATCGTTATTACGGATGTGGAAGGTTGATATGGTGTGTTTTTAGAAAACAATGATGTGGGTCATTGATAGAAGCATTGTTCGTAACTTATGGGGTGTTCATATATGGGCTGGTCTCACTTAGCCTCTTTGGGAACCTCAGGTAGTGAGTTGTTAATGTGAGATAAAAGAGTAGTAGAGCCGGTAGAGGCTTGGGTTAGAGACTACTCAATCGCTAGTTTTTTAAACATGTTGCAGACGGGTGGGAATGGGCATTTATAAGCATTTATGGGCCAAACATGAATAGAGATAAGAGAAGGCAATGGTAGAAGTTGGCGGGCTTATATTCCCTATGGAAGTGCCTTGGTGCATGGGTGGGAATTTTAATATTATTCATTTTCCCAGCGAGCGATCAGGAAACTATCGTAATTTTGAGGCCCATTATCTGGAGATATGTCAGAAGTGGTTGCCTCGAGTCAGCTTAGATCACTTTCTTATTTTGCTAGATTGTGGAGGTATTCATGGAAGTCATCGGTACTTTAAGTTTGAAAATATGTGGTTAGCAACTTATAGTATTGTAGAGATGATGTGTGATTGGTGGTCTTCGTATCAATTTAAAGGCACACCAAATGTCATTCTTACAGGTAAGTTTAAGGCTTTGAAATATGACCTAAAGAAGTGAAACTTGGAAGTTTTTTGTCACATTGACAACCAGAAGACTGCCCTTTTGGAGAAAGTACAAGAGTTAGAGGGAAGGGAATTGTTGGGAAACAACTCGGAGGAGGTATTATTGAAAAAGAGTACAGTTATGACTAATCTGGATAGGGTACTGTTGTCGAAGGAGACTTCGTGGCGACAAAAATCCAGGGCCCTCTGGCTAGAAGAATGTGATAAATGTACGAAATTCTTCTACAGATGGCTAATTCACAATGACACAACAATGTCATTGAGACACTTCACTCAAGTACTCAAGTGCTCTCCTATCCCTCAAAAGTAGAAAACCATGTTGTGCATTACTACGAGAAACTCCTTACGGCATCAGCTCATTGGAGGTTAAAGCTTGATGATTTGTTGTTTGAGGCAACTTGATTTGCAAAATGTGAGCTATTTGGAGAGACCTTTTGACAAAGATAAGATTTATAAGGTCATTATCGGTACGACCAAGGACAAAGCGCAGGTCCATATGGCTTCTCGATGGGTTTCTTTCAAACATTTTGGGACATTGTAAGAGGTGATGTTATACAAGTTTAATGTGAATTCCACTCTTTTAGAAATTTGAAAAATGCCTTAATACAACGTTCATTGCTTTCATTCCAAACAAACATGGGGCTACGACAATTGAGGATTTCCATTCTATAAGCCTGGTTAGTGGTGTATACAAATCACTTCAAAGATTCTTGCTAACCGACTAAACCTGTTATTGGAACAAATTATTTCCAAACCTTAGAAAGCATTTATTCGTGGGAAACAAATCATTAAATAGGTTCTTACTATAAATGCGTGTTTGGATCATAGACTGCAGAAAGGAGTTCCAGGTATCCTTTGCAAACTTGACATGGAAAAAAAAAGGCTTATGATCATCTGAATTAGGAATTTCTTTTATACTTGCTTGGGAGATGTGGTTTTGGAGATAGGTGTCAAAAGAAAACTAGGGTTTTCTTTTTAGCAGTCTCCTAATAGAATATGTTGTCTTGTATTTGAATTAAATTATAACTGTTTAGATAGGATAGAGTCAAGAGTTTGTGGGAGATTCAAATTGAATCTCAACTTTATCTTTGTAATCCTAGAATTATTTAATGAGAAGTAAACACCTCAATTGAGGTACTTCAGCCAATTATTTTGACATGGTATCAGAGCTAGGTTTCGAGATTTCTTGGGTTCTTCTTCTCGATACCTTCAAAGCTTGTTTGTTGGCTTCTTGCAAGCCTTTTTTGGAGCTTGGGTTTCGGTTTTCTGGCACTTGGCTTCTCAAGTCTCCTTCGAATTCTCGGTGCAGACCACCAAGGGAGTTTCCGGCCATCTCTGCTTCAGTTTCTTGGAATTTTTTTTCTTAGGGTGGTTCCTGAGTTTCTATCGGCGCCTTTTGTGGGGAAAATTCAATGGTCGAGATTATAACACTATACAATGCTATAGTTGAAAGGGTTTTGGTCACTGTTCTCGGCATCAAAGCTCGTTGGGTTCGTGTTCCTAAAGTTTTCACTTTTCGATACACTATGTTCTTGGTTGTTTCTAGTAGTTCGGCAGTTTCTGCCTAGTCCACACATTTTTAGCAATTTTCCAGTGCTCTTTGTCATGGGTCGGTGTCCCCTAGGTTCATTGGCATCTTCCGTTTTTCCTAGAGGTGCTTCTTGGAAAAATTCTTAGTGGTTTCTATTCTTGGGTCAAGCGTGTTTGGCTTCTTTGGCGCCCTCTGTGCAGGTTCTTGGTGTTTTCGGCAACCTGATTTCGGCAATTGGCTTCATTTGTTGCTGCAAGTTCAATTCGTCGCGGTCTAGGCAAATTCTTTTGTCATCTATGCTTTGTTTTGATGCCATTGCACCTCTCTTCTTGGTTTAGATTTTTCGGCACTGCCTGGGTATTTTCTTCAATTCAGTGCAAGTTAGTCTCCTGGACTTTGGGTGCAATCATGGGTTTCTGGTTCAAGTTCGGCTTTTTGGGTTCAATTTTGGGTCCCTATTCAATTGTGGGTCTCTCCTGGTTTTGGAATCAACAACGGCATCAATACTTAGTTAAGAAATTGTTGCTAGTCGACTCACAAGCATCAATTTGAGGGAAGGTATCAAAGGAAAACTAGGGTTTTCTTTTTAGCAATCTCCTAATAGAATATGTTTTCTTGTATTTGAATTAAATTATAACTGTTTAGATAGGATAGAGTCAAGAGATTGTGGGAGATTCAAATTGAATCTCAACTTTATCTTTGTAACCCTAGAATTATTTATTGAGAAGTAAACACCTCAATTGACGTACTTCGGCCGATTATTTTGACAATAGGTGAATCTCTTGGATTTGACATTGTGTTTCCACCGCTCGATTTTCAGTTCTAGTTAACGGCACACCTAATTTTTTTTTTTTTTTTTTTACAGTTCCTGTAGTTTGAGGTAAGGGGATCATTTATCTCCTCTTCTGTTTGTTATAGCTATGGAGGCATTTAGGATTATGTCCGAGAAAAGATGGAGCGAAAACTTGCTAGTTGGAAGCGAATGTACTTATCCAAAAGTGGCAGAGTCACACTCATCAAAAGTACCATCTCCAACCTACTAACTTATTTCCTCTCTATATTTCTGCTTCCATCAAAGGTGGCTTACCGTATGGAGAAAATACAGTTGAATTTTCTATAAAAATTGATGAATGATGCGTGCAAATTTCATATGATAAAATGGGCCACCATTTGTTCCCCAATTCCTAAGGAGGTTTGCTTATCCAAAATTTGTAGATCTTTAATAAGGCATAGTTAGGAAATGGCCACAGAGATATCCCATAGAACATGGAGCTTTGTGGAGAACAGTTTTAGACTCAAAAGCATGCAAGAGCATGGGGAGGTTGGAGCTTGAACGAGGTGTGTGGATCATCTAGGACAAGGCTACAGAAGTACATCAAACTAGGCTGGACTAAATTTTCTAGTTTTACCTGTTTTTAGGTGGGTAACTCACAAATCAAATTTTGGCATGACACTTACTGCAGTAACAAGGCACTTAAAGAAGCCTATCTAGTTTTCAGTAGAGTGAATGAAGGAAAGCTCAATACCAGGCCTCCCTAACCAATTTAACAGCACTCCCTAGTGGAATGCCACATTTCTTTAGTTGTCCATGATTGGAAAGTGGAAGCAATCTCTGAATTTTACAACTAATCTAATATGTTCCTAAGGGGAGGAGGTGAAGGAAAGCTCTTTTGGCACCCCTCGACGAAAGGGAAGTTCACGGTTCGCTCCTTTTGTCATTCAATCTCTAAACATAATGCAAATCCATTCTTGTGGAAGAGTATTTTGGAAGAAAAATGCCCCCTTGAATGTATCCCAGCTTCTTTTTTTGACAAGTACAAACAACTTCTTCAGGACAGATTCTCACTATTGACAACCCAAGGGAATGCCGAATCATAGTCTTGGATTGGTCTTGTTTGTATAAAAGGGCGGAAAATCCATCGATTGTATCCTAATACCTTGTGATATTGCCACGACTGTGTGGAATGATTTTTTTTTCCTAGGGTGGGTGTAGCTTGGATGATGCCAAGAGGGCGATCAACCTCTTAGCTTCATGAAGAGGTCTCCAAGGCACTTCTCAGATTCCCGCAATTTGGAAGATGGTTCCAATCTGCCTATGGTGGTGTCTTTGGAAGGAGAGGAACGAGCGAAGCTTCAAAGATCGTGAGTCACTAGATGCACTTAGAACTTTCTTTTTTAACATCTTGTTACAATGGTTGATTGTGAATGATTTTAATGGCATGACCATTCACTGTGTCAATAAATTCCCTTGGAAGTACATTTAAAGAGCTAAGTGCCAAGTAAGGCTGCATTTTTCTACTGGTTGGTGTCCCTTGGAAAACTTTCGACCTCGAATAATTTGAGAAATGATGGATTGTTTGTTGCGGATTGGTGCTTCGTGTGCAAGAAAGATAAGAATCTGTTGATCATTTATTTCTACACTGTGAGATGGGTAAGATTGTGGGATAAGATTTTTGATAGGACGAGGGTATTACTTGGGTAATGCCTAAGCAAGTGGTGGATCTTTTAACATGTTAGCAAGGTCTTAAGGGGAGTGCTTGCATTGTTGCCATATGGGAGATGATCCCTTTATGTTCGATGTGGTGCTTATGGTTGGAAAGGAATGGAGAGTGTTTTAAAGATAACTCTTGATGGGAAAACTAAAGAGAGTTTTTCTTTTGTACTTTGTGTATTTGGGCAAAGGCTCATGTATTGAATGGAGATAATCTTCATGATTTGTATTAGGTGATTTCTCTTGTATAATTATTGGGTACTTGGACTACGCCGATTCACTTGTCAATTAAAATTTTCTTATTACTTATAAAAAATGACATGACTATTCATGAATTTCTTGTATCACTAGAACATCACTCCTAGGCGTTGCTCTAGTATATAACTCGTGTACTTGGGCTTTTGCCTATTCCTACAATAAATAAAATCATAAAATCTTATAAAAAAAATAGATTATAGTCACAAATCTTTTTTAGCAATGTTGTCAAACATCAAGGCCTTTTGCTCTGCATAAACCCGGTAAAGCATGCCTTTCGAATGACTCACTTTACTACCCAGATTGGTTCATTGGGGATTTTAATGGCTATCGAGTTGGGTATGTCACCTACCCAAGAGAACTAGACTTTGAATTATAAATAAACCGCTCAAGAGATATTTGTCTTGACTCGAATAACAACTCAGAACCCATATCCACCCTTTCTAACAATTAAGAGAGCTCACCATTAATATTTACCAAATGGCTTCTCATCATAAACACATTACTATGCATCTTCCTCTTTTCATGCCATTCGACAATCCATTCGTGTTAGACAACTCTTCCAACAAAATTATCAAATGTTCAGGAAACAGTTTTTTCATCTGTAGTAATGGCATTCTCTTCATTATTTCCATGCTCTCCCTCACCATTGGAATTGCAAAATCCCTTCCACCAATTTTGCCCCAATTACCATTATGAAATTCACAAATCACTTGATGTTTTCCCCACACAATTAAAACACTGCAGGATATGACAACTAGCCAGCCTTATCATCCGGTTTATTCCTTCTTGCCTCCAATGAATAACCGCAATACCCAACAAATGGAGCGAAATTTGGAAAGGCTCAGCTATATTTCCCTTACCAATGAAAAACTAGAAAGAAACAGCCACCTTACACAGTTCTCTTGCAAACCCATTTCATCTCTTCCCTCCAAACTATGCTATATCCCATATGACCTACCCCTCTGTACACCTAAGGGCCAAATAACAACCATGAAAATTAACACACCAATGAGCAATGACAGATTATTTCTGGCACAAGAAGATTTTACAACTCCAACAACTCATCAAAAGGAGGAGGCCTTGTGCAGGGTTGCAGTTGATTCCAAGTATGGAAGTGCTAGGAGAATGGTGGTCTAATAAATATAGGAGCGTTCATGGAGTGGTGCTGTGGAAAAATATTCTAAAAGGTTGGGAGGGCTTTTCCGTGTGTTTTGGTTCTGAGGTAGGAATGGGTTCTAGTGTTTGCATCTGGAATGATGTTTGGTGTGGTACAAGAGCCCTTAAGAGTGTTTCCCCTCTCTTTTCCAGTTAGCAAGTGACAAGGAAGCTATGGTGGCAAATTTGATGGATTGTTCCAATGGCTCAGTTCAGTGGAACACTTGCTTTCTTAGAGCGGCTCAGGATTGGGAACTTGGTATCATTACCGATGTTTCCAGCTTCTTGTATGCTACAAATTGGGGTATTATTGCAAGGGACAAGATCCAGACTCAGATTGGGAGTAGGATATTCATGGCCCAATCCTCTTAGAAAATTCTGTCAGTTCATCATGGTATCCTTTTCCCTAGGAAGAGCATTTGGAGATCTAAGGTTCCTCCCAATGTGACTTCTTTGTTAATTCCTCAACAATTTGAGGAAGTGTGGCCTTGGCATTATGGACTAGAGCTACTTACCTATCAAAACAAAATTATGGACTAGAGCTACTTGTGTAAGAATAATGGGGAATCTGAGGACCATTATTATTACATTGTGCCGTGGCCAGGTTCTTGTGGGATGATATCTTCAACTGGATAGTGTGCAATGGGTTATGCCTAGGAGGATGTGATATTTTTTTGGTATTGAAGAGATCGCCAGGGTAATATCCCTATCAAAGTAATATCCATGATTCCTCTTTGTATTATGTGGTCTTTGAATGGAGATAAATAGTCGCTGCTTTGAAGATTGGGAGCCTTCCTTGGATGAGCTTAAGAGATTCCTTTTCAACACATTCTTTTCTCGAGCTTTTGTCATTGATTGTACAGGGAGAGGTTTTCATTATTTGCTTCTATACACTACTAGTTTTTAGTTGTTGTTAAGTGTATTTCTTTGTATATTTCATGTGTACTTGGCCTGTGTCTACTTCTCTCGGTAAAATTTTCTTACCAATCCAAAAGAACTTATTAGCTTGAAGCAAAGCTTCCATGGTGACCAACAACCAACCAAGACCAAATCTTCTTATAGAATCTGTTCGGCTAACCCATCTTGGCTGGGAAAAAGGACTTGATTTCAATAGTAACTGACTTTAATATCCAATAGATGATAACACAAAACCATTTGATCCTAAATTATCAGGCCACTCAAATCACCTGCAGCAGGAAGCAAGGAGAAAGAGAGACATTTCATTCCCATAAATGGTACAAACATAATTATAGCAAAAGATCACTCCAATGATCTAAAGACATTTATATCTTAAAGGATGACTGTTACCCACATGAAGGTCCAAGAATTAAACTTTTTCCTAGTATTTGGTGTTTATCTAATGGGAGACAGCCCCAAATCATGAGACTCTTAAGAATATGGAGAGCTAGGCTGCCATAATTGCACTCCCTAGAGAATACATCATAAATGATAAGATGCCAATCACAAGTTATAGGGAAACACAAACATATCGAGTATAAAAAAAAATTTAACCAGACACTTTAAAAATAAACAAACTGCAATTTGAGAGACCTCCCTTTTTCTCTGTTGGCCCAACATAACATGACAGGAGAGTTGCATAAATCTGCTAATATAGAAGCCACAAGTCTTTGATTTCTTTTCAAAGTGTACAAACTATAAGGTTATTCAACTGTGAACTGTGAGAATCACTTGTAACTTTCCAACATCTAAACAGTGACGGGGAGTATTCAACTTGCAAATGCTTCAGAACTTACTTGTCCGCACTACCAGAACAGAAAGGACGAGGCAATGTCCAAGTATGAGCCTTTCCCTACAAACTACAGCTTGTCGCTCAACAAGAGCACCTCTAGAATCAAGAACATAACGCTCACACTGGGGCCCACCCAAACCAGCTGGTTCTTCCCGATTGAGTTCCTATAACCAAATAAAAAAATTATGCTTTGCGTAATAACGAAAAAGGCTTCAAAACTCTAGTAACATGTAAGTCCAAATGCAGATGATACTTCTTAATGTTCATATTTTGAACAGGGTCCAACAGAAGCAGAGAGCAGATTCCTTTCAAAAGATTTGAATGTGTTGTTATCTAATACAATGGAAAGTCTAAGACCTCTTTTGTTTTCACAGATGAGATGAGTTGAGTTGAGATTAAAATTAAAAGTTGAATAAAATATTGCTAGAATCTATTTTTTTTTCATATTATTTTTGTTTTGAGATTTGAAAAGGTTGAATAATTTATTTTATTTTCTGTGGGAATTTGAAAAAATTGTAATGATTAGATGAGATTAGATAAATTGAAAGGAGTTGTGAAACAAATGAGGCCTAAGGATAAGAGTTGAGCAAAGTTACACTCAAATAAATTTGAACCACCTAGGAAAAAAAAAGTCCTAGAATAGTTTATTTCAAATGATAAAAAGATTTTCAATGATACAATTTCCTCCACGTATGACATATATGCATATACATATTTTTTTTCAGTTTCAATATTAACTCTACTACATCTTTTTTTTATATAAGTAAGAAATAAGTATTATTGAAAAACTCTACTCATCTTCCAATACATAGGTTAAATACATTCCCACAACTTTCGAAAACATTACAATGCATACTACTCATGAATGTATATAGTTAGTTTAGATTCATTCTCAAGTTCAATCCCAAGTTCTGCAAATTCTTCATCTCTCTTCTGCTAACCCAACAGCTACCACCCCAATCTATGTGATCTCAAGTTGATTGGGACATCTTTTGAACTTTAAATGGTGCAATCCATCCAACGTGTAAAAATGTTGTTCAGCTTTTCTTTTATATAAGAAATTTATTAAAAAACAATGTAATTAGGCATAGCCCAAGTACACAGAGAGTATACAAGAGAAAACACATAACTAAAAACTAAAGCTGAAAACAACACAGAAGTCATTGGAACTAAATCCATTCATTACAATAACCGAGGCCCAAAGCAACAAAGTATGAAAAAAGAAAGTCCTAATCCCATCCACTGAGCATTCTCTATTATCAAAACAGCGCCCATTCCTCTTCATTGCATATACACCACATAAGACAAAGACGAATCATATTCCAAACAGCCGCTACTTGACGATTTCCTTGAATCCCTCTCCAACAGGCCAAAAGATTCCCTACACTCTTAGGCATCACCCAAGAATCCCAGACTTGACAATGACCTCATGCCACAAAGCCCTTGACACATCACAAGAAATGTTCAGATCGTATTTTTGTTCCATTCAACTTGCTTTATTTCCTAACATTTTTTTCTTAATTTAGAGAAAGTATTTGTCCTACATTATTATCAAAAAGAGAAATACTCAGTATAACTCAATAATGCTTACCAAAATCAGAAAATTGAAATCAAAATGACTAATAAGATATTTATTTTTTTGAAAACATTTCTGCAAGATATTCATTTCTGATACATCATTGTCTTTAAATTATCAAAAAAGTATATTCAACTAAATTTGAAAATTTCTCACATTAATAAAAACAACATTAACTTAGTATGTGTGTGTTAGCAGTTACTTAAAACAAAATCATTGTGAGCAGCTAAGCCCAAGCTTTGTCAACGGCTTGACACTTTCTAACTAGAACGAGTGAAATGATCTGCATTATGTCAATATGGAGAAGTCATACATCAAAAAAGCCTGAATTTGCATTAAGCCCGAGCGGCAATTGCAATGGCTTCTTTATTTCTTCATAAAACAAGATTTTTCAGACGGTTAAGATTCTTCAGAGTTGGTTAAGTGGGGTTGAGACTCAACAAAACAAAAGGCTAAAATAATACAATTCCTAATACAAAACAAAGCATTGAAGAATGAATCGAAGAGGGCTTGATATTTAATATCTAAATCAAACTATCCAACCAACACAAACAAGAGTTAGATAGGAGTTAGCTATTCAATACTATATCAAGATACAAGTTTAGAACTTCAGGCTGGTTGGATGCAGAGAACATTATGTTAACCTATGACGCCCTGGGGAATTAACCAACATAAACTAGGTGGTTATAAGGGTAGTCAGGGGTGCTAAGTCCCACATTGGCTACTTACCAGGTGCGACTACGTTTTATAAGTAAATCTTGGAAAGCTTCAAATTGGTTAATCTTTTTGGGGTTTTTTTTTTTTTATAAGTAAGAAGTAATTTCATTGATACGAATATAAATAGACAAAGCCCGAGTACACGGGGGTATACAAATGAAATGCCTAAATACATTCTAAAAAGGCTCTAAATTAATGAAAGGAAATCATGCATATTGCTGCCATTAGGTACAATGGCCGAGAACCAAAGGATTAAGTTATGCAAAAAGAAATTTTGTAACTCCATCGTTGTACACTTTGTCTTCGAAGCACCGTACATTCCTTTCCGACCAAACACACCACATAATACATAGTGGGATCATTTTCCATGCTACTACCACCTACGGACAGCCATAGATACCCCTCCAGCACGCAATCAAATCAACTACCTTAGCTGGCATAACCCACACAACATTCACTCTACTAAATATCCCATTCCACAGCGCTCTTGTGACCTCGCAATGCAATAATAGTAGGTCCACTAATTCACCATGATTTTTGCACAAATAGCACCAACCCATCACAATAAGCCCCCCTCTTTCATAAATTGTCCGTAGTTAGAATATTCCCAAGGGCTACAGTTCATACAAAGAAAGCCACTTTGAAGGGTACACATGATATCCAAATGTTCTTCCACAGAAAGGATGCATTACCATGTGTGGCTAGAATTTTATAATAGGCTTTGACTGTGAATTTCTTAATGGCTACGGACCACCATTATATCCTATCACCTTTTGCCGGTATGCTTCCTAGGGAGTATAGCAAATTGAAAAATTCTACGACAGTAGACAATTCCCAGTCGTAGTTATCCCTGGTGAATAGGAAATTCCACTAGGGGAATCCATGAGCAAAAGTGTACAAATTAGCCACCGAAGCCTCCTGGTTAGCAAAAATGCTATAGAGATTGGGAAATACCCCTCTAGAAAGCGCTCTCCACACCATACATCCTGTCAAAATCTAATTCTGGTGCCTTCTCCCATCACAAAATGGATATTGTTTGCAAAACACTCTCACTTGAAGATTGAAGATGCAAATTAAAAAAAAAATATTTTTGTTATTTATTATTTCGAATTCTTATATTAGAATTCACCCTAGGGTTTAGGGTGCCAACCCCCCTAATTTACTTCCACAAACCCACACCATAACCCTCCTCACAGCATTAGCGCACTAACCCCCCCAGGCTCCTCCATGTCTAGAAACAATAACTTCCTTCCACAAAAACTCTTCCTCCATATGATATCTCCATAATCATTTTCTCGATAATGCTTTATTGAACAACCTCAAATTGCGCACTTCCAATCCCCCACTAGAAATTGGGGAGCAAACTTTATTCCACTTAACAAGGTGAAATTTAAATTTCTCTCCCAAACCCCCCATAAGAAAGCTCGAAATAACTTTTCAATCATATTCGCCACCCATGTAGGCAATGGGAGTAGAGACAAAAAAATATGTCCAAAGATTAGATAAGGTGCTCTTGATTAATGTGAACCACCCCCCCTTCGATAGATACAATTGTTTCCACTCAGCTAGCATTTTCTCCACTTTCTCAATGAAACCAACCCAAATAGCTCTAGTTTTGAAAGTTACCCCCAATGGAAAGCTCAAATATTTCATAGGTAAGGAAGACACTTTACAACCTATGAGATCTACTAAGTTAATGATACTAGGCACCGCCCCCACCGCCACCATCTCAAATTTACTAATATTTATTTTGAGCCCTGATACAACTTCAAAACATAACAGGAGTGCTCGTAAGGCTTGAATTTGGCTCTGATCCTTTTCACAAAAAAGAAGTGTCATCTGCAAATAAAAGAAGTGAAATCATAGTTTTGTTACCCACTGAGAAACCAGCTAAGTAACCGCCAACCACAATTCCCTTCACCATCCATCCAAGGGCTTCCATAACAATGACAAAAAGGAAAGGAGACAATGGGTCCTCTTGTCGCAGCCCATGAGACTGTTAAAGAAGCCCGCAGGTGTACCACTGACTAGCACTAAGAAGCGAACCATAGTCACACAATGCCAAATCCATGAAATCCACCTATCACCAAAATCACATCTCCCAAGCAAGTAGAGCAGAAAATCTCAGTTTACATGATCATATGCTATCTTTATGTTAAGCTTACATGAAATGCCAGATGTGCCCTCCTTCAGCCTGATCCAAGCACTCATTGGCTATGAGCATTGAATCTAGAATTTGTCTCCCCCAAAGGCATTATGTGGTTTGAAAATTATTTGGCCCATAACAAAGCTTAACCGATTAGCGAGTACCTTCAATATAATCTTGTAGAGCCCACTCACCAAACTTATAAGGCAAAAGTCTGAAATTTCCATTGCCCCCTGCTTCTTTGGAATGAGGGAAATAAACGTTGCATTGAAACATTTCTCAAATTTCCCAAAAGCATAGAACTCCTGAAAAATCTGCATAATATCACCTTTCACAATCTCCCAACAATGTTGAAAGAAGCCCATCAGAAAACCATCCAGCTTGGGCGCTTTGTCTTTTGCCATCTTGCCAATGACCTTATAAACCTCCTCCTCTTCAAAAGGTCTTTCCAGCCAACTCGCACATTGGGTATCAATACACTCAAAAGGCAAACCATCAAGCTTTAGCCTCCAATATGATAATTCACAATATGGTTCTCTAATTCAAGGGGGATGAGAGAACTTGGTTACCTTGAGGTGAGCAACTCTTTAGCATTGTTGCGCCTGTGTGGATTAGCTATTTTGTGAAAGAATTTCGTACATTTATCCCCTTCTTTTAACCACAAGGCCCAAGATTTCTATCACCACAATGTCTCCTCCATTAACAACACCCTCTCTAGTTCCACCACCACCAAATTCTTCCTCGCCAAGACCTCATCTGTGGGATTGCCCATCAAGACCTGCCCCTCCAACTCTTGTAGCTCCCTTATTAAGGAAGTCTTCTGACTATCAATACAACCAAAAACTATCATATTCAACTTTTTGATATCTTGTTTCAATGCGTTAACCTAGCTTGCAAGAATAAAACTAGGAGTATCTGTGAACTGATAAAAAGCCCACCAATCACAAACCTTGTCAGCAAAGCCATTCACTGCAAGCCACATGTTTTCAAACTTGAAGTACCGACGGCCCCTATGAATACCACAACAATCTAACATGATGGGGAAATGATATGAGCAAACTCGACTCAACCGTTTCTGACACAAGTCTGGAAAGTGTGCTTCCCAAGGAGAGACTAGAAACCTATCCAATCTTGACCATCCACTGTTATTGGACCATGTGAACTCACCTCCAGCAAGGAGGATATCCATGAGATCCAAATCAAACAAAAATTCAGCAAAATCCTCCATAGCCGCCTAGGTACAATGGTTCCCCAAACGCTCGCTCTGAAAGCGGGTGATGTTAAAGTCCTCACCCATACACCACAGCACATCCCATAAACAATATAAGCCCGAAAGTTTCTCCCAAAGTCTCCTCCTTTCTCTATCCATGTCAGACCCGTAAATGCCTGCAGAAGCCCACTCCCACCCATCTACTATGTTTCTGAAAAGACTAGCAATCGAGAAAGTCCCAACACATTCCTCTTTCACCTCCACCACTCTTTTATCCCATATTAAAAGCATGCCCCATGATGCTCCAAAAGAAGCTAAGTAGGACCATCGCCCCCACAAACTGTGAGTCACTTTTCTATCAACCATCCGCAATTTTGTCTCTTGAAAATAAACCACATCTACCTTCCACATATGCAATAAAGATTTAATGCAAATGCATTTGTTAAGATCATTAAGCCCCCACACGTTCCAAAAAAGTATCTTTGGTTTCATGGACAAAAGTTTATTCCCTCCCCTTTGTTTTACCATTTCCACCACTCCTCTCCTTCACTTTGAAGTTTATAGAGCATTGCTTTGAAGTTTATAGAGCATTGCAATCTTTTGAGCTCCTTATCTCTTTGAACACCCAATTTATTACGCTTTGAGTTGGGACTAGGAGGGAGCATGCATATAGGATCTGCATCTCCCCCACCAAAGCACACCCTTCACAACAGACTAACTGCAGATCCTCCCCTTCATTACTCTGCATTTCCTCCCCTTCACAGGTCATAATCTCCCCCAACACTGAGAAAGGATTTTGCCCAGCCAAATCTGATACACCAACATGCCCCAAAAATGACGTCGGATCTTCTTCAACAGCCCCCGTCAACTTGTTCTAGCTGGTCACCAACGACTCTAGAGGAAACCATCGCACCAATCAGCTCACATGAAGTTTTCTGGATAGGTGCTTGCATCTCACACAAGGGAACAGAGGTCCTCGAAGATAAAGACGACAGAACAAAGGTCGCCGACGCACCATTCGCCGCACACAAAGAAATCTGTAAGGATGGTTGCTTCTTAGGTTGCATCTCGGACACACAAAGAGCTCGACCAGCTTCTTGGAAAGCAGCCGATGAAAATTCCGGCTGCCCAGACCCCGCCAACACCACCAGACCCATCAACGTTGCCACCTAGCCCTTCGCCAACGGTGGGGGTTAAGGCCCACGCAATGACGAGGCTTCTTCCTCATTCTGGAAACATTTTCTCTAGACTATCTATGGCTGGGCCTGGGGCCCTGAATAGACCTAAGGCCCCAAATGGGCATGCCCATTACCTAGGCTTAAGGCCTTGTGGGCCTGTTCAACTACCGGCCCTTTCCCTTTAAAAGCATTTGTCTCCCCTTTATTAAAACCCAGACTCAGGTTTAGACCATCAGTTGCTCCCAGGCCAAGCCCAGTCCCTTCCCCACCCCTTCATTAATCTCAACGCATCGTTTAACCTAGCATACCTTATATTGCAATTCTTCAAGTTGCTTTTGCACTTCACAGAGAGCCTACAATATGCTTTCCTAATGCGTGTCAAGGACAACTTTTGTTCGTTTTCCATCCACCCCCTCACCCTAACACCACAAATTTTTTGGTTGCTGCAGCACTTCTTTGTACAACCGAGAAGACCAAAAACTTGGTTTTTCTGTCGTCAATGGTGGTGCCGACACAAAGGAGCTTGCATTTCTGCCAACCTCCCTCAACCCCATCACCAGTTTCCCCCATCCTTTGCCATGTCTATCTCCTGGAATGATGATACATTTTTTGCGACCACCCACTCGATGCTCCACCAACGCCATGAACACACCTTGGGAATTAGAGCCCCTTTGAGCTATAAATCCCTATCGCCTTCCCGATGTGCAAAGTAAAAGGTCTGGCTCCCCAACTTCAAACTATCCTCCAAAGCCTTGGCAAACCAGTGACCAGTTTCTCTCTACAAATTCCCAACCCTTTTAGTAACATGCATCCATTGTCCCTCCCAAGTCACCTCGAAAGTCTTAGATTCAATCACAACAACGTTAGAAGCCCCCATAATCTTTACAAAACGTACTGGAATCACATCCCCATGGACTACCACTCGAATCAACACTCAGAAGAGGGGGGGAGTGTACGAAGAGCAAAGAGGAGAGAGAAAATAATATCTGAAATTGTTACTTATGATCCCTTTTTAAGGTTATAAAATAGATGTGGCTAACTCTTTTCCTGGGTCATTATCTATGGCACTAGAGCCACCTAATCAGACCAGCCATGTGGTAGTTGAATGGTATATGATATGACCCTCATGACGACGTCAAAGATAAGAGTGAGAGTGCAACACTATAGTCACACATTGGGAATATAGATAATACAAGTACAATGGATAGGTTATAAAGATATTAAAGGATACTAAGTTCCATGTAATTACCTGGTTCAATGATTAGAAATAGCCCCATGTAATTTTTTAATAAGTAAAATGAGATTTTATTAAACCAAGTAATTAAAAATATACCCAGTACACAAGCAGTTGAGAGTCAAAAGACTTTACGAGTAGCTATGCTACACATTTATGAAAACTTATAACAGTAAGTAGTCCATCTCATAAAAATCCATAATTAGTTGTCAATCAGAAAGAATCACATCTGATAAAAAGTATAGAAAATCTGGAAAACAAGACAGATTAAGAATTACAAAAATTTTGATCAAGTCGCTACATCTGCTTTCAGTTCACAGAACTAAAGAACTTTTTCCATTGTAACATTAAAAAAAAAATGACTATGGGACAATATTTTCTTTTTGATAAGTAATTATAGGACAATATTACTATGAGAAAAAGCTAATTGAAACTAATCACAACATATTTGCGTAGGTTCGAAGTGAAATAAAAATACGTTAAGGTTCAAACCTTTATAAGAGAAACCAAGCGTTGTCTAAGCCCAGCATTAATGAGATCTTCTAGATATTTCTGAATATCTGATACGATATCAGCTTCAAGACCCTGATCCAGCACAACGGCCTGCAGCAACAGTACAAGAATTCATTGGAAAGGACATGGAGAATTGGATGGACAAGGGGAATGAAGATACCCTAAACAACGTGTAGAGGGCTGTTATTAGATCTCTTCTTTCGGTATACCAAAGTCCCGCTGCAAGGCGTAAAACCTCCAATGGTTCCCGTCCCATTAAACTCCACTGGTGAAACATAAGATAGAATAAATAACATAAATTAAAAGATATTTTAGAAATGATAAATTTAGAGAAACATTGGTAGCCCAAATTCACCTCTTGATTTGCCATAACAAGCAAACGGACGCAATCTATTTCATTGAGATGAAGGTCATCACTCAATTTCAAAGCCTGAAACCAGCATAATACCGAACATGAACATAGAAATTACGGGAAAAAGATTGAACTGCAGTCAATATTGTAGGACATTAACCACCGCTGCTACTACAGGATACCAAGATTTATAACCAGTACCATGCGCAAGTTAGTAAAACAACAAATCAAGAAGCTTCAATTAAAGGAGCAAGCAAGAATTTTTTTTCTTTTGATAAGTAAAGCAGGGAATAATTAAAAAAATGAAACCTCAAACATATCAACATAGAAAATACAAAAAAATCACAAATAGATTCAAAAAATAATAATTGGTCAGAAAAAACTATCTCGCTTAATATTCAAAGAGAAAAGTTGCGGTGAAAAAGAAAAAAAAAAAGATTGAATTCCGTTCCGTCCATTTTTGTGTCAACCTAAAGGAAATGAGCTGAATAAGAACTTACAATCTGGACGTCCTGATCATCCAGTGATATTGGCGGTGAATCCGGAAGCCTGACTTCCCGTGACTGGACTTGTGCCCGGTCTGAAGACTTCGGAGGCTACAATACCAACAAGTAAACATATCAACAATGAACCACAAGAATAAACACCAGTAATTAGAGAAGGTAAAGCTACAATCCCCACACACAATGCGGTCGACCGGCAACAAACTCACGGTTACAAAGTATAAATCACATAATCCGACAATGGCCAATTCAAACCCTAACTGCTTCCACTACTCTTTTGGCTGATATTTCGTCCGACTCGGAGCTGATCAAGATCAAGTGAACAGAAATAAAAAGGCTTTGCATTCCCTTTGCCTATCAAAAGTAAATAAATAAAAAGGCGTTGAGAAAAACGAAAAGATACCGGGTATGAGAGAAGAGAACGGAGTGAGGAGAGAGAGTTGCGAATGGCGTGCATGAGCTGGATCCTCTGAGCGGGCGTCGTAGGCGAAGGGCTGAGGAGGGCCGACTCGATAGTGGATAAGAGCTGCTTCGGCGAGCCCATGGCAGCGTGGTAGGAGAACCGTGCCAAGATTGAAACCCTGGGGGAGAGAAAAAGAGAGAAGGATGAACTGAGTTCAAGATTGTTATTCTATACAGAAGGAGAAATTTTAGGGGGCCGAGAGGGCGGGAAATGGGCAGAGAGAGAGAGAGTGAGTAAAGGGACTGTAAACCCTTCCTAAGCCCTAACTGAGAAAAAGGAGGAAAAATTTTGTTTTGTTTTCCGAGTTTATATATACGAGAACTTACAAACCATTACGACATGTCCTTTTACGAAGTTAAATTGATACGACATGACTCCCAATTTCACGGACGAGGCCACTTTCAGCTCCGTTTGGATTGAGGTTATTTGAATTGAGAGATAAAAAGATGAATTAAAATAAATTTAATATATTTTTTAATATTATTATTAGTTTAGATTTTTTAAAAATTAAATTGAAATTTAAAAAATTTGTATTAAAATTTGTATTTTGTATGAGAAATTTAAAAAATATAATAATAAAATATAGATGAATTCTCTAATCCAAACGGGATCTTAATTTACCATTTAAAAAATATAATAATAAAATAGAAATGAATTCGACATCGCGGACTGCGTCTCTATATACGGGATCCCTCTTGTCTTCCTCTTTGACCTCGACCTCATCTGCATTCAAATCCATCACCTACTCCCAAGAGAGTTCCAGTTTTTCTAGATCTACCACATCAATCGAAGCCAAAAAAGACCCAGTTTACCAAATCACCAGATCTACTCAAATATAAAACCATTATTCACAAATCGGGAGAGAACCTTATCTAAAGGTCTTCGACGAGAAACACTGCGGCTTTGCGCTTTGGAGACAGTGACGGCAATTCTACGAAGGAGATCGGTGAAGATCGAGTCCCCCGTGATTGTTGAGCATGATCATTTGACGGCTGCTAGGGTCTCGTTTCACCTGCGTGAGAGAAAGAGAGAGGGGGTAGAGACGGATGTGAGGAGAGAGAGAAAGGAGAATCGTAAGAGATTAGGCCTTTATTAATATATAGATCAGGTTTCAAATTTAAAATCCGTTAACCGGATCCAGATCACATTGATCCAGATTATTAAAATAAGGATTCCGGATTTGAATTAATCTGGATTGGATTCCGGAATCAGATTTTGGATATCCGATTTCTAGATCGGATTGGAAAAATACCCAATCCAGATGAACAGCCTTAATAATATCAATGGAGACAGCATGCATGTAAATGCAATGCAGTGATGTTATTTGTGTTATTTTTCACTATTTTGTACTAATTAGTGGATGCATGCCTAGTTTTTTAAGTGCATGATGATCGAGTAAGGTTTCCTAAAACCGTTTCAAAGAAGCCTAATTTCACACTTCGTTTAGCAATAAAAATTTAAAGTCAAGCACTATTTGTCTATGCTGATCCCTGTTGGTTTGTGTTAATTTTTAATGTTTATTACAGTTTTCTTTATCTAATACATCTGATTCAAAAGGAATACTAAGGAGATAAAATATCTCATTCTCAAATAAACCAAATCCAAGCTATCAAAAGGCCCCCAGACAAAAAAAAAAAACAAAACAAAAAAAAGAAAATGAGAGGCAGGGGTAGGAAAAAGTAAATGTCAGGAGAAAAATAAGAACGTAACAAAAAATATGAGAAAAATAAGAAAGTGAAGAAAACAAGTAAGACATGTCAATAAGAAGTGGAATCAATTTGTCATCTCTCACGTGATAAAAAAGGATCAAACTGGACGAGAAAGGGGGGCTTTTACAACTTCTCCAATTTATTCAACTTCGCAACAGAAACTTCAGTGAGAATATTTCTCAGCAAATGGATCACTAACTTCTATTTTTTCAATGAGAAATAAGGGATATTGAGAAACTATAAAAAGAATCATATATAATGGATTTGTCCTTCAAACGAAATGTGGATATAGGTTTAACGTTGAACTACGTAAATATGTGTGTCTTATTCTCCATTTATTTTTTTGTCTTTATTTTTTATTAATTGCTATGATTGTATGTATGGATACTATATAGTTACTTCATACAGCTACCTGGGACTCCAAAACACCTTAATCGAGGCTCGAAACGCCATCGTGAGTCGAGAATGATCATTTTTAGTTTATCCTATTTCAACATGTTGTGTAATTTTTGACATTAACAAATACTCATACGTTTAAGCTATTCAAGTAAGTCTGATTTGTTTTTAGAAATGAGATGAAATGAAATGATATGAGATAAAAGTTAAAAATATAATAAACTATTATTATAATATTTTTATTATTTTTATTTTTATTTTGAAATTTGAAAATTGTGTTTTGGAATTTGAAAAAATTAAAATTTTTTATTATATTTTATATAAAGATTTTAAATAATAATAATTTATTTAAGATATATTTTAAATTTTTGATTCATATCTATAAACAAACCGGGCTAAGAGTCCTGCAGGCTATGGAATTGTTGCTCATGATTCCAATAGTGAGGTGCCGGCTACAAAATTAATCTCAAACCAAGCCCATTTGATCCTTTCCTTCCTGAGGCTCAAGGTGCGTTTTATGCGGCAGAAATGGCTAATGAGATGGGATACAAAAGCGTGATATTGGAAGTAATTCTCAACAAATAATCAAAAGCTTGGACACACTTGGATCGATGGGACGGAGTAGGCATGGTTTTACTTGATGCAAAACATTGCTTGTTCTTGTTAGGGCGGTTTGGATTTGTAGACGATATGAGTTCGTTTCAACTCATCACAAACTTATTATTATATTTTTTTAAATTTTCATACAAAACATAATTTTTAATACAGATTTTTTAAATTTTAATACACATTTTTCAAATCTCAATTTAACTTTTTTTAATTCTAAAATAATAATAATATTAAAAAATAAATTAAATTTATCTAAACTCATCACATATTTCAATTCAAACCGAGCTTAGACTGTTGGAAGGTGAGTTTTGTAAAGCTGCTCATACACTTACTAAATCTGTTTTATCCTTAGCCAAAAATTATGTCAATCTGGTGGTTAAACCAGGTTGTATGTATTGATCTGTTCCTTAAGTTGGAGTGTTTTCAACGAAAGAGTTTGGTTTCCCAAAAAAAAAAGTAGAATGGTACAAATAGAATGTACAGTCATTATGGGTTTTATATTTTTCTTCATATGGGTTTTACAATTTTTTCAAGAGCTGTGCTAGGAGCTGTCCACAAAACAGCTTATATACATTGGTAGCCCCCTTACAACTACAGTATAGCTATAGTACAACTGTGAGAGAGTTGTCGATATGTGGACTGCCCCTATCATTTTGGCTTTTTCAAATAAGATGCAGTGACGTAGGAAACTTGCTCATCTTAACTAGAATGGTACAAATCATTTTCATTAATTAACCTCACTTGTAATTCTTTATGGGAACAACACATTACAACATATATAGATGGCCACGTAAAACTTTTAATTTAGAATATATATTAAAAAGAAAAGTTCTATTTATTATCTCCACACACCATACATTACAATTTACATTTTTTTTTCTCTTAATAAGTGTGTGATATATGGAGGATAAATAGAAAATTTTTAATTAATTAGTTTAAGAAGAATAAAACAAATATATATATATATATATAGTATATAGCATGTGACGATTATAAGTACCAAAGCTCCTTAAAAAAACATTGAGAATGTAAAAAATTTAAGATTTTAATTCAAGATACGGTACTTAATCACCAATGAATTAAAAGTTTACTCTGCACTAGGCATGTTCATCCGGGCCGGGTTGTACCCGGCCCAGTTTAAAATTTTATTTATTTCTTAACATTTTAAATTTTTTTTTTTAAAAAAATAGTTAAGGAAATTTTAAATCCAGGTTCCGGGTTCCCAAATCCGGAACCCGGATGAACACCACTACTCTGTACAATTATTTTAAGTGAGCCTATCACTTGCACAATGCACAAATCATCATATACGAGGAAGGGAGATCTAAAGAGTGACGGTTTTATAGTAGAGAAATTCAAAATAATTTATAGGTCGGTAGTTTGTTTTGACAAAATGATATAAAAATTGAAATAATGCATTTGGGTGGAGTTTTGAGCCGATTTATATCTTTATATATAAGAAAATAAATGAAACTTAAAAGTCATTATTGTAAATATTTTTATATAATTAATTATATATTATATTTATTAATAATATTTTTGGGTTAATTTGAAAGTTATTAAACATTTTGGAAAGAGAGAATATATGAAAAGTTTATAAGTTTTATTAATTTTTGAGTCTATTTTTAAAAGTTAAAATAGTGCATTTATGTTGTGTTTTGAAACGAGTATATTTTTATATGTAAGAAAATAAATGAACTTAAAAGTTATTGTTGTAAATACTTTTTAAATAATTAATTATATATTATATTTATTAATAATATTTTTAGGTTTGAAATATATCGGGAAGAGAAAATATATGAGTTTTATTAATTTTTGGGCTGTTTCTAGGCATTACTCGGGTTGGTGGTATGTAATTATGTATGGTTTTGAGACGTTACGCAGAAGATATGAGCTCGAGTTCTCCGCATGTCGTCAAAAGATGGGTTTTTAAATCATTTTTGTAGAAGTAGTAGTAAGAACTCCTGTGTGCAATGCACCGCGAAGCGCTACGTTTTGAATTCTATTTCGTTATTATTGGAATTTTCCATTTTGATATAATATTTAGTGCATTATATCCTCTTATTCTGTTTTGATTTGGTTCAAATTTCAGCCTATTTCAATCTATTTTAGTCGAATTCTGACCGTTTCGGTCCCTATTTTATTTTGGATTATTTTTATAATTTTCTTGTATTTGAATGATATTTTCTAAGAATTTTAGATTTAAATGATATTTAATTAATTTTAGAATAGACAATATATTTATATACTTTAAAATTTTAAATATGTCCCCTCTTTTTTTAAAAAAAATATTTTATCTATTATTTTATTTTATTTTATTTATTTTTGTATCTCAACTCAAGTTTATATTTTTTTCAACTTATATTTATTATATAAATTTTCAATTCTTTCAATATGTACATATGTACACATATACATGATATACACTTATATATATATATATATATATTTATTTATTCTATTAGCAGTTAGTTTATATATACTGTTAAGGACGTATTTTGCAGTCTAACTTATCCGTTCTTGATCGACCGAAACCTGCAAACGTAATAATAAGGATGGTCGGGGTCCGAGACCTCTCCGACGATCAAATCAGTGATAGAGAATATAATGAGAGAAATATGTTAGAGGAAATGTAGAATGTACCTTGTTTCGGCTTTGGTTCAGTCTTATTTATAGGTGTCTTTCCTGAGAGGCGGTTTTAAGGTAAAATATCTATTAGTCGGGACATCACTCGATCGTCATCCTAAAGAAGAAAAACCTGATCTGATCATGTCTGTCTCATCGCATTAATTGGATATTTCCCCAATTAATGCTCAGTCAGACCCTTTTAAAGATGGACATTAAATGCTGCCATATCCTTATTCAATCTAGTAATTAATGAGGCGTGCTTATAGCATTTGCGCATTTAAGAGGGGAAATCCGTAGATCGGCGATTGTCTGGTTGTTCATAAATGTGTGAATGATCATGATGTGAGATGGATCCATAGGATACGCTAATGTTAGGAACAACAATTCATTTATTAGCGTATCCTTGAAGCCGGTTTATTTTCTTCTTCTTTATTCGGGATAGCCAGTAACTCGGGTTGTCTCTGGTTTCGGTATTTCTAGTTGAGTTCGGACATGTGTCATCTGGGTTTAGATCACAGGCCTCGGGCCCAACTTTTTCGGGCTTGGGTTTGTTGACAACTATCCTTTCAGTACCCCGCGAATTTTTATCGAAAGTACTTCGATGGAGATTCTAAACGCTTTAGGGATAGAGTCCTCCTTTTCCTTGTCTACGTTCTCCTCCAGTACTGGATAATATTCTCTTAATTCCCCTTCCAAGCGGAAATACTTGGTCGAATATACCTGGGCGGTTCCAATTGGTATGTTGTTTCATTTACCGATTGGACTTCTGGAGACGATTTGAATTTTGATCAATTAATGCCGGGTCATAATCTTTCGTATTTCGTGTCAGGCATTCAATACTTTTCAGAGTCTAATTGTACCGTCATTCTGATTTCCGAACCGTTAGTGACGTTTCTGGTTGTGCTGTTGGCCCACGATTAGCTCGTGACATGCACACGCGAGATCATCATTATCTGATATGTCATTTCGGCGCACGCTTCTTACCTCCGATTGGTCAGCTTCGAGCATGCCTCATGTTCCCAAGGGTCACGTCTGAGGACATGGCGTCGGTGTCGCTTCATTTCCCACTAGCTTTAAATTCGGTTTCTGGGTATAAATTACCCAGAGATCTCATTACTGTTCTTCCTTCTCTGTTTACTTTCTCAGACTTGCTCTTCGTTGCCTCCCTGCTCTTCTGCTGTTATTCTTTTTCATACTCACTTTTCACTGCTTCCCTGTTCTCCCACCGTTCTTCTTCTTTCCCTTACATTTTTTCTTAACTCTTGTCTCCATGGCTTCCTCTGATCCATGCCCTTTCTTCGCGGGTAATGGCTGGACGTCTTCCATGCAGTCCTCTGATGTGGACGTGCTTAGGAAGAAACATCGTGTTTCCTGGCAGCATTCCCTGGAAGTTCCAGGGGATGGCGTTAGGGCTTGCGAACGCGATGGGAGGGCCCAAAAAATTGTCCTTTTTTACCTTATGTTTTTGAAGGGTTTTTGTCTCCCCTTCATCCATCCCGTTCGAGAGGTTCTTCATTTCTTGGACTTAGTCCATGCCCAACTCTTGCCGAACGGGTGGCGTATCCTTTTAGCCACCTGTGTGGCGTTCCGGATTGTTCTTTCTGGGAGGAACGATCCTTAACCCGACTTGACTACTCGGGAATTCTTTTCGATGTATCGGCTCCTTCGTCGGGATGGGAATGTCGCCGGATTCCAAATAAAACCGAAATGTAGACTGATTCGAATGGAAGAGAGGCATTCGAGTGCCCGAGACTATCATAAGAAATTTTTCTTTGTCTCGGGCAGGGACTGGGAATTCCCAAAGGGAGAGGGGAATGAATTCCCAGTCCAAAAAGATTGGGGCTTTCTCCTTTCCCCGACGCATATGGAAATTACCCTCACAACCCAGGAAACTGATAGGGTGAAGGCCGTCCTTTCCTGGAGGGCAGAAGATCCCGACCGGTTGTGGTCCGATACTCTTTTGACCGAGGAGAAAATTGAAGAGTTCCTGACCCGACCGGACAGATCTTACGCTGAGGGTCAAGACTTCTTCAACATTCCTGAGGAGCCCCCTACTTCTTCTCGCAAGCGGGCCTCTAATCGGAAGACTGAGAAGGAGAGGCATACGAAAAGTCATCACGACGAAGCCATTTCGAGCCGTGGTGCCCGCCCTAAGAAACAGAAGAAGGGGAAAGGTCTACGTATCGAGGATCAGGACGAGTGTATTCCCTCTGCCCATTCCCCGATTCGTGGTCTCGCGCAGGCCACCTCGTCGACATCCTCGGATGGGCTCCGCTTTTTGGAGACCGAGCGGATAAGATCTGAGGCCAGGAGGGTTGTCCTCGAAGCCCAGATAGAAGCGACCAACGCGGTAGAGGTCGAGTCATCGGACGAGGAGGACATCGACCGGGCCTTCCAAGAGGCTCTGGATCGTGCTACCGACCTTTCCGCTGGTGCCACGCCTTTTGCGCAAGTCTTCCGCTAGGAGTCGGAAGAGTAAGTTGCCCGGGCAAACCAATTGCCTACCCCCCTCCTTCTTCTTCTGAGCACCACTCTGATGCTTCCGAGGGCGTGGACGAAGTTGAGGGTGAATCCGAGTCTGGGAGTGATCGAGGAGGGGTCAGCCCGCAAGAAGGACAGGAGCAAGGCGAAGACGAAGGATGCCAAAGAGGGATCGGACCTAATGAGTCGGGTGAGATTGGCATTCCCGTGGAGAAGGCACACGGGGAGTCCTCGAATCAAGGTGGGCAACCTTTCGTCGAGCTCGATGAATCCCCTGAAGGTCCACTCCCTACTTTCGAGAGGGGGTCGACTTCGGGGACTTATTTCAGACAAGCGTCTCCGGATTTAGAAATTCCTGTCCGACCTCCATCCCCCTTTCGGTTCCGGAGTGGGGTTGCGGTGCTTGGTCGTTTCTTTGAGTCTGAGTCGGAAAGAGGAGATCAAGCCGGCGAAGCTAGTTCAGAGCATCCCTCGCGTTTTGAGCAAGCCAAGGCGGACACTTCCGAGCGGGTGGTCAAAATGCTTGAGCCTCTGCTGACGTAGGTTTGACTCGTAGGTTTTGCTAGATTTGTGTAGTCTTTTGGTTCCGAGCTGATAATTTCCTTTCCTTGTGTTCAGGTTGCCAAGGAAATATCTCAAGCCGTGGGTTCCAAGTTGGCGGAGCTCGCCGAATTCAATAACGAACTCGGAATCGTCTGCAAGTTTGGGCTTTATAAGTTGCAGCAGGCGAGAGATCAACTCGAGTTATCGCAGAAAACCTGCGGGGGTTTAATCAAGACGGTCGAAGAGTTGGGGGCTGACAAAAGCAGGCTGGAGAAGGTCAATGCTTCTCTTCAAACCGAATTGGAGGCGGCCCGAGATTCACTGGCAATAGCTCATCGTCAGAACGCTCGCCTCATAGATGCCAGATCGGCCACCGAGTAGGACAAGATTATTCTTCAATCTAAGTTGACTGCTCGGACTGCGGAACTAACTGCCTCTACTCAAATTCTTTCATTGAAGGAAGAAGAGCTGGCTATTCCCGAGCGCACTCGGGTTGCTCGGGAGGAGGAGTTGGCTGGCTCGGAATGCGCCCAAGAGGCTTTAGATGAAGAGTTGACAAGAAACTCGTCATGCTTTGGAAGAGGCTCATTCGAGGATAACTGACTTTGAGCAGCAGATATCTCGAGTGGTGGCCATTCGCAACTCGGCCTAGGGGTACGGTTATGCAGAAGGTCTCCGTCGGATAGGAGCCCAACTTTTGGTAGACCCTCAGCTCAACCCCCATGACATAGATCCGAAATCTCTTCGTCCGAACTGGGTTGCGAAAAAGTTCGTAAAGAAGATCGGAAAGCGCGGCTACCCGCCATTCGATGACTTGAATCCTCCTCCTCCTCCTCCCGAGACTTAATCTTGTTACCGTGTTGATTTCTTCCTGTTGTATTTTTTTTTTTTTTTTTGTAACTGAATATATGACATTTGAGACATTGGCTTCTCTTTAGATACTTTGTTCGTTTTATACCCCGTAAAATTTTTGGTTAAGTAAAAACTTAAGCAAGAATTTTTTTCAAGCGTAACGTATGTTTGAGGTCGGGATTCAAGAGTTGCAAGTTATTTCGTGTGGGTGGGTTGACCGACCCCGCGGGCCTTCGACTTGAAGTGTTACTTCGCATGGGTGGGTTGACCGATCCCGCGGGATTTCGAGATTTACTTCGCGTGGGTGGGTTGACCGACCCCGTGGGACTTCGAGAGTTATTTCGCGTGGGTGGTTTATCCGACCCCGCAGGATTTCGAGAGTTACTTCGCGTGGGTGGGTTGACCGACCCAGCGGGATTTCGAGATTTACTTCGCATGGGTGGGTTGACCGACCCCACGGGACTTTGGCTTGAAGTGTTACTTCGCGTGGGTGGGTTGACCGACCCCGCGGGACTTTAGCTTGAAGTGTTACTTCGTGTGGGTGGTTTGTCCGACCCCGCGGGATTTCGAGAGTTACTTCGCGTGGGTGGGTTGTCCGACCCCGCGGGATTTCGTTATGAGAACTGTATAATTTATAATGCATTGGATATTAATAACAACGGGCTTTTTATAATTTCAAGAAGTAAAATACATCGGAAAACGTTATGCATAGAGTCGGTAAGATCTGGACCTATTTGTCGCCGTTACCATGTAGGGCCCTTCCCATTTCGGTCCCAGTTTTCCTTGTGCTGGCATTGTAACGCCCGTTTGTCTTAATACTAAGTCTCTGACTCTGAAGTTGCGCGGTTTTACTTTTCTGTTGAAGTATTGTTCTGTCTTGCGTTTTTTGTTGGCAACTTGGATGAAGGCTTCTTTTCTTTTTTCTTCTAAGAAATCTAAGCGTTCCATCATTTTAGCATCATTGGTAGTTGTATCATAGTGCTGAACTCGCAGCGTAGGTATCCTGATTTCGACTGGAATTACTGCCTCGCAGCCATATGTAAAGGCGAATGGTGTTTCGCCTGTGGGAGTTCGGACTGTTGTGCGATATGCCCAAAGTACTCATGGTAGTTCATCGGCCCAGGCCCCTTTTTGCAATCCGAGTATTTTCTTCAACGTATTGATGATTGTTTTGTTGGTCGCCTCGGCTTGCCCGTTAGCCTGTGGGTGGCCAGGCGAAGAGTATTTCACTTTGATTTCTAGCTCAAAGCACCACTCTCAGTAATGATTGCAATCGAACTGCTTTCCGTTGTCTAATATGAAGCTCTGAGGTATTTCGAATCGGCAAACAATCGATTTCCATAAGAATTTTGTGATGGCTTGAGAGGTGATGCTGGCGAGAGCTTCGGCTTCTACCCACTTCGTGAAATAATCCACTGCTACCACAATGAACTTAGTTCCACCTCTCCCGACTGGGAATGACCCTATAAAATATAGCCCCCATTGATCAAAAGGCCAGGGGGATGTTATTGAGGTGAGTTCCTTCGATGGGGAATGTAATATCGGGCTATACTCCTCACATTTTGGACATTTCTTAACGAACTCCTTCGCTTCTTGGAGCAAACACTGCCAGTAATATCCTGCACGGGTTGCGCTGGCAGCTAGTGTCTTAGCCCCTATGTGAGCCCCGCAAATTCCTTCATGGATTTCGTCGAGTAGATATTATCCTTCTTCTTTCGTCACGCACCTGAGTAATGGTTCGGAGAAACCCTTCCTGTATAACGATCCGTCAATCAGAGTGAACCTGGCTAATCTATTCTTTATCTTGCGTGCTTGATCCGGATCAGGAGGTAACGTGCTTGTCCAGAGATATTCGATAATGTCAGTTGCCCAGTCGGGAGAGGCGGTTGCTATAAATCTAACTTCGCTACTGACGGAGGGTGTATCTATCGTCTTGACCTCTGTGTTCTCTGGGGGCGGGTGCTCGTCCTTTCCTAAGGCTATTTTTGCTAATCGATCTGCTAAATGATTTTCTTTTCTTGGGGTCCGCAGCAAACGGAAGTATTTGAATCGATCTATTTCGATGCATACTTACTCCAGACATTTTTTTTTAACTTTTCACTCTTTATGATGTATTGACCGAGTACTTGGTTAAATACTATTTGAGAATCGGTTCGGGCTTCCAGTTTCGTCGCCCCGAAGATCCGGGCGATTGCCATTCCAGCTATAAAGGCTTCGTATTCTGCTTCATTGTTTGTTACTCTAAAAGTCAAGCCTATAACGTAGTTATGTTGGGAGCCTTGGTTAGTGATGATATGTACTCCTGCTCCGCCTCTAGCCTGACATGACGACCCATCAACATATAGCTGCCATGGCTGTTCCTGGGGTTCACTGGGGATCTCTTCTGGGAACCTTGCGTATTCTACTATGAAATCCGCCAGGGCTTGTGCCTTCATTGCTATTCTCGGTTGGAACATTAGATCAAACTCAATTAGCTCAATTGCCCATTTAGCCAATCGTCCGGAGATATCAGGTTTTTGAAGAATAGTTTCGAGGGGCTGATTGGTCATCACTTTTACAGTGTGAGCTTGGAAATAAGGACGCAGTCGACGAGCCGCTGTCAGCAAGGCGAATACCATCATCTCCGTTCGGGGGTACCTGGCTTCAGCTTCTTGAAGAGCTCTGCTAACATAGTAGACAGGCCTATGTCCCTGATCAGTTTCCTTTACCAGGATCGCAGACGTCGCATGAGGTGAGACTGCTAAGTAGGCCACAAGAGTTTCTCCGGGAACTGTCTGGCTAAGTAGTGGGGGGCTTGTCAGATAGTCTTTCAGTTGTTCAAAGGCTCGCTCGCACGATGTGTCCCACTCGTGTACTTTTCGAAGGACTTGAGAAAAGGGGAGGCATCGATCTATCGACCTTGCAATGAATCGGCTGAGGGTGGCGACTCGTCCAGCCAACCATTGAACTTCCTGTAAGTTTCTTGGGGAAACCATTCTGATGATAGCCTGTATTTTCTCAGGGTTGACTTCAATTCCCCATTCGGAGACCATGTAACCTAGAAATTTCCCGGATTCGACCCCAAAGGTGCACTTGGCGGGATTGAGCTTCATTTGGTAGTGCCGCAGAATGGAAAAAGACTCTCTTAGATCCACCAAATGGTCGTCAGGGCAGTGGCTTTTGACTAAGAGGTCGTCGACGTAGACTTCCATGTTTCTTCCGATTTGGTCTTTGAACATACGATTGACTAATCGTTGGTAGGTCGCTCCTGCATTCTTGAGCCCAAAAGGCATGGCGGTGTAGCAATAGATTCCTTGGTCTGTAATGAATGCTGTTTCCTCCTCATCATCCGTGCTCATTTTGATTTGATTATAACCTGAATATGCGTCCATGAAGCTGAGGAGAGAGTACCCCGCGGTTGAATCTACAATGAGGTCGATACGTGGCAGAGGGAAGCTGTCTTTAGGGCAAGTTTTGTTCAAATCGGTGAAGTCTACGCACATTCGCCATTTTCCACTTGTTTTTTTTACCAATACAACATTGGACAGCCATTCCGGGTAGTGGACTTCGCGTATGAATCTGGCGGCAAAGAGTTTGTCAACTTCTTCCGCTATGGCAGCATACTTCTCAGCACAGAAGCTTCTTCTCTTTTGTTTAACTGTTTGGATTGCCGAGTTGACACATAGCAAGTGTTCTATTATGGACTTATCGATTCCGGGCATGTCAGCGTGCGTCCAAGCGAATACATCTTTGTGCTCGATGAGAAGATTCTTGAGCTCTGTGTTTATCCCAGGATCCATTCTGGTTCCCACTCACACCGTCCGATCCGGGTTGTTTTGGTCAACTGGAACCAGTTCCAGAGGTTCTTTGGGTTCCGCTTGACGTAGTGTTCCTTCGTCCCTGATTTCGTCGTCCCAAACTGCTGGGGGAGGATCAGGCGAGAGCTCGGCGTTTTCGGATCCCGGGGAGATCGTAGTCACGGAATTGAATTTGTGTTTCAATTCTCGAGCGTAGCATTCCCTGGAGGTGATTTGCTCTCCTCTGACCTCACCTATTCCTCTATCAGTCAAAAATTCCATCTTGAGGTAGTAGGTAGAAGTGACTGCCTTCAGATTATTTAAGGTCGGCCTCCCTAAGATGACATTGTATGAGGAGGGGGCTTTCACTACCAGGAATTCGGTCATGACTAACATAGTTCTGGGTGCGGAGTCCATCAAGATTGGAAGCGTTATGACGCATTCGGGGTGTATTGCTTCACCTGTAAATCCTTTAAGGGGGGCTTGGATGTGTCGAAATTGGTTGGGATCGATTCCCATATGTATAAAGGCCTCCAAAAATAGGATATCGGCCGAACTTCCGTTGTCAACCAGTATCCTCTTGATTATGAAATTGGCCACTAATACCGATATTACCAACGCATTATCGTGTGGAAAGGCGATGCCCTTTTCATCCTGTTCACCAAAAACGATTGACTCTCCCTTAGGGCCCGGGTCTCCTTGTCGCGGTGTTCCTCCCAGAGCATAAACTTATTCGTCCCTGGCTCTTCATGCATGCGCTCTTTGAGAGGAAGATGTAGTTCCTCCTCGAGATGGTCCTCCAATGATGGTTCTGATTTCGCCTGGCGGGTGGTTAGATGTGAGTTCGCTTTGGTGTCGGCTCGACTCTCGTTCCCGAAGGAGGGGGGACCTTGATCAGGTCTTTTCTCTGCGATCGTTTAGCTGTTCATCTCTCTGTCTATTCTTCAGGGCCTGGCAGTCTTCCGTATTATGACCCGTGGTCTTGTGATATTCGCAGTACATACTTCCCCTCTTTCTTTTAATGGATTCTCGTCTCGATTCAGATCGATCCTGGCTTTTCACTGCCAAGTTGGATTGGGGCCAGGGTGATAGTCTGTGTTCCCGCGGTGGTCCTCTTCTTCTTGTTTCATCTGGAAGCTTCCTCCTGACATGATGTTGGCTGGAACTTTCTCCGGTATTGGTTGCTGTTCGGTCATGCTGCCGAAGTTCTCCTCATCGTGGGGCTACCAGGGCTTCAAGCGTATTTTCAGCGTTGATGAACCCGTCGGCTTAATCCATAAACCCGTTCAAAGTCGTGGGTGTTTTACGAGCTATTTCCACCATAAAGAGGCTCCTGGGCCATATGCCGCCCAGGAGAGTTGCTAGGGTGATTTTTTCGTCCTGGTTGTCGGTCGTCATTCTTTCTTTGTTGAACCTGGTCAGGTGCCTTTTCAGGTTCTCTCTCTCTCCTTGTTTGACGGTCAGTAGGTACGCCGCGGGGCGCCTTCTTTTCCTACTGGCCATAAATTGGGTGATGAAGAGTCGGGCTAATGTTTCGAAACTGTTGATTGACCCCGGAGGAATGGTTCCTAACCATGTCCTAGCCATTCCCTTCAGTGTGAGAGGAAACGCTTGACATGCTACTTCACCGGGATAGCCATGCAGACTAAACGTGTGTTTTGAAGGCTTCCAGGTGCTCCACAAGATCCTGAGATTCATCATACGGCTCTACGTGCGGGATTTTGAATTTGGACGGGAGAGGGACGGCCATGACGTCTGCACTATAGGGTGTCCCTATGCTCCCTTGCGAAGAGACGTGACCTTCATCCGGGTTGATTAATTTCACCATTTCAGCGTACTTGTCTCCTAACTCTTTTAACTCGGTGTGCATCTGGCGTCGTTCTCCTTCGGAGGCCTCATTTTCCTCAGGATGTCGGGAGCTCACGTTCTCCTCGGGGTTGACCTCGCCACGGGCCGATATTTCTTCACGGGGTTGCTGAAGGGTGGCGTTCTCCTCTCTCAGCTTCCTCACCATTTCTTCCAGCGCTTCTAGTTTCTCTTCCATGGCCGAATCTAAATGTTGATCGTGTTCGATCGTTTGGGGTAGTGGTATGGTAGACATGCAAAAAGTACGTTTATCAACTCGGATCCCACAGATGGCACTACTGTTAAGGACGTATTTTGCAGTCTAACTTATCCGTTCCCGATCGACCGAAACCTGCAAACGTAATAATAAGGATGGTCGGGGTCCAGGACCACTCCGACGATCAAGTCAGTGATAGAGAATATAATGAGAGAAATATGTTGGAGGAAATGTAGAATGTACCTTGTTTCGGTTTTGGTTCAGTCTTATTTATAGGTGTCTTTCCTGAAATGCGGTTTTAAGGTAAAAGATCTATTAGTCGAGACATCACTCAATCGTCATCCTAAAGAAGAAAAACCTGATCTGATCCTGCCTGTCTCATCGCATTAATTGGATATTTTCCCAATTAATGCTCCGTCAGACCCTTTTGAAGAGGGACATTAAATGCTGCCCTATCCTTATTCAATCTAGTAATTAATGAGGCGTGCTTATAGCATTTGGCATTTAAGAGGGGAAATCCGTAGATCGGCGATTGTCTAATTGTTCATAAATGCGAGAATGATCATAATGTAAGATAGATCCATAGGATACGCTAATGTCAGGAACAACAGTTCATTTATTAGCGTATCCTCGAAACTGGTTTATTTTCTTCTTCTCTATTCGGGATAGCCAGTGACTCGGGTTGTCTTTGATTCCGATATTTATAGTTGAGTTCAAACACGTGTCATCTGGGTTTAGATCACGGGCCTCGGGCTCAACTTTTTCGGGTTTGAATTTGTTGTCAACTATCCTTTCATATATATATAAATATTTATATATAATTGATCCTAAAATAACACATTGAAATAAACTGTTATTAAAATATTTTATTATAATGTCTCAACTGAAACGATCATACATGTTGTAATAGAGGCAAGGCAAACATTGGACTAAGTCCAACTGTTATGCCGAGTCATATGCCTTCCATTTCATATATAGTAATAAATGGTGTAAACAAAATGACATAATTAGACTGTTCATACATTTTTAAAATAGGAAGTGCTGCTCTTTTATTTTCCAATGGACTACTGCATGTACAATGATTTGACACGTATAATTGATCGATCTTAACCTATTCGAAAATCCAACACAAAGTCCGATCGACCCCATTGCTGCCCCTCGTTTGTTTTGATAATTATAAAACCATTTTAATTTGTCAAGTAAGAGGTCTCCAAATCCTTAATCAGCTACCATCGACCGATGCATGCATGCTTGATACGTTTTTTGCTTTGTCTGAAAGAGGAACGTGACGGCCGATCTATCATTTAATTAGGCTTGTTTATTTAGAATTGATGTCAATTTTAAAAGTTAAATAAAATATTATTATTATTATTATTAATTTAGAATTTAAAAAAGTTGAATTGAGATTTAAAAAAATTATATTAAAATTTGAAAATTTTATATTTTATATAAAAATTTTAAAAAATATAATAATAATTTTCAAATAAAATAAATTAAGATAAATAAGTTTACAATCCAAATAAAGCAAATATGGTCAATGGTGTACGTAGGAGGATCAGTACTCTTCAAAAGCATCTAGCTAGCTTTTTGTGATCGGGAGAGTTACACGTACATATCTAGTGATTCCACCTTCGTCGTTTTATATACAGACTTTGTCTTACAAGAAAAACTCTTCTTCTGTTCCTATTGTTATTTTGTTTTTCTGCTAATAACCAAAAGAGTAAATTGAAAGATAAAATTAAGAAGCCGAATTATTATTATTTATTCAAAGTACTGATCATATATACAGTTCTCTTGATCTTGTTAGTATCGCTCTTCTTATTAATCTACTATATATATATATATATATATATAGACCTTGAAACATGCACAGACCACCTAATTGATCAAACGGCACAAATTAAGAGCTGGGGAGAGTTACAGTAATGGAAGTGACCAACAGGTACATAGTAACAAAGACTCAAATCGATGGTGCACCAGAAGAGTCACACTTCGAGCTGAACACTGCATCTCTTGCTCTAAAAGTGGAGTCTGGGTCCGACGATGTCATAGTGAAGAATCTCTATGTATCGATCGACCCATACCAGCTTAACCGCATGAAGAGTTACAGCTCCTCTCAGAGTGCCATTAATTTTTCTGTCAGCATAGCCCCCGGCGAGGTACGAATACGGTATACCTGCAAATTACGTATGTGATACTTAATTTGCCAAGATATATAACATATAGAGAGATTTTGTTTGTTTGTTGTGATGTAATTTCTGAGTTGTTTTGTATATATATGGGGATCGATACAGGGTATTGATGCATATGGTGTTGCTAGAGTTGTGGCTTCTGAGAATTCCAAGTTCGAGAAAGATGACTTGGTTGTTGGGTTGATCGCCTGGGGAGGGTATAGCGTGGTAAAACAAGGAAATATGTTAAACAAATTGGATCCCATGGGATTCCCGCTGACTCACCACGTTGGAATTCTAGGTAATTAGTTTCCCCTTCTCCCTTTTTCCAGCTAAATTGAACCAAATATTTCTTGGGTTTAGCTCAAGTGGGAGCCTTGGTTTTTGTGATTCCAAGTCTAAATTTCAAATCCATGGGAGTAAATAAGGGATATGATGCGTACAAGCGAGTTTGCCAACCAACCTGCATATTAATACCGCTGCCTTTATATTTAAAATTTAAATTCGCAGCATTTTTATTAAAGTCTGACTTTTTAACCAATCACTTTAAAAGAATTGCACGTATTAATGCACAAAATGACTTACAACTAGATTTTTCCAGTAAACGATTACTGGGTGTCATTAGACTTTATTTTAAATTATCCGACCTGCATTTGCGAGAACCATAAACTCATTATTGAGAACCTGAGAACCTTTGTTTGTTCCTGCAGGATTTAGTGGATTGGCGGCTCATGGTGGGTTTTTTGAAGTATGCAAACCAAAGAAGGGGGAGAAAGTCTTTGTATCTGCAGCTTCTGGATCGGTTGGAAATTTGGTTGGACAGTACGCCAAACTGTTTGGTTGCCATGTTGTTGGCTGCGCTGGGAGCAAGAAAAAGGTTTGAACTTCGAAGCAATGCAAATGGCCGTTTGAATCTTAGAGAAAATCTTGATTTTTTTATGCTCCATTGAAACTTGAAACTTTATTTGGTAATGAACTTATAATAGGTAGAATTGCTCAAAGAGAAGCTTGGATTTGATGAGGCATTCAACTACAAGGATGAAACAGATTTGAAGTCAACTTTGATAGGTGAAAAAACCTCAAAATAATATCTTTGAGGTCCAAATTTTTAGCTCTAAAAAAGAGATTATCATATACATACATTTTTATGCACTGCAGGTACTTCCCTGATGGAATCGACATATATTTCGACAATGTGGGGTCTGAGATGCTGGAAGCAGCGGTTGCTAACATGAATACTTTTGGTAGAGTTGGAGTTTGTGGTGTAATTTCCGAGTACACAAGTGGAAAGAAAGCTGCTCCTGACATGCTTGATGTTGTGTATAAGAGAATTACAATACGAGGGTTTTTAGCAGCTGATCACATGAATGTATACTCAGATTTCATATCAACAACTTCCGATCACCTTCGTACTGGAAATATGCAGGCCCTTGAAGATATCACTCCTGGTGTAGAGACATACCCTCTGCTTTCATTGGACTCTTCAGCGGTGACAACATTGGAAAGAAAATTGTGAAGATTGCAGATGGTGAATGAGTGGAAAGAGAAGAAAAAACTCACTTTGCTTGATTAATTAAGTGAAATAAACTTATGATTAGCCATTTGTGTTGTTATTTTGGAGATGGTAATTGTTGCACTACTTCCTACCAAGAATTTCACCAACAATTCAAGCAATAATTATCAAGAGTTTAGATGGAACAACAAAATATGATAAGTTTATTTCGGATACTTTTTTTCTGACCTCTTACTATTCTTGTTTGCAGCCGGAAAACACAAATTTTAAATAAATATACTCCCTAATTAGCTGGTCGAATTGATGGCCCTATACTAAAAAATGATAAAAGAGATCACGTGAGTCTTTCGGCATTTAAGTTTACGTTTAGATGTTAAGAGTGTTCGTAAATAATAATAAAAAGTAGTTAAAAAATAATAATAAAATATTAAATAATAATAAATATTGATAAAAAATAATAATAAAGTAAGGAATAGTAGTAAAGAATGTTTGAGAATATTGAGAGTGTTATGCTTACCAAACCTGGTACAGGCTTGCTTGCTTGGATAGAATTTCGAGAGAGTATGAACTACACGTAGACTGTCTAATTTCTTCAATCAATTGAAGCTGAGTTAAATAAAAATGCAAATATATGTCAATATGGGAATTCCAAACCTCGTGGTGGTGGAAAATGACTGCAAGATAGTTATTGAATAGTTATTGAAGTTAAAATTTTGAATATCGTATCGGTGAATGTATTAGTCAAGATACTGAAATGAAATATTTTGATATCAATATCGTTTCGTATACTATTTTAGAATAGTCTATATATATATAAAATATATATAAATACATATATAAATTATATTTAAATATAATAGTCAATATATGAATAAGTTATACATACAAATACATATATGTAAATAGTCTAGTCTAGATTAAGATAAAAAAATAACAATAAATGAAAAAAAATTTCAAAATCCGGTATGGTCGAAATACTGGCTAGTACGGCTGAAATAGGTAGAAACGGCCAAAATTTGTAGCGAAACGAAACAACATGTTTTTTTTTTATATCGATACGGCATATTTCGGTCGTACCAGTCGATACGGTACGAAATTTGAAATATTGATTGAAGTACTTCAAACATATAACATGCTAAATTCCCTCTCGGAGTGTTGTATCAGGAAGTGAAAATTTTGGTCACCCGATTTGTTAATTGTAAATTTTCTTATATCTTTAGATAGGGTAATATGGTGGCTCATATTTAGCTAGGCAAGCTAAATTGATGGATGATATTTGTGTATGGTTGAATAAGTAAATATATTAGTCTCGGTGTTGGAGTCCCTTTACGGTCCCTTGAGATTTTTTAAATAGAAAAAAATTATAAATTATAAAAACCAAATATATTTTATTTTCACTTATTTTTTTATTATTTTTGTTAAATAAAAAATGCATTGCAAAAAAGTGTAAAAACCTTTTATACTAAGAGGGCGCAAATGGGTCTCAACGCCGGAACTCCGTATCATTGTCCACGAAGAGTAAATTTATGGCTTGATAATTATCTGTAGTTGATTTATCCATTTGATGAGTGAAAGTTCTTTTCAAATAAAAAAAAAAAAATTGAAGATGGTTTCAATTGACAAAATCCGAAGTCTATGTCCTTACGGCAGGTTCTCGTCTAGGCGTAGTCAGCGAAAGGATTTGTATCCGTTCACAATTTCATTAGCTGCGAGGCGTAATATTGAGTCCAAACCAACTCCTGCCACTGCATAAGCACTGGTGTGTAAGAATTTCACAAGAGGAGTAAAATACAGCAGGAAGTTGTTTTATTTCATTACTGGGATTGTACAAAATAGAATATGTTTGTCTGAGTCATTACAGCAGTAACGACAGCTATACAAAACAGTAAATCTAAAGAGCAAGATCAGCTATTGTTTATGTAGAAGTAGAATCAGAGCTCTCTTCGGATTTGTATATCAATAGGCTTTAACATATCAAATCACCACTTACCCAAAAATTTAAAATGATGTAAATAAGTAAATTTTATTATTTAATTTATATTTTAATACTCCTCACTTGTGTGCTAGAGTTAAGATTTTGAATATCATACTAGCTAAAATTTATTGCACCAGAACAGTAACCAGCATGGGGAGGTTTGTGTTTTATATCGAGTCAAATATCAGCCATTTCGATGCATTTTTGTGGTCAGCAGCCAATTTTGTGTGTACTGGCCAAAATTAGTGTATTTTGTAGTTAATGTAAAAATTCTAACTTTTTCTTATTTTTCATTCTAATTCTCACTTATAAAAATTATTTTTTAACCTTTTTAATCCCTTTTTCTCAAGGATTGAAAATCAAATCTCTACTTGTTAAGGACGTATTCTGCAGTTCAACCTTTCGAGCTCCCAATTGATCGAGACCTGCAAATACAAACAGAATGATGATCGGGGTCCGAGACCGCTCTGATGTTTAAGTTAGTATGGGGAATATGAATTATGAGGTTTTGTAAAGGATATGACAGAATGTACATTTTTCGACTTTTATCAAGTCTTATTTATAGGTAGTTACCTGTGCTTTCCCTGGGAGGCGGTCTGAGAAAAAAGATCTACTAGCTCGGACACTATTCGACCGTCATCCAGAGAAGGATAATCTGATTCAGTCTGTCCCATCCTTTGAACCAGATTTTTTCGATCAATGTTTAGTCAGGCCCTTTTGAAGGGTAACATTAAATGCGGCTCCATCTTTATCCAGTTTGATAATTAATGTGGCGTATTCATGTCATTTTTGCATTTGAGTGAGGAGATATGTCAGAACGACGATAGTCCGGTCATTCATTAATACGAGAGTAACCCTGACGTGAGAGGGATTCGAAATTGTGCCGGTAAGCACAATTTCATCGCTGACATTAGCGTATGATCGAAGCTGCCTTGTCCATTTCTTCTTTTGTCGTGGTGGTTTGTGATTCGAGTTTTCTCTGATTTCGGCATCTCCAGTCGGGTCTGGACACGTGCTATTCGGGTTTGGACCATGGGCTTCGAGTCAAACTCCTTTAAGGCTTTGGCTTGTTGCCAACTCTCATTTCAGTATCTTGCGAATTTTTATCGAAGACACTTCGATGGAGATTCTAAAAAAAAATTCAAAGATAGCGTTCATCTCTTTCTTGTTCATGTTCCGTCTCAGCAACGGGGGGTCGTTCCCGTGTTCCCTTGTCCGAGCGGAAAGATTTGGTCGAATAAATCCGAGGTTATGCCAGTTAACACGTCGTTTCCCTTACCGGTTAGGCTTCTGGGGACGATTCAATTTTTAAGCTATTAATGCTGGACCACGATCGTTCGTATTTCATGTTGAGTATTCAATACCTTTTAGATTTTAATTATCTTGTCGCTTTGACTTTCGAACTGTTGCTGACGTTTCTCGCTGTGCTGTCAAACAACGATTAGCTCGTGATATGCATGCGTTGGATCATTATTACCTGGTCTGTCATTTCGGCTCACGCCTCTTACTTCTGATTGGTTAGCTTTGAACACGCCCCATATTCCCATGGGTCATGTCAGGGGATATGGTATCGATATCGCTTCATTTCCCGCGCGTCTTTAATTCATTTTCTGGGTATAAATTATCCAAAAACCTTGTTACTGTTCTTCCTCCTCTGCCCAATCTTGGTTCTTATCTTTTGCTATCTCGTTGTTTTTCTGTTGCCCCTCAACCTTTTCTTGCACTTTTCCGAACTCCTGTTCCCATGGCTTCCTCTGATCATTGTTCTTTCTTCGCGGGCAATGGTTGGACTTCCTCCATGTAGACCTCCGATGTCAATGCACTTAGAAAGAAGCATCATATTTCCTGCAGGCATTCCCTGGAAGCTCTCGAGGATGGCGTTAGGGCTTGCGATCGCGAAGGGAGGGCCCAAAAAGTTGCCCTCTTCTACTTGATGTTCTCGAAAGGTTTCCGTCTTCCCTTCATCCGCCCCGTTTGAGAAGTCCTTCATTTTTTGGGCTTAGCCCCTGCCCAAATTTTGCCGAAAGGTTGGCGCATTCTTTTGGCCACTTGTGTGGTATTCCGGATCGTTCTCTCTGGGAGGAACGATCCTTACCCCGATTTGACGGCTTGGGAATTTTTCTGAATGTATCGGCTCCTCCGTCATTATGGAAATGTCACGGGCTTCCAAATAAAGCCTAAGTGTTGATTGATTCGGATGGAGGAGAGACATTCGAGTGCCCGAGACTACCACAAGAAGTTTTTCTTTGTTTCGGGTAGGGATTGGGAATTCCCTGAGGGAGAAGGGAGTGAATTCCCTGTTCAGAAGGACTGGAGTTTTCTCCCTTCCCCAACGCACATGGAGATCACTCTCACTGCTCAGGAAACTGAGAGAGTGAAGGCTGTTCTCTCCTAGGGGGCGGAAGATCCCGATCGATTATGGTCCGATGTTCTTTTAACCGAGGAGAACATTGAAGAGTACCTGACTCGGCCAGACCGATCTTATGCCGAAGGTCATAATTTTTTTAACGTTCCTGAGGAGCCTCCCCGTTTGTCTCGCAAGCGGGTTTCCAACTAGGAGGCTTAGAACGAGCGACGGACAAAAAGTCGTCATGGTGATGCAACTTCGAGTCGTGGCGCCCATCCAAAGAAACAGAAGAAAGGAAAGGGTCCACGTATCGAAGGCCATGATGTTTGCGTCTCTCCCGTGAATTCCCCCGCCCGTAGTCCTGTGCAGGCTCTTTCGCCGACTTTCTAGATGAGCTTCATTTCCTGGAAACCAAGCGGATTAGGTCCGAGGCTAGGAGAATTATTCTTGAAGCTCGAATAGAATCAACAGATGTGGAGGGGATTGAGTCTTCGGATGGAGAGGACATTGACCGGGCTTTCCAATAGGCTTTAGATCGTGCTGCCGATATTTCTTCGAGTGCTATGCCGTTCGAGCAAATCTTTCGCCAAGAGTCGGAAGAGCAAGTCGTTAGGGCAAGTCAATTGCCCATTCCCCCATCTTTTTCTTCTGAGCATCACTCGGACAATTCCGGAGGTATGGGTGAAAGCAAGAGGGAATCCAATCCTGGAGGTGATCAGGAAGGTGTCAGCCAACAAGAGGTGCAAGAGCGCGGAAGTGGCGAAGGTTGTCAAGGCGGGATCGAGCCCGAGAGGTCGGACGAGGCAAACATCTCGGAGGAAAGGACGCATGTGGATGCTTCCAGTGGGGGCGAGCGGCCCTTTGTTTTACTCGATGAATCCCCCAAAGTTCCACCCCAGATTTTTGAGAAGGGGTCGACTTCGTACACTCGAACTGAGCCATCGCCCGATTTTGAGATGGGGTCAGGTTCAGAGACTCAGCTCGAGGGCCAGCAATCACCTCCGGGCTCGAAAATTCGTGCTCGCCCTCCATTCCCTTTTCGATTTCGAAGTGGAGTTGCGATACTGGGACAATTTTTCGAGTCAGAATTGGACCGGGGAGATCGAACCAGTGAAGCGACTTCGAAGCATCCCTCCCGTTTTGAGCAAGCCAAGGCGGATGCTTCCGAGTGGGTGGCTAGAATGTTGGAGCCTTTGCTGACACAGATGCGATCCATGTATTTTATTAAATCTGTACATGGTCTTTTTTCTTTTGTCGAACTGATAATCTTTTTTCTTTGCGTTCAGGTTGCTAAGAAAATATCTCAGTTTGTGAGTTCCAAGCTAGTAGAACTCACTGAATTTAATAGTGAGCTCGAGACAGTCTGCAAGTTTGGTCTTTACAAGTTACAACAAGCAAAAGACCAGCTTAAGTTTTCTCAGCGAACTTGTAGAGGTCTGATCAAGACGGTCGAAGAGCTGGGGGCTGATAAGAACAGACTGGAGAATGCTAATGTTTCCCTTCGAGCCGAATTGGATGTGGCTCAGGATTCCTTGGCGATAGCTCACCGAATGAACACACGCCTTCTAGATGCTAGATCGGCCACCGAGCAAGACAAAGTATTTCTTTAAGCTGAGTTGACCGCTCGGACGTCGGAACTAGCTGCCTCTGCTCAAACCCTTTCTTTAAGGGAAGAAGAGCTAGCGGTTTCTGAGCATGCTCGTATAGCTCGGGAAGAAGAATTGGCTAGTTCGGAGCGTGCCAGGGAGGCTTTAGAGGAGGAGTTGGATAGGTCGGAACGTATTCGGGCTGCTCAAGATACCGAGTTAGGGGGAGCTCGTAATGCTTTAGAAGATGCCCATACGAGAATAGCTGATCTCGAACATCAAATATCTCGAGTGGTAGCCATTCACAACTCGGCCTGGGGATACGGTTATGTCGAAGGTCTGCGTCAGATAGGAGCCCAACTTTTGGTGGACCCTCAGCTTAACCCCAATAATATAAGTCCGAAGTCTTTTCGTCCAGATCGGGTTGCAAAGAAGTTTGTAAAGAAGATCGGGACGCGTGATTATCCGCCTTTTGATGATCTGAATCCTCCTCCTCCTCCTGAGACCTGATTTTTTTTTTAACTCATGCTTCGAGATATATAAAATTTGTAACTTTGGTTTCTCTTTATATACTTTGTGATTGCTGGTTCGATTCCTTAATTTTATATCTGCTCTATCGTGCTATACCCCGTGAATTTTTGGTTAAGTGTAAACTTAACGGGATATTTTGAAGTATTTATATGTTTAATGTCGGAATTCGATTGTTACTTCGCGTGGGTGGGTTGACCGATCCCGCGTGAGTCAATTTGTTACTTCGCGTTGGTGGGTCGACCAACCCCGTGGGATTTGATTTGTTACTTCGCGTGGGTGAGTTGACCAACCTCGCGAAATTCGATTATTACTTCGCGTGGGTGGGTTGACCGACCCCGCGGGATTCGACTTCGCGTAGGTGGATAGACCGACCCCGCGGGATTTGACTTGTTACTTCGCGTGGGTGGGTTGACTGACCTCGCGGGATTCGACTTCGAGTAGGTGGATAGACCGACCCCGCAGGATTCGACTTCGAGTAGGTGGATAGACCGACCCCGCAGGATTTGACTTGCTGCGTATAACTCGTAATGCATTGGAGACTAATAACATTTAAACTTTTATAATTTCAAAAAGTGAAACACATCTGGAAGTGTTATACATAATACCTCTTAAGTCGCTCGCTATTCTAGGGATGTGGCAAGTCGGTCCCAAAGCTATCCTTGAGTCGATAACATCCAGGCCTATTGGTTGCAGTTACCACATAAGGTCCTTCTCACTTTGGTCCTAGTTTCCCTTGTGCTGGTGTTGTAACGCCTATTTGTCTTAGCACCAAGTCTCCGATTCTGAAGTTGCGCGGTTTTATTCTTCTATTGAAGTACTGTTCTGGCTTGCGTTTGTTGTTAGCAACTTGGGTGAAGGCGTCTCTCTCCTTTATTCTAATAAGTCCAATCGTTCCATCATTTTGGCATCAATAGTGGCCATATCATAGTGCTGAACACGCAGTGTAGGCATCCCGATCTCAACAGGAATTACTACTTTGCAGCCATAAGTAAGAGCGAACGGCGTTTCGCCCGTGGGAGTTTGGACTGTCATGCGATAGGCCCAAAGGACACCAGGCAGTTCATCGGCCCACGCCCCTTTGTGCGTTCCGAGTCTTTTTTTCAGAGTGGAAATGATTGTTTTGTTGGTTGCTTCAGCCTGTCCACTAGCTTGTGGGTGGCCAGGCAAAGAATACTTTATTTTGATTTTTAGCTCAGAGCACCACTCTCGGTAATGATGGCAATCAAACTGTCTTCCATTGTCAGATATGAAACTTTGAGGTATTCTGAACCGGCAAACAATAGATTTCCATAAGAATTTTGTGATGGCTTGAGAGGTGATGCTGGCGAGGGCTTCGGCTTCTACCCACTTTGTGAAATAGTCAACTGCTACTATGATGAACTCAGTTCCGCCCCTCTCGATTGGGAATGGTCCTATCAGATCTAGCCCCCATTGAGCAAAAGGCCAGGGAGACGTTATTGAAGTGAGTTCCTCTGACGGGGAATATGATATTGGGCTGTGCTCCTGACATTTTGAGCATTTTTTGACGAACTCATTTGCTTCTTGGAGTGAACATGGTCAGTAATACCCTGCACGAGTCACGCAGACAACTAGTGTTTTTCCTCTGTGTGAGCCCCGCAAATTCTTTCACGGATTTCGGCAAGTATATACTATCATTCCTCTCTCGTCACGCATCTGAGTAAAGGCTCGGAGAAACCCTTCCTGTATAACACTCCTTCAATCAGAGTAAACCTGGCTGATCTGTTTCTAACTTTGCGTGCTTGATCCGGCTTAGAGGGTAATGTGTTTGTCCTCAGGTATTTGACAATGTCACTTGCCCAATCGGGGACTGCGGCTGTTACAATTCCGACTTCGTTGCCGATGGAAGGTGTGTCTATTGTCCTGATCTCAGTGTTCTCTAGGGGCGGGTGCTCATCCTTTCCTGATGCTATTTTTGCCAACCCATCTGCCAAATGATTTTCTTCTCTCGGGATTCGCTGTAGATGGAAGTATCTGAATTGATCTCTTTTGATGCATACTAGCTCTAGATATTTTTTCAGCTTTTCGCTCTTTGTGATGTGCTGACCAAATACCTGACTTACTACTATCTGGGAGTCAGTTCGGGCTTCTAGTTCTGTTGCTCCAAGGATCCGGGCGATTGTCATCCCAGCTATGAGTGCCTGATACTCTGCTTCGTTGTTGTTTATCCTGAATGTCAGGCCTATAACGTAATTGTACTCGAACCCCTGGTTAGTGATAATATGTACCCCTGCTCCACCCCCGGTTTGGCATGACGATCCATCGATGTATAACTGCCATGGTTGTTCCTAAGATTTACTGGGGATTTCTTCTGGAAACCCCGTGTATTCTGTTATGAAATCCGCCAGAGCTTGTGCTTTTATTGCTATCCTTGGTTGGAATGATAAATCAAACTCGCTTAGCTAGATAGCCCATTTAACTAATCGACTGGAGGTATCGGGCTTCTGAAGAATAGTTACGAGGGGTTGATTGGTCATCACTTTGATGGTGTGAGCTTGGAAGTAAGGGCGTAGTCGGCGTGTCGCTATCAGCAGAGCAAACACCATCATCCCCGTTCGAGGGTATCTGGCTTCCGCACCCTAAAAAGCCTTGCTAACATAGTAGACAAGCCTCTGTCCCCGATCGGTTTCTTTTACTAGGACTGCAGATGTTACATGAGGTGAAACCGCTAAGTAAGCCACAAGAGTTTCCCCAAGAGCAGTTTGGCTAAGTAGAGGAGGGCAGGTCAGGTAGTCTTTCAATTGTTCGAATGCTCGTTCACACGATGCGTCTCATTCGTGTGCTTTTTGAAAGACTTGAAAGAATGGGAAGCATCGATCGGTTGACCTTGCTATGAACCGACTGAGGGCGGCGACCCGACCGGCCAATCGTTGGACTTCCTGTAAATTCTGAGGGGAAACCATCCCGAGGATAGCCTGTATTTTTTTGGGGTTGGCTTCGATTCCTTGCTCGGAGACCATGTAGCCTAAAAATTTCCCGGATTCAACTCCAAAAGTGCATTTGGCGAGATTGAGTTTCATCTGATAGTGCCGCAGAATGGAGAAAGCTTCCCTTAGGTCCGCCAAATGGCTTTTAGGGCTTCGGCTCTTGACTAGGAAGTCGTCGACGTAAACCTCCATGTTCCTTCCAATTTGATCTTTGAACATGCGATTGACTAGCCGTTGGTAGGTCGCCCCTGCATTATTGAGTCCAAAGGGCATGGCGGTGTAACAATAGAGTCCTCGGTCCGTGATGAATGCTGTTTTTTCCTCATCGTCTGAGCTCATTTTGATTTGATTATAACCTGAATATGCATCCATGAAGCTGAGGAAGGAGTGTCCAGCAGTTGAATCTACAATGAGGTCGATGCGTGGCAGAGGGAAGCTATCATTAGGGCAAGCTTTATTTAAATCAGTGAAGTCCACGCACATTCACCATTTTCCACTTGTTTTTTTCACCAGTACAACATTGGACAACCATTCTTGGTAATGAAATTCTCGGATGAGTCCTGCGGCTAAGAGTCTGTCGACCTTCTCTGCTATGGCGGCGTATTTCTCGGCACAAAATCTTCTCCATTTTTGTTTAACTCTCCAGGTTGTTGGGTTGATGCATAGTCGGTGCTCTATTATTGACCTGTTGATTCCGGGCATGTCAGTGTGCGTCCAAACGAACACGTCTTTGTGCTTGATGAAGAGGTTTTTGAGCTCCGCGTTTATTCTAGGGTCCATTATGGTTCTCACTCGCACAGTTCGATCTGGATTGTTTTGATCAACTGGGATTAGCTCCAGAGGTTCATTGGCTTCTGCTTGACGTAAGGTTCCTTTGTCCCTGACTTCGTCATCCCAGACTGCTCGGGGAGGAGCTGACGGGAGTTCGGTGTTTTCTAGCCCTGGGGAGATTGTAGCTACGGAATTGATTTTGTGTTTCAATTCTCGCACATAGCATTCACTGGATGTGACTTGCTTTCCTTTGACTTCGCCCACTCATTTGTCGGTCGAAAACTTGATCTTGAGGTGGTAGGTGGAAATGACTGCTTTCAAATTATTCAGGGTTGATCTCCCTAAGATGCGTTGTATGAGGAGGGAGCTTTCACTACTAGGAATTCAGTCATGATTAACACAGTTTTGAGCGTGGAACCTACCAAAATTGGAAGTGTTATGACGCCTTCAGGGTGTACTGCTTCACCTTTAAATCCTTTAAGGGGGGCTTGGATGTGCCGAAGTTGGTTGCGATCAATTCTCATTTGTATAAAGGCTTCCCAAAACAAGATATCGGCCGAGTTTCCATTGTCAACTAGTATCCTCTTGACCGTGAAATTAGCCACTAACATGGATACCACCAATGCATCATCGTGTGGGAAGATGATGCCCTTCTCATCCTGTTCGCTGAAAGTGATTGACGCTCCCTTAGGGATTTGGTTTCCTCGTCCTAATGTTTTTCCCAAAGTATAAACTTTCTCGTACCTGGCTTTCGAAACGTGCGCCCTTTGAGAGAAGGAAGTAAATCCTCTTCTGGATGATCCTTTGATGATGGTTCTGATCTTACCGGGCGGGTGGCCAGATGTGAGCTCGCTTCTGTGTCGTGTTGGCTCTCACTCCCGATTAGGGGGGGGGACCTTGATCGGGTCTTTCCCCATTGACTGGTTAGTCACTCATCGTTTTGTCTATTTTTTAGGGCCTAGCAATCTTCTATATTGTGTTTGGTTATCTTGTGATATTCGCAGTACATGTTTCCTCTTTTCCTTCTAATGGACTCTCGTCTTGATTCGGATCGATTCTGATTTTCAACCGCTAGGTTGGATTGGGGCCATGGTGAAGGTCTGTATTCCCGTGGGGGACCTCTCCTCTTTGTTTCGTCTGGTAACATCCTCTTGATTCGATGTTGGCTAGAGTTTTCTCTGGTATTGGTCGCCGTTTGGTCATACTATCGGAGTTCTCCACGTCGGGGGGCTATCAAGGCCTCGAGTGTATCTTCAGCGTTAATGAATCCATCGGCTTAATCCATGAACCCGTTCAAGGTTGTAGGAGTCTTACGAGCTATTTCTGCCATAAAAGGGCTCCTGGGTCATATGCTACCCAGGAGAGCTGCCAACGTGATCTTGTCGATCGTCATTTTTTTTTTTGTTGAACCTGGTCAGGTATCCTTTTAGTTTTTCTTTCTCTCCTTGTTTGACGGTCAGGACGTATGCTGCAGGGCGCCTCCTTTTCCTACTGGCCATGAACTAGGTGGTGAAGAGTCGGGCTAATGTTTCGAAACTGTCGATTGACCCCGGAAGAATAGTTCTGAACCATGTCCGAGCTGTTCCCTTCAATATTAGAGGGAATGCTCGACATGCTACTTCACCGGGATAGTTATGCAAACTAACATGCGCTTTGAAGGCCTCTAGGTGCTCCACAGGATCCTGAGATCCATCGTATAGCTCTATTTGTGGGACTTTGAATGTTGACCGGAGAAGGACGGCCATGACGTCCGAACTGTAGGGTGTTCCTATGCTTCATCGCGATGAGCCATGCCCCTCGGTTGAGTTGATTAATTTAGCCATTTCAGCATATTTGTCTCCTAATTATTTTAACTCAGTGTGCATCCGGCGTCGTTCTTTTTTGGAAAGCTTCATTTTCATCATGATGTCGGGAGCTCACATTCTCATCGAGGTTAACCTCACCACGAGCTGATATTTCTTCATGGGGTTGTCGAAGTGCAGCATTCTCCTCCCTCAGCTTTCTCACGATTTCTTCCAATGCTTCCAATTTCTCCTCCATGGCTGAATCTAGGTGTTGCTCGTGCTCGGTCGTCTGGGGCAGCGGTACGGTTGATATGCAAAAAGTACACTTTTAACGAATCCCACAGACGACGCCACTGTTAAGGACGTATTCTGCGGTTCAACCTTTCGAGCTTCCAAATGACCGGGACCTACAAATACAAAGAGAAGGATAATCAGGGTCCGAGACCGCTCCGATGTTTAAGTTAGTATGGGGAATATGAATTATGAGGTTTTGTAAAGAATATGACAAAATGTACCTTTTTCGGCTTTTATCAAGTCTTATTTATAGGTAGTTACTTGTGCTTTTCCTGGGAGGCAGTCTGAGGAAAAAGATCTACTAGCTGGGACACTATTCGACCGTCATCCAAGAGAAGGATAATTTAATCCAGTTTGTCCCATTCTTTGAACCAGATTTTTTCGATCAATGTTTAGTTAGGCCCTTCTGAAGGGCAACATTAAATGCGGCCCCATCTTTATCCAGTTTGGTAATTAATGTGGTGTGTTCATGTCATTTTTGCATTTAAGTGAGGATATCTATCAGAACGACGATAGTTCGGTCATTCATTAATACGAGAGTGACCCTGACGTGAGAGAGATCCGAAATTGTGCCTGTAAGCACAATTTCGTCTCTGGCATAAGCGTATGATCGAAGCTGCTTTTTCCATTTCTTCTTTTATCATGGTAGTTTGTGATTCGAGTTTTTTCTGATTTCGGCATTTCCAGTCGGGTCTGGACACGTGCTATTCGAGTTTGGACCGTGGGCTTCGAGTCCAACTCCTTTCGGCCTTTGGCTTGTTGCTAACTCTCCTTTCACTACTATCATTTTCGTGATGAATATGAGCGATTATTTTTTTTAATAGCTGGATTAAAAACTTTGAAGTACTATTGAATTTTATAAATATGTGTTGAGTGTTAAATTTTTAATACTTGCATTAATGTTATTTTACAATATAGTTCTTATATATAATATATTTATTTATATATAAACTATGTCAAAACTATTGATATTGAAATATTTTGTTTTAGAGCATTAACCAATGGTTACCAAAATAATCACCGAAACGGTATTCAAAATTTTGGTCAAACTCTTCCTTAATGAGTAGCCCAACACGTGAAATATTTAATTAAATGAGATAGAATATAAGGTAAGAATTCGAACTCAAAATCTCTATTCTAATATCATGTAAAATTATCACTTATCTTAAAAGTTTAATATGATAAAAATAGCTAAATTTTATTATTTATTATATATCTATATATCTTAACGGACATGTACCTAAATCAAGAGCGATTTAGAAATAAAATTTCATTATTTTATATTTAACATGATTTATACGAATATTGAAATCGGGAAACAGAGTTAAGAGAAAGCCAAAGGAAACGTTGATTCTGGTACTGGCATTCTTTCCTGCTATAATATATAGATAGATGCTTTGAGAAAAAAAAAGATAGATGCTTGATTCTTTTCCCAATCACACCCGTGGCTGTGATTGCAATTCAACTAAATGTAACTTGTTTTCTTGCTTGCCATTTATGTACCATGAAAAATTACATGGCAATTTGTGAAACCAAAATGGTGGGTTTGTTCATAAATGGAATGGCATGCTGCTCATTGATTAGCCACAACAGGATGGGTCAAGGTCTTCAAGTTCAACATTTATTACTCATTTAAATTTGTTTAAAATATTTATATTGTTATCAATAAATATTAGAAGATCAACTTTGTAAGTCTCCCCACTTGAGACCGGATCCAAAAATTTATGATTGATACCTGTTACCTGTACTCTCTGAGGTAGCTTACATAATATCTCTTTTTCACTGTGTTTATGAAAGATTCCATAAAAATTAGGCACACTGAATCAGGATATTGACAAAAAATTGTTCTGTTAACTTATGTTAAACTACAAATTGGGGCTTTTAAACGACAAATATATCGTATTGGATATTGAAATTTGAAGGTAAAGCTGGATAATGAATTCTGGAAAGATAGTTATTTCCTTTCCCCACTTTAGTTCCTAAAGCATGGCCTATCCTTTATGTTGGCCATTACCAAGTGAGTCAATGACCCGAGAAGGAATGAACTCCCATTGGTGTTACTAGTTTAAGATGGCATCTTTCTGCACAGGAATGGTCATCAAGTGCATTGCTTTGCATTAAAATCCTCAGCTGACAGCAAACCATTGATGAGGCGTTTGAGCCTTTCAGCACCTGGACCTGGCCTGAGTTCAGTGGTGTTTGCCATGATCTGATATGGAACAGTCATGTTTACATTTCCTTCGCCATTAAACCATCCTCCAGGCACAAATCCATCAATGTTGCGACTCAAAAGCTCTGAATCAATCTTCTCAAGAACAGACTCATTCCTACCAAATTTCCTTGCAAAAGGAGCATTGCTATCTACCATCCTCTGATAGTCATCATTCGTGAGAAAATGTGGGTGTTGTTTGGGAGGATTGTCCCATGATATGAAGTGAAGGTCATGGTTTACAGTAGTATTCTGGAACTCCGGTGCATTGCAGATAACTGTATGAAAATATCCTTCAGGTGAAGAAAGAAAGTTGGCATAATACATAAGGACTACCCTCGGGAGGTTGTCCCATCCCCACAAACAAAACTCTAGAAAAGGCCGGGAGAGCATCATCCAAGCCGAACCTGAAGAAATCAACGACCATCCACCATGATTAACTACAAGGTTAAAACTAGGCTCAACGTTTCAAAATCCGAGGGACAAGTATTTGGGTCCCTAAACCTACATTATGCCTCTCTGAAATGCAGATAATAACTAATATTCATTATGATATCGCCTAACCATTCGATATCAGCCTAGCCAAAATTATGTCTTGTTGATGTTAGGTTCATAGAAGATCTTTTTTGTCCTTCCATCTTTGTGGTCACTCGTGAAATTTCATTTACTGTTCTAACATTGGGAGGGCTAAAACTATTAAGTAGCCGTGGGGAAAGAGAGGCATACAAATTCAGATAAGGTAAGGAGGCAACAGAAGTAGCATTCCTCACCTGTAAATAGTTTATATGCAGTTGGAACGCGCCTTTGCTCTGACATCCAAAAGACATCTGATTTACGCAGGCTATACAAACCTGGATCAATTATAACAGGCTTGGCTCTCTGATACCTGTGAATTTCAAAGAATTTGAACTTTTTTAGCGGAGTTTTATTCAATTCTGCAGACAATTCTTGTGCTGCCTTTTGAACTAATTTAACCAGAATTAAAAACAACTGACAAAAGAAAAAGGATGAGCCAAATACTCCTTCCAGCCAATGTCACTTGTATGCTCAATAAAATTAAGGTTTCTTGGAATAGCTGACAATGTATGAAGCAGATCTGTGATACAGAAAAGAAGTTACAAATTGAATGCATCAGAAAGTGGCGATAGAGAGTAACCCCTAGACTAGCATCATTCTTTTTAAAACAATTTCCAAATACATTAGTTTGACTAATTAAAACAATGCTATAATTAGACACAATCAGCTCAGCTTTTGGGATAATAACTTGAAAGCGACAAATTAAATCAAGCTGGTAATAAGCCAAAACCTGGAAATAACAAATCATATACATAGTAATTCAAGGATGAGCAGAACAAGCAACTACTTGACAGTTGACTCCCACAAAAATGCACAAACACCGAATCAAGAAGAAACCATCACCCACATATAAAACTGTTTTTTTTTCTCCTCTCAAAGACAATCATTCAGTTTTGTAGGGAAAATCCTCAAAGCCATCCCCATTTGACAAGTTAAAGCGCCAATCGCAAAGCAACTTAATTTATACCCAAGCAGAGCTTTATCGGTAGTGGCAAAACCCAAAATCCAACCAGCACGGGTTGTTAAGTTTGCTTACCGTCTTGGGTCACCAAGGGATAATCCGAAGCACTCAAGTTAATGAACCAATCCCAGTCTCCCCCATCCCTCAACAAAATCGCCGCCGCATGAAGCGTATTGCTCACCATCGTTGGCCCCCGATACGTAACCAAATTCGCTTTAACAACCATCCTTACATTTCCCAACTCCTTAAACAGCGGCTCGTTCCTCAGAAAGCTAGCCAGCATCAGCCGTTCCTCGGCCGAGGCCTCCAGGTCCAAGTGCACCGCGTATTGGTTCCTCGGATGGTACAGGGCCTTGAGCGTCCTCTTCAAGCTCTCCCCGTCACCCCTCGACCCGGAGATCAAGTACGCCAACCTCGGCACCGAATCTTTGGAATTACCAGAAGAGACGCGCAACTTCGATTCCACGAAGGATGGAACCGGGTTCTTGACGTTGGTTCGGTGGTAGAAACGCCAGGATGGGTTGAAGGAGGTAAAAACAGTGAGGAATACAAGCAAGGTAGACAGTAGAAGAGTGATGCCCAACGCAAGAAACCACTTCTTCTTCTTCTGCTGTGGCTTATTTGTCTCCATGCCAAGAAACAATATCACTACTACTATTATTCTACTTCGAAGTAGAGGATTCAAGCTTAGAAAAAGAGAAATACTTTGGGTACAGGGTCGAGGATTAAAAATGTGAGACGGAGATATGATCTGGGTTGGTTTGCCGGTGTCGAATGTCGTCGGTCTAGCGCACACAGAGTGGAGCGTGGAGGCTGGGAAAGGGATGACGATTCCTAATAATAATTAGCACCGTGGGTGGGTGCGACTGTGGGAGTGCAGTAAGAAGGTGGGTGACAAAAGGCACTTCATTTTCAATGGGGGGAGCTTTTCCGGGGAGCTATGATTTAAGTTTGAGAGACATCTCCTCTGTATCAAATTCAATATCTGTACGTGCCGATCGATCTGTGGTCACAAGAGAAGCAGAGTTAGCTGTAAAGAAATAAGTGCGTCCCTTTCTGGTGGGACCTTAGATTGGCTTTATTCAATTATTCCTACATTCCATTTTGAAAATTGCTTTTCTTTCTGAAAAGGAAAAAGCTTCAAATCGGATGGGTTTAAAACCCATTTTTTCACCACCCATTGAAACAACGACACGTAGGCATTTTTAACACAATTAGCGTGCACTCGGCAACACCAAACAATCTCTATTTGCTTTCTCTCCCACTCCCTTCTGTTGCCATTACGATGAAATCGACGTGGGCCTGGACGTGCTCGGCGTGGCCTTGAGGGAAGTAGAAGACCTTGGAGTTAATCTGAGGCATCTGGCCATATCTTCGGCGCAGGCGTGCCATAGCTGAGAACCCAAGCACTTCCCTGCCTCCATTCTTAGAATAAAAGTGTATTTTTTATGATTAATCATGTCCTGGAATTTCTTTCAAGGAAACAAAGGTTTCTACTCCACGGTGCATGAAGGAGGTCCAGTCTATAACTCAATAAATGTTGAGCAACCGAAAAAAGAAAGAAGAAACAAGTCAAGCATGCATAAGAAGTTAACCACTTCATTAAATTCACACGTCGGGTGACGGATATGATTTTGTGAAATTAAAAAAGTCCACCTTTTTCACCTTATTTTCTGAGCATTAGAAGTTAGAACTAAAGATAAGCGGTCTGAGACTTTTTTGCACTTTTTGAATCCACAAATAGTTAAAACGAAGCCTGTATCAAAGTTTGGGAGCTTTTACAGATGGAGCTTTACTGTACATTTGCCTTGATGCCAGATATTTCTTCTTCTTTGATCAGCTTCAGGATTCAAACGCTATCAGAAATAAAATAAAAAAATGACAATACAACGGCTCGACAAAATACTAAAGATTCAGAAGATGGGTGAGGGAGAGGGAGAGACCGAAAATGGTCATTTTCGTTGAGGGCAGAAGGGGGAGGGAGAGAGGAGGAGAGAAAGCAAACAAAAGAGATGATTTGGTGTTGGTGGGTGTACGCGAGTTGGATTAGAAATACCCATGTGTTGATATTTTAGTGGCTGGTGTGAAAATGAATTTCAAACCCATCCAGCCACAAGCTTCACCCTTCTGAAAAATAAAATAGTTTTGTCGTTTGTGTCCATCAACCGCTTGATGGAGAGCTTTGGGTGTAATAGATTTATGATTTTTTTTCTTCTTAATTTTGCTATCCATCATTTTCATATATTACATATTTTTTTATTTTTAAAAATAAATTAAATTCATCTTATCATCATCTATATACCATATATTATATATATATATATATAATATTTGATTAATAGATTTTTCATTTGTTGCTAAACCTGTGGTGGATTTGCAGTTGACTTGAAGTGCTGGGTTTTGACTTGGAGTTTGAGGCCCGATTTGTGTGGTGGCATTTTTCAACCCATTCCATTCCATTTCAATATTTAAACATCACACGTATGAAATATCTGATCATAATGGATTTGTGAGTATTTTTAGCTTTAATTTATTTTTATAAATCATTTCATCTTATCTCAAATTCATTATTATATTTTTTAAAATTTTTATATAAAATAAATAATTCAATTTTTTCAAATTTTAAAATAATTATTTCAAATCCCAAAACAAACTAGGCTTGTTTATTTTGAGAGATGAGACCAAAAATCTAAAACACATCTCAAACTCATTATTACCTTTTTTTAAATTCTTATACAAAATATAATAAAAATTCAACTTTTTTAAATTCTCATACTACTTTTTCAAATTTTCATACAAAATTAATATTAAAAAAATATTTTACAATAATATTTTATTCTTTTTTTCACTTTTATCTCATCTCATCTCATTTCATCACTGAAAACAAACAAGGCCTAGGGGTGTAACCGGTCCGGTTTGGTCCGATTTTAGATAAAATCTATAACCGAACCAGTACCATCGGTTTTTTTATTTTTTAAAACCGAGTACACACTGGTTATCCTCCAAAATCGGTAGCACCGGTTTTATCGGTTTCAGTCTGGTTTTAAATAAGTCTATATTAGTTTATTAGACTATTAATATATATTAGTATTATTAATAATGATTAAAATAATTATATATTAGTATTTGTTATAATAAGTTTAATTTTTTATAATTATATCATTGATATTTGTAACTAATATTATTAGTATTATCTTAAAAAAAATTGTATTAGTTTATTATATCATTATTTAATATGTAATTATTTAGTATAATAGTTTTTATATAGACTTAAAGTATATTATTAATAGTAATATAGTATTATATTATTAATATTAGGCCATAAAATATAAATTGTAACTAATTTATATTATATACTAATATATAACATATTATATATAATTAAAAAAAATATTTTATATTGTGTATCATATTAAAAAAATTAAATTAAATTATATATTATATTGAACCGGTCCGGTTTTAAAAAGTTTAGAACCGGAATCGAACTGGTACCTACCGGTTTTAACATTATGAAAATCGATTCTGAACCGGTACCTACCCAAAAATGGACTGATTCTACTGGTTCGGTTCGGTCCGGTCCAGTTTACCGGTTCATCAATTTTTTCTTATACCCCTAACAAGGCCTAAGATTAAAAAAAATATTTTAATAATATTTTAATTTTTTTAACTTTTATTTCATCCCATTTTATCTCATATTTGAAAACAAATCTAACCTTAATTTTTTTATTCGTTATTTTTATATATTCTATTTTTTTTAATTATTTTGTTTTTCTTAAATTCATTGAATTCATCCTCTTAAATTAATTGACTCGAAGTCTTGAGTTTTGACTTGGAGTTTGAGGCCCGGCTTGTACGGTAACATTTTTCCAATTCATTTCATTCCATTTTAATATCTAAATATTAAATATTTTTAAATTTTTAAATTTTTTTTTTGTCTAATCGTTAAGATTTTTTTATACTTTCAAATAAAATACAAAAATAAATTCAAAATTTTTAAATTCTAAAACAAAAAAGTTATATTAAAAATTAAATATCTAATAATAATTTTTATTTTACAATACTTTATTCAATTTTTTCTCTCTTATTATTTAAAATTTTATAAAATTATCTCACTATTATTTATAAATTTCTTTAATAATATTCACATATCATTTTATCTCATTTTCTAAACGAGACTTTAGAATTTATTCCTTAATTTTTGTTTACGTAATCTCTCAGTTTTTATGCTAATATTAATTAAGCCAAGTCAGCACCAATAATAGATTACGACATAGAAGCTTTTTCCATTATGTTTGTAAAATAATAATAATAATTAAAAAAAAAAAAAAGCTTTTTCCATTATGTTTGAAAAAAAAAAAATTTCCATTATGTTTAAAAAAATAAAGGCTTTTTCCATTATGTTTGTTTAAATAAATAAAGGGAATGAACCTCAAATGTTGTAATGCAGTCATTGCAGAGGATGATATATTGGTATTTTTTTTTTTGAAAATGAAATACATATCATTTAATAATAACGAGTATTTCAAATAGACTTGAAACATATGTTATAAGATAAATAAAACAACGATCTGTAGTTTTTTAGTACACTTACTAGTAATTGACATATTCTAGTCCTAGCTACTAAAATCTCAAAAATATTGTGTAAGAAACAGCATAACTTTGTCTAAACTAAAGTGATAACCATTAGGGGTGTAAGAAAAAATCGGTGAACCAGTAAACCGGATCGGGCAAGATCGAACCGGTCTGATGAAATCGGTCCGGTTTTAGATAGATACCGGTTTGGAATCGGTTTTCATAATGTTAAAATCGGTAGATACTGGTTCGATTCTGATTCTAAACTTTTTAAAATTAGACCGGACCGAAATGGACTAGTTCAATATAATATATATTTTAATTTAATTTTTTTAATATAATACACAATATAAAATATTTTTTTTAATTGTATATAATATGTTATGCATTACTATATAATATAAATTAGTTACCATTTATATTTTATGGTCTAATACTAATAGCATAATACTATATTACTACTAGTAATATACTTTAAGTCTATATATAAATTATTATACTAAATAATTACACATGAAATAATGATATAATAATACTAATACAATTTTTTTTAAGCTAATATTAATAATATTAGTTATAAATATCAATGATATAATTATAAAAAATTAAACTTATTATAACAAATACTAAGATATAATTATTTTAATCATTATAAATAAAACTAATATATATTGATAGTCTAATAAACTAATATATAAATAATACTAAAAACTGGATCGAATCGGACTGAAACCGATAAAACCGGTACGTAATCGGTTTTAAAAAATAGAAAACCGGTAGTATCAGTTTGGTTCTAGATTGTATTCAAAACGGGACCGAACCGGACCGATTACATCCCTAATAACCACCAAACCAACCACCAAACAACCAAAACAAAACCCCAAACAGGAGACTAACTCTAAAGACTATAAGTCTTAAAGACATGTGTTTTTTGTTTTTGTTTTTTATTATAAAAAGAAAGCCAACAATAGAAAAAACAATGAGAAAACTGAATTACATAGATCTGATTTTCAACCTTGGAGAAACTAAAACACACAACTAGAAAAAAGCAACAACCGTAATAGGAGCGTTGAGTGCATGCGCCCCATTGGCATGAGGATTATTGGAAGTCACTGGATAGTCGAAGGCCTCGAGCTCTACGGGGACTTGCATGAAGGATGAAAACCACCAATAGCGTGGCACATGGGGAAGACGAAACCCCACTTCAAATCGCGCGTACGACCTTATGCGCGCCTGTATGGCAGCAAACATCCCCGCCAGTAGGATTGGGGGGCCCATGCGAGTTTATCGGCGAGGTGTAACCTCCTTTCAAATAAATCTATGGGCTTCAAAAGTCGGTCGCACTTTCTAACTCCAAATATGTTGGCCTTTGAACTTAAGGGTCTTGTGAGACCGTGAGCATACCAATTATAGGGGTCAAAAATGGCTGCCGGTGCTCTTACAAAATAAGAAGAACATAAGAGGAAAAAGGGAAGCGAGAGGGAGAAAAACAAGGAGAATAAAAGAACTAGAGGGGAAACCAAAAAATAATAGATGGGAAAGGTAGGGGGAGAGAGAGAGAGAGAGTAGGGGAAAGGGGAGGGGGAGGGGGGAGAGGAGTTGTATCTGCCACTCTGGCGGCATTTTTATTAAAGAGGGGACTAGGATTTTGAAGGGAGAGAGAAGAGAGCTTTATTGGTTATCCACCCAATCGATGGTAGATTGGTATTGCTTTATAAGGTTGGTGGAGAGGAAATAACATGGTGTTTGACAGTCTTGCACCATATTGGCGTGAAAAAAAGTATTATTAGGTCTGATTTGTTTTTAGAAATGAAATAAAATGCGATGAGATAGAAATTAATATATATATTATAATATATTTTTTTAATATTAATTTTATTTTGAAATTTAAAAAAGTTATTTTAGAATTTTAAAAAATTAAATTGTTTATTTTATTTTGTATGAAATTTGAAAAATTTAATTATAAATTTAAGATAAAATAAGATAAGATAAGATAAGATTAGATTTGTAAAAACATACCAGCCTTGGTTTCTTTTTATGGTTTTATGTGCATGGCTCTGTTAGGTGAGGATCATTTTGTTTGATGCTGTGGTGAGTTTAATGGTGTTCTTTATTTGCCGACTTGTGTGTCCTACTTTGTTTCCTTTTTCTTTTTCCGTATTGGTGAATATGAGGAAGAGTTGGGCTATTTTTCTTTTGAGAAATAATTTAATTACAAAAAAAATAATATTTAAAAACTGACATGCTTTCTACATTATATTATAAAATTATTTTTGTTATAAAATAAATTTAACTTTATCAGTTTATAAATTTATTTTGTGAAATTTTTTTAATAGTACTTCTCAATTTTTTCCTTTTTGTTTGTGTTGTTTCTTGATCTACCTTTCATTAATAGTTTCATCCTTATAAATTATAAGTTGTTTCGTTAAAGTTTATTTTAGATCTTGTTTGGATTTGAAAATGAGATAAGTTAAATATATTTTTTAATATTATTATTATTTTAGAATTTAAAAATTTTAAATTGAAATTTGAAAAAGATGTATACGAATTTGTATTTTATATGCGAAATTAAAAAAATATAATGATAAAATAAAAATGAGTTGAGAATAATTTTGAATCCAAACTGAACTTAACGAGTGTAATACCTTTTTATTATATAAATGGCTATTTAACAAATTTTGTTGCTTTAAGGTTTGATCATGCCGGTTGAAATTTCATAGTAAAAAAGACCCTCTAAAGAGCTAATAGTTTTATTTATTATGGTTTGTTTCATTTTAGGTCATTTTTAGATTTGGAGACAAGTTGAGCTCGTCTCAACTCATCATTATATTTTTTCAATTTTTTTATAATATAAATTTCAATACATTTTTTAAAAATAAATTCTAATACAGTTTCATAAATTATAATTCAACTTTTTAAATTTCAAAATAATAATAATAATAATTTATTTAATTTTTAAAATTTAGTTCAATTCATCTCATCTCAATTTCAAATCTAAACGGAACTTTGCTGTATTTTATACTTGCCTTTGAATCTATACCGTTGAATATTGGTTACCTTATCTTATATATGCAAAATAGAAAAAAAAGGTACGTTAAAATTTTATCATTCACCATTGCTGTTTTTGTTTACATGTTTTTTCCCTTTTTTTTTTAATTAATTGTTTATGCACGTTAAGTTCCTTCGTTGGCTATTATTTTTAGATTAATATTATATATAAATAATATTATGCATCCATATGTACATTTATGTATTCTAATTAATTATTTTCATATTTTTAATTTTTAATTTTAATATTTTATTAAAATTATATTTTCACCTCAATATTTAATATTTGTTACCCATGCAGCAAGATAAGATCAAAGACCTAGATTAGAAAGTACCTGAGTTTCTTAAGTAGTTGCCAAGAAGAACAGGATGTTTAGATCCAGTTCTTCAGTTAGTTCCAGATCAAGTAAACCGCCTGATATTATCAATGAAGAAGATCAGATTATTGATAATCCCTTACCTGATTTTGATCGTTGGCAAATGCCAAAAATTCTTATTGATTCTCTTTACAATAAATCCTGGAAAGAAAAGGTTCATTTTACAGAATTCAAGGTGAAAACTGTAGAAAGAACTTTTGCTATTTCAAAAACCCAGGAAAAATGTCGTCTGTTTCAACGCGATGTTGTAGCAGACATGATTAAAAAAGACTTTTCTTACATGCATATTGCATCTGTTCAAGTTGCTGTCAAACCTTTAATTAGGCGAGGCATCAATGCTTCTGTTCTCCTGTGCTTGCGTGATGCAAGATTCAGAAATTTTGAGGATAGTCAGCTTGGGATTGTTCAAACATCCTTGGCAGAAGGTCCTGTTTATTTTGATTGTTATCCAGACTTGATTATTGACTTAAATGATATGAATGTTTTGGATACTTTAACTTTAAATATTATGACTTCTGGTATTGATATGCTTGAAGGCAGTAGGCCTTTAGCTTTGATTTATCGTATTTATTATAGACTAATGAAGACTAGCCTTAATCCAAAGGCTAAACTACATTCGTCTAAAAACCAGACCCTTCTGATACAGAGCTCGTCTACGAATGCTGATATCAGAATTCCCAAAATGATCTACTGGAAAGATGTTTCTCTTCCAGATGAGTGGGTTCTTCCTAAGGAATTACCCCCCAGAGAAATAATATCTCGTGACAAGGATATTGACTTGATCCAACAGTATCTTGATGGTACTGTAAAAATTTCTTTTGACCGACCTTCCACGACCAAAGAAAGAAGGCATTCTTTCAACGGTCCTAGATCGTCAACCTCCTCGGACCCAAGAATTAATAGAGATAAATATCTCGAAACCTTCTTGGAGGATTCTGTCAAAGTGACAGAGCCCAAACGTCCAGTTATTATTCAAGAAATTCCTAAGGGAAATTCTTCTGAGTCTAAGTTGAAGGGAGTCTCTTCAGAATCTCAAGTCACTTCAGCTTTTTACACAACCAAGGATGATTTTCCATCATCCAAGGGAAAGACCAAAAAGGAAGAAACTGAAGAAGACTCTTCTGAGTCTCCAACAGCCTCGGATTTGGTTATGAACACAAATGTTTTGCACCCACAATTAATGATGATGTGCAAACCTTTTAAAATTTATTTTATTACTTTATATGATGATTTTAATAGCATCACAAACCGGCCTAAACGCAAAGTTTATGCTCGTGATTTTAGTCTACCTCAAAGACAAAGAGTTAGACGCAAATGGACAGAATGGATGTATGCTCATAACAAGCATATTCTATTCTTTGATTTTCTTGAAAATCATTATGATTTTAAAAATTGTGATTTTAAAGAACAGTTTTTAAATGTTTTAAAAACTAAATTTGTTAAAGAAGATAAAACAGTTTTAACAGACAGCCATCCTCCACTCGATACTATTCTGGTTTCGGTGCAGGGAGCTGAAGTTAAAGCTTCTCCTTTAAAATATCCAACAATTGAGGATCCTAAGTCTCCTTTATCTTTTGAGACAAAAAAGATCATTGAGCAAAACAATTTTTCAAATACTGCTCTCCACATTATGGGTCAACAGTTAGACCGTATTGAGGAGAACATTGAAAAACCTGTTTCTGGAAGACATAATGCTAGTCCTCCAAAACCAAAAATCAAATTGATTGAAAACCCTTTGATTGTTCTACCTGAGAACAGACAGAAATCGGATTCTGCCAGTACTCTAGCTAGAATTGATCAAATGATAGCTGAAATTAAGATTGAGAAACAAAGATCAAAACCTTCTACAAGTGTCCTAGACAGGAGTAGAAAGGATTTTAATTCTGATTTCATTTCAATTAATTACACAGATGAATCTTCTGAGGATGATTCTGTCATTAATTCTGTTTTAAAACAGTTTTCATCGGAGCCAGCTGAGATAGCCAAACTTACTTCTGTAAAACCCTCAGGTTTTATGAAGAATTGGTTTTCGAAGCCAACTCCACCTGATTTAGCGATCGAAGAACGCATATTCAAAGATCAGTTTTCGGCTACTGCTGACAGGATATATGAGTGGAATATTGATGCACTCTCTGAACAAGAAGTCCTAAATACTTTACAAAAAATGTCCATGGTCGCAGATGCCTATGTTCAGAAAAACATCTTACAACCTGATGTTGTTTTGATGTTAGTTTATGGTTTTACGGGTATGCTTCGGTCTTGGTGGGATAAACACCTTACCGACGAAGCTAAACAAAGGATTCAATTTGCTGTCAAGCAAAATGATGATGGTACCCCTGTTTTTGATACCACCATAGGACGCGGTGTCTCTGATGGTGTAAATACTTTGATCTATACGATTATTAAACATTTTATTGGTACGCCTTCAAATGTGACTAATCGTTTTTCTGATTATTTGAACAATCTGAGATGTTCCAACATGTCAGATTATAATTGGTATCAAACCGTGTTTATTTCACGTGTTTTAATGCGTGATGATTCTGATAAACCTTACTGAAAAATATATAAATATTAAATATTACTTGCTTTTAAAATTTTTCCCGATCATAAATTCTATTTGCACCCAGGTCCGCGTACCCAAGAGTCCACGTGTACAATAGTGAAACGGTGCGTTTGATTTTTGGATTCTGAAATTCGATGGAACCCTACCGTCGACCACGAAGACGACACACAGCAAGCTTCCCAAGCAAGCTGCCCCACCGACGACACACGAAGACAGAAAACGAAGGAGGAACAAGTGCTTCTCATCTTCTTCTGCTCAAACAAGCTTCCCCACCGACGACCAAGAAGACGAAACACAAAGGGAGGTACTGGTTCTTCTCATCTTCTTCTTCGCATGCCCTAAACTGAATCGAAATCTCCCATTGGTAGTGTTTCTTCAACACACGATTTCGAAATTCCCAAAATCACCGAACTGAAATTGCACCTGATTTCGAAATCTGGAAACCCTAACCCTAACCCTAACCCTAACCCTAACTTTAAATATCTTTATGTAATCTCAGATTTTCTTCTTCTTCTTCTTTGTTTTTATTTTGAAATCAAATTTAATAATAGTTTTCTTTTGTCTGTTCCTCTTTGTTTTGCTTTAGGAAATTGAGGAAATATGTTATTGATGATTTTGTTTAATGTTCAATCTAATTCCAGTTTAATACATGTTGCATACATGTTCCAGTTTATATAAGTGGCCACATCAGTTGCTTGTACGTAGCATTACTCTATTTTAAAAGATAGGATGAAGAATCATTAGGATTATAGGATTTAGGAGTGCTCTAGCGCGAGAAAAAATCCCAAATATGTAACGCCGCGCCTTAATTTGCAGCCTCCCCAATAGTCTCTCTTCCGAATGTTTTGCGATTGCCCCTCCTCCAACGTCCTGCCGCCTGCTGCAGCCTTCTGTCCTCCTCGTAACGCTGGTGAGTCTCTCTCTTTCTGTTCTTAGTCTCTCTCCGTCTCTCTCTCTAATATAACTAAGCAAAATGTATGTATGTGTTTATATCTTTCCGTATATATTTGTAGCATTTGTAGCTAAACTATTGTGAACATATTCAAGATGGAATCGGGGAATAAAAATTCTGGAAGGTTGGTTTGTGTTGTAACAGAGACCGAAAGGCAAATAAAGAATAAATTTTTCTCTTTTTGGTTTGGTTTTCTGATATTGGGCAAGACAAAAGCCACGAACTGTTTGAATAAATTCCTCTTATGACTGAGGACTATTCATTAATCAATTTTATTTAACTGACCAAAAAAACTGCAAGAAAAAGGTCCTTTTCTAATTCAAAATAACTTACAATCCCAATCTTAAAATAATCGTAAGAATTATTTAGCTTTTATTGCCCTTGAGGAAGACTTTGGCTAGCTTTTATTGCCCTTTCAAAGTGTTGAACTTACCCATATTTTTTCAATCATAAAAGTCTAGTCATCTCTTACGGATTTGAGTGTGTGCAGTTCTTCTTATTTCAAAACCAGCGGGATATGTGATCTTATTAAAGAACAAAACCAAAAAATAAAAAAAAGCAGGTAGTGGTGCTTATGATTTCATTCTCTGAAATAAAATATGTTCACATACCCCACCAGTTATATGTTTTGACTGATTTTGTTGTTGGAATGAAAGCAAAATGTTGCTCGTTCTTGATTAGGTTGGTTATTTTGCCAGCCAAATAAGCTAAGTCTTTGTAAGGTTCTTTAGCAGATTATTCTCTTTGTGTGGGGGGTGAAAAACATAGTGAAGTTAGGACATTTTGGCATTGATTTAATAGCTGTAAAGTTCTTGTACGCCCGAGGGCTTTAGGTGGATTATAGCGAAGTTGGGACATTTTGGCTAGAGGTGTCAAAATGTGTTAACGGGTCGTGTTCGTGTCGTGTCAGAGCGTGTACATAATGCTTAAAGGGTCAACACGAACACGACCCGTTAAGTGTTTTGTGTCAAAAACTTCAACCCTAACACGACCCGTTAAGATAACGGGTTGACACGACACAACCCGTTAAGACCTTTGATATTATATGACACGACACGACATGACACGACACGATACAACACGATCTGACCCGTTTCAACTCGCAAACCCGTTAGTGACCCGTTTGAGTTTAACCTAATTGATTTTATACAAATATTAAAACTTAAATAATAGTTATAAAACATAAAAAATTAATTACAAATTACAATCTAAAAATTATAATTCAATAGGTAGTACACTATAAAATATGATAAACACACAAATATGATCTACACATTATAAAATATTAAAATTATAACCCAAACATATTAAATAACAATGGGTTAACTCATTAATGACATTTTAATAAGTACTTAAATGGGATAGCAAAATGTCTAAGAGTATAAAGCTAATTTTAAATTATAATTTTTTAAAATTTAGCTCAAGGGTATAAAAGTAAATTCAAATTTTTTAATGTGTCTTAACGGGTCATAACGGGTTTGATCCGTTATCAAATCGTGTCTTAATGGGTTGACACGAATTGACTCGAAATCCGTTAAAGCTAAATACTAACCCGCTTTTATCGTGTCGTGTTCGTTTTATGTTAACGTGTCGTGTCACGTATTGTTACTGCTAATTTTGGTATTGCTGACATTGTTTCTGTATGCTTTTAACGGTGACTAAATGCTGCAGGTAAAAGGAAGTTGCAAGAAAGTTTGACCACCGTAAAAGTCATAAAAACTATTGGAAAACTAATCTTGTGGCAACTTTCTCGGGGCAAAAATTTTCTTCTGGCATTAGTCTTCTAGCTGCGAAAAGTTTTTGTTGTAGACAGACATTTTTTGGCCAAGAAACACTAGACGCAACAGACCAATTCCTGCTACTGTATTTTATGGGAAAACTTTTTTGTGACGATAACTAATCGATGCAAAAAGTCATAATCTTACCAGCGACAAAATGAAGCTTGTGTGCACATTATTATCTTGGTTCTCTTTTGCGTGTAATATACAGCAACCCCTGCAGGTAGCTGGGCCCCAAGTTCCAAGCGCTCGAGCAAGAACACCGTCAAACATTTCAGCTGGCTGGGACGGGATTGGACACGATGGGACAGCGAAACCAGTGTCGAACCCAGATGATCTCTACCCTTCCAAGATCATAAAAATTTGGAGGTTTTCTTGCAGAAGCAGGACACGGAGGATCTTCACAAGATGTCCTTCAAAATAGCCCAAATCCGCCTCGTTAGTTCACATCGAGAGGTTTATGAACCGTGCGATGATTCATTTGCACTAGTTGATGCACTTCTGGCCGACAGAAACAACCTTTTAGAGCATCATCCCACGTTGTGCATGGAAGTGGGTTGTGGAAGTGGGTATATTATTACATCTTTAGCTCTTATGCTTGGACAGGAAGCTCCTGGGGTCCAATATATTGCTACTGATATCAACCCTCATGCAGTGAGGGTAACCAATGAGACCCTAGAAGCACATGGTGTTCATTCAGAGTTGATCACAACAGACATTGCATCAGGACTGGAGAAGCGTCTGGCCGGATTGGTTGATGTAATGGTTGTGAATCCACCATGTGTGCCAACCCCTGAAGATGAAGTTGGTCGTGAAGGAATTGCCTCTGCTTGGGCGGGCGGGGAGAATGGCCGGAGTGTTATCAATAAGATATTGCCAATTGCAGACAATCTATTGTCGGATAAGGGCTGGTTGTACATGGTCACACTTACAGCTAACAATCCCTCTGAGATTTGTCTTCGAATGAGACAGAAGGGATATGCTGCTAGAATTGTCGTCCAAAGATCAACAGAAGAAGAGTCTCTCCATGTCATAAAGTTTTGGCGGGATTTTGATACTTGGGTAGATTCAAAGGAAATGGCGGCGACAAACAAAACACTTTCTGCAAGAGTAATGGAGTTCTTGGTCTCACAGTTTTCTCCATCTGCATTCTGGAGAAGCGGGCCACAGTAGCTTATAAATGAGGGGGTAATGGAGACTTTGAGTGAGGCAACATATTCGACCTCAGTTCAGTGAAGAATTATTGTTTTTTGAGTTCGTTGCAGTTGGGATTACCGAATGTTTTTATTTTATGGCTCATTTCATGATCAAGATTATAATGCTACTATGTGTTTTGATCGTAGCGAAGAGTTGCCGTCTATTTGGTAAATGGTAAAGAGCGTACAGGCATGGGAAATTCGGTTGATGATTTTTTGTCTGGATAAAAAAAGGATGGTCTAGTTTTGTACTCTTCATGATAATTAACTTGCTACTTGATTGAAACGGCATTATCGAAGTGGTGACTTACGGATTCCCATTTTAGGGGAAAAAAAAAGTGTACCCATTCTCGGCTATTTTTTATACCATAGGCAGCAGTAAAAAATTGCCGCCAAAAACTTTTCTCATTAACTGAAAAAATAGCCGGAAATTTCTTTTTTGCAGCTACAGTCCGGCGAGCAAATATAGCCGCAATCCCTCTTGTAGGAATATCACACAGTGGAGTCACTTTCGAGTTGTTGACATCAGCTTACCTCCATGCTCGATGCAAGAAAGGTCATCGGCTGTTGTCATGTGGTCGGGCAAAAAACGAAATCTATAATTTTAAGCAAGCAATCTTTTGGTAATTGGTCATGAGATCTATTAATATATGATAACAATTAACAAATCAACGGGGTTATATGAATTCAGAAGAACAACATCAATTTTATTTGTGTATGAAGTTTGGGTGTATATTTTGCAAGCCATGGCTCGTGCATGAGAAGCTTTGGAGCTTTCGGTCTCGTTAGAATAGTCAAATGGGATTACATGAGAGGATAAATTGTTAATAATAGTGAAATAATTTGAATTAATATTTTTATTTAATTTTGAAAAAGAAGAGAAAAAAAGTTAGAATAGAAATTTTAAAAGTCAAAATATTATTATGATATAATTTTTAAATATAATTCTTGTTTAGAATTTGAAAATGTTAAATTATTTTTTATGTTTTAGATTAAAGATTGAGAAAGTTGTAATCATTAATAATAATGATATGAGCAAATATGAAATAAATATTAAAAAATATTGTGTTTAAGTATTGGGAAAAGCTATTTCACTCGAATTTTTCCACTGAAATTTTTTTTTCGAATTCAACTTAAAGATTAAGTAAATATTTTTTAATGATGATATAATTTTTTTAATTTCTTAAAAATATTTAAGAATATAAAATAACAAATGAAAAAAGAAATTTTTTTCAACACGGTTCAAGATATTTTTTGAACTATATCTCTCCAGAAATATAGCACCGCTCTTAGATATTAAAATGAAGGAAAATTTTAAATACAAGTAACATTGGATATCCATATATGCACTAATATTAAAGTGAAAATATAAATTTAATAAAATACTTAAATTTAAAATAAAAAAATAACTAATCAAAATGCACGTATAAACGAATGAGTACGAAATATTACATAGCATTACTCTCAAATAAAATAAGACCAACTTTTTAAAGACGTGAACCTCCTAATGGTCCAAACCTCATCACACCAGGCTGGCCCACGTTGGCTCACAGTCAGGTGTGATCCAGATCCAACATCTCAATTCAAGACTAGCGGGGTGGCAGGAATTTTTGGTTACTAGGTTACGTATAATTCCAAACGACATCTTTTTTGAATCCCTAAGCTATTCTAAAAACAGCTCATTGATTGGATAATCTTCTAGAGAATGTGCTCAGTTGCACCTCGTCTCGTTTGATCGATTTCCCATTTTTTATAATTTTTTTTTTTTATATTTCAAATACTTTTTATATTTTGAAGAGAAATTGGTATGACATGTAAACTATTATATTTAATATTATATGTAGACATCAAGTTAGTTCTATAAGTTGAGATATCTCTCAAAATTATTGTAGACGTAGAAAATAAGAATAAAATAAAATATAGAAAAGAGAAGCGAGATGGAGAGACATAATAAGAGAGACAGGCTATATCTTTACTATTATCTAGTGTGCTTGAATAAATAACATGTGTCTATACTAATTAATGCTAATTGATTTAATAAATAAGTCATATTACTATATTATAAATATATTCTAATTACGATATTAGGTAATATTCTAACCTAATATTCTATCAGTAGAAAATATTTAAACAATATATATAGTAAATCTCACTTCCACAATATGTTCATTTCCTTAAAAAGGATCCGAAAGCACAACATTATAATTCTTGCAACTATAGCACTATGCATCGATCATGGCATAGCCACATTATAATTAGGGGTGAAATATCTTCGTTTTGGACCAAAAAAAAAACAAAAAACAAAAGAACTAATCGGGTCGGGTTGGATTGAAAATCGATGTGGTCGATTTTGAATTTCGACCCACAATTTGTGAGACCAAAGAGATTTGTTGTGGTGTCAGAGTCAATAAACTTTGGATTAGATTGAACTGAAATTGATCAATTGAAATATATATATTTAAAAAATATTTTTAATAACATAACATATTATTTTTTATATAATAATTATATAAGTTAATTATGTTTTTTTTTTTATCTAATCTATTATCATTGACTATATAAGATGTTTAAGTAAAGTATGCTATGAATTAATAATGCATCATAAATCATAATAATATATGTAAATATATAATACATTTATATATATCCTACTATTTACACTCAATTAAAGTAAATAGATTTTTTTTTTTTAAATATCTAGTTATAAGCAAGCATGAATAATCTATATGCAATGAGATTATTTGATATTCATTAACCATATATAAAATGTAGGAAATTATTAATAATTATGTATATTTGAGATTGTAGTGAGAAAAATAGCTTATAGTTTATAGTTTATAATTTAAATAATAAACTATATACTTAAAAAATTATTTATGATTTGATAAATATGTATCTAAAGCAATTTTAAAATTAGTTACAGTAATTTTTTTTAAATATATATAGTTATTTGCACGATTTTTTTTTAATAAAAGTTTCACTTTGGTTTAAAAAAAAAAAAAAAAAGTTTTTCATCTCTTTTAAGTGATTAAAGTATTTTATTATTATTATTTTTTTTATAAATTTACCAATATATCATTTTTTTTTTCTTTAAAAGAGTTTTTAAGCTATTAAAATCACTTCTTTTTTAATCTTCCAGACTCAACCCCAAACGGGCTATCTAGTAGTGATTAAAAAGTAAAGTCTCAGTTAGTAAATAGTAATTATCAACACCATAAATATAATTATAGTTAAATAGTTTTTTAATGAATTAGTTACATAATTTACATTAATAATTTACTTAATTTTTATTTTAGTCATTTAAATAACTATTTTATTAATTTATTTATAAAAAGAAAAATAAATAAAATAACAAAATAATTGTGTCAGACCGAATAAACCAACTGGATGGATAGCTAACAGTTTGATTCAATCCACTAGGGTTATTGGTTCGGTCTGATATGATACGAAATAGGTCCATCATTTTTGAACCGGATCGATTTACACCTCTAATTATAATATAAGCCTTAATACCATTCATATAAAATTTATATAAATATATGCTTCACATGATTATTTACTCTTGTATCTAGTATGGTCTCTATCTAGTCATATAATTCAGTTCTAAGATTAAAAAAAAAACTATCCGAAATTTGATTCTAATATTCACATGACATGACATGGAGAGACACTGATAAAATAAACTACTCGTCACCTGTTTATGCAATAATTCTACATCCACAATTTTGTATTTAGTGGTGCCAACTTCCAACACGATTCAAATGGGAACTCAGCTCTTATTGGATGAGATAATTTTTTTTTGAATCCTATTGGATGAGATAATTGAGAGAGGGGACAAGTCATCTTAGATGTTGACTTTTTCCACTCCTCCCAATAACTGAAAAAATATAAATAAAATAAAAAAAGCACTTAGTGGAGCTCAACCCAATATTATGGTTTAAAGCCATGGCCTACAATTACATGTGCTGTCCACTTCGACCAACTCGTGAGGCATAACGCACCAAACACGCACGAGATGGAGGAAGACTCGCTGCTCCTTTGATCCCTTCCTGCCATTATTGTCTTTCAAAGTCGCCATTTACACACGCGAGTCTAGTAATATTAGATATAATTCTAAGTTCTACATTATATTTTTAAAAAAGAGTTAAGTTCATCATTATAAAAATTATTTTTTATATGATTTTAAGTATCATTTTTCAATTCACAATAATAAATATTCAAACAAAGTTCATAAAATCAAGATAAGGATGTGAGACCAAGTTTCGTTTAGATTTGGAGATGAGATGAGTTGAGATGAATTTAGTTTATTTTTTAATATTATTATTATTTTGATATTTGAAAAATATGTATTAAGATTTGAAAAAAATATATTGACATTTGACTAATGTGTATAAGAATTTATGTTTTATATGAAAAATTAAAAAAATATAATAATAAAATAGAAATAAATTGAGATGAGTTGAGGTGAGTATGTTATCCAAACCAATGAGAGTATTGATTAGAAGAGATATAGACACGCATAATAAATTTATTATTTTGCGTCTAAGACTACGTTGAAGTATACAAGTGATGTTAGATATTTTATGAATAATAGTAAAAAAAAATATGAAATATGAAATATTAATAAATAATAATAAAAAAAAGTGAAAAAAAAAACATAATAAAATAATAAATAATAAGAAAACATTCTGAAATATTCTCACCATACAAACTAGCATCTTTGAAACTTGTTTTGTGTATTTATATATCTTAAATTTTAAAGAATTTGATCTACTCTAATAAGTGAAAGGGAAGTGAGGTGCATAGATTAGCCCATTCAAGTTTTCAACCACGCAATGAACAGTAGAAAACGTTATTGGCTCCTGACGTGAAGCCGGCAAAACCATAGTTTAAACTTTGAAGTCGTTTCCCTATGCCTTGGTCTCCCATCCAAAGCCCCAGTGCTCTCTCTGCACTTCCAAACCAAATTAAGGATGCCTTTGACAATCAAGAATATTTTAAATATTTTAAAATAAAAATTGATAATTACAATCATAAATTTGTAAGCGACGTATAATAGTTTAAAAAATTAAAAATTAAAAATTAATATTTTTAATAATAAATCTCATTGTTTTTAAAAATGATTTAATATTATTTATAACTCTATAATTATATATAAGATTAATTATTTTATTATTCATTTTCACGCCATCTTTTGAGACCCCCAATACACATCTTTTGAGGCCTCCAATACACAGATAAATTATGCGGACAGGTGTGGTGTAGTTAGATTCAAAAGTGCTTAACCCCAACGCAAAGGGTCAAAAGCATTTTGGTAGCAGAATACATATAAAATATTTCTCACAGCTCCTTTACATAAATTTGCTTTAAATAATAGTAGTGACTTCTCTTAACAAAAATATGGGTAATGATAACTAAAATATTTATTTTATTATTTAATAAAAGAAATAAATGGAAGATTAATAATATTATATGCATTAGTAGAATACGTAAATATTGAAGCAAATATCGAACAAACATTTTAAAAAAAAAATTATTAAAAAAATTAATTTTTTTATATAAAATTCTTATTTACTTATTTATTTAAAAACAATTACATAACATTTATACATTTCATATTTCATAATTACAAATATAATTTCTAATAAAAGGTTATCACTTTGAAAAGTCTTTTCATAAAAGCCCATTGAAATTTAACACTATAAAAGCCCAGGTCGTACTAGAACTAGTCGAAACTGAGAACTGTTCCCGTCCACTGTTCTCTGCCCTCAACCTAGACTTTGTATTCAAAGTATTGTCTTCCCACAGAGTCATAAACCAAACCCATATCCATATCTCCCCATCCTCCACGCCTTAACCTCAATATATCCCTTCCCCTTCCTCTCCCATTTTCTGTCTTTCTCAGAGGTTAAGGTTAGGGTTTCCAGATCTCCAAAAAAATGGCTCTCTCCGATGGTGTTGTGAAAAACGTTTTGCTCTCCTACTTCTACGTATTGATCTGGATCTGTCTGAGCTTCTCGGTCATCGTGTACAACAAGTACATCTTGGACCGCAAACTCTACAACTGGCCCTTCCCGATCTCGCTTACCATGATCCACATGGCCTTCTGCTCCGCCCTCGCTTACCTCCTCGTCCGCGTCTTTAAGGTTGTGGAGGAGCCTGCAGCCATGACCCGTGACCTCTACGTCAAGTCCGTCGTCCCCATCGGAGCCCTCTACTCTCTTTCCCTTTGGTTCTCCAACTCCGCGTACATCTACCTGTCCGTTTCTTTCATCCAGATGCTCAAGGCCCTCATGCCCGTCGCCGTCTACTCCCTCGGCCTTGCCTTCAAGAAGGACACCTTCAAGTCCGACACCATGGTCAACATGGTCTCCATCTCCCTCGGCGTCGCCGTGGCCGCCTATGGCGAGGCCAAGTTTGACACTTTTGGCGTCATGTTGCAGCTTCTGGCCGTCGTATTCGAGGCCACCCGGTTGGTTTTGATCCAGATTCTGTTGAATTCCAGAGGTATTAGCTTGAACCCCATCACTTCGCTTTTCTATGTCGCGCCCTGTTGTCTTGCGTTTTTGTCCGTGCCGTGGATGATAATGGAGTACCCTTTGTTGAGGGACACCTCCAGTTTCCATCTGGATTTCATAATCTTCGGTACCAATTCTCTCTGCGCGTTCGCGCTGAATTTGGCTGTGTTCTTGCTGGTGGGTAAGACCTCCGCGCTCACCATGAATGTCGCCGGTGTGGTAAAGGATTGGCTTTTGATCGCGTTTTCGTGGTCGGTGATCAAGGACACCGTGACGCCCATCAATTTGTTTGGCTACTTTTTGGCGTTTCTGGGTGTTGCATATTACAATCACTCCAAGTTGCAGGCGCTTAAGGCCGCGGATGCGCAGAAGAAGGCGCAGCAGGCCGACGAGGAGGCAGGGAGGTTGCTGGAGGAGAGAGAAGGTGAAGGCACCGGCATGAAGAGTGAAACCCAGAATTGATACGTTTACTAATTCCATTTTTTTTTTTGCCAAGGAAAGGAGGATTACAACAAAGAGATTTGGAAAACGAGTGACCAAAACCCGATTTGTACATCGGGTTGTGTGCTCGTCTAGATGAGGCAGGTTTTGTTTTGGGTATTTGGCATTAGTTATTTTTCTTGTTAACCTTATGTAGCGGTGACTTTGTGTTTTTGGGGGTTATAAAAGTTAATCAATTTATGTTACCTATTCTGCCTATTCGTGTCTGTGATTGGAGAATGAATTCTTATGGATGGTTTGACACACTTCACTTCGGAGGAAACATCTGGAACATTTAGTTACCTATGTATGAGTATGTTTTATATATGTTGTTTATTTTTATCCGCATGTTATATTTATGTCCTACTGCGATTTCGCTATAGAAAACCTGTATCACAATTAAGGATGTTGAAATTGCCAATGTGTTATTTTGAGAGGGAAAGTTTTCTATCAGGATATGTAGACACTATTGATTTTAGAATGGGATTTATTTTTTCAGTTGATACTCAGAAGGACAATCAGTTGCTTGGTATTCTTTGTTATAGAATAGAGACTTGATTTGTTCTCTTTCTTAATTTGAATGGTATAATTTTTTATGGTGTATATACTAAGCTAGTAATTACTGTGTGATCAATTTTCATATGAAAGGAGTTTGTTACTCTATATGTCATGGTAGTCAAGAATCAATTTTCTCTTTTGTAAATTCAAAAAGGGAAATGCTTTTCTCTCTTGTCATCACAAGTTCTGTCAATCCCTTGACATTCAATATGTGAATGTCATTGATGTCAAGGGATTTTTCTAATGCATCATTTACCATGCTGCTAATATATTTTTTCTTTTTCTTTTTGTTTTTAATGCATACAAGTATCTTTGTTAGATACCAAAATTACCTGTTTTAGAATTCTTCATCCCGTTCATCCATGCTAGGTTGCCTTTGTCATGGAAAACAAGAGAAGATGAGATCTTCAAACTGCCTACTATGTTGTTATCTACTGTAATAGCTGTGGCAAGTTTTTGCTTTTAGACATAATGAACATTTGGTCTATAGATTTTTTAGTATCTTCTGATCCTCACAAGTTTACCTCTGTACTCTTATCTTAATTTTAAAGTTACTACTGTTTCTGATGCGCCTTGTATGGTACTTTAGACAAATATGACAGAATTTGTGTTTTCTTCTCTTTTGATATGTTTTTTATATGGTCACTTTGAAAGAATTAGGAGGTCTGCATCTTTTTTGGTTGTATTTTCGTTTTTCATGGGAATGCATGTTTTGGCACTCCATTTTAACTCATATTAATTTTAAGGAAAAACTATACACCACAGTATCATCTTATTTTTATCTCACTAAATAAGATGCAACATATTTATCATTATTGAACGATCATTTATTGTATGTTTCTTTTGATGAATGTGCCATGTCGTATTTAGTGAATGAAAGTAGGATGGTAGTATGGGTGTCCGTCTTCTCAAAGATGGGTATGAAATATTGCTCGAATGAGATTTAAGTTCTGAAGATTTGATGTTGATAAAATGAATTAAGAATCTGTGCGTTATTTTCATAAAGAAATTGAATGGTGGCCATCTTAGCCACCTAAGAATTAAATGATTCTGCACAACAGCTTATTTTTAGATCAACCACCATACCGAGTATAAGACCTGATATTTGAGGGTAAGGGGCTGCTTACACTCAACAACTTTCTGGTAGATGAGAACTCCAAATTTTGATTGGAACATATTATGGTACGAGAATATATGTCAAACATGAATGTTAGATTACATATGTAATATAATTGTGCAGCTTACCTGATGTTGGTGTATTGGCTTCAACTACTTGTTACCAGAGCTAGGGGTGTTCATCCGGGTTCCGGATTCAAAATTTCCTTAAACATTTTAAAAAAAAAAATAAAAAATGTTAAGAAATAAATAAAATTTTAATGTACTCGGCCCGGATAAACACTCCTAACCAGAGCTATGGTGTTATTAGGGCCGAGTGTTTAGAAAAGTAAATACCAACTGCATTAAATCCACCAACTAGATAGGATTAGTTCAGGGCAAAATCGATAATGGTGCAATCAAAACATTTTAAGTGAAATTGAGAAAACCCACCAAGTGGTTACAATTTGGATGAACTGGACTTTTGGTGTACTCAAAAGAATCTTATGTGCTAGTCTCTGTCCCTCAGAATGTACAATCTATCAAAGAAAAACACACTTTCAAGTTTTTAACATATCTAACTTGTCAGTTGTCACCCTTTTCTGTAACATGGTTTTCAAACTCAGTTTTCCACCTTTTTGTAACTTGAGTATGTTTGGGAAAACAGCTGTTCTAAAAAAATATTTCGCTTAAAAAAAAAAAAACTATTTTCAAACTTAGTTATTATGAAGTGGTAGGAAGTTTTTGACTTGTAAACAAAATATAGTAAGGCAGGGGAGGAGGAAGGGACCCCCCCGCCCCTGGTAGTGATACTGATGGCATTGTGTCACCTACAAAAGATCAACTAAATCATAAAGTAATACAAAAGCTTCAGAGAAACGGATGTATCATTAAAGGTACGGAAAAAATGATACAAGTTACTATTATTCAACAACACCAGAAGAAATAGTTTTTAGTGTTCACAAGAGTGAAACATTGGTAGAAAAGGCAGAGGTTTAAGCACGCATCACACTTTTTCTTCACTACTGGTGTTGTGAGCATGCATTTTGGACAGGGTTTGGCTCATAACATACAAACAATCCAATCTGCCATCATTTATCTTAGGGCTAGCCAACCTTCCTTCCTTCCCATGCAGTTGCTTTCTCTACGATCTTGACCAGAAGACTACTCCTTCTAATTTGCTCAGTACTGTGGCTTTTGCTTTCCTAAATAAACTCTACATATGGAATATATATATATATATATATATATATATATATTTCCATATATACAAGATCAAGAGGGAGTAACCGAATCAATTTGGCATGATGCTCAGTTGTAAGAGTCTTTATTTGATTAATGAAGTCGTTTTTCCTATCAAAAAAAAAAAAAAAAAAAAATTCCTTTCCAAAAATTTTCATTGGAATGTATATAATTTATTAAATATTTAACGAGAAAAGGAAAAGTCGCATTAAAGGAAAATGAACATATATACATGAATAGCACCAAGTTCTAAAGAATTATCCCTAAGCACAGGTATAATATTAAGAGAGATGAAATTATGCTTGGTTTATAAAATTAAGGAATTACTAAAAATAATCTTATAAAATTGAGGTGACTTCTACGTTTGAGTATAATTTTTTTTTTTTATTCACGTGATATAAGAGGATATAATGTCAATTTCAAACTCATGATCTCAACTAATTAATAAATGTTAGAAGCTTAAAAGCACATATGTTATATATAGGCCCAATTCAATTTTCTATAGTACCAGTGATCGTTAATTTGATCTTTTTTTTCATATATACCATCACCAATATAATATATCTTTTTGTTTTTTTTTTTAATATAATATATCTTTGATAATAAGAGCATGAAGTTTTGGACTTGACATCGGAACTATATTGTTGGGAGAATGATCAGTTAATTGAGCTCAACTGCTAAAAAAAAAAGAATTAGCTCCTAGCTAGACGTTTGAGCATGGAGGCCTGGCCGGGGCGAGAGAAAACCAAGAATATGGAGGTAGAAGATCATAACATCTCAAACCACACCATTAATGAACATCATTACATTATATCAGAGGGAAAATTAAGAAAACCAAACTCAAACCGATCATATATTCCTTTTGTACAATCCCAACTATATATCATGAAACAAAGAGCTAACCCTATAAAAATGCTAATTAACTTAACCCAGCTAACGGCTAGCTAGCTCGATCGGTACTTAGCACTTCTCCTCAATGGATCCTCCAATAATAGCAGTATTAGTACTACTAGTAATATTGATCCCCATCTGCAGATCATCAGCAGACTTGGTTTTCGTTGGCTGCCTGTACCAAGCTGCACAAACCAGATATAGTACAAAATTTATGGAGCCGAGTACTGCCAAAAGTCCATAGAAACAATCAAGCCTCCCATGATTGATATCGTCTCCCAGCCACCCTTCACCATCCTTACTTCCTGTCACCCTCTTCACGATCGAGACCAAGAAACTACTGACAAAGAAACCTAGTGATAAGGTTGTCAGGAAGAGACCGGTGCTCATGGTTTTCATGCCTTTAGGTGAACCTGTTATGAAAAAATCTAGTTGGCCTGTGTATATGAATGCTTCCCCAGCACCCACCAAGAAGAATTGTGGGATTAAGAAGAAGACGCTTATAGGCAATGTAGCTGCTCTACTAGTGTCACCGCCCGTGGCTTTTACTACTGACAATCGTTTTCTCTCGCATAGGGCTGCAACTGCCATTCCACAAGTTGACATGACAAGCCCGATTGCAATTCTCTGGAGATTTGTAAAACCTGTTGACGAAGAGATTGTTAATTAAGATATAAAATAAATAAATAAATCTATCTCAGTGTAAATTTTTGAGATAAATTGTGATTTTACATATATAGTATCTGAGCAAAAGTTCTAAATTCGAATCATTGATCCTACAGTTTTGCCTCTGCAGATTCTTAATCTATATATTATATCAAGAAGGGTTAATATATAATATATTAATATATACCCGGTTTCCCTTTCCATTTCTTCCAAAGAGGCATGATGAGGCGGTCATTAACGGCCAAGGTGATCATAATGGCAGCTACGAAAAAAACAGTGAGGGAACCAGCAGGAATTTGAAAATTTCCAAGGGATCTCTCCATGGTCGATGCTTGCTCTACAGAGAAGGTGATCATCTGTGCGTATGAAGTCCAGAATATGATGGTTGTAGTCCATATTGGTAACAATCTTATCATCATCTTCACCTCCTCCACTCTTGTCACTGAGCATAGCTTCCAGAGGTTTGGAGCAGCACCAGCTGCACTCTTCTCAAAGTCACCTTCAGCTACAATGGATGCTTTGTCCAGGAAACTAGAATAAAATCAAATTTAAAGAACAGGTCATCAAAGAGAAATAGTTATGGTGGAAATCCTTAGAATTTATAACATAATTACTCATATAAATAATTTTTATGTTTCATAAGCTAGCGACCAAATATCTTTTTTATGTTTCAGGAACTGTTCGTGAAGTATGTAAATGCGTTTTTACATGAAATTTTAATTTTTTTACAGTAAATTCCATTATCTTTCAAAGCAATTATGGGACAATATTTATGCATTCTTCGACTGTCTGTATACGTAGGATTACTCGCAAACAAAAAAAAAGAAAAAGAAGTTACCGGAACTGATTGGTGTGATCAATTCTTGAGGCCTCCGGAGTATCCTCAAATAAGGAGGCAGCATTAAAATGGAGGACCATATTCCTTTTCCTAGTGGCTGCTACAATAACTTGGAAAATGTGAACAATGGGGCTTCCCATGCTTTTCTTGTACCTATATCTTTTAGTGCCAGATAAGAACACCATGATGGCTATGCACATGGAAACAGAACAAATCCCATATGCCCAGCTTCGACCCACTTCATCTTGTAAATACACAAGCACAGTTACAGCAATCAAAGCGCCAAAGCTAATGAAAAAGAAGAACCTATTGAAGAAGTATGCCATCTGAGCCTTCTCTTTCTCATCTTTCTCGTCGAATTGATCCGTTCCAAATCCTGATACACTCGATTTAAGGCCACCAGTCCCTATTGCGATTAGATACAAAGAAACGTAGAGAATTCCCATTTGGAATCCGTTGGCTTGTTTGCAATCTGTGGCATTTGCACCGCAAGTTGGTGGGCGTAATTGTGGTAGTTTTGTCGAAATTGCTAAAGCACCAGTGCCCTAAATTATCGTCACCATCTTAATTATACAAACATTATGATCAAGAAAAAAAAAGAAACATATGCAAGGCGGAACCAGAATTTTATGTTTGGGAGGCGATCGATAAAGTGTACGGTACATGTAAATTTTAGAAGGATGGTTATCAGTGATAGAAGTATTATACTCTGTTGTTATCGAGCTCTCTAAACATGTATTAGTTTTCGAATTGTCTACGTCTTTTAAAAAAAAAAAAATCAATTGTTCTTAAGTACTTGCTCATATTTTTTTATGATTTAAGAAAAATTTATAGATCAAAAATAAATTTGAGAACTTTCTAATAAGTAATAATATAACGCTATTAAATTTTTAACAAAATATCTCACAATCATACAAGTTAAAGTAAAATTAAATAAATGAGTATAATCAATTAATTTTACAATCATATAAATTTATAATTAATTTTTTTGTTAGAATTAGACTGTTAGAATAACTGCGAGATTACATGAGTTAAAATTTGGATTTAAATGAAGATAAATGTTAAAATATAACTAGATGTATATGAAGATTTAGATAAATAATTTTAATAAAAAATTGAGGGGGGACAATTTTTTTTTAAAAAAAAAATTAAGAGAGAATTTTAATTATATATATAAATTATATATATTTATATTTAGAGTAAATTTTTGAAAAAATTTTTGGGGCTACCGCCCCCCAAGGATCAACATGGGTCCGCCCCTGAACATATATAAAGGAATATTATATATAAATCAGTAGTACTAGCTGCCAGTGCAATCGAATATATTAATTGATCATATGGGGGGGGGGCGGTAGCATCAACATGGGTCCGCCCCTGAACATATATAAAGGAATATTATATATAAATCAGTAGTACTAGCTGCCAGTGCAATGGAATATATTAATTGATCATATAGTACTTCAAATTGTACTTATATATAAACTTAATTAATTATATTTATCATGTACCAGAGCTTGTATTGCAGCAAAGATGGCGATGGTATTGTATCTGCCAAGGAAAGAATCAGCAAGAAAGCCTCCAAGCAAACACAGAAGAAAGGATGTACCCAGAAAGTCTGTAACTATATTGGCGGAAGTGGAACTTGGCAGATGCATCGTTCCAATCAAGTAGGTCACTAGGTTAACTGCTATTCCCATTGTTGAAAGCCTCTCACACACTTCAATAACTGTAAATTAAAACAGTAAAATCTTATTAAATTTAATTACTTCATATTATTTAGCTACATATATATATATATAATCTTTTGAAACATATACATTTATGGAGCTCTGCTTGATCTACATATATATGAATTAGTCAGGTCATCGCGCGTTTCCAAATTAACAACATATAAAATTTTTAAAAGATTAATAGTCAAGTACGAATGCATATGAGAGTTGTGATAAGGACTCTTTTGAGAGATGGCTTGGATCAAGCGTCTCTTTAGTATGCTCAAGCGAGTGAAACTCAACCTAAGTCGCTCAAACTCGCTCGACATCTAGCTCAAGTGAGACATCAGACAGTAAATTCGCTAGACATTCAGCTCGAGTGAAATGTCAGACAGAGAGTTCGCTTGACCCTCGTTTAACATCTAGGTCGAGCGAGATTCCAGACAATGATTTTGCTCGACCATCGCTCGACAGCCTACTCGAACGAGATGCAATTTTAGCAGTTTGCTTCAAACAAATGTTCTTTGTATTAGGGTTCGCGCTATTCATTTTAGTTTCGGTTGAGCGAGAGTAGACTCTCGAAAGAAAAACACCTTATAAAATGTGAACGGCGTTCATTTGAATGCAGAACGTGAATAAACTCTGTCTTTATTTAGATTTTTGAGAGAAGAGCATTTGTAAAGTTGAGAGTGTGAGTGAGAGAGAGTTAAGCACATTGTAAGTGAGAGAGAATGATTCTTGTAAGAATTTTGTGATTCATCTCTTATACTCTATCTTTGTTTGATAGTAGATTCGTTGAAACTGATCTCAATAGTGGACTTAGGTTTACATTGAGCTAAACTACTTATATCTTGGTGTTCTGTGTGTTCTGTGTAATTGTCGTAATTTTCTTTTGTCTATTTATGTTGCGTTACTTATTTTTTATTATCTGTTAATTGATCTATTCCCAACATACTCCATGCAATTGCCCTGGTAAAATATTATCTTTTTCATCCGAGTATGAATTGCTCTTCAAACTGATGATCAGAGTTCTCTTACTTCGTTCAATACTCTCTTTATATTTAATTAACAATAGAGATCAAGATTATATAGAAATGATTGCTTCATATACATCATGATCATATAAATTGTGACCACGTACGTCAATCTTGAATACATTAACTGATCACAAATCTTGAGAGCTTAAAAGGCCGGGCTCAATTTTGATCTATACCATTCGCATCTAATTATATATATATATGTATATATATATATATATATAATTTGCGTGTGTACGATCGTACATATACACACTAGTCATGACTCGGAACGTTACCATTTTGACGTGTTTCCTCATGATCTTTTTAAATCCTAGAATTCTGTATATTATTTTTATGAGAAGCACTATAATTATAAAGAGATTTCATAATAATAAATTCGTAAATAAATATGATTTAATATAATCTATTATTATATTTATTTTATAATAAAAATAATTTTATAATATAATATATAATATATATTAAATTACATTAATTTATAATCTACTTTTATAAAATTCTTTTGGCCATCATATTTCTCGATCTATTTTCATTAGATAACTGATCTATAATTATAATATTGCCGGCCATTACCTTATAAGTCTGCTACTAGTAATAATAAAAAATTCGTATCATCAGCAGTAGTAGTAGTGGAATTGATTGATTGCTCATATATAGTGGAATTTGAATCTGACAAATGTTTCATATATATCAAAATCATTATATATATATATATATCCATTTCAAAAAAAAAAAAAATCATTATATATATATATATATATATTATATGGACTACATACGATTTAGTATCACATCCCACAGCCAACGGCTCGTAGCCTGATGGCATAAATCTCATATCTTCAAAATGGAAATCATCCTCCTCCCCTAATATTACAAAAAAAAAAAAAAAATACTACGTCCCACATTCAGTTTGTCGACCATATCTTAAATATCCAGATTTTGACATTACAAATCTCAGACAAACAAACAGATCGATAGAGTTAACAATTTGTTTATTTTTAGATATGAGATAGGAAGAAATAAAAATTTTAAAAAAATATTATTATAATTTATATTTTTTAATAATAATTTTATTTTAAAATTAAAAAAAATTATTTTGAGATTTGAAAAAAATTAAATTATTTATTTTATTTTATATAAAAATTTTAAAAAATATAATAATAAAAATTTTAAAATAAAATAAAATAATTGGTGAAAATAAACCACGGCTTAGTTCGCGATTGAATTTTTATCCTTGGACTGGGTGAAGGGGCCCTACGCGGTAGCGTCTGAAATCTGCTAGCTGATGCATGCGCCGTTTAGGATATTTTCGTTTGAGCATTGATCTTTCTTTACGTCTTCTCATGAGATAAAGTACTTTGAGTCGAGCCATCTTATAACTAGCTAGCTGTACAACAAACAAATAGCTAGCTAGCTAGCTAGTAGAATTCAACTCTCTCTCTCTCTCTCTCACACACACAGTCTCTCTCTCTCTCTCAATACACACATCTCTCTGAGAGTTGTGTACCTTCGGTTGCATAATTTTGTTGATAAAAGCTCAGGAAACGCATTAAGTGTGTTCTCAATGTTAATTAATGGACGTACGTAATTAAATTCAGCTTTGAATCAATGGGTTATACGTAACTTATACAAGAAGCAATGTGATCTAGAGAAATACTAATTTTTTTTAATGCAATAATTAATGGAGGAGATTTTCATTCTTCTTCATGCATGAGTTATCAGTACTACATCTACCTGTTTTAGTTAATTATAAGAAGAAGACAAAATTAAAGGTATCATATATGGTACTGATCATAATTAGACAGATGAAGAGGAAGAAAACAAATTACCTAGAATAAGAGCAGCAGGTACCCAACCCCCAGTTTTGGATCTATCAGCAGGAAAACCATAGTAGTCCACAGCATCAGCGACCTTCCAACTCATCTTCCCCTCGGCCTTAATATAAGAGATCATGGAGAACAAATCTTTTAGAAAATTGTTTTATTAATTAACAGACAAGACTAAAGAAGAGGGAAGCTAGCTAGCGTTCCCAAGTTCAGAATGAAAGCTATCTTTTCAACACTAACCATTTTGCTAATCAGTATTCCCAAGTACTATTCAACAGGGGAAAAGAGCTAGCGTGCAATGCTGAAAAAGGAAAGCTAGCTAGCTAGCTAGCTAGGAATTAAAAGAAGGAAAGCTTTCCTTGATGATCGATCCATAGATATTGTTCCAACTCACTTATAGCTAGCTACTTAGGTTTGTCATAAGAACTTCATGCCTGCTGGCCTTTTTATAGGCAAAGACGAGGCTAAGCCATATATAGAACTTGAAGTGACGTGTTCTGGGTGGAATCAGAATTTTATATTTGAGAGGGGATCGATAAAATATGTAATAAATGTAAATTTTATAAGGATGATTATCAGTGATAAAAGTGTCATGTTTTGTTATTACTGAACTTTCTAAATGTATATTAATTTTCGAATTGTTCACGTCTTTTTTTTTAAATCAATTATTTTTAAGTAATTGCTTATTTTTCTATGATTTAATAAAAATTTATAGATTAAGAATAAATTTGAGAATTTTCTAATAAGTAATGATGTAATGCTGCTAAATTTTTAATAAAATATATCTCATAATCATACAAGTTAAATTGAAATTAAATAAGTGAGTATAATCAATCAATTTTACAAATATATAAATTTATAATCAATTTTTTTATTAGAGTTAGACTGTTAATTGAGTAACTGTGAGATTATGTGACTTGAAATTTGAGTTTAAGTGAAATTAAAAATTAGAATATAAATGGATATATATTAAGATTTAGATGAATAATTTTAGCAAAAAAAATTTAAGGGGGACAATTTTTATTTATTTTTAATTTGAAAGAGAATTTTAATTATATATATTTATATAATTATATATAATTATATTATAAATTAATTTTTAAAAAACTTTGGGGGTAGCCCCCAACCCATAAGCTGGGTCCGCCCCTGGATGTGTCCTCATGATCACTGCTTCTTGATAAGGGTAGGGATTAGGTTTATCCCACATTGATCGGTGGAAGTTTCTAGGGCTGATTTAAAGTACTATTTTTAATTTTTTAAAGTAGATTTTGGTTAAGAAAAGGTGATGCACTGATTGAGGATGGTTATTAGAGGAAAAATGGAATCTGGAGCATACGTACGTCTCAAACAGCATTTTGAATTTTTCAGTACCACGTGACCTTTGTTTGTGGTGGGTTAGATAAGCTTTGGTTACAAAGGTTATGACCCACATGCATTACCCAAGGGCGGGGCGCAAGTCCAAGTGCTTTTGCTACCCCACATTCACAACCAAGCCGGCTTCCTACCTCTTGGTTTTGTCCTAGTTTCTCACTATATGGGCGTAAAATGATAAAATATATATTATTCGAGAATATTTTATCCACAAATAAATTACAGAAAAATAATTCTATAAATTGATGTAGTTTTATATGATTTGTCAGATTATTGTATAATTATTTTTATTACAAAATAAATCAAACAAATTATATAAAATTACATCAATTTATGTGATTGTTTTTATATAAATTTTTTTTATTGTTATAGCACTCCTCATATTATTCTGATCAAATTTCTGAATGACATGATTCGGATTTCGGAGAGTCAACTTCTTAAGTAGACAAAACCCCTTGATCCTCATGTTTTTACTTGTACGTACGTGCGAGCTCTTGACGGTTATATGGATAGAAAATGGGCTAGCTGGCCCGATCAGCCCAGCCCATTAAATTGATTCAAGCATTCCATGCATGTAAGTGGCGTACGAACAAAGAGATGGTTCGGTCCGGGTAGGTCCGAATATTCCGACTTGATCTTGATGAACCCAGTGATCCCGATCGAGGAGTACTATGATCTATCATCGACCAATCAGATAAACCGTCATTATATATATATATATATAGTTCGAGTACCATCAAAATCCAATTTGAGACATCGGGTCACTGATTGGTTCTCCTAGTTATCCTGGGAATGATCATTTGGTATGATTAACAATGTCGCCATGATCATCTATTAAGTCAATTGGAGAAGTTATAACATAGGTTAGCAATTAATTGTTATGATCATTCTGTTTAAAAATGGACTCATGTGCACTGAAAGTTTCTTGTTTTTTCCTAGTTAATTGGGAATGATCATGCTTGTCAGCGTTGGAACATGTTCATTATACAGTCAAATGATGGATTATTATTAACACTCCAATAATGAAACTTCTCCACAGAAAAGTATGGACTAATTAGAATTACAACTTGCAATGCCGCCATAGCACTCAATAGAAAGTACTTCCTCAATCCCTACTTTCCTTGCACCTGGGGTACGGGTACCCCGTACCATTAACAGAGAAGCCCACTCAACGTTTCAAGCTGGTATAATCAGAACCAACATGATTTCTTCCTTGCTATGATTTTCTCTCTCTCTCTCTCTCTCTAACTGGAGGGAGAATCTATCCCTTCTCTTTTTCCCTTCCCAACTATCTCGGGAAGATCCTCTCTTTTTCCTAGTTTTCCTTCTTCACCTCTCTCTCTCTCTCTCTCTCTCTCTCTCTCTCTCTCTCTCCCTCCCACAAGTAGAGTTACAAGATCATACTTTCCCTCCTTCCTCTCTCCACATTTCCCTCACATGTCCATATACCTGGCCTCTTTTTATATTTATTTTCCTACCATCAATTTCCATACATCTACTACACCAATAATCTCCCTATCTACCCACTACTTCCATTACTAGTACTAATATTACCACTATCAATCTCTAGATATGTTGTTCCTGATCAAAAGATACTACTAGCTAGGAGAGGTCCTTCATATCCAAGCTTCATACTCTATAGATTTAGATCTGACCGAATCCATGCACACTATTTATGGCAATCCTAAAACTATAGGAAGTTCAAATCTCCTTTTGATATGTACTACGATGCAGTGGGGACTTTCTAAAGCAATTTAATGAGATCGAAAAATGACTCTTATCACATTCTCATGACTCATGAGATCTTAACTAGATGAAGATAGGAAACACTTGACCATTTCATTGTCAAATAATTTAACCCCATGCCAGGCGCTGTTTCAAAACTCTATAAATTTAAATAAAACTTATAAGAAGGTCATGAGTGTCTCCAGCATGAGTTTCTTATCAGTTTTGGTAAAAATGAAAGCACATTGTCCAAAGACAAATGTCAAATATAGATGCCTATATAACTAGGTAGGTAGGAGTGCACACTACAAGAAAAATGAATAATTTGTAATTAAAGCGGACTCATTTTAATAGAAAATAACTCGATCACATGAACAATTTTTTTGTATTGACAGTTAAAGTTGGAGGACTAATGTTTGGGACTTGGTAGGTTGACCGAAATCGCTATAATTTGGAGAGTTGACAACAAAAGTCACCCACATTGGTCCATGTGCTCTGCACGTGCCTTCAGTGGTTCTTGTACTTCTCACGTGTGTAGACAAATTATGAATTATGCAATGTACCAGCAAGCATACCAACTGACAGCACTAATCTCGATCACTTCCCACACCTCCCACCTCCACCGGCCATTAGTCATCAAAGCAACATCTAACATGAAAAAGCTAACCCACTCAACAGCAGAAAAAGGGCCAACAACACACCCATAACCAGACTTTCCCTTTGTGGGTCCAAGTACTACTCTTTCCCCTTCCTTCCACTGAACCCAGTATCTGCATTAATCAAGGATTTGTCTAATTCCTTTGACTCTTCCTCATGAATCTCAACCACTGCTGGGGCCTATTTACAGGTGCATTTTGGCCTACCGGCCTTCCCCTCTTTGGGTGCAAATATATCTCTGTGTTGTACATGAATGTTATGCTCCAAGTGCATGTGAAGGAACTCCAAGTGTCAAGGAGGGGATGGCATTTATTTTATTTTATCATGCAAACTAATTATTGGTATCGATCCTCTTTGTGTTTCCTTTTCATCTAGCTAGCACCACATGACATGCATATCTCCCTTAAGATTTGTAGAGGAAATCTCTTAACTACAACAAGATAATTGGCACGACTTGGTTGGATTCTGCAGATTCAGACATTCTGCATGATATCCATTAATGTTAGTTTTATCTGGGCGGGCCCGATGGTAGAACCATTATTTGAAGATCTTTTTGGGGATATTGCCAAATTATATAACCACATACCCTCTTTCCTTGTTTGTGTTTACTCCCTTTTTCAGTCATGATCTCGATCACGTTCGACCATGCTTTTACATATCCTAATTACTTCCCAATATTAAATTTTTTATAGGGTTGTAGGAATGAAACTAAAAACAAGCTCTTGGGATCTGTGAGAATCGAAGAGGAGAAATGAAGATCAATATGCTTGGTCTAGAAATACAGGCGGCGTTCACATCAACAATATCTGTAAAGCGATGAACATATAACAAAGATATCAAGTAATTTTCTAATTTAGTCGTAATCAGATGTTCCATAAAGGCCACTGATCAGTTTGATGCGATTCCCTCTCTTGGAAGTTTGTGGTTATAATCATTTCTTCTAAAGATATCTACGTTTTTTATTTTTTTAATCTTTTTTGTAAGGATAAGGGTGGTTTGACGGCCAAAGTAGAACGCATGCATGCAAGACACTATTGATCAGGGAGAGGGGAGGTCAACGAGAATGCAAGAGGGAATCGCATGATGATCTTTGCCTCACTCGTTCATATTGATCTTTGCCATGCGCTGCCTACTGGCTGCCTCGATCAGTTCTAGCTAGCTCTTTTTCACTTCAACCCCTTCTAGCGGCCAGAGATTAGCTTACCAGTCATGTTATTACTTATTGTCTTATTATATTGTTTTCAGATTGTTTTCTTGATCTGTTTTCTAGAAATTAACTTTACAAGCCTTTGTATAATTGTCTTTTTTACTTTAAGTATATAGCTACTAGTTCTTGCTGATCTTTGTAAACTGTACGTATATAAGTCAATACAAAGGAGGCAGGCTATTAATTTCCTTAACGAATTAAAAAATTATGGGACTGAAATGACATTAATTAGGTTATATTTTCTGATTTGTTTTTATTTGTAGCAATGTAATATTTGTTTGGGATATTTGGTGGGGTTTTCTCCTGTATCTACCATACTTTTAACTAGTTAGTAATATTCTTATTTTGCAAAAAATGTACAATAAGTTTAGATCATTATATAAATCTCAAATAATTGGAGCCATTTGCCAATTGTGGGTATAAATCATGTTGATTCTGAATAAGGATATTATATTCATCCGGCCAGCTAGCTAGCTAGCTCTCTATATTAAAAATAAAGACATTTTGCCACTTATAATGATGATTACTTCGGCTGTGTTTATCCCAAATATGTGCATTTTCATGCACCAAGAGTACTAGTCATGATGTCATGTTTAATGAGACTAGTTGCCATAGTTTGTGGCATGCAGATCAAGAAACAGTTCTTTAATGCTATCTACTTTATGTGCAATCAGGGATCAGATCATGCGGCCATAACGTGCAACTTGTTGGCTTACTCATTATTTGTTTGATAATTGTGACATGATTATGTATTATTTCTCACTTATATATAAAAGAAATTGGATTATATGGTCACAAAACTCTGAATGCATTTGAAAATAGGACATGAGAGAGACACCCACCAATGGTCCCTATGTCCCAAACATATAACCTTCCTTGATCTTTTTGGCATATAGGTCGACTTTTCCACCTAGGTAAAATAATTTATACATTACTTGACCTAAGTATGAATTAAGAACTGGTGGATCAACGTAGTCTCATCTAACCCCAATAACATTTAAAGGCTTAATACCATCTTTAAAAAAAGGCTACAAGTTTATATACATGATTAAAAAAAAAATTATCGGCAAGAGTAGTGGCCCAATGGTCATTGGGTCACACCAAATGGCAAATAGGTTGTATGTACTAAGCCTTGGCATATAATTGGCGTTCAAATCCGAATATGGATTCACCTTACATTATCGATCGGTATTAGCTTCTAGAAGTGTTGGGGTTTTAAGTTATGACTCAAATCTAACTAAACTTTTGCGGCTTCTTGTCGTTTAGGCTTTTCCAATATGATCAGATTCCCAATGGATATGGTGTTTATACTATGGTTACATCTAAGTAGGGAAGTGACATCCAATTTGCTTCCTCTTAATTTTTTCTACAGCTAAAAAAAAAAAAAAAAAAAACCAACAAAAAACAAATGTTGATGAAAGAGTAATGTACATTCGGGACGTGTTCCACATACCATTGAAGAAGAAAGATTTGTTGGGAGAGTCGTCATGCCTATTTATGCCCTAACACATGGTTTACAACTCCCTTTCTACCACCTTGTATGTGATGTCTTCGATCTTTTGGGATTGGCCCTAGCTCAGCTCCATTCATATGCTTGGCAGGTGATCTTGTGTTCTTGCATAGTGTTCAACATTGTTTTTGAATCTCTTCAGGAGGAGTATTCTGACTTGACCGCTTGTGAGTTCTTGTCATTTTATTCTATCAAAGGCTTGCCAAATAACATATGTAGTCTTCTTATTCGTTCCCAATGCTTGGCGTGATTTGAATACAAACAATGGCAAAAGAAACTTTTCCTTATTTCTGGTTGTGGTTGAGGTTGTGAATTTTCAGATTCTAGGATGAACTATTGGGACTTCCCTATTCGGAACTTCTTATTGTGCTTGATCACTCTCACATCAAGGGTCACACATTGAAGGTCGTGGTACTTTCCTCCAAGAAATGGACTGCTTCCCCGCCTTCTAAAACCTTTTAGAAATGTTTCCGCCACATTGAGGGCGAGGCGCCCATTGCTTCCCCTATTCAAGATGTTATTGAGCCTGATTCTATTGTGGATTCTGGCATTGATTTAGCTACAGGGCGTATGCCACTCCCTGTGTCCCCCACTCGTGGGTCACTACTTGTGTCTCCAGGGCTTAACAATTTCAATGGGCTCATGGGTTAAGTGCTTGCTAACATAGCCACAACATTTTACTTCAATTTCCCTCAAATGAATTAGACTCGACGAACACCCATTCTTTTGAATCCTCTCCTTCATCCTTTCTCCAAGTTTGAAGCCAAGTGGTAGTGACAGTGGGGCAAATATATGACTTTGGACTTGACTTGGTAGGTAAAAAGGAGTTTGTTGGATCTTTTAATTTTCAAGCCCATTCCACCGCAAGTATTTGGACTCAACTTTGGTGGGCTAAGAGAGGTGCATTGGGATCTTTTGACCTCCAAGCTCATTTCACTACGAGTCTTCGGACTTGATTTTGACAGATTAAAGAGGATCATGAGATCTTTTAACCTCCACATTCATTCCACTATAAGTCTTGGACTCGACTTTGGCGGGTTAAGTGGGGTCGTGAAATCTTTTGACCTCCATGCCCATTTCACCGAGAAGATATGTAGAAAGCAAGAAAATGACATTGAGATGACCTACACAAGCTAAGCAAAGGGCTGCCTTTATTGATCATACTTTTCCTGAGTACATCCAAGAAGTCAAGGGTAAAACTTCTTCAAATACTCGTTATTCAAGGGATATTGAACTCTTTTTCCTGACTATCCTTAATCGTAAGTAGGACTAAAGTCAAGTCAAGACCTTTAAAGTATGTGATTTGTCACCTACTTTAAAGGTCTTGACTTGACTTGTTTGTTGAAGTAACATTTTGTCTTTCTCTTGGTTATGATGTTTTGAATCTCGATTTTTTCCCTCTCCCCTTCCAAGATGTCGAGGTGCTCCTCTAGTGCCATATTGTTTTGGGATTGGTTGAAATGGCGGGTTTGGTGAGTAGGTAAGCCAACTTCTATGGTGCCTTATTCGAGATGCAATGTAGGCTTGATTCGCTGTGGCCTGTGGTACCTTGAGGACTTTTGGGATGAGCTAAAATCGAATTTAGACTTGATACGCTACATGGTTCAGCATGTGTTTTGGGAACAAAATGCATTGGCAGATGACTTGGCAAAAATGGGTGCAGAGGGAGTGATGTGTTATTGGTTGGTCTTGGCTAGACTCCCTTCCCAGGTAAAAGGCATCTACCGTGTGGATAAAGTTGGTTTACTTTCGTTGAGATGTTGAGAGGAAAATTTTGTATGCCTGGGTTTAGCTGGTTTTCTGTTTGGGAGGTTTTTGTTGATTTGTAATCGCTTTTGGTCGTGTAACTACGGTTTTCTTTCGTCAAAAGTGAGGGTGATATCTAATAAAGTTTTTTTTTTTTTTTTATAAAAAATAAAAAAAATAAAAAACAAAAAATAAAAGAAGAAGAAAAGAACAGAAAGAAAGAAAGAAGGAAAGGGAATCCAATTATGGAAGCTTTTGCCGCGTCTCCACAAATTATGAGAGTCTAACGATTAAGAAAAGAAAGCTTTTTTCAGAAGGGTTTAAAGCTTCTCTCTCCCTGCCGGAATGGTTTTAACTCGAGGGTTTAGAAGTAGCAAAGAGAGAAGAAGTGTTGGTTTTAGAAGGGTTTAAGGCTCTCTTCTGATCCCAACAGTGGACCGTTAGATTCTCATGATTGCTCGCGGACTTGATTTCAAAATCCTCTGTGGAATAATACCCAGGCAACGGTCAAATAGCGTGATAAGCTTTCACTCACTCGAAAATGGACGCCACCAACTGTTCGATCAAATTCTTAAGCCAAATACCGTCTTCATTAACCGTTCAATGCTCAACTATTTGCACAGACACTCTCCATTTCAGGCTCTTGATATCTTCAAGAAGCAGTGTCAACTGGGTTTTGTCGGCAATGTTGATGAAGTTACTGTGGCGCTTGCTGTCAAGGCTTGTCGCGGAGACCCAAAACCCGGTGTCCAAATCCACGGGTTTGCTGTTTCTTCTGGGCTTATTTCGTTCATTACCGTCTCGAATTCTTTGATGAATATGTACTGTAAATCTGGACAGTTTGGAAAGGCTTTATGTATCTTTGAGAAGCTGATTGAACCAGATGTTGTTTCTTGGAATACCATGCTATCGGGGTTCCCAAAGAGTGAGGATGCGTTGGCTTTTGCTCTTCGGATGAACTTAAATGGGATTGCGTTTGATCCCGTGACTTATTCTACAGTTCTTGCATTTTGTTCAGACAACGAAGGTTTCCTCTTCGGGTTGCAATTGCATTCGCTTGCAATCAAATTTGGATTTTACTGTGAAGTTTTTGTTGCAAATGCACTTATATCAATGTATTCAAGATGCGGGCAATTAATGGAAGCTAGGACAGTGTTTGATGAAATGCCAGAAAGGGATTTTGTCTCATGGAATGCAATCTTATCAGGGTATGTTCAGGAGGGAAATCACAGCTTAGAAGCCATTTTGGCTTTCATTAAAATGGTGAGAGAAGGGATAACGCTTGACCATGTATCATTTACTAGTGCAGTTTCGGCTTGTGGTCATGAAGTAACATTAGAACTTGGGAGACAGATACATGGTTTGATTATAAAAAGAGGATATGGGAAACATGTTTCAGTTTGTAATGTTTTGATCTCAATGTATTCAAAATGTGAGGACGTAGAAGATGCAGAATTGGTCTTTCAGATCATGAATGAACGCAATGTAGTCTCTTGGACTACGATGATTTCTGTCAATGACGAGGATGCTGTATCTCTCTTCAATGAGATGAGATTGGATGATATATATCCAAATGATGTTACATTTATTGGATTAATCCATGCTATATCAATCAGGAACATGGTGGAAGAAGGCCAAATGGTTCATGGGTACTGTATAAAGACTAGCTTTTTTTCAGAACCAAATGTTTCCAATAGCCTCATTACCATGTATGCTAAGTTTGCAACCATGCAGGACTCACTGAAGGTGTTTGAGGAGCTTGACTACAGGGAAACCATATCATGGAATGCTTTAATCTCTGGGTATGCTCAGAATGGGTTTTATCCAGAAGCTCTGTGCACGTTTCTTTCAGCAATCACCGAGTCCAAGCCAAACCAATATACATTTGGTAGTGTCTTGAGTGCAATTGGTGCTGCTGAGGATATTTCTTTAAAATATGGCCAGCGATGCCACTCTCATTTAATAAAACAAGGATTTGACTCTGACCCAATTGTGTCAGGAGCTCTTCTTGACATGTATGCAAAGCGTGGGAGCATTTGCGAGTCTGAAAAAGTCTTCACTGACACGCCCCAGAAAACTCAATATGCTTGGACGGCAATTATTTCCGCCTATGCTAGACATGGAGACTATGAATCAGTGTTAAGATTCTTCAAGGAGATGGAGAGGGAAGGGGTAAGACCTGACTCAATCACTTTCCTTTCTGTACTTACCGCATGTGGTAGGAAGGGGATGGTTGCTGTGGGCCATCAGCTCTTCAACTCTATGGTTGAAGAATATCAAATTGAACCAACCCCAGAGCATTATTCTTGTATGGTGGATATGTTTGGCCGAGCAGGAAGACTGGAGGATGCGGAGGACTTGGTTGGTCAGATTCCAGGACAGCCAGGTTTATCTGTGCTGCAGAGCTTGCTTGGGGCTTGCAGGATGCATGGGAATGTGAAGATGGGGGAGAGGATAGCTGATGCTTTGATGGAGATGGAGCCAATGGGATCGGGTTCATATGTATTGATGTCCAACTTGTATGCAGAGAAGGGGCAATGGGAAAAGGTGGCAAAAATAAGGAAAGGGATGAGAGAAAGAGGGGTGAAGAAGGTAATAGGATTCAGTTGGGTGGATGCTAGTGATGTTGGTAGTTCCTTGTATTTGCACAGGTTCTCATCAGGTGACATGTCCCACCCACAATCTGAGGAGATATGTAGGATGGCTGAATGCATGGGATTAGAAATGAAGGCTTTGAGAGACATTGAGAGAATGGGAGGAAGGGAGAGAGAGCATGATTTACTTGGACTTGGAACCCTTGAACATGGACGGTCAAGTTTTTACATATAATTATTTACTTAAGTTGATGGATACATTTGATTGAAATGAAGAAAGTGGTTGATTGAAATCAGTGCACGATTGCTATCTTGAACCATGAAAAACTAATATCAAATTGGAGGGGGGTGCTTATGGCCTATGGGAGACAATTAATTAATTAAATAGCAGTGGAATAAAACAAAACGTGAGCGGCAGGATTCGAACCTGCGCGGGCAGAGCCCACATGATTTCTAGTCATGCCCGATAACCACTCCGGCACGCCCACTTCGATGCCGGAGGTCACCATCTAATTATCTAGAAGAGTATATAAGCATCGACGTTTGTTTTTACCTTATTTTCATAAGAGAGGATTTTATTAGTCTTATTGATTATGATTTCAGAAAAACATGAAAGCATACGTGGAAATTTGTTAAGTTGAAACGTGTTTTCAATTAATGTATATAGATAAATTAAAAAATATATATCGCCTAAGCTTGTCTCTCAATTTGACCGTTTATGTATTATTTATTTATTTTTTCTTTATGATTAATGAGATAATTATTAATGTATTAATATTTTTTTACTTTTTAAAAATATTTAAAGATACTTAAAGAATAATTAAAAGAACAGAAAAAATACAATTTGTACTAGAGACACAAAAGTGGGCAAACTTGGATGGCATAATAGCATTATCCAAAAGTTAATGGAACAAATTAACTGACATTGCAATGGGTTATTATTTAGGACAAAAAATATATCAGAAATTGAGAAAAACACAACTAAAAATAGCTTGTAAATTGTAAGCTTCAAACCCTTCCCAAGTCAGCCAACTAGGAGACATCCATCGGTGCATACCGGGAGATGAGTAGCATTGTCCTTTTTTAAAAGGGCATATCCAAAATAATTTTCCAGAATTATAATTATTATCAGGCATCATCAAACGACGGTCCTCAACCTTATAGGTCGATCAAACCACCACACCATCAAGATATCAAATCTTGATAATTCCGAAGAGCTCATTCCTTGGGTAGGATTTGCAGGAGGCAGGACTACAGGCATGTAGGAATAATAGTAGAGAACTTGACCAAACAGCTTTGTGGAGGAACACAAAGTCCCAACGTCCTTAATCAGAGTTTTCTTGGCTTAATTTATGTTCAAATGCGCGTGAAAACTCGAACTTGTCACCCAGTCCAAAAAATGAAACACCAACTTCTAGTTGACAAAACTTAAACCAATATCCAGTACGGTAGATAATAATAAAAGCTTAGTTCAAGATCAGTGGAATAATACCATAGTACATAAAAGAAACCAAAAGAAAAAATAGAACAAGTTGGGCAATCTCAACTGCAGGCAACAATCAAATAAAATTACATCAAACTTGTTGTAACATTAGTTTAAAGATCATTTCTGCAAATTGCTCACAAATCTAATTTTAAGAGTATTTGCTCACATCGGATAGAAGTAAAAATATTAATTAAGACACTCATGGCACAACTTCATCAGTCAAAGCCTCTAAAGGAGCGACCAATGTGATCCAAGAAGCCCATCATACCGAACACGCACTCCATTGCACTTCATATCAAAAGCTTCTCAATCGCATCCTACATTTCACAACCAAAATCTCAGAATCTATGGCCAAATTCAACAAAGAAAAGCACACAACATTTATTGGATATAACACAATATCAGAAGGCAATCAGCACAATAAGTACCTTGAGTTGTTGTATTTGGGATTTCAATTGGCTTCCCTCATTAGTTGTTACAGAACAGGCAATAACAGGCCTGGTCACTCCACAGGCTCGGCCAAGTGCTTGCTTTGAAGGGACGAACACGTAGGGCACATTCTGCCAAATTAAAAAAAAAAAGTTACATGGATCTGAATGGAAAGAAAACAGGGGAAACAGTCTACTTATATGGTAGCTATAAAATCCTAAAACTCACTTCTTGCTTTTCAGCTTTTATTTTAAGGAAATAAAAATAGTTAATGAAGGTCAAGTTCCATGTTCTTGCCCTGAAAGAACAGTGTGAAAAGGTATGCACAAGAGTAAGTTTTTCATAGCTCGAACAGAGGTAACAGCCTCAGCTCTAGTTAAACAAGAAAGGGATCTAAACTACTTCCTTAGTCATATGACCAGGATGGAAGTACTATTAATATATTATTGATCAATACTACTACAGTTCACATATGGTAGGTGCCAGACACTTCATGAATTATTTGACTTTGTAAAGATTCAGTGCCAACCTCTCTAGAACCAACAGAATATAGAAAATTGTATTGCATCTAGATTAAAAAAAGAAAATCAGAGTTCCCTACCAATGCATGGCATTAGTCAGAGAAAACATTCATCTATATAAAAATCAAACCAGGGGCCAACAATATATTAGTTTTGTGATTGGTACAGCAAATGAAAGCATCCAAATAAGACAAATTAATAGTTTGGTTGCTTATAAAGCTAATTAAAGCATCCAAAATATAAGACAAGTTAGCTGCTGTGAATACAAAGCAAAGGCTACAGATGCAGACCAGACAACTCAAACATACAAGAGTCACAAATATGACAGTCAAGAAACATGCAAACCAGTTAACCCAGCATTGACTATTTTTCTTTTATCAGGAAGTGCAGCATTGACAAACTTGATTTCAAAAACAAATTTCCAGCACACAATATAGAATATTGGCTTCAAAATGAATATATTGCCAATGCCCCCACCATTCACCTTGTATCAATAATAGTCTATCTTAGCGGACATACTACCCTTTGACCGCCTCAATTTACAAGCAAGAAATTTGGAGACTAAATTACTGAGAAATGAGATGGGCTGAATATATCTTGTCATAATTCCAATGACCTTGCAACCTGGTCGTACTAACCCTACAAAGATTGAGTTTTGGGGTTCAAGCTGTCATACTGTGAGTAATAGTGCAGCTTCAATTCATACTCTATTGTTAGACCAAGCTATAAAAAATAAGAAAATATAACATATATAAAATATTAAGGACTGTGATTTGCCCCATGGTCTAAAAGCATCCAAAACAACACCCACTCTGTCACGGGTGTGCTTGTGGGCAATGGCCTGGAAAAGGTGGAGCTGAGTTGCAGAGGATTGAAACTTAGAGATGCGTAACGGAAATCACTGACACAGTTATTAAAACGGGGCGTTTAGGAAAGGAGGTTACAAGCAGTTTCCTATATGACTAGAGCTGTGCTAAACGATGTATAATTGTTTGTCATTTTAAATGTAACTTGCAATTAGTGAAATGGTGAGTTTAGTTGTATTGCATTTTACATTGTAAACGAATGCGTTTTGTTTTGTCATCAGTCTGCAGTCTATAAAAGGCAACTTGTGGCTCTTGTTTGTCACTTTTGAGATCAATAAGAGTTGGAGTAGTTTGGAGGTTGAGCACTCCTCAAAAGTTCTCTGTGAGGTTCATCATTGAAGCCTCACATTTCATTCACAATTGTGTTGTTTTTGGATTGTTTTCCTATTCAGTCTGGATAATTGGTGACGTTCTTGTAACACACTCATGGGAGAAAAGCTGAAGAGAGGAGAGAATGAGGGGCAGGGAACGGTAGCAGGTAAAGGCAGAATAGAATTTAAATATTGAAAAGTAGACATCATAATTAAAAACATCCATAGGTTTAGAATTACTTTCCCTCCAAATTTTACCCAAACAATCGAAAACATAAAACATGACAAACACAATCAATTAAATTGAAATTGCCTCTCATTACAGGCACTTGACAAAATGTAATCCACCAACCGATTCGATGTTCCAAGTAAACAATATTAACCATGAAAAGTAAAATTCACCATCAAACAAAATTATATTAACAGGCAAAACAGGAAGAGTATAAACAGGTGAAATTACGCATAACAAACCAATTACACAAAGCTAACTCAACCTAAAACCAAGATATATCAAACATTAAAATTTTACATGAGTATGCTTATTCAAGGAAGTGGTTAAGGGAATGAAAAATACCTTATCTTCAGCAAGCAATGGAAGATGGAGAAGGATCTCAAGAGGCTCGGTGTCAGCAGCCATCACTACGAACTCAGAAATACCCCTGTTCAGTGTTTTTGTGGCTGAAATCCCATTAAGTAAACATAATCGATGTCAATAAAAACAAAAGAAAATTGACCCAAGAACTAAATAGAAAACGCATCATTTGTTTAGAACCATATTGTTTCGTTCGATTAATAAAAAAATCATCTACAAGTTTATGTTTTTCTAAAAAGGGGATAAACCACGTTCCTTGAAGAGCAAAGCAAACCAATATCAATCTGTAATTGGGGTTGGAAAATAGAGACCTTCATTGGCGCCCTTCTTGAGCTGCTTATAGTTGGCAGCTTGTTGAATAAGATCCATTATTGTGATTGTGAGCTGCGCATCGGCCAAGGGATACGCTTTTGGATTTACTGCCTCCCCTGTCTGCAAAGAACATACAACAGCAACACGCATAATGAACGATAATGAAAATAATCAAACCCACAGGGGGTCTGTGTGTGTGTGAGTGAGAGAGAGAGAGAGAGAGAGAGTACCATTTTTTGTGCGGATGATCCGAGAGAAGAGGCGGGCTAGGGTTTTTGCTTACACGGTAAAGGTAAACACAGACACTAGGGTTTAAGGGGAAGTGATGGCAGGCAACAACAATCGTAGAGATGATATATATACACACACCGAGAGGGAGATAAATGATAAATCACCTTACAATACGACGTGGTTCTCCAATCCAGCTAGAAGGCTCTGGGATCCTGGGAATAAGCTTTTTGGGTTGAGACTTGAAAATTTTGGGCTTTGGGCCTAAGCCAGCCCGCCATATGAGGCTTTAATGAGCTGACCTGTACACATAAGGCCTAAAGCCCTCATAGCCCATACATAGTTTAAGAACATTTTTAATTTTGATTTACGATTGTAATTTAAACGAACCGATTTGTTTATAATCGGCTAAACTGTTGCTCTTCCATTCGTTTAATAAACTAATATAATTTCGTAAACTCCATATTTATTATTTTCATAATATTACTTTAAGAAGACTAAACGCAAGAAATTTACTGTGTTGAAATTACGAGGACAATTTTGTCGAGAAAATAGTTATTATTATTATTTCTTTTTTCGTCTAAGTTGAAACACACTGCCATTCACAATATGGCAAAAAGTAAAACATATATTTTTTCGACATAAAATGTGGTATGTGCAAGAGTAATGCATGTCGACAACGATGATTGTTGAGTAATCAATGATTGCGGAGCGTGTTATGTTATCACTTCTTTTATTCAGTGTGGTACATGGTGTATGAGATAATAAGTAGTATATTCTATTTAAAATATGCTCACATGAGATCACACATCTGTATTGGCGGGTCAGACAATCAATGTTAACAATTAACATAATCTATCAAATAATATTATATATAGTCATAAAATGCGTAAGTATTATACAATTATTTTGAAGAAGAGTGGTCTGATTTACTACTAAAAAACTAGTTTATTTTTATGTAGATTTTGTATTTATTCACTTTTTTCAAAATAAATTTGTGATATTTAAACACTCTATAATTACAAATATTATTTATCTAATCTATTAGTTGTGAAAAAGGCCAACTTCGTTAAAAAATCTTTACTAGACTCTAAGGTTCTGTGTAGATATTTATAATATCTAAGTACGTATATCTAAGAATAATAATAATACAGTTTAAATTAAAATATTTTATTGAATTTGAAAAATAAGAGAGAAAAAAATTGAATAAAGATATTATAAAGTTAAAAAATTATTTGAATATAAATTTTGTTTTAAAAGTTGAAAAACTAGTATTATTTTTATATTTTGTTTCGAAATTTGGAAAAAGATTAGATGAAAAAAAAGTTGAAAGTTAAAAATTAAAAATTAAAAAATATTTTATATTTGATTGATATTTAAATAAAATATTTAAAAATAATTAGATTATCAAACAGATTAATTATTGAGGACCATGAGATGGCACATCAATTTCCAAAGCCTCATTAGTCGTGTACTATGGCATCTTCTTGGCTCCCACGTAACTTGTAAGGCAAAGGCAATCACATATTCACGAGTGGTGACATTGGAGTCTACCCAACATGTTTGAAACATTTCACAAAAAATCTCATTTCCACGTATACTTTCCAAGTCAGTACAGAACAGAAATATCAGTTTTATCATACCTTACAGCCACAGAAGTCTCTACAAAATACACTCACTGCTACTTTCATGCAAGCCTTGTACTCGACATTCGACAATACGTTAATACTATATATGACTCAGATTTTTGTAAGTGTCTGTTTACAAAAATTGTTATAAAGAAAAATGATATTTGCAGTTATAGAATACGCTAATATAGATATTCATTTTTTTTTTAAAATGAGTAAACATGATACTTACATAAGAATATAATTTTTTTTTTCTGGTAGATTTTATTCTTTTCTTTAAAAAAAGAAAAAAAGTGGGCGACATTTACGCAATCCATAACGTTAATAACATTATTCTTGAAAGATTATAAACAGATATGGAAGAAGATTATGTTTGCTAAAATAATATTTTAGCGTTTCAAATGCTTTTCTTATAAATGGTATTGTTAAATGTTAATAGGACATTCAAAAAAGTTCTTTTACAAATCAATAACAACAAATTAATTACCACATTCTAATATTTTGTTTTGGATTCTCTATCATTATTTATATTCTGACCGATCTGGTCATATAATTTTGAATTAAACTTCAGAATAAAAAAATGTGAGATAAAGATATAAAAGAAAATCCATAATATTTAGTTAAGTCTGCATGTTTACTTATATTAAATGTGTAAAGCATTTTTTTGAAAAATTATTTTATCCAAGAAAACGATTGAATTTTATACTAATCTACATGAATGTACTTAAAAAATTAAAAATCATCATTATATTTCATAATTTGGACAGAATACATCCTAACCTCGAAGTTGAATGTAAAATCTCTCTCTCTCTCTCTCTCGTGTTTTTGGAAAGAGGTATGGCTACAATAATATATTAATTGATGTGAGCTCACTAAAGTCAAATTCTTATGATAAATATGCCATCAAAGTTGGTTGTCGCAGCACTTTGATGAGGCTGATTTTAATGCCCACAAAGGGACAGCTTTTGTACAAACAAACAAACAAACGAAGAAGCGATACTATTGTAAGTACATAGTAGTGAAGATTTCGCCACCATGTCTCTTAATTCTCTGCATTGTTTGCTGAGGCAGGGAGGGAGAGACAGAGAGTCGCACTTTGGCTTTTCTTGGACAGACCATAATATATTCCCTTTAACAGTTTAACTCTAAAATTTTAGCCACCTTACTCAACACAGTTTCGATTATTTGCATCATATTCTCCTAAATATTCCTTGCCTTGGCTTTTTAGTGTTCATTTGCTCTAGAAGAATCGTTCACTTTTCCTTCTCAAAATTCCAACTTCTGTAATTCGATAGGTAAAAGTGATCGTCTGGCCTTCTGGGTACATTGAAAAACGAGAGAAAATAACCCTGTTTTTGGTATTCATGGGTAGAAGAGGATTGCAAAGTGTTGCACAGAATAACAAAGATGTAGTTTTTGTCAGTTCTGGGATTAAGATTCAATGGAAATCTCAAGAGGGTAGTTCTGGTTCTGGTTGCTTATTTGCCAGCGTTGGTCAAGCAGGTCTTGGTCTCGGGTTTGGGATTCCATCGAATCCTCAGAGTCCTAAAGACAAAGACATTAAATCCCTGTTTGGTACTTCATGCATGATATATCTGTCAATGCCCGAATCAAGTTTTGGGTTTCGTTGGCTTCCGGAATCGGTGACTGGTGAGGCATTGGAGGTTGGAGAGGAAGAGCTGGTGATGAAGAAGGAGATGAACAATAGGGAGGGTCTTAAACTGAAAATTAAGATTGGTAATCCTTCATTGAGGACGTTGGTTAGTGGGGCAATCGCAGGTGCGGTATCAAGGACTGTGGTAGCACCACTGGAGACAATAAGGACGCATTTGATGATTGGGAGCTTGGGACACTCGACGACTGAGGTGTTTCAAAATATCATGGAAACTGATGGATGGAAGGGCTTGTTCAAGGGTAACTTCGTCAATATAATCCGGGTTGCTCCAAGCAAGGCTATTGAGGTGTGTAATTAGTAGTTTTGAGTTTTTATATTTTGATTTTGATGTATGACATGATATGATATTTTTTTAATGCCATATAATAGATTATTATGGTGTTTGATATTATTATAGTGTTCGATTACTGACGGATTTTATAAAATTACATCAGTTAGATTTATTTTGTGTAATCTCTCTATCTATAACAGTTTACGAAATATTGAGTTCATTTTTAGGTCTTCTGTGTTGACTGTCAGTTTGTCTTGGGAAACTTTCAGCTTGAAAATATTGGTCGATTCGCTTCCTTGTTTCTTTCTAACATTGAGTTTGAATGGATGCCATTTTGTGGACCAACAATATCTTAACTACAGACATCTAATAGCATATCTCATCAACTTCTATTTGAAGACACCATTATTTGTCACTGTTAATTTCCACAACCTACCCTAGAATCTTGCATATTGTGTTGTGTTAAGTGTATTTTATTGACAGACTCTGGTATGTTTCGATGGAAAATTCTGCAGTTATTTGCTTTTGACACGGTTAAGAAGCACTTGACTCCTAAGCTTGCAGAAGAGCCCAAATGCCCAATTCCTGCTTCATTAATTGCCGGTGCTGTTGCTGGAGTTAGCTCTACCATGGCTACATACCCTCTCGAGTTACTCAAAACCCGAATAACTGTTCAGGTAACTCAAAAGTCTTGAGAAGAATTTGCTAAATTGTCATCTTCTACAATTTTATGTAATGGTTTTTATTTGATCTAATTGTAGAGAGGAGTATATAAGAATCTCTTGGATGCGTTATTTAAAATAGTGAAGGAGGAGGGACTTGCAGGATTATATAGAGGCCTCACCCCAAGTATAATCGGAGTAATTCCATATGCTGCCACTAATTATTTTGCTTATGATACATTACGAAAAGCTTACATGAAAACTTTCAAGAAGGACGAAATCGGAAGTGTTATGACTCTCTTCATTGGATCAGCCGCCGGAGCAATTTCCAGTACTACAACTTTCCCGCTCGAGGTGGCTCGAAAGCATATGCAGGCCGCCGGAGCCATCAGCGGGAGGCAGTACCAAAGCATGCTTCATGCTCTTCTAAGCATACTTGAACATGAAGGTCTCCTGGGTCTATACAGAGGGTTGGGACCAAGCTGCATGAAATTGGTCCCTGCAGCTGGGATATCTTTCATGTGTTATGAGGCATGCAAGAGGGTGCTGATTGAGAAAGAAGATAATTAACCTTGGAGGGCAGAATTTGTTCTTTGTTGTTTGCATTCTGAAGCAATAAGATACAGTTTTGATGAGTTCTTACAGTTTCTAGATAGAGAAAAATTTGAGTTACTATGACCTTTTGCAATACCTTTTTTTATGATAGGATATAATCTGTGGATGGTAATTAAACAAAGTTTTTAGCATTGAAGTGCTTTTAGAATGATATGTCTGATATTTACCAGGAGGAATTTTCTGTGTCAGATCAGATGCTGCTTAGTTTATTTGCTTTGATGGAACGCTGCTCAACACAGTTTGGAAGGTTTTGAGATTGGAAATTCTATGTCCTAGTAAAGGCTTGGTATTTCATATCATCATGCCACATGGCAAGACGAAAGAAGAGTGGTAGTTTGCAACACGCCCATGTTTGACTGTCTTTCGCTACATTGACATGGACTAGGATTCAAATGACAATTCTTTTGATAATAGATCATTCAGAAACACACTAATTTTTTTAGTGGAAAGAAACATTCGTTGTCTATTGAGATCAGGGCTGGCTGAAGACCTAGGTAGCTTAGCAGCTGCTGAAATAAGAACTCAAAATTGTGAAAGTTCATACTGAAAAATAAGAGCAAGTTAAAAGGAGTGGTGCAATGGGAGAGAAATGTTGTAGCAATAGTTGCCATGAGTGCTTAACAAAGAATAAAAAAAATTGTTTTACACTGACTTCAAAAAACATGAGAAGAAAGTTGAATTGATTACAGGATCAAGTAAGAAAATAGCTTAAGAAATTAGAAATATATATATATATATATATATATATATATAGGAAACTCCTTCAAAGAATGTGTGTGCATGCTAGTGCTGGATTTGAACGCCCAGCATGGTTCGGGATGTAGATACACAGCTTTGGAAACCAAGATCAAATTCATGGATACGTCATAGATAAACCAAAAGAAAGCTTGAACTTCGGCAGTGCATTAGTTTTTCAACTTTCAATCTTAGCTCATGTAGTTCACAACCTACAATACTAATTCAACAATAAACCTTCAACTGTGATGCCTATCCAAAAAAGAGCAAACACATCATGTATGTTTACCAAAATCTATGCCAAAAATTCCAATAAGAAAACAAATTTTTAAATAACAAACACATTTGGTTTCTACGCTAACACGATTTGGTGGTTACAAAATCATTAGGACCAGAAATAGATTCCTAAAAATCTCTAGTAAATAAAATTGACTCCTTAAGTGCATTTGCCAGAACTAGAACGACAAAAGCAAAGCAAACCAGACACTAAGAAACAACCCGCTTCAACTTTGCTCATCACCATCAACACCATCCCTCTCCTCAGCAGCAGCCGCCATCAATTCATCGAAGTTTTCAGTCTTCCCGAGCATTATTTCAATCTGAGAGCAGGAAAAGAAAAACATAAACCATCTGCCATCAAAGGGATATTCAAAAAAATAATAATACCAAGGTTTTACAATGACAACATATGGTGGGAAATTCACCATGATGACATATCAGTATGGAGAATGCATGATTTAGATCCTAAGAAGTTCCTGTACAAACTCTACAACCTAGAGTGGGAAAGAGATAGACATCTAAACCGGGTCATCAGCATTTATGGCTGCTCAAGTTATGGGACCCGCTTAATATATCTATCTCTTTCCTACACTAAGCTCTAGAAACTCTAGGGGGTCCAACTCCAAGAATACCTATTGCATGTGTTTGTGGTGATGAGAAACACTCCATCCTGTTCATCAGTTTAATATAAACTGCCACTTGACATGCATGTCGGGTAAGGTAAAGCTAAAAGGAAACATGAAAACATATTAGCATTAACTTTACCTTTGCCTTTTGGATCGGTCGCCCCCTTGAGTCATCCTTAATATCAACAGTCGAGGTCATGATCCCTAGCAGAAAGAGAATGTCATTTTTTATGACAATCAAACCGTATGCTTATCACCAGTACAGGGTAGACAACAAAATCTTACTCTTCTCAACAGCCAGTCCATTATTTTTCAGAATTTCTGCTATAGTGACAACTGTGGCAATAGCTGAAAATATAACAGAATGAACACATTAATTAGGGAAATGTCAGAATGAAACACTAAAATTAGTAAGTTAAAAAGCACAGGAAGCAACAAATCCCATCAAATGCCCACCAAAGCCAGTTACATGCAAATTATCCAAGTGGGAAGAAACTCAACAAATCAACCATATCCCCATAGATTTGCTTTATCTCCTATCATAATTACAAGTATAATACATCGGAAGATATTCAGAAATATAATATAGTTACGAATATAATACACTGGATGATGCTCAGATAATGCAAAAGCCAAATGAAATGTATAAAGGAGTAATAGAGCAGTCCCTTAAATATATATCTGGTAATTACCAACTCAGTAGCAACATGATTTCTTTTTTCTTATGGCATGGAACCTCACCAAGGCAGGACCCTCTGGACTTACCTGTGGGGAGCACACTCCAGATACATGACCCCACCAAAACCGCATATTGGTTAATTTACAAGAACAAAGCATAAAAACCTAGACTTCGAGGAATCTAAGGCAGAGAAGCTTAGGGGATTCAGATCTCCAAGAGTTTTTGATCGAACTCTAGGGCCTAGAGTAGGAGAGAGAGAGAGAGAGAGAGAGAACCATAACAGTGAACCCCCCCCCCCCTCCCCTCCTTTTCTAGCAATTAGCATTTATAGTTGTCCAAAAATATTTCTTGGGCAGCATTAAATGCCTAGTGAATGTGATAGAGCAAACTTGATGTGTCTATCTCCCTCCGACTCTAGGCCCTACAGTTCAGTCAAGACTCTTGGGGATATCTCTATCCAAACTCGGAAGCACCTCCAAAGCAAACCAGAAGTTTTTTCTCCAATTTATGGCAATTAATTACATTGATACTTCATGCTGAAATGACACCCCAAAAACAACAGATAAATCTGGATGAATGTACCATGGTAGTATTCAATCCTGGTTCTATACAAAATAAGCAGCTATTTCTAGGCCGTAAAACACACATAAACACACATAAATAAGCAGCTATTTCTTACATTAGCTCGGAAATGTCAGTCTGCAGATAGACATTTAATATTTATGACCATAAACTACCATAAATAAAATTACATAGTTAGGCCATTGAATTCATACGGGAACTAAATACATGTAAAGCGAATTTACGAAATGAAGATTGAAGAGAACTGCCTTTCTTGTTTTATATAATATAACAATTACTGCTTTTAGAAAAAAAAAATTGTGGAGATAAATAAATGGACTAATTTTTACAAAAAAAATGGATATAACAGAATGAAATATTACCCATTCCAAGTGCGGAGAGCTCGACCTCGTTATGCTGTTGCATATACCTCTGCGTGAAAGATAAATCATACCCATCATTGATCAACAACAAAAATCAAATATTTACATACAATAATTCCTATAAAAGCCTCGAAAGGCCCTAGTTATGCAGATTTAGTAACCGCATCAAATATCTAAATTACGGATATAAAATTACACATGCTCAGGAGAGAGAGAGAGAGAGAGAGAGAGAGAGAGTGAGGGAACCTTAGCGAGATTGACGTAGAAGAATAAAGGTTTCTTGGTGTTGGAGACCTGGATCCGGTTCTTCTTGTGGGAGTCTCCGGCCAGGTTTATGGCGTTCACTCCTTCTGTGATATCTTCCATTGAGCTCGACTGACCTGAACCCTAACCCTAACTCTCTCTGCCTCTGTTTGACGAGATTTGAGAATGGTAGGACGGAGGGAAAGGAATACCGCAGAGGGCTGTGGGAACTGGATATAACCTAATACTGTGCGTCTTTTTTTTTTTTTAAATTAGTTTTTGTTATAAAACTAAAAAAATAAATTATTATTATAATAGAAAAATATATAAAAAAAATTTTAAAATTTTTAAAACCTGAAATTTTCTTTTCTCTTTATATTTTCTTATGAATTTCATAACAACTGAAACTCATATTTATAGGTTTTGAAATTATTATACAAGTTACTATACACGTCACTATACAAGTCACTATGTAAGATTTAAAATAATAGTAATGAGGTCATTCACATAATTTTAATAGTGGAATAGGGGACGGCAGCCGTTCCACCAATTCCGTTCTTGTTTCATTACACTCCCTCTTAAATGACCACCCATAAAGAATCTACCTCGTTAAAACCTTACCAAGGAAAAATCTAGTGGGAAGAAAAACCAATGGGAAAGGAAAAATAGTACAATTTTCTTATGTATCCACAAGTGCTTTAAGATTGTCTCATTAAAACCTTGCAAAGAAAAACCCAGTGGGACAAAACCTTAGCGAAGGAAAAAGAATACAATCAGCACAAGTCTTCAGGACATTTACTCCACCTGAAAAGTGCATAACAATATATCTTTGAGTCTTCGCATTCTAATGTTACGCACAGTCTTCTAAAATGTCGAAGTTGGTAACGTCTTTGTGAATAAATCTACCAGATTATCACTAGATCGTATCTGTTTGACATCAATTTCACATTTCTCTTAAAGTTCATGAGTATAAAAGAATTTAGGTGAAATATGTTTGGTTCTGTCACCTTTGATATATCCTCCTCTGATTTAAGTGATACAAGCAATATTATCTTTATATAAAATTGTTGGGCTATTATTGATCATGGGAAGTCCACATTTTTCCTGGATATGTTGAATTACTGATCTCAGTCAAATACATTCTTGACTTGCTTTATGAATAGTAATGATCTTTGAGTGATTTGAAAAAGTAGCAAATAGTGTCTGCTTAACAGATTTCCATGATATGGCAGTATTTCCATGAGTAAATAAATATCCAGTTTGAGATCTACCTCTGTGTGGGTATGAAAGATAACCTGCATCTGCATACTCAATCAATTGTGGACTTGATCTATGTTGATAAAATAATCTCATATCAACCGTACCATGAAGGTAATGAATGACATGTTTAATGTCATTCCAATGTCTTCGAGTTGGTACAAAACTATATCTTACAAGCAGATTAACTGAGAATATAATATATGGTTGAGTGCAATTTGCAAGATACATCAAAACTCCAATTGCACTGAGATATGGTACTTTAGGACCAAGAATTTCTTTATGATCATCACAAGGACGGAATGGATCATTCTTCATATCAAATTTTCGAACAATCATTGGAGTAATCAGGGGATGAGATTTGTCCATATAAAAATGCTTCAGGACTTTCTCAGTATATACGGACTAATGAATAAAAATTCAATTTGGCAAGTGCTCGAGCTGCAGGTCGAGACAAAGTTTTGTTTTGCCAAGATCTTTCATTTCAAATACATTCTTTAAATATGTAGCGGTTATTGAGATCTTTTCAAGAATTCCCACAATATTTAAATCATCAACATAAACCGCAATAATGACAAATCCAGATTCTGATTTCTTAATAAAAACATATGGGCATATATGATTATTCTCAAATCCTTTTTTCAATAGATAGTCGCTTAAGCGATTATACCACATGCGTCCGGATTGCTTCAACCCATATATCTTTGTAGTCTGATAGAGTACATATTTCTAAATGTACTTGTAGATACTTCAGGCATTTTATATCCTTCAGGGATTTTCATATATATGTCATGGTCTAAGAATCCATATAAATATGCAGTGACCACATCCATCAACCGCATTTCTAATCCTTTTGTAATAACCAGACTAATCAAAAATCTAAATGTGATTGCATCCATAATGGGAGAATATGTTTCTTTATAATCAATCCCGAGTTTTTGCATGAAATCTTGTGCGACAAGCCGTGCTTTGTACCGCACAATTTCATTTTTCTCATTACATTTTCGTTCAAATACCCACTTATATCCAACAGGCATTATACCCTTTGGTGTTTGGACAACAGGTCCAAATACTTCTCGCTTTGCTAGCGAATTTAATTCAGCTTCAATAGCTGCTTTCCATTTTGGCCAATCATTTTTACGTCGATATTTTTCGACCATTTTTGGCTCACTTTCTTCATTACTTCTGGTAATGTCAATGGCTATTTTATATGAAAATATGTTGTTGATAACAGTTTTATTTCTATCTAGAATTTCTCCAGTATTCATGAAATGTATTGAGATCTCATTATTTTCAGGTACTTGTTCCTCTTCAGGAGAAAACATTTCATGACACACCTCTTCAAGAGGTCCATTTTCAGGAGGTTTATACTCTTCAAGAGTTTCCTCTTTAGGAGGTTCTGGAATAGAAGATTTGAGCACTTTAGAAGCACCAATTATATTTGTAGCTCGTATTGTGAGTACGTGTTCTTCAAGAACACCAAATTCATTTTGTATTCTTTTCCTTCTGTGAATTTTATCTTTTGAACTATTAGGTTTTCCACGCTTCAGGCGTGTTTTAAACTTACCTATTACTGATTTGACAATTTGTCATTCAAGGAATTCAATCATTGTTGAAGCATTAACAACATGAATATAAAATTTTACTACACCTTTAGTGTCAGTAAATACATGCGGTAATTGATTTGCAACATTTTGTAAATGATTAATCCTCTGAACTTCCAGTTTACATTCATTTGTAGGAGGATCAAATTGAGACCGGGTCTTATCATCCTAAGTAATATCTTGTCGTGCTTCAGGCACCGACTTTTCTTTACCCATTAATGGAAAAGTGGATTCGTCAAAGTAACAATCCTCAAAACGTGCTTTAAACATATCCCATGTAAGGGGTTCAAGGTATCTAATAATAGATGGAGAATCAAAACCAACATATATCCCAAGTCTACGTTGATGACCCATTTTTGTACGTTGTGGAAGTGCAATTGGAACCTAAACAGCATATCCAAAAGTACGAAGATGAAAAACATTTGGTTGTTGACCAAATGCAAGCTGTAATGGAGAATATTTATAATATGCAGATGGTCTAATGCGAATTAAAGATGCTGCATGAAGTATAGCATGTCCCCAAACAGAAACAGGTAGTCTTGATTTCATAAGTAAAGGGCAACAGGATGTGATTAGTTGAAACCTTTTGATCAAAGATTCAGCTAAACCGTTTTTTGTGTGTGTATGGGCAACAGGATGTTCAACATCTATTCCTATTGACATGCAATAATTATCAAAAGTTTGAGATGAAAATTCACCTGCATTATCCAATCGAATGATCTTAATTGGATACTCAGGAAATTGTGCTCGTAGTTTGATTATCTGAGCAAGAAGTCAAGCAAATGCAACATTTCTAGTGGAAAGCAGACAAACATGTGATCATCGACTAGATGCATCAATCAAAACCATAAAGTATCTAAATGGTCCACTTGATGGATGAATAGGCCTATATATATCTCCGTGAATCCTTTGTAAAAAGGATGGAGATTCAACAATGACTTTTGAGGGAGATGGTTTGATAATCAACTTATCTTGAGAACATGCAGAGCATGGAGATTTATTGGGTAGAAATATCTTTTGATTCTTTAAGGGATGCCCATGCGAATTTTCAATAATTCATCTCATTATTATAGATCCCGGATGTCCAAGGCGATCATGTTAAGTCATAAATATTTTAGGGTCAATGCACTTTTGGTGCATTACCACATATGATTCAATTGTTCTCATCTTTGTATAATACAATCTAGAATATAGAGTAAACAGTTTTTCTAATACGAGTTTCTAACCCGATATTATTTTAGTAATAAGAAGATACTCTTTACTGCCTTCATTGGTCGTTTCAATATGGTAGTCATTACGACGTATATATTTGAAACTCAATAAATTTCTTCTGGATTGTGAAGAGAATAGAGTATCATCAATACAAAATTTGGTGTCATTAGGCAACACAATATAAGCTTTTCCAGATCCCTCAATTAAATCTGATGAGCCTGATATAGTATGGACATAGGCTTTACTTAGTGTTAGATTTTGAAAATATTTCTTTTCTTTAAGAATTGTGTGAGTTGTAGTACTGCCAGCCAGACATATATCTTTATCATTCAACTCAAAGATAAAAAGTTCATCAATGTGATTCATAATTTTACAAAAATATACAAAACTTTTATTACAGATAATAGAAAGAAAATACATTAATTGAGTAGAACACTTCCATCTCCAATTAAGTGGTCAATACTACATTCAGGATGATTAAAGAAATCAGAGACATCAAAATGAGTAACATCTACATCTACTGAATCTAGTAAATCATCTGATGGTTCTACTAAATTTGTTTCATGTATTTTATTCTTTCCTTTAATAGATGCTTGATATAAATTAGCTAAGTGTCTGGTCGTACGACAGGTACGTGACCAATGTCCAGTCATTCCACATCTATGGCACACCTCTTCACTTTTCTTTGAAGAATTATTCTGGAAATTTGTACTCCTTTCTGAATTGTACCACTTACGGTGATACGGTATATTATTATCCCTTTTAATGTTGTCACTTCTGGGACCAACATTTCTATAATTTTTCTTACCACGTCCACGCCACCGATTTCTTCTAAAGGATGCACCATTCACTTTTGGGAATAATGCAAACTTATTACTATTCACTTCAGGGAATGATATTGAGCCAGTAGGGCGTAACTGGTGATTTGTTAATAAGAGCTCGCTGTTCTGCTCAACTACTAGAAGATATGATATAAGTTCAGAATATTTCTTGAACTTTCTCTCTCGATACTGCTGCTGCAGGAGCACATTCGAGACATGAAATATAGTATAAGTCTTCTCTAGCATATCATCATCGGTGATTTTCTCACCGTATAATTTTAATACTGAGCTTATTTTAAAAAGTGTGGAATTATACTCACTAACACTTTTATAATCTTGCAACCTCAAGTGCAACCATTCAAAACGAGCTCGTGGGAGGATGACAGTTTTCTGGTGTTCATACATCTCCCTTAAACTGTTCCACAAAATATAGGGATATTTTATTGTAAGATATTCAGTTTTTAATTCTTCATGAAGATGGTGGCGAAGAAAAATCATTACTTTAACACGGTCCTGCAGGGACGTTTGATTTCTTTCTTTAATTGTTTCACCCAGGTTCATTACATCAAGATGAATTTCAGCATCAAGTATCCAGGATAAATAATTTTTCTCAGATATGTCAAGAGTAACAAATTCCAATTTTGTAAGATTTGTCATTTTCTACACATATAAATAATGAAATAAATATGTGTATCTCAAAAAATATATTTATAAATTCACACAGATAATCATCAATAAAATATATCAAAAATTACAAATAATATATTGAAAAACTTACAGAGGAATAAGATCACTAGTTTCAAAATTAGTAGAACCGTCGTACTGATAACGTGTTATAAAACTAAAGAAAGAAACTACTATTGCAAGAGAGAAATATATAAGAAACTCATTTGCACTCTTAAGAATTGAAACTTTCTTCTCTCTTTATATTTTTTTATGAATTTCATAATAACTGAAATCCTTATTTATGGGCCTTGAAATTACTATGCAAGTTACTATACAAGTCATTATCCAAGTTACTATGCAAAATTTAAAATAATAGTGAAGGGGTCATTCGCATAATTTTAGTGGTGGGACAGGGGGCGACAGCTGTCCCACCAATTCCATTCTCGTTTCATTACAGTTTTCTCAATTTTTACTTTTTTAGTATATGAAATATTTGTAACTATACTTTTTATTTTTCATATCAAAATTTGTTTTTTTAATACTTTTAGTAAACTTGAGACTGGGAAAGTTAAAACCTACTAGAAGGAAAGTTCAAAAAAAATTTAAATCCGACTTTTCTTCGATAAATTGGAGTGAGAGCTAAATTAAAAACCTATTCTGCTATTCAGATTCAAACTCCAACAAAATTAAAGTTTAGAATCGAGTTTGAATTTAAAGAATACCAAGTCCGATTCAGCCCATGCTCATCCCTATCTTGAAGACAGACAACAAGATCGTCATATTACTTTTTTCCTTTTTGAAAATAAAAGTATATTGCATTCATTAAAAATAGGTATTACAACTAAATTTGAAATATATATTACAAGCCTACTACAATTTTAGAAGCTCTCATGTACACACAAGCGATTGGCATAGTCTAATCCTTTTTACTTTTTAATATTTTTATTTTACATTTTAGAAAAGAGTCAAATTCAGGCTCGCATAGTATATGAAATATTTGTAGCTATACTTTCCATATTTCATATCAAAAATTTGTTTTTTTAGTACTTTTAGTAAACTTCAAAATTTTGTTTTTTTTAGTAATTTTAGGAAACTTGAAACTTGAAAAACTACGAGATAGAAAGTTAAAACCAAAAAATAAAAAATCTCAAATCCTAACTTTATTCCTATAAATTGGAGTCAGAATTATATTAAAAATTTATGTAAGTTTCAAATTCAAACTAAAACAGTTAAAAGTTGGAATCGAATTTGAATTTAAAGAATACCAAGTCCAATTCAGCCTGTGTTCATCCCTATCTTGAAGACAAACAACGAGATTGTTATAATATATATATTTTTTTAAGATAAAAACATATTGTATTCATTAAAAATAAACATTATAGCTGAATTTGAAATACACATAACAAGCCTACTATAATTTTGAAAACTCTCTAATACACACAAATGACTAGCATGGTCTAACTCTTGCTACAACCTCTTTAAACCATTGTTTGAGAGATAGCATCACTATGTCTAAAACAAAGTTGTAAACAACTCCTAACCCGCTTTAGAATGGAGTAGAATACACCCTACGAAAAATCCTAGGGACCACTTTTCGAAGTTGTTATTATCACTTATCAGTTTTAACTATTAATTTTAGTGGTATTAAGGATTGAATTAGTCCAATTAATAATAATAATAATAATAATAATAATAATAGAAAAGTATTCCGCATTCATAGTTGACCAATACAGTTTAAAAGAATTCTATTTATTTTTTTATTTTTTTGTCCTTCTCTCAACAATCAACATATTTTACCATGACATTTAATGATTGGCGTATAAATAAAACATAACAGATAGCTTTCTAATCATTGAATAGATGGTAAGATAATAATAAAACGAGTGATGCATAACATTACTTTTACGTAAGGCTTTTGCATCTTTTTTCTCTAAGCTCTCCCAAGGATTCCGCTTTTTCGGTTACTAAGTTAAACCAGTCGATGTGAATAACATCAGCATACCATATTTATGTACATGTATGTATGCATGGATTCTTCTTATTTTGTCACTTTCAACTGAATTCCAACTGCTGTCTATTTTTCTTTAATTTTCCTTTCACATGGATCTAAACCACTTTTCTGTAATCCCCGACTGAAGTTTTCAGTTCAACGTTCAAAACAACCAAATGTTCAGATCCACACAAGAATCAACCATTCAACAATAATACAGGGGGCAAAAAGAAAGAATGCGGAAAATTAGGCCGAAATCCCACATGGGTCGCAGGGCAATGCTGATATTAAAGTCAATACGAACAGCTCCTTCGTTACAAACAGCTACATAGAGAAGTGACATACTGAATTGATGCGAGATACCTTTCAATAAAGAAGAATGAAAAGAAACTAGAAATAGCCTTTTCATTTTTTAGAGGCTCAAAGAGAGGTAATCAAGAGCCATGCCATAGTTCCCCCAACAGAACAAAACAAAAGTACGTCAGCAGAACTTCAATTTCCTGTGTAGAAGACCAACTGAAAGACTACGGACTACTCTGTAAGATTATACTCAATCTGTTTCCCACCTGTTGTTAGTCTTCAGCAGCTATTTATATGTAAATCCTATAGATGTGTACTTACTATACATACCATGCGTAACATGCTGGGTCCAGTCAAAAGGATGTTGAGAGAGAGGGGTGATGAGGCCCTTTTGGTCTAGTGCCAACCACTGGCGCCACCAGATGTAAAATTGTGTCTGTATCCATACGAACCAGTAGTATGAGAATCGATATCGGTGTTGGCATAGGAATTAGCAGCAGCATAATCATTACTGGTTGCAACAGCATGAGGAAGAGCGTAAGAGGAAGCAGCAACATTGCCACAAGTGCTTGAATAGTAGTCATTCTCACTCTCAAATTGAGCATCTCTTCGGAAATCATAACCACCAAACTTGTTGCCCCCATATCGGTTGGTTCGACCACTACCACCAACATTAGATGCTCTCTTAGCATAATCACTAAGCCAAAGAGGAACTTCCTGCTTTGCTTCCTGCATGAGTTCAACAAGTGCCTTTGCAAGAGGCAGGTTCTTCTCAGTGAAAAATGCAGTTGCCAGACCGGAGTTACCAGCACGACCTGTTCTCCCAATCCTGTGGACATAGTCATCTATGTCTTTTGGCAAGTCAAAATTGATGACATGGGCGACATGTGGGACATCCAAACCTCGTGAAGCAACATCTGTTGCCACCAAAATGGGAGTGGTACCACTTCTGAAAGATTTTAAAGCTCGTTCTCTCTCCTTCACAATTAATAAGTAAACATGAAGTTACCAACCAATATATAAATAAAAGATAGCATATGCACTAAGCAATATATCTCAAACCCATTTTTGGCGAGAATCATAATTTTTATTCTAATCCTTTCTGTTATAATGGAAGACATACAATAGAGTAACGCCTCTGCTGCAAAAAGATAAAATGAATAATTTATAATTGATTTATATTAAAAAAAATAAATGAAACCTTGACTTTTTCTTGTTTCCATCAACGATAGTTCTAAGAGAGCAACTGCATCCTAAAAACAATTGTATTGTAACTTGACACTTGAACATAACATCAGAAGTTGTGTTTCTTCATATTCAATGTGAATAGCTGAAGTTTCGAGTATTCAGAAAAACCACCAAATTTGTAACTTCAGCTATTCACATTGAATATGAAGGAAACCATAATGGAACCTTTCCCTTAATCAGTCACATGGCACTCAACATAATAGAGCACCCACTTGCAGTAGTACGAAGGAATTCCTATGTATGCTGAACATCCAAATAAAAGCTTTCAGAAAAGCCACCAAATTTGTTTTTTTTTTTTTTTATAAGTAGAAAAGCCACCAAAATATGAAACTGATCTTAGCTCATATACAGAAACAGTGCGAGCAAGAGAGAATGTGATCTAACCATTTGCACTTTGTCACCATGAATTGCAATTGCTGCAAAACCTTTCATGGACAACCAGTTTTCTAATGCATCTGCTCCTCTCTTTGTCTCCACAAATACTAAGGTCAAAGCATTCTGTGGCAAAACAAAGGTTTTTGAGCATTAGCTCATCAAAACAATTTAAGTTCAAATGTGTAAAATAAATAATACAACTACGTTAGACAAACGTGTATGAAAGTAATGCCAGAACTGTGCAAGTGCGAAGAGAAGGGGTGTTTAATTGGAAAAGAAACAAAGACTAGTCTACCTTGCCATGGGTTCCATTAGCCCTCTGGCCTTGTAGTAGGTTGATAAGATGGTTTCTTTTATCCATGTCGTGAACAAATTCGACTCTTTGAGAAATAAGATCAGTGCTAGAACCAACTCTTCCAACTGCCACAAATATGTAGTTTGAAAGAAAATCCGATGCAAGTCTCTGCAAGATGCAACCAAAGTGTGACTGTTATGAACACAACTCAAGCTAATTGAATGAATGGTTGAATAGAAACAAGCCCAGGCCCAACAGAGATTAGCATTACCGATGCTCAATAGCCTAACCAAAATCAAACCGCATAATTAACCTTGGAGGCAGCAGTCAACAGGAAAGCCTCAAATTAACAAGACCCTTACTTTCCATCAAATGAGCAAGTATATAACCAAGAACCAAAATGCACATGACGCTGATTATTCTGCAAAAGGACCTTGCATTTAAGACCCAAACAGATACAATCAATCCCCATCAAATGATTTAAGAACCAACCTAAGAGGAAAGAGTACAATGTATAGAAGTTTAAGAACTAAGATGAAGGATCCCAATGACACTTTTCAAATTATTTTCCACTGTACCATAGAACATGAAGATCTCCAAAAGCACTTTCTCAAACTACATGGAACTCTTTCTCAAATTACATGGAACTAAGAGAAACCCCCCCCCCCCCCCCCCACAAAAAAAACACTCAATAGGACAATGAATTATGTATTGAATTTGACAAGCAAGTTAGAAATACATGGAGATGGTTGGCAATTATCTATTTCATTGGAACAAAATATCATTTTATATTGTCTACTTTAGTGTCAAATGATGGAAAACTCTAACAAACTTCACCCTAGTCCTACTATATCTTTGGATCAATAAATAAGAATTTATTGTTGAGAATTAGGCACAACCCAAATACACAAAATATATACAAGAGCAACACCTAGGCATAATTGACTAGGGATACAAGGATTTCATGGATATTCAGACTGTTGGAAGTCTACTACAATCGACCAATGGAGTGAAGTGTTAAAAAAGAAAACTCTAAGCTTGTCCATTGACCACTTGCGATCTTCAAAACTTCTATCATTCCTCTCTCCAAAGATACCAAGAAAGGCAAATGTAGACCATCTTCCATATGGCTATGATTTGGATTTTCCACACAAGCCTCTCCAATTTGCTCGGAAATCAACTACCCTTCTCGGCATCCCCCAAAATATCCCCATTCTAGCAAAGAATTTATTCCATGAGGTCATGGCCACCTCACAGCGAAGAAGTAAATTGTCCAGTCACCCAGCTCCTTTTACACTCTCATCCTGCTCTAATCCTACTATGATAAAGTTAGTAGGAAGCTGGCATTGCTGATCAACCTTTAAATTTTTCTTTAAAAAATTAAATGATGATCCCAGGATAATGAAAAGAACCACATTTTATATAGTGGGATGAAAGTGGTACAGAAGTGTAGTTTGTAGCATTACTACAAAATTATCAAGCATAATTCATCTAATTTCCCACATGGAAAGTTGTAAAAAGGACAGCAGTTAAAGGAAGGAAAACGTCACGTCAACCAACCTGTATCTCATTTGGGAATGTTGCACTGAAAAACATTGTCTGTCTTTCGCTGCATGGAGGCATGTCCATTTCCTCGACAATCTTCCGGATTTGGGGCTCAAAGCCCATGTCCAGCATTCGATCAGCCTCATCTAATGCCAAGTATTTTATTGCCCTAAGTGAAACTCTTGATCTCTCAATCATATCCACTAATCGCCCTGGTGTAGCCACCAAGATGTCAACACCTCTTTCCAAGTTTCGGAACTGCAGAACCAACAGTTAGAAGTAGAAACAACAAACAAAAGGAATTGAATCTCATCTTTACCAAGGATTGGAGGGAAACCTACTATGGTTGATTCCCATGGGGGCTTCTCCAATTGAGTAATCAAATGAAAAATAGGGTAAATGATTGCAAGCTCAGAAGTCTCTTGATGATATAAAATAATTTACGAGCATAAACAAAGCAGTACATTTTCCGGATTCAAGGAATGAACCGAATATGTGTTGATAAATTATACGGATTTGGTCCAACTTACAATTTGACAAGATGAAGATATATAACATGTACTAAACTACAAAAATAGGAACATGAAGGACAGCTGAGATATTTTTTTAATCAATAAATATGAATTTAAAAAGGCGAAGCCAAGTACATGAAAGATATATACAAGAGCAACATCTATGCATGGGTGTCTAAAGATACAAGAAAATCATGTACGTTCATGCCATTAAAGTATATTATAATTGAATAAAGTTTGGAAGGACAATTGAGATATAAACACCATAGAGAAATGAAATGCCAACCACACCAGTAGGATCATGAGAAAACAGAAAAACAAGGGCTCCTCACAACAAGGCGCGAGAGGGCATACAAACAAAGGGAAGGGCAGCTACGCTCACTAATCAATATAATCTTTTCTTCCTGCATGCACGTGTAGCAGTCATACCTAGGTCACCGCACGAAGAATCAAAAAAATTGATATTACCGCAAGAATGCAAACTGTTAACAAAGTGAGGTTCATTAGTGAGTGGCAATTCAAAGATGATAGAAGATGCAGAACTTGGGTTGGCACAAGATAATTTCAATTTGCTGATGCCATCTTCAACATCCACCGTTAACCATGATATAAGATACTGAGTCATACATTGCTGCTTACCTACTTCAGTTCTGACAAAAACGAGATAATCTCAACACTTTGTGAAAAAAAAAAGGTAATAGTACTCTTTTTTTGGGGCACCGGATGTCTGAAACAAAATTTCGGTAAATACCGAGATGCACAAGCGCCCATCAAAGACTTTCCCCGCTTCTACACATCGAGTAATTAAAAAAAATTCCAATCCAATAGCTCCTAGAAATCATTTGCACCCAAGGCTCAAACCTTAACCAAGGCTCTTCCCACTTGAGCCAACCAAGTTTAGGTAATAATACTTTTTAAAGCAGCATCATAAAAATAAATGTGCAGGATTTAACCCTTAAGTGTATTGATTGCACGACCAAGTAGAGATTTCTAAATGGAAATCCGCAATTACCAATAAAAGATGAGAAACCCAGAACATGTGTTTTTTTATCGGTAACCTAGAACATGGATGTCAATCGAAACTTATCCCTGAGGATATCGCCAAGTCATTTACAGAATAAAGTAATACATAACTTTCGAATTTATAATTCTTTTTCCCTCCCTACGTTCTCCTACCAAGCAAACAAAGGGCCGCATAATCTTACTTCAACAAACCAAGTATACCAAAACTGAAAAAAAAAAAAAAAACAGTAATCCCAAGCCACGCACTCAGCGCAATAAATGAGCATGAACATCATCTTAATATGAAAAATTATATTTATACTTCAACAAAATATTACGCGAGCAAGAAATACAAAACATCCAAATATTAGACCAGCAAGACCATGAGAACACACAAACCTGTTGAGAAATTGGAGCCCCGCCATATGCAACTGAGATCTTGACCCCAGTCTGATACGCAAACTTCTTAGCCTCATCATGTATCTACAAGAAAAGTACCCCCAAAAAGATATATGGAACTGAATCCCGCTATCCAAACCAAAACGACACCCATTTGGCATTAAATACGACAAACAAAGCAAATCAGTAACCTGACAAGACAACTCCCTAGTCGGGGACAGGATAAGCGCAACCGGACACGCGACTCGATTCGGCCTCGTAAAATGGTCTCGATTCAGAATCCCAGAGATGATTGGGAAGCAAAACGCAGCGGTTTTGCCGGACCCAGTTTGGGCACAGGCCATTAGGTCGCGCCCAGCCACGACAATGGGAATGGCGTGGCGCTGAATCGGAGTGGGCTTCACGTAGTTACACCGCTTGATATTCCGGTTTAGACCCTCACCCAAATCAATTTCCGCGAATGTGTTGACCGGTGCAGGAATATCAGAGCCACTGGCCTCCACCGGAATGTCCTCGTACGCCTCCAAATTCATCGACTCTGACTCAGTGTTGGCCTCGTCGTCATTGACATCCAACTCGTTCAATTTGGAAGAGATATCAAAAGGGGTTTGTGTTTGGTTCTGGTTCCACCGCTCGGTCTGGTATAAGCGTCCACGGCCACGACCACGGCCACGACCTCGGCCGCGACCCCGACTGTTTCGAAACTCGAGGTGAGTGGACTCAGTTGGTAAGCTGTACGCGTTGTAGTTGGGTACGGGGACACATTTTTCCCTGAGGTGCGGAGGGATGTAGGTGAGTCGAGCTGGGCGAGTTGGCTTCGGAGTTGAATCGTTTCTAGTGTCAGACCATGTCATTGTCACTGCTATCAGTAGCTGATCAAGGCGAAGCCAGGCTCACTCAAAAGAGTGCAAAGCAAACCACCCTGAAAGCCTAAAAAATGAAAACACTCTCTCCGTACGGTCGAACAAAAGAATGGAATCTGTTTCTCGTAAGAAAATAAATGGCGTCGTGAGTGTCTGAGTTAGCATAAAGAAAACCGCATTAGAACAGTAACGGAAGAAAGAAGATGCGTCGGTTCAAAAGGGATCACTATCTCCATCTTTGTGACTGCATCTGCATCATGTACGCAGGGGTGGGGAGAGGAAAGCAAAACCCTAATAACTGTAGAATAGTAGAAAGAGGAGAGGAAGAGGAGATTTCCGAGGGAGATGGAAAGTCAGGCCAACTCCACGTTCGTTAAATGAAGGCCTGGACATTCTTGTTGGACGAAATTGGCCTCGGAATTGAGTTTGAAATGTCCCTGTGTGATGTGACGTGTGAGGAGTTAGGAGTGTCTGACAGAGAGTAGAATCGAAAATATCTTTAGGTGGGGTCGTAGATAAGACGTGGTGAATTCTGATTCGTTAGAAAGCTGCTAGTGGACCCTAAGACTGCTGGAGCAAAAGGGTATATTGGGGGCAGTGGTGCAGGTCAGATACGCGCAGTTAATGAGCGTGACCGGTACATTTGAGAAGCTCAACGCTCACAAGGGTAGAATCGGAGGTTTGAAATTTTGGAAAGGTGTTAGTGCCACCCCGTGACATGCCATGCATGATGCACCTCCTCACCCAATGCGGACAAATGGTGAGTCTGTTGGTAACGATTACACCAGTTTATATATTTATTTTCAAGAAATTCAAATTTAACAAGATTAAATTTATAAATTGAAGTATTTTTATATGATTCAATATATTTTATAATCAAAAACATCATATAAGATAATGTTAATTTATAAATTTATTTTATAACTTTTGAAAATGTAATACTTTTACATTCGTCTCGTTGCAAAAGATTTTGAGCAACAATGTGAAGTTTATTATACTAAATATATATTTAAAATTGTGATGGAAAATATTATTTTTAACTTAAAACTTATAGGTTAAAATTTAGAACATGTTTGGAGGGCATTTCGATACTTAAAAAATATTTTTAAATAGTTAAAAGTAATTTTAAATAAAAAATGACATGTTAAATAATTTTATAAAAAGTGTTTTAATCGATTAAAAAAAGTTAAAAATCATTTTTTTCAAAAAATACCAAATTAAATTTTTTATAAAAAACAAAATAAAAAACTCCTGCAAATAATTATATATTTTTTAAAAAACTATCGTAACTAATTCTAAAAGCGTTTTAGACGTATGAATCTCAAACAGTAAATATCTTTTTAGTAATAAAACTTATTACATTAAATTTTAAACATTAAGCTTTAATCTCAAAATAATATTTTCTACTGCAACTCCAAACATGCATTTAATGTAATAAGTTCTACTACTAAGAAGTCATTTACTATTTACAATCCATATGTCTAAAGTACTATTAGAGTTAGTTATGGTAGTTTTTTAAAAATATATAGTTATATGCATGATCTTTTTTTATAAAAGTTTCAATTTGCTGCTGAAAAAGCTAATTTCCAAATTTTTTAACCGATTAAAATATTTTTTATAAAATTACCAAACATGATATTTTTTTTTTAAAAAATATTTTTAACTATTTAAAAGTACTTTTAAAATTTCGAAACACAACCTCAAACAGGCTCTAAAACAATTAGCATCGTAATAAAGCCCTCCATCATATAGGTACTACTTGCATTGGTAGCACTTTAACTACTCCATTATGTAATTAGATATCTATGATGCTTCCGTTATGACTATCTAATTGAAGAGGTTTTTATGGAATAATCTAAAAGACTAATTAATGAAACTCATCCAGATTACGTGTGCAAGTTATATAAGTTTTTATATCGCTTACAACATGCAACTTATGTAACTTGACTCACAAATTTAGGACTCATTGCCTCCCTAGTGGACGCCTCATTGTTTTTGTATCACAGTGACAATATCAATCTCTTTAATTAATACTTTATTATATTGATGACATTGTTATTATAGGGACCTATACCTCAATAATTTATGTAGCAAGGATTTCCTTTGAAGGATCTTAACCCCCTCTCATTCTTCTTATGTGTCCAAGCTACTCAAACATAATTTGTTGTTCTTCATCTTTGTTAGGAAAAATACATAGCTGATCTATTTTCTCGAACTGACATGCTTGGTATTAAACCTTTCAAGGCACCTTGTATCTTAGATTCCAAGCTCTCCAAGTATGATGGCTTTTCTTTAATTAACTATATTGCATATAAACACATGGTTGAGGTCTTACAATACTACACTCTCACTAGCCTTGAGATTTCCTATATAGTCAATAAATTATGTTAACAACTACACAACTCCATTTCAACTCATTGGTTGTCAATCATGTTCTTAGATATTTAAAATGGTCAGTTGATCACAGGTTACTCTACTAAAAATTATCTCTTCACTTACATTTTGCGATTCTAACTAGGCTAAAAATCTCAAGGACAGACCCTCTACCAATGGCTTTGTTGTTTTCTTCAATCTATGTCTTGTCTCGTGGAATGTTAAGAAGAAAGTTGTTGTTTCCCGTTCAAGCATGAAGATTGAATATATATCATTGGCCATTACAATCGTTGAACTTAATTAAATAATTTAGTGGTTTGAATGTTATTCAAAGAAATTGCAATCCCACTCACATATGTTATAGTGTTATTGTGTGATGATGTTAATGCCTTAGCTCTAGCTCCTAATCCTATTTATTATGTTAGGACTAAGCATATTGAAATTAACTACCATTTTATTGCAAGAAAATCCTTAATCGAGATGTTATAGTTAAGTTTATTTCCACTCAAGATCAAGTGGCAGATGTATTTACTAAGAGTCTTCGTTCCACATAATTTGCTCGTCTCACGTCCAAGTTGCTGGTTGTTTCAGCCCCCATCAACTTGTAGAGGATGGTAACGTATCTAGCATAGAATCAAACACTGTAAGAAATAAAAAAAAGTTCAAGATGATGAAAATATTCAAGAACAAAGAAAGAAAGATTGTGCACACCCTGTTGTTGTTAGAACTCAAGCTTAAGATAATAGTTTACATTTAAATTCAATTTTGCATTGTATATTTGCTATGGTTGTGATCGAATTGTAGTGTATATATACTTATCTTTGTACACACTTATAAATACATCAAAGGTATAAGTTGAACCACACCCCTTGATTACATTCTTTTTCATGACGCATATTGGCTGATTGAGGGTGAAAGGCACCATATTGGATTTTTCTCTTTAGAAATAATTTGGAAAAAATAAGGTTTCTTAGAACAAAAACACTTAGTTATATAAAAAATTGGAGTTATTTTCCATATAGTCCTCAAATGGAAATTGCCCATACAAATCCATACAATTATGTTTAACTTTTTTTAAAAAATTATAATAATATCATTTACAAAAGAGAAAATCTTTTAGGTGGAAATGGTGCTCTGGGCCAAATACTACCTTCCAATGATATCCTGACATGTAGACCATTTATTAGACTACTTGTGGGAACGCAACACAGAGGATCCAGAGCACTTCAGTTACTGAAATCCCTAACATTCAGTTTTCTAAATAGGAAAGGAAGTAGTCAGAATCAAAATGGAATCACTCCTATTCCCACTGAAACAGCTTCAACTTCTCTCATTTCCCTAAAAATCCATCATTTCTCATGTCTCCCAACCTTTCGTTGCACCACATTCTACTATTACTGCTACTTCTTCTAGTGAAACTGCTTCTTCCATCGCAACTTTAACTCAAGATAATCCCACGAAAATCAACCTCTTCCTTCCACGCCTCTACCTCTCAAACCACATCACCACCATTTCCCTCCTCACAAACCCACCCCCAAAATCTCTCTTCTTCCATTCTCATTGATTTCCTCACTTTTGAGCCAGATATGGCCCTTTTGAACTGATGGGCAGAGAATAATACTCAAAAATTTGTGCAAAAATTTAAAAAAATAATAATAATAAATCACAAAAAAATTGCAAATCTCGCAAATCAAGTGTGATTTCTCTTGGACGTTAATTCGACTTCACAAATTTGAAGTATGAATGCTAGAGAGAGAATAGAAAACTTCTTATTGATTTTGATTTCATAATGTTTGAGATCTTTTTGTCCTTTCACGGTGAAAAACTGGTAGCCAACGTGCACGAAGATGGCGATGGGTTTCGATGGGGGAAGGATTTCAAAGTCTTCGTTGGTAGAGGTGTAAGAATTTCGGTCCGGATCGATGAATCAGACCAGACTTATGTATGATATGGTCTGGTCCGATCCAGCTTTTTTATGGACCAAACTTTTTCAATCTAGTTCTAATCAAAGGGATTTCTCCCATTGGACTAGACCGAATAACATAATTAAAAAATATATATTATATGTTATATATATGATATATCCTATAAGTAATATTATATAATATTAATATCCATTAAGAGATGTAGTATAACATATTAATATATAATATAAACTCTTATAATATTAACATATTATAATAATTATAGTATAAAAATATAAATTATAGTATATCTATATAAAGTCATAGACTATTTGTATTATTAATAAGTTAATAACTTATAAGTAAAAAGTGTATTATTATTATTAAATTTTTTATTTTATTTTATTTGGACTCTTAAAAATTTGAAATCTATTGTAGAACTTCTCTATTTAAGGACTGATTTTTTTTTATCTATTTTTTTATTTAGATTATTTTTCTTTTACCATTTTTTTTAAAGTAAGTTTTTTTTTTATGTTTTTTAGCTTAAATATTTGATAAATACGTAAGTTGGGCTGAAATGATTAAATTTGGGCAAAAAAATATATTTGATCATTGCAAGATCTTGGACTAAATTTAGCTCATTAAATCATATCAGGTGCCTCTGGACCGAATCTAGATTAGACCTGGACTGAATTGGACCAAATCGGTATGGATCGAATAGAAGTTCGGTTCGGTCCATGGTGGGAAAACTTTTGAACCGAAATGAACTGGTCCATAGCTTTTCTGGACCGGACCAGACCATTTACACCTCTATTCATTGGAGATGAATGACTGGAATTGCTAGGTGCTTTCATTGTCACGGGGGTCGTCTTGCCGTCGATGGGTGGTGTTGGGAGGGTGAAAGAGAGCTCTTCGATGGATGAAGGGAAAGGTTTTAGGGAGAAAATGGAATGGGCGTCGGGTTCCCAACGTTTCCACTGATAATCATATAAAATGTTCCTTACTTCAATAGCGTGTAACTCACTGATGTGGGTTGTTTTTATTGGTGGGTGGTAAACACCATACAACACATTGCCCACCTCTAAAGCGAAACTGTTTTCAAAATAATGATTTTTTTTCCTCTTGTCTCCTATACCAATAGGATTGTACATGCAATTCCTGTTCAGAATTGCAAATAAAATTTCTCATAAAATTGACTATCTAGATTCTATTCCTCTCCCAAGTAGCTTTTAGGTTGGGGTTCGGTATTTTCTCATTGATGGCTTTGTTTGTTCATTCTTTCTCTCAATATTTGTATATTATCTTTAATGGTAATTGTCTTTTTCTTTCTTTTATTTTAATGCATTTTGTTTAGAAAAATTTACTAAACAAAAACTAGTCCATATGGTGTCTCAAAATCATTTTTATAATTGGGCTTCTTACTACTCTAGTTTTAAGCACAACGACATTGGTCCTATACAAAAAATGATAATAAATTTAGGTAACATAAAAGAGACTCATGCCATGCGAGAAGTGGTGGTGGGGAGTCCTTTATCCAAGCCAAGTTTGAGTAGTTTGATTGAGACTTTTGTGGAGATGGCTGGCTTGTAATAGCCATCTCAAGGGCTCAATTTGAGCTATCCATGGAGCCATTTGCATAATAACTAAATATCATATCCAATAGAAGGTGGTGTTGCAATATTTAATAATTTCATAATAATTATTAAATGAAAAATATTTCAGAATTGTTGATGTCGTGTTTCACGGGTTTGGGCAACTCCGTATCATAAGGGTGTCGTCAACCTGTCGACATTGGAGGTAAGAGAGTGGCTTGAGGAGCTGTGGTTTTTCCAATACTAAAGTCGGTCTAGATGAGAATGAGAGATCGAGTAATAAAATGCTAGAGAGTAAAAAAATTAGAGACATACATGTGTGGGGTATCTATACCTCTACAAAGAGATCTTATGACAAAAGGGATCATGGGGATGTCACTCGTACACCTGCGTCGGGCCCCCTACCAGTCTGTTGTCCCATGACAGTATCTCCTGTCATATCATGCTATGCTCTCGTGAATTTTCATTTAATGCAGTGTGGTTCTTCTTGTTAGGTTCATACAGCTCGGGGCTGCCTTTCAGTTGGTACTCGAGTACCTTAATGGCTCTACACAATCCAGCTCTGCAAGGTTGTTAACTCCTATGCACTACGTGACGTTGGCGTTCCCATTAGACTTGTTATATGGGCCCTGATTGATAAAATGTCTTTCTTGTTTTTAGGGTCTTATAATTTTTGCCTGCTCCTTAGACTTTTGGCAAACCCTTTTCACTATTTTTGGAAATCATGTTTGTCTTGATATTGATAGCCCAATTTTAAGAAGAGAACGGCATCCTAATTTTATTGATAATCTTCATTTATAGTAGAGGGAAACTGTGATTACAAACAGACACAAATAAGGATAAAAAGCCCATATCCAAATATAAAAAAAAAAAAACCTAAGAACATCCAACTACAATACAATAAATAGAAATTAAAACAAATCAAATGGCAAGATTCAGCCCTTATCAAAATTGATAGAAAGTAATGAACATGTAGGAAAAGGATGACACATGCAAATAATAGAAATAAAACAATAAATGGAAAGCATCTTATTAGGGAGAATACTACGATATTTGCTTATAAGAAATGCTAAGTTTGTTATACAAAGAAGACCTCTTAATTTGCTGAGAAGTATTTCTCTACCACCAAGCTAGTCCAAATTTAAATTCCCAGCACTCTGCTTGGTAAGAAAATTAGCAATAATATTTTCTTCACCAAAACATGGCATACTCTATATTCCATGCAATCAAAGTAACCATGTAACTCGTCCAAAAAATCCTTTAAATATAAGATATTGCAATCACCCTAGTGATCCAATTAACAAAAACTTGAGAATCAGTCTCATTTTCTACTCGATAGAAATCAAAATGATAGCACCTCCGAATTCCTTCCAACAGACTTCTTGTTTCAGCCAAATTATTAGAACCTTGACCCAAGAACAATGAATAAGCTACATGCAATTGACCACAGTCATCATGAATAACACCTCCACTCTCAGGCAATCCAAGAGTACCTAAACTGTTACAATCACTATTAAGTTTCACCTAATTCGGATGAGGTCGATTCCACCTCCCCACATGAACCTTCTTAGGTTTTGCTAATAAACTCGAGATATCTAACTTATTTAGAATAGCAACCTATTTAGAGCATTAAAATTAGATTAGTTAAATGCTAGTAAAATCAAATATTTGCCTCATTTGACATAAAAGTATTTGAATTTGATTAGTTAAAAAAAAATTCTACGACTTTAAGCTATAGTAAAAAGCACCCAACAGTCATGATTCATATCTGCTTATGACGCTGGGTGCTTGTTACGGTACCTAAACTAAATCAGTATTTTATTAAAAAAATAAATATTGTCGAACTATCCTATCTATCCTTAGTCTCATATTTGATATTTCTCTATTTCTTGGCTTGACATTTTCTATTTCCCTCATTCTTCTCTCCATCACGATACTCTTCCCTCAAACCATTTTCTCTCTATTCTCGTGTTTAGAAAGTTTTGGTTTCCTTTCGAGTTTGAGGTAATCTCCACCCGTCCTAGTTTTGTGCAACTCCTTATTGGGTTTTTGCCTACGACGTAGCACCACTCATTCATTCTAGGTTTGCCTACAATACGATTTGCACTTGGTTCTGTTTTGTCATCCTAGGTTTGTGCAATTTTGTTATTGGTTCCTGTCTGTTCCCTATGACATAGCACCACTTATTCTTGTGTTGTCATAAAGTGCCTCCCCTCGCATATCTATTTCACCCCGCAAACCCTTGGATAAATTTTCGTGCTTATTATTTTTCATACTCAATGTGTGCTGCTTTTTACTCGTTGTTAATAAGTTGTGATCTGATAAACTATTGGCTACCTAGTGATTTGTGGTCTGTGGTTCCTACTTTGTGGTTGCCTAGTAATTTGTGGTTTTTTATACTCACAATGTGCTTGTGGTTTGTGTTTCTGGTTGTGTTTGTTGATGAATAAATCTCACATTACTTGTGGACAAGATCTTAGGAATGTTTATAAGTAATGTGTAAATCTTTTTTGTTGAACCGATTTTATGAGATGAGTTAGCCTCATAAACTTATTCATGGTATCGGCACTAAGTTTAGGATGAATGAGGGCCACACTACTTATTTCGTGATAAGGACCAGAAAAAATACTAGCTTGCACATAAGAGAGGGTGTTGAAGAATAAATCTCTTATTACCTGTGGACAAAATTTTGGACATACTTATAAATAATATGCAAACATTTCTTATTGAACCAGTTTTATGAAATGAGTAAGGCTCATAAATTTTTTCAATGTTTTGTACAAAGTCATGAGAATGTGGTTTATATATTGAATCAAACATAACAGGTTTAAATTCCATGCATGTTAGTCGATAAGTTAATAGAATAACGTGAAAGACAAAGGTTGAAATCAGAAAGGTATATGTCTTTTAATTAATGTGTGCATGCTTGCACGAACTTCTATTTGGCTATTTATAACAACATTTGAGAGATAGAAAATTAAGTGAAGAAAGCTAATATGAGCCTTCGAAATATTTCACATAATTTTTCTTACCATTTTTGGCAATAAATGACAAACATGTCCAGAGTCAAATGACAAACGCATCTACAGGCAAATAGATCCGTAGTTTTTTCACAACTTCTTTTACCATTTTTGTTGGAGATGTACTCCATATGCTTTGTTGTTAATTTGTAAAATGGAGTGATTGTGTTTAGCTAGTAGAGTTTATTGTTTTATATTTATGTCAAATAGTTTTTCAGATTTTGCTATATTTTAATCAATTTTTTTAGTTCCAATTATTAGGATGGGTCCCAAGATAGACTGGTGTACACCTTGTAAGATGATGTGATTTAGTTGAGTCCATATATATTACTATTTTATATTTGTTAGAGATGCATTCTCAAACACAATATCATGGTACTCTGATTTATTAACTTGATAACCTTTTACTTTTTGTCATATGTTGGTATCTGATTCAACTTTTCAGAGGCCCCGCTTGGATTCGGAGATGAGATGAGTTGAGATGAGTTGAGATGAGATGAGTTTGGTTTATTTTTTAATATTATTATTATTTTGGGATTTGAAAAAGGTGTGTTGGAATTTGAAAAAGGTGTATTGAGATTTGAAAAAGGTGTATAGGAATTTGTGTTTTGTATAAAAAATTATAAAAATATAATGATGAAATGGAAGTGAGTTGAGATGAGCTCAACCCACTTCCGAATCCAAGCAGGGCCTAAATGTGCACTAGGTTTTAGAGGTTTGTGGTTTGTGATGGTGTAAAGGTACAAGTTTGGCTCTTCTTTTTCTTTTTTAATTGTTGTTGAGAGGTGATAGATAGAAGTGATGGAAGGTCTATAGTGGAAGGCCATGATTGTTTCGTTTAGATCCAGCTTGCGAAGAGTTTCTCCACTACGTTGATATAAGTAGCTTCGTGGCGCTTTTAGTCATAGCTATCTTTTACTTGTTACTTTTTTTTTTGAAAGGAAACCTTAGAGAAATTTCATTAAATCAAAGTAAGTAGCCAATACAAGAAGGGAATGATTCCAGAATAATACACTTATTTTCAAGGTTTAGAGCGTTTTGGGCCAACACATGGGCCGCCATGATTGCCAATCTAGGAGCATGGACAATAGAGCAAATTCTAAAGTTTTTTAACATCTTCCTAGCATCTCAGATGCAGAGGCCTACCGAGCTCCAATTGTCTTCGTTGCTGTTTAGTCCGTCTACGACAACTTTAGAGTCCCTTTCTAGTACTACCTTGTCCCTCAAACCTATTTCCTAACAAAAGGATATAGCTCGCGTTGCCACTACAGCTTCCCCTAATAGGAGATTCGGAAAGAGGTTATGAGAAGCTTGAAGGGTAGCTAGGACCATGCTGTTAGAGTCTCGAACAATCACTCATATCCCAATCTTGCAGTTGATTATGTTTATCGCCGCATCCCAATTAGCCTTCACATAGTTTGTTGGAGGTTCTTGCCATATGGAAGGTGTCATTAGTTGTTGTTTTGGGGCCTGAGCCTTCTAGTTCCTGCCAGGTAAACATCCAGATCTGCTAGGCTTGTGCTAACTTGTTGAATCACTTTCGCCAGGGAATGGAAGAGAGAGTCAAAGACCGTCCTATTCCTTCATTGCCAAAGATGTTTGAGGACGTATGTTGCTTCCGTTATGGTGGACTTAGTACTTGTGGGGAGAAACAGGAAAATAATATCAGTAAAAGTCCCATTTTGAGTTGAGAGTTTATATAATTTTCTGGAGCACATGCTCCACACATCTTGCGCTACCGGGCATGACCAAAATACATGAGTGGTAGTTTCTTCCTGTTGGTAGCATATTGGGCATTCTGGTGAGTTGAGGACTTTCTTCTTGACTAGGTTGGCCTTCGTAAATAGAATGTCTTTCACTGCACGCCAAAGGAAGGTGCGGAGTTCATGGGGCAACTTTAGCTTCTATATGTTGGCCCAAATATCTAGGCGTGCTGGTGGTTCAGACGGTTGACCTGTTTTGCTTTCCATGATGCTACCTTGGAGGTGATAAGCCGATTTTACAGAGAATTTGCCATTTTGGGTGCACCTCTAGGTAAGCTGATCGTCACTATCACATGGGCTAATTGGAACTTGGAGGATTGTTGATGCTTCCTTTACACTAAACAAGTCTTAAACCAGCTGGAAATTCCACCTTTTGGTATTTGAATCAATGAGGATCGCCACTTTTGAGTCTTGGGGGAGGGTCTTCTGAGGGGATTGGATTTTGTAGGTGAAGTGAATTGGAACCCATTTGTCCTTCCAAATCCCTACCGACCTGCCACTGCCTATTTTCCACAAAAGTCATTCACATAGTAGAGGTCTTGCCGTCATGATGCTCTGCCACATAAAAGAGTCGCATTTCTTCAAGTCAGCGGTTAGAAATTCTTTTCCCTTGTAATACTTTGCTTGCAAAACTTTGGCTGCTAAGGAGGAATGTGTTTATATCAACCGCCAACCTTGTTTGGCTAGGAGTGCAAGGTTGAAAGTTTCGAAATCTCTAAATCCCAGGCCCCTATTCTTTTTTGCTGCCCCCATACCTATCCAGCTCAGCCAATGTAATTTTGACTTGTTGTCCTTTTGTCCCCACCAAAAGTCTTGCATTAACTGGTTGATTCTTCTCAAGATGCCTTTTGAAATTTTAAAGATCCATATGCTCTATGTGGGTATTGCTTGTATTACTGCTTTTAGGAGGATCTGTTTGCCAGCGTGGTCAAAAATTTGGTTTTTCAGTTGTTCATTTGTATCCTAATTCTTTCTAGAATTGGATTAAAAGCTCTTGCCCTGTGCCGACCGATAAAAGGTGGGAGTCCCAAGTACTTTTCAAAGGGGTCTGTGGCTCTGATTCCTACTGTGGATAGAATACTTTGTTGCACTTCCACCTTCGTGTTTTTGCTGAACATAATTGATGTTTTCTCCAGATTAAGTCTCTGACTCGACCCCATCTCATAGTCATTTAAGATACCACGTACTTTGTTCCATTCAGATGGGAGAGCCTTGCAAAAAATCAAGCTATCATCAGCAAATAATAAATGATTAATGGATAATGAATTTTTTGACACAGGAAAACCAGAAATTAAACCATTTTGTTATGCTTTAAGTAGTGCTTGGCTAAGAACTTCAAAACACAATATAAAAAGATAAGGAGAGAGAGGGTCTCCCTGTCTAATCCTCTAGAAGGTTGGATGGCGGCTTATGGGACCCCGTTGATGAGGATCGAGTAGGACACCGTCGTCACACACTGCATGATTAACTCCACTATCTCTAAATTGAACCCTATTTTTGTCATTGCCACTTTTAAGAAGTTGCACTCTATTCTGTCATACGCCTTGTTCATGTCGAGTTTTAAGGTCATATAACCTTCATTCTTGCTTTTGTACCTGTTTAATATAGAGTGAAGTATTTCATAATCCACTAAGATATTGTCAGAGATTAATCTACTTGGCACGAAGGCGTTTTGTGTATGAGAGATCAATTATGGTAGGATCCTTTTGAGCCTGTTTGTGATAACTTTGGATATGATCTTATATAGCACATTGCATAAGTTGATAGGTCGGTAGTCTGATACCAGCCTGGGGGCATTCTTCTTAGGAACCAGTGAGATGTAAGTTTGATTAATGCCTCGAAAGCCAGTTTTGGACCTGAGTATCTCGTGTACCATCGAAACTACATTGTCTCCAATAATTGACCAGTGATCCTAGTAGAAAATGGCCGGGAGTCCGTCTGGACCTGGGGATCCCAAAGGGTTCATGCTCTTAATATCTAACTCAATTTCCTCCTGGGTGTAATTTTTGGTAAGCTTTCTATTCATGTCAGGAGTTACAGAAGGAGTAAGTTTTGCCAGGTATGAGTCCAGATCTGTAGGGTTGGTTGTCGTAAACAGTTGGGAGTAGAAGTTATAGAATTGCATACTGGTGTCTTCAGGCGTGTGCCACGTGAACCCCTTTTCATCATTGATCTTCTATATGGTGTTCTTCAATTTTCTTTAGGTGACATATTTGTGAAAATATGTGGTATTCCTATCTCCCTCATGAAGCCATCTCTGCTTAGCTTTCTGTTTCCAAATGGTTTCTTCCTTTTCTAATGTTGCATTGAGTTCCCTTTGTAAGGATTGAATGCTTGCCATGTTCTGGTCAGAGTGGTCCATCTGGAGTATCCTAAGTTATTCTCTCTTGTGTTGGGCTCGGTATTGTCTTGCTTTCCTCTCCGTTTTGTACCACTCCTTTAGCTGATATCCACATCATTCAATGCTTCTCCTAGTGATCTCGATGGGTGCTCCCAATTGTAGTGCACCTTGCCAGGCTTTCTTTATAACTTCAATGCGTTCGGGATGTCTAAAGTATGTAGCTTCATATCTGAAGATGTTCCTGGAGACTTGGGGTCTCGGGTCAACATCACTACTACTTGTGAATAAAGGGCAATGATCTGATCGTTGAACCGGCATCACCTGGACCATGTTAATAGGAGAGAGGTTATTCCAAGCACTGTTCGACATGGCCCTATCCAGTCTCTCTTTCGTGAATTCTGAACCTGGCCTGTTGTTACACCATGTAAATTTATTTCCTTCAAAGCCGAGATCACCAAGGTCGCATTCCATTAGGGCCTCCTGAAAGTTTTCCATCTGTCTTGGTGGCCTTGGACATCTGCTGGTGGTCTCCTCTTGTGAAATAATTTCATTAAAATTCCCCATGCATATCCAAGGAATTGTGGTGTCCGGCTTTAGTGCCTTGAGTAAGCTTCATCCTTCTTTTCTTTTTAAGGCCACTGGATGGCCATAAAAGCCCGTGATCAAATCATATTCATTTGCCAAACCAGTGTAAAATTTTATGGAAATATGTCTAAAAGAATACGAAAATAAATCAAAATTAGCATCCTTGGACCAGAGTACGGCTAGTCCGCCACTCCGTCCAATACAGTCAACAATAAAACTACTATCGAAACCAAGTTTATTCATAATTGCTTCCATTTTTCTCTCCTGCATTTTGTTTCAATCAGAAAAACAAGGTCCAAAGATTTTTCTCTCACCAAGAGGTGAAGCTCACGAACAGTTCGAGGGTTCCCTAACCCTCGACAGTTCCAACATAAGGTTTTCACAAGATATGGTAGGGCTGTACCACATCGTCTGCCATTTCTGTTGATTTGAAATTTTTCCCGCTCTTTATGGAGTGTGCATTAGGACTAATCGGGCGTTTCTTAACTGGTTTTTTAGTGCCCAGCTTAGAAGGTGACTGTAAGAGGGGTTTAGGAAAGCCTGTAGCCTTTCCCCTTGCCCGACGTGTCCAATTGGAAACTGAGGATTTCTTATGTGAGCTCCCTGGGGATAAAGCTTTTTTAGGTGAAGAGAAACTTACCTGGCTTGTTGGGTCCGCGTGGAGCATTTCTTAATCCCGAATATCCAGTGCCGCATCTTCCTTCGGTAACTCCCAGCTCACAGTTTGTCCTCTGTGCATTATGTCTTTCGAGTCCTGGTCAAGAGCTAAGTCCAGCGGTACACCTCTAAGTTCCGGTGTTGGGTCAGCAGTAAAGGACACATCAAGCGGCTCAAGAGGAGGGGATTGCTGGAAATGGGCACTGTGGTCTCCAACGGCCTTTTCGGTGTTGTCCAGATCCTCATCTGCTTCTGACCGGGTAAAAATAATGTTTTGAATACCATACCGATAAGTGTACCGGTTAAGGCACTGGAACAAAATATTTTGGTACCAGCACCATTTCGTGTACCGTTTTGAAATAGTCTATACATAAAAAAATTATATATATACATATAAATATATATTTTAAAATAATAATCAATATATGAATAAATTATATATATATATATATATATAAATATATGTAAATAATCTAATCTAAATTAGGATAAAAAAAATAGCAAGAAATGAAAAAACAAAGTAAAATTTCGAAATCCGGTACAGGCTGATACAGCTGAAATACTGGCTGGTACGACCGAAATACCGGCCGGTAAGACCGAAATCTGGGCCAGTATGAAACAGACCCAATTTTTGTACCCGTCACTGCTCCAGTACAGTACGTACATGCCGTACCGATATTGTACGAAATTTAAAACTATGGGTAAAAGGATTACCCATTGTTTTTTCGGTCCCAGTTGGTCCCGAGTGAGAATCGCCCCCTTCAGCGGCTTGTTCCTCAGATTCGTGTTACTGTCCGATGGGGGATTTCTCCTCTATGTTGGTGCTGTTCGATGGAGCTAGGGAGGGCTTTGTTTTGGCTGGGACACCAGCACGCATCCACGGACCATATTGTAGATTCTGAAGGTTTCGAGTTCTTCCGTCCGTTGCTGCATTTGGACACCCTAATGGAGGATGCCGTATGGTGCCACAGTGAAAGCAAAATGTGGGCATTCTCTCATATTTATACGTAATCCACCATCGAGCTCCTTCGAAGTTGAGGATGCGTCCTCTTGCCAGTGGTCGTGTGATATCGACCATGATTAGCTCGGAGAAAGCTTTCCCGCGCATGCCCGTTGGAGTCGACGTCTAGAAGGAGCACTTCGCCCACCGATACTCCCAGTTTTTCTCCCATTTTCTTGTTAAGACCTCCGAATGGAACATCATGGAATTAGACCCAGAAGGGTTTAAGAGAAAATTTCAACTCTCGGGGAGCTATATGCCTCTCACACTCCTTGATGCAAACTAAGCAAAAAAGCAAAAATGTTTTTCTTTATGTAAAATTAAAAAAAAAAGTAGCTCAAAAAATACCTCTAATAGATTATGTATCTTTATATCTATTTTATATTTTGCTATAGTGTTCAGCTATATGTAGCAAAACACTATAGTAAAATGTAAACACATTTTATTTTATGTTTTTATTTGCATGTACTTTGTCTCCCACAATAATTTGTCTCTCTCCTTGTACTTTTTTTCCAACAAACTATTAAATAATATAATATTTAAATGATATAGAAAAAAATAGATAAGTTGATAGATGACATATTTTAAAAGTTAATATATAAAATAGAAAAAATGAGTTTTAGTGATATATTTTTAAAGAATAGGATATATAAACCATTAGGAGTGCTCGGGCTAGTTTACAAAAAAAAACCCAATAATTAATTAATTACAATTGTTGGCTTAACATGATAAGCATATCAACCTTACAATAAGAAATTTATATAATTAAATATTATATCAAGTTACATTAGTTTGTTAAATTTATTTTATAATATTTTTTAAATCAAAAATTTTTCTTTATGATATAGTATCAAACTATCGATCAAGTAACAAGTAATAGTTCGGGGCTATGGTTCCTTGCCTTTGCAAACCTTAAAAAATTTGGGGGCTATGGTTTCTGTTCCCATGTTCCGTGCGTCTCTCGAGAGTGAGAGTTTCTCTCTAAGTTTTCTCTGGAAAACTTAGCTTACCCCCTTGGTTTTACGGAACTTGAGAGCATCCCCTCTCCTCCCTCTACCCACATTCCCCATCTCCCTCTTCTTCACACGGCCCAAGCACCTTAGAGGTATGGAAGAAGATTTAATTAATCTCTGTGAAGGCCTAACATTCACGGAGATTGAGAAAGATGAACTTACCTTCACTGATAAAGATTCGTTGTTGACCAAAGAAACAATCAGACATTGTCTAGCAGCACTTGTAGTGTCTGAAAAAAGAAGTGAACAAGGGAGCTTTCAAGAGCACAATGGCTAAGGTATGGAAGCTCAATAGTAGGGCAAACATCAAAGACATAGGCAAAAATAAACTCCTACTGGAATTCCAATCAGTTGAAGAGAAGATTAGGATTTGAGGTATTTTTTGGGAGTGCTATTAGGATTTTCTTTTTTGCAACATCCAAACTAGCCCTTAGTGGTTGGGAAATACATTTTTGGACGCAAGAATTTTGGGATCTGTTTGGGTTATGTATAGATAGGACTGTACGTCGACCCAACCCGACCTAATAAGGCATATTTCTGACTCGACTTGTTTTGACATATTTTCCATTTACCCGTTAATCGATAAGCCGATTAATCGATATATATATATTTATATGTATATATATATATTTTCAAACTCCAGGCAACATTCTTAACTTAAATAATAAGTACAAAAAAAAGAAGAAGATGTAATCAATGCATGCCAACTACATCGAGAAACATCCAAGCTCCAGCAAATTAACTATTAATTTGACATATATTATTAGTAGAGAGTGAACATTTATTAAAAGAGTTAGGAAACTAAAAATTGTGCAGACCCAAGAATGTTTGGGGCCTTACCTCAAGAACTAGAAGAGTTAAAAAAGAAAGAAAAAAAGCCCTTAACTTAGATAGAGATCGAGAAACAAAGAAAGGAAAGAATCCAAAGAATATGGAGATCTACAATACTGAGTTACCCTTGAGGGTTTGAAATGATGACTCGATGAGCATGAACAAGAGAAGCAAACTTAAAGCATAAGCCTTTCATATGGATTCTTTTGTTTGTCTCTACCGTCTTTCTTCATCATTTTCAAGTTCCATTTGATCTCCCACTTACATATTCTTTCAAGGAAATAGAAACCTAAGAAGCCGTGAATTTGAAGTTATCACAACTAATTTCCTTGGATAAAGTTGTGAATATGAGATTATACGCAGATTGAACATTTCGAATAGCTCTGCGATGAAGACAGCTCCACGAGACGATGAAGCGGATGAACCTGATCTCCAACGAAGCGTTGGTCTCCGACGAGAAGACCGTGGACGAAAGAGAGGAGGGTGAGTCCACCAGCCTAAACCTATTTGGGATTTGCACCAGTGCGGAGAGAGAGAGAGAGAGAGAGAGAGAGAGAGAGAGAGAGAGAGAGAGAGAGAGAGAGAGAGAGAGAGAGAGAGAGAGAGAGAGAGAGATTAGGTATGTGAATTCAAGAGTGAATGTGAAAATGAAATGGGGGAAATATGATTATCGAGTAACGGGCATTATCCGTTTCTGATTTCAAACTTAACGAGTCGGCTAAATGGGCGGAACCTATCGGAAAACGAGTCGGCTAAACGGGGTGGGGCAATTTGTACAGCCCTATGTATAGACGTGCTTAATGTGTTTGGAATGTGTATATGGAGGCAACTATGTAACGATGTACTGAATGTGCTTGAAATATATATGGAGGCAACAATGTGTTTGGTTTGTGCTGAATGTGTATAGGAGTCAACTATGCAATTTTTTTGAAGTGTGATTGTGTTTGGAATTTATTAAATAAGATAATTTGGATCAAATGTACATTTGCTAAAAAAAGATAAAAATAGGTAATTATATTTTATTATTATATACAGAATAAATGCCTAATATAATACGAGAATATGTTTTGATTGGAACCGTCAAAATGCAAAATATAAGATATTAGTAAAAGAAAAATTGTATACATCACACCACTATCTCACATTCATTTTACTATATAAGATATAATATATTTATTATTATTAGATAATTATTTATTGAATGATTATTTATCATCCAATAGTTATATTATATCACATTATACATATTAGAATGAAAATAAAATAGAGAATATCTTTAAACAAGACCAACCCGTTTTTCATGATTGAATAGAATCCAATCAAAACCGGCCACGTAAGTCACACAACACAATTATTGTATTATGCATTTCAAAGGAACACCCCCCAATTTTCTTTCTTCTTCACCTTGTTCGCACCACCCATCCTCTCTCTGAACCCACTTCAATAGAAAATCTCTGTAAACCCACATCGCATCTGGGAGAACAAAATGGACGCAAAGAAAGCTACCGAAAAACAGAAATATTGGTTGTTTCTTTTTCATACTTGGTAAATGTGAAAATTTTTATTTGATTTCTTCTCTCTATTTAATTCAATGGAAATAAAAAATTTTGCATTGACGAACCAGTAGCTTGGTCCATAAAAAAAATTTGGAAACGAAAGAACTTCCAAAATTATGGAGATTTATTTATTTATTTTTTTAAAATTTTTTTTAATTTTTTTTTAATCTTTGTTTGGTTGTTGAGAATTTACAACTACAAAAAAGAACAAAGCAAACGAAATTTGAGTTCCAGTTTGAACATATTGAAATTCTTCTCTATGTCTGGTCTATAGATTGAAACCTTGCTTTTGGATTTGTTGAGGTCGACCAAAAAAGGAAATTGTTTGGGCAGCACAATCCATAGAAGGCATTCAAGAGTGGAGGGGAGGGAGAGAAGTAAATGAGAGAGGGGGTGAATTTTGATTATGTGTACAGGTGTAAAATATAATTATGTGATATGCTGATGTGTCAACTTTTTATTGATCTTCAATAAAATTCTTATTACGGCTTGTCTTGGTCCAAAAATGCTCCCAATAAAATAATGGTTTAGTGTATAACACTATTCTTAACAAAAATCTGACTTTGCCTTCCAATACGACGATGCTCAAGTCAAATACAGGATATTAACAAAAAGTGTAAACATTAAAATTATGTCAGTCATAAAAATATTTGTGTGGGAGTATGTTATAAATATATGGGTAGTTTGATATATAATTTAGATTTTCTTTATATTTATTAATTATAATTGTAATTTTGATTTCATAGAATGAAATGAACTCTTTTTTATAAAAATAGAAAACAAATATAAAAAATTATAAATTTTATACTAATTAGATAAATATATAGATATGCTAAGTTTTTGTTTGAATTAAAAAATGAGATGAGATGAATTAAATTGAACTGAATTGAATTTTTAATATTATTATTATTTTAAAATTTTAAAAAATTAATTTAAAATTAAAAATTTTTTTATTAAAATTTAAAAAATTATATTTTATATAATAATATAAAAAATATAATAATAAATTTGAAATAAATTAATTTATCTCTTCTTTAAATACAAACTAAAAATATTTCGTGTTGTGGGTCTCTTCTAAAATTTGATCACAAATCATAAAAACACGTGGAGAGGAGAGCATGACGCGGCATGATCTACTCTAGTAGGAACTCAAAAATTTCAAAAATTTTGACATTCTCAAAGGCGGTGCCGTGTGGGACCTGTCCTCCGTGTCTACAAGCAACCACGCTGACATTTCTCATTTGATTGGTCAAACTGCCGAACGTAATCCAATCGAGATCAAACCCCAAGACCTCGTAAATATAAATGGTCCCTTTCAGATTTCGTCTATTCTATTTACATGCTGGCAGCGACGTTGGTGTAAAAATTTGATTTTTATAAAATAAATAAATAAATTTATTTACAAATCAAATGGAAGTAACGTGCTAAAAAAAAAAAGGGGAGTAACGTAACTATATAAACATACTAATTTATAAATATATATTTTTTACAATAAGGTGTCTTTTATTCTTTGTAATCTTTAATTGATTTCGCCTCCTAATCTTTTATGGAATTTAAAAGGTCGTGCCTTAGAAATAAAAAAACAATTATTTTTATGTATTATTTAGAAAGATATATATTATTTAGAAAAATCTATTACAATTATAAATAGATTTCACAGAATATAATATAATAAATTGAAGTAATTTCAATCCACGTATCACATTAAAATATGTTTATTTATAAATTTTATATTTATTTATAAAATTACTTTATAATTAAAATATTTTTCTTATTTTATATTTAATTTTTTATATCTCTAGACAAGATAAGAAAAATCTACCGTTCATAAATTTATCAGGACTATTTTCACTTTTCATAGATGTACCATTACCTTTTAAAGAAATATTTCTCATTGATCGAGCCCATTTACTTCCCAATTCCAAAACTACACAAAAATCAATTATACCATTTCAAAAGTTTGATTTCATGATGATCGGAAATATAAAAAACTTAAACAAGATTTCCATGATATTGTTTAGTGGGAAGAAAAATGTTAAATATATTTAAGAAGAATTTATATAAAGTTCACTTATTCTATTATTCTATTGATATGCTAAACATTATAAAATTTAAAAATTAAAAATCTGAATTTAATAAAAACACTAACAAGGTAAATTTTATAAATAAAATTATAATATAGTGCTGCTCAAAATCAAATACACTATATTTACCCGCTATCATACAAAATGTTTTTTAAAAGAGCGATGTTGGAGGTCGATTTGGCTGGTAGGTGTTAAAAAATAGCCCACCAATTATAGAGTGACATGTGTTCAACTCAAGACAGAAGTGTGGCATTACCCTTATATGATCTTTTTTTCATTTCTCCAGCTCATAGCATACCCAAACACTTCAGTCTGATGATGAAACTCTAGAAAATAGCACAAATGATATCTTATAGTCTGTAGTAAGATAAGTGACATCGAACGTAACAACATCCCCAAAATATTGGAACGCAACTCTTGAAAGTGCATCAGCCCAAAATCAATTGTTCATATATCCATCATTACTAATTTGCATGGAAAACACAAACCTAAGCTCTTTACGTTGTCGCTTTTGAAAGTAATTATATAATATTTGTGCATCCCCCTCTTCTTCAAATATCTTTCTCTTTTCACTTCCCACATAATCTCTTACATTCTTACCAATACAATCGACACTAAAGGTATCACCACCTGCATTTTTATTCAATACCAACATTATCTTTCTTGTCGATACACTAGATTCATTCAAAGTCATAATCATTTTTGTCTTAACTTTAGTAATTCTCCTATGTCCACGGAAGAGACTAATATTTATCGGGTTGAATAGTATATGGTTATGTCCAACTACAATTTTGTTGACTATCCACTTTTCAACATGTTTTCTTGATTCCCATAATTATTTTATAGCCGATCTTTGTCTTGGCAAATTCAGGCATTACTCGATTTTTGACATTAACTCTTACTCGCGGGTGTCCTTCTCTTGTGCAAACATATTCTACTGTACAAAGAGTATTATCTTCTTTCGACTTTCGAGTATGATTCGTCTGGATTGCAAATTCTTTTCGCCTTGAATATGCGTTGTAAAATGCTTAGGTGTCTTCAACCGCCTCAAATTCCATACAAATGAATAGCTCCGACAGACTACTACTAAACGAGATAATCACATTTACTCCAGCTTTGACATTCGCCTCATTATCGACATTCACCTCATTTTCGTCATTAACCTCATCATCGACATTTACATCATATTAAATGTCACTTTCAACCCAATTTTCATCATTATCAAGATTATAAATTGGTACCTGCCATAAAAAAAAGTGAGAGTGATTTATCTGACATTTTTTAGTAATAAATAATGTTGTTCATTAAAAAAAAATAAACTAGTACCCAACACCCCTACCCCCAAAAGAAATTAGAAAAGAAAATAAAAATAACAAGTTTTGGTCCTACAAAATGGTAGTTTTGGTAACTCATATAAAGTTTTGCTAACTCAGAATTTCAAGTTATCATGTGGTTATAATTATATTTTTATATACATATATGTTTAATATGGTAGTTTGACCTAGTTATGATTTTCAGACTAACAGATAATAAGACCCAAGTTCATGAAGAAATTAATCACCCTAGAGTACTCTATATGTTTCATTTGTCCAAACCGAGGTCTATTCTATACGTAATTCAACTATCTCACTTAACCAGGGGGTGGGTTTTCAGTCCTAACTTAGATTATTGTAAGTTGAGCTTATTGGATTACAATGACTTGGAAGGAACCTCCTTAAGTGAAGAGTCTGATTTCAATTTTGTTCCCCTTTGCTTATTATTGGCTTTTTTGATAGTTAGAAGAGTGGCTCTAGCCTTAAAATTGTAGGGTCAAATGGAAAATGCTTCCTCATCCATATGTTATTTAATTTTTCCAAGATAGTTTGATATAGATTATTGTGCTAGTATTATTTTTGGGGATTAGTTTTCATGCTAAAGTTACAGGTGTTTCAAAACTTTTTTATTATATATAATCTAAAGATGATGATAGGTTTTGGTTTTTCTCTTCTCCTTTTGTAGCTTTGTCCATTTTATCTCCAAAAATGGCAACAGTTTTACAAGTGAAAAATGTGAGTTCTGACTAGCAATCAACTAGTTTAGGTGATTATAAATTCTAGCACGTTTCATAATGTAAAAATATGTGAATAGATATGAAGTTCAAGACCAATTTAATTGGTCCAGATTGAAAAGAGATGTGGCCATGTTAATTGAATTGGCTTTTCTTGCAGAGACAAGAATGTGCCAAGAAAAAGATAGAGAGAAACTAGGAGTTGAGTTTTCTACATATGATGAAACTGGATCGATCCATTGCTTAGATCAGTGTTTGGTTAGACTAAAGTGTTACATGTCAGGAAACCAATATAAGTCGCCATAAGTTAAGAGAATTTGGACCCCTTCAATGACAACAAAAACTGCAACACCAAAATTGCAAGACATAAACAAGTATGCTAGCACATTTATGTATTGTACACTTCACAAAAGGATATGGTTAAAAATCTAATGGAAGGTCACAAAATTCTTGTTTTTTTTTTGTTCGTTTGAAAGAAAGTTTCATTTGTGTGTTGCATCCTAGACCAGTAAAAAATAAAAGCGAAATTAAATCATGAGAAAAAAAAACAGCTTGTAGATATTTAAATGGAAACTTCATGGGAAGCTTTCTCCTTTGAACTGGGGCAACAGATAATCTTAATGTGAAGCTTTCTTCTTTCATTTTCTTTCCTTTGAAAGATACAAGTCGAGACCTATAAAACATATTTTACAAGAAGTTATATGCATAGAGACCCATTCAAACATTCTATCAAACACATGCAGTGTCAATAAAAAATAATACCTAAGAGATATCAAGAGCATTACAATCAGCTATAAACGACCGCTACTTAGTTGCTAAGATGCTTGCCGATGGACTAGTGGTGGTGGAACTCCTTTTCCTAACTAGTTGTGGAGGAGGTCTGGTTGATGCGAAGAGGAAGTGAGATTTGTTTGAAGAAAAGTGAGATGTGGGAAGAAAGGAAATGAGAGCATTAATATTGGTCTCATCAAAATAAATCATTAAAATTTAATAAAAAGTCAAATTAAAAGTACTTTAATTTTATTTTTTTCACTTTAATTTTCTTTATTTTTGATTAAATATGATAAAAGTATTTTTGATAAGTCAAATATAGAATTAATTTGATATTAATTTCTTATTAAATTTATTTATTTTTATTAAATTTTAATAATTTATTTTGATAAAATTAATGCTGATACTCTTAGGTTTAGTTTAAGATTGGGTGTGGGCCGACTGTCACCTCCCTTGGTTCAATTTTCTACGTGTCATACTGAGGCTGTATTTTACTCCCTTAATAGCCGGACCGACACCCAAGAAGTCTCTCTTTAAAATCCCTCGACTGTTTCAAGGCGGTTCATTTGGACAACTTGGTTACTTGAGACGAAAAGAGGGACATAGTCGCTATTATAGAAATTCCTAGGGTCAATTTCCGTCCCTTTGAACGTGCTCGTCCTATAATTAGAACCCTCAAAGGATCCGCAGTATCGCGTTTGAATACAGCAGATAGAGGAAGATCATATATAGAATAAAAAGATAGAGAGTCGGTCGATTATGGGAGCTGTGACCACGTGGAACGTCATGGAAGTGGCAGAGGAAGCTCGAGAAAACCCGAAACTTAGCTCGGACATTCAGTCTTCTTCTCTCACCGTCGACCACACTCTCTCTCTCCCTGACATGAAGCCTCGCCTCATGTTCGTCGAGCGTCTACCTCTTCATCTCATACGCATTTCTATGGATTATTCGAATTAGAATTATTAGCTTCTCTCTTTGTTGTTTTTCTTTTCTTTTCTTTGCTCTGACTTCCGTTTTCCGGCTGGTAGCTGAGAAACCGTGGAAAAACAAGAGAATTTGATAGCTTCTGATCTTATTTTGAGCTACTGCAACAAGTTGTTCTCGCTTTTGTATGTATTTGATGTTACGGAAAAGAGAAAACCATATGAAGGCGAAATTGAATCTTATTTTACTTCTGGTTCTCATTGTGCGCTCTCCGTCTTGCTTGTTCCAAAAATTTTGATCCGGTTCGCTCCCTTCTGCTTGCAGAGATTTGTGCAAGGATCTGTTCAATAAATGGTCGAAATTGGACGATTCTCTTTTTTCAGTGGAGACTGTATCCGGTGGCATCACCAATCTATGTGAGTATTTGACTTGAAAGATAATGGAATTAGGCATATTATGTTGCTTTGTTACCGCATTTGTCTTTGATACTCTTTGAACGGAAAAATTGATCATTAATTCGTGTAGTGCTGAAGGTTACCGTCAAGGAAGAAACTGGGAACGAGGAGCCGGTGACGGTAAGATTGTATGGGCCTAACACTGAGTACGTTATCAATCGCGAACGGGAATTGCAGGTGATTCCTTGAGCTTTTTGATAGTAATGGGCAATCATTGTAGAAATACTAGAATCACTGTGTGCTGACCAAATAGTTCTTGCGTCACTTGTCTGAGCCAGATTACTTTCCATTATATTGGTGATTTACATTTCTGCTATGCTTCTTGGAAATGATTCTGTATCGAGAACTGAATAATTTCTAGATTTCATTTCATCTTAAACAGTTTGCTGGTTATTTATGTTCCTATGCTTTTATATAGATATCAGGCTTTAAGTGCAATGTAAATGCTCTGCTGTACGGAGATCCAATGCCTACCAATATGATATTGGTTTGAGTGGTTGAAGGACGTTCATTAAGATGAAATTAACACAGTTGGCAAGTTGAGTTCTGCTTCTTTGTTGACGAGAATTGATTATCTTGAATGTCTTCGTTGTTTTGGGAGTTCATATGCGTAATCCTTTCTAATATCTATATATAAAAATCCTTATTGATTAAAAAAATTAGAGCCCATATAGAACGTACAGCTGGATAGAAAGGCAGTAGTTGTTTAACTCATGATAGTGGTGTCATCTTTTGATGTTATGACATTACTGAAAGATGCTCCTCCATATTTAATTTCATCTGCCTTTTTTTTTTTATATAGTTTACTACTTTCTGTTGAAGCTTCACTTTGTAAGTGATCTCCATGTATTGTGTTTAGGCTATCAAATACCTTTCAGCTGCTGGATTTGGTGCCAAGTTGCTCGGAGTTTTTGGAAATGGAATGGTGCAGTCTTTTATCAATGCACGCACACTTACTCCAGCAGGTAAAATTAGAAAGTTGTATGCCAGGGAAGAACTAGTATGGGCTTATTCTAATTTATAGGCTTTATGCCACGTACTAAGGACTTCTGAAGTAGCAATAATCTCAAAAATGAAATTAGATTTCTATAGTTCCACTTAAATTTCTCGTCATTCAATGCAAGGGCAATCATAAACAATCTAATGAGGGTTGAGGCCCTATTGTTATATGATTGAATTTGAAATCCAAGGTGACAAGTAACTGTGATGAACCCCCCCGCCCCCCCTTTTTTTCTCCTTCTCAGGGCACTTGGAGAAAAGAAATAAACTTTCTATTAATGTAATACATTTTTTTTCCCCAAAATTTTCCTGTTTATAATAAGCCAATATTTATGCATTCTCATTTCCAAAACAATCTTCTGTAGGCGTGGAATTAAATGGTAGCTGAGAGTTGTTAGCATTGAACTAATAGATGCATACACATATTTTGATATTCATTTGTCTATGTTTCTATTGGATTTGACCTGCAACCTTGCAATGCACATAAAGAAATATTGAAAGATACATGCATATGCGCACACACACACAGATAAGTATATCCATATACACTAATAAGATACATACAATTTGCCTTGCAGACATGAAAAAGCCGAAGCTAGCTGCTGAGATTGCCAAGCAACTACGCCAGTTTCATGAAGTGGAAATTCCAGGCCCCAAAGAACCTCAGCTATGGAATGACATCTCCAGGTTCTTTGACAAAGGTGTTCTATCTTCCCTTGATGGATGACTAGCTATGCCTCATAGGCAATGTATAATGCTCCGTTTGTCACATCCAAGCCTGTGTGTCTTTCTATAGTTTCTGGTTTGTATTTTGATATTCAACTTACCATCTTCTATTGCAGCATCTGCTATTGAATTTGATGATAAAGAGAAGCAGCGGATGTATGAGACAATTTCGTTCAAGGAAGTACATGATCAAATTGTTGGTCTCAAGGTAGTATTTGTTATATATATATATATATATATATATTTTTGCTCTGGTTTGAAATCTTCTTGGAATTTAGAAGTTATCAATCTTCTGTACCTACCATCATAGAGGTTTCAGTACCTCCCATATTTTTCTGATCCTGCCAACTCAATGACAAGATATAACCTTTTGAGAAGCTTGGCATTTATGCTTTGGAGATAGATAGCAGCAGAAAAAGTTTCCTCAAAGGCAGGCCATAATTGGTCTCAATCATCTTATACCAAATTAATCTGAATGCCTTCCTAGAGGATCTTAGCAAAATCATATCCAGATGGAGCTCTAACATGAGAATGAGCAAGGGGTATATGGGTATCCAGAAGCATAATTGGGACTTGCAGTATGTGCCCTATACTTGTAGTGCTACGGAATTTTGTCGGTTTAATTTTTCACCATAAAATAGTTCTTGGTGGGAGGAAACCATGCAAGACTTCGAGAAATGGAGCTAATTGTTATCAATAAAGGCTATTCATGTTTATTTGGATGAAAAGAACTGTATTCCTCTTTACGGATGTCTTCTGATAATGGAACAGGAATTGACAGGCCATCTCAATGCTCCTGTGGTTTTTGCTCACAATGACTTGCTTTCAGGAAATATAATGGTTAATGATGAAGAAGGTATGTGTGACCCATCCTTTTTAGTTTAAATTCTTGTATTCCTCTTTTGTTGACTTCTAAAGTTTGATAGTCTGCTAGGCTTTTTTGCTTAAGTATGATCTATTTCTGTTATTGTTATATTTGTAGATCTCTAATTAAGATGTGTCTGCCAATTTATTTAAAAAATTGCTTCAAACTGATTTGGGTTTATGTGGTACGTCATATTGTAAAGCAGATCTAATGTATTATATCAAGTCACATCAAGTTGTAAACTCTCATTTTGTACTTCTCTTTATAGATTTAGCACTTCTCTTTTATTATACATCTCTCTCTCTCTCTCTCTCTCTTGTGAGAATTCTTGCTTGTAAAGACAAACAAACAACCCTCCACCGATCTCCAATAATCTTTTTCCATGAACCTTTGAATAGAAACTTAATATACACATTTTGGATCTCTCTTTTAGGTTATTTCTTTCTATTTGTGCTTATCCCATAGTCAGAGTTTCGTATACTAAGAACTTTTAAAAAGTGATTCTATCTCTTGATTTGGTGGGTCCCTAATTGGTGGAGTAGAATGGTATATCATGAGATATTCAGCTGCACTGTATTGCAGATTAGGCTTTGCTGATGCGGTGATGCCAATCAAATACAATTGTAGCGAATGAGACTTTTTCCATACCATGGTTAGATAATGGGGTCTATCTTTGTATTGACGTAAAGAATTCTGATGATCCATCTGATGAGTTGCTTCAACACTCTTTCCTAATGTTGTTTAGCGAGAACATTGGATTGCTTTTGGCAGCTGCCAATATCATGATTTGTGCAAGGTCCAGTATGGACTGCAACAAGAGGGAAATGTGATTTGGATCCCTATAATGGTGTCCACATATTTTTTTTTTAATAAATAAAATGGAGCCCCTAGGGATTGGCTCAAGCGGTAAGAGCCTTAGTCTTGGTGGTATTACTCCCTCTAGGTTCAGGGTTCAAACTTCAAACCTTGGATGTAAACAATTTCTAAGGGCCACATCCCATCAGTGGAAAATGGATGATTTATCTAAGCCGTATGATGGGGATACTTTACATGTGTCCGGGGTTTACTGGATAAAAGAGTCGTTTGCTCAATCTCTGGGATTCCTCGTCATAAAAAAATAAGTAATATGGTATCCAGCATCAGAAGATAAACACAAAAGACTACTGAAATAGAGTGAGCTCGCGCTTTGCTGATATGTTATATTTTGCCTTTTTTTGTCCTTTAACCTTTTTTTTTTGTTTGGTAAATGTTCAGAGAAACTATACTTCATCGATTTTGAATATGGATCATACAATTATAGAGGCTTTGACATTGGAAATCACTTCAATGAGTATGCAGGCTATGACTGTGACTACAGCTTGTATGTTTTTATTTTCTTCTACTTCTCTCTCGTTTATCATGATGATCCAATGAGGATACTATTTCTGAAATGTGGGAGTGGTTTCATTTGCAGATACCCTCATAAGGATGAACAATATAATTTCTTCAGGAATTATTTACAACCTGACAAACCACATAAGGTATTCAAGGATTGTGTTATGTTTGCAATTTGAAAATATGTGTTTTTTTTAAGGTAATCATAGAAATATTAGTAATAGAAATAGGCCAAGCCCAGGAACACAAATAGTATACATGATAAATACCTAGTTAGGATTTATAAAGGAGAAACTCATGGACGTTGAGTCCGTTACAAACAATGGTTCCCGCCCATAAAAGCAATGACTTATAAAAGAAAAGTTTTAGTTCATCCGTCATTCTCTCGTGATCTTCGAAGCTTGTTCCATTTCTCTTCCTTTAGATACACCAATACAAATAGGAAGCGTGCGCCAAATGGCCGCCACCTGTGAGTTATCCTGAATGCCTTGCTAGCTTGCAAATAAGTCCACCAATCTAAGAGTCATAAACCATGATAATCCGATCCTCAAGAAAACATCATCCCACATGATCTTGGCCACCTTGCAGTGAAGTAGCAAATGATCAACAAATTTCCCATACCTCTTACACATACAACACCAATCCATCACAACTATCCAATGTTTCCTTAGATTATCTGTAATGAGGATCTTGTCCGCAATTTGAAAGTGTTAATATTTACTATGTACGTTTTTTTGTTTGCATGTGTGTGTATTTGTTTTTGTTTATAAAATGGTCTATTATTCTAGAATAAAGCCTAAGGGGTCACAATTTTATATGAGATGTACATTAGAAAATCTTCATTCTTCACAGCTAAACTTTTTTTTCCCTACAGTAATAATGATCAATTTAATGACAGGTATCTGACAAAGATCTTGAAGCTCTGTATATTGAGTCAAATACGTATATGTTAGCTTCGCACTTGTATTGGGCGTTGTGGGCACTAATCCAGGTATATTTATTCGGTTATTCCTCCTGCTTTGCTTGCAAAAACTTGCTTGCCTCTTGTTTTTGTATCTTACACTTACTATATATGTCTGTTCTTCGTAGGCAAAGATGTCCCCAATTGATTTTGATTATCTCGGTTACTTCTTCCTCCGATACAAAGAATACAAAAGGCAGAAGGAAAAATGTTGCTTGCTGGCACGATCTTACCTCTTCGGATCTGTGTCTGGGTAGTTATTGTCATTTTACGCTGTACTTACTGCCAGTATCTGCATTTTAGAAATTTGCCATACGGAGTTCTAGGAAGAGGCCTTGATTCCTCTAGATAGATATTCTTGTAAAATATTCTTTGTAGCCATTTATGAGAGGAAAACATTGCAGTTTAGGGAAAAATATGATATTCTGTTGTTATTCTGAAACCTGTTGTTTTCAGTTATACACAATTTATACTCTCTCCTTTGCATAGAAATTCTTGTACCCAATTTTTGGACGGTGCCTAAACAGATAAACACAAATTTGAGTTCTTAAACGTTCTTTACACTGATGGTGTATATTTTTTTTTGACTATTGATGCGGCACAGCACACATACATTGAAATTAGCTGTCAAATACGTCATCAATTTTGACATGTAAAAACTGTGTATTATATATATATAATAATAATAATAATATATGTAACACAAAAAGTCTAGCAGAACAAACATCCCCATCCATCACCCTCATGGTAAACGTGATTTCTACTTTCAATATGAACCTACAACAGATTGATGTGAATCTATATTTTCATCCATGTTGTAGCCCATCAGATACAGAGGGTCTAAAGATATTTAAGAGCCACCTTTTAGTTTTGAGATGCAACTGCCTTTAAGCTTGAAGAACCTGGCAATGAACAATGTGACTTTTCAGGCGGTTCCTGCCGGCAAGGCTGGACAAGAGATTTGAGACCAAAGTCTTGAACTGCCCCTTTCCCGCTATTGTTTCCCACAAATGTTCAGCAGTAGGTCCCCTTTCATCTTCAGATTTTGAAACGTCCACTAGAGAAATGCTCATATTGTTTCTGATGATACACAGTTTCCCGTTAAGGGGTAGAAGAGCAGCTGCCTCCAAAGCCCTAGAATTCCCCAAATGCATTTTACTGTCAATGTGCTTACTCCAGGAATCAGCTGCTTCATCATAAACCCTAAGTTTGCAGCCATCCTTGCATTCCAAAGCGTAAAGTTGCCCGTTAAGGGAAGTACTTGGGTTTCTCCAACCTGTGACCATTCCATCATAAACAGGGTACCAGCTGTCAGTCTCTGGTTGGTAGGCCTCACTTAGAACCTGCCGATGAGACCCAAGCCCCTTCAAGTACCACTTGCCCTCATAGACAACCCCAATAAAGGGAACCATTGCAGTGCTCATGTCCGCAATAAAGGACCATCGATTCTTATTAGGATCATAGACTTCGGCTGATCTCAAGGACCGGTGCACACCCTCGTTCTCTCCACCAGCTACATACAAGCAATTGTTTATGACACATGAGCCAAAAAAATGTCGCCGACGAAGCATGTCGGGGGCACGGTGCCATTTATTAGTCCTGGCACTATAAAAAATGACACGCCTCATTGATCCCTTTAGTGGGTCTTTACCACCAAACAAATAGAGGTGACACCCACTAAGGACAGCACAACCAAACCCAAGGGCTTCAGAATATTCTTTTGGGACAGGAGGCAGAGGCTGCCAAAGCTGGTATATAGGATCAAAGGCATGCCATGATATTTTCCCATCTCTGTCCCTTTTAATGACATATACCCATTCTTCTGCAATTCCTACGCCCTTGCGGAGCGAGTAAAAGAAGTTTCCTGCCAAAAGACGATACCATTTTTTGCAGACCAGCCGGAGTTTCCGATGCTCAACCCTGGGGACCCGGATTAGGCAAGCAATGGCAAGATCATCGGGGAGTCCTGGAAGCAGAGGGGATTGGTTCCGGCTCCTGTCACCACGAGATGGCTTGTTCCTTGTAGGATGAATTGATGGTTTAATGTCAGGCTGAAGACAGAGCTTCGCCCCAGGAACAAATCTTTTTGCGCCTGCAACAGTTTTGAGGCCTGCATCTACCCTACATAGACATGCAGTTGTATCCACCTGCAAAGGTCCATGCGTACAATAATTAAATTATTGTGGGCTAGTCCATTCCAACAATTTAGGAACTCAACATTATGCATTATCTTGGCGTCCACATCAAAGCAGACCACGTAAGCCTGATGCATCAGTCTGTCACATTGTTACTGATAAAAAAGGTGATCAAATAATGTCAGCAAGCTCCTACTGTCCTAGTTGCCTCACCGTAGTAAAACAATAAAAAGACTAGCACTATATATATATATATTTATTTATTGGCACTAGGTGTCTAAGAAAAAAGTCTCGACTAATTCTGGCAAGAAGTTTTCCCCAAATGTTTACTGATAAAAATGGTGATCAAATAATGTCAGCAAGCTCCTACCCTCCTACTTGACTCACCGTAGTAAAAAGATCAAAAGACTAGTACTATATATATGTATATTTATTATTGGCACCGGGTGTCTAAGAACAAAGTCTTGGCTAATTTCGCCAAGGAGTTTTCCCCAAATGCATGTCAGGTAATTCGAGGAGAACTTTCCCTCAGTCTGATGGCCTTAAAAATTGTTTGCACCCAAAAGGATTCGAACTTTAGCCCTAGAGAGAACATACCACCAAGACTAAGACCTTTACCACTTGAGCAAACCTGGGTTAATCACTTAAAAGACATTTTCACTTGAGGCTTTTTTTCCCCTCCTAAATTGAAAAGGGGAAAATTTTAAAACTAATCTAAAGAGGACTTTAACAAGGCAACGGCTGTCAAAAAGTAAGATACTCAAGCCTCAAAAGTTAAAAAGGACTAAGTTGCTAGATACCTCATTGATTGAAATGGTAGTCATTCGCCCCCCACAGAATGGAGAAGCATGAAAAGAATTTGGATAGCATATTGACCCTGAACTTAGCAAAGATGTCAGTGAAATGCACTTGTTCCTACCAGGTCCTTGCTTTTAATGCCTTAAAGGCCCCTAACTGGAGCTAAAGGACTCCATTGATCATTTTGTTTTACCTTGTTGCCTGAGTTTTCAACTTAGAATCTCTAGTATCTGCCAATGAAAAGAAATCCTGGACAAGAAGCATTCTTTACTTTTTATGTCCTGGCAAAGCAACAATGGAGTGGTAAGGAATCTCATTGAGTTTAGAATCAATCTATTATACCATTTATGTCAATTTTCTTTTCCAAAGAACCAATTTGGATCACATGACATAACAATCATATAACAAGGCGTGCTTATCCAACTCTTTTGGGGAGATCTCAGCCAGGGATCCACGGATAACAGAACAAACATAGACACAGATATTGTGCAACAAGTTCCACTCGTAAAAAAAGAGTGCATTTCTAATTTCTATAAAGCAGCTCAGAGTATTCTATTTATTACAGCTCTACTAAGCACCTCAGCAATCATATCCTTGAGTTGGAACAAAATCCCACAATAGGAACAACTAAGAAACGCAAACTTATACCCAATCACAAGACAAAAGCAATTTCAACGAGTACGAACGAAAGAAAGCATAGCCCAAGTCACCATTCGATTCCACCGGAAAGAAAAGAAAAAAATTGATGTAAAATAGGGCAGAAATAAGCAGTAAAGGTTGGTAATAAATTAAAAATTTACCAGAGGAGGCTGAATCACTCTGTCCATTTCTCGTCGTTCAAGGACTTGCCAACACCAGATTTATCAAACCCCACCTCCAAAATCAAGTGCCTATCTCTCAATCACCATTTCCCATCCGAAACACAGATGTAACAAACGCATAACTCGTCTAAAAAAACCTAACTTTTGCTGCACACCAGGACCAAAATCCACCTTCAAAACATAAACATGAAATCACTCTGATTATTTACAAAATTCTTCTCGTAATCTTCCAAAATCGACATCCAGAATCAAACGCCCATCTCATGAAAACTCACGGGAAGCTGAAAACTAGCCTCAAGGATCAGAAACTGAAGGCGTTAAAGAAGCAAAAACCATTAATCATAATCAACCGAAGTTGACCAAAACACTAACATAACTTCATTACCGCATTATCTCCCAAACCCATGTCTAAAATAATAAAACCCACGAGCCGAAACCTCAGAAAGTCAGCTCCCATGGCCGTCAGACTGAGAAATCGGAGAACCCAAGATCATAACTTGAGATAACCCAAAGAAACCCAAATGCGAGACAGCGGGAAAATAGCGGCAAAGAGAGCACTGAAAGATGGATAGAGACCCCTCGCACCATTAAAATCTTCAGTGGAGTTTAGGGCCCATCACTTCAACGGCACAACCTACCAAGCAGAAGAGTGTGTTCAAGAAGAGAGAGAGAGAGAGAGAGAGAGAGAAAAGCAAACCTATGCCATTAAAGGAAGAGAGAAAGAGGGGACTTTGAATGATGACATTTGGGTGGTTAATTTTCGAGAGAAAAATTAAAGACAAAATTCACACTTTATCACAAAATTGGATGATAGCTCTTGTTTGAGGCTTTGTGTGTGTGAGAGAGAGAGAGAGTCAAAACTCAAAACTCTTAAAAATGGAGGGTGAGGCATTTTATTTTTCTTATTTTGTTTTTATTTTTCTGTAATATAAAATGTTGCGTAGACAAAAACAATTAAGAAAACATGAAATGATGGGTCCACAACTCCACACCAAATGGTTATTTTGTAAAATATTATATATATGTATATATATATTGTATGTGTTGACCCACCAAGTCTTACACATCGTAGTTCCTACTCCACAAAGGGTATTTTGGAAACTATAGGCATTGGACCCTCACATCCTCTTTTTTTTTTTTTTTTTCTGATGAATCAGGATGGGCCATGGGCAATAAGATCTCTTGTTAGTGAAAGAAGACTGGTGTGATTAGATCATGATCACCCAAGAATGCTTTCCCTTTAATATATATTCTGTACTTTATTACTGTATTTTTCCATTCTTGTTTGGTGGAAGGGATGGGATCATGGGAATTGATGAGAGATTATGCTCGGAACTTGAAATTTATAATTTTAGCCCTAAATCAGCCTGAGTTAATAGATGAATCTGCCTTTTGAGACCCAGATCCTGTAAAAGGTTTGGTCTTTCTCGATTCCAGCCTGCACTAACCAGTCAGCTATGGTTTCTAATTTCAAAATTATTTTTGTTACCAAAGATGCTTTTTATTGCAATTTGTTTATATTTCAAATGGGGCAAAGGAACATCAGAAGACAAGTTGATATTGTTTTTTACAAGTTGATTTTGGTTGTCTGGATTTTGAGCCACTTATGATGCTCTGTATAATGGGATGACACCATGACATCGATACCTCCTAACTTAAATTTAATAATCATCACTCCTAATCAGGAAAGTTTGTCAATATATATTTGTACCTGAGTATATTTGGGTTTGGCATAAAGTTTAACATCGTGGTTTGAAAATAAGAAAGAAAAAAGAAAAATTAGGGGCTCCAATTGAATCGACCTCTAGAAGAGGGAAGAATTTTCATCAGGTCTAGAATGTGCTCCTCTTTCAAACAGCACTTCCATGTCTGTCCATTTGTGTTCTTCCTAGTGTGAAATTTTCATGAGTGGCTCCCACCAAATAATAATAATAATAATAATTATAATAATAATGTTTTTCAAAGATGTGGGCTTCCCCCTTTATGCCTATGAATTCCATTCTTTCTGCTAAATCTTCCACACCAAAAGTCACCCCAACTGGGTACTGCTAACAATCTGTCTCAGCTCTTTTGTCTGATTATTATATGATCTTTAACCATCAGTATCATATGTTCACACATTTTCTTTACTTCCCTTTCAGAAAAACAATTCAAAACATCCAAACAAGCAAGCCAATTCATATGAAGTAATTGAAGTGGACCCACTAAGTTGTTTTGCAGCTTTTTTCTCCACGAACTACAAAAGTTTTAGGCAGATCTGCAGATGGTAGAATATTTTTATGTTGATTAATCACCAATTTATTATTGACAACATTATCTTAAAATACTTAAAAGTCTACCTGAACTGCTTGACCCGCTTTGCATAACTCTTATCATATTCATATTACCATGCAAAAGAAGCTGTTTTCAACCCTTATTCTGAAGCAAATTCACTGCAGAAAACGAGGGCTTTCTGTTGCCAATATATATATATATATTATATTATATTATATTATATTATTGAATTGATTGATCATGTATGGTTGTTGATTAATTTTGTCGATTACAGCTTAACTTACTCGAGATTTAGAAATTTAACAACAGTAGCTCACGCAAGGCCATGTGCACATTTCAAAAAGCTGTCTAGATTCAATGTTATAGTTTGCCTTAAAAGTCATCAATCTTTTTGCTGCCATTCATTCACTGCTGCATTAAACAAAACAAGAGTTTTGCGATAAACAAGTCCGTTCAAATTTGGAGCTAGCTCACCTATATATATAGTCATGATCACTTTATTCTCTGCATATTCCATATATCTTTGTTAAAACAAAGCGTCTTTTTCGGTGCCTCATCATCTCAAACAGTCTCTGCCATCAGAAATTCAGTGTGTTTGCAATAATTTCATGAAAACTCACAAATTATTCGGAGCACTGAGATTAGAATGATTAGGGTACTTTTCCTTTTTGGAGGGGGAGGATGTTGAAAGATGTCCTTCTCAACTTGGGAGACAAGGCATGGTTGAGTCCTTGGGAAGATTAAGAAAGTCATTGTAGTGGGGTTCACATTAACTTTCTCATGCACACACTTACATTGGTAAAAAACACATGAACAATATAAGTACTAGCAGCAACCTTATATTACAGATATATATATATATATGTGTGTGTGTGTGTGTGTGTGTGTGTGTGTACATATATATATATATATATATGTATAGTGTGTGTGTATAATATAGATATAGGTGGGATAAAATCTCACAAAGCAGAAGATTGCAGGGCAGTGGCAATGTGCTTACTTTGAAATCATAGCAATGGTCAAAAGAGTGTACTTGAGAGAAGATTATGGTTGTGTAATGCAAATCTTCCATGAAATATTTCTTCTACATGATGATATCACTAAAAACTCCATGTTTTTATGTTTAATACATATAGATGCTAGAGAGAGAGAGAGAAACAGAGATTCTTGTTTAACTTTTGCTTCATGTCTTTCTTAAGGTCATCTTTTACTGTCTTCCAAAGAAGACACTAGAGAAATGCTGTTGAGACAGCAATGGTATTCATGGTTGACTTTCTAAGATTTCATATCCAGAATTAATGAGACTTGATCCTTAGTCATCTATGGTGTGAGGGTGGGTAAATGTTATCAAGTTCTAAGGTTATTAGTCATGACCAAACTTGTCGAATGGGAGATGCATTTATTTTCACTTCAAAATTATTTATTTTTCTCTTAAATTACTGGATATTAAAAAAATATAACTCTTTATATTGGCTTAAAATCAGGATTATTGGTATATACATTTTTGGACCTAATATGATGCTCGATATTAGATCAATAATCATTAAAAATTATCATTATCTAACTATCTCAAAACTTTTTACTGTTGAACTCGTGTGAATTTCACCTCTCTCTCTCTCTCTCTCGTTTTGACTCACCAGGCAACTAGCATGAACCATATTAGAAAGCATATGAAGAATATAACATATGAATTTATGCTATTTAGGAACTTGATATTCATTTTAAGGGACATTCACGTTTAATTTTCTTACCCATTTTTGACCTATCATTCTTGTTCATAGTTCCAGATCATTACTTAAACAACCTTATCTTTCTTAAAGCAAAAAGAAATCTTTTCAACAATGGTTTAAGCTCATTAAGGTTTCTGTGAGAGACGATGAACTAGATGGCATAGTACTCATACATGATAAAGTAGTTGCACCAATTAGATGCTCCATTTTTCTCAGAAAGATCCCAAACCTCTCATAATGTTACTCTAGATTTGTACATTTTCTCCTTAAATTCAAATATTAAAGTACTTTCTATTCGTTAGCTATTCTTACACGACAGTTCTTTTGATGCACAATATTTTCTTTTTCAAATTATTTCTCACCTAGGTGCTTTACTTTTTACCATGTCATTCTTCTACAAATGAGGCCTACCAATAAAACTATAGAGTACCTTTTGAATTTATAAGAAAAGACAATTTCTTTGAATTCATGGGGCTATTGCAAGAGGCTACTGATACCCATAAAAAAACCATATTCACTCCGATGAATGACATTGTGCAGTGCTCTTTATGATCAGAAGGTCAATGTAAATATATGGAGCAAGTACTAGTCTAAATGACTTCCTTGTTTGCCATGCTATGTTGGACATGGCCACCTTTTGTGTTTTTACATCCTACCCGATTTATACTCACATCTTATACGGTATTCATTTAATTTTTTTTTTTTTCATTTTATAAATTTCAAATGCATGCTTAATAGATACTTAATAAAAGTTCAGATCACAACATCTCAAAATAACAAGACAAGTATTGATATATGAGCTACACCTTACACAATTTTAGAAAAGTTATTTCATTTTGCACCCCAAACAACAACTCGCCTTTCTTAAAATCAGTTGATTTTACCTCAAACTATCAGTCAAACTACACCCCTGTGATGAGTGGTTAGCCATCAAAATTGGCGACTGGCCACCCAAGGAATATCTATTCCTCCCATTCTTTTTAGAGGAATAGCTATTCCTTGTGAGTAATGGTTATTCCATGTAATAGCCATTCATTCTCTTGAAAATGAAACATTAAGCAAAAGAATAGCTTTCTAGCACCCTGTTTCGCCAACCAATGCACCTTACTGTCGTCAGATCAGGAAAACAAAAGGTTATGTCACTAGGCATTTACCACAATATATTAAATCTTTTGTCCTCAAAACAAGTCAACAGCTTATCAACAAAAGGTGAAAATCAATTTCATAAAAAAATGACACAACCTTGTATTCCAAATATGATTTCGAAAAACCGATGGGGACAAAAAAACAGCCATATGCCAAAGATGTAACTGAGTACTAATTTCATTTCAATACGAGTTTTCTGGGCGTACAATGTAAATTGAAATGAGACTGTACCAGCAACGTGTACCAATCTTCAAGGTCAGGTTGACATGTAAGCCGACTGATTAAAAAATAATCAATTAGATCATCAATAGCACCAATGTGGCCAAATAAGGCAAGGGATGCATCATGTAATGGAGGCAAAACTTCATTCTATAGGCCCTGCTACCAACCACCAAATGTCCGAGTTAGCAACTCTTCATCTAAGTCAGTGTTGTTTCTCACTCGCATCCTGAGATGATTAATCTGTACGGAACATATCATATTGTGGCTGGAATGTCCCAGTCGAAATGTAGGGGAATATAACCATGGAAGCCATAAACAGTGTGAACTGCATAAATGTGGAGAAATAAGATAGTTACTACACATAAAATATTGGATGACAAGCGATGACCAAACCAAAAGCATGTTAAAATACCAGCAGGGGAAGTGTGAGGAAACTCCATATTGGCCATAACGCGAAAGACAACCTGCAAGAGAAAAGCTCAGCAATACAGGAGTACTTTCAAGCACAACACTTGAAAAGTTCAAATAGATTAAGCATGATGGTTCCTCTTACAAGCAAAAGGAGACTAGCCCAAGAAGAGTAACGAATGGCAAAGCAGATATACTATTCAGTTCCCATTTCTCGTCCAACCTCCTGACACCCCAAGCTGACATACTAGAATAAAAGAAGATGACAATATTCAAACCAACACCCACCATCCCAAGGTACAAAGGCAATCTGCAAGGGAAATAAAATATTATAAATTATTTTGCATCAAATGAATGATACTATTTCACCAATAGGCCTTATAGCCTATTGTAGTTCTCCTTTCAAAGATAGATGAAGCCCCCACAACACCTACTCACACACAACCTCAATACAGTAACACACAACATCAATCCAGTAACACACAACATCAATCCAGTAAAAATGTATAAAATGTCTAAGCTCCCATCCCTAGAGGTCTAAAGCCTCAGGAGCTCACCATTTATTCTAAAAAAGAACAAATAATAAAGAAAAATCACTCAAATTAATAGGGGTAGTGAGATGCTAGTATGAACATGGTTTGGTTAATAGAACCACTACATGAATTGCACGTGCTTCACAATTTTCAAGTCCCAGAGTATCCATAATTTTTTATGCTGCATGAATTACAAGCTTTAGCAATAAATCACAAGCATGAACCCAAAGTGCCTCATTTTTTAAACTTCACAGCGGAGGCATTAATAACCCCAGAGGTTAGGCATTTGTTTTGTACAAGTCACTAGGCATAATCAACCATATGAATTGACTAATTAGTACAACTCTTCACACCTCAATAATCCTCGAGGTTAGTCAACTTTTTTTTTTATAAGCTCCAGGTATAATACTAACATCACAACCCCTAGGGGTTGGCTCAAGTAGTAAAGACCTTAGACTTAGGGGTACGCTCCCCCTAGGTCCAAGGTTCAAATACCCTTAGGTGCAAACAATCTCTAGGGGCCATAGGACTGAGAGGTTTTTTCCTTAAATTAACTGAGGTGCACTTGTGGGAAACTCCTTTCCAAGGGCTTGTGCACCCCCGAAATTAGTCGGGATGCTGTTCCGGACACCCGATGCCAATAAAAAAAACTAATTCTAACATCACAATTAACTAATCAGCACAACAAACATAACTTCACAACAACTTGAATTTATTTAATTGCATGCAAAGTTCTACGTTGAATATGCTATTAAATAATACCGTACAATTGGGAAGCACTTGTCTAGAGCTATATACCTCGGTTATTGTAATACTGCAACTATACAAAGACTAGGTCTGGTTTGTTTTTAGAGATGAGATTGAGATCAGATGAGATAAATTGAGATTCAAGTGAAAAGTTAAATAAAATATTGTTATAATATATTTTTTTAATATGAGTTTTGTATTGGGATTTGAAAAAGTTAAATTATTTATATTATTTTGTATTGGAATTTGAAAAAGGTATAATGATTAAATGAGATAAAATGAGATGAGATTGGGTGTATTTTGAAAGCAAACTAGGCCTAAATTACAAAACCAAGTAATATCATAATCCATTCTAAGTGAAACCGTATTTGTATTCTGATTTTTTAATACCTAATTCTATCGTGTTTTATCATTTAATTTGTTATTTCTTCTCACAAGATATAGGATAGAAAATACTGCTGATACAAAGTAGACCTCAAAATTCAAATTGATTATATTGAACATGTATAATTTAGATATAGATGTGACAAGCCAACAACAACATAGAGAAGACTTTCATATATGCATGCTGCATGCTGTCTACTCCACTCTCAGCTTCACCCAAATAAAAAATACATGGGTATTTTAATTAGGAAATAAAAACCCATAACTCGTTGCCCTGGCATAAGAATTGGTCAATTGGGCATCAAATGAATATGGAAGCTAAGAGAAATGACACAAAAACCATACTCGCAACCATATAGTCTCATGTTGACATCTCTATATGTTATGGCCAGACAACAACCTGTATTTCAAGTGTTTTCCGTGCAACTGCATACTTTGACACAACACAATGCGTCCTCCATGTATTTCTGAAATAATTTGAAATCTAAGAGAAACGACACACCTCATAAAAATTATAAACTTTGGTTCTATCCAAATGCATAAGTTTGAAAAAAATAAAAATATATCAAAAGGTAATAATTACACAAACTATTAAAAAAAATAATAGGGATTCAAATTTGGGAACAGGCAAATTGTTTACCTTCTAATTCTGCCATCATGCCACAAGAGATATATAAGATTGGAGTGCCCATCACCATAGTAGATAATGAAAGTTGCTGAAGCAAGCCAAAGAAAATTCTCCATAATCTCAATCCACTTCCTGTTTCTTGGACTTGCAGGAGATGCAGGACGGGACCTCGAGCATGCATCATCCTCCAGGTCATCACCACTTGAGGCATATCCCTGGCTGTGCCTCTGCCTCATGTATCCACCCCCAACCGGCGTTCCCCCAGACATATTGACACACTAAGGAAAACTACACAAACAACATGCAACACAAGAATCTCTTCCCGGAATCAACAAAACCTCTCCTATATCCAAATCCACCGATGAATTGAATGCTCCACGAACCTAACAGAAGATAACAACCAAACTCACATGTAAAACGACAGTCTACAAAGTTTCTCCCGTTCCAAAATCACTAATAAATTCAGTTCCAAAAAGAGTCTAGAGAGTGTCTATATCACTTCACCACCTTAATCCCCAATCAATATCACCAGAAAATCCCTACAATAATCTCCAGCGATTGATTGCACAAGAGACAAAGTGCAGTAAACCACACGTTAGTCCAATCACCAATTTCCGATCAACCCAAAACCGCGTACCGAATGGAGCAAAAAAGGCAATGGAATATAAAAAATACTCTCGCCTAACTACAAAACCCAATTCAAAACGCGATTTTTTTTTTCTTGAAACCCTTATCAGGAATTTATTCCATACAAAGAATCAAAGACCAAGAACAAAAATTTCACAAAACAAACCCGTTTAGAGGCCCGCCCAGATATCCCACGCCAAAACAAATGCTTACGATTCTCCGAACCCACATTCTGATATCAGAATCTCTTCGATTCCCAAGCCAAAATTACTTCGGTTTCTCCAATCCCAGTCTTGAATGAATAGAAGAAGTAGTAGTAACAAGAAAACAAGAACAATAATAACTAGAATCCAAAAAGGGTCTTGCGGTCATTGGGTCCAGAGCGTGGTGTGTATGTATATGCCTGTAAGGTGACGAGAGGGATCTGTGTGACAGAACGTTCAACCATAAAGACGTGATAGGCAGGGGACTTTGCAAGCGATACGTTTCGTGCAAAGAATGTAGGAGTAGTAGAATCTTCCATAACAATTTCTTGAAAAGAACCCTCTTTTTTTTTGGTCCAAAGTTAAAAAAGATATATATATATATATATATATTTTTTAATTTTCCACGTGTTGAAATTGGATTAGAAGGAAATGAGAAGTCCAGTTACTTTCTTTGACATCTGAGCTGTTATAAGTTTGAAAGCAATTTTTTTCTCCTGCCTGATCTTTTCTTGGGGCAACGTCAATGGCGTATAGTGCTTAAGCAAGCTGCAAGCAAGCACGCATTTGGTGTATTAGAGGGGTGTGTGTGCGTGCTTGCTCACCACTCAAATTTTCTGTTGATATCTTCTGACTCAAGTTGCATCAGGTTTCCTTGTCTAATAATTAAGCTTCATTAGACTCAAATCGTTTGATTGATGAGTATTATTACACCTACAAGAAAATTATATAAAATAATTTCATAAATTGATATAGTTTTATAATAAAAATAATTTTACAATCTGATGGATCACATCGTACTATATCAATTTATGAAATTACTTTTATATAATCTATTTGTGACTAGAATATTTTCTTTATAAATGTCAATAGAACTCTTATTCAATTATCATCCTCTTCAATCATTGAATAATAATCTCTAACGTTTCTATCCAAGCAATAATAGAGACTAATTGGTATTCGAGCAGCTTTATCATAATCCATCTTACACAATCATGTGCACGTAATTGCATTATCTTGAGAGTTTCTTATCATGAAAGTTTCTAATTTGGAAGTCATTTTCCAGCACCCCCTGTACTTAGCATCCTATTGTTGCTTGTAAGATGTGAATTGAAATGAAAGCGACTTGGGCATGACATTTGAAAGGAATTAGATATCTTTGATATGATATAAGAAGTTGATAAATCAAGGAGTGAAATAGCTTCTAAATTGATAAAACAGTTAAAAAGCCGATATTACATGCAACAAGGAGGAGCTTATCCTATTTTTGAGTGTCGAAAGGGAAAAACACCTCCATTGCACAAGCTCGCCAAGTCAGAGTCCATCAGTGTTGAATATACCACATCTAGGAACAAATGGCCTAAGAACTTCCTATATTCTGATGCACCATCACAAATGTCCATATGAAGCTTTCACTTCTCGGTGCAACCATCCTCTATAACCAACCATCAGGAGATGCATCCTTGTTTATCTTCTGGGTCCACATGTGCCAACAAATTGTTTGCCCTGCTCCAGCTTGAAGGATAGGCATAGGAAGTCCCAGTTCACCTTTATTCCCATTGAAAGAGCCTCCTCATGAAGCCAACCAATAACTTGGCTTGCCACCCTGTTTCGAAATCCAGAATGTGTTGTACCTACTCTAACAGAGGAACAAAAAAAAAAAAAAAAAACCTCACAACCGTATCTGCTCATTGTTGAGATTTTCTCTGAATTCCCTCTGAATAGGCTAACAAAATTAGGAAAACCTTCTCCTTCTACGTTGATGTAATCATCATTTACCACTACCTTAGTGCGCTTGGTAGCACACATGAAGATTGGACAGAGGAACCTTCATGAAGAGTGTCCATGGAGAATCCAAGTTGGATGAGATATCAACTGGAATATCCAAACACGTACAAAAAAGAGAAGATTGTGTGTTCAGAAATATGACTATACCACCTTTTCCAGCTCCATAAGAACTTTGTTGGAAATGATTCTATGAGCCAGAGAAATGACCCAAGAGACCAGACCCATCCTTTGTCCCCTGACCAGATACTCGGGTATGCATGCAATCAGGTCTGCCCTTCGCAAAAACTTGCTCATGGAAAATCTGTTGCAGGTATATTGCATAACTAATACGATTGGGAAACCCTGCACATTTTCCTAAGGCTATCATCTTCTTCCTCTGGTAACTTCCTCTGTATATGCCTGTAAGGTGACGAGAGGGATCTGTGTGACAGAACGTTCAACCATAAAGACGTGATAGGCAGGGGAATTCGCAAGTGATACGTTTCGTGCAAAGAATATAGGAGTAGTAGAATCTTCCATAATAATTTCTTAAAAAGAACCCTTTTTTTTTTGTCCAAAGGAAAAAAAGATATATATATATATATTTTATTTTTCACGTGTTGAAATTGGATTAGAAGGAAATGAGAAGTCCAGTTACTTTTTCTTGACATCTGAGCTGTTATAAGTTTGAAGGCAACTTTTTTCTCCTGCCTGATCTTTTCTTAAGGCAACGTCAATGGTGTATAGTGCTTAAGCAAGCTGCAAGCAAGCACGCATTTGGTGGATTAGAGGGGTGTGTGTGCGTGCTTGCTCACCACTCAAATTTGCTGTTGATATCTTCTGGCTCAAGTTGCATCAGGTTTCCTTGTCTAGGAATTAAGCTTCATTAGACTCAAATCCTTTGATTGATGAGTATTATTACACCTACAAGAAAATTATACAAAATAATTTCATAAACTGATATAGTTTTATAATAAAAATAATTTTACAATCTGATGAATCACATCGTACTATATCAATTTGTGAAATTACTTTTATATAATCTATTTGTGACTAGAATATTTTCCTTATAAATATCAATGGAACTCTTATTCAATTATCATTCTCTTCAATCATTGAATAATAATCTCTAACGTTTTTATCCAAGCAATAATAGAGACTAATTGGTATCCGAGCAGCTTTATCATAGTCCATCTTACACAATCATGTGCACGTAATTGCATTATCTTGGGAGTTTCTTATCATGAAAGTTTCTAATCTGGAAGTCATTTTCCAGCACCCCCTGTACTTAGCATCCCATTGGTGCTTGTAAGATGTGAATTGAAATGAAAGCGACCTGGGCATGACATTTGAAAGGAATTAGATATCTTTGATATGATATAAGAAGTTGATAAATCAAGGAGTGAAACAGCTTCTAAATTGATAAAACAGTTAAAAAGCCGATATTACATGCAACAAGGAGGAGCTTATCCTATTTTTGAGTGTCGAAAGGGAAAAACACCTCCATTGCACAAGCTCGCCAAGTCAGAGTCCATCAGTGTTGAATATACCACATCTAGGAACAAATGGCCTAAGAACTTCCTATATTCTGATGCACCATCACAAATGTCCATATGAAGCTTTCACTTCTCGGTGCAACCATCCTCTGTAACCAACCACCAGGAGATGCATCCTTGTTTATCTTCTGGGTCCACATGTGCCAACAAATTGTTTGCCCTGCTCCAGCTTGAAGGATAGGCATAGGAAGTCCCAGTTCACATTTATTCCCACTGAAAGAGCCTCCTTATGAAGCCAACCAATAACTTGGCTTGCCACCCTGTTTCGAAATCCAGAATGTGTTGTACCTACTCTAGCAGAGGAACAAAAAAAAAAAAAAAACCTCACAACCATATCTGCTCATTGTTGAGATTTTCTCTGAATTCCCTCTGAATAGGCTAACAAAATTAGGAAAACCTTCTCCTCTACGTTGATGTAATCATCATTTACCACCACCTTAGTGCGCTTGGTAGCACACATGAAGACTGGACAGAGGAACCTTCATGAAGAGTGTCCATGGAGAATCCAAGTTGGATGAGATATCAACTGGAATGTCCAAACACTTAAAAAAAGAGAAGATTGTGTGTTCAGAAATATGACTATACCACCTTTTCCAGCTCCATAAGAACTTTGTTGGAAAGGATTCTATGAGCCAGAGAAATGACCCAAGAGACTAGACCCATCCTTTGCCCCCTGACCAGATACTCGGGTATGCATGCAATCAGGTCTGTCCTTCGCAAAAACTTGCTCATGGAAAATCTGTTGTAGGTATATTGCATAACTAATACGATTGGGAAACCCTGCACATGTTCCTAAGGCTATCATCTTCTTCCTTTGGTAACTTCACTCCATCTAATGAGTCCAATAGTAAAATTACATTTTCTAAATTCTGAGAGCCTAAACTTTCAGCTGTTTGATCCCCTTGACTAGAGGGTGCAAGTGATATAAATACTGGGGTTCCTTGACCTATGCTCAACTGCATATAATTTTCTCGTATACCAGTCACATTAACACCTAAAATCACTTAATTGCTTCACAATTGACCAAATCAAACACCTAGAGAAGAACCAGGGGTAAATAACAACACAAAGGATTATAATAGTTGAAAAAAAAAACACAGTTGAGAAAAAAATATACTTGCTTATCAAAGATTGCTTGATGAACTTCACGAAGGAGTGAGTTTGTTTCTTTAACACGCTCGTCATCGCTTACATATTCTCTCTTCGCTTTAGGGATGGTCCAAAGTCCTATGAGGAATAAGTTTTAATTTTGTAGGCTTCCGTTGGTGTATCACCCGAATGTTGACCAAGGAAACTAGATTGGAGAGAGCGGCATTACTTTGAAGGTAAATTTACTGAAAGCATGCCAGTTGAGTCATGGTCAACATGAATATTAGATAGTGATTATGGACGGAGTACATCTGCTGGATCATAAAGTGAATTGTCAAACATATCAATTGTGAAGCCTTCACTTCCAGGAGCTGAAGCTGCTCCTCACTGCCTTTTAACTTTCTAGTTTTGCTGCAACCCATCCGCTTTATCAGGACATGAGTAGAGGATGCTATAGAAGAACTAAACTAAAAAGATAACCAATGTTTGGTTGCAAAAAATCTCAAGAAAGTTTTGAGAAGTTTTTTTTCTTTCAATCCTAACTCTTTTAAACACCAAAACAGTTTTTTGTCTCTTAAAAAAATCAATCATTTTCCCCAGCTTATGGGAAAAAAAAAAAAAAAAAACCTAATCTCACAAAAATCTAAATCTAAAAAAAAAAAAAATACATCACACAAAAATGTTCTTCCCAAACATATTTTCAATAGGTCTCACTACTTTTACAATTCCCAATAATATATATATACACACACATAATTTTTCTACTCAAACATATTTTCTACAGGCCCCACCACTGTCATAAAACCACAACAAAGAAAAGAAAAAACTCATCCAAAAAAATTTCTATTTGATTTCATAAAATTTCAGGAAAATCTTCAATCCATGCATTGTATCTGAATTTAATTTTTTTTGATAAGTAAGAATGGTAGTATTGATAGAATAGGCAAAACCCAAATATACAAGATGGTATACAAGAGACAGGACCTATCTAGGTTGTAATTGGAGCGTACGCTACAAGAAAGTCATGAAAATAAAGACCATTGAAATCTACAGCTATGGCCCACAATAATAAATGCGGAAAAAGAAAGATCGAAGCTCTTCTAGTGTCCGCTCTTTATCTTCAAAGGCTCGCTTGTTGCGCTCTCGCCAAATGCACCATATGATGTAGATAGAGACCATCTTCCACACTGAGTTGATTGGTGGTGCACCTCAAAGAGATGTCCAACTAGCTAATAACTTGACCATTGTGGCAGGCGTTACCCAGTTCAATTCACTCGGCTGAAAGCTTTGATCCACAAGTATCTAGTTGTCTCATAGTGTAGCAAGAGGTGATCCATCGACTCTCTAGATTTCTTGCACATGCAACAATAATCTGTGTAATAACTCGACGCTTTTTCAGATTATTAGTGTCAGAATCTTACCCAAGGTGGTTGTCCAAGTGAAGAAAAGTGCTTTGGGGGGCTTTATTCCTCCAAATTTTCCACCAAGGAAAGTGTGTAGTCAGTTGAGACATAAGGGCTTTATAGAAAGATTGAATAGAGAAAACACACTAACTCGCAGGATCCCACCAAATAGAATTGGCTCTCATTCCATTCGGTTTCACGGAATAGATGAGTCTAAAGAAATCCTGAAAATTGTCAACCTCCCAATATTGAGCTGCTCTACTAAAGGTAATGTTCCATTAAGCTTGGTCTCCCGATCGAACCAAATTTATACATCTTTAGTTCTTTACCAAATTTATACACATGAGCAAGTTGAGAAAAGATGTTTCATCATGGCCCTATGATATAGTAATATACTTTATTTTGTGAATAAAGTGTGAAGAGAGAGAGAGAAAGAGAGAGAGAGATGGGTCTCAATGCCTTTCAAATTCATGTACATCAAGTCTACAACAATATATTTTTTTATGGGTAACCTCATAACTGCAAGCTAAACAAAGAATAATTGTTTTTACTTCAATATTTTATAGCATGTAAAGTAGGCATTAAAGCAATGTAATGTACTTGTTTGATAGCGTAACCAAGACAGACTCACCTAATAAAAGCAACATAAAATCTTGCTTCCCGAGCAAGTTGCTGTTCCAAAGCTTTAGCAAAATGATTAAAATATTTACCAAGATGCTGTACCAGAAACAAACAACAAATAGAAAGAGACTTTCAACAATTACCCAAAACAATATGAAGAAGATAAAGAAGTTCATTAGCAATCTTTTCATTGGATGACTATTAGCAATTCCGACATATGTAAACTTTTTATTTTCTTGATAAGTGAACTCTGACATGTGTAACTTTGCCACAGACTATTATAAGGAATATGGATAAAAATTGCAACGTAAATGAGTGAGAGAGAGTACGCAGAAGCATTGCAGCTTGGTTGCTACAGATACAGAAAGGTTAGAGAGTGTTTCATTGGGCAATGGTTTTCGCCTGGTCATGCGTTACAGCATCATTCACTTCCACCTGCAAATGTTAATTTGAAGACAAATTATACATGCAAAATAAATCCAGATTGTTCATGTCTCACAAATTCCTTTCGAATTAGTACTCGCAACATTTATGCATCTATAAGATTGAGCAAACACCAAATCAAAATCAAGCACTTAAATAAGTTATCTTAAACATACCACTTCACGACATTGATAGGATCAAAGTGGAAAATCTAAAATCATAACCTTCTTTTAGTTGCTATCAAAATGGACGGCAAACTAAAGACAATGCAAAATGGCTGTTTTAGACACAATTGAGTCTACAACTTTCCGGATCCACTTTTCTTTTAAGATAGTGTAGATGGCTCCATAGGAACTCCACAAGCTGTTCTATGAAAGTGCCAGGTGGAAATGACATAATATATGCAAACTTATAATAAAGGTAGATTTTCAGGAAACTTAATGAATTGTGGCTCTTAACTCTTGAGGTAACTAGAGCCAGCTTTTTTATGAATCACATGCATTGTAACAAGGACTTCCACCCTTTGGCCTTATTTAATTGAGTGAATGGTTAACAAAATGTGGGGATCAATTACCCACCCGTGGGTAGCCCAAGTAGTAAGGGCTAACCTGTGTGCACAAGCCCCATGTCATAGGTTCGATTCTCCCTAGGATCAAACTGTGATTTATGTGGGAGGCCATGGTGGTGGGTTGCTGTGCTAGTCTCTCCGGGAGTTTAGGTTCATGGTAGTACTAAGGGCTTTGCAGTGGGGTGGTTCCCCCGTCATAGAAAAAAATGTGGGGATCAATTATATAGGTTGGCCATTTAGGTCTTCTGTTCATCTTGAAAAAGCATTACTACTTTTTGATATATCATTAGATTTGTTACTTATGGAACCTATGTGTTGAATGGCCACACAGTTTCCCATGTAAAACACTAGAAACACATGCTAAAGAGAAGAATCTTAATCGACAAAAATATTATAAAATATAGAAATCATACCTGCAGAAGCCATCTTGAAAGCAATATTAAAATCTCACTAATAATATATTAGTGGCCAAATCTTCTTCTCCTTCCCCTCACAAAAGTATTAGCTATCAATGGGGCAAGCCAATGGACACACACAGAGAGGAGATGGAACTTAGCCGTATATATAGAAGTCTTATGTGGAGTCCTCCCATTAAAAACTTCAAATCCCAATGGGTCTAAAAAGAATAAGACCCTTGAACTTTTAGACCTACATACAATAAACCACATTTTTAAAATAGAATATAATCCTATTTTACTAAGGTACAATAAACCCCATAATGATCACTTTAACTTAGTAGGTTTAACCAAAGTACCATTATGAGCTATTTATATCTAACCCGTTTTTATAAAGCATGCAATCAATAGTAGCCCATATTTGAAATTATTCTAACATTCTTCCACTTGGGCGAATATTGATTGCTATAAAAACTTGTTTTGAAAAAGACTCTTGGGTTAGACAACATAGGTGGCCACAAAAATAGCTCAAATGATAGCACCATAGAGAACACGATCCGGTCCAACAATAATATCAACATTGAACATGGAAGTCGTTACACCCCTTAAACGATGTAAGACCACTCCACAGTTACAAATGCTAATATCCTCATCAACATGGATCTCCATCCTCCGACCAAATGTGGTAGTATGTAGTATGAACTTAGCACCAATGTGATCAAAAGCTGTGCTAATTCATATCAGTCCTCATAATGCTTCAAAAAAGAAGCCACATGTCTTTTAAAGAGACTCATCTTATGTCTTTATCCATAGTATCTTGAGATTTCAATAATATCATAATAAAATACATAAGCCATATGCATGCTCAAAACATAATTTATGGATAGGGGAGACATATATTATTATTGAAAGAAGCTGTATCCAAATAACATATGGGTTGCCTACGTATCCCGTAAAGGGATCAAGCCAAAACGTAGTTCTTTTTACATAAGTAACTCCTACTAACCAAAAACATCAAATGTTTCCATAATACCCATATTAGCAACATGTGTTTTAAAAATTTTAGGAGCAAGTCCCTTAGTCAAAGGATCTGCAATCATTGCCTCTGTATTTATATGCTTTATCTTTGTTTGTCATTCCTTAACTCTGTCTCTGACCACCAAATACTTAATGTCAATGTGCTTGGACCCACTAGAACTTTTATTATTCTTTGAAAAGAACACTGCTACACTATTATCACAATAAATAGTAATAGGCCTCGAGATGGAATCAACAACATTCAGTCAAGAAATAAAATTTCTTAACCAAACAGCTTGGATAGTAGCTCCATAACATGCTACAAATTCAGCTTGCATAGTAGAAGACGCCACCAGAATTTGCTTAACACTTTTCCAAGAAATAGCACCCCCAACTAACATAAAAACATAACCAGAGGTTGATTTCAAATCATCTTGACATCTAGCAAAATCAGAATCTGAGTAGCCTACCACCTCAAGGTGATGTGAACGCTGGAAAGTAAGCATATAACATTCAGTCTTCTTCAAGTATCTCATAACTTTCTTAGCTGCTTTCCAATGCTCTTGCCCTGGATTTGACTGAAACCTACTAAGAACACTGACTGCATAGGCAATATTTGGTCTAGTGCAAACTTGAGCATACATCAAACTCCCTACAGCACTAGCATACCGAATATTCTTCATATATTCCTTTTCAAGCTCATTTCTAGGACATTGAGTTTTGTTAAACTTATCTCCTTTTATGATGGGTACATTACTGGGTGCACAGTTTTACATTTCAAACTTCTGTAGTACACGCTGTATATAAGCTTTCTGAGAAAGTCCCAACAAACTAAGAGCTCTATCACGACAAATTTCAATGCCAAGCACAAAAGAGGCTTCTCCAAGATCTTTCATTTCAAAATTAGCAGATAACATTTTCTTTGTTTCATGAAGTAATCCTAAGTTACTGCTAGCAAGCAAAATATCATCAACATATAGAATGAGAAAAATAAAATTTCTCCCACTGGTCTTTCGATATATGCACTGGTCAATTTTATTTTCAACAAAATCGAGAGAAGTTACAATCTCATCAAACTTCAAATACCACTGTCGAGATGCTTGCTTGAGGCTATATAAGGACTTATTTAACTTACATACCAAGTTTTCTTTTCCCTTCTCAATAAAACCTTTAGGTTGTCTCATATAAACCTATTCATAAAGATCCCCATTCAAAAATGTTGTCTTCACATCCATCTGATGAAACTCCAAATCATAATGTGCCACAAGTGCCATGATAATTCTAAAAGAATCTTTTGATGAAACTGGAGAAAATGTTTCAGTATAGTCAATGCCCTCTCGCTGAGTAAATCCTTTTGCAACTAATCTTGCATTCTTTCGTTCAAAATTCCCTTTTGAGTCCAGTTTGCTTTTGAAAATCCACTTGTTGTCTATAGCCTTAGCATCAGGAGGAAGTTTAACAAGTTCCCAGACTCTATTCTTCTCCATAGAATTCATTTCATCTTCCATAGCACTTAACCATTTATCCGACTCAGGACATGTCAAGACTTGCTTAAAAGTAACAGGATCAACTATATGCCCAATATTAGAATCACTTTCTGACAAATATACAATGTAATCAATAGGCAATGCAGACCTTCTTTCCTTTTGCGATCTTCTCACTTGTGGCTCAGAAACTGACTCAATCACTGTTGGAAGTTCTTCTTGTTGCCCAGATTCTTCACTAACAATTTCAACCGGCTGAGAAACAACTCTTTCCTGTATAACAGGAACTGGAACAATAACTGGATCTGGTTCAATAAAAGGTTCTTTCAACATAGAAATGCCACGATTAGGACAATAGAACTTATATCCTTTTGATCTATCAGGTTACCCAACAAAATAACCAGGAGTAGATTCTGGATCTAATTTCTTTTCAATAGGATTATAAATCCTAATCTCAGCTGGACATCCCCAAACTCTGAAATGAGCTGAACTTGGCTTACGGCCTGTCCACAATTCAAAAGGAGTTTTTGAAACTGCTTTACTGGGAACCCTGTTTAAAATGTACATGGCAGTTTTCAAGGCTTCACCTCATAGATATTCTGGTAAACTTGTTCTGCTCATCATACTCCTAACCATATCTTTCAGAGTCTAATTACGTCTTTTAGAAACACCATTCTGCTCGGGTGTCCCAGGCTAGTGTATTGATGCACTATTCCACATCCTTGTAAAAATTTTGCAAAATCACCCATATTTTGACCAGATTCATCATACTTCCCATAATATTCACCACCACGGTCAGATCTTACTATTTTGAATATCTTAAATTTCTCAAGAGCAAGAGATTTATCATTAATCAGATAGACATATCCATATCGAGAGAAATCATCAATAAAAGTTATGAAGTACTTATTTCCACATATGATAGAAGGTAAAGGTCCACTGATATCAGTATGTATTAAGTCCAAAATACTGTCACTCCTAGTAGAACCCTTCCTTGTGGATTTAGTCAACTTTCCTCTTATACAGTCCACACAAGTTTTAAAATCTGAAAAATCTAGAGAGGGAAGTATGTCAGCTTTTATCAATCTCTCCATTCTATCCTTTGAAATGTGCCCTAATTTCTTGTGCCACAACATAAAAGATGATTCACGGATTAAAGGTCTTTTCTTCGCTACATCGGTAACACAAGAGACTTCACCAAAAGAGTTCAAAGACATTCTATATAAACCATCACATAAGAGACCATTTCCAACCAGACAAGAATCATAAAACAATTCAACTTTTCCATTACCAAACTTAAAAGAAAAACCAGAATCATCAAGTTTTGATATAGAAATCAAATTCCGTCTCATTTTCGGTACAAAAACTGTGTTATCCAAAATAAGAGAAAAACCAGAATCCAAAGATAATTTTATTACTCCTATAAACTCGACCTTCACATGAACTCCATTCCCAACACACAAGCTCACTTCATTCTCACTTGGCCTCCTTTTGCTTACGAACCCCTGCAACGAATTTGCAATATGAATACTTGCACCTGAGTCTATCCACCAAGAATTTAAAGGTACATCAACCAAAGAAGACTCAAAACAAACTAAGGCCAAGGAGATACCTGCCGAGTTCTTCTTCTTCTTTTTCTCGAGCCATGCCTTAAACTTAAGACAATCTTTTTGCCAATGTCCTTTCTTTTTACAAAACTTACACTGATCATTTTTCATTATAATTTCTTTAGAACCATCAGAAGTCTGACCTCCAAACCTCTTATTGTGCTCATTTCAATGTAACTTATTACCTTTTTGAAACTTAGGCTTATGATTATGAGAAGATCCCCTGTTTTGTTGTGGCTGAAAAGCCAATTGCACAGTTTCAATAGTCTCACGACGCATCCTATACTCTTCTTGTGCACATACTACAATTAAATCATTTAAATCCCATTTATCCCGCTGAGCATTATAAGCAACCTTTAACTGATTAAACTAGCTAGGAAGGCTATTGAGAACATGATAAACCAGAAAAGGCTCTGCAATGGAAATTTTAAGGGCTTTTAGCTTAGAGGATATACGTATCATTTTCATAATGTATTCCCTAACTCCACTTGAACCGTCGTATTTCATACTCATTAGTCTATCCATCAAGTCTCCAGTTTCAGATTTATCAGATTCAACAAACCTTTGTCCTATGGCACCCAAAAAGTTTTTAGCAATGTCATTGTCCGGAATAGCTCCCATAATGGAATCAGATATAGAACGTTTGATGATTTTTAAACAAAGCCTATTAGCTCTTTCCCACTTTTGATATTCAACCACATATTCAGCAGTGCTTTTATCAGTAGGTTTTGAAGGCTGCTCTTCCAAAGCAAAATCCAAACCCAAAAGACCAAGTGTAATTTCTGCATCTCTTTTCCATCTCACATAATTATTTCCAGTCAGAGTTTCAATAGCAGATAGTTGACTTGAAATAGATGAGGCACTCAAAACTGTGGAAACATGAAATAATACATATTATTTAAATATCATCCAAACCTTAAAGCATGCAGTCAATGGATGATAACAAATCTATCTAATTAATATGAGCTATTAATTAGACAGCTCGAAAATAAGCTCGGAACCATATGAGCTTCATTTCGATAAAAGCTTTGGTGTACCATTGTAAAGTCACCTTTGGGCTGAGTAAACAACATACTATAAAGTACTCTTAAAATATATCGGTAAGAGCCTTGGTGCATCATTGTAAAGTCACCTTTGGGCTAACTAAACAACATGCTATAAGGTACTCTTAAAACATATCATGAAAACAAATTGATAAAATCACATCAGTTTTCGAAATACCATCACCTTTAGGCAGAAGGAAATTTCTAGACTAATGCAATCTCATTAACTACTTCTCACAATTTTCTAAAATATCACACACAATAAAACCTTTGGGCAAGATATTATGTGCAATAAATTAGACTCCTTTTTTTTTTTTTTTTTTTTATAAAAACAATGAGTGTACCACTTTGGCGGCAACTACCCACAAAAAATTCAAAAGATGTCTTTTAAAGGAAAAACAAGGATAATCATAATGCTCATGAAAATTAAATCACAAAATGATAATCATAAGCATTAACAAGACATAATCAAAGTCAGAATTTAAATGTGATTGATAGACAAAAATAATATAAATAGATCAAGCATATAGGACAGTAGATATGTCTAAAATTAAACATGAACTTAAAAAGCATATATTCACAAAAGAATGTTTATCCATGTTACAAAATTAACATGCATCCACATTCATGCTTAGAGAGAGTACATATATGCACAGATCTTATAAGGCATTGAGTAGTCACCAGAAAATATATCACAATTTTCAGCACATTGTAGCCCTTCGAAAAACGTGTAATTAATGCTTTAAATTATAAAACAGTGTCTTATAGACGTACAAAAAATTTTAAAAATATATAGAAAAAATAAATAGGGCGAGTGAATGAATACTGGAAAAAGAAACGACCAAAAAACTCTATTTTTGGGTGTTCACGCGCCGCACGCGCCACTAGGTGCGAGTGGGCGTTGTCAAAACTGGAGGAGAATTCATCTTCTACCTCCAGCCGGGTCATAAATGGGTCGTGGGTCTGAAAAACGGATTAACGGGTTTTCAAATGGATTTTTCTCCATTTCTTGTAATTCTTGGATCAAAAAATAAAATTAATTTAGGGGAAACAAAAAGGAATACCCGAAAAACACATATATAGTGTTTTAAAATAATGGGTATGTATAAAAAATTACAAATCAAATGTAATCAGTAGAACCTTAGTAGTTAAAAAAAAAATACAAATAATAATAACAGCGACAGGAGTAATACGAAAAAGAAGAAAAAATGTGATATCATCGGACTTTTCGATCGAATATGAAAATGAAAACCCACGGAGAAGCAAATATTGATTCGACCGAATATGAAAATGAAAATCCAAAATGATAATATTTGAAGAATAATATATACGAAAGATTCTAATCCTAGCATGGCTCTGATACCAAATGTAAAACACTAGAAACACATGCTAAAGAGAAGAATCTTAATCGATAAAAATATTATAAAATATAGAAATCATACCTGCGGAAGCCATCTTGAAAGTAATATTAAAATCTCACTAATAATATATTAGTGGCCAAATCTTCATCTCCTTCTCCTCACAAAAGTATTAGCTATCAATGGGACAAGCCAATGGACACACATAGAGAGGAGAGGGGACTTAGCCATATATATAGAAGTCTTATGTGGAGTCCTCCCATTAAAAACTCCAAATCCCAATGGGTCTAAAAAGAATAAGACCCTTGAACTTCTAGGCCTACATACAATAAACCACATTTTTAAAATAAGATATAATCCTATTTTACTAAGATGCAATAAACCCCATAATGATCACTTTAATTTAGTGGGTTTAACCAAAGTACCATTATGAGCTATTTATATCTAACCCGTTTTTATAAAGCATGCAATCAATAGTAGCCCATATTTGAAATTATTCTAACATCCCATCCCTCCCTCCCAGAAGGGGGTTGTTGACATCATAATCTTACTGCACAACCTATTCCTTCCTTGGTTGTGGCTTTCTAATGCTCTGGATTGTTTAGCGAGATGGCTTGCAGATGGAAGGTTTCTTTGTTCCCTCCCATTAAGTTTTAAAATTTTGCATGGAAAAAGTCAAGGTTGACAGACTCCGTGAAGCAATCACTATACAATTCCCATTTGCAAACACACTCTACCAACTAAGGTGATCATCATAATCATTAGCATTCACCACTATCCTGGTTCCCAACTTCCCCGAAAAAGAATGTAATGCGGAACAGGTCAAAGTTTCCAGCATTCCTCACACGTTTTTTTTATAAGAAAAAGGACCCTTTTTTTTTTCAGATTATTGCAATATACAGCACCGAATTCTTTCTTCAACTAATCATTGTCAGAAACGTAATGGTTACCTCTGAAGTATATAAAATTTATAATACAGTATGAAGCTACATTGGATTGAAAATGAGGGACTCACGGTGTTGATGAGATCTATGATGACAGAGAGCTCCTGACGAGCTAACTGCAAATTCTCCACCATGCTCTGTCATTGCCACAATGTCGAACTCTCCTTCGAAATATTCTTCTGCTTCTCCGCCGGATCAGTGAAAGCCGCTCCTCATCGTATCCTACATCTCTATTTGAAAAAATAAGTATAATAATATTCATGTCGATGTTGAGATAACCGAAGAAAGTAATACAGAACTGGAACTTCGTCAATTTTACTGAAACTGACTACTTGATTATGTCATTTAAGGTTAATCTTAAAATCATAGTCACTGGATGAGCATGTAAACACAATTCTTAGATTCTTGATATATACATTGTTTGGTTCCTTTTCTTATCCGAAAATTTCTCAAAAGCCAAACGAAGTTTAAGCAGTGGAAAGGGAAGAACAGTACGGAGGGAAGCGTTCGATGCCACTTCAATTGCGTCCAAGTGCTTGATGGGAAGCTTGTCGAGAGAAAGTCCAGAAACCTCGCTGCTCGAAAGTCAAGGCCTAGTTCGGAAGAGCCGAGCCCATGCTGATGGAATTGTCCGGACTTTGCTAACATTTAGCCCAACAGCCAGAATTGCTCTTCGCAAGTGCAGTCGATCGTCATTTCTTCCCTCTACATTCGATTAGTGTCCGGCACTAAAAAAATAAATAAAAAGTCTTATAAATATATTTAAACAGTTTAATATAGTATGTCATACTATAAAATATTTTTAATATATTAGATAAAATCCTTCTCAAAAAAAGAAGAAGAAGATAAAACCACATTAATTTGTCTTTTCTTTCCTCTTCATTCGATTAAAGTGTCAAGCACAAAAAAGAGTTATGTATTATTAATATTGACGACGTAACAATATATAGTATGTCAGATTATAACTAAATATTATTTATGATAAATAAATTTGATATATTATATAAAAATATGTTAATGTATAAATTTATTTTTATAAAATATTCTCTTATATACATTTTTTCTTAATTTGATGGCTTTATTTGAATATTCATTTCTACATGTAAGTTGGCGTCTATACTATGGCAGAGCCATGTTCGAGCAGATGGGCCACCCTCAAAATCTGAAATATATATATATATATATATGTTTTTATTTAAAGAAAAAAATAATATGTTTGCTTTTTATAATTTAATAGGATAATATTAATTTTATTTTGTGTTGATCATCTCTCTAAAAATTATGTTGACCCTTTCTCCACGAAACTTAATCTGATCTAAAAATAAAATAAATAAAATACATCTCATATAAAATAAAATAATATAATAATGTAATGACATGTTTTTATTATATATATATATATATAAATTGGATAATCTCTAACGTTGTATTTTTAATACATTTTTATATTGATAAAAAAATTAATACATTTTTATTATAATGATATGTTCTTGATATATCATATATTTTTTTAATATATAAGTTGTATTAAATATATTTTTTTTTTAGATCTTATTATCAGATTGTTCTATAACAAAAAAAACCTATATAAAAATATAACAACAAATATTTTATATATATTACTTTAACTTTATTTGGACCTCTTAATTAAGCAAATTTTTTATTCCGTCACGATATGCATATTTTACATGATGACTTCCATGAAAAATTAATTTTTATCAAGTTAGTGATGCGGAAGATTTGTAAACTGAATTATAAATATAACTTATAATTTTATTAATTAAATGATCCATAATAAATATGTTGTCAAAAAGTCTAATTATAGATAATTATTTCATGAGACTTTAATTAGTGCCATCATGTGAACCAATTAGTACGAATAGTACTACGTCCCTTTAACAAATTCTGGAAGTAAGATCATGAAAAAGATTCAAACGGCTTCAAAGATTATTCATGCAATGGTCTGATCTTTAACAAGATTGGTGATACCCATACAATCATTTTTATAACATTTTTATAACTTATAGTGGATTTAAGTTTTTTAAGTTTTTTATCATTTTTTAAGTATTTTTTTAATCTTTTTAATCATTAAAAAATTTTTAAAAAAATATAATTTTATTAATATTAATATTCTTAATCATTAAGTAAAAATAAAAAATTAAATAAAAAAATTGTAAAAAAATTGTAAATGAATAGTACAAGTATCATTTCTCCTTTAACAATATTATTGTTATATGCAGGATTTAAAGTAAAAATAAAATTTGAAGTACTTGAGTATTTGATTGGGAATATTGCTATTAATCAATATCGTTCATTTATTGTTTCTTAATATGATATTCAATTAAGAAATTGTTTAAATATAATTAATATTATCTCCTACCAATTATATATATGTCAATCTGTTGGATAACCTAGGGAGATATATATATATATATATATGAGAAAAATTTGCGGTCTAGTTCGACCGAATCCCTTAACAAATATAGTTGGCGTCGCCACCGGTCATCGGTGGCGTCACCGCCTATGTCATCGGGATCGCCTCCCTTTAGTGATCTCATTCCTGCGACGGCGACTCTCGACGACCTTCCACCTTCTTCCGACAGCTTTAAACTCAAAATAGGTCCTTTTTTGATGGTATGGACAGTGTTACTCACGGTGGCTGGCAGCAGCTCCATTCGGCTGATGATTGAATACTTTCTTAAAATCATTTTAATTTTAATTTTTTATTATATTTTTATTGTATATTTTTATTATTATTATATTTATTATTATAATTTATTATTATATTGTTGTAAGAGACTACATTTATAGAAAGTTCGGTCCGATCTCGGACTGCAGCGTCTCCCTATATATATATATATATATGCCATAGATTAGATTGATGAGTAGGACACACAAAAGCACAGAGTACACACATATATATAGGCTAGCCAGCTAGCCAGCTGTACATATTAGGAAGATTTCGTAATATTAATGCTTCTAGATCATGAGTTAGCTAGGGAAAGCATGCAAAAGTCAAGCATCATGATCTTTTAATCCAAGTCCACCTAATTGCCAACTCAAACAGTAGTCATGGAAACAAGAAATTGGACGCAGTCTCCGCGTGGAGAGCATCAAAATCAGCTTTGAAAACCTTATAAGAAATGCATTACAAGCCGAAAATTGCATGGCAATGCGTAGACTAGTATTGTTCACCATATGCATATAAAGTATAAGAGAATTACTACAGTCACGTGATAAAATTCTTTTATAAAAATAAATCTATAAATATAATTGAGATCGAAGACTTTATTATATACTTATAAATAATAATACACATATAACACATTTCATAGTACATACTTTAAAATGGGCTGGCCCTCGTTTATAAAGTATTATTATTTTTATAAATTATTTTTATTATTTTAAAATATAGTAATTCATGAATAATTAATTTGCTGTAAAAAGCGGCCTGAGGAAGCTTTCAATTAGATTGAAAGCTCTTGAGGAGATAATTCACATGAAGCTAGAACTTCAATCTAAATTCAGTCTTCTCAGAGTCCGACAATATGATTTGATCGGCTGTGATCCTCTAATAATTAGATTAATCTAAAAAATATATATTTTTTAGGTATGGTGATCATGTAGGCCGTATATTTATTAAACAAAATTGTTTTTTATGAGACATAACAAATTAACAATCTATTTATTAGGCTGAATAACTAAACACGCAATCTTCCCTTAAATTTGGCATACGTATACGTACCCAAGATCTGGTCGCAAAGAAAGACCGGTTTCATGGCCCGGCCGGTACGTAGGAAGTAGGAACCCAACAAAATCTTCGAAAATGGAGAAAAAAAAAAACAAAAACGTGGAACATTAGTAAGTACGTGTCAGAGCATGCATAGATGTGGAGCCAATCTTGACAGACTTCATCTACGTGTAATCCACGTGAATCTACGTGTAATTTATAGGCATCGCCATCTGAAACCTGCCGTTAGGAAATCGTCCCGAATCTGAGTAAAGATCAGACGTCCAATCTCTCTATCTCTCGGTTTTCTATATATTGGAACAAATCAGAGCCGTGCAAAATCACTGCAATATTCAGCCTAAAGTACTTCTAGCTCTCCGTTGATATACGTACCCGCATTTGTAGGTAGATCTTCAAAGCCTTTTCTTTTTTTGTTTCATAATCCTTGATCGACTATATTCTTCTTCTGGATAAACCTCTGGTAATCAATCCTACTGTATATTCCTGAGTTTAGTGTTGAAGAATTGGCCGTGAAGCGCTTGTACTTTGGACTGCAGAGAAAGGTTAAGGGAAATGGCCGGCGGAAATCCCCTGCGCCTCAAGTCCTTGAATCACATCTCCCTCGCGTGCAGATCATTGGAGAAATCTTGTGATTTCTACCAGAATGTTCTCGGTTTCTTTCCTATAAGAAGGCCTGGCTCCTTTGACTTCGATGGTGCATGGTACATATAGTAATATTCTCATGAATTTAGATATGATCATAACTTCAATATATATACATACATGGGATACATATACATGCTGCAAAAAATTCAACTTTCTTGAAAGCATTTTGTTTTCTGTTGTGTTTAGAAATTATATTATAATCTTTTCTTTGTGGTTTTGAAATTATTGTGATGATCGACAGGCTATTCAATCATGGTGTTGGCATACACCTCATCCAATCTGAAGACCCAGATAACATGCCCAAGATTAGCCATATCAATCCCAAGGACAAGCACATTTCTTTCCAAGTATCTCTCTCTCTCTCTCTCTCTATCTATCTATATATATATATATATTAAAATAATTAATATGTTGGGGATGCATGAATGCATGCAGTGTGAGAGCATGGGAAGGGTGGAGAAAATGTTGAAGGAGATGAAGATAGAGTACATAAAGAGTAGGGTAGAGGAGGGTGGCATTTACGTGGATCAGCTTTTCTTCCACGACCCAGATGGCTCCATGATTGAAATTTGCAACTGCGACAATCTACCTGTCATTCCTCTTGCCGATCATCAGGCCGATGACATGATAACCGGCCGCCTCGTCCGATCATGCTCACTTCTCGATTGCATTAAATCATCATGCCCAGAAGAATTAGCAGCAGCTGCAAATTCAAGCACAAGTACTACTATTGCACAAGCGGTACTACTGCAAATGAATGTACTACAGCAACAGCAATTGACATGAGTACTTATAATTTCTCCTCACACAAAGGAAGATTGTCGACCTCCCTAGCTTTGCGTGAAATAAATTTTTCTACAGTTCGAGCATTTGTCTTATTCCTCCAGTATATATACAGGTCATATATAGTGAATAAAATTAAAGATGTTATTGTATAGACAGTAGCATTCTTTTGTACCATGTTATTCATACCGAAATTTAATTTAATGATAAAAATGCCGTGTTTATATATAATTGTATATAGACTTTGGCATTTTATTAAAGAAAAATTCTCTTTGACCCTTTTAAATAGGAAATGCTATAGTCATAAAAAAACCGCTTTATATGATGTTTTATATTTATTTACAATAAAAATAGACTCTTTATAAAATACTGGAAAATGTAACATTTGTAAAGTAATTTTACAAAAATATATTTATAAATTAACATAATTTTATATGGTATAAAATGAGCGGCAATGCTATATACAGTTTTCTTTATAAAAATTTTTGTAGTCCAAACAATGGACAAACAGAATAATCGACAAACAGAATAATCTTAAATATTAAAATAAAATAAGATGAGGATCTTGCAATCAAATCGGACCTTATGTATCCATCCCTTATCATGGAGACATGATCACTACTACATGGCGCATGCAATATGTTTTCTTGCCCGACCCCCACTAACTGATCATTGCTTACCATATTATACGTATTACCTGATGAAATTTATGGACTTAATTTATTTCATAAAATTGATTTAATAAGAGAAATTTGTACATTATTTATAAATATGTCAAAAATCTTATCCACAAGCAATGCAAGATTATTCCTCAATATCCCCCTCACGTGCATGCTAATTTTTATTTTTATTTATTTTTTTATTTTGATCCTTATTATGGGATAAGTAATATGGACTTCCATTTGTCCTGTAGCAAACTCTAGTACCATGATAACATTCATGGGCTCAATCCATCTCATAAAACCAATTCAACAAGAAAGATTTGTACATTACTTATAAGCATATCTAAGACTTTGTCTAGAGACAATGTGATATTATTCCTCAACACTACGGAGTGTGCTAATGTGGAGTCGTGAACATGCCATTATATACGGTTTTTTATTTTTGTAATTCTAGATTTATTGAGTACTTATTTAATATTTTTTCTATAAAAGAGGAACGAAAACTATAATTTTTAAAGTGTTTATGTTTTTTATCCTTAAGTTAAAGCATTTGGCAGAACAATTAGCAAAAGATCTATCTAAATTACAAGAAAAAAAAATCTCAAATATATATAATATAGTATATATATTATATATATACTATATATATAATATAGTACTATCACTACAAGATTTTAGTCTTTTTGCCACTAATTTTTTTTCTGCGACATACATTCGTGAGAAAAAGTGGTCTATTAACACCACTTTTCTTGGTGGATATAAGATACCAGTTATTGCCATGATAAATTAGTGGTGGGTAAAATTTGGTGGGAAAAAAGGCTTTTGTCACGAGAAAACAAGTTATTTTCATAAGATTAATTTGGTGGAATGTTAAAAAGAGTAGACATTATGATATTCTTGGGAAAAAAGTTTTTCTCACGAGTTGAACTTCTTTTTGCGGCGATAACAGAGCGCCGCAAATAAAAAAACTTAAATTTAACTGCGTAAACCCCCCCCACCCCCCGCGATATTTTCCAAATCCCTAATCCCCCCCCAACCCTCGGCACAGACATCCTCTCTCTCGCTCCCGCTGTCTCACGTTGTGGACCGTCGCCGTCTCCGTCGCTGTCGCCATCGCCGTCGTTGCCTCTCCTAGCAAGTGACTCTCTCTCTCTCTTTCTTTCTCTCCGTTGTCTCTCATTCGTCTCTCTTTCTCTCTGTTCATCTCCATTCGTCTCTACATTTAGGATCTAAGGGCCAAGAAGGAAACAGAGAAGGAAGCATTGGCTAGGTCTGGTCTCTCTGGTCTGTAGCGGTTCAGCACTTGGGGGAGAACATGGTTCGTACCATTGCTATGGACGGTACCGAATAGTTGGTCAGGGGGCAGCGCGTACTCAACGCCGGTTCTCCCATCACCGTGAGTCGCATTCCTTTGATTTTCCTTTTTTGGTTGGTGATTCTTATTTGACGAGATTTGGTGATGAAGGATGAGTAATTTGGTGTTTAGATTTGTGCAAATTAGCTGAGCCATGGCTGTTCTTGTGATTTGTAGATTTGGGTGTTATTTTTTTTTTTGTGGGATGAGCATATCTGGAAAGGAAAAAATATTATGTTTTTTGATTAAACAAACTTCTTTCTGATTAGCTAGTCTTAGTTTGGATTAAACGAACATTTTGTGCCGTTGAAAATAATTTTTCTTCATCTTTGGAATAGAATCGTTAATCTTTTTTGCAAAAAGTTGAAATGAATAAAGTTTTTATCATTAAAAAAAGAATCTCCCCTTTCTCTAATTTTTGAGATACTTTTATCGATATATCTATGGATCAATAATATCAATCATTTAAATATGAGATACACAAGACTACTAATTTTGACAAAAATATTTTAGTTTGTCGAATAAGATGGAGTGTTTATTGTTTTGATATGGAATGATGGACCATTTCTCTTGTATACGACCCGCTTACATGGGCTATATGCCTATGCTATTGATAAACCTGCAAGATTACCTATAAAAAAAAGTGGAACAATGGACTTCAAGGATTCATGCTATTAATATGGTGCATGAATCCTTGAAGTGGTAATCGTGCTGCTATGTTGCTGATTGTTGTGAAAGGTCAATATTTTTTTACCAGCATAATTCAAACTCTGTGATTATTTATATAACTTGTCGTTTAAAATAAAACAAGTAAATACTATCATCAAAGATATGTTCTCAACTTTATTAACTTATCAGACCTTTCCTTTCTCAAATCATTCTGATTATGTGCCCTTCAATCTATTTGAATGATTGAGGGTTTATACCTATTTAATTATAATGGTCAATCTCCTCATGTTGTTATATCTATGGTGCTTGCTTTCCTCACGCTCTCTTTTGTATTGTGGATAAATATAGTGACTAACACAAATACTGGAGCCACAGGATTGGTTTCTGGTCTCTATGTTTATTAAGAGATAAAATCTAGGCTTTTCCCCATTATTATCATCACTTGTTACATTTGAATTTACATTTGAAACTTGTGACTTGTGGAAGACGTTTGTGATTTAGTTGTTGAATACTTGGTCTTAATACTTGACTTAGACTCTGTCTCAACAGCATCGAGTCATTCCACTTAACATTTGTATTGATGTTTTTTTGTTTTGTTTATGGCAATATATTTCTAAATCTTTCTTTATTTTCCTACTTCTCAATAAACACTTTAATATATTGTGCTTTCCCCTGTATTTAGTATTACCTTCCCGTTAAATAAATACATGGGCTAGCAACCATGCATATGTAATAACTCAAAATTAATAATTGTTTTTAATCATGGGGCTGCTTTTAACATTATGTAACGAATTTAAGGACATTCTGCATTCGTTTTCTGCCTAACACTGGGGTAACTCTCTAGAGAGCGTGGTAATGTCATTACTCTCATTGCCACAATGACAATTATGGAACAACTTTACTGTTAGGAAACCTGGGATGGTAGTCATGATATATAATATATGCATTTAAAAAGCATATGGCTGCTAGTTAGGATATCTTCTGCATTTTATTGGGACTACTTTTTGGGTATTTATATCACTTATTTGAGCTTCTTGCTGAACATGTCAAGTTTCTTATGATCGAAGACTTGATTGAAACTTTGTCAAACCATTAGGAAATATTAGTGCAAATTGCATTCAGGAAAAATTATTAGTTGGTGGTGGATAGTTCTTAGTTTATTAGCTGGTATGGTGGTTTATTAGCTCCTGTTTACGTGATACTTCACTTTTTTTTTTAAAAGATGATATCTAAACTTAAATCATACATATTTTACCTCTTTTTTTTTTTTCTCTGTTTTCAAATATATTATCCAATATTCAGCATGATCCTTAACGTGACAAAAAGCCATGTCAACTGCCAATTAATATATAGGAATGGTTGGTTAACGATCATCATTTGTGGATTCTTTCTGTGTCTGGTTTGGTAAATACATAATCTATGTAAAAGATACTTGAAGTTCTATGTAGTAAGATCCAATGGCCATCACTAACTGCAACATTGATATGGAGAGTTTAATTTCAGTGTGTTAACTATTTATGTCATTTGTTCTTTTTCTCCTGTAATATTGCTGCACTAATAATGAGTTATGGCACCCCTGCATCATATCATTAATTTACACATAATCTCTTTTCAGGAAAGCTTACTTTACACTTAACTAATCATGATTCTTGACTTGCAATGTGAATGGATATTTATGTATCAGGATTTGGCTTCTAAGTTTTTTTTTTCTTTGACAACTAGTTTGGTTGAATATTTTCTTTGCTGTTTTGATTTCAGTTATGTAGCTTTGAAACAAAAAAAAAAAATCTGTTATGGCTATTTGTTACCTTACTTAAGTCTTTGATTCTAAAGTTTGAGCATTCAAAAAAGGATTTCATGGAAGGGGATTGGGTGGTATTATTTCTGCTATTGTCACATTGTTCTCTTTTGTTCTTGTCCTATTCCTTTTTTTTCCTATTTGAGAACTATGTTTAAATGATCTATATCACTTAGTGGCTGGAAGTGTGATTGACTAGTTGTATGCTTTTTCTTCTCAATGAAATGGTATCACAATCAACAATGTGATAGTTGCTGCTATACCTGGAAATTCTTATAATATTGTCAACATTTTCGACACATGGGGTAACTTTTAGTGGTTTTTGGTGTTTATTTTCATGGTAATTGATCCTTTAATTTTGTTTGAAGGGAAAACAGAGGGGAATTAGAGCATGCTATAATTTATTATCAATTATCAATAAACTAATATATTAGAGCAGTTTTTATAATGCAGATTAGTTTACATAATCTATATTAGAGAATATTTATATTACTGGAAATTGGTTTATATTTATGGCATATAAATGCAGGTTATATATTGGTTTACTTTATTTTTTGTATGCAGATTGGTTTACATTTTCAATAATTTGTTAGTGCAGATTGCTACACGTTTTCAGGTGTAGGAAAAACAAATTCTTGACTCCATTAACTCTGAATAGTTATTGGCCAACTGATTGCATCTATATTGCTTGTCCTGAGGTTATAGGTTTTGTCATAGACATAACGGTGGAATGTAAATGTTGCATTTCCTGCTAAGTGTGATCCGACATTGTGTATGGTATGGAATGATCCAGTGTTGTGTATGGTATGGAATGTTGGAGTTTGAACTGTTTTTTTGTTTGTTCAATTTGTCACTGCTTTTTTATCGTAAACAAGAATTTTATTGATGACTGGAAGTTGGTCATATCAATTTCCCTTTACCATTCTTCCCTATTAATGACTGGAAGTTGGTCATATCAATTTCCCTTTACACAGCAACAACCTAGTAGTGAAGGAATTTCAAGATATATGGATAGCTGGCATGTTGTGAAGGAAACTGTGCAGTTAAGTATGAAGGTCAGCCTTCATTTTGTTTTTTGCAAAGATTGAAACCCAAAAATGAAGTAAAAATGCATTGCTTAATGATAGATTGGTCATACTTAACAAGTAAGTACATTATCTTCAGTGCATCTTTTAGTTTCTATTTCTTTTTTGCCACTGCCTTTTATCCTCACTTTGAATGTTAAACTGGGTAGAGAGTTTCTTTATTGCTTAATGAATTGTACATTTGATTGTACAAAAGAGCATACCTTCAAGTTTCTTCTTCTACTTTTGTATCAAAGTATATTAAAGAAGCCACATCCTTAAAGAGACAGAAGACTGCTTTGAATTTTGAACACAATATATTGCTATACATGGTAAGAATAAATACACGATTGGACTGAGCTATCTATAGACCGCATTTACACAGGAAAATCAAAGCGCAAAGCATTTACATAAAGAATAAAAATTGACAGCATTTACAAATGAAATTTAAACTGATATATAGATAATTAAATATCTAGCTTTTATTGCTTCGGTTTAAATTATTGAACATCTTCATCATCTTCCTTAATAATTCTTGCCTCTCAAAAAAGATGTGGAGATCGAGTATCAAAAGTCTTGTGTCCTTGGGACAGCGCAATATGATTACACTATTAAGTGTCTGAGCATAACTTTCTTCCTTGCTCTCTTATTTTCATTTTTATTTTTTTAATAGGAAGGCTTGGCTTTTAGTTTGGTTCATAATTTCTTGGCTCGTTATGTATATTTTAGCCTATATAGTTAAACTTAGTTTGGTTTATAAAACTTGTATGAATTCGGTATAGATTAATTTTGTAAAAATAAATGTATATTTCAGCTTATGTTAGAGTATTTGTTATGATTATTTTTTGCTTAAGTCGCATTTTTTTATTTTCTAATTTTTTTTTTCTAAATTCTCTTAGTATTTTCCATGAAAATAATTCATGGCAAATACTTTTTTCCCATAATATTAGTTGTGGAAACAAATTATATGCCATCAATATATTTGTGGGTAAAAACTTTTTTCGGCCTATTATCTTCATGGATAGTATCATCTTTGGCACATGGAAATGTTATTTGCCACGAATTTTTCATGCTTTACCCACAATGTTAGGTGGTGGAAAAAAGTTCGTATTTGCCATGAAATAAAATTTTGGTGGAAAAAGATTTTTGTTCATGGATTATATGCCACCAACATCCCACCAACAAATTTGGTGGAAAAAAAATATTTCCTACTTAACATATACTTTTTTCCACCATATAGGTTTATGGCAAAAAGCTCAAAATCTTGTAGTGTATTAATTTTACTTAGTATTTTCTTCAAAACGATTATATAATATTTATATAATTCATGATTGCAAATATTTTTTTTTTCTTTATAGATTGCGAGTGCAAGTATTCCTTTATTTCCACATTAAACTTAATTTATTTTGGTTTAGAGACTTTTTGTAACCTTTTGCTTTTCTTTATATAGAATATTATTTCGCCACAAGTTAGAATTATCAATAAAATTAAACTTGTTTTTTTTTTTTCTAAAAAAGAAAACTGCCTCAAAAGTACTTTTAGATGCTTGGAATAACTTTGGACCGTAGCATTCGAACCAAATAATTAAATCTAACTACAATTCATCAAAATCGACGGCCCATCTTCCGTTTGTTTCATCCTATCTAGTTTTCTATAGGGGACGTACGGTCTAACCTCTCGGCCCACCATTGCATCCTATTTTGATTTTTAGCTTTTTCTTAGGTACCATAATTCTTTTAAAAAAGATTTACCAAATATATCAGTTAAAAAAACTTTTATATTGTTAAAAATATATATTTTTAAAATTTCTAAACTCAAAACCAAACAAAAAAGAGTCGTGTCTGCACACCTCTGCAATTTATAATAGTCATATAACCTTTTAATTGGCTTAGTGGTATATATATATAAAAAAAATTATAAGTCACAAAAAATGAGTCAAATAATTAATATCTATAATTATAGAGTATACAAGCATTACACATTCATTTTTAAAATGTAAATAAATATGATATTTACATGAAAAAAATAAATTTTTAATAGTAGACTCACTTTTCCCCATTTGGATAGTTATTTTTTTTTTAATCTCATCTAATCTAATCTCATCTCATTTTATTATTATAATTTTTTTATATAAAATATAATAAATAATTCAATATTTTCAAATCTCAGAACAATATTAATATTAATATTAATAATATTTATTTAACTTTTAATTATCATTTCAACTCATCTCATATATACAATACTTATATGTGATTGTATCTAATATTACTCATAAATGAAATCATCTCCTAGTTACTATCACAACCTTATCGGCAGCTAGGGCTTCTTAATTGCTTCAATAAACAACGATTGAATGTCACAATATTGATTGGTCAATTGCTGAGCTTTTAGCCCACAAAACCCTCAAAAAGGGGGGAGCCAGTACTGAAAGCTCCCAAGCCCAGATATTACAAGAATTAAAAGGACGCGTTACAGCTTGATAATTAATTTAAAGGATAAGGCAATACATGACTCAGACAAACATGCCTGCCCCACAATTTTGGTCACATGTTATTCTGGAAGTTGATCTAAATAATGTATCTTAATTTGATAAGGTTATCATGATGAGTACTAGAGTTTAATAAGAGTGGCTTTACAGTCACACAAGGGGTTTTCATTGGGATCTCGTCAATGTAAATTTTCATTTTTTATTTATTCATGTATATTTTTAACATTTTATTTAAAAAATTAAAAAAAATCACAACATCATTAAAAAATATATCCTTAATTACTAAGCAAGAAATAAAAAAAAATTAAATATTGATCACAATTAGAATCCTTAGTAGAAATTTTTGTTTGTGAGTTTCACATTTCTCATTTAGTAAACAGAGACAAAATGAGTCTGAAAAAGCTTTGTAAGCACAAACTATAATAATAATATTTGTGTTAGTGATCACTAACTGCAACAAAAACTCGCTTTCCTCTTTTCAAGTCATGTGAAAGACTGCATCGATCCACATGATCACGTTGTACCAAGCTAAGCTAGCTAGCTTTAAGGTGCATGGCTAAACATCTTCTACTAATTTCTATAATATTGCTGAAAGATTTTTCCGTTCTTGCAAATGAGTGAAACAAAATTTGTACTGTATAAGCTGTTATAACGATGAGTATGAATGTATGTATGTATATATATATGTATGTATGTATGTATGTATATATAGTGTCTGATCATGATCATCAGCTGCATGGTTGAGTATAGGATAACTAAAAGCTTAATTAATCCCCATTACAAGAAAATGTTTATTTCTGATAAATTATTTCTAGTAAAATAATTATTTTTTAATTGAAATGAGTTGTTTTCATTATAAATAGTATTTTTTTATTACAAATAATTAGTCATAAAAATTCATTTTTTTTATGGTAACCTCTTTCACTTATAACAATGAGTTAGAAATTATGAATCTCTAATACTTGTAATTACATATAGATTCTAATCTTGTTTCCGGCCAACCCCTTTGGAAGGATCAGCTAGGGGCCAGGGATAATCTGCAGCTAGAAGTCGATCAGTTTATCTTTTCTTAGAAACGGGAGGTTTAATGGGATCATCAAGGTATATATTAGGTATCTGCTCAATTATACTATAATACTGATGAAAGAGATTAAAAATATCTATTGCACCTCAATAATACAAAAGTAGACAAGATTTGACTAGGAGTGATAGGGGTTGTCAGGAAAATAAAGAAAGAGATAGGAAAAAGGGAATTGTTGTGAGCCGAAAAGGAAGTCGACTGTGACACGCAAGACAAATATCTGAACGTACTGACCGAAACTTGGCTATAAAAGGGCTCAAACAGATGAAAGAAAGTGATCTTTTTTTACTCTCTCCCACTAGAATAATTTAGGCAACCTCTTCTCCCTCAACATCAGCTTCTTCAGCCTTTCCCGAAAATTTCGACTGGCGAATTTATTTACAAATTTATCTGTATATTTTTCCTGTACACAGTGAGTTATGAGTGACTGTAAAAATCTCCATTATAATGGATTCTCATCTCCAAATATCTGTGAACGTAGGCACTTGCCGAACCACATAAAATTATGTGTCTATTTCTATTAATTTTATCTATTATCCACGTACGTACTGCTCTGCCGGGACTCTGTTGGGAGCCCTAAACAATCCCGAATGAAGCCCAACTCGTACTAGTGGGTTGGACATAATTCTTTCTTTCATCCCAACTTGTTGACTGATTTTTATGTCCTTAACAACTGAAGTTCCGGAACAATGATCCATTTTGATATTAACCCTCAAAACAATAATGATCATGATGCATGTGTGTATTTAATTACAACTTTTAAATAAGTTAAGGATGATCGAAATTGTCAAAGTCTTTTGGACTAGATGACATAAAGCATGATGATTCTCAAATGGCCGGAGAAACAGATTCGAACTCATGTATAGAAAAAGAAAAAAAAGAATGATCGAAATTAAAAGTTTGGAGCCACTTAGGATGCATGTTGTAACTAGAGGGATAATAGGTTGGAATGAACATGCAGTACTGCGTTAACACCTATATAATAAATTAAATTAAGGTATCGTTTATTTTCATAAACCATTTATCTCATCTCAGTATGATTTAATCATTATAATTTTTTTAAATTATCACATAAAATATAATTAATAATTTAATTTTTTCAAATTTAAAATAAAAATAATATTTTATTCAATTTTTAATTTTCATCTCATCTCATAAATTTCGCTGTCTTCTTATCAACTGGGACAAAACCACCAAATATGGTTTGGAGGGCCAAAAAATAAAAAATAAAAATTGAGGGGCCAAATACTAATTTTCATATAATGATCTACTTTATAAAAACATCTTTCAAATATAATTTTAATCAAATCTTAAAAATTTTGGGGGCCTAGACAAACCCCTTAGTAGTTCCGCCCCTGCTTCTGAAACTAACATGACAACCACCATAATAATTCATGTCATTTTCGTATGTTTAAATATCACAAAATTATTGGTTGGTAAGGCGTTTTCTCCTAATACAGAGATTCTCTTTGTTTATACTGTTGACTCGCAAGGAGTATAATAATGAAAATGACACTTTTGTTGGATACCCCAAACAAAATAGACGGTGGCGGGTTTGGGGCCATGCATGCACATGTGTGCTGGCTGTCCAGAAACAAACCATTGCAGACAAAAGTGCTCCACACACTAATAATCTTTCAATATCACCAACCACAAGAAAATACCATTTATAATGAAGCAAGCTACATAAATATATCCTCTCTCTCATGATCCCTAGCAAAGACCAGCTTCTATCATCCATGACCACAGCCTATCCCACATGGTTTGCTGCTTTAATTTATGTTTTCCACTTCCTAATCACCATTAATTTAAGAGGAGTGTTATATCCATAAAGAAATAATACAAAATTAATTTTACAAATTGACGTGAATTCACTGATTCTTTAAATCCATTATATTAAGGAAAATATTCTAGTTACAAAGAAATTATATAAAAATAATTTTATAAATTGACGTGATTTAATATGATTTGTCATATTATAATTTTATTTTTATAATAAAATAGATTTAAAAACCAGTAAATTCACGTCAATTTATAAAATTATTTTTATGTAATTTATTTGTAATTAGAATATTTCCCTTAATATAATGGGGTCTTGCTTGTGCTCATGATTCCAAGCACTCACTCCTTCCAACATTAATATATATGTTGCACCTCCACTAATGGAAACTGTGCACCCATTTCGAAGAGCCTCATGATAAAAACAATGGCTACCCATGAGAAGCAAAAGAAAGGATTCATCATGTCCATCTATAAGTCTGCTGCCGGAAACCAGTTGACACCGGTTCCCGATCCGGCCATGGTGAATAAAAAGTCCATCGGCCAGCGTAGTTGGTTGCTAAGGAAATCAAAAGCAAGCAAGGGAATTGAGCAAGGTGGCGGCCAGAGGCCGGTGATGGAAGGAGGAGGAATAATGCTTAGGGGAGAAGTGATTGAGGCAAGGAAATCCGTTTCCCATATTGAAACGAATTTGGCATCTGTTGCAGCATTTCTTCAAGTGAAGGTTTTGGTCACTGACATGCCTGAATTCATGCAAGTGCATGCCTTCAAGTGTGCTAGGCGTACTCATGATAGCTTGGAGAAGTTTAGCTCTAAGCACATGGCCTTTAACATGAAAAAGGTATGTTTCAGATATTTCAATATTCCATCAGCATTAGTTTCTCTGTAAAATAATTTAATTTTCTGCAGAAATCCATTAATTTCTCATGCAACTTTAACATGATGATTCAGTATATAGATAGAATTTTCTCTCAGCAAAGAAATCAAGCAAGCTCTCTAAAGACGTGTTTCATTTTTATGTATCTTTTCAAAAGTGACAATCTTGTGACAAGTTATTTTCTTGGAGTTTCTTTTTGGAATTTTCCTTCTTGCAGAGAAACCCAAAAAATTAAAGACAACTTTTCCTCAATGATTATGAAAAGATATTGAACATGGGGGTAGATGGAGGGAATAATTGAATAAAGATGGATCTCTTCCTTTCTAGCTAGGTGGGACCCACTTCGTCAAGTATCAGCATTTCCAATCCATCAAAGAATTCTTTATAATTCAGGATCATTTAATCTAGACCATGCATGCATCCCCCATCTAGGTTGTCTAGATCAGTACAAGATATTGAATTGGAGCAAGGATCCGACATCCCATGTGAATGTTAAAAAAATTAAATAACCTATGTACTCACTAATCATTCAGCTGATCATGTATTAAACTACTAAATTTTGAAGTTTTATCTATTCTTAATCTAACCGCATGTATACTACACTACTACTAAGATTAATTGGCAACATTACTAAAGTCATGAGTGGCTTAGTATTGATCATTCATGACATTGGATACACGAGTAATATTATATTACATTACATTATCATCTTATTTTCATCCTACTAAATAAGATATAGTATATTCATCATTATTAGATGATAAAAAAACATACATGAATAAATAATCACTTATAATAATAATTATATCACATCTACCCATTTTTCTTTTGCAAAATGTTAAAGAATTTATCTAGTTTTAGAGGATCTAAATAGTTGTTCTCTTTCGTTCAAAAGATGGACATTGTTGGATGATCATGTGAGCTGGTCTGTCGTTGACATAATTACCCTTTTATGCATACACAGGAGTTCGATAAAGTTTATGGTCCGGCCTGGCACTGCATCGTGGGCTCAAGTTTCGGCTCCTTCGTGACCCACTCCACTGGCTGCTTCCTTTATTTTTCACTTGATAAACTTTACATTTTATTATTTAAAACAAAGATCCAGAAAGCAGCTAATTTGGATTGAATTCATATATGTGTAGGACGATCGACATATAATATAGCTTATTGTTTCTATCAAATCCTAATTCTGCTGTATATTGTTCTGATATAATTTTACCAGTTTCTAATTACTTAATTTGATCAATTTGATACTTAATTAAATCTGAGGCTGTACTTGCAGTATTTATAAAGGAAAATGCTATCTCTCTCTCTCCCCTCCCTCCCCGCAGCCGCGGTGGGTGATGGGAAGTGTTCCGATTCCATCCCTTCTTTTTTTTTGAATTTTTTATATATATATTTTTAAGTAAGTATTTTTAAATAATATTGTGATTTTTTTTTATATTTTTTAAAAATATTTTAAGCTGTTAAAAAAATCGTGTAAAAAAAACTTAAAAATCATATAAAAAAAAACTCAAAAAAAAAAAAAAAAATGGATGAGATCGGAATACTTTCCATCAGGGTGAATAGCACTTCCCATTTATAAATTAATTAAAAATCTGAACATGCATGCATGCATGCAAATATATTTGAATATGAGAAATATTGTAGCTAGTCACAAATGTTTAGAAAATTAGTAATTTTACAATATGACGTATCACATTAGATTTAATAATGTATCAAATATATTCATATCATTTTACGAATTTATTTTTATGAAATCTCTTATTTGATTTTTGCGCTCTTTAAAAATATTGTGTAACGTACCTAATTCACATAACTAATTTACAAAAGAAGTTTCAATTTGTGTTCCCAAAGGCATATGCAGATATATATTAAGAATTGTCAAGAAATAGAAAATAAAAGAATAACTTTCAGCAATATATTATATGTTGCGTGCCTGAGTTAGTGACCACCTGGTAATTGGGGAACAAATCAAGTCTAACTATAACTATGACTACTCCTAACCCTAAACATGAGATTAATGAAATTTTGCTGCATGCAAGAAAGAAAAAAGAAGATCAAACTGATCTAAAATGAAAGGGACAGCATCGGCCCCCCGACTGCGTGCAGCTTAATTAATTGACTTGAAATAGTACTTATAAATTAGGGAATGAAAACAGTTAAAATGATCGATGCATGCATGCAAGTTATGCGCCACTGCCACGCTCGATCCATCGTTGGCGATTCGGTCCAACTTTTGGCTTTCTTATTTTACTTTTTCCTTAACTAGTGTTCTCGAAAAAAGTGGATTTCTTCTATTAGTATTTTCAGACAAAAAAAAGATAGTGCAACTGTCATCTTTATCGCTTCATGTAACAGATTCATTGTTTTCAACAGTAATTCTTTGATTCGTTTTTATGCAAATACTTTATTTCTACTTTTATATAAGACGACGTCCTTTAGTAAAATATGGATAGAGACCAATCTATTAATCTCAAATAAATTTATTTTTATTATTTATTATCTTCGCATTATAGTTTCTTATTTTGAAGTAATTGTTGGAAAATCCCACCCTCTTATCTTGTATCACTTATTTTAGTTTAATTTATTTCACTTGCATAAATAGGCCACCTCAAAACTTATTAATATATATATATATATATATATATAAAATATCCTGCGTGCCAAAAAGAAGTAAGTACTATTTTTATAAATTTGATTTGGTTAAACTAATTAATTGGAATTGCTGTATTAATTTACTATTTAATTTCTACCCAATTAATCAGCGCCATTGAAAGCATTTGGCATATTCGTTTAATATATATATATATATATATATATATATATATATATTATTCCTGTATTGTGACATAGATTGATGGTGCTCTTACACAAGCTGGGCAGACACCAAATTAAAGCCAAAATACAAGATCAGGATGGTCTCAGATAATGACTTAATTAATTAGACTAAATAATATTCAAATATTTTGTCTAAGGAATTTCTTAGCAGCCAGCCAACTTGCTCTAGGTCATTATATTCTCGTATATATCTTCCTAGGTGATCATGGGCGGGCGGCATCTGATCATATTCTTCGATCTTGTCATTGATAAACGATAAAACTGATCGAACATATTAAAATTAGGACAAACATAAACATGACAGCTTGTTAATTATACATCGCAACATGACAAGTACTACTACTCGAGTTTTCATTTAAATTTTCATGGTTTTTATAATTTGAAAGCCAAAGCTACATACGTAATGAACATGAGTCCATGATCTTTGGATTGATCGCGCCCTGAACATATATATATATATATATATATATATATACACGTACGCACCATGCATGAGATCAGGAAGAGATATAGAGACAAAGGATGACAAGGAGATGATCATGTAAAGGAAACAAGGATGTGCTTTTGAATATTCCCAAGGGTTATTAATTTGAGGTCTAGTCCAAGGGGCTGTTCATAATTGGTTTGCTCATTGAATATCAGTTCACGAAGAACGAGTCATGAAATTCCGTCTCGTTTACCACTTCTTTCGCTTGGATAAACAAATTAAGAAATTAAACCCCGAAGAACAAAACTTTCCATCAAAATCTTAAGGAAAAAATATATATATATAAACCCGTATATACAAGTTTGGTTTGTGCTGATTGATTCTTATACATAGTTAAGTTTTTGTTGTTTATATTGATCATGTAATTCAAATATATACACATTAACATGACAATATGCGCGCATGCCAATTAAGCCAAAAGGACCATCAAAAGAAAAAGAAGAAGAAGAAGGAGGAGGAATTAAATAAAGAAACTAGGGAAAATGCATGCAATCACATATATACCATACAAATTAAAGTTACTTCGACCCATACATGTTATTTGACAATTTGGGTTGGCTGACGATGGTTGGCTTCCCGAATATGCCACAGAGGCCGCAACCGGCAACTTTAGGAGAAGGAGGATCGATGGTTGGTGGTGGGTCGACCTTGACCGTCCGGCACTCGATAGCTCCAGTGAATGCGCCACGTCGCTCCATCAAGTCGATTGATTCTACGCTGCGGGATTGCCTCAGGTCTTTGTATTCGATGCAGTTCTCTTTGTTGAAATCTTCTTTATTGTTATGCCTCATTTTGTTCAAATCCCCTGATAAGAAGTCATTCCATACAAGGCCTGAGGATCCTTGTCTCCTAAAGGATGTTGAAGACCTTTGCAACGTTCCGGCGGCCATCTCTCTCTCTCTCTCTCTCTCTCCCCCCTCTACCCTTGCCCTAGAGAGAGCTCTTTGTTGGATGGAAATATGTGCTCAACAAGAAGCTATATAATGGTGGTGGACGTTCTCATGCTAGAATGATATAGAAAGGAGAAGAAAAAAAGGACAAATTTTGAAGAATAAGAGGAAAGTTATTATTAGGTGGAATCTATGAGGTTAATGACAAATTTGAGAATTAATCCTCCTTAAAGATCATTTACGTAATTTTAAACTTTCCCCAAACTTTTAAGTACCATTCCTTTGTTGACTTGTACGTATTACTTGTACGTATGCTTTAACTTTACAATTTGCAGGTCGGTTTTGCAATAAGAAAATGCTACAGATTACGTTACCATCTCTCAATTAGATTAATTAGAATCAATCCGTGGTAAAGTATTAAAACTCATATTACTAAAAATTGAGAAAAGATATTGATATGTCTCCGTAATAAAACCCGTGTATCTAGTATTACTCCAAAAATTAGATTGCGTTTGAGTAATGAGATGATTTCAGATATTTTGTGAATACTAAATAGTAGTAAAAAAAATAATGAAAAAAAATTAAATAGTAGTGAATAATAATGAAAAATAAGTAAAATGTAATACTAAAATAATAAATAGTAGTGGAGTATTATGACAATACTCTAATACTACCCAAACTAGCAGTAAGAAAACCGTGGAATAGAAGTTGTAATTATTGTCTAGCTAAAACCCAAAAAGAAAAAAGAAAAAAGAAAAAAGAAAAAAGAAAAAAGATAACGAAATAGCTTCAAGATCTGAATTTAGTCTAAATTCAATAGATGGATGCAAATATATGGGGTCGGAGTCAATTGATTACAACAAGATTCAGAAGTTGCAGAAGGAAAACTCAACCGCAAATAACCGATGAAGGTACTCATGATAAAGCACAATATATAAGCAAATCAAAATAAAAGTAAGCTACAAGGGTCAAACAAGGATGATAGAAGGAACATCATTGTTAAGCAACAAAATGGACACATGAGCAAGAGCAGTTAACATGTGAGTATTCTTCAGCAACTCTGTACAAGCAAAGATATCGAGACAAGCTGATTGATAACAGTAATCAAAGACTTCTGTAAAAGGTGTACAACTCAGAAACCAGCCAATAGCCTGCTCCAGCAATATTATGCTTTCAGTGATTAGGATTTAGGAATAGTACTTGGGGGCTCTACAAACGAGTCTTGAATTATAGGTCTGAAAACTAATGCAGGTAAGCTTCTCCTCAAGCTCCTCGTTACCTTCATCATGTAACAGTAAAGAATAGTAGTATCTTTATCAGTAGATAGAATCCTCAACATTCCAAAGATCACGGGATTATGCCCGAGGTTTCATTCTCGGGACAATTTTCGTTCTTAATCTTGGTCTGTAACATCACTACTTGGAACTAAATGATCATGATTCCTTTTAAATTACTACTTATTGTATTCCTCTCACCCTCAATGGGTTGTTTCCTAGTTGCCACTAGTATCACATTCAGTGACAGAATCCAGCTTCCTTTTATTCTTGAGGATTTCACTCAAGGGTTTGGGACCCTGGAAGTCAGCTGATGTAGTTCTTGCATGCCCAACTTTCCAAACGCAATCCTCATTTTCTTCAGCATATTTTTTCTCGTCTTTAATCTGGGCAAGGGTCTTGGGTCCCATAAAAGTTGAAGATTGCTGAGCCCATCTCTCTCTTGTATTTGATTTCCCTGAAACTTCACTCGAGAACTGCCGTTTGACAAGCCTTTCTTTCCTGAAATGCTTCATTGACCTATCTTGCTGTGAGTGCCTCAGCAAGCCACGAGGTTTGGCACCATTTGAAAAAGCTCTATTCTCACCTATTGATTCATTACCGTTCTTTCCCACCACTGATGCCAATCTTCCATGAAGCCTTGGACCCATTCCATGCCTTCGAGGCCGTTCCTGGCTGCGACCAATAAAATGAGATGAGAAAGGTCTTCTTGATGAGCCGGTACTTCGATGATCATTAATCATCCTGCGTCTTCTCAGATGGTTTCGAAGATCCATGCCATCACATTCACCAACTGCAAGTTCCATTGGCACAAGTTTTCTTTTCCGGGACAATATAGAATCCAACATTGTGTCTCTTGAATGACCAAGAACTCTATTGACATTAGAGAAAAGACGTTCATCATCCAGATGATCAAAACCATTGCATACATCACGTTCATATAGAATTTCTGCAGCAGGGTACACGGGATCATACTCCACTGTATTTTCATAATCATATACCGAGGAATGGCTATTCAGCTCTCTGTGTTCCCGGTCCATGTCTAGCAAGAACTCTGGATCGTCCTCATACACATTATCTGATCTATCACCCACAAGAACGTCAAATCCAGGGGATGATTCCCATCTCTCATCTGGCTCAATATAGCCTTCCACTTGTTCCTCTGAACTCTGATCTGTGCATAGAGGAGATCTGCCATGGGTAAAACCTTCCATGGGAAGCAAGGACTCCAACCTCATCATAGCAGCTTCATCATACTCACAAACAGCAATTTGCGGAGAGGCACATCGCTGGAAAGCATTCTTAGGTACTAGGTTCTGAAGTTCTTCCTTGGGCAGACAGATCAAATTGGTTGCTACTTTAGCAGTGGTTTCAGATGACTTCAAACAAGTTTCTGCTGGTGCTGAACCTGTCTCACATCCAGCAGATGTCTTGTTTTCCAACAAAGGTGCATCAGTGCCCACAGAGGCAGGCTTGATAGACTTCTCAGCAGGTGCATTGCCATCAGAACTATGCATAAAAGAGCACCTGTCACCTTTATTACAGAACCCGTTGAAGTAAAAGTAACATGGAACACTGGTCTTATTTGCAGGTGTGGAAGACTCTGCAGACTCAGATGGCACTCCAGCATGCCCTTCCAATGGCTATGAAAATAACGGAGTTTAGCTCGAATAACATTACCAGATAACCAAGACATGATGAGAATAAAAAAGACAGCAATCCACTAATACATAATTCCTAAAATATGGGCAAAATATAAGCCCCATTACGAGGTGATGCCACAATTGTGAAATATGCCTTAGAAGATAGCAACCACAGGTGAAAGCTGCATGGAAGATGATTTGGTCGGAAAGAAATGAGCCTTGTTTTGAAGACAGAGAGCGAACAATGGAGGAGCTCCAGGAGTTTTTTTCTGCATACTCTCTTACTTTGGTTCTCAGCCGTTGTACCCTATGGAAGCAATGTGCATGATTTCTTGTCTTTTAGTTCAAATTCATAGAATGTAACTAGGCACGTCTTTTTCTTTGTATACTTCCTGAATACTCAGGCTATGCCTTGTTATATTCTCATTAATAAAGTGGCTTATTACTTATCAAAAAAAAGATAGCAACCACTAGCACATCTGGTTCATTTTACTGCTATCAGTTCAAAAAGAGAAAAGAAGTTATTCAAGGAGCTCCAATTGTAGCCCTTGGAGTTCCAGATTCCATTAGCATCTAGACATGAGAAAACACAAGAGATTGAAGAGAAGAACAGGGAAATCTCAAACTCTTAGAACCCATCAGGACATTCAAACTGACAATAATAAGACACTTGTCCAAGATTTTAAGTTTACATGATTGCAATTGCTGATTTTGAGGAGGAGGTATTTATTTGCAATTAGAGTTTATGAATCAATTTCCTTGCACCTGCAAAGGAGTTTTTTACTAGAAGAAGCTAATCATGTGAGGACCCCCTCTCATCCTTCTGGAAAGAACCCAGCAAATAGATATCTTGAATATTCAAGATTTGAAAGTGGGGCACTACTCTTTTTCTGAAAATCCTTTTGGATTCTCCTTCGGTGCAACAAATGTGATAGCTTATCACTGTAAATGAGACCTTGCAATAAGGATACCAACTGCACATGCAAATACTTCAAAGTGTTTGTCCCAACAATTTCCAACCTAGCCACCTTCCAATTTAAACAAATCAGTAAGAAACCACCTTAGCAGTCTCTATCACATGAGGGTTCAGGGATATAACTGGCCAAACTCATCAAAATCACATTATTAGCACCCCAAATCCAATGACACCAAATGAACCTCTAATTCCCCCACATGAAAAGCACAGAGTGACACAGAGTAATAAGTCAATTAAAAAGGCACCCCAAATTAGTAACAACAAAACCTATCTACTTAGTTATTGTGAGTTTTCTCTCGTACAAATGTTCTTTTTACTAAACATATGAAAACTAAAAACAGAAACATGCTGAAATGAAAGAGGTATATCATCCAACATAATTTTCTTTGACTGGTAAAAGTAAAAGGTCAAATAGGGTTAACGTGAACACAATTTGTGCAACCAAATGACAAAAGCAAACCTGTCTGCAACACACAAGGAATCAAGATAGATGGAAAAGAATGCACAACCAATACCCAGGTTGTGATCATTGATGTGCAAATAATCTAAGGAAATAAACAAAGATTCATAGTCAGATTTTATGCTGAATGCTTTAATTCCTCCTGCCCAAAAAAACAAAACAAAACAAAACAAAATGATCATAAAGGAGCACAGCTTACAGGGTGTCTAAAAGCACAGGTAGAGTTAAGACAGTTCCCAGACAACCAATACCAGCAATCTCTTGGGTTGAGCCTTGCAATCTCGCTGTGGCGGTACTCACAATCAATCCCCTGGAAAGGATATTAAAAATAAAATTATGGAAATAAAAATCAATAGGAAACAAACAAAGATTATGAACTAAAAGGAGAAAACTTGATTCATAAAACCCTAAAACTAGACCCTTACAATATGAAGAGTAGAAGTAGAACCCATTTCTAGACAAAAAAAAATAATTTATACAAATAACTGGTGAAATGTCCCAAATACCAAGAAATAATGATCATTAGCTATATTGTTTCAAATATATGCCTCTCGCTAATTGGAAAACTTAGATGTTTACATTGCAATCATTAAAGAAAAACCAACTAAATAAAACTGGGACATCTATATTCACATAAACCAAAAAAGCAGAATGCCTGAAAAACTAAATTCGTAATGTCTCCAAATACCAACCAGTACTGAAGCTTAAAAATGTATAGAAATGCCAGATTATCTCCATGTAAAATAACATGAAAATTAAGAGCAAATTGATTCATGTAAAATCACAAACCCTAAGGCAAGCTTCGTTTTTCAAGAAACATAACATGGCACACTACTCTTCGAATGTAGGTCGAATGCAGCGTATTGTAGAATGGAAATCTCAAAAACAAACAAAATAAGCAGCTTAGAAATTGCAAAAGAAAAAACGCAAGAAAAAAAATCAGATGAGCAAGAAGATTCATAGAAACAAACGAAACGGCGGCATTGCTTTCCCGGACCTTCTTACAGGTGAGAGGTGAGGCCAGGAAGTACACGCAGTCGGTGTTCCTTTTTAGCAGTTCTTCGTCCATTTCCGAATAGATAAGAGAGTACTTGAGAAGTGAAACGCGAGAATAGATCAAGGCAAGGCCATGAATGTTCCAATTGTGGTTACATTGGCGGAGAGATCGTAAGCCCGAGAGAGAGAGAGAGAGAATTGGTTTTATTTTGGTATTTTATGGTGTGTTTGGAATTGAAAGTTTTCTTTTTCTCTTTCTCAAAAAAGTATTTATATTTATTTTTTTTAAAAAGTAACTGGTAACAAGGAAAGTTGTTTTTTATTTAGAATTTATCGTCCCAACCACAATCTTTAATGGTTAATTTTAACTTATTATTTATTTAAAAAAATTCTTTTCATCAACTTCTCATGTCACACATAATTTGTTAATTTTTAAATCTTCTTTTTAAATATATATATTCGATATATGAATAATGAATAGAAAAATTCAATGATTTTAAAATTAATAAAATTAAAATAATTATAGTAAATAATGTGTAGAGATAATAACTAGCAAAATTGGTTTGTTTTACGATTTAATATATGACGTCGGTTAAAATGTATCCCCTTAGTTGATTTTGTCAATTTATTTACATGATATAACACATCTCAGAGTATTGGCATTAGTCTCATCAAAATAAATTATCAAATTTTGATTAAAAAAAATACAAATTTGCACACATATTAAAAAATCTTTATCGATGAAATTTGATGATATACTATTCAAAAATTAAGCAAAAAACACTTTTATGCTATTCCCTATACTTTCTTTTCGTCATATTTGATCAAATATGACGAAATTTTTTTGATATGTGTGTAAATTTGTACTTTTTATCAAGATTTGATTATTTATTTTGATGAGACCAATGTCAATGCTCTCATTATCCAAACTCTAATGCCTTATTTAGTTATGCACTTAGATGAAATGAAATGAAATGAGATATTTTGAATAGTAGTAAGACTTTTTTAAATGAGATGAGATAATATAGTTTATATAAAAATGTACGTTGGATAGTGAGATAATATGTGATTTAAAGGGGTCGGGCTTGGACATGGGGGAGTCGAGTTTGGAGAAGGCTTGGAATTTAGATGGGCTTGATTCAACAAGCCTGGCCTTCAGTGGGTTGGGAACACGTTTGAACCCACAAACCCAGATTCGAAACACTGGACCAGCTTAGTCTATTGGGCCCGAGGCCCCTTTCGAAGCCTGGAGAAACGATGCACCATTTCAGCCATCGCAAAGGGTAGTTCATCGACTCTATTCGCCAGTGCTAGTGAGCCCAACTAGACCAACCCGTCGGAGTTGGGATTCTCGCTGATGGGGTAGAAAGTGTCAACGACGTCTGAGGAAGGCCCATCATTGTCCTAGAGCAAGGAGGTCTGGGTACGCTCATCTCTGATAGCGCTGATGTCAACTCCCGACGCCTAGAATCCGTCGGCGTTCCTCTTCTGTGGCCAAATGGAGCTGACATCCACGAGGGAGGGTGTAGAGGTCCAGTTGGAGGCGTCCCCATTAGCTGTAGAGCATCTGGAGGCTTTATCGGTGGAAGTGGACGGCAGCGATGGCACCAGGCTAAGCATTTCCTCAATCGATGACCTATCTAAACAACTATTCCAACTTGATGGCAGTGATGATACTGTGGTTCAAGAAACTATTTCTTTTACACCACTCCCTGCCAACAAGGTGGTCTGCAATTCTGGTGCCATGGTTGAGTGGAGTTGCTCATCTCTGTTTGAATGAACATTTGGAGTCGTAGGCGCATTAATAAATTATTTAGGATATGGAAGACGGAGATTGTTTGTCTGCAAGAAACAAAGTTAAAAAAGTTTTCTAGAAACTTAGTAAGAAGTATTTGGAATTTTTTTATGTTGATTGTGTGTATTTGACTTCAAACGGAGCCTCGGATGGTATTCTTGCGATGTGAGATAAAAGAGTTTGGAGAAAATTGAAGATTGTGTTGGGGAATATTCAGTGACTATTTTTTTTAACTCTGTGGTGGATAACTTCTTGTGGGCCTTTACAGGTGTCTATGAGCCAAATGTTGATAGTAACTAAAATCTTTAATGGGATGAACTTGCTGCTTTACTTAGTTGGTGGGACCTCCCCTGGTACATAGGCAGAGATTTTAACATTATGAAGCTCCCTAGTGAGAGATTTGGAGACGGTCGATCGTGCCCGACTATGGTTGATTTTTCTACATGTATTTTTCACTTGAACCTGGTGGATCTTCCCCTAATAGAGGGTCTTTCACATGGTCCAATCATCAAATTTGGTTTAGGTTGGACAGATTCTATATCTCACCAAAGTGAGAATCTCATTACCCCGAGGTGTGTCAAAAGAGATTGCCTCGCTTTTGCTCAGATTTTTTTTCCTATCTTGTTGGATGGTGGTGGCATTCAAAGTGGGCACCGCTATTTCAAGAGGAAGCTGATTGCAAGTCACAATTGGCTTCAGAGTTGGAGATAGTTCTTTTTCTAAAGGAGATTTCTTGGCGGCAGGAGTCAAGAGCTTTATGGCATAAGGAAGGAGATCACTGCACAAAATTCTTTCACAGGATGGCTAATTCTCATAGGAGATACAATACCATTGAATTGCTTAATATCAATGGTATAGAGTGCACAGAGGCTTTCATTATAAAAGATCATGTGGTAGAATTCTATGAACAACTGTTTATTGAATAAGAGGGATGGAGACCAAAGCTAGATAAGCTTGTATTTGATTCGATTGAACCACAAACACTTCTTGGATGGAGAGGCCTTTTGAAGAGACTAAGATTTATAAGGTTGTAAGGAAAATGGCGAGCGATAAAGCACTTGGATCATATGGTTTTTCAATGGATTTTTTCCAAACTTGTTGGGAGATTGTGAAAGATGACATAATAAAGGTATTTCAGGAATTGTTCTCGGCAAGCAAGTTTGAGAAAAGTTTTAACACTACTTTCATTACTTTGATATCAAAGAAAAATGGTGCTTCGGAGGTGCAAGACTTTAGACCCATTAGCCTAATAAATGGAGTCTATAAAATTATCTCCAAGGTTTTTGCAAACCGACTTGGAGATCTAGATAAAATAATCTAAAAGCCGCAAAATGTTTTGTAAAGGGTTGTCAGATCTTGGATTCAATCCTTATAGCTAATGAATGCTTTGATAGTAGACTTAAGGCTGTGGTAGCAGGGATAATTTGCAAACTAGACATGGAGAAAGTATACGACCATATAACTTGAGACTTCCTTATTTTTTTGTTGGAGAGATATAGGTTTGGGGAAAGATAGTATAAATGGATTAGATGATGCATCTCAACAGCAAAATTCTCAGTTTTGATCAATGGTAACTCAGTTAGTTTTTTCAACAGCTCCCGTGGTCTAAGGCAATCCTCTATCTCCTCTTCCTTTTGTTGTTATCATGAAGGCTCTTAGTAGGAGGCTGGCGATTGTGGCCCAAAATGGTTTCATGGCAGGTTTTTCTGTCGGCAATCCCATTAGAGACACTATTTTTATCTCTCACTTATTATTTGCAAATTATACGTTGGTTTTTTATAAGGCTGATCAGAACCAACTCAGGGTGCTGAAGGCCTTATTATTGTGTTTTGAGGTTGCTTCAGGCCTGAAAGTTAACTTTAATAAATCTGAACTAGTGCTAATTGAGAATATCACCAGCCCTCATCTTTTAGCCAATACTTTAGGGTGTAAGCTTGCCTCTCTTCCAATGAAATATTTGGGTTGCCTTTGGGAGCAACTTTACGAACTTTAGCAATATGGGATACAGTGATAAAGAAGATAGAGAGAAGACTAGCAGGTTGGAAGATATCATATCTTTTTAAAGCAGGTCGGGTTACTCTCGTCAAGAGTACCCTATCCAACTTACCTACATATTTTTTGTATTTATTTTCCATTCCTACTTCCGTGGCGAAAATGATTGAAAAATTCTATTGGGACTTCTTATGGAATGGGATGAGGGATGAAAACAAGCTCCATCTTTTCAGTTGGAATAAAATGTGCAAGTCATTATCATTAGGTGGTTTGGGTTTAAAAAACATAAGACTTTTCAATCAGGCCCTTCTTGATAAATGGTTATGGAGGTATAATTTGAAACCGGACGCTCTATGGAATGTGGTGGTTGATTGCAAACATTTAGGCCTATGAGGGAGATGGTGTATTAGAGAGGTGAATGGGCGTGTGATTGTGGAAATACATTAGATAAGGATGGGGGTTTTCTCTCGCCATACTAAACTTGTGCTAGATGAGGGCGCAATGATAAAATTTTGGAAGGACATGTTGTGTGGAGAGGAAGCTCTCCAGAATGCATTTCCTTCTGTTTACCAGCTAGCTTGTGACAAAGAAGTTTCCGTAGCAAACCTCATGAATAGCTTGGGTGATCAAATTCAGTGGAATGTAACATTTAGCAGAGCAACCCAAAATTGGGAAGTGGACAACTTTGTGGCCTTTTTTACTCTCATTTACTCCACGAGGCCGAATGGAATGCGCATTGACAAGCTTTGGTGGAACCCATCAGGTAAGGGCACTTTATCGGATTCGTTCCTATTACAAAGCCTTAAGTTTCTCACTAAATACTCACTTTCCTTGGCGGGAAATTTGGAGGAACAAGGCACCCTCCAAACCTCCTGCTGTACTGTGAGATAGCGAGTCACCTATGGTTGGAAGTATTCAGTCGAGTTGATTTGAACTGGGTGATGCCAGCCACTGTGATTGATTTGTTGGCTAGCTGGACATCGTTTGGAAGCACTACTCCCATCAAATCAGCTTGGAAGATGGTCCATATCTGTATTATATGGTGCATTTGGTGAGAGCGAAACAATCGAACTTTTGAAGATAAAAAACGGATACTGGAAGAGCTTCGTTCTTTCTTTTTTCATGCTTTATTATTATGGGCCATTGTTTTAGATTTCAATGATTTCCATCTTCATGACTTCCTTGTATCTTATAACCCATCTATGACCTAGTTAGGTTTGGTCTCTTGTATATCATCTTGTATACTTGGGTTTTGCCTATTCTATCAATACAATTATTTACTTATAAAAAAAAATGTGATAATTTTAACTTTTTAGAATTTGATAAATAAGTCAGTTCCACTTGACATTTTGATAAGATGAGAAGTGTGTTTTTTATTATTTAAATTCTGTTCATATAAAAAATTATTGGGATGGGTTTGATAATTTTTATAGATGAAATAAAAATGAAATGACTTTTTTCATTTTGTTATTTTTTATGTCAAAAAAGTGTTTATGATGAGTTTAAAAATTTATAGATAAAATAAATATGAATTTCTGGCATTTGGATGCCCAAAACCATTAAACCGACAAACCCAAATGAGATAATTTATCTTATCTGGGTAAAGCCTAAAAAAAAGACAATAATCTCTAAAATAGATAATAATAATTAAAGGAATTAAGACTGCTTTGATGCATACAATGAGAGATAAGAAACAAATCTTATACTATTTTTTGATCATATAATGTTGCCCGGAAATTTATACTAACAATAATCCATATTATAAAATTATGAAATTATCTAGAAGAAAATGATAGAGAGAAAATTCACACAATTTAATTACATCACAATATCCATTAACTATAAGAGAAAAGCTAGGGTTCGATATGACCGAATCCCATATGTTTTGCAGCCCCCGCCGCCGCCGGTGGCGGTGGGCTACACCGCCCACCTCATCAAGACCGGCGGGCTCCGGCGACCCCACTCCTGCGACGGCGACCTCCAGCGATCTTCAATGTGTCCGCCGCAGCCTTAAACCCATTAGAGTTCGAAACGGGTTTAAGGCTGCGGAGGGCACATCGAAAGTTGTCGGGGACTCGGGGGTCGCCGTCGCAGGGGTGAGGTCGCCGGAGCCCGCCGATCTCGATGGAGTGGGCGGTGTAGCCCACCGCCACCGGCAACCGTGGGAGTTGGGCTGAGGCCGAATTCCCTTAAAAATTCATCTTCATTTTATTTTTTATTATATTTTTTATTATATTTTATTCATTTTATTATTTTATTGTATGCTTTATTGTGTTTTTTAATTTTTGTTATTGTGTTTTTTATTGTATTTTTTAATATTTTTTATTGTATTTTTATACAAATTGTAGGAAATTAGGAGGTGGGCTGCAAAACGTTAGAATGTAGCCCGACCAGACCTTACCTAACGTCACCCTAACAATAAACTAATAACACTTTTTATCTGTAGTTATTATATGACAATGTCGCCTCCCTAGTTGATTTCTTTAAGCAGAATCAAAATGCTAATCCCAGCAACTAGGGTGTGTATAATTTTTTGCTTTTGTCAAGGCATGAGATGCTTGTTCCCCGCCACTTCTATTATTTTTTGTTCTTGGCATTCGAAACTCATTGGTTGGTAATTGGGGCAAATTTGTACATACGCATATTATTTGAATTTTTGCTAAGAAAAATGGTACCTGAATTTCTACCTTTCCATGGGTTTTTATTGCTGCTGATTTATTTATTTATTTTTAAAGTAGAAAGGGACATGACCATCATGGCACCTTACATCCGGATCCAAACAAGAGAATCCTAATACTTGCCAAAACACTTGAGAGTAACCCAAAGAGGAGGATGAGGAGGGGGAGGAGTTTATACTTTATCTCATAAGAACCAACAAATCCTCATCCTAGAAGAGTGATAGATCATGATTGTTTGAAAAACACTAAATTTTGTCCTGATTGGCATGTTTAGTACAGAAGCAGCCTGCGAAATCCATGTCAGACTCTGCATTCTTTATGGAAGATCATTTGCTGGAGTTCAAGCTACCATGTTTATTTTGGAGTCGATGAAACCCAGAATTTGAAGTAAGTGGACAAAAGCTTCAGAAATCAAGTTGCTTCTTTCAAAATTTGTAAACCATTTGCTCAGTATATCCAACATCTTTGAGTAAGCCAGTGAGCTGCAATGATGAAAATATGAAGGAAACTCAAGTTAGAAAACGTTTTAGCAGTTGAAAAAGAAATATTGATGAACAGATAATGCTCTCTCATACCTCTCCTTGGGAGCGATCTTTAGCCTTGTCACCAGATAAATGTTTCATCATTCCAGGGGGACCACATACCTGAACAAGCAGAAGAAAGTCAATCACTTAGTGAGTTGAAAAATAAGTTGGAAAAGGTTATCCCAATCTCTACCCCAATACTCATAGGTTCAAAACTTATTCAGTATGGTGTTGCCAATCATAAGAATTACTTTCTGATACTGATATAAACTACAGATCGAGATGGTTTGGTTTGGACTTGTCAAGCCTGTCTAGAAGAATTATGAATCACTCTGAAAGGCCTCAATCTGGCTTGGAAGGAGTGGTTTCGGAAAGTACTAGAACCGTCTTGAATCTCAAGCAGTCAGTGGCTGTTTCGACAATGTTACCTCTCAATTTGACACGAACAAAGATCTGGTCAATGTATGCAGTAAGTTGATAACTGTATGTTCACGGTGAAACCAATCCAACGTGTACAGATTGGCTTGATTACTCAAAGGGGGGGAATATTACCAAAGCTAACAAAAAGAATGCAAGTGTCGTAAGAAATTGATCCAACCAATTGGGTCAGCTCCATGAAGCCCTTCCAAAACCAATTGGGGTCTAATGTATGCAATTCTCTTTTCTCCTATTACCCTTACTTTTTTTTGATCGGTTCCTATTACCCTCACTTCCACTTGGAAGGGCTATCCATTGTGGGTTTAACCCGATGCTAAATCATGATTAAGTGGAAAACCATGTAAAAGTGGAGATGCTGGCGTAAGAAAGTCACACTTACAAGGATTAGAGTATCATCACTAGGACCAGGTAAGCCTTTGACAACCATATCCTTTGATATGTAACCTGAACCTCCTCTCCAATTCTTTGATGGATTATCGACAGTGTAGAACACCTGAAGTTTTTTTTCATAACAAAATAAACCAAATTCTTGAGAAAAATATGCAATTCGGACAAAACAGGAGCAGAATTTGACTACTGTAACAACTGCACCTTCAAATTTGGGTGACTAGTGGCAAGTATGTCGAGCTTCTGTTTAAGCAGTATGTCATCTGGGGAAACATTACCATAAATCAATGATACCTGTAATGACAGTAAGCAATCATCAGCAAAATTCTACAGTTTGCATAGAGAGTACACGGTAAGATTGATCGACATTAAATTCCATATAACCAAGTGACAATATTGGCACATATGCATGTGCATGAAAACCAAACCATAACGTCTTTAACACCATAATTGGGATAGATGCAGGGCGAGCGCTCACACATCATACGTTAAGAAAAGCACATTGATTATGGTTATACATATAACAAAAACATAGAACTCACCTGATTTATCTTATAAAAAAGTAGAAGACAAGAAGAGAGGAATCACCTGAGTTTTGTCATCAGGATTTTTCAGTATAGCCTCAATAACCTGAAGCATTGGAGTTATGCCTGTGCCACCAGCAATCTGAATGAAGAAAATACAATAAGCTTCAGATAAAGATGACCACACATATTAGTTAAACTTTCAACAATTTTCAAAATAAACATCTCTTACCATGCCAATGTGTTTCTTCATGTTGGGTGAATATCTTAGCTTCTCAATGGGCCTGCAAGAAATGAAAGCTCTCCATGAAGTTAATATACGCCATATCATCTGGCTAATACTTGTGGACATGACTAATCTGCCCTACCCTTTGACTTCAACTACATCACCAGGTTTTAAGCTTGCAAAATGCTGACTCATTTTTCCTTCCGGATACACCTGAAAGAAAATGACATAAGCAGTTCATACAAAGGGTATTACTTGTGTGAACCAGCGTGTAGTCAGACTGTAAGAATTTAGAGAGAGGAGTGTGAGAATTAACTAATCCAATACCTTGATTAATAAGTCAAAATATCCCTTAGAATCTGGATCTGATATGGGAGTATACCTGAAAGCACACAACAACGTGGCAAGTAACGATCACCATCTGATCGCTTCATTTTAACACTATATGTGTGCCTCTTTCCTAGTTGCTCTTGACAAAAAAAAAAAAAAAAAACACCTACTATCTCAAATTATGGTTGTCATAAAATCTACATGCATCCAAGTTCAACAAGTAATATTAAATTAATTTGCACTGTACAACAAATCCAGACTGTCAGGACATCCAGTATAAAGAAACAATGGAGTTTTGTGACATAACCAACTAAAACAGAAAAAAAGGAGATACAAGAAGGATTGACAGAGAAGGATAAAGACTTTTTTATAAGACTGGAAAATAATTCATAAAAAAAAAAAAATGCATTTTAAAACTTGCAACAAACTTTCCCTAGAAAAGCATCTCTCTGGCCACAGGCAACTTTGGCTAATTCTTTCTGCAACTTCAATAGAACAGCATGCAACATTTTTTTTTTTTTTATTGGTGCTGGGTGTCCAGGAGCAGGGTCCCGACTAATTTTGGAGGTGCTCAGGCTCTCAACAAGGAGTTTTCCGCAAGTATACCTCAAGTAAATCAAGGGAAAAATCTCCTATTCCACCTAGAGATTGTTTGCACCCAAGGAAATTTGAACCTTAGAACCCCCAAGCCTAAGGCCTTTACCACTTGAGCCAACCTCTAGGGGTTAAAACAACAATATGCAACATAGATTCATTTGGTAAGCTGGTATAAAGTTTGTGCCCCGGTGTCTTCTGGGGGTTTGGGCATAAAAAAACTTAAAGCTTTTCAATAATGAAGGTACAATTTTTAAAGTGAAACTTTATGGAAGCAGATTGTGGATGTTAAATATGAAAGAATGTGGAAGAATTGGTGTACTAATGAAGTTAATGGGGCTTTTGGGGTGAGCTTATGGAAATTCATTCAGTTGGGTTGGGAGGACTTCGCTAAAAATATTACTTCTAAAGTTGGGAATGGATTTTTTTTTTTTTTTTTTTCTGTCTGGCATGATGTATGGTGTCAGGATTCAGCTTTCAAATCTATCCTAATCTTTTTAGGATAGCTAGAAATAATGGGGCTGTAGTGGCTGACTTGTTCCAAGTTCTAATAATCTATTGCTTTGAAATGTGGAGTTTCATAGAGATTTACAGGACTGGGAACTACACAAAGCTTCTGAATTCTTCGCTAAGTTATATGAGTTGAAGCTGGATTTTTATAGGGACGATAAGGTGCTGTGGAAACATAATTCTTAGTCCAGATTTTCTGTGAAATCTTATTACAAAGTGTCAAACTGTCATGGTGACACTATTTTTCCTTGGAAATGTATCTGAAAACCAAAAGTCCCCTTTAAAGTGGCTTTTTTCTGCTGGCTGGTTTCTCTAGAATAAATCTTAACCACCGATAACTTGAGAAAAAAATGGCTCTTCAGTATTGATTGGTGCTACATGTGAAAAAAAAAATGGCAAATCTTTCAATCGTCTCTTCCTTCATTGTGAAATGGTGTCAGCCTTATGGATTGAGATATTAAATAAGGTTGGCATTGCCTGGGCTATGCCATTGCATGTGGTGGATTTCTTGACAAGCTGGAATGGCTCTATGGTTTGTGGATCCAATGCAGATTTTTTGGAGGGTGGTCCATTTGTTTGTTTTGGTGTTTATGGTCTGAGAGAAATGAGAAGTGTTTTGATGATTGTTAACGTTTTTTGGGAGATTTTAGGGCCTTTTTCCGTACTTCTCTTAGTTTTTAGGTGCAAAATCTTGTAAGGGATGGGATTCCTCGTAATCTTTTGTTTTAATTTTCTCTTCATCTAGCTTGTATCTAGGTTTTCATCATGTACGCCCCTTGTGTACTAGACTTTTGCCTATCTACTGGAATAAAATTTCATATTATCTATCAAAAAAGATTCAATTTCCGCCGCACCCTAAGGATTGTAGTATCAATTCATTTTTCATTTCCTTAAAGCCCTCTATATCAAGATACGACTACATCTGTGAAGTTTAGAATTCTCAAGCAAATGAAAAATCAGAAGACACTGACAACAGGATACCAGAAAATTTTTTAAGGGATTGAACGTAAGTGTCCAAGGCTTAAGAGAATTCTGATTTTTTTACACAAACGGTATATACAAATCAACAATGGTTTGAAGTAAGGCACCCCAAAATGAACAAGTGGATGGGCACACCAAGAATAGAAAAGAATAAATAAGATCAACTTCAAATGCTACCTTTTCATTTGGCATAGTAAGGGGCAGACCCTTTAAGAAATATTTGCTAAAATTTCATAGATAATAAAGTTATCCATGACATAAGAAACATCAATGATTAATTAATGATTACAACAAAAATTGTAGAGTCAAGTGCTTGAAACAGCACTTTTTGATAAGTAGCTTTAAACGATAAAGCCACTACCAAAGCATATAGTCTATGCCAACTCACATTTTGTTCTCTGGTTTAGAAGTTATGAAACATGTGTAGTCAGGTTCAAAACCTGAATGCTTATATTTGGAAACTTATGCATCTCGTTCATCTCAGAGAACAATTCTCCCCATCTCTCAATAACACACTCACGGGCGTAAGGGAGGCTAACATGGGTGTTCTATTGATAAGGTGATACGAAGCTATTAACTGATTATCAAAGTATTACAGGTAATTATCATATTGTTTTTTTTTTTTTCGTTTTCTTTCTCTCCTAACTTTTTCTCTCCATACACATGCAATATTCCATCTCTTTGTTTCCTTTTGATTTCTTTCTTCGCAGAGGATAAATCAATTCAGGAGTAAATTATGGTGGCCCTAATGGGTCATTCTTCAGAGTTGGTCATTGAAGCTAAATTATTCTTATTGTCGAAGAATGGGGACTCTGTGCAAGTTGCGGAAAAAGGTTGGAAGGTGGAACATTCAATGGGTCTGGGAGCTTCAACTGTATAATGGTTTGGTAAGGTGATTGAGGAGTGTTTGAGAAGGGGAAAAAAGGAAGAGGTTTATGAGGCTATCAAAGAAGGATTGCGATGCTTTATTGCCCATCGACACACAAATTTCAGAGGGAGAGGGAGATACATTGAGATATCGGAATATAACCAAGGTGGTCGAAAGCAAGTGATATGCATTCCTGAAGGAGAAAAGGGCTAGGGGTGGAGGAAATTTCGTGAGGTTATGCTGGAATAGAGAAAGCTGAAGTGGGGAAGCGTTGGAGAGCCAAAGAAAGGGAGGAAGAGCTAAGGGGAGTAAAACTTCAATGGTGAGGTCTTTCAAAGATGTTCTTGCTTTTTGGGGGGGGGGGGGGGGGACTGGGTTGAAGGAGGAGCAAGCCAGGCCGTACGCGTTGACTCAATTCAGGCAGTGTGTCAGGACATCAAGGATCTTCGCAGGTTATTGTTGGAGCTTCAAGGACAAGTCTGGTACCTGCAGCGGGGGATGATTGCAATGGTTAGGGTTGTTTGCCCTTTTAAGGAAAGGGAAGGATCGGATTTGAAAGTGGGGAAGAAACTTGGAGATGGGTTGAAATAAAAGGCTAATGTCAGGCCCGTGACCCGGCCCAGTATGCAACAGGCAAAAGCATGGAGGCCATTGGCCAATAGGGCTGGGCCGTCTCAACTCAAGGCCTAACAAACCAATAAGGGATCAGTTATTGATCCCAAAAGTGGTGTGGGTCTACCCTTGGGCCAACTCAATCCAAGGCCTAAACCAGCACACCAACTTGTGCCGGGTGGAGGGCTTGGGTCTGGGTCAAACCCGACCCAGTCCAGGGACACATCCCTCAGGGGCGGAACTAGGTGATATCTTGGGGGGGGCTACCGCCCCCCCAAAAGTTTTTAAAAATTTCATATAGTATACATATTAGTATAGGTTTTCTCTACAACCCCTCCTAATGTTTGAGTGTTCCTGCCCTCTACACACAAAGTTAAAACTGGAAGCTTTGCTTAAGACCATGATTAATGTAAAAAATTTTGAGTAGCTTAAGTCTAATAACTAATGGGTTCAACACTCCAATTCCAAAATAAAAATCAATGGTTCTAAGTCCCTGACTATGGTATATAACACATTAAAAACCACTGATCCAATGTGATTACTTCTAAGTTTTGTTGCTGTTGGTGACTGTGAGATTGAGGGCTAAGGACCTTAGGTTGACCACTACTGTGCAGCACTGCAGGCTGCATGTAGGTGTGTCATGTTACCCAATGCTTCTAGGTTCCAGCGTGTAAATTGTAACGTTTGTGACTCAATGGTTCAACTTCTCATTTATGAACAAACAATGTCGAGAGTCGGAGACAACTAGCGATCATTCCTGCCGACTGAAACTTTACTCATTTATGAAATCTGAACCCAGAACCAACATAATCGTGAGCTGCCTTGCCGCTTGGCACTTGAGTAATTGAGTTTCTAAGTTCATGAGCTGCTAACTTGATTTACGCTGGAGTATTGAGTTTCTGCCTTGCCGCTTGGCTGTTGGTGTTGATATTGTAACTTGTGTTGCCGACTTCCACTTGTGACTTGTCGTTGTAGTGTTGGAGGATTGGTCCCTTGGAGCTTGCTGTATAAAGCCCAGCTGCCCAGGTTCTACCGTTCCAAACATTATTTGCAAATTAATATATATTTAGCCTACCAAATTATAAGACTAATTTAATAATTATTTAGTCTAGCAATAGCAAATTAATTTATATATAGATTTGTGCAAATTAATATATATATATATTTGTGCATTTTAATATATATAAATTTGTCCATATATTCTGTTATTAGCAAATTAATATATAGATTTGTGCATATAGATTGTGTAAATTGTAACATTTAAAAAATATGAGCAAACAAATAACAGTTGATAGTGGAAGAATTTTATTCTATAAAAGATCGTTGTTGAGCTTAAATTGAAGGAAAAATTCTAAGTTGATCGCCCCCCCTCCCCCCAAACACTAAATCCTGGTTCCGTCCCTGCATGCCCTATTTCATCCAGCAGCGAATTTGCTGGCCTTGGGTTCATGCCAGACTCAGCACCGACGGTGGGATATCCGGCAAAGGAGTCATAGATAGGGCCAACGGTGGGAAAGGAGACCTCTGACGAGGTTATGCCGGAACAGTGCACCCAGTAAGCCACTTTTGAATCTGGAACTCACTTTGCTCCGTCGAAATCTACTCAGAAAGCACCGGAGGGTTAGAACGACATTTTTGAATTGGATAAACAACTGTCTATACAAGTGGAGGGCTTGAAATCGCCGACGTGGGGAAGGGTTGAGGTTCTCATACCGGTGAAGCCTTTTGAACCGCGGCAAGCATAGATAATGCCGACGAGGCAAGACAATGTAGGTCTAATGCCGGCGAATTCTTCTGATCATCCCTATGATGATGATTTAGGGACTGAGGTGGATGATGACTCAGACGATTACATGCACTCAGTGGACAATGAACTATTCTTGCCCGAATTACACAATCAAATAGGACTAGATGATATTTCTTTAGGTGAGGAGTTTCCGGATGCTCAGTTCAATGGGATGGGGTACCCTTCTCCTTTGGATTTCTACTTTCCAGATCAGGCTTCAGATTGGGTAATGAACAAAGTGAAAAATCTTCATCATTTTGTGGGGATTAATTGTGATGGATACGAAGAGCAATTCATAACCTTGTTAACGGCTCTAGAAGCGGGACACAAAGAAAAAAGGCAAGGGGCCTCTAAGCAAAATCGGAAGCTAAATTGGTTGACGTGATTGTTGAGCGAAGGTAACCCAAGTAAGGGAAGGAATAACGAGAAGGGGCACGCTAGTTTCATGGAATGTCCATGGGCTTCACGATACAAATAAGCGCCTTCGGATTCGACATTTGCTATGTGAATGGAAAGCGAACATCATTTGTGTTAATGTAAAAATGTGTGGTTGGCATTTTCTTGTGAAAAACCTATGTAATTGAGTTGTTACCAATGGTGCAAGTGAGTCAACGTGAAAAGGATCAAAATGGCTCGAGCAAGACCCACACAGTAACCTCGCTCAATAGTCGCTCGACATGGCGCTCGAGCGAAGTTCAGGCAGAGATTTTGCTCGACCTTCTCTCGACTTGGCACTCGAGCAAGAATGAGGCAGTGACTTCGCTCAACAGTCGCTCGTCATAGCGCTTGAGTGAAGTTTATACAGAGATTTCGCTCGACACTCGCTCAACATCCCGCTCGAGCGAGTTTGACCTAGAATGCTCGTTTGACCCTTCCTCGACATCCTGTTCGAGCGAGTATCGTGACAGATCAAATTTTCTAGGGTTTGAGCGCCGTTTCAAAAGGGGACTATAAAAGCAACATTTTGTTTTCTGCTCATGGTGGAGAAAAACATAGCAAAAACAAGAGAGCCCCTTCAAGAACCCTTGAGAGAAACTTCTACCCACATTCAAAGACATTTCTCTTTTGGATTACATATCTCCACCACAACACACTCAAGATTAAACTTTTGGTGAGTCCATTGGAGTGGACGTGATCATCAAATTGGAAGAGTTCTTCAAGTTGCTTTAATGAAGAAATCAAGATGTTCTTGTGAGAAGCTATAGAAGGGTCGGAGTTCCGGCACTACATGCGTGTAGAGATCGAATGGGTCACTCGTGATGTTGCAAGCCAAGTTTAGTAATTGCAAAGGTTTTGTGAGTGTTTCTAAATTGGGTGTAACAAACTAAAGTTTCTATACTGGATTTGAAGTGGTGTCTTACACCCAGAGTGGTTTTATTTTGAAGAGATTTTTCAAATGAGTTCTCACTTCATGACCAAAATCAGTGTGTTAATTTATGTTATTATGTTTCATTGATGGTTTGTTTGTGTTGATTTATTTTCAAACTGTCATAGTATTTTATTAACACCTATTCACCCCCTCTAGATATTATAGGGTGTTTGACCACTGCTTTTTCAATTGGTATCAGAGAGGGTTCACTCCGCTAAGATTCATTTCCTGAGTGTGATCCTGCTTTAGTGGTCACAATAGATAGGTCATAATCCCTCACATCACCACCATATTTTGATGCCAACAACTATGCCTATTGGAAAGTTCGAATGCGAGTTTTTCTTAAGTCAATAGATGAACGTGTGTGATCTAAATCAAGATTATAAGGATCACTAACCCTAACTCACAGGGTCAATAGTGGGTATTAGCCAACAAGGAAAGTGGAACTAAGTGCCTATTTGAGTTTGAAAGTTTAAAAAGTACTTTCAAAAAATGGTGCCTTTAGTAAATTTACAAAAAGTTCTTTAAGCATTTAAGAAAAAGTAAAAAATCAAATTTTTTAAAAAGCGCCAAAGCGAAGCTTTTGTTGAAAAGCTCCAGCAGAAAATTCCAAAAACCACCGTAACTAACCTTAAAAATTCTTTAGGCATATGTTTACCAATTAGTAAACAACTTTTCTGTACTAAAGCTTTTTAACAAAAACAATTAAAAATTCTACAATGAAAAGCTCTATTGCCTATAGCAATCCTAAAAAGGCACCGAGTGCATATGCATGTATGTCATTTAGATAAAGTTCGGATCAATTTCTTATCAATAAATAAGAGTGAAAGGCTTACGGGCGTATGACATATTTTGGTTGTCCTTCAGCATCCTGTCCTATTGGAGCCCTACAGTGACAAGAATGCATCAAGACATTGAATTCAGGGGCAGATTTCTTCCAGCTCCAACATTTTTCCAGTGAAGTTCTCTCATCACAAATAATAAAACATACCTAGTAAGGAGGCATGAAGCAACATCTAGGCCCAACTTAGCAGCAGGATCAAATGAAAACCTATCATTTGCAAGAAATAATGAAAAATAAGTAACACCGTACAATCCTTTTCAAATTATCAACGATGCATTTGGAAGCCCCATTCAATATGTAAAACCCACATACAGATTAAAACTTGTACTGCAATTTTGATGGCATTCCAATGAATTTTTCTTTTTTCTGTTTATCAAATTAAAGAAACTACTCAATTTCTACAAACAATCTTCTTGGTGTTTTATCTTTAAAATGCGATGATGTTGCCAATTTCAACCTGAGCTGTAGATGCTATGCAAAATATAATGGGTGTATTAAATATTATCGTCCAATTTCTGTCAGATAATAATAGTTTTGGTGAAGAATTCGTTGGAAAACGCTAGACTAATATAATAATATTATATTAAAAAGTCGTACAGAGCAGACACCAAATTGTAAGACCAGGGTGTTGACAGTCAAGTTACAAATTGATTCAGTCATGGTAGTGAGGACGCTAAAGAAATCCAATACGCTTTTATATGTTGCTTCTTAAAAAAGAAAGCATGGCCATACCCGCCCAAAAAGGCTAAAACCTAACATTAAAAATGCCCAAACACCGGGATTTGGGACATAATATAAGCATGATCAAATACAACAGAACTTCATTGAAGATCTACATTACATCAGGTAGAAAGACACTCCAACAATGAAATTAACACATCCAGGAGAAACACAAAGCCTTAGTGAAAAAAAAAAAAAAATCCTTAGTGAACTTTAAAACATGTAAATGTTGAGAAATAATTGTTCGTTATAAGAAGCCAGACAGAGATCACAAAGGGCTACATTGCTGTGATATAGACTTCACTTTAGTTATTACATCATTTAAAAATTCCTCCATTTAGATGTTTTAGTAACAAAATATACTTTACTTCCTCCAACAACCATTTGCAAAATAATTCCTTGTTTGTCTCTCTCCATTTACTTTTCTATCCTTTGTTTCAAGTTTTCCTTTGTTTTTTAAAAAGCCAAGTTTTGCTACATTAACCCTAACTGATTTAGTAATCTACTTTGAAATTCCTATTTCCCATATCAAGGTGATTCCCCAGTAGCTGATCTATCATAAAATGGGGAAAAAATATCGAGGCTAGATCATTATACCTGAATAGTTTGGTATTGTGGCTGACCCTTGCAGAGTCTTGCAACTTAAATTTAATCCATTTATCTGGATTGAGCGCTGAAAATGAAGAAAAATATCGATTGAGTGTACAGATACAAACATAAAGGATGAAAATCATGTATCAGGCCCTTTAGGGAAAATATGTACTGGTATGATGTCATTTGAAGTTGCCAAAAATCTTGATCAGTTTGGTAAAATCAGAGAAACCTTCCAAGATTAATTGCTAGAATAATATTACTTGGCCATCTGAAACTTACCACTCAGATGACCCCTCTTGACGTGGCACCACACGTGGTTTCTAAAAAATTAAGAAAACACACACAAAAGTGGTAGAGGGAACCTAGGGTTTCATTCTTCCTCTTTTTGTGTTTTCATGCACCCTTTTATTTTAAATATGTTTTTTTAATAAACCCCGTGTGGTGCCATGTCAAGAGGGTCATCTCAGTGGAAGGCTTGAGATGGGCCAGTAACTATACTCTAATTATTAATGTTGAGAAATTTCAAGTCGGCCTTCTATCTACAACTTCGTACAACTTGCTTGGTTGGCCAAAAGACTCACCAACTTTTGAATCTGAATCTTCATTGATTTGATCTAGATGAACCTGTTAAAAGGCATAGCAATTACAGCAGGCTAACATACATGGGTCATTTATGGTAATCAGAAAACTAATAATTACATGTTTTATCCTCATTATGAGCATGAGGAAAAAAAAAAACTAAAAACTTCATGAGAACGCTTAAAATGTCCATATAAAACCGGCTTGTATAAATATTAGTAGTAAATTACATTCAGAGGCATAAAGATATCACATCGTGATATATCTATTAGGAACTCAAATTGATACCTGTGAATTGCACCATAGAAATTTCAAGGATATAAAGCCCATTACAGATATGTGGAGGACGAGGCCACAAGTTCAATCCCATGTTGATGGAAGAGTTGGGCATGCATTTGAAGATCATGGCATGAAAATTATCATTCCTCATAAATCTTGTTTGGTATTTAACCAAAATAGAAGTTGCATGCTACACTTTTTTTCCTTTCTTTCAAATAAGGATAAACACTTACTCAATTTCAAAGCAGTGCCCAATCACTTCCAAAATATATATAATCTAAAGTAAAGGCCATGTTAGGGAGTATCCCATTTGATGACCATATTTTACAATCATGAACAAAAATAATTTTTATGTTTTTTTTTTCTCAAATGAAATCGACCTTTCATTTTAAAAAAGAAAAATGCTAACTATGCTTAAATCTTATTTTCTCCATGTGTCAGCTATTGATATGTTGAAAATTATGAGAATAAATTACAATTTTTGAAAAAAAAAAAAAACTGACAACATGGGACTTATAAATAAAATTGGAAGTAAATGTAGCATTACTCTCCAAAAAAACCAGGAATTTGAAAAAAGAAAAAGAAAATACTTTTAATGTTGGTGGTCAAATGAGGCGCCAAGTATCATTTTCCCTAACATATAACCAGTCAATAAATTGGAACATATGCTATTTGCATCAATTTAACAGGGCCATCGTTCCAAATATCTGAAATCCAAATATCCCAGAAAAATCGTCGCTAATGATTCCAAGTTCAAAAACATCCAAATAATGAGGCAAAGACTTTTTTTAATAAAAAACACAGCTGGTTTTACCTCACCATTCACACACACGCACACATTATCAGCAACTGAGCATTACATTTCACGACATAATAAATGTAGCCAGAAACATAGTCAACAACAGCCGACAACAACCAAGATCAATTAGAAGAAAATCCAAATGCAATTATAAAGAGATTTTACCAAATTCGACGAGGAAAAGAAGTAGTAGTAGGAGATTCCACCGGAAACTGCTGCGATTGCTCCGAAGGGTATCCGAAAGGAAGTGGAGCTGTACTTGTTTTGGCCTAGAAATACATTGTTTAACGCGATCGGAGAGGCCCTAGCGAGCCTCTTGAAGAACGTAGCCATTCACGATGGAGAAATAACTAATAAGCAAATAAGCAAATAAGCAAAAGAACAACGCTCAAATTCAGAGGTTTCAACGTTATGGTCTGCGACTACGGTGTTTGTGGCAACTTTGTGCCTTTCTTTCATCAGTAAAGCAAGAGGAAATATAGAGTGCGGTATAACCTATTCTAAGTGGTATGGACTCTACTTTGACTAATCGTCAGGCCTTGCATATCGGGAAAGGGAAATGCTGCCACGTGTGTTTGTAGTTCTGGCCTGCGTAGGCCTCAAGATGTACGGAGGGACTTACAGTTTGAGTTTTCATGGAAATTAGTCTGGCTGTTAAGTGTCAAAAAGCGACCCCCAATTTCAGCCAATTACAAACTAATACATCAGACAATTGCACCAAATAGATTGAGGAACCAGCCACACGCAATCTGTTGAGAATCAAGTGACCAGCCCTTCATCGACGAAGAGAAGACCCTGTTTTCACAATCATCCATGTTTTCGCAGCCAAGCATTCTGTTGCACAAATCGTTGCAGCCATTCCCTCTGACAGCCCCTTTCGTCGCAGCCACACATTCCGTCCGACATCCACGCATTCCACCCTCATTCAGTCACACCTCACTCCTTCTTAGACCTCACTTAACCTCACGGGTTCGTCGCACACTATCACTAGTCCGTTGTCGAGCATCCCAACCACCAAGTAACGGTCATTCATGGTTGATTCCAGTGCTCTCAATGTCCCTCAGGTATTTTTCATTTTTGACATGGCAGGTGTTTGACATAATGTTTCAATGGATTTCTTTGTACTGGATTTTGGTGTGATTAGTGTTTCATCATGCTCTTTTATAATATAATTTTTTACTATTGATAAGATATATTTGATTGGTATTATCCCTTTTGTCGATTGAAATATGAGTTGGTAAGGTGGATGAGTTTGAAGACTGATTTGGATGTTAGAGAAGGAGGAAGTAGGTGCATACTTTGGTTTGGAGAACTTATTGATATCATAAAGTATTCTGAAAATGGGCAAGACATTTACATAAGGATGGCTGCCTTTAAATTAAGTGTGGTTCCAATATTCTTAATAATTATCTGTTTCTTAGATTTCAAGTGGGAATTAGACCCACTTGAATATAAGCATATGTAAGTATAAGGAACAGTTTGGAAGAAAAAAAATGATAGAATGATTTTGGACTATTGTATAGCATAATGCTAATGTTAATTATTCAAACAAGATGAACATAGGTGAGAAGACAGAGTTTGATTGTTCAAATTAAATTTGCAAAAATACAAACTAGTGTTCAAAATCACCATAAACCAACCAAATCTTTTGCAACTTATGTTTGACTAACCCAACATCACATGCTTGCCTGCTTCTAAAATTTGTGTTAAATGGATTGAGGGTTATCGTAAGTGTCTTTGTGCAAAGGGTTTCAATGTTCGGGATTTTGGTAGAGGTAGTTGAGCTGAGAAAACAAGGTTAAATTAAAGCTCAAACTATTCATTTTAAGATCACACATATCATATGATATTCAGATTTTTAGAATAAAACTAGGACAGGTAGCTTCTTTTTATTGTTAGGTTCACCCATAAGCTTCTTACTTCTATATACTTGATGCAAAGCAAAAGCAGCCAAACACATGTTGAGAAGTGAGGATTTATTACATTTGTATTTGCATTTTTGTTTATTTGATCTATATATTAGTGGTTTTTGATGTCATTTATTTTAACTTGATATCCCTAAATCATGATTTTGTTCCTCCCCTACCCTTTTGTTTTATAATTATTTTATTTTTTCAAGCCGCTATCTACTGTGTGCTAAATTGCTTATCTAATAATTAAACTTGAAAAAACATGCATGATAATTGCCTGCGTGCAAGGCCTCCCATAAAAATATAATTTTGATCAATAATCATTCATATTTTGGATATTTTTAGGGAGATCTATTGATTTAGTATTCAGTTATGATTGGAAAGTTGTCTTCTTTTTATTTGCTTAGTGTTAGGATGGGTTTATAGCCATCTTCCACCATCAAATCATCAGTCTTTACTCTTGAGACGACCGTGAAGATGTTTGAGTAAATAATTAGAAAGAAAATAGAAGCGTAAATATATTAGAAGTCCATTTAATTTAAATCACACAAGGCCATAGAGATGGCCATATTACATCATGACTATGAAATTAGATACAGAAACATAACAAAGAGACACAACGATCGAACCCACTTAACAAACAACATTAAAGTAGTTTAACAGAGGACATGACAATACATTATTCAACACCAATACGTTAATGAAAAGTATTCTGCAGGTCCAACTATTACTTAGAACCTATTCTACATCTTGAACTGATTAGTGACTCAAGGATATATATTTTCACTTGAATCAACTAATAGTCTTCCATGATTAGAAATTATTTCTGCAGGTCAAAAAATGGAGAATCAAAATCCTTGATATCACTTAAATCTTTATATGTTTGTGATGCTTTCACATTTAAGAAAAAAAAATTTAATGTATCATATATATCTTACTGATACCTTGAAGACAAATGTATTATAATTTGTGTACATCGTGAACAAAAAATATAGAATATTTTTAGCTTGATGGTCTTTTTATATAAGAAGCAACATCATTCGAAAGCCTGGTATCAGTTAGTATTTCAACTAAAGAGCATCCAAATACACAATTAAAGTGATAAAATTATCTGACTTAAAAGTTTTCTCTTATTGAATTTATTTTTCCTAATCATATCAATTACATGTAGATAGTAAATCATGTGTAAATCATGTGTAATATTTCTATATGGATAGCATTATTTATTACTCAATAATGTTATATAAATTAACGGTTAGTATTTTTTTTTTTCTTATGGCAGATACCAGTTATAATCTTGATAGTGATGCAGATCGGGCTGAAAGTGACATTCTATGTGATGTAAATGTCGATGATGAGGTTAATGTTGATGATGAGGTTAATGTCAATAATGAGATTCCTGTCGACGATAGGGTCAATGTCGAAACTGGAGTAAATGTGATTCCCTAGTCGAGTAGCGGTCTGCCGGAGCCTTTTATTGGTATGGAATTTGATGAGGTCGAAGACGCCCAAGCATTTTACAAGGCATATTCAAGGCGAAAAGGATTTGCAATCCGGACGAATCATACCCAAAAGTCGAAAGAAGATAAAATTCTTTGTGCAGTAGACTATATTTGCATAAAAGAAGGTCGTCGACGGGTAAGAGTGAATGTCGAAGATCGAGTAAAGCCAAAATCTGCTGAGATAAAGATTGGATATAAAGCAATTATGAGAATAAAGAAACAGAGTGAAAAGTGGATAGTCAACAAATTTATAGTTGGACATAACCATATATTATTCAACCCGAGAAATACTAGCCTCCTCTGTGGACATAGGGGCGTTACTGAAGCTTGAAAATTTTGGTTATGACTTTGAATGAGTCTGGTGTACCGATAAGGAAAATAATGTCGGTATTGAATAAAGATATAGGTGGTGCTTTTAGTGTCGGTTGTATTGGTAAGGACGTAGAAAATTTTGTAGGAAGTGAACTGAGAAAGGTATTTGAAGAAAGGGGGATGCACAAAGGTTATATAATTACTTTCAAGAGCGAAAACGTAAAGAGCTTGAGATTGTGTTTTCCATGCAAGTTGATAATGATGAGTCCATGGGTAATTGTTTTTGGGCTGATGTGCGTTCAAAAACTGCGTTCCAATATTTTGGAGATATTGTTACATTCGATGTCACTTACCTGACCAATGTCTATAAAATGTCATTTGTGCTATTTTCTGGAGTTAATCATCATCATCAGACTATAGTGTTTGTGTGTGTTTTGTTAGTTAATGAAACAGCAGAATCATATATATGGTTGTTGAGAACATGGCAAATAGCAATACTTAGGCGTGCCCTTTCAACGATAATTACGGATGATGACAAGGCAATGACGAAAGTAATTGTATAGGTACTCCCGAATACAACTCACAGGTTATGTTTATGGCACATTTTACAAAAAAAATTCTGAACACTTGGCCCACGTATACAACAAATTTTCGGATTTTGAAAATGAGTTTAATCATTGCATCCATAGAACACTTACTACGGATGAGTTTGCGCAAGAATAAGCATAAACTATAATGAAATATGAGTTTGGAGAAAATACTTGGTTGCAAACCTTTATGAATGATAAAATAAGCGGGTGCCTGCCTTATTTCGTTCGACATGCTATACTGGCATGTCTACAATTCAGAAGAACGAAAGAATTAATAAATTTTTCAAAAATTATGTTTGGCCAAGCACTATGATTAGTAACTTTGTGTATCAGTACGAAAAAATCATAGGTGTACGTTACTTTAAAGAGAATATTGAGGATGTGCAAACGGGTTCTACATAGCCAATTATGAAAACACATTTTAAAATTGAAGAAGAGATAGCAATGGTTTATTCAAAGAAGTCTTTCATGAAATTCCAATATGAGTTGTTCAGTAGTCTTCAATACCATGCAAAAAAGCTATATGCGAATAGTGAGGCCAAGACATATGGAGTAACAGTTAATGACAAAGAGACACCTCCTTACCATGTGACATTAGATGGTGATGATGCTACATGTACGTGCCATATGTGGGAGTTTATGGGGATTCTCTGTAGGCATATCTTGTCTATTTTAAGCAAGAAAATGAGATTAAATAGATCGTCACAACAATATATTTTACAAAGGTGGACTATTAAAGCTAAGAGTCGACCCATTCCCAAAATATCATCTCCCCAAAGGCTAGCAAGGAAATACAAGATGAGGTGTCCATTAGAAAAAATAAGTCAATAATACAACTGTATGACATTATCAAACTTGCAGCACAATCATAGTAAAAAGACAAGTATTTCACACTTGCATTGGAAAATGTTCACAAAGAATTGCTTGAAATGGAGCACATGCCCAACATTCACAAAAAATTGCTTGAAATGAATGCGCATGTCCAACGTTCACAAAAAATTGAGTCAGCCAGTGAAGTTCATCAGACAAGAAGTCAAGTTCAATCAAATTTGACTCAAACAGTGCATGATCCTCCAAGAGTACCCACAAAAGGGCGCCCAAAGTCAAAGAGATCAAAAAATCCAAAAGAGAGCCAACCAACCAAGAAAATGCGTTGTGACATTTGCAAAAATGAATAACATGTTAGAAACAACTGTCCTTTAGTGAGATATTGTAGGTTTGAATTTGTAATTTATTGTGTTTTTATTATTTTTTCCCAATATTTATGTAGGAATATTTAGGGTACATCTGCAACACCTGCTGAACCTGCTGCATATAAGGTTGAGCGCACTAACTTGTAGGTTTAAAATTTTCTTTTATTTATTATAATTAAAGTGATATTTTTTTTAAAAAAAAAATTCTCAATATTTATATTGGAACATTAGGGGTATACCTGTGGCACCTGCTGAACCTACGCCACTTGAGGTCGAGCACACTAACTTTTAGGTATGCTTTTTATTTTATTTTTTATTATTATCAAAGTATTATTGTGTTTTTATTATTTTTTCCTAATGTTTATGTAAGAACATTAGGGATACAGCTGCGACACCTGTTGAACTTGTGGCACTTGCGCATTAACTTGGAGAATTGATAGATATTTGCTTAAGTCAATGTTTACAAATAAATTTAGTATTTATATGTTTGAAATATGTTTTGTAATCTAATAAGATTTTCTCCCATATTTCAGGAGGATTGTGAAACTTCTGAAATTTGTTTGGAGGGAATGACGAGTTTTGACAATACTAGTAAAAATATGGATGTTATTTTTTGTATGTAAAAAAATTTTTTGTATATAAAAATATGGATGTAAAAATATGAAGTAAAAATATTAAAAAGTTATTTTTTATAGTCCCACTGTTTATTGTAACAGTGAAGTATAAACATGACTGCTTTTAACAGTGAAGCAAAAACATTATTTGTTATAACAATGAAATAGAAACATGGCTTTTTTAAGACGTTTTTTAATATATGGTCTTTCTATTACTAATTTTTTAATATCATATATTCGATTCTTCTGTCCAAGTTTTATTATAGTGATGAATATGACTATTTTATTTAGGTTCTTCTTTTTGAATGAATTTTTAAAAAGGAAAAAACATCCATTAAAAAAATTAATTAGAAAATGAAAGACCAAAATTATAAATAGCAAAGTTCAAAAACAGAGTTTGAAAATTTTAAATTTGAATATTTAATGAAGTGGAAATTTAATATGAAAATACACGTCTTTTTAGTAGTTAGTACTAATATATAGTAATTAAATTAGTATTAATTAAATTATATAGTAATGTACTAATTTAATTAATAGTATTATAATTAATACTATATAGTAATAGCTAGTAGTAATGTATATATTAGTACTATATATTATAGTTAATAGATATAAATATAATTTAACTATAATTAATCTATATAGTAATGTACTAATTTAATTAATAGTATTAGAATTAATACTGTATAGTAATAGTTAGTAAGTAGTAATATATATATTAGTATTATATACTATAGTTAATAGCTATAAATATAATTTAACTATAACTAATCTATATAGTAATGTACTAATTTAATTAATAATATTATTATTAATACTATATAGTAATAGTAAGTAAGTAGTAATATATATAATAGTACTATATACTATAGTTAATAGCTATAAATATAATTTAACTATAATTAAATAGTATTATAATTAATACTATATAGTAATAGTTAGTAGTAATATATATACTTGTATGATATACTATAGCTAATAGCTATATATATAATTTAACTATAATTAATCTATATATTATAGTAGTACTATAAGTTATAACTATTACATATTATACTAATACTACAAGTTATAGTAGTACTATATATTATATTAGTTAGTACCAATAGTCCAATACTATAATTATTAAGTAATACATATAGTCCATAAAATCTATACTAGTATTCATAATATATTACGGATATAGTACATGTTGTTATTTTAATATTAACAATGTTAATTCAACTATATGATAAGTTATTACGATGAGATAAAATTATAATAGTATTTAATATATTAATATATAGTAATAACTATATATAGTTATAGATTATTAATTTATAAATTAATAGTTACTATACTATATATAGTAGTACTATATATTATAGTAGCACTATAAGTTATAACCATTACATATTATACTCTAGTACTAAAAGTTATAATAGTTTATATATTAAAGTAGTTCCTACCAATAGTCCAATACTATAACCATTAAGTAAGGCGTATAGTCCATAAAATCTACATTAGTATTCATAATATATTACGAATATAGTACTTATTTAACTATACTATAGATTATTACGACGAGATAAAATTATAATAGTATTTAATATATTAATATATAGTAATAACTCTATATTATAGTTAATAGTTAATAGTTAATAGTTATATATTATTAATTTATAAATTATTAGTTATATATTTATAAATTTGTGGTTTTAAAACTATATATTATAGTTACTATACTATATATAGTAGTACTATAAGTTATAACTATTATATATTATACTAGTACTATAAGTTTTAATAGTACTATATGTTATAATAGTTAGTACCAATAGTTTAATATTATAACTATTAAGCAATATGTATAGTCCATATAATCTATATTAGTATTCATAATATATTATGAATATAGTACATATTGTTATTTTAATATTAACAATGTTAGTTTAACTATACTATAAGTAACTAATATAATAAAGTATTTAATATATTAATATATAGTTAATAGTTAATATAACTTTTATTAATGTATACTAATACTAATACTATATATTATGGTTAATAATTATACATCAAATAATATAATAATACTTTGATACTAGATAATATATATAAATAATTAATGATTATATTATTTATATAATTATAGTTAATTAATTTATACAACAATATTTATATAAATAATATAAATGCACTATGAAAAATATATATATAATAAATAATATATATTATATAATTAATTATATACAACTATAATTATATAAATAATATATATACAAAATAAAGATATATAACTATAATAATATGTAGGCATTATTGTTGCGAGGACAAATTTTTTATTTTTATTTTTTTATAAGTTAAAGATAAGTTTTATTAAATTTAGTAGTTAGCAGACAATGAAGCCAATTTTGCCATTGAAACAACATACATTACTCGCATAATGATTGAAGTGACCAATAAAATTACACCAAAATACATTACATCACAAATATCATAATAAAAGTACAATACCTTATATTAAAGTCTTACAAAAGGTACAATGGATTACATGAAGCGTAACACTGTCTGAGATACATAAAAATTACACCATAAACTATAATAAAAAAATCCATGACAAGAACAACACTTTCAAGATTCCATTGTACTTCTTCTCTATTATTTTAAATTTGGATTTTTAGATGCGTTGTACCTTGTCAAACATCCATTTAACTAATTCTAATGTCTGCTTACAATAGTTATTTTGCATACTTTGAAAATCAATCCACTCAAAAAAGTTACATTGCTTATATGGGACAGTTATAAAATATTCTAACTATGAGATCTACTAGAAATTCGAAGTTTCGCTTAATAGTTACAATAGAAAAGTGGTCTCTCCAAACCAAGTTTGTCTTCTCCACTTGCAGTATAAAAACTTAAACCAGAATTTGAATTCGAACTTCTTATTTCCTGTCATCATATTGAAAAGCCATCCATAAATACAATGTTTTATTGGAAATGAGAAAATAAGATATTATCAATTTAAACTAAGATATAATAGATGATTATATTCTCTTTATGAAATTAAACTGCTTTTATAATTACATCATGAAATCAAGTGAAGCAGCATAAATAACATAACCATGGGAAATTGTTAAGAGAGAAAAATAATCAGGTAAACATCAAAGTTATCATCAAAGTTCACATTTTCCTCGAATAATGGATGATATGCTAATAAGATTATCATCATATTATTTAGAGAGAAAATTGATTAGGTGAATATCAAAGTTACAATCTCTAAAAATGATAATTGATAATTGGTTGAGGGGAGGAGCTGCTAAGTAGGTTTGGCGATAAGTAAACATCTCTGCTGCCATTGATAATAATTAAAAAGCCAATAAAAAATAAATAAAGGGCACAATTCCTATTAATGGAACTGTTAATGAGAAATTAGGTGAGAAATTATGTCAAAATGCAGATAATAACCCGCCCCAGAAATGATACTAATGTTAATGGAATTTAGGTTACTGTTCTGAGAAGAAGATACGCATTTCTAGCCATTAAAATCAAATTCTAGACATGTAAATGAAGAGCCTGAGATTGCCTTGAAATTACTAATTTTCGACTAAATAGAGAAAATTTGGAAGGAAAGTTGATTCAGGCTCTAAAAATTTTAAGTTGTCGAATTCCATAATAGCATCTGAAATGAATATTAGTAACTACTTGACTACTTCAAAGACTATTTAGTCTCAATGATGTTTACATACCTTGACTAGAAGTTTTTAACTAACAAGGAGAGAAAGAGGTCAAGCCTACAAGTCCAAGAAAAAAAAGCCATTTAAAGGGTAGGGAGGATCATAAGACATTAACCAATATGCTATCTTTAAAAAAAAAAGGTTAAACAATTTTCATAAAAATCTAGTTTTTGTTTTGAAAAAATTGATTAGATACCAAGTAAAATCCAAGAAAAATAGTAATGATTCATGCATGATCATCCTAATCATTTATTATAACCTAGAATGCCCAGAATAAAACCATACCAATTTGTATGGTTAGAATAAGTGCTTAGAGTGATAATCATATGGTACCAATTCGTAACACACCCCAAAAATTTGAAGAAAATACACTGAGAATCATTCATGTCGAAGAAAACACCTCAATTACAAGAGATCTTCCCATTATAATATAATGACACTCTCTAACTAACTCATGGCCATAGGCCAACTTAACAATGCAGCAAATTACACGGCTTCAAACAGCACATGCATAAAGGATGTAGGATAACACAAAAAAGTTTGAGAAATAGTAGTAGTGACAGTTTCATTTTTGTAGATCCTCTTGTAGCTCACGAACAACTTTATCACCCTTCTTTGCCTAACCCAATCAACATCTAATCCCTTGAATAGCTTTAGATAATTGGACATATTCATCTTTCTTCCTGGTGTACGTTACGATTATATTAATCTCGTATAGATAAAATTATAAAGAGGATCAAGCAAACATATATGCATCTTGCTGCATGGGCCTATATGTAGAATTAATTAAGGCTTTATCACTTGTACCAATTAGTCACCAATAAACTATTATATACCATTTTTTGTTAGACTTAACAACATATCACCACTACCTTAGCCTCCCCTTCAAAAATTACCTAACTAAGCCTCAGTTCTTGACACAATTACAAGGTTCTTATAAGCAATGCATAACTCTCAATTATATGCCATTTTGTATTTAGGACTTAATTGCAAAAATTAGTATAATAATTTTCTTATTATTAGTATATACAAATTAAGGCTACTGTTTTCATCTTTTATAGCAATGATCATATCTTAGAATTAAAAATAAAAATCATTATTCAATACCACAAAACTAGCTCGGAGATCATGTATTCATGTTAATCACAAAAATAAATTATTAATCGAAAATGTGTCAAATTAGTTTAAAGAAAAATGGTAAAAAATTTTCTAGTAAGTCTTGTTATAAAGTAGGTGCCTATTTGTGCGAGATAACCTCGGGTTTCTGGAATCAGCAATTCGTGTGAGATAACCTAGGGTTTTGTGGTTTACTATAATGACTCGTGCAAGACTTAGGGTTTTCAGACTATAAATTATAATCGACATAAAGAAAGAGAGGGGTGCTACCGCAGAGTTGCGACGAGCTGCAAAAGGGGCTTGAGATGGCTGCGAGAGGGGCTTAAGATGGTTACCATAAGGGCTTGACACCGATATGAGAGAGGCTTGAGAGCTGCGAGACGAAATGGTGCTTGAGAGCTGCGAGACGAAATGCGAGAGGGAGTCGAGAATAGAGGAATGAAAGGCAAGGAAGAAGAGAAATGAAATCAAGTCGAGAACAAGAGAATAAAAGGCATCGAAGATGAGAAATGAGGAGATTAGATGAGGGCAACACTATACTTTTGTTATGGGCTAAATATGTGTCACTTCATAATTGGTGGGCTGTTTTTTAATCCCTAACAGCTGGACCGACCCCCAACATCACCCTTTATGGAATTAGCAATTCGTGTGAGATAACCTAGGGTTTTATGGTTTACTATAATGACTCTTGCATTACCTCGGGTTTCCAGACTATAAATTATAATCGACATAAAAAAAAGGGGTGTTACCGTAGAGATGCGACGGTTGCGAAATGGGCTTGAGATGGCTGCGAGAGGGGCTTGAGACCGCTACCAGAGGGGCTTGACACTGATGTGAGAGAGGCTTGATAGCCGCGAGACGAAATGGGGCTTGAGAGCTGTGAGATGAAATGCGAGAGGGAGTCGAGAACAAGGAAATGAAAGTGAAGCAAGAAGTGAAATAAAATCAAGTCAAGAACAGGGGAATGAAAGGCATCAAAGAAGAGAAATGAGGAGATGAGATGAGGGCAACACTATACTTTTGTTATGGGCTGAATATGTGTCACTTCATAATTGGTAGGCTTTCTTCAATCCCTAACAGCCGGACCAACTCCAGTGTTATTGAAATATTCATAAGAGTAATGTTTTATATAGTATTAAAATGAAAAAGTTTTTCGTATTTCTTTTAAAAATTTAAAATTTATTATTAAAATTTATATTTTTATGTAGATGTCAAATTTATTTATATAATTTTTTAAAAAATAATACATGAAGTTTCACATTTTAAAACTGCAAATATCATTTTTCTATTTAAAAAAAGTGGCATGTTCATACTTTTTTTAGTCTTTTATATCTTGAGATAATAAATAATTATAATTATAAGAAATTTTTATAAATAAAATGTGTTATATCAATTATATAAACGTTGTGTCTTGTCATCCATATAAACTTGCAAATATAATTATTTAACAGAATTTAGGTGCAATAAATTTTAATTGAATTAGCAGCAATATAATTTCCTGCATAATGGACTACCAAATATATGGGAGTCACTTTTTGGTTTTCACGCTTCAACTAAAATTAATTTGACTTTGTAATTTAAATTATCAAACTGATATATTATAAAGTTTCTAACCTTCAAAACCTGATAAATAATGAGGTAGTCCACTTATAACCTATAAGATAAACTAAAATAGATAATGGTCTCGTTTGAATTTGGAATTAAAATGAGATTTAAAAGTTGAATAAAATATTATTATTATTTTAAAATTAAAAAAAATTATATTAAGATTTAAAAAAATTATATTAAAAATTATATTTTATATAAAAATTTAAAAAAATATAATAATAAATTTAAGATGAGATGAATTTATAATTTAAACGAAATTATAAATTGTTGATCAAAGCAATGTATTTAATTAGAAAAAGACAAAATATGCTATTGGTCCAGTGGTTCCGTAATGTGGCACTATCCCAAAAAAGAACAGAAAAGCAGATGATTATCAGCATGCTAGTAAAAGTTCATTGCTGCCATTTGGTAGTTTGGAAATGTAATGTACCAATTCTGATAATTTTGAGTGGAAAGAGTAAAAATCTCTATTAAATTAGAAGGCATGTTTCTAAATTTATATACTTAATAGTAGTGCCACTTTCTCACATATCACCCAATTACCGGGTTATATATAACACCCAAAATCTTGGGAATCTGGTGGGTATTGGAAATTTTGTCACAATCTTGGAGATGTCAAAGTTAACAATGTGTATTTGGATTATGAATTCGGTTGATTATAAGTAAAATATTAATAGAGTGTGTAAAGCATATGTTAAAATGACTGTATATAAAAATTTTGTCAGATTATATATCATGGTCTGCTAATCTGACTAGGCAACGGTTTAGAAGAGAAGAAGAAGAAGAAATCTCAGAGAAAGGGAGTAAGAAGATGCGTCTCTCTCGCATAGAAAGAGATGTACAGGGAGAAAAAAAATTATTATTTATATTATTTATATTTAATAATATAAATTACCACTTAATTTAATATGAAGAAGTAGATTTTATTATTTATATTTTATTTTATATTATAAAATTATTATTTTAATATTATATAAAATCATCACTTATATTAAAATTTTAAATTGATGAAATAAGATAGATTTAACTATTAATTTCTGCAATACTAGTTGAATTAAGATTTGATTAAGCATGACCTAAGCCACACGAACTGCCTTCCGTTTATATTCCACGCTGTACACATCATATCAGTATGACACATTTCCCTGGTAGAATAATAACTTGTAAGATTGGGATAATATCACTACTGGACAATTAATGGTAACAAGTTTTCAATATTTCTTTGCTAATTCAAATGATAAATGAATCTGATAAGTGTTTATGTTTTAAAATAATTGATAGCGCATGTGTAATGCTATGTTTTTTTATTGATTATATTGATCTTATTTTTGGTATCAATATAAATATTATTCTTGATGTTAACATTTTCTTATCTAATAAATTTAACATGAAAGACATTGAAGAGGTATAGATAATTCTTGGTATTAAATTAATGAGATCTCATGATGGTATTAGCATAAATTAATCTCATTATATTGAAAAGATTTTTAAAAAGTTTGAGATATTCAAATGCAAACATGTTAGTATTCATCTTGATTCTTGTTTACATTTAATTAAGAATCTTGTAAATCTTGTGTCACAAATTAGATAATTCTAGATTATTGATACGTTATTGTATATTGCTAATTTTACTAGACCTGATATATCATATGCTATGAGTAGACTTAGCAAATATACTAGCAAGCCTGAAGATTTTTATTGGAAGACATTAGAAAAAATTCTTAAATATTTGAGAAGTACCATAACATATAGTATCCGTTATTCTGGATATTCCATTGTATTAGAAGCATATAGTGATAGTAGTTGAATAATTGACATGGTAGATTATAAGGAAATGAGTAAATATATTTTCACTCTCGATAGAGCAATTGTGGCCTGGAGAGCTTTCAAGCAAACTGTGATTTCACGATCTACTATGGAGGTTGAACTAATAGCCTTGGATACTACCGAACATGAGGTAGAGTGGCTAAGAACTTATTATCAGAAAGTCCACTAGTTAAACAATTAATGCTAGCTATTTTATGTTCTTTGTGATAATCAGGTCGTGATAAGTGTTTATTAAGTGTTTGTAATAATAAACACTTTAGTAATAAGAGGAGACATTTGAGTATCAACCGTTTTACGATAAGATACCTAATAAAAAATAGATACCTAACTTTAGAATATATATGATCAGAATATAACCTAAAAGATCTTTTGATGAAATGACTTGCAAAGTTGAAGGTTATATGTATATCGAGTGAGATAGAACTGAAGTCCATTAATGAGATAGAACCCAACCTTTCTAACTGAAGATCCCAAGAAGAAGGTTCAATGGGAAGAACAAACTATTTGAGTGATTGAATAGTACAATTAAAATATTATAATAGGTCCATCCCTAGGGTGTGAGTGCTACAAATACAATGACAAAAAAAAAGCGAAATGCTTTGAATGAGTCTAAGACTAAAGGAAGGTATTGAATTGCATGTATCCTTAAAGGACTCACCTATGTGAGTGTGATTGTGGGGCCATAGTTTATAGTAATTGGGCTTTTACCTAGAGCAATCATGAATCCAAGATACGGAGCACGACCTTTATGCATCACCTTGAAAGGAACCTGATATATGTCGTATTATCAATTATATGTGTGGTGTGAAGAAGCTTGAGTTAAAAAATTTTAGTTCAAGACTTGGTTCAGCATAGATCTTTTAGATGGAAATAAACTAACATTAGATAGACGTTCAAAGCTGCAAGCTACCTCTATTGATGCATAGTACTTAGTCCTAAGAAAAATTTGTTCTAATATATCTTTTAAAATATTTTATTCAGGTGGGAGATTGTTGGTATTTAGACTTAAAATAATTAAAATAATTAAAGTTAAGTAACCAACAATTGTGAATCATCACTATTGCTCAATGTATTGATTCGATTGTCTAGATTTAAATGAAAATGTGTTATTATAACTTGAACCAATACATGCCTCTTGAGAATAGGAACCTTAACTACTTGCCAACCAAATAAAGGGTTATACCCCTTGGTGAATTAGAAACATTTTTAATATATTATCTAATATTTGAGAAGTTGTGACTTCTCAAAAATGTTCCTTCATTCTAATTGTGATTTTTCATAAGTACCATTTTATTTAAATAAGTTGTAATTTTTCATAAACACCATTTTATTTCAGTTGTGACTTTTTATAAATGTTATTTCATTCTTTATAAATAAAAAAACTCCACCCATCACTTTACACTCCAAAAAGTTCTCTACAAAATTAAAGAATCATTTTTTTTTTTTGGAGTTTTGGCTATTTTATATTGAGTTTGAAGATCTCCTTTTGTATGCATCGACAATGAGATTAATGAGAATTAACATTGTATCTTAAGAGTAGACTATCAAGAAACTTAGTATATATTAAATTTGGAGGTGGTAGAATCTATTCTAAAGAATGCGTCTATCATAATGTGTCTTAACACCGGATTTTTTCTTTCTAATTTTTTTTTTAATATATTCTCAAATTTATAAAGCGTTTGTACATAAATAAATTATTATTCAAAATATTCCCATTTCATTTCTCTCGTAGAATAATTACTTGTAAGATTGGGATATCAATGCTGGACAAATGATGGCATGTTTTCAATATTTCTTTGCTAATCCAAGCCGACATCATTTTCAAGAAGAAAAAGACACATTCATTAGAAGATTCTAGCGCCTCAAAGTCACCATAAATTATAACATCAAGACAAAATTATTGGTATCAAACCAATAACAATTCATACAAGCTAAATCTTCTAATCCATAATTGAATCAAAGAAAAAACTTTAATTTAATTAATTTCTTTTTATCACTATCAAGTGTTTTTTTATTCAACATGCAATTTTTTTTATCCTATTTCCATTAAAAAAATATTGTAATTCTATAAATATTGTTTATATTCCTATAATTCAAAAAAAAATTGAATTCTCAATTCTTTACTATCATTCGGGTATAAAATATTTTTAAAAACAAACAAATCATAATGATTTTTGTCTATATTTTCAATATTTTTTTGATGTATTACAATGAATTTTTATTAGGATAGCCATAACTTTTTTTTAGATATTTTTGATTTATTTATTTTTTATTCTTATCAAGCAATAAAATACCTATAATTTAATATATATAAAATTGTTCATATTTTTTAACAGGCGAACCAGAACGAGAGTGGTTGTACTTCGATATTTGATAAGAACAAAAGACTGATTTATAAGCCAAGCCAACACTAGAAAATTAGAATTGGATTGAGAAAGACTTCAGAACGGATGTGTACCTGAAAACTCGTCGTATTCTGCTGTATCTAATGCTTTCGCGCGTGTCAAAGTTTGGTGACTCACATCTGTCTCTGCTGACAGGGACGAAGCACCTTGAATTATTTAAAAATAAGATTTCGTTTATATTTAAAATTCAACTCAATTTATCTTTATTTTTTTATTATATTTTTATAATTTTTATACAAAATACAAATTCATATACACATTTTTTAAATCTCAATACACATTTTTTAAATTCTAAAATAATAATAATATTAAAAAATAAACTAAACTCATCTTAACTTATCTTATCAATCCAAATGAGATCTTATTTTGAGAGATAAAATTAAAAATTTTAAATTTTTAAAAAAAATATATTATTATATATTTTTTGAAAATTTTATATAAAATATAATAAAAAATTTAACTTTTAAAAATTTAAAAATTACTTTTTAAAATTTTAAAATAAAATTAATAATAAAAAATATATTATAATAATATTATATTTTTATTTTTTTAATTTTTAATTTATTTTATCTCATTTCATTTTTAAAAATAAATAAGGCTTTAGATTTCTTGGTTGATTAATAAGATGTTTGCTGCTTATGATCATAACAAAAAAATTTCATTATGCTCTGCAGTAAGCAATTCTGAACGAAAAAGAAAAGAAAAGAATTCTCTGTTAATATATATATGTTTTTTATAATCAAGCTGTGTTAATTATATATTTCCAAGCAGCTCCTATTTATGAAAAATAGGTGGAGCTAGATTATTGGCTCTAAATCTTTCTTGTTCTTTTTTTTTTTTTCTTTTTCTTGTGTTGTATTAGCTAATTTAAAATAATTATTGAAACTTCTCACCCTCTCGACTGTTATATCTTTTAACTGATAAATATATTTATAATATATTTGCTTTAAAAAAGAAAAAAAAAACACTATGTTCTTCTCAGTGGCATTTTTTACTGGCTTTATATATATATATTATATATATTCTACCCTCAGTCTTTCCCCAGTGCCATATTTACTGTATCTGAAAAGCATATAAAGTATAATGCATGCCAATTTGATAAATATTGTCTTATTCTGGATATTTTAGCATCACATCTTAAAATATATATTCTTTGATGCAGTGGCAAAAGCTGACCCGATAACAATTATTCAGGTTCCTCCCAACTCGTGATTGGATATATGCAATGAGATATATGCATGTATAAACGCTCTCATGAGAACTCAGAAGTCGGTGGATCATGTGCTCGATCAGTTGCCTTCTTTAGTCCCCATGCCCCAGATAAATTCTGTTTCTGCTGTTTTTTCTGGGTTTTGATTCTGAAATCTTTTTACAGCTAAACCATGAGCTAGCTTTATGAGGTGAGACTTATGTTTATAGCAATAGAAACAGGGTCAAGATCTATGTCTTCTTTGCTATATTTGGGGTTTTTATGAGTGATATAGGGTTCATACTGATGTCTATATTCAAAGCCACAAGATAGAAGATTCAAGCGAAAGATATTTATAAGGGACTCAAATTTTACAGCTTTAGTGGCAAAGAAATACTAGAGATTGGCCATGAAAATGTCCTTCCACACGTTAAATTGCCCAGCAGTTGTTCTAGGTAATGTGAATAAGAACAAAACCCAGTACAGAACAAGATCAAATCCATCCGCCGCTGCACAAATATCTTCAGCCACCAAACCAACCGATGAAAGTGGAAAATCATTTGACTCCAAAAGGGTTTCGGGCTCGGCTATCATGGCTATAAAAAGATATCAGGCCTCTAATTCTCTGCTCAGCCAACCAAATACTGTTGGAATCATTGGAGGAGTATCTGTTTTTTCTACTTTAATTTTCTTGGAAAAGCTTGTTCGATGGAGTTATAAAGATGGACAAGAATGTGTACCTTTTGTTGTGTGCAACGACCCAGGTTTAAGCAAAGAGATTGATCCTGTTCTTAGCTCATTTCATTCATTTAAAAGCAGAAACTCTCAAATCCAATTCAATCATGGGCCAATAGTCGGAAATTTGCAGCAGAAAAGGATGTTTCTTGAGCAGTCAGGAGCTTGTTGCATAGTGATGCCATGCCATGTGTCACATGCATGGCACGCTGAGATTTCAAAGGGATGTTCTTTGCCTTTTCTTCATATAGGTGAGTGTGTTGCCAACGAGCTAAGCAAAGCAAAGATGAAGCCTCTTGAAGCTGGGAGCAGTAATGTTCGGATTGGGGTGCTTGCTACAGATTCAACTTCAGTCGCTGCTTTTTATCAGGAAAAACTTCAATCTCAGGTATCCATCCAAAAACTTAAAATTTCTATTTATTATCTTCACCACCATATATATTTTTATTTATTTATTTTACTGAATGTATGGTATATAGATGATGAGTAGAAATAAGAATTCAACAAATTTAAGAATAAAACAAAAAATTAATTAAAAAAAGATATGGTATTATAGATGATGAGTAGAAAGAAGAAGAAATATGATGTGTGGGATGATGATTGCTGATTGCTGATACTAAAATGAGAATGGTTGAAGGTATGATGGGCACATGAACTTGGTAAAAAATGAGTGAAAAAAAGTGATGGTCTAGCTGGATTATATCCACCGGGTCTAATTGGGCCCGAGAGACACTGATCCGTTATCCTACCACCGTCAAGAGCGGGGGGTTGTCGCTGCTCTGTGAAACCAGCCTGACGCTATGCCCCCAAACCTCTAAGAAGGCACGTGACCAAGAGGCCTTCGCCCCAATCACATGCCTCAGACTCCTGACTTGGAATGGGCGGGCCAGCAAGAAGCCTTCCGAACCCGACCCGTATGGAATGTCAGCTTCCCATCACTTTGAAGCCCCCACATGGGTCACAGGCTCGCGTTGCCAAGCCCGGCGATCTCCACAACCTGAATGTGGTATTATAAAGTGTAGAATTTGGTTGCTTCTCATCCATGTGGGATCTAGTTTTAATCCAAATTGTTCAAAAAAAAAAGAAAAAGAACCGGTTTGATCTATTTTATCGGTTCATCAATTTTTTTTTCACTCCTATCAAAGGAATAAAAAAAAAAAAAAAGAATTTGATTGGGAAAGATGATCAACATTCTTTTTATCTTTACCAATCAAATTATTTTTTCAATTTATTCATCACAATTATTATTGTCCCCATATTTTGTTTTGTAAACAAAAGTAATGATTTTTATAAAAGTTGAGATGATGATGATGATGATGATAAACATGAATGTGAATGAATGCAGGGGTTTGAAGTGGTGTTGCCAGACGAAGGAACAATGCAACACATAGTGATTCCAGCAAATGAAGCATTGAACAGAAGGGACATTGAAGGGGCAAGGAATCTCTTAAGAATTGCTATCCAAATTCTGTTAGTAAGGGCTGTGAACACTGTTGTGATTGCTTCAGATGAAATGCAGGGTCTTCTCCCTCACGACGATCCTCTTCTCAAGAAATGTATTGACCCCTTGGATTCTTTAGCCAGATCAACTCTTAAATGGACCAAATCAATCCAATCCGACTTTGAGAGTTTTATAATTCCAGAAAGATGATCTCAAGAGTTTGGTCAAGTTTTGATATGGGCAAATTAATGTAATAAATGGTGGGATTTGAGTCCTTAATGTAATAAAAATCAAAGCTGTTTGTAAAACTCGGTAAAAGCACTTGCCACTTGGTTATCTTCATGAAGAGCCTTCTGTTTTAAAATTGAAAACTCAAGAAATTATCAGTATAATATATAAGAGTTATGCTACATAAAAAGCTTGCATATTTTGCACATTAGAAGTTTTTAAGTGTAAAATAAAAGAGAATAAAAAAGTAATATTATATTTTTAGAATTTTTCAATATTTAAAACAGAAGAATAAATATAAGAATAATAATATTGTATTTAATTGATTTAGAAAGAAAAAGTAAATATAAAAATGATGGTCCTTTTGGGTCCGAGTGTCGCTGACCCGAATCCTAATGGGGTTGTAGCCGTTCTGTGAAAGCAGCCAAACATGTCCCCCGGTGTCATGAAACCATTCATGCGCCAATCTGGAACCCAACCCGAAGAAGTCCGAGTTCCCACCAATTTGTAGCCCCCACATGGGTCACAGGCTCGCGTTACAAAGCCCAGCATTTTAGCTTAATTTCAACAAGTCATTATAAAGTGTCAAAATTTCATGCTTCTCATCGATGTGGGATTTAGTTTTGCACATGGAACCGACGAACCGTCGCAACTGCATACAAAGTGGCACCCTTGTTACATTAAACATATATCCGTTCTCCTCTTCTTTATTTTGCAATACGACGACATCGTACAAACAATAATTTTAGACAAAAATCCAAACAATTATAAGATGAAATAATGTCCATGCGTGGACTACAACACTCCATTTTACGAAATCCGAATGGATAAAAAAACATGGTGGGATTTAAGTCATTATTGTCGTAAAAGTCAAATTTCTATGTAAACCAAATAATTTATATATTGAATATGAGCAATACTATATACAATCTTTAAATGAGGACTGCAATTCAAGCCTAATATATAAAAATTTTGAAGTTACAATAATATATTTTTTTTAAAATAATATTTTTTCTTATTTTACTTTTATTTATCAATATGATTTTATTTCAATCCTCCACTCAAGACTGCAAAAAGAATTTCTTATTTGAGATTGGAGGACCAGCTTCCTCGAAGCAGTCACACTTTCCCTTCTTCTCCAAAACAGCCAAACATGGTGTACAATCCTTCCATGCATGTCATTTTTGGATGTCAAATGTTACATCTCCCAATGTGCTCAGGTGCTTATCATTGTTTACTTTTAAGTTTTGGTTCTTATCTTTTGCATCTTAATTCAACTTGTAACATCAATTCGAAAAAGGTCAGGCATTTGATCTTTCTGGTAATATAACCATTTAAACATTATGTTGAATTCCTTGCAGATATATTGCATTTAACCATCTAAACAGCACTCCAGCATCACAAGGCAATATTATTCATATTAGATTGGCTACAAATATTGTGAATATTGTCATCAAATATCAATCTCCAAACCCCAAACAGCCATAATCTGTCAAAGAAGATAAGAAGTTAAGAACATATACAACAATCACCCTGTGACACTGATCATTCACCAAGTGGGTGACTACTAGATCAGCCGCACAAATTGAAAAATGGAGAAAAGGCACAAGACTCTTGCACTTTGAGGAAGCTCAGCTATAAGAAAAGAACTGCGAGACAGATGCTCTAAATCGATACTAGGACTTGTGTGCATCGCTGGCTCTATTCCTATATGGAGAAACCAACCATACAACTGAAGCATGTGGAGACAAGATAAAATAACAGGTTTTAGAACATGAGTAGGTGTAACAATAAAAAATTCAACAAGATATGAGTTATATTTGTATAACAAATAAAGAAAACCACCCTATCATTCGAGAGGCGGTAGAATCTTTTACGGCTAGGACATGATAGAATATCCATGTCGCCGAGGCTCCGATTACCCTTTACCGTCTTGAGAAACAATATGGGGAGACTAACCTTTGGTCAAAAAAAGAAACTCACTTCATGAGTGGGGGATTCTGGACTTCTATGCTGTCTTAAAATTGAATTGAACCACTATCACAAATTGGAAAGAGAACCACTAGGTTCCTTTGAATGAGCTTGAAAGCCATTGATAGCATCTTGGTAGGCCCAGGACGAGATGAGATGATGGGCAATGGCAAATGGCCCAGGGATAAACATGGGAGCAAGTTCACCACTTTCCACTTTGAAGTCCGCAGCCAAGTTCTGTCCTTTCTCAACTCCCTTGCACATCTGTTCTACCCTGACTGCTGCAGTTTCTTGAGCTTTTTTGTATTCCGCAAATGTCAGAGCTTTTTTCACATCTTCTCTACTGTGCCACTGAGCATCTAGACAAATAGATAGAGCAAGATTATTTATAGTTTTAACTTCTAGCGTGTGCCGTGAGGGCAAAAGGGGTACAAAAAAACTTTGCAGCTGATGCCTATTCGAGTATTCTCATCTATAATCACTGTAAAAATGATTATATGTCAATTCAATTCAAGTTAAACATTAGTAAACTATGCAGTCAAAATAAATATTAATTCTGGTTTCCCTCCAAGAAGTTCCACAAGCCATGCTTTCGCTGTGAAATGAATATCAGTACAAAATGATACAGATCGATTAACACATTAACAAAGCCCCATCCAAATAGACCAATCCTCGTATTGTAAAGAACATTGAATCTCGATGTACCCTCACGTGGTAATTCTAGTCTTACCACTAAGCTGACTCATTTTGATGAGGTCAGGTAAAAATTACCCTTCACATAAACTTTTTTATAAGCGCCCTTCACATAAACTAGAAACAGGATTTTCATTTTTCTTGAGAAAATGCAAAGGAATTAAGAAAGAAAAAGATCAAAGATCAAGTGAAACATTGCTGAATGTTCAAAATACCTTCCAACTCTTCCTTGTCCACGTTTATTTCTAGTGATTTTGCATATGCATGAAAGCCAACCATCAACTGGCATGGAATGCTACTTGGTCCAACTGGAAATAAACAAAATCAAGAGAATAGTATCAACAGACAAAAGTTGAAAATTAATATGGAAATTGTCAACATTGTTGCATCTATACTACCAGGGATATAGAGGACATCAAACTCAACAGCCATTACAGAAACGCATGGGGCTGAAAGATTAACTAATAAATCCAAAAGATACAGATACTGCAAAACAAACTGATGCTATAAGTGTCTCTTTACACAAACAAATGCTGACAGAACAATTAGGAAGCTTATGGTTCTCCTTTTTCTTTTTCTTTTTCTTTTTTCTAATCGGTGAGCTTATGGTTCTCTTATTGAACATAACATTCGAAGAAACATTAAAAAAAAGAAGAAGAAGAAGAAGAAGAAGAAAGAGTGTTCATGTGGCCCTGTATTTTGATAATACTATTAGGTATTTCTCTCTTGTATACTACATGTGTACTTCGGTTATACCTAATTATGAGGATCAATAATTTTTATTATTATCAGAACACTCAAAATTTTTAATTGGAAAACCCAAGGGAATTGAAAAGAAGGATTAAGATAAACAGATGGTTTACACAGATGATTCCAGCAAAAACTATTTTTAAAGTCAGAAGGATTACAATGAGGAAGATAAGAAAACTATTTTTACAAAACCAAAGGAAATAAAGAAAAGGAGAATTGTAGATGAAGATTCTAAATTTTTTGAAATCGGGAACCTTGCAACCAAGGAAATGAAAACTTTGTAATAAATTTAGTTCAATGTTTGTTTTTATTTATTTATTTTTTACTTCTATTAAAAATGCCCACTTAATATGATAACAAAAACCTGATTTCTGTAGAACCGACAAATGTCAACAGATAAAGTACCATTATCATTAATGATATTAATATTACCATCAGTTCTACTATATCGAGTAATCTAACGTATTCTGAGAAAATGTGCTTTGCATAAGTTATACCAGGCCATGGTTGAGAGCTATGATATATGACTTCTCCTACTTCAATACCAGTCTCCTCCCATGTTTCTCTTCTCACTGCCTCTTCCAAGCTTTCTCCTGGCTAAAGAGAATAGAAAGCCTAAAATTAATGTAATTTTTAATAATTTATTAAAAAAACTAAAGTCAAAACTACAACAATTTATCAAATTATTGCTGAGTTAATGGAAAGCATAATATTGAGATTTAGATGCTCTTGGTTAAAACTGGGTCACAGAGACATAGAGAACGATCCTACTTCAGGCTAAATGACCTAATCTAAACTGTTGGAAAATCAATCTAACATTTTATTTACGTTGGGGGTTGAGCCCACATCAATATAATGATGACAGCTTTAGAACTTGATAAATAAGGCCTAAAAAGGCAGTACTTAAAAGTTGGCCAAGCTCATACCTCTATAAAACCAGCTAAGCAACTCCACATACGGGGTACAAATCTTGATTGTCTACTTAAGAGTGCACGGTCGTTCTCTCTATCAATGACCAACATGATGACAACCTGTAATAAGATTCATCCACACAAATGAACTTGATACTTAAGGCATCCATTTTAATGAGGTTTTTAGCGACCGCTTTAAGTAGAGGATTTAAAGCATAAGCATACTGGATCAACACGAGGGTAAATCCTCTTTTTGCACAACTCATTTGAACATTGCTTCCGCCTCCCAGCTTCCATTGGGACTGTTTTCTCTCCACAATGTCCACAAAATCGTGATACACCATGCCATTCTAGCAATGCCCTGGCCTAATCAAATCCAATGACAAAGAAAAAATGTGCCACTCTCAGCAACCTTTGACCATGCTATAAGGCAGGAAGAGAACAGATAATATAAGGCAAGAGCAAGAGAAGTACAGGAGGAATTTGAAATGTCACAAACTAGAAGTATGAGCAAGCAAGCGTACATATCTGTCCAACCTTTGGATGCATACTTTTTATGTACAGTTCTACAAATTTGCAGAGACTGGAAGAATAGTTAGAAATCTTTTATAGAGATCTGGCAAGAATTATCCAAATCTCTGAATGATTTCTTAAAATATATTCAAATAATAGAAAAGCAGAAAAACCATTTTGTATAATTAAAAAAAAGAACTAAGAGTAGAATGCTATGCATATCTTGTATCAATCTTGCACACAAAAGTATTTGTACAAGTCAGCTATCGGTTTCTTGCATTCTTATCATCAAGCTGAGGTCACTCGGGAAAGATTCACCAATAATATCTGAATAAAATAATTATCAAACCAAGCTTGATTCCACTACAGAAGTACCATACAGACACCTCCCAGCTGAATTCACAAAATTAATAAAAACATCTCAATCTGCCACAAAACCAAATTTTTATTGTCAATCAGCATCTAAACTAAATTCATTGAAAGCAAAATCCATGATTAATAAATGTTTATAGGGCGCGAAAGCAAAATTTTATTGGTTCACCTATTAAGCACATGAACCAAAGTTTTGAATTCTATACTATACAGGCCAAAAAATTTCGTACCGGCCATGTAATTGGTATACTGCATAGGTCTGTTTTGTACCAGAGTAAAGACCAGCCATACTGACCAATATTTCAGCCGTACCAGATTTTGGCCTTTTACATTTTTTTTCCCCCATTTCTTACTATTTTTTTACCCTAATTCAGACTAGACTATTTACATATATATATATATATTTATATATATATAATTTATTCATATATCGATTATTATTTTGATATATAATTTATTTATATATAGACTATTCCGAAACGGTACACGAAACAATACCAGCATCAAAATATTTTCTTCTAGTGCCTTGACTGGTACGTTTACCGGTACGGTATTTAAAACATTGACATGAACACTATTTTGGCGCAAATCATTATTATTGTTAAGATCATCCAATCAAAGTCTAAACCATTCAATATGGTGTTCTACAACACCTCTTCTCATGTTCAGGCCTCAAATATTCAAATGGACCTGGCATGTGGAACTAGCCAGGCTCTGATACCATGCTATAGCGTCTAACCCAGAAGCTGCCCACGCTAAAGCATCTAACCCGAACACTCAAACTACTATCTGGAGAGGCTCAAGATAACAGCAATTATCACCTGATTTTCATTATTCAACAGCATGAAAAAAAAAATCAGACCTGGAATTAGAAGAAGATTCTTAGATGACAACTACCCTCTTAGGAACTCTAAAATTTATGTGGATGGTGCTTTATTTTGCTGATCTCCACATATCTAGAATGGAAGCTATATTATGGGATGAGAAATATAGGGTAATTATGGCTATGAGCAAAAATTGGAGCACAAGGTGAGGGGGGAAGATATTGAAGCTCTTCCAATGATGAGGGGGGGTTTACAAATGAATTTCACAGAGAAATACGAGACGTTGTTAGAAAGTGACTCTTCAGAATGATTGACATTAATTCTTCCTCCCAAGATGTCTTCTTTGGCTGATAAAATGTGAAATTCCATGATCAATCAAGAACCAGATGGGAAATCAAAGAACAGAGAGGGAAGAAGAATCGGGAAGAAGCCGAAAATGAAATGCTCTGATCTGATATACTTGAGTAAAGTTTACACTGTTTACAACTATTTATATGACTTTGATGAGCCAATATATGACTAACACGTGTATACAAATAAAAGAATTTTATACAACTAATACTCCCTCTCAAGATGGAGTGTACAAATCAATTACACCCATCTTGGAAAGCAGAAAATTAAACTGAACTTCTCCAAGAGGTTTAGTGAGAAGATCACTAAGCTGATGTGAACTTGGAACATGGAGAGTTTTAAATTCTAATAGTGCTGGCTCGCAATTTTTCACGAACCAAGTGGCAATCTATCTCAATGTGCTTCGTTCTTTCATGGAAGACTAAATTTGAGGCAATGTGGAGAGCTGCCTTATTATCACAGAATAATAATGCAGGTTGTGAGTGAGAAATGCGCAAATCAACAAGCAAAGAGAGAAGCCAAGTCAATTCACATGTAACTGATGTCATTGCCCTGTATTTAGCTTCTACAGATGAACGTGAAACAATTGTTTGTTTATTGGATTTCCATATAATAAGAGAATTACCCAAGAAAACATAGTAACCAGTTACTGATCGACGTGAATCAAGACATCCCGCCCAATCCGAATAAGTAAAGCACTTTAGATGAAGTGAAGAGTGCACTGAGAAGAATAAACCTTGACCAGGAGATGATTTAATGTACCTGAGAACCCGATGTACTGTTAATTGGTCTGAATGAACTTTCTGTAGGATTTCCTTTCCTTTAAATAGAGGAACTGTACATAATTGTTGCCATAATTGGTGGCGCCTAAAATGCTATTAAGACAAGTATTTCAAAATATTTACACCTACTTACACCTAATTGACTGATATTTTCCACCTTTGCGTCTAGCTATTTCCACATAAGTTATATTATGTACACCTAATTATCTTCATAAGAACGTATCATGCTGACATCCCCCCTCAAATTGATGCGGGTTGATCAACGAGCATCAATTTTCTTTTTAAGAAGCAATGTCGATGACAAGTAAGAGCCTTGGTGAAGATATCAACAATTTGTAGTTCAGTAGAAACATGTGGAAGAGTGATAGCACGAGCTTCAAAGGCCTCACGAATAGAGTAACAGTCAACTTCAATATGTTTAGTGCGCTCATGATAGACAGGATTGACGGTGATCTGAATAACATTTGTATTATCGGCATGTAAAACTGTAGGATTGGTCTGAGAGAAATTTAATTTAGCAAGTAAACCTCGAAGCCAAATAATCTCGTAACAAGTAAGGGACATTGCCCTGTAGTCAAATTTTGTAGAAGACTTAGAAACTCTGTCTTACTTCTTACTCTTCCAGGAGATCAACGCATCACCTAAGAACATGCACCAACCAGTGATGGAGCGACGTGTATCAGCACAACCAGCCCAATCAGTATTGCTATAAGCAGCAAGGCTAGGAGAATTGCCTACAGGAAAGAATAAGCCATGGGAAGAAGTTCCCTTGAACATATCGTATAATCCTACGGACAGCAACCAGCAACACCTACTAAGAGCAAGAAATAACTTGCTAAATACCAAAAAAAATCTCCTAAAAATTGCGATTAAAAATCGCACCGAGTGATTCAGAAATCAGAGATGCTCTGATACCATGTTAATTGGTCTAAATGACCTTTCTGTAGGATTTCCTTTCATTTAAATAGAGGAATTGTATATAATTGTTGCCATAATTGTTGGCACCTAAAATGCTATCAAGACAAGTATTTCAAAATATTTACACTTACTTACACCTAATTGACTGATATTTTCAATCTTTGCGTCTAGCTATTTCCACATAAGTTATATTATGTACACCTAATTATCTTCATATGAACGTATCATGCTGACATGTTCAACATCTAAATGCGATTGTCTCGGTTTATCCATAAATTGACTAAGCATTTGCATAGAATATGCTAAATCAGGTCGAGTGATGGTTAAGTATATCAAACGACCTATAAGTCTTCGATAAAGAGATGCATCTTGCAAAAGAGGACCCTCATCCTTACTTAATATCAAATTTTGCTGCATGGGAAAGTTTAGGGGCTTAGACCCGAGGAACCCAGCCTCCTCCAAGATATCAAGTGCATATTTTCTTTGGTTTAAAACAATGCCTTTAGCTGATCACGCTATTTCCAGCCCAAGAATAAACTTCAATTCACCAAGATCTTTAATCTTGAATTTCTGATCAAGAAATAACTTCAAATCCAAAATGGGTTGCAAGCTATCTCTAGCAAGAATTATGTCATCGACATAAACTAAAAGAGCAATAAAGGAGGTTGAGGTCTGAAGAATGAAGAAAGAATGATCAGCTTGGGATTGAACAAATCCATAGGAAAGTAAAGCTGAAGATAATTGGGCAAACCATTACCGAGATGCCTGTCGAAGTCTATACAATGGCTTATTCAGCTTACAAATAACATGCTCCCTCTGTCTAGAGAAACTGGGAGGAATTTCCATATAGACTTCTTCATCTAAGTCTCCATGGGAAAATGCATTATTAACATCTAACTGGTGTAAAAACTAGTTCTTAGAAGCAGCAACAGCCAAAAGACAGCGAACACTCACAAGCTTTGCGATGGGAGAAAAGGTCTCTTGAAAGTCAAGACCTTCAATTTGTGTATAGCCTTTAGTTACTAGCCTTACCTTATACCTTTCAATACTACCATTAGATTTATATTTAATTTTGTACACCCTTTACAGCCTATAGGTCACTTTCCATCAAGTAAAGAGGTAAGGGACCAAATAGAATTATCTTCTAAGGCTTTGATCTCAGCAGCCATTGCATCATGCCAATGAGCATGTTGGACAGCTTGTTTAAAAGTCTTAGATTCAAGGTTATAAGAAATAGAAAAAATCAAAGACTTATAAGGAGAGGAAATTTTGTGATAGGACAAAACTGAATCAAGAGAATAAGTAATTGAAGTTGTCTTACCAAAGACTGCATTGGACGAAGTGGGAAAAGTATGAACATTAGCTAGTCTACAATGGTAATCTTGCAAGTAAGAGGGCTGCCTACGAACCCTGGATGAGTGTCTTGGAATAGGAGAAGAATTTTCCTGAGATGAAGGAGCTCCTTGAGATAGACCAGCATCTATAGAAAGAATAGGAGAATCTTGAATGGGAACAAATTCAGTAGAGGAATCAGATTCTGTAGGATCAGGTTCGGTATTTGTATCAGGCATATGATCCGGAACAAGTTCAGTAATAGGATGCAGTAAAATAGGGGATGGATGTGATTGAGGATAAATGTTTGTGGGAGAAGAATTAAAAGAAAAAATATTCTCATGAAATACCACATCTCTAGAGACAAACAAGAAATTAGTATCAAGATAAAAAAAATTTGTATCCCTTGACACCAAAAGGATAGCCAAGAAATAAACATTTCTTGGCACGAGGATCAAATTTATGTCTTTGCTTAGAAATGGTAGCAGTAAAGTACAAACAACCAAAGACCCGTAAATGAGAATAAAGAGGTTTAGAGAATAAGACTTCATATGGGGATTTGTTGGAAAGAAGTATAGGAGTTCTTTTTATTAAATAAGTAGCTGTTAAAATGCATTCACCCCAAAATTTAAGAGGTAGAGATGCTTGAAATCTTAAAGATCTAGCTACATTTAATAAATATTGATGTTTTCGTTCCACAACCCCATTTTGTTGTGGAATTTCTACACAAGTCTTTTGATGTATGACACCTGTTAGAAAGCATGTAATTAGTGTAACTTGTGAGGGTATAAATGTCTTTGTATGTGGTGTATATATGTAGTGATAAGTCAATGAATAAAGACAGACAACACTTTTAGTCCTTGTGTTGTGATATGGTATTAGAGATTCTTGTCTGGTGAGTGCCAAGTGGGCCCCGTGCTGAGTTCACTGTTGTGAGCTTGTCGGTGTGTTTTCCCGGTGGAGTATCCGGTTGTTTTGGTCGGATCTACGCTCCCCAGTGTTCGCCGTTGTCTTCCGCACGTTCAGGTGGCTTCTTGTCATGGCCAGCACTACGTAGGTCACTGAGGAGGTGTTTCCAGCGAGTTTCTAGTGTGGTATCCGGTAGTGGGGACCAGGATTGAAGTCGCCAGCGGTTTCTGTGGTCGCCAAGAGGTTCTCGTCGCCATCGGCGGCCGGAAAACATCTCTGTCGTTGGCAACAGATGAAGCCGGCAACAGACGAAGTGCCGAAGTGTTTGGTTGTAGGTATAGGCTACCCTATCCTCAAGTGTGAATATTCCAAACTTGGAATAAGAATTTATTCCCATCTGGAATACGGGTTGTTTGGTAACACGGATAATCAAGTCTTATTCGCGGTTAGGATAAACTCGTCCGAGTTTGACAGCGAAATTCTTGTACAATCCTAACCCGATATCGGTACGATCTGATACTGGCCGATACAGACCGGTTCCGAGCCAGTCCGTGTCTACTTCGATCGAATCAGTCCGATACAGAGCCGAAATTTGGCTATTCAGGTTGATTTTTGGGGTATTTGAGCTGGATTTCAAGTTTTCAAATCGCATTTCCCTGTTTTTCATACATATTTCGAATTTTGTGTGAAATTTTTACCTCGTAAGTGGAATTGTGATATTTATTTGCATCTATGGCAACTAAGTTTGAGTTACTATCGGTTGGATCAAACTTCAATATGCCTATGACTTCTGCAAAATTGAATAGAAAGAACTATATGCTATGGTCAAAATCTGTTACAATATATTTGAAAGGGAAGGGACTTTCTAACCATCTGGTTGGTCCAAAACCTAACTCAAATGACTCTACATTTGCTCAATGGGAGCACGAGGATGCTCAAATCTTGTCTTTGATGTTGACTCGAGCCTAATATTGACTCTAGTGTTATCCATTTTGACACTGTCCAAGAAATGTGGAGCCATATCAAACATATGTATTCTAGTGTTGGAAATATAACTTGTATTTATGAACTATGTAAACAGTTCTTTAGGTTGGAACAAGGTACTTTGGACTTGGAAGAGTATTATTCTCAAGTGATGAGCATATGTGAAGAACTCAAGATGTATCAACATATTACTTCTAATGTTTCATGTATGTTGAAACAACATGAAGAGTTTAATGTTGTTTGGTTCCTTGTTGGTTTAAAACCTAAATATGAGTCAATTCATTCTCAAATTTTGGCGGGTCCACAACTTCCTTCATTTCCTGAGGTGTTCTCCTAACTTCAACGTGCCGCATTATCTGGACATGATTCTCAGTTGTCCTCTAATCTGATTAGTGAGAGGTCCACTTTGGTTGCCTCTTATGTTGCTCCTGGTGGGCGTGGAGGCTGAGGTGGTAGAGGTGCATGTGGAGGACGTGATAGCAGAGGTAATCGCACAAGAGGACGAGAGCCTCGTAAGTGCACCCATTGTGGTCGCACTAACCGTTTGGTGGACTATTGTTCTACATGGTAGACCATCTGGGTCGGCTAATCAAGCTATTTGTCAAGATGCTACACCACAGTCAACCACCTCCAATCCAGCTCCAGATATTATAAGTGTAACAAAAGATGAGTATGAGCAGCTTTTGAAGGGCACACGGGCTTCATCTTCCACTGCTACTCTTACCCACTTACGTATAGCATCTGCATGTCTTGTCTCATCCGCTCAAGATCCATGGATCATTGATTCAGGAGCCAATGAACATTTGACCAGCTTGTCTTTCGCCTTATTCAAGTTAAATACTGTCACATCTCTAAAAAGCGTCACTCTTGCAAATGGTTCTCTTGCTCAAGTTACATGCATTGGATCCACTAAACTCACTGACTCTATATCCTTGTCATCTGTTCTATATGCTCCTAATTTTCCTTTTAGTTTGTTGTCTATTAGTAAGATTACTCAAAATCTTCAATGTTCAGTGACTTTTTATTTCTCTTCATATGTTTTTCAGGATCTCAAGATGGAGTCGAAGGTTGGTATGGGACATGAAGCTGGTGGCCTCTATTATCTTGATGTCCAACAGTCACCCACTCGAGTTCTTACATCTCCTGTATCATCCGCTTATGAATGACATTGACGCCTTGATCACCCTCCTCTTTCTCTTTTAAAGTGTCAAGTTAGAAACTTGGGAAATGTCTCCCTTTTCTTGTGAAGCATGTCAACTTAGTAAACATCATCGTGTGTCTTTCGTACCTCGGGTTCTTAAACGAGTGTCGAGTTCTTTTGAATTGGTTCACTCTGATATATGGGGACCAATCAATATTGAATCAAACAAGTTTCAATATTTTGTTATGTTTATTGATGATTACTCTCGTGTGACATGGTTGTATTTGATGAAAGCAAGATCTGAACTTTTTTCTATATTCCAAGTGTTCTGGAAAGAAATTAAAACTTAATTTAACAAAAAGATTCAAGTTTTGCGTTCTGATAATGCTAGAGTATCTATCTAGTGTCTTTACTACTTACTTAAGTAGCAAATGAGTTGTTCATCAAACTTCGTGCTCTTATACACCTCAACAGAATGGGGTGGCTGGACGCAAAAATCGTCATTTGTTAGATGTAACCTGAGCTCTGTTACTGCACATGCATGTTCATAAACGATTTAAAGTGATGGTGTTCTTACTGCTTGTTATCTTATTAACCATATGCCTTTATCAGTTCTTGACGGTTCATCTCCTTTCTCCATCTTGTTTCCTTCATCTCCACCATTTATCCTTCCTCCAAAAGTCTTTAGGTGTGTGTGCTATGTTCATAACCTTGGCCTGGGTTGTGATAAGCTTGATCCTCGTATTCTTTCTCCTCCCGTTGTCGGTCCACCGTTTATCTTTTACAGGTTTACTCACGTTGCTCGAGGTTGCCGGCTCCCATGCCCCCACCAGTTGTATCTCCATCTTCAGATCTCGAGTTGCTTAGTACATCAGACTCTTTATCTATTGCCCTTTACAAAGGTACTCGTTCTTGTGTTACTCAACATCCAATTAGCCAATTTGTTTCCTATCATGCCTTATCTCCTTCATTCTCATGTTTTACATCTCAACTTTCAAAACTTTCTATTCCTAAAACAGTTTAGGATGCTTTATCTGATCCGAGATGGAGGATAGTTATGAAAAATGATGTGGATGTCCTTCACCATAATGGAACATAGGATCTTGTTCCACTACCACTTGGTAAACAACCCGTTGGCTGTAAATGGATATATATAATCAAATTCCATCCTAATGGTTCTGTGGAGCGTTTGAAACCACGCTTGGTTGCAAAAGGCTACATGCAAACATATGACATTGATTACGAGGAGACCTTCTCCCCTGTTGCCAAAATCTCTTCTGTTCGAGTGTTGATCTCTCTTGCTGCTAATTTAGACTGGCCTTTATTTCAGCTGGATGTTAAAAATACATTTCTACATGGTGACTTGCATGAGGAGGTTTATATGGAGCAACCACTTGGGTTTGTTGATCAAGGGGAGTGTCAAGGTACTATATGTAAGTTAAAGAAGACATTGTATGGTTTGAAACAATCTCTCTGAGCATGGTTTGGGAGGTTCTCTAATGTTGTATTGGCATTTGGTCTTCATAGATGCCAAACAGATCATTCAGTATTTTACTTATATAGTGATGCAGGTCACATTTTCCTGATTATATATGTGGATGACATTGTAATTATTGGGAGTGACTCTGCTGGGATTGCGAGACTATAACAATTTCTACATGATCAGTTTCAAACAAAAGACTTGGGCAAGTTTAGATATTTACTTGGAATTGAAGTCAATAGATCTAAAAAGGGTATCAATCTGTCTCAGAGGAAATATGTTCTTGATCTTCTAGAAGAAACTGGCATGTTGGGTGCACAACCTATTGACACTCCTATGGATCCAAATCGTACATTCTTGAAAGAGGAATGGGAGTTGTTTGGAGATCCAGGTAGGTATCGAATACTTTGTCGGAAAAATAAATTATCTCACTATCACTAGACCAAACATCTCTTATGCAATGAGTGTACTAAGTCAGTTTTTACAAATGCCACAGGTCGTACATTGGGATGCTGTAATTCATATTTTTCGTTATCTTAAGCGAGCTCCTAGCCTTGGATTGTTGTATCGACCAAATGGACATCTCAAAGTGGAAGGAAGCCTTTTCAGATGTTGATTTGGCAGGATCTCCTTTAGATAGAAAATCTACTACTTGATATTGTACCTTTATGGGAGGTAACTTGGTCACATGAAAAAGTAAGAAACAAGCAGTAGCAGCTCGATCTAGTGCAGAAGCCGAATACAGAGCAATGGCTCACACTACTAGTGAACTGACATGGCTGCAACATTTCCTCTAAGAAATTGGGTTTCCAGCTCCTACTCCTCTTCAACTATTTTATGATAATCAAGCTGCAGTGCATATTGCCTCTAATTCTGTGTTCCATAAGAGAACTAAACACATAGAGATTAATTGTCACTTTATTCACAATAAGATACTAAGTGGTGACATTTCTACACCTTTTGTGAAGTCTGCTGATCAACTTGCAGATATATTCACTAAGAGCACTCTCAATAGAGTAGCTAAAATTTTTCTTTAAAATTGTACTTTTTGCACAACTTCCTAAAAAAATTGGTCATATTTAATCAAAATCTACTAAAAGAATTGTAGAAAAATGTCAAAAAGTACACTTTATTTTAAAAAGTGAATAGTAAAGTTAAAATTTTCTCTACATGAAAAAGGACGCCATATATCACAATATATTAGTTCAAAGGGAAAATATCTAGAACCATCAATAAAGGATATAGAAAAAGGACCCCATATATCACAATGTATTAGTTCAAAGGGAAAATGAGATACACTTTGACTTGAAGGAAATGGTAGTCTATGTTGTCTTGCCAATGGACAAATTGTACAAGGAGATTGATGTACACTATAAAGTTTTATGGTAGGAACAATTTTATTGAGATGAAATAATCAAGGAAAAGAAATGTGACCTAACCTATAATGCCACAAATCAGTGGAAGAAAAATTTACAGAAGCAGTTTTGGATTGCAAAATAGAAGACAAAACATTCGCCCCGTTTGGATTCAGAGATGAGATGAGTTTAGATGAGTTTAGTTTATTTTTTAATATTATTATTATTTTGGGATTTGAAAAATATGTATAGGAATTTGTGTTTTATATTGAAAATTATAAAAATATAATGATGAAATGAAGATGAGTTGAGATGAGTTGAGCTGAATTGTGAATACAAACGGGGCCTCAGAGTTGAGTTAGCCGAATAATTTTGCAGTAGGTAATAAAGACCATCCTTCTGCTCACCCTTTCCAATCATCTTCTAGTATAGGTCCTAAATTAGACAAAAATCAGGACAAAATAAGAAAGAACAAGAAGAGTCCAAAGTAAGACGATGGACAGAGATCAAATTAAAAGAAAACATAGGGACACAAAGTACATTTTTGAGTATTAAAGAATCTGAAAGATGTACAGTACCTATATGAGTTACATGTGCAATAGCTCCATTAGGAAGTTTTACCAAATGGTTGATTGTTGAAGAAATAGAGGTAAGAAAGGAAGTAGAGCATACCATATGGTCAGTGACTCCACTATTGATAATCCAAATTGGAGAAGAAGAAAGGGAAAAATCTTGACCTGATAGATTAGCATTATTCTTGATGTCTGAAAAGGGTATTGGCAGTAGACCAGCCTGATTAACTGTGGATTGCAGAAAATTGGACTGGTGTACTACAGGTTTAAAATTTGAGGTACATTGAAGAGAATTGAGCAATTGTTGACATTGTTGTTGTATGGCCGAAATGTGCAGCATCAATGGAACTAATATCCAAACCAGAAGAACTAACTTGATTCACAGCCCTAGAAGAAGATGTCTTGGCCTTGGTAGACTTTCAATTAGGTGGATAGCCATGAATTTTGAAGCACTTATCAATAGTGTGGCCATTGTAACCACAGTGACTGCAAACCACCTTCTCTTTTCGAGTAGAAGAAGGCTTACCACCAACCTTGGAAAGTGGAACATTGACCTTAGTAAATAAGGCAGTGGAGGTATTGAGACTTTGTGCACTACTCAGAGAAACACCTCGCTACTTCTCTTCTTGTAAAGCTAGAGAGAAAACTTTACTAATCGAATGAAATGGTTCTATTAAGAGAATTTATCCTCTAAAGTGAGAATAGCTATCACTTAGCCCCATTAAAAATTGAAGAACATATTCCTCTTGTTGATTTTCAAGAGAAGCCTTGGTAGCCGTACAAAGACATATCGGTTTATAGTTACATACTCCTTAACGGCTTAAGAATAGAAAGTTCATCCCAAAGTCCTTTCAACTTAGAGTAATAGACACTGACCGAATGATTTTCTTGTGTGAGACTAGATAGATCTTCCATAATTGAAAAATCCTAGGTCGGTTACTCTGAGCAAATTTCATATGCAATTCTTTCCATATATCGGCAGCAGTGTTCATGAATAATATCGTGGATGAGATTTCAGGGGAAAGAGAATTAACAAGCCAAGAAATTACCATATCGTTGCAACGAATCCAAGCAGCTAAGGAAGGATTACTGTCTACTGGTTGTCGAAGACTGCCGCTGATCAAGGCAGCTTTGTTCTTCGCGCTAATCGCCACGGACATGGACCACCTCCAAGTGTGAAAATTCTCTCCTGTAAGAGGCTGTGTAATGAGTATAACTCCTGGATTTTCTCCGTGATGAAGAAAATAAGAAGTGGAAGAATCATCACAAGGATTCTTGGAATGAGAATCGGATTCTGACTTTGGAACTCTAATTCAAGATTTGTGGAGAAATCAAAATCTTGAATGAAATTGATGAAGAATGGTGGAAGGTGTGGGATTACAAACGGAATACCGTCTGATACCATGATAAAATGTGAAATTCCATGATCAATCAAGAACCAGATGGGAAATCGAAGAACAGAGAGGGAAGAAGCATCGGGAAGAAGCCGAAAATGAAATACTCTGTTCTCATTTACTTGAGTAAAGTTTACACTGTTGACAACTATTTATATAACTTTGATGAGCCAACATATGACTAACACGTGTATACAAATAAAAGAGTTTTATACAACAATATTGGCAGTGTGTCTAAGGAGATTAGAGCTACATTCATAAGTTTTCAACAGCCCGAAAGGTTACCCAGGTTGGCAGAGAGGGAAATGGGGCAAGTCACAAAACATGACTGTCTGTTCGAACTCTTTTCCAGATTTTATTAAACAAAACGTACTTGTTGATTCTGTGATATAATTCTTTCTTAAGTTGGATGGAAAATTATTTCTTTCGAAAACGAAAAAAAGGGGCACATTTAGCACGCATATCGCATAGCACTTACATGGCCAGCAACAGCCAATTCCCCCATAGCTCGCGCATCAGCCCAATCCGTCGCCACCATCAACGTCCTCAGCTCAACAAAGCAGAGCTGCTTGCTCCCAAACTCAGGCACGAGACCATCGTCACCAGAAACATCAATTGCCCAATACACGACATCCTCCTCGGGCCTCGAACCCAGGTACACCATCGAATCACCGCTCAACTCGACCCCAGAATTGACCAAGTAACCCTTGCAATCTGCCAAACTAATCCAACCCAGATGCCAATTTGGGGACGAGTCACCGGGTCCAGCACCCGAAGCCGCCAAAGGCCTGCCTTTCAGGAAAGGCAGGACCTTGAAAGAAGGGGAAGAGAGATGGTGGTGGGGATTAGCATCTAAGAGCTGGGTCTTGAGCGTTTCAATGGCTGTGATTGGTGAAAGTGGGTCTTCGGGTTTTGGGGTCTTGGATCTCAAAGGATTGCCAGCAAAGGCATGGGACTGCAAGTTTATGGCCATGGTAGTGCTGCTGCGTGAAAAAGTTCTTGTTAGTGTCTGAAGACAGAGTTTTCTAGAGAGAGAAAGGAGGGAAGAGGAAGTTGAGGAAGAGAGGAGAGAGAGCATGACTAACACTGTCCATTGGGTTGTGGCTATGTTTTCTAGAAGGAGAGGAAACTGAGGAGCTGAGTTAGGTGATGACTCCAAGCGCTGTAGTAATGACATCTGTCTTCGTTCAGACCAATTGTTTGGTTGGTCGAGTCGTCGAGCCAAGGCGCACGAGTGGTGAAGTTCGTAGCCGCAAGAGTGTTGCTATTTTCTATTTATTTAAAAGTCAATATGAAAATTAACAATTGATGTGATGAACTTTCTGTGTCATATAGATTCTTTTTCTCAATTTTATTTCCTTGCATGGCGCGGTGAGTCAAAATGTGAGCATAATAAGAAAATCACCAAAAATTCAAAAGAAAACATACACTCATAACACCCATATCGGATATGTTGTATTAAAAGTAGCGTTTTCTGGAATAACCATATATTGGTTAGAAAATGTTACTATAGAGCGTCAAAGCTGGACAATTTGAAGGCTTTCATTAAGGGCTTCGCTACACATCATCATTAAGGGCTTTAGCACGCGTAGAAATTACATCTGAACCATCAAGGACTCTTATTTAATGTTGTTCTAATGACAATAGCTGCTTCCAGAAATCAAACTGTACTTCATATATCATTGCTTAGAAGAAAAGATGCTTTAGAAAGAAGAAAAGTAATGACAAACCAACCAATCAACCTGATCCTGACCACCAATGACCAAATACTCGAGAAAGGGGGAATTCTGTAGCCTTAAGAGGCTTTGAAACGACTCAAAATATACTAAAGACCAAAATTTTGAAACTTAGAAACGTCAGTCTTTATAATTTCTTAATCCCAATGAGAAGCTGCTGCTATACAAGAACTGAGCTCAGCTTTCCACTTTGCTTGGCAGGTGTTGTGCTAGCGGCACATCATCAAGCCAATCAGCATAGATGCGATCAATCTTCTTGAATCCTTTCCACTTCAGTAAACTTTTCTGCCCCCGCCCTTCTTCATTTGAAGTAGGCGGAATTCTTGTGTTTGGAGGAGATGCATCACGAAGAGGAACATAGTGAGTTTTGGCTGAAATGGGAATGATGCCCATACTAGATGCTTCCCCTTCAATGGGTCCCCGCAGCTCTGGTTTTGAAGAAAAACCATAAAATCATATTTCAAGTTTTTAAAATTTTTTCATAGAATTCAATTTGTTAATACTCATGTAGCAGTTAAGAAAGAATCCAAAAGAAGGAAATCCCTTCAAATAGAGCAATATATTCATGGTTGGATATTCAAAATAGAGAATTAGAAGAGATGTCAACCAGCATCGTAAAGTATTAATACCCACTGGTAATATCACAAATATTGATGGACTCTCCAATCAGTACATTGGCAATGCAAATCCAAAGGAAAAATAAATTATATATATGAAATTAACTCAAAAAAGTTGGAAGTTCCTCTTCATATATATCAACGACCTAAGTTTGTTTCAGAAATTTAAGTGACTACTATGGAGCAGCTAATGGTTAGAAGGTACCCAGCCTTTTGATTGAAAAGAATGATATAAGGAATATTGTATTAACAGGAAGTGCCAACTGGTGATAGCAATGTCAGGAGTTAAAATCAATAAACAATATATAGACATCTTAACAAACAGTATTTCTAATTTTGAAATGAATGCTGGTGCACCTATTATGTGAGAGCAACAAAACTAGTTACCACATTGAATCTCAGAAGGTACTGTATATTTCTTTAAGGGGATAATGCACTTTCCACCCTCCGATTATTAAACATTTTATACTTTATATCCCATGTTACCAAAACCGATATATTGTGCCCTCCAAATACCAATAATTGACAAATAGCATTATAGCCTAATTCTGGCCATTAAGATGGATGAAAACAGGTAAAGTGGCACAGATTGGATGATTAGATCTAACAAGGTGCGCATTACTACTTTCTCGTAGTTTGATTGTGCAATATGTCAGTTTTCATCATTAGCAGTACAAAGTATAGAAGGTCTATTAGTTAAAGGGTGGACTATATTTCCCATTACCCTAATAAATTGTTTCAGTCTCAGCTGCCTTCCCTGAGAGAAATGTTGAAAGAAAAACGATGAACAATAAACCATAAAACCAGAACATGGAGAACAGTTAATCAGCGAGAAAAAATATTCATGCCAACCATTTAACAAAATACACAACTAGATTCACGCAGTGGAACATTTTCCGGAGAGCAGCTCCGAAAATGAGTTTGTCTTAAGAGTGAATCCAGATGGTTCAGGGGTTAATGAACATATTTTGATTTGGGTTTGGAAGAGGAGCGAATCATTACTTCCCAGGGATGAATATGAGGAGGCTTGTACTGCCTCTTTGGGAAGAATACAACCAAATCATTCGCTAGCAATTAGATAACAGCCCACTCGTTTGACCACGACTTTTCTTTTATTGGTTAGTAGGAGAGTTTTACAGAAGAAAATAAGGCTAAGAGTTATTGATAGAAGAATTTACATATCGAATTTCAAATTTTAGAGGGAGGTAGAGCTTCGACCACAACTAGAAACTATTAGTACTAAACCTATTTTCCTAAAAATAAGGTCTACACTTACAATCCTTTGCAGTGTTAACTATCTAGGCCCCTGATAAATTGATAATCCCCCCCCCCTTCCTCTCTCTTTCCCACACGTTTTGCTTTGTAAATTAAGAACCATAGACACAAATGCTCATGAGGGACATATTTTCATTTCACAACAGACATATATCACCATACTTTCGGGTGGACAGCCAAAAAAGACAAAGGTTCTCATTTCATGATAGAAACTAGAAAGCTCATGCTGCCTACCATCTTCAATTGTCCACTTTCATAACCTAGTAAGATAATTAGAATAATTGCCTCTGATCAAACGGTTGCAAACTAGGACAAAGAAAATTAAAGTTTGGGAGAAGAAACAAAAAAAAGATCCGAGCAACAAGGTAAACCAAGCAGAACCATCATACCTGCTTGCCCATGAGCAAAGTGGCATTTATCACCGTAGTGGCATTGGCCTCTCTCCCAACTGTTACATATCTTTGTCTTCAAATATGGCTTCGAATTTGGTCGGACCGGATCCGAGCCATTGTTCAGAGGCCTACTGGTATCAGATTGATTAGAGCCTGCTCCATGAACTACAGATGATTCAGTAGTTCCAATGCTTATTACCGAGCTCTCCCTAAATCTCCCCGAAATCGAATCACCCCTAAACTTCGCCGGATCTTCATGAAGAAAATTACATCTTTCCCCGTAAGGGCAGTCCTCCCCATTATAAAACTTCTTGCATAGTTTCATCTTGTGGATTATCTTCTGGTCATCATCCCAATGTCCAGTTGATCGATCTTCCCCTCCACCGCCACGTAAACCAGCAAGTTCTTGCCAATTGGGTGGAGGTTGCCGCATATCTTCAACACCATGAGCATACTTACAATCGGCACCCTTGCTACACATACCCGCCATAAAACTTGTGCACATCTTAGTCTTAAAGAAAATGTTGCTCGTCCCTCTATTGACTTGAGGATTTGGGGAGTTCATCATAGAATTTATTGGTGGGCAGGGCAAGGCGTTGGATTGATTATCCTCAGAATTTCTAGCCCTCTTGAACGGTGGTGAATGCATGTCGAATTGATCGTTGTTCGTTGGCACTTGAGGCCAAACATCAATGGCATCACTGCCTGCATCAAAACGCTGTGCCTGCATGATTAACAGGGAGGGAGAAGATCCGCAAAACTAATATCGACAAATTTTAAAGGCCTGAAACCCAGAGAACCCAGCAAAGATTTGATGTCAAATGAACAATGAAAAATAAAAAAAATCTGAACCAGGTATACACAATCAAGAACGTTAAATTTGAGATTGAATTCAACTGAGAAAAGTGGTCAATTTTCAAGAATTCAGAAAGAAAACCCGGATCAATAGTTTGAGCCAAAACAAAATTATAATGAAGAAAATCAATAAAGCCCAGAATTGAATTTAAACTTGGGGAGGAAGAAAAACAGAAGATCAACGAAGTTAAAAAATCAAGAGCACCAGAGGATTATTGGTGCTAAAGTCGAGTTTTGCCGAAGGAAATTGTGAAACCAAGACTGAGATGAAAATGCTAAAAGCGGTGAATAAAACTTCGAAATATATATATATGTGATAAGTGAGAGTCAAAACCTAGCCGCCTTCCGTGAGAAAGCTAAAGCCCTAAACGGCTAAAACCCCAGAAGCACATTCCAATTTCCAAAACCCTGAGAAGAGAGATTGTTCTGGTGGTATACTCCATGTCACCCATTGTGGGGACATAAACTTCGGTGACTCATGAGTCCATGACCCCTATCTAATTGGGTTGGGCCTAAACGATCTGAGAGTTCTATACAACTGGTGGGCCTTATTCAGCCTGATTTTCAATGGGCCTCATAAAATCTACAACCCATGTTTTATTCTTTGTGCCTTCTCTCTCCTATTCTTTGAGATGTTCTCTCTAATCCCACCTAACGTTGTGTGGATTGTTGAAAGACTTTTAATCCAATAATCCTCTAATGGTTAGGGGCATATTTTTACTTTTTTTTTTTTTTTTTATCAAAATCAAGTACGAGGCCCAACATGTTTTCCCAAGACCAATAAGACCATTTCAGCCTTTTAATTGTGAAATTATACCAAAGTGTATCTAATACGTAATAATATTGAGTAGAAATAATTGAAATTTTACTTAATACGAGGAGAAATAATTGAGATTTCTCAAAATCAATATTAAATATATATGAAGAATTTTTTTTTTTTAATAATAGATTCTACTACTTTTTTTAAAAAAGTGGATGACATTTACATAACCCATAAGTACTGTATTGCTTTATTTTTACAAAAAATGTGTATAATAATGTTTACATAGTCTAATTTAGATGCAAAGTAGGACTAGCAAAACCATTTAAAATTGCAACTTATAATTGCATTTTCGTTCAAGCTAGAGTCAAGCGCCTAGCGCCGCTAGTAATTGTCATGATCATGCACAATTAATTTCTACAAGCATGATTCTGATCGCTTGATGAGCTAGCTAGGGTTGATCACGGATCGGGCGAGATTCTTGAAACGTGTTGGCCGCTGATCAAGCCAACGTCAAAAAGAGATATATGTGTGCCAAGTGCCAATTCTCTCAAAATTTTCCCAATATTTTCACTTTAAAATCTGATCGCAAACCCAATTTCTATCTCAAATCACTACAAGAAAAAAGAAGCAGATTAACTACCATTAATGATTTACAATTAACATATCCTAGTTTCTACGTTAAGAAATGCTAACTTTATTAGGTGTAATGAGGCGTCTAAAAATCTGTGCGTTGGGTTTTGCAAATGCTAACTTTATTAGTGTTGTGCGTCAAATTTGATAGTTACTAACTTATTATAGCATGCCAAAATGAATTAAAATATAATTTTCTTCCTTTCTATCATGATTTGGTGTGCAGTAGTTTTTTTAGGCTATAATATTATTGTTATATAATTAACATATAATGATCGGTAGAATAGTAAATTATAATAAAATTAAATAATTTAATTTTTTAAATAGAGTAATTATTTTATTATCATTATATAAAGAATATATGAATAATCCAATATAGAAATTGGATGCGAATAAAATAGACAAAGATAAATTCATTTTATAATATTAGCTAAAACTTGGGATTTGAGTTTAATTAACTATTTCAATAAGAGTGCTCTTAACATATAACTATCATTATCATCTAAAAATATTTGCTAAAAATCATCTTTTTTTCTATATATTAAATTATTGATTGATCATCAATTTTTTATAACAAACATATTATTTTTCTAAAATAACTATTTCACCCAACTAGGCAAACGTGACATGATCCTTGCTCCTGTCCTATATATATATACATATATATATATATATATGCGAGCTGTGTGCTGGGGAACGTCTAAAAGCATTTGAAACTGCATGGGTCATTGCTTTAAACATGCATGATCTACATAGAGCATGCATAACATAAAAGTAGTACTTAGTTAATTAGAGGCTGCATGCATGCAGCCTAGCTAGCTTGCTAGAATCTCTTGGGAGCTTATAATTAGTGATGGAGGAGGGAAGAACACTATGGTCATCACATCAATGGATTTGCTTTTTGACCAATATTCTGCGCATCCTCAAAGTTTCCATATTTAAGTCAATGATCAGATCAGGAACCAAGAAGAAAATGCTAATTCAAGTTCTAAAGTTTAGTTGGGAACTTTATTTTAAAATTAGCCAAGGGCATAATATATGGAAGTACAAGAACGTCTTATTTGCGTTACAACCCATGATTTTGCTATCATGAATGAATGGCATAATTCTGGCCTAGCCTGCTGGCGAATTTGCTGTTGTTTTAACTTCAGTGATCATGCATGCATTACATTGAAAGGCAGAACAATTAGTAGCTAGCTAGCTAGGGGAGGTTTGATTTGATTGACTCAATCTTGACTATATATATATATATACATAGATATACTTCTAAAGCGGGGAGGAATCTGGTTCTTATCTGCATAAGTATTTGTGTCTACGCGGTTTGATGCTTAAAGGGATCATAAAATTATTGGTCTTAAAGAAAGCCTGACATTCGAAATGAACAACTCATGACTGAATCCTTTGGTTTTATTATTCTTATTCTTGTAAGATCTTTTGGTCCATTTTTTACATTGGTTGGGTCCAAAGCTCTAATACTGGTCCATGGGACCATGATCAGGACTTGAATTTCTCTGTTGGGCATGGCAACCATAGCTAGGCTACAGCATCATTGGACCACCTCAGGGCCTGAAGTAGTCTCAAAATATAAACGTACCCCACATGCACAACCATCATATTAGAGAGAGAGAGAGAGAGAGGCTGGGTATTAAAGACATAGTACCTGCATATATATTAAATATATAAAAAGAAGGGATTTCATTAACTTCATCATGTACGTACGTAAGAACATCTTTGCACGTCCAAACATTTATTATAATGAAGCTAAAAACCCTTCCTAATTAATGCGAACACATGGCTATGCTTATCTAAAACAGCCTTTAACAATGTTCACTCTAGAGCTTAATTATCTTCAGAAAGGAAAGTGAGAAAAAGAAGTGTTTGGTGATCGTGATCAGGGATCAGATAAGAGAGTCGTTATTAGAGATTTCACGCGATCGAGAACCCTGATCAAAAGTCTTGCTAGCTGATTAAACTGCACCACCTGAAAATAGAAGGAAGAGAACCTGTATTAATACGTACACATCTAGCTAGCTGAAATCATGCAGTACTAGCTAGCTATAGCTAGCATTTGTGCAGAACAAGATGATGTGGAGCGCGCCATTCAAAGTCCTTTGGTGTTTTGCATTCAGTAGAAAGAAAAAGAAAATGATCACGACAAAAATGAGTACTGCATGGAAAATATCTTACCAAAATCCTTTGGTGTTTTGCATTTGTAGCATTCCGTCCTGCTAGCATAATTGTGCAGTCCACATCCCATTCTGTCCCATTCAAAGTTCACTCACATAAACAAATGATCATAATGGCGCTATTACTCAATATAAACAAATAATACAATTTCTTGATGCATGAGGCCTGAGGGAGATCATGATCAGGAAGAACGTCTAGAATGAAAATACCATGATCATGGTTATAACTTATATATATCATGGCTGCTAAAGAATGAAACGTACGCCAAATTCTGAAAACAGCTAGAAACGAAACTTATATAAGATTAATCATTAAATCATGATCTTGTTTAATTATAAATGGCGGTACAATATTAATTGTTCTATGATCATAGTATTTCATGTTGCAACAATGCTGACTATTCTGCAATTATATATATATATATATTAATGAATGAATGAATGAATAATATTGCATGTGTAAATAAATAGCTAGCTAGTTACCTAGTGCAAATCCAGTCGCCAGTTTTCCAACCAGGGGGGACATGACTGCAGGCAGCGGACCCATATCCAGAAGCAGTGATGGCAGCAGCAGCAGAATAATCAGTTTTATAAGCACCACACCTATAGCAGTTTGATCGGCTGGCATAGTTGTGAGAACCACAATTCATAGCATTGCAAAACCAGTCCCCAGCCAACACCTCTGTCGTGTTATATGTAGATGGATCCGGGCCTCCGTATTTTGGGTATCCACAACGTTGGCATGCATCCCTCTTTTTGAAATTCGCGTGCTGGCAGGCACCGCACATCCAATCTCCTCCTGACCAGCTCATGCTGTTGATTTTTCTGTATTCATTCATAAAACTCATGATGAGAATAAGGCTAGGATATTATATTATAATTAGAAAGCAATTTATAATACCCAGAAATAAATTCTTTTCTGCAATATTAAAGATAGCCTTTATTATATACTAATGTAATTTTGCATTCTTTCTATATGCATGTACTTTAATTGTAATCAATGGTATGGGCAAGAGATTGTGTACAAATTAAAAGGATGTGTAGTACAGGAGTAGTTATGCAAATTATAATGTTTTGTATATCATCAGATTGGCTTATAAACTGCATCCATCTTATTAGTAGCTAATTGTGTAGCTAATTGTCTCCAGGACCGGAGTACGTTGCTTGAAACTGCACCTTAACTCAAACATGCATGTCGGCCTTCTAGTAATTAACAAAGGTACGTAGCATTATATATAGCACTTATTAGCCTATATATATTGTTCTTGAACTCAATACCAATTAGCCATAACAAAGAATATTAAAAGAACAAAGGAACAGTACTGCAGTACTTGAGAAGGATAAGAGATAACTGAAATAGTAATTAAGAAATAGCTCACCTTAAGGAATTAGTAGATCAGAAGCAGCCTGCAGGCAGGCACTGTACTTTGGCTGATATTTGTGATACAGGTGGGTGATTTGGGGGATTGGGTTGGGAGGCTATATATATACCACCGGCAAGGAGCTTTTATGGGTTCATGCGTGGGGCCTCTGAATGTTCCTTTGTCCAATCTCTGGAGATTGAAGGTTTCCTTAAGTGAGGTTCCAAAAGTAGAAATAGTTGTTGCTGATTTGGGATAAAAAAACTGAAAAAGCTCCTATTACATATGCAGCATGCCTCCCCAGAATTTATTATTCCTGGGAAAGGGCTAGTTCCAGAGGTTGAAGCTGCTAATTAGTACATGCACTGCAATATGTCTCCATACAAAAATTCCACTCACGCCCCTGATCTTTACACGATTCCCTCATGCATTATTGAAAGAAAAAAAACTTGGACAGTACAATATTATTCTCTTCTCCATATATATCTACCCAGTTAGGTGTTATGAGGGGAAGCTGTTATATATTTGGATTAATTGTGGCCCCCATCCCCATCGATCGCTTATTGATCACACATGCATGATGTATGGATATTGGTTTTTTCCACTCCCTCAGCCGACCTGGATGCTTACGTGTAATATTCATCCAATTACTTTCATATATCTACTCTCCTCCTTTTGTTTTTTTTTGTGAAGTACTATAGCTACCAGCTTGAATCATGATGTAGCAGTACTGTAGGTGTGATAAGGGCATGTATCATGCATGATGCAAGCGTGCCCTGCCCGTGGGCAAGACGAACAACACACAAATAATTTGGCTTTTACTTTTAAAAGCAAGAGGCGATCTATTCAAGGATTTGGGGAAATTAATAAACAGAGAGCCCAAACTTTGAGTAATCCTGGCGGATATACAAAAATTGATAATATTAGTACCAAAAGCCTCATCCAAAGGGTACCAAAATTATAAGTATATATATGACCTAAAACTCTAAACCTAGTACTTGGAGTTAATAATGATCTAAAACTAAGTCGGCTATTAATATATATATATATTAAAAGCATGCATTAATATCTCGTCGAAACAATCGATCAACATTCAACATGACTAATATAATTAATTATAAGCTAGAGTCCAGTACCCCTAGCTAGCTAGAAGGTTTTTCTCAAGTTCGATCGCCACCAGATCATCATGTGTTTGAATCGACCTCGTACGCAAGTCCGAACGTCGCTTATGTCAATTTCTAGATTCCTTCAAGAAACCAAAGACAACTTGGTTTACGCTACATATAATTAATATATTAGTTCCTGCTACATCATGCTGATCTTGTGATTCTAATGAAGTAGCAGTTACACGTGAATCAGCTGGTTGTAATTAACGGGGGCTAGCTGATCAGGGAAAATTAATTGTTTTGATGGAGGATCGAATAGATCCGTGTGAGTGCAAGTCCAAAAATATTCTGGCCTTCCTTGCTCGATCGGCTTTCTTTTTGGCAATAATTGAAATGCCATTCCAAGAATATTCATATCCTTTAGCCACCCTTTCCTTGTATATGCATGCATGAATTCTATTGCGACGTGACGGCCTAGAGCTTTTATAACCATGTGCATGGAAGCCTTTGACATCTGTATTATTTGTGTATAGTTTATATGGGTATGTATATATATACACACACACACACCATACCTAGTATTTTATGCTCTTTAGGTTCCTCCTAGCTACCTGGCGGCCTGCCGCAGGCCAGCTTGTTACACCACGATCGAATTTGAGAGAAAAATATCTGATCTGTTCCTTCTAGAAAATCAACCTTTACAATATTTTAAAGAAAAAGGGAATGTGTTAGAACAATTTTATAATAACAAGATTTGCGGCAGACCGACGCAGGGCATGACTAGGGCAGAATGGGCGTGACAACCTGGTTGGGTAGTTTTCTGAAAAAATTGTGCTACAGTATTGAAGTTCAAGTTAAGATTCGGCCATTACTTCTAGCTCTGGATTGCAAACATGATCACTGCAAACAAGTTCTCTATGCGCGCAGGAGTAATTTATTTTTTCGAATATATATGTGTATGGGTGTGTATATATATATATAGCAACTCATAATATTCTTTGAAAAGGATTATATTCCTAATTAATGTCAATCCAGAGATACAGTATATATAAATTATCTAGAATTATATACAGATGCATCTGCACAGCATTAATAAAGCTCGAATATGAATTAAAAAAGTTACAAAGTATTCACCTAAACATGATAATTACAAGGTATGATTAGGTAACTTGAGTTACCTTGTATGTTAAATTCATGTGTATTTTTATCAGAAAGATCATGATCAATTACGCATATTGACATACAACAAAAAAATTATTTATTTACCATCAAGTATTTTCTGTTAAAATGATTATTTTCTATCAAAATCAGTAATCTATTTTTATTACAAATAATTTTTTTGTTTATAAATAATCTATAATAAATATTCATTTTTCTTATAACGACAGCTAAGAGTATGCATTAATATTATTATTCAGCCAAATGAACATGATGTCTCTAATCCCAATGTTGGGCTTGGACGTTTAATTAGCTGCAAGGAAATTAAGGATTTTACATGAATATATCGGATCATTTTTTCTGAATTATGTTTGAGTGTATTGAATATAACTTCTTTTTAGCATTGCTCTTTTCCATAACTTTCTCAAAGCAGAGATCACTGCACGCCACATTTAACAGTACTACTGCAGTGAAAGGTAGCTAGCGGCCCTCAATCAAAAGATCCGCTGGAATAAACATTAATAATTCCACTAATATATTATAATAGCAATATATTTAATAAAGGTGATCTAGCTAGTGTTTGATGCACATATTATTTGCATCAATAATCCCATGCATCCAGTTATTTATAATGATCTTATAAATCAAAGTGACGTCATTATCATTTTCATAATTATCACATTTACGAAGCAATATTATATATTATCATTGTCAGGGCTATCATCCGGTGCAAGTAATTATATATTATTTCTTTAATTAGGCTGAGTTAGAATATTAAGAGTGTAGGCTAAGTAAATCAATGGATGCATGGGAATTATATTAAAATTATTGCCCATCTTGTATAACCTCATTGCTTGAGGTCTCAGTACTACAAGAAAAATAGGTATAAATAATTTGCAATCAATTAATTGTAAATATTCATTTTGAATGTAATTAATTAGTTATTTATATCCATTTTTCTTGTAGTGCCTAATCAGACCGAAACTAATTAATATCGCAATATTAATTATATATTCATGATCTAGCTATGAGAAATCAAGACATTCAAGTATGTTTAGATAAATTAGAAGAATGTAAATTAGAGCGCATGATTTGCAACCCATGGAGACATGATGTGTACTATCGACCCAAGAAGAGAATATATATACTTTATCAAAAGGATTTAACCCTTGGAAAAGCTAGCTGCCTTCTGCAGCATGCATCATGATGATATATGTGGCGTACGTAACAATATTGATCAAATTATCAGCAAAGAAGAGATAATTGGCAAAGAATGCGCAGCTTGCTTGCGTTTTGATCGTCGATTGGAATCATTGGATAAGGAGGAATAATCTATAATCGCCATACATCTCTCTCTCTCTCTCTCTTTTTTTTTTTTTTTTTTGTTCTTTTCTTACCAGACATGATGAATATTCCAAATGAAAAACCTTAGTCATTGCACCCCCACAATAATCCTTAATATATATTCTCCATGTGTGACTAACTTTTAAAGGGGGCTTTTTGATCTCTTCAATAATACTTAGAGAATCCACATCCTAACGAGTACACTTCACACCGAAAAACCATAAGGGAAAAAAAAATAGCCGTTGCTTTTGAATTTTGAATATTCCCATGTTGCTCTAACGAGTGGACATTTTTCAGATAGCTGGTCTGGAAATTACCCTAATAATTAATACAAATTTGGACCAGGGTAGGCAATTACAATTTGATCAGATTCACTATTAATAATAATGGTTAATCTATATTACAAAATTTCCCATCACAAAAAGTTGCATATATGCAAGGCGGCCATTGCCCACCCATTTACATATATATATCCTATAGCTGTAATTAGAAGTGGAAAATGACTAATCAATTTAATTAGTTGCCAATTTCAACCAAAATTGTAAGGCATCTAAGAGTACATGCACTTTAATTTCATTAACTAATAATTAAGCTGCGCGCTTTCAGTCGAAAGCATGCACGCAGCTAGCTAGCTCCGCCCTGAACAGACCATTTGCTGGAGGAAGAAGGCGGCCGCGGCCAGAAGAAGCTACTCATTTTCCTACGTACCTGGATCTGATCTACAACCAATCACCTCCCCTTTAGCTGATCTCTTCCTTCCATTAACCCTCCTCTCCCGGCGGCCATGATCTTCATGTGAAACTAATGAAATTACTCATTTTATAATTAATTAATTTCCTACTCTATTTTATAAACAAATTTTGAATTATTATTTAAATGACAGCTAGGGACGAAATATTCGAATGTTTGTCGTCTCAACTTTAATTTTTCTCTAGGCTACATGACTTATTCCAACATGACTTATTAGAATACTATATATTTATCACCCTTTATTTATTTTCCAATCATTTGATGATTATAATCGAAAAAAAAAAATTACATTTTTTCTCAATATATAATATATGTTTCAACTGTTGTAATTATTGTTTCAATAATTTAACACAACCCAAAAAATTTATTAAAAAAATAATCAAGCAAGCAACTCTTTTGAGTCATCTTGTTCGAATTATTTTGGTGCAACAAGCAAAAATCTTTCACACTTTTTCAAAGTATTGGTGGGCGGCCGCGTGGGTGACACCGATCGTCAAATGCAAGGATATATTGCTAGCTGGCCCTTACCTGTACCTTGACATCAACATGAGGATGTGCTCAAGTTGGGCCCAGGCCCGCCCGCATTGGGCTTATTCCGTTTGTTTAATATATGTATGTGTGTGTGAGTATTCCCTTTAAAAATAAAAAATAAAAAATAATAAAAAACAAAGGACAGCGTTTTGATATAAGATTCTGACTAAAATCCCCCCTAGCCCTTCCTCAGTTTAACGAGTCCTTAGGCTTTTCTTTCTCTCTTTTCTCTCTTGAGTCTCTATGTTGTTGGTTTATGATCTGGTCGTTGTCCCCAGCCGGTCACTATCACTATTATGGTCTCTCTCTTCTTTTCTCTATCAACTCCAGCCGGTATCTCTCTCTCACACACTTCCTCTCTCTCTCTTTTAGTTGATTTTTTGTTCCCTGGTTCAGTAGTTTGGTTTATTAAATCATGGTTGATGGTTTTATGTGGTTGGTGGTTGATTATGAATCTGGATTGCTAGTTGGTGGTTTTTGTCTGGTGGGTTGGGGGGCCAATCGGCCAATGGGCAATCCACCACAAACATACGGACAAGGGCCCCACCCACTAGAAGAGAGGGCAAAACCTCTGTTGGAGGGATGGGATACCACATCCATCCAGGAGTGCCTCATCAATGTGATATTTTGCAAAGAACCAGCTAGCTAGGGACTAATTTAAAATAATGTGACAAAATCCGTACTTTGTTTTATATACATAATTTTTTTTCCAAATGGTTCGTTTCAGGGTTCCTTGTCTCTAGCTTCCAATGGGCCAATGGGCAATCGACGCACGCCCCAAGCACCGTAAAAAATCTACCCTCCAAAGCTCCAGAAAAAAAAAGTATAAATTTAAAAAAATGGAGAAATATCTCAAAATCCGAAAAGAAAGCAGTTCTTAACTTCCTAAGTCGAGCATGCATGCAAGAACGCCTTGGATTCCAATTTTATATCTCACATATCCAAAATTGAAAAACACAGAGGGAGAAGAGACTGTTCCAGCCACTGCTTTTAAGGATAACCAACCTTGTAGTAATTGTGGCCAAAGGGCTAGCTAGTTCTTTTCTTTATTTATTACATATTTCTTCAAGGATTAATATCTTTATTGATAATAGTCTTGATGATGATTTGATTTCTATACTGAAGCGGGGTCAAGTGGAAGAAAATCTTCTCAACTTTTTCCTATCTGCAAAGCCATCTCCTGAGGATTTCAACGGATCCTCCTGTTCTCTATTTTCCTTTCATCTATTTGTTCTTTTAATAATATAATATATTAGTTCACATGGTAGCTGATACCCCCCGCGGTTTCTCACCGCAGTGGTATATATATATATATATATATATAGAAGGCGGCAAAAGTTGGGAATCCCGTTTTGGAATTCCGTTGGAGCTTCCGCTCTTTTATTTTATTTTCTAATTTTATTTTATTTTATTTAATGATTAAATAAATATTTTTATATAATATTATGATTTATTTTTTTTCAAAAATATTTAAAATATCATGTAAAAAATATTAAACAAACTTTTTTAGCCTAACAAGATCCCAAAATGAGACCCTGCTGCAAGATAGCATCCCCATAGAATAACTGTAAATTTAAAGTAACTTTTCGATCTTAACAATGTTAGACATACATCAAAGATAAATGGTGAATAAATATTAATTGATATAATTTGATAAATAAAATATTTTAGATTTATTTTCTTCATTCTTCAATTTATAAATATTGTGTAATATATAATAGATATCAAATATCATAAATTATTAATTAGTATTTATCTACCACTTGTCTCTTGTATTTGTTCCTAATATTTTTGTTTATATTTACTTATCGGGATTAATGAAACTCAAATATTTTTTTTTAATTATCGAACCACTATTACAAAATTATAATTCTATACTAATAGTATCTAAAACTTTTAAATGAATAAGAAGAGATAAATTTATTTATTTATATTTTATCTTAACATTCTCTCTCACATATGAGTTATACTCACCTTTAATAAATGAGTTCAACGTGTTAAATATTTAATTAAATAGAATAAATTATATATTCAAGATTTGAAATATTTTTTTTAATATTATATAAAATTATTATTTATCTCATAAACTTAAACGGATGAGAACATATAGATTTTTTTTTTTTGATAATAAATAAATCAAAGAAAATTTAGACTTATTACCTAATAATTTAAGCAAAATTGTTTAAAAAATAGAATATATCAATTTTTTTTTTTATTGAAAGAGAAAATTAATATATCAAGTATTGTTGTATATGTGGTTGTTCAAATTTCTGAGGGAGAAAGAGATATAGACCAAATACACAGGAATGCTCCTCTCTCCATCTTCGGTACCGGTGCATATTTTGGCCTCCGCTCTCCATGTCGCCCCAGCGTCTGATCCTCCATATAAACTCCTCGAAAGCCACCCTTCTCTTCTCCTCCTCTCCAAATGTAAAAGCATCCACGGCCTCAAACAAATCCACTCTCACATCGTAAAGACCGGCCTCCACAACACCCTCTTCGCGCTAAGCAAGCTCATCGAGTTTTGCGCCACATCGCCCTTTGGCGACCTCCCTTACGCGCTCTTACTCTTTGAATCCATCCCAGAACCCAACGTGTTCATTTGGAACACAATCATACGAGGGCACTCGTTGAGCTCTGACCCAATACTAGCTGTGGATTTCTATGTCCGTATGCTTCTGTGTGGGACACAGCCGAATTCTTATACTTTTCCTTTTGTTTTGAAGTCTTGTGCGAAATCTGGGGCCACCCATGAAGGGAAACAGATCCATGCCCACGTTTTGAAGCTTGGGCTTGAGTGCGATGCATTTGTGCATACCTCGCTTATAAATATGTATGCTCAAAATGGTGAATTGGAAGATGCGCGTTTGGTATTTGATAAAAGCACTTTTCGAGATGCGGTGTCATTTACGGCCCTGATTACTGGTTACGCTTCAAGGGGCTATATGGATGCTGCTCGTCTTCTTTTTGACGAAATTCCTGTGAGAGATGTGGTATCTTGGAATGCTATGATTGCGGGCTATGCTCAGTGTTTTCGGTTTGAAGAGGCATTGACTTTCTTTGAGGAGATGAGGAAAATGAACGTCCCGCCCAATGAGAGTACCATGTTAACTGTTCTCTCAGCTTGTGCTCAGTCGGGGTCTGTTGAACTGGGAAATTGGGTGCATTCTTGGATTGAGGACCATTATGAGCTTGGTTCAAATCTCCGGCTTGTTAATGCACTTATTGATATGTCCTCAAAGTGCGGTGATTTGGAAACAGCTCGAAGGTTATTTGATGGAATACATCAAAGCGATGTGATTTCTTGGAATGTCATGATTGGTGGCTATACTCATATGAGCTTCTACAAAGAAGCATTGGCGCTCTTTCGGTTAATGCTAGGATCAGATACTGAGCCTAATGATGTGACTCTATTAGCCGTTCTTCCAGCTTGTGCTCACTTGGGTGTTCTTGACCTTGGTAAATGGATTCATGCATATATAGATAAGAACTTTGAAAATATGACCAATAGCTCTCTTTCAACGAGTCTAATTGACATGTATGCTAAATGTGGAAACATAGAGGCAGCAGAACAAGTCTTTGATGGTTTGAATCCTAAAAGCTTGGCTTCCTGGAATGCTATGATATCTGGGTTAGCAATGCATGGACATGCAGATAAGGCTATTAGGCTTTTCGCACAAATGGTCGATGCAGGACTCAAACCTGACGATATCACATTTGTTGGTTTATTATCTGCTTGTACCCATGCCGGTAGACTAGAACTTGGACGGCAATATTTTAGTTCAATGATCCATGATTTTAATATTTCACCAAAACTGGAACACTATGGATGCATGATAGATCTTCTAGGCCGAGCTGGGATGTTTGATGAAGCAGAGGCGTTGATGAAGAATATGGAAATGGAGCCAGATGGGGCCATTTGGGGTTCTCTTCTTGGAGCTTGTAGACTTCACGGACGTGTTGAACTGGGCGAATATGTCGCAGAGCATCTCTTTGAATTGGAGCCTGAAAACCCTGGGGCTTATGTGCTTTTATCAAATATATATGCAGAAGCTGGTAGATGGGAAGATGTGGCTAGAATAAGAACCAGGCTGAAAGATAAGGGAATGAAGAAAGTTCCTGGATGTACCTCCATTGAGGTGGATAGTGTTGTTCATGAGTTTCTTGTTGGTGGTAAATTACATCCCCTCAGCAAAGATATCTATGAAATGTTGGACGAAATAGATAGACTTTTGGAGATGGCTGGGTTCGTGCCGGATACATCCGAGGTGCTTTATGACATGGATGAAGAGTGGAAGGAAGGGGCCTTGAGTCATCATTGTGAGAAGTTAGCCATTGCTTTTGGTCTAATCAGTACAAAGCCAGGGACCACAATTAGAATTGTGAAAAATCTTCGCGTGTGTGGAAATTGTCATTCAGCTACGAAGCTGATATCCAAGATCTTCAATAGGGAAATTATTGCAAGGGATAGGAACCGTTTTCACCATTTTAAAAATGGTTCTTGCTCATGTAAAGATTATTGGTGAAATGTTGTAACTTGAAAGAGATGGCATATGTATATGAAGATGATTTGCATTAATAAAGCTGATGGGAAGCCCATCTTTATTTATTTATTCTAAAGATGGGTTTACATGATAATTAGCTTCTCATTTGTCAAACGAGGTAGAACAATAATTGCAAGCCATATTCGTGATTGGAATTTATACTTCATCTTTTGATAATTTCTTGAACGAATTCTTCCTAGCTGTTGCTAAAACGGTCTTGTCAGCAACTATGAAATATGCTGCTCCCGCCACTGCCAGTAAAAAAATATTTCCAGTGAGAATTTGATAATGAAATAAGATGATGATAATGATGATGATGATGATGATGATGATGATGATGATGTGATACTAACCTGTGGAGATTATGAGAGCTTGAGCAGTGTGATTGAGATTGGCTCTTGCCCAAGGCAGCATCCTCACACTAGCCAGCTGCGTATAAAACATAAAATGTGTAAATGAAAACATTTGAGCTCTTTTACTAGTTGTTTATGGATTTTTGTGAAAACCAATCTGAGAAAAAATTGTGGACAGTTTTGAGAAAGAAAACTTACTGTTGGAATGGCAGTGGCAAAACTAGCAACAATAGCTGCTTTAGCTCCCGCCATTACACCGTCTGCTTATCCAAGAAAGAAGAAACGAAAATATATTGAAGTAAGCTTAAAATACACCCAGAGAAGCTTTAAGGTGTACTAAAGTTATATTATCAGATGAGGAGTCAGTCACAAAAAAATTACATAAAAGTAATCTTATAAACTAGCATAAGATCATGTGATCTGTTATATTTATGTTATAATAACAATAATTTTACAATCTGAATTAGCAATTCTCTTATCAATTTATGAAATTACTTTTGTATAATTATTTTGTAGCTAGAGTATTTCTCTTATCAGATGATCTAGCTATAGATTTATGCAAAATAATTGCAGCATCCATCATGGCTTTTAAAATAATCAATCTCTTCCCTCAGATCAGTCAAATATCCATCAAATAATTCAGTACTGCATTAGTAAGCTTGTCAGAAGAAGAAGAAGAAGAAGCAGCAAGGAAAGGAAGAAAACGACATACGATTCATAAGCATGGTCCCCCATAACAAAAAGGGAGCTCATTTTTATGCATGAAAAGCATGAAAAAAATGGCCTCAATGTTGCTATTGGGTAGTAAGGAGACTGTGGAATATTAAAATCCTAACCCCATAATTAGAATTTAGGACCACTTCATCATAATGATTTTTGTGGATACAACCAAGGCAATTAGAAAGATAGACTCCACTTGAATCTTTTGATGTAGAACATCATGAGACCACTCACATGACATTCAAATCCATTATATCCACTAGAGTCTACATAATCTGCCATGAAAAAGTTTTAAGTTTGCTTGAACTGAAATTATGTATTGCAAAAGGTAAAGAAAATAAAGGGGCAAAAAGATACAGCAAAAGTAAAGCAAAGTTACCATGAGAACAACGCTTGGCCAGAGCCAGCTTTTGGTCAAGGGAAGCCAGGGTATTCCTCTCCAGAGGGGACTCAGCCGTATAATTTTGTGCCATTTTAAGAGATGGTAACTGAAACAATGGCAACGGAAGAATAACAAATCAACAGAGAAGACAAAGGAGATTTGAAGGTTTTGGATGAAGTGGTTGTGAGAATTGTTTGGGTACTTAAATAAGATTTGGGAGTAGTTGATGATCAGAGAGTGAGAGCCTCAGCTGTTTGGTAGGAAGGAATTTGATGGTTTCATTACAAATCTAATGTCAGAGTCACTAGTTTTTACTTTCTCCCTTCGGTTTCTGTTTTGTCGGTTGATTGCTTGTTTCAGCACTCCCAAAAATGCCGTGTGTTTTAAGGAACATTAAATACAAATACTGGGTCAATGAAGCATTAAACTCTAATCTCATGAGTTTTCAGTAGTTTATATACATATATATATATATATGTATTTCATTTTTCTCTAACAAGATTAATTTTGTTTATTTAAGAACAGAAAGAAGAACATCACACATCTTCTTGTTAATTTATGGAAAGAAAAGTATTTTTTTAACACACTAAGCATATCATTGAAGTTGGTCTGACCATCATTAAAAAAAAAAAATTGATATTCTTTTATAATTTTAGTGATAAATTGTATATAATGAATGTAATTAATAAAATTATTACATAGAAATGGGAGGTAAAATATAAGGGAAGAACAGGAAGTGTAGTCGCTGCGAGATGATGCAGAAAACAAGGACACTCAGATGATCTGCTCACCATTATCCCACCTAGGTTTCAAAACTGACGCCAAATTCTAAGGTAATAACATCATTTTGATGTGATTTTCTAAATACAACTTTTTTAAAGTCGATTGCAGAAACCCACTGAATGGTTTAGGACAAAAAGCAAACATCCTTAAAAAAGTAAAACTATGGGTACCGTCCTGTCTGTCACGTGCTTTAGTGCTATGCAGTATGCACCTGCCCAAAAATCTTCATCGGATTGGACCACAGGGCTCGCATTTTCCGTCGATGTTTGTTGATCTACTTTACTGTTGCTGACCATAGTTATTAGCACTCCCAACCCTTTTTTAAAAAAAAAAATAATAAAAAAAAATGAAAATTTCAATTCTATTGATTGTCTTCACTTAAAACAGAGAAATATCTTAGTTATACGCAGACATATAAGATTTACAATTATTCAATAAAACCATCCTAGATATCAAAAATCAATAAAAAGAACCTATAAATTAACTAATAAATCAAAAGAAACCATCTAAACATGCCTAGATAAGGCCAAAAACCCTACCAAACCAATAAATCAAACTCAATCTAACCAGACCATGGTCGAAAGCTTGGAAGACCTGCCTTGTCAAGCTGAACAATTCCCCTTAACAACCTTGGAAAACTGCGATCATCTTCATAAAACCATTCCTCCCTTCCTCACCTTGTCTTGCTAGAAAATCCGTAGTTTGATTTCCTTTACGAAGTTGATGGATGGCAATACAGTTTACACCTTGAAGCTCGTTGAGTAAGTCGTCCCAAAAGTTCCACAAGTACCAAATCGAACATCTACCTTAAGTGAGCCAATCCACCACTAATTTAGAGTCATTCTCAATAATGACATTAAAAAAAATTATCTTTTTACACAAAACCATCTCCTAGCTCTTAGCTTAGCTTCATTATTAATACCATAACCAAAATTAGTGGAGAAAGCCCCCCGAAACTTACACAAGTTATCCCTTATCACTCCCCCATCTCCGCACCTTGGATTTCCACGACAACTCCCATAATAGTTTAACTTCATCCAGCCACAAGGAAATTTCTTCCAAGCAACCAGTCGATGCCGACGGAATTAGCACTCCCAACACTTTTGATGGATTTCTCATCATCATTTATCGTTTTTTCTAGAGTCGGTTGCCTGAGAGAAAATTATTAGATAATCTCAAAAGTATGAAAGGCATATTATTTTTAACTTATTACAACATCTCATGATATTTAAATGAAAATTACTTTAACTAACAAATAATTATATAAAAATAAATTTACAAATTAAAATAATTTGATATGATATGTTAGATTATAATTTTTTTATATTATAAAATAAATCTAATAAATTATATGAGCACACTTCACTTCATCAATTTATTTTTATATAATCATTTATTTTTATTGACCTATCATAAGTTGCAAAAACTCGTGTTCCAGTCAGGATGTTACTACCTGGAACAATCAAATGTCAGTGCCAACTTTTTATCAGTTAATTATGATCTTCATGTGCTAGTTTCATAATAAAATCTAATAAAAAATCGAAAATTGATAGTTTAAGGTGAGAATCGATTGCAAATTTTTTTTCGTATAAAATAAATTTAAATTACATCAGAATAAAAATTTTAGTTTCACTTTTTTTAAATGAAAAAGGGCTTCATTTCATTTCATGAAAAAGAAATTACAATTGTGGTGATAAAAATAGGAAAAACTCAGATTACAAGTCAAATTACTCATCTATTTGAAGTATCTCCACACACAAATTTCTTTATGACGGATATTATCTTAACTTTTATAAACTCTCTAATGAAAAAACTTTATGAGATATTTTCAATCTTGGTTTGTCTGAGAGTATACTTCTCTGTAAAAATAGAGATAACCAACCTCCATCCTTTAAATAAAGAGAAGGATGAACCCCAATCCTCCAAAAACTGATAGGGACTAACAAAGGAAAACATATTCCTTTTTATTTATACTTAACACAAAGCCAAAACAAAATACATTGAAACAAAAAGAATAGAAATGAAAACAAAAATACTGAAATGTAAAAAACAACACAAAATGAAAATTACTAGACAAGAATGCTGCAGAGGCACGTGAGAGACACATGCTGACCTTAGAAATGTCGCACGTGGCAATAAAAGAGCCTTCGAAATGGCTACGCGTGGCGACCACGCATGTATTATGATTTGTGTGTGGATCACGCGTCACTCTTTTTTACGAAACTTTTAGTAGTTTGACAGATCGGCAGCTTAAAAATCCCGTTAAACTCTAATTCTCCTTGCTTAGATTGGAAATAAATAAAACAAAATCAACAAATACAAACCAAAAAGAGGAAGGGAGGAGGGAAAGAGGAGCCGAAACCCTCACCTCCCTCTAAGGCAGGTCTTCCTTAAGTTTTCTCTTAAGTTGTGTTTAGATATCGAAGTGTACTGAATTGAGTTGAGTTTTTTTTTAAATAGTAGTTAGTTGAGATAATTGTGTGAGTTTTATGAGACCCATTTAGATAGTTTAAAGTATGTTTGAATAGTTAGATGAGTTTAGATAAATTTATAGAAAGATGTAAAATTGTAAGACCTACCACAAAAATATTGTCTACTCACGCGCGTATCTGCTGGAAAAGAGAAAAAAATTATAATGCTGTCGTCGAACTGGAGAGAGAGAGAGAGAGAGAGAGAGAGAGAGGAGAGAGAGAGAGAGAGAGAGAGAGAGAGAGAGAGAGAGGGGGCTGGCGTTAAAAAAAAGTCAAAAATTTAAAAGAAAAAACTGTCAGGCAGCGGTAAAAAGTGATGTGAACAATGACGTATACAGTATCGTGAACAGTGACATATACAGTACTATGTACAATAATTTGAAATATGTTTACAGTAACGTGCACAGTATATAAACAGTACTTAATTTGCTGAAACCTGTTTAAAGTTAGGCCCTATTTGTATTCGCAATTCAGCTCAACTCATCTCAACTCATCTTTATTTCATTATTATATTTTTATAATTTTTTATATAAAACACAAATTCCTATACACTTTTTTCAAATTCCAATATACATTTTTCAAATCCTAATACACTTTTTTTAAATTCTAAAATAATAATAATATTAAAAAATAAACTAAACTCATCTCATCTCCGAATCCAAACGAGACTTAGTCTAATTTAGATATTTTGATAATAAAATAAGTTTAAAATAGAATATATAAAATAACTTTATTAACCAAACGTGCCTTAAGGCTACTCGAGATGGCATAGGTGAGAAGGAGAGATTTTCTAGTAATATGAGGTTTCTTTTTAATTCTCACTTATGAAATTGAATTAAAGATTAAGGATATAATTATATCTTTTGCATAATTTAAATTAATGATATATTTGTAAATTTAGGTTATATTTATAAACTATTTTGTAAAAATACTTCATATTAAAAATGAAATAATAAAAAACTGAAAAATTACGTAGGTGTCTCCATTTTCATTTTCAACATGATCATGATATATGCAAATCCAAGTTTCAAATATACAAATTTTCTTTAAGTCTTTTACAAAAAAGGGAACACCGTTTTAAATAAATAAATAAAAAGGTAAAAATCCTACCTTTTTTTTTTCTCTACAAAATTTACTTTATTTACAAAAATTCACACAATCATTTAAGTCTCGTTTAGTTATATTAATGAAATGAAATGAGTTTAAATTAAAAACTATATAAAAAATTATTATATTTAAAAATTTATAAAAATAAATATTTTATTTTATTTTACATAAGGATTTAAATAAACTACGATAATAAAATAAATTGTGTAAGCGAACCAGAGTTTGTTCCTAACCGTCCGCTTTCGAGAGAGGATCTTCCACACGCTGGTCAAACCCATCATTCTGCGAATCCCAAGAGCTGGGTTTAGGGCCCTTGGCAGAGAGCAACACTTTGCAGTCCCGAACCATGATCGTTCGTTCTTGCTTCTATCTCAGCTTTACCAGACACTGAAAAAAAATAACATACATATATATACACACACATATACATGAGTAATGATAGTCATGTAATATATTTTGCAATATATTTTATTAAATGTTATAAAATAAAAAATGATGATATCCGTACAATGTTATCAAATTTTTTATTTGATATCATTTTATTTTTAATATTTTTTTTAATATTCTTAATCATTAAAAAAAAAAATTTATTAATATTTACATTCTTAATCACTAAGTAAAATTAAGAATTAAATAAAAAAAATTGTAATAAATTGATTGTAAGTGTACCATAATTGTAAAATAAAAGTATTTTAATAAAGTAATAATATTTTTATGAGATAGTTGGTAAAAATAATTTTTTTTAATATTATTGTATAATTTGTTGTAAAAAAATGATGCGTTAGATTTTTGAAAAAGATTATATATGGCATGAATTCCATACTACAGTTGGTGACCTTTTTACTTTTCTATTTTTTTGAATTTTCCTTCTCCTGATTATCATAGCTATATCTATTTTTTTCAATTATGTGGTTTTTGTTTGGCACAGCAGAAAATGTTAAAAGAAAACATGGGTATATATGCTTATAATTTTCTTTAATTATGTGTATCAGTACGTACGCACCTTGGAAAAGTTAATAAGGTTGGAACAAAAAGACCTTCAATTCATCTTATTATAATCCTACTTTATTATTATAATTTTCTTAGATTTTCATACAAAATATGAATTTTTTTAATTTTAAAATAATAATATAATAAAAAATAATATTTTATTTAACTTTTAATTTTTATTTTATCTTAACTTACTATCCAAATTTCACCTAAATAACTCAGATTTGTTGTTGGTCAAGATGTGGAGGGAGGATTTGCATGGGATATGTTATATATTGGGGTTGGAACTTGGAATTAAGTTCTCCACCTGTGTTGGAAGGTATACTTCTGATAGCTAGATAAGATGCAATTTTAGGAAAATAACTTCAATTCTAATTTAATATAAATTAGGCCTTTAATAGACCTTTTAATAAAAGGCAAAGCTAACACATCAGTTTTAGTATTAAAAGACAAAATTTAAATAATTCTTTTTTGAGAGAAAAAAAAAAAAGAGAAATCCTGGGGGACAGACCGTCTGCCCCCCCACAAAAGCAGCCCCCGCCGCCCCGGTGGCGGTGAGCGACACCGCCTACGGGTCCGAAAAGGGTTTAAGGCTGCCGGGGACACATCGGAGCTCGCCGTCGTATGAGTGAGGTCGCCTGAGTCTGCCGGTTCCGATGGCGTAGGCGGTGCGCCCACCACCACCAGCAGCGACTCCGTTCGCTCCATAGCCGAATTCCCTTAAATTCATCTTCATTTTATTTTTTATTGTATTTTTTATTATGTTTTTATGTTTTTATTGTGTTTTTTATTATGTTTTGTTCATTTTATTTTTTTATTATATTTTTAATATTTATTTTTTTATTTAATCATATTTTTTATTTTATTTTAATGTATTTTTATCATAAAGCAGCCCAACATTAATTAGGTTGCTTTAGATGCTGGAGACAGTTGGATCGATCCATAGCGTCTCAAAAAAAAAAAAAATTGCCCACCCCAGCTTGAAAGGCGGCAAGTCCCAATCCACTTAGGTGGTTCTCCCCCACCACGTGTTGGGTGGTTAGACCATCCATTTGGATTTTGTTTTTCATTTTTTATTTTTTAAATAATTTGCCGCATTTCTGCATTTTTATAAAATAATATAATATAAATGTACCAACAGTTTATTGTAGGCACCGTAGGTTTCTTAAGCACAAGTCCTTTCTAATATAATCTAATTTTATTTTATCTAATTTTATTTCATATTAAAATATAATTTAAATACAAATATTTTTTAATTTATAACCTTTTCATCTAAACTACATAATCATTATAATTTTTTCAAAATTATAAATAATATATAAAAATTAATTCAACTTTTTCAAATATCAGAATAAAATATTAATATTAAAAAGATTTTCTTTTTTAATTTTATAATTTTTTATTCAACTCTTTCTCTTTCCTTTTTCTAAAATCTTATAAAAGTTTAAACTCAAACTTTTATACTATTATTCATAAATTATCTTATTACTATTCATAAATCTCGTATCTCAATCTATATAACCAAACAAGACCTCATATGTAATCCATATTGCTTATATAGAAAAATTCCATTTGAAAATTAAATAACTCTTATTAAGAAATTTAGAATCAAAACAAAATAGTAGAGCCAAATTAAAGTCTTGAGAAAAACAAGATGACCGTTTTTAAACTTAAAAATAGGCATGTTCATCCACGCCAGACGGTTTTGCTTGACTCTGAAATTTTCTTTATTTTTAATTATTTTAACACTTTTATCTAAAAAATTCAAGAAAATTACTCATAATTTTAATTCAGATTTCCAGATTTGAAATTCGGATGAATATGCCTGCATAAAAATTAACTTGGTGATGGTACCAAACGTTATATATTATCTTACGGCGTTTAGATTATTAATTAATTACTATATATAAGAGAGATCATCAGGATCATGATCAGCATCCTATTCCCAGCAGCTAGCGACTGCATGGGTTTCTTCCATTATTTCCTGTGAGTTCTTTTTTAAGCCTGATCTGCATGCATTAATTCTTGAATATTCAAAGATTTAAAGTACTCGAATTAAAAGCTAGCATGAATGCAGTTAGAGATCACCGATATTGCTACCAAAGATTCTCGTGAAACGGAAAAGCTAGCATGCATGAAGCATGCTTAGGTCGACAGGGAGGAAAAAAAAAAGAAAGAAGAGAAAGAAAAAGAAGAGAAAAGCAAGAAGCTCAACAACTATCAGTCTATAAAGCAAAAATGGAAATATGGATACATGAGACGAGACGACTAGTTCCCATCAAGAGGCCTTTGTCTTTGACTTGGGACGTCGCCATGCATGCATGCCTCCTAATTTATTCATGTATTGGGCCTTCCCATGGCATGATATTGCTTGACATCTATATATATATATATATATATATATATATATATATATAATAAACAGATGATCATGAGCATCACTAATTCTTTGCTTTTTCAAAGCTTAATAAATTATAACTCTGGCCATTGAAATGAGCAGATGTGTTGAAGTGTTTAAAATATCACTTTCTCACTTAGGATTGTTGCAAAATAATGTCCACGAAATTAAAGTATATGGATGGAGTTTTTCTCTAAATTGGGTCGGGGAAAACTCGATCCATACAAATAATTTTCATGTTTCTCTTGAGCATGTGATGACAAACACATTAATTTTTAGAAGAAACCTAGGATTCGGTTTGATCGAACTCCATAAGAAATGTAGCTTCCGCCGTCGTCGATAGCGGTGGGTGACATTGCCCATACCATCGGGATTGACAGGCTCCGACTAACAGACTCATTTCGAGTTTAAGGCTGCCAGGAGAATGTGGGAGGTCGCCAGGGGTCGTCGTCGCAAGGGTGAGGTCGCTGGAGCCCGCCAGTCCTGATAGCATGGGCGGTGTCGCCCACTGCCACTGGCGACGGCGGGGGCTGCTGAGGGCCGAATCTCCCTTAAAAAAATCTTCTTCATTTTATTTTTTTATTATGTTTTTTTATTATGTTTTCTTCCTTTGATTTTTTATTGTGTTTTTTATTGTGTTTTCTAAATTTTTTATTATATTTTTTATTGTGTTTTCTAAATTTTATTTTTTTATTATATTTTTTATTGTGTTTTTTAAGATTTTTTGTTATATTTTTATGAGGGTTGCATTTCCTATGGGGTTCGGTCCACGTCACCCTAATTTTTATTGAAAGGATATCGATAGTGACATTTTGTAATTTTAAAAAAATGAGTACTTGTCATATATATGCTCGAAATTATATCATATATATGTATATATGTCATGCATAATGAGTACTTGTAATTTTAAAAAAATGGGTAAACCAGACCACCGGTTCAGTCTGGTATCAATTTTATTTTTTTCAAAATCGATCAAAATCAGTTCGGTTCCAATTTCTCTTTTCCTAAAACCAGATCGAATCAAACCAAAACTACTCATATATGTATTTTAATTTTTTATATTGTATACTTTTTTATATAACATATAATAATATATAAAAAAAAAATTGTATTGTATGATTAATCTTATATCACTATAGTCTATTATATTAATAATTTCACTAATACTTTATCACTATATGTTATATATTATAATATATCACTATAATCCATAGTACAATTATAATATATATTATAATACACTACAATATATTCTCATTATATTATTATATATTATAATATGCTATATTATATAATATTAATATAGCATATTAAAATTGAAAAAATCAGATCAGACCAAAACGAAATCGGTAAAATCAAAAATACTGATTGAGAGAGATAACCGATGCGTAATAAGTTTTTAAAAATGCAAACCCGATGGCCAGTGTTATTAGTTCAATCCTAAATTTTTTCTAAAACCGGACCAAACTAAACTAATTACACCTTTATCCATGATAGACAACTTTTTCTCTTTTTTTTCTTTTTCTTTTTTTTTATGACAATTAGTTTTAAGTGAATTTGCAGCTCATGACCGTCTAAGAACTATGCCACAGAATTGTTTAGATTGATCATAATGTCTCTCATCTCATCTCATCTCATGATTTTAAACTTTTACACAAAATAAAATATACAATTCAATTTTTTTTTAATTTTTAATTTTAAATATTAATATTTTATCTCAATTCAAATCTCTGCTCAAAAGAGAAGCAAGAGATAACCTAGTTAAGTTGTATATTCCATCGATCTAATATTGTAACTCAAAGAGTAATTACTTATACAAGAAAAAAGAAGCCGAGAAAGGGTTCAAATATATCTATATATATATATATATATACATATAGAAAAATGCTATATCTTCCAAGCATATCTCCTGATAAAATCCCGACACAAAAAATAAAATTATAATTTTTTTTTTATTTAGTGATTAAGAAAATATTTTTTAATGATGTAGTGATTTTTTTTTAAAATATTAAGAATATAAAAAAAATGAATGAAAAAAATTCCAAAAAAAGAAAATAAAATTTGGTGAGATATTAGGGCTACGTACATCCTTCGGGGGATGTAGCACCGCTCGCATAAATATTACAGCCTCGCGTCGCTTTCGCATGCAGCATATATGAAAATTCCGAGTGGGGAAGAAGCACGCGTGCTGCTGCAAGCTGACCACTGACATGCAGTTGCAGACCAAATTTCCAAGAATGAGGTTAGCAAAATGGCAATCCAATGAAGCTGATTCAGCCTGTTGACCTTTTCAAGATTCAGTCCTCCTACTGATCAAAAAAAGACCCTTAATTCTTCATTTATTTGACAGACAACTGATACCAGAGTTGAATTTTAACCAAGAAAAGTACGTGACATTGCTATTGTTTTTCTAATGCTGAGAGCTGCAGATCATTATGACTCAGTGGCTCAATATAAATATATATAGTACGCAGAAATATCCTGTAATTTCTGTAAAACAGTGAGAAAAGCTTAGAAAATGCACCACCGTCATCATTGTTTCTGCTATAGCTGTAATCTATCTGTTTATCTTGGTAAACTATACCAACCCCGATATATATATATATATATATATATATAGTTTGGATAAGCATATTAAAATTAAAGATAAAAATGTGTACTATTTTGACAGAATTTTGACCCAACAAGAATTCTTAATTAATAGCTAGTATAGGTAAATGCAAGATTAGTACGTACGTACTGACATTTTGATTAATCTTCTCGGTTATGATTCATGATTCAAATAAAAAAAAAAAAAGCTCCTCGGTTATCATGATGATGTGGTCAATATTATAACCATTCTTGTGGCATTTGTCTCAAAGTGGTCCTCACAAGAGATCTAATCCTTTCTTCTTACAACACTACTTTTTTATACAATTTCAACAACACAATTCCCAACTTTTGATCTCTTTTCCTTAAGTATAATTATTAAAGCCACTTAACTATTCATCAAAGGTCAAAAGCGTATTACAAAAAAAATATTTATTTGTGGTCATTATTTCTTATCAAAATAATTATTTTCTATTAAAATGAGTGTATTTTTGTAATAAATAGTCATTTTTATTATAAATAATCTGTCACGAATACTAATTTTTTTTGTAGTAAAAATTAAAAAAAAAAAGAGTGATCTCTTGACAAGGGAAAGAAAAATAATGGAAAGAAGAGAAAGAAGATGGAAAGGATGAAGTTTGTTTACTTGTTTGTTTCTTTGAATTGTTAGGTGAAAGGGCATGTGAATGCGAGGATATAAAAGTCCCCATATGAGGAAAGTAGACAATCTTTTCAAACTTGAAAGAAAGAAAAGGTTCCATTTTCCTTTTGATAATATTTTTTTGTCCTTCCATAATGGAGAAAGTAATTATTGGGATCACATGAATTCACCGAGTTCTCATGACAATCACATTGGGACAATTATGGGATCCCTCTTCTTTTACACATAAGCACGAGTATTAATTATATACACGAGAGAGAGAGAGAGAGCAAATAGTACCCAAAAAAGTAGTATTTAACAAATAAATAAATGCAAGTTCAAAGCATAGTGACTTGGTCTTACATTAATAGATATCTTAAACTAATCATATAATTAATTAATTATTAGATAAAACAGAGGAGAACAACTCTTTCTTTGGTGTCATGCATACATGAAATGTGCTTTGATCTGCTTTACCTATTTTTATTTACATCTACAATTAGAAGTAATCAAAATGATGAGGGATCTGATATGGTTCTTCTCTATCTTTCTTGCTTAACTTTGGCAACAAAGCTCTACTCCTGATCATCATCTTGTCGTGTAAATCTCTAGGGACCTCAGGTGGTTTAACTGATCTAATCAAAGCCCAATTCACACCCTTGAAGAACTCATGCCTCTTGATCTCAACAGAGCCCTTTAAGCTTCCAATTCTCTTGTTGGGATTCTTCACCAAGAGCTTACATATGAGGTCTTGAATTTTCACCATCTCTTCAAATTCTTTGCTGCTGCTAATACCAATCTTTGGAAAGGTCAATGGTTTTTTAAGGATGTTGATGAGAGTTTTCTCGTTGTTTTCACCTTTGAAAGGTGTTCGACCATACAACATTTCGTACAAGAATACCCCCAAAGTCCACCAATCAACTGCACTCCCATGGCCTTGCCCTGAGATCACCTCCGGCGCTAGGTACTCGTGGGTTCCGACGAAGGACTTTGAACGAGCATTGATTGGCTCAGCCACCAGTTCTGGATCAAGTTCCTGGACATTAACCTCTTCTGTTATTGTCGAAACATTATTAGCTTTGCTTGATCTCTTGTTGGAGGCTGAGAAACATGACAGCACAGGCTGCATGGGTGCAACACAAGAAGGTGTCGAGCATTTTGCAGACTTGCCATTGGAATATTCCAAGTACCGTTTAGCCCTTAGGAGCTCGGGAACAACATCGCATTTGAGTGAAAGATCGAAATCCGAAAGCATAATGTGTCCATCTTCTCTGACCAGCACGTTTTCTGGCTTAAGGTCTCTGTAAACAATACCCATCATGTGGAGATACTCTAGAGCTACGAGTGTCTCAGCAGCGTAGAACCTGTCACATTTCCACAGCATTTACTTAGTTTTAATCCATATAATAAAACGTATACGAAAAAATATATATATCTTTTCTGATGAAATCATAGAAATGGGAATTCTTGATCGCGTTAATACTTTGATTTACATTATTATTATTAAACATTTTGTTGTAACTCTTTCCAACATTACTGATTGCGCATTAGTAATTATTTGAATAATTTAAGATCCCATCAAATACCTCATGGTAAATTGTATCAAGGTATTTTTATGCCTAGAATAAGGCTTAGAGATGATAATGCGAAAGGAAGAGAAATCTAACAACTTTTTAAGTACTGATTCTGAAGATCAAAGAGACTTACTTAGCAGATGAAATGCTAAAGCGTTTCCCGGGCTGTCTTTGTCGAGCGGCGTACAAGTCTCCACCGGGACAAAACTCCATGACCAAGCAAGAGTAATGAGAAGCCTCAAACTCGGCGTACAAAGTTGGCAAGAAAGGGTGATCAAGCATACCCAAAATCTCCTTCTCCATTTCAGCTCTCTGTAGTTTCTTCCTTATGGCGAGAGCTTCTTTGTCCACCACTTTCATGGCGTAGAAGCACTGCGGCAAACCCACCACCGGGTTCCGAATCTCGCAGAGATAGACGTTCCCGAGGTCGCCGCTGCCGAGGCGCCGGAGGAGCTTAAAGTGATCGAGCCCCACTTGACCTTTTGAGCTCCGGAGACGGCGCATGGCTTCCCAGGCGGCTTGGTTAGCCTTGTGTGGCTTGTGAGAGCTTAGCATGAGAGAGGTGTCTGTAGTAGTGGAGGAGCAGACGGAAACCGAGCTCCGGCGGCTGCCGAAGCTGAGGTTGCTCATCCAGCTCCGGCTAGAGTCCGGCACGGTTATTGAGGAACAGCTGCTGTCATAGTCGGATTCATCTCTGGAAATGGAAGCCATTGTTGTTTGGGGAGCATGTACGTGTAAATTAAACGACTGCAAATATGTTTGAGAGGTTTTGCTTGCTTTCCCAGGCTTTATATATACACGAGATCAGTACTTCGTGGGTACTGTTAATTACTTAGCTCATGAATATTTATAAGTAATGTAGTTTGGAGAGGAAGTTCCCAAAGTACTACTTTTGCTAATAGAAATTGGCCCCAACTTTCGCCTAATAATAATAAAGTTCTTATGTTTTTATGTGGTCAGGTAAATGCCACTACCATCCACTGATTATCACAACACTGCCACTATGAGATCACCTTATGGCCCATATAATAAGCATTATACCCTAATGTGATAAAATCTCCCTAATGTTCAGCTTAGCACATACATAAAAACCGGATATACACGATCGTGATGTGTTATATATGTAATCTCCAACTTGAACATTAGAGAGTGACTGATCATATAAGATCTTGTATTTGTTTGAGAAAAAGAAGTTCAGACGAGTTATAACAGTAATACTACGATGAAGGAGTCGTATATCTATTATTTGGTGGCATGCTGCATGGTGTAAGACTACTACTCGTTCGTGTGGTTTTGAAGTGAATATAAGAATGATCTGCAGGAATATTGAAGCTTAGTGTTAAGAAAAGAAAAAGAGATTTGATGTTGGGTTGGGCATGCTAACTGACAGCACCACTAGGTTTTGTTGGGTCAAAGGTGGCTTCCAAAAAGGAATATTGTCCAAAGCATATTTTTATATACATTACAGGGAAAAAAAAAAGCCTTGTAACTTGTAACTCATTATTATTTGTTTATGTTATCTTTTTAAGACATTTCATGATCAAAATGGCCTTCACTACTCTGATAGCTTAAACGTACTTATAAACTATGATGCAGTATCCAGCACCAGCCTCCTTAGGATCAGTACTGTGTATGAGAGAGAGAGAGAGACCATGTCTCCCATGGGGGCCAAGGCTAGAAGACCCACACACATATATTTATATATTATATATATATATATTTCCTACACATCAAATTGTGTGGCATTCCCCAGGTTCAAGGCTTCAAGCCTTCACCTTTTTAAAAGTGAGCATGTAGTACTCAAGTACTCTCACAAAAAATAAAATTGAGAATAATTACTAGATAATTTTGGAGTAAATTAATAATTATAGAGATATTTTATTAATATAATATATAAGTTTTTCCACTTTTTTTTCTTAAATTAATTGAGTTATTTTACTTATTATTCATATATGTACTACATATTTAGTAAGGAAAAATTAAAAATAAAAATGAAAAAATTATGTGTGTTGTGTGGTATATGAGGATGAGTAAAGTTTTTCATAATAGTTTATTATAGGAATATCAGAAAACCTTATCATTATATTTTGAAAATAGTTAATAATTCTATATTATATAAAAAACGATATCGTATGGGGGCATCAAAGAAAGCCGACGCCATTCAGTTTCGCCGGTCAAATATTGCCTCGTGGAATGATGATTTCCTTCCTCGCGGGTTTTAAATCGTGGTTTCAAAGAAAAGACGGGGGGTGTTTGGTAATTGCGGTGGATTTTTTTTATATTTTTTTATATTTTTTGAGATTGTATTATGAAACTATTAAAGGAGCTGTGAAAAGGTAGGGAGAGTGGGGGCACGGAACACCCGTGCCCCCAAATAATTTTTCAATTTTTCCACCTCAATAGAGAGAAATGATGGTAACTTTTTTTATGACATTCTTGTCATGCATGTGAGCCTATGTAGGGACCTTTGTATTGGGTCCATAATCCATTTATTAGGATATTTCCAATTATTTCATATCTGCCATCCATATTTAATCTATCCGCTCCTTTAGACTTGACATTTTCCACCCTTTTTTTTTCCCCTTTTTTCGGCCACAACTTCATTAATATTACTTTTAAGAATTTATTTTTGATTTTCAAAGAAATTATAGTTTTCAGCTTAGAAATGAGTTTTATATATATTTCTAAAATGCAAATTTTACATAATTATCAGAGAATTAAACATTGTGTTTCGCCAAATCATATATTAATATGGAACAAATTTACTAAGTTAGTAAGTTTAAAGTAATGATCACAATTGATATGCATTAAGAAGTTCGAATATGTCAAAGGCCTATAGCTTGGTGGCATAACACCCAAAATTCCAAAATATAGGCTTGAATTCGACCCTTTGCCCAATGCATCAAAAAAATAAGTTAAAATTAAAAATTAATTTTTTCACGATGTGTAGTCACGTTCATATAATTGTTCTCAAACAATGCAAGCTATTCCTAGTTTAATGCTTGAAGTGCAATTGAGAAAGAAAAATACCAATTTTGATCCCAAGGAAAGCAAATGGAGGCATTATTATTGCCAATTTTTTTCCTCCCTTTCATTATTACTCCCATATATTATGTAATTGAACTCAACATCTTTTCTTTCACTTCTAGAAGATTATTTATAAGTTGGTTGTGTTCTTTTAAGCTCAAAAACACATTGGATACCTTTGTCCATTGGTTTTATATATTCTGTTTGGAGTAATATCATTGATTGTGTTGTGTGCATAATCTCTTGATCATCAAACCCATTATATAGAGAGGCATTATATCCCTAGACTTTCTTGTCACTTACCCCATTCCGTGATACGGATCTTGTGGCCCCATAATCCTAATTTCTTTCCATCATCATTGTTCTCTAAAGCAATCTATTCATCCAACAAAACATTGAGCACTTGATTTTTAAGACAAAAAGAAAAAGAAAAAGAAAAATTTGCAATAAAATGTAATGTGGGTAAGGTGAAAATGCAGAGGATGTTGGGGAAGATCATAACACATTTTGTCCTGCATTTAATGGGGATTTGAACCACTTCAGAAACTCTTTGATTTCTAGCTTTGTACCTTTCATATAAAACAGTCAACATTTATATTTCTTTTATTTTCTCTCTTCTTTCCATTTTATCCCACTTTTTCTGTGCAGGATCTTATCATTTACCACTTTTGGTTTCAATTTCAGGCAGCAGACCAAGCAAGAATTGCAGCGTTGCAGAGTGGCAAATATATTGGAAAACTCAAACCTCCATCACTTGCCCCATACATTCTTCTCCCCCTACCATCAAGCATATATGAAAAAATGTCCACCAACCGACCTTTTTTCCTTCAGCTTTTTAACACCTGCTAAAACTTCAGTAGGATTCATGGAGTTTGCTCTTAGTTTGATCTAAATTAGTTAATGTCCATGGAATGGGGCAAGATCTGAGTCCAAGTTAGTCTAGATATACTTTAATAGAAAATTCATCGAGTACTGACAAAATATAGAGGATATGGTGCTGTCATCATATGATAGGATGAGAATACTACAGATTTATATCTCGAAACTATTTTGTAATTACTTTTGCGAATAAGAGTAGGTTTTTTTGGCTTTGTTTCCATTTAGAAAACATTTTATCTCATCTAATCTTATCATTACAACTTTTCTAAATTCTCACACAAAATACAATAAACAATTCAACTTTTTTAAATCCCAAAACAATAATAGTATTAAAAATAATATTCTAACAATATTTTGTTTAACTTTCATCTAAAACCATCTCATCTCATCTTTGAATCCAAACCAGGCCATTAGTTATGCTTGCTAGTTGGAATGGACAAGTTAGCATGTCATATTTTATGGATTCAAATTAGTGGAAGCTCTGAAATTTATGAAGATATAAGAACAAAAATAAAACTGAGAAAGCACCAAAATATTGTAATGGCCACCTGACAACCCCACACTAAAATATGTAATAGAAAAACAGAGTATTCAAAATAAAGAGGCATCACATGGTAACTTAGCAAAGTTTGTTTATACAGAAAAGAAAAGGCATAAATTTCAGTGAAAAGTGGATTGAATTCAAAATGGACATGAATGCAGACTCTGAGGAACTGAACTTAACCTTTATATGTCTTTGATATGGGCATTGTCTGGGACATCTCATCATGGCCAGCTTCAATTCATGGGGTCCAAGATATGCATCTGTACGAATACTTTATTTTAATTTGCAGATTCATATCCAAAAATGGTCTCACATCTCCTGCTCATGTCCAAACAATGGGTGATTGAATTTTGCTAACTCACCTGTAGCTAAAAGAATCAAACCAAATGGTAGATAAAGTTCCAGAACTTTTATCCTAAGTTGAAAGTTTCAATTAAGTAAGAGGGAGACATATGAAATGAGTTCGTTGGTTGGCAACACAAGAAATGAAGAAAAGATTGCTAGGGAATAGAACATAATGGATAAGAAAAAGGAACATTTTCATTTCGAGCTAGAAAGATATGAAATGTCTACACTTGAATTCAAAGAAGCCGAATGCATCACTTAGCATCTAAGCTGAATAAAAAGTTCTGAAGTAATGCTACTCTTCATCTTGATTTTTGTCATCTTTACTTAAAATATATCATATTAATAAATGTGATTAGAGATGGAAAAGATTAAAAATGAATTACAAACATTTCATTCTCATGCTCTAAACATTTATGGCTAATGTTAGTGCATATAACTCCAAAAAAATGCTATGGATGATGAATACATCAAGCGGTTGTTGAGGAAATATGTGCACAACAGGACTAATGTATAATGCTTTTAGCCACTAAAAAAAGCCTTGAAAACATCTCAGATTCTAGGAAAATTTTCAGAATTTACAACTGAGGAAAGTTTACAATTAATCATCAGATGAAAATGCCTTCATATAAAATACATGTAACTGGCCATACATCATGGGAAATGTTTGGAAACATGTTATTCATCGAGGAGGCTATCAATGAGCTATAATGCCTGAAACTGTTACATCATTTAGAGAACAAGTGTGCTGCATAGGTGAAGCAGAGTAACTTGTACGGATGTAAAAGGCTGATTCTTTAGGAGCAGCCAAATTTGTATTTTCATGGGTCAGCATAAAAATAACGTCTGATATGGAAGGTCTATTTCCTGGACGCTCTTGCACACACAAGAGACCCACCTGAATGCATTGCATAAATTGTCTCGACACACGTGTTTGACAATGTTGGGTCCATAAATTCCAAGCCCTTTCCACTTTTCCACAAATCCCAAGCCTTCAAACATAGATAATAAAAAAAAATGTTAGAAAGGAGGGCAAGAAGTCAACTTTTCATCAAACACAAGTATGAAGAATAAATTGTGTAATGTTTTGCATTTTAGATGCTTACATATTCTAGGAGGTTCACAAAGCGATCTGAATGGCAGAAGGTCACTATTTTCCTGCCACTAAGGATCTCCGGCATAATGACTCCAAAGTTAAACACATCAGATTTTATCGAGAAATGGCTGTGCACAGCATACTCCAGCGACATATAGCCACTGTCTCAACAATTAAATCTGAGTGGTTAGTACTTGAAGGGGGACTCCATGCTGAGATCATGCTTAAAGAAAAACCAATCACTTACTATGTCCCAACAACTCTGGTTGTTTTTGCCCGGGCTTCATCATCTCCAAAAATCCTTGCCATGCCAAAATCTGATATTTTGGGATTCATGTCCGCATCCAACAATATATTGCGGGTTTTCAAATCACAATAAATGATCCTACATCGAGAGTACTTATGAAGATAAAGAAGGCCTTGAGCTATCCCTTCAATGATGCTGAAACAGTGCTTGCAATCCAATAACATCTTCTTTGTAGGATCTGGTTCAAGTTTAAAATTTAGTGAGGAACAAGAGATCCCCAAAAACATGCACAAAGATGAAACTGAAATAAGGTCTCCAAGTACCAAACAGGAAGAAATCCAAGCTTTTGTTGGCCATGTACTCATAGATCAAAATCTTTTCTTCTCTTTGAATGCAGCAACCCAAAAGTCTAACGAGGTTCCCGTGTTGCAGCTTTGATATCAACTGAACCTCATTTTTGAACTCCTCCAGTCCTTGACAGATTGTCTAGAAAGTCTCTTCACTGCAATTTCATTCCCAAGCAAAGTACCCTGCAAAATGTCAATTATTTGTTATTTCCTGGAGTAGAACATTCTTGGTAGAATATTAATAGCTTTAAACCACAAATCAGACACGGCAATGTAAAGAAATGAGTGACCAAATTAATTACCATATCCCTGTATCTTCTAATTCTGTAGCATAATGCATAATAGAGCAACATCCAAACTAATGCTTACAAAAGTTACAATCTATTCTTTTTTGGCCCGAGATGCTTATGAATTGACACTAAACATATATTAGGTTGAGTAATGCTACATACAGTCGTGGAATGCACAAATGTTGTGCAAACGCTTTGAAAAAGAGTGAAGTTCACTATTAAAAAATCAATTCTTTTCATATGGATCTCATACTTAATCACTTTTTTTCAAAAAGATTGCGTTACATTTGCATATTTCACGACTACAAATATCATTTCTCATAATTATTCCTATGGATGAGAAGACTGTCATGTCAGTTTTTGCGCACAACATGTTAAATCTTCATTTCAAATTAAAATGTCTTCTGTGATAATTATGCCTAACGAAAAAATCAAAGAAACGCATCACCCTTGGAATTCTTTCAAAATCGTGGAATTATTTCAAAATCGTGGAATTACCTTGTAAACAGGCCCGAAACCACCTTCTCCAAGCTTATTTTCGTCAGAAAAGTTATTTGTACATATTGCTATGCAATCAAAACTGAGCAGTGGCTGATCGTGATCCTTCTTTCTTCCATATTTATTCAAGTCTTTTAAACGATGATTTCTCCATTGTAAGTAACAAACTAAGGCCACCATGATGAGCAATATCAGAGAAAGAACTGGAGTTACTACTAACCGTAACACCCTTCTGTTGTGCTGTTCATCTGAAAAGAAATTTGACTATCTCATTATTCACTAACCTGAATATGACTTTTACGTGAATGGAGATTATCCACATTTGAATTCTAGAAAATGCAGATTGCTTGGGGATAAAACCCTTTTTGTTATAAGTGATTGCTTGGGGGTAAAACTCTAGTGTTAAAGGCTGTCAAATGAACTATATATAAACTCACGTATGTTACTAAAATTGAAGTCCTGCACCTGTCAACGATACATTTGCATTACAATTATGTAGTAGCTTGGATTTGGAATCTAAGCCACTAAAGAGTTGGAATCCTATCAGATGAACTTCACATTCAATTAGGCATGTTACTAAAATTAAAATCCTGAACCTGTCAATGATAACCGCCTATAACATGGTGATTTCGATCAAAATGCATGTTCAGAATATTTCAAGGAATCAAGGGCAATAAGGCCTACCAGATTCTGTGCAAGTGTCCCCACGAACGTATATTGTCGCCTTTCCTTCCCCAATGAATTGCAAAACAACCTTTTTCTCCCCATAATAAAGTTCACATCCGGTGCCATCATCTCGGAACGAAGCAAAAGCAGCACAAGAACAATTATCCTTGCACAAAATCTCAGAGTCGCCAAGACCCAGATTAACTGAACTGCTTACGATTGCTGAATCTGGCATCGACCCTTTAATTTCTGAGAACGTATCTCCATTCTGGCACATGTACGGGTTTCTTATGTAACGGTCAGTCGCCTTGCTGGCTGTAGTATTTTCGCAAATTGAATGGTTCTCCATTAATATCTTCTGTCCCATCATTTTGTATTCCTGAATTTGCCCCGATGACGACAGCACAAACCATGAATAACTACGATTTTTCTCAGTTTGGAAGGAAAAGCAAACCTCATTTGGGTTAGAAACATAGCTAAAATTGTGGTCATGTGACGGGCTTTCAAATTGAAATTTAAGCCTCTTTCCATCCCAAAACCCAATCTGCCTTGAGAAATCTCCGTGCCAAACCTTGACAAGTGTAAAGTTATATTGATAGAGGCCCAGAGCAAAAGAGCCCGTAGTAGGGACAGACGAGCTTTGCCACGATACGAGAAACTGTTTTCTCAAGTGTTCGGTGCCTAAATTGAACAGTCCAATTTTCATTCCAGGCAGAAGAGTGTCGGATGGATAATCAAAACTCTGCCAGACAATGCTATCTCCTTCTTTAAGAAGAAGATTTCCTGAATCCAGAAGTGTCGCTATTGTCTTGCTACTCGGGCAAGCATTCCAGCGTTCACAATTATGGGAATTAGCTTCCTGTCAGTGATCACCATATTCCCATCGTACCTGATAGAAAGGATTTTGGGTGGGTCTTGAAGGGGGTATTCACGGTTTGCAATCCAGACTGGTTTCTTCTTTGGATCATTCTTGAGCCATATTCCCAAGTAGTAGCTGCTGGAGGAAAGAAGCCTAGCTCAAAGACCCCATTTAAAGAAACTAACGTCTCAGCCTCTCTCAGATCCTCGCCTGGCTTAAGGGTATCCTTGCTTGACATATATCGGAAATGGAACAGAGTACACAGCACAGAGAGGGAAAACGTATTGTATCTACTGACTTGTTGATTTACAAGTGTGCTGTGATATATATATACAATCAATAAAAGGAATCCATAAAATAAATTAAATAATAGCAATATATTTCATCAGGTTGTTACTGATTCTGTTGTAACCAATTCATCTGGAGGGACTGGAGATGGCATCGGAGGGACTGTAGGTGAAACTTGAGAGGTTGCATGGGGTATTTCCAATATCCCCTTGCAAGATGGAGAATAAATATTGATTACTCTCATCTTGGACAATAATCGAGTCAGAGTAGGGGATTGAAGCGGCTTAATGAGCAAGTTTGCTACTTGAAGATGCGAAGGAACGTGAGCTGTCTGGATCTTTCCTTCAGTTATCTTATCTCGAACTAAATAACAATCTAGTTCAATGTGTTTCGTTCTTTCATGAAAGATGGGATTAGCAGCTATGTGAATGGCTGCCAAATTATCACAATACAACGTAGCTAGGCCAAGAATGTTGATCTGTAAGTCAGCAAGGAGGTAACATATCCAGGTTAGCTCACATGTCACTGAGGCCATTACTCTATATTCGGATTTGGCAGATGATCTAGAGATGGTTGTTAGTTTTTTGGACTTCCGTAAAATCAATGAATTTCCTATGAATACACAAAATTCGGTGGTGGACTTCCTAGTATCTGGACAATCTGCCCAACTAGCATCCAAGTAGGCTGTGAGTGTGAACTGAGAATCAGCCGAAAAGAAGATCCCCTGGCCTAGACTCCCCTTCATGCACCGAATGACCTTGAGTATTGCATTATAATGTGAGACCCGTGGTGCTTCCACAAACTGACTGAGCAATTGTACACTGTGGCTCAAATATGGTTTAGTATTAGTGAGATAGAGCAGTTTGTCGACAAGTCTTCGATATAATGCAGGGTCGTTGAATACTTCACCATCATCTTTACTCAATTTGAGGTTTGGCTCCATGGGAACTCGATTGGGTTTTGAGGCAAGCATACCTGTCTCTGCTAAGATATCAAGGGCGTATTTACGTTGACATAGCTGAATACCTTTGTGTGTACGTCCCACTTCCATTCCTAGAAAATATTTAAGGTTTCCAAGATCTTTGATTCGAAATTTTGACTCCAAGAATTGTTGCACAGCCACATTGGACGAGCTATCTGAGCTCATCAAGATGATGTCGTCAACGTAAACTAATAATACAGTGAATGAGGTCGATGTAGACTTGGTAAATAAGCTATAGTCAACCTTAGATTGAACAAAACCAAACTCAACTAGAGAGGCCATGAGTTTCACGTTCCACTGTCGTGAAGCTTGGCGCAATCCATAGATGCTTTTCTTCAGACGACAAACATTCTTTGTCTTGGCAACAGGGTGGCCAGGAAGGGAGCGCATATAAATCTCTTCATCAAGCTCCCTATAAAGGAACGCGTTGTTGATATCAAATTGTCGAAGTTCCCATCCCCTAATGGCGACAATGGCAAGGAAATACCGAATTGAAACAATCTTGGCCATGGGTGAGAACGTATCATAAAAATCAATGCATTCACGTTGTGTGAAGCCCTTTGCGACCAATCGAGCTTTAGCTCTTTCAATCGATCTGTCTGCCCGAAATTTGTATTTATAGACCCACTTACAGTCGATTGTTTCCTGTCATGGGGTAACTCCACAATGGACCATGTCTCATTAAGCTCAAGGGCATTAAGCTCTTGCTTCATTGCCTCACACCAAATGGGATCTTTGATGGCTTGGGAATAAGAGGTAGGTTCGGTTTGGGAAGAAATGGTAACAATAAAAGCTTTGAATGAGGGAGAAAGAAAATCATAAGTGAGAAATTGTGAGAGGGGAAAAAGAACCTGAGAGTGCAGGAGTGCTTGGCCTTCCAATTTTGATGATGACTGGGCGGAGGAGGAGGCAGCGACATGCGACCAGTGAAAATCACACAAATATGCAGGAGCACTCCTGGTTCGGTTTGAACGGCAGGGAACATGAGAAGAGGAAGAAGGAGTAGTGTGTGTTGAAATGGATTGGTGTTCAGTAGGTATGAATTGGATTTCGAGTTCAGTGGGCTGGGAAGGAGTTGGGTCCGTGTAGTTGTCGAGTTCAGTGGGCTGGAAATTAGTTGGGTCTGTGTGGAGAGGTAAGGTATCGTGTTGGATTTCAGGTGCAGTAACCGAGTAGGAAATTGGGTTTGTGGGAGGAAATGATGTAGTAGTAGGGATGATTGGGGTCAACGAATTATCATTGTATGAGGTGTTTTTGAGGGGAAAAATAGCTTCATGGAATATAACATCACGAGAGATGAATATTTGGTGGGTGTTCAGATCGAGAAGCTTATAGCCTTTGATGCCATATGGATAGCCTAAGAATAAGCATTGGCGTGCGCGAGGGTCGAATTTGGTACGGGCATGACCAAGGGTGGAAGCAAAACACAAGGACCCAAAAACATGTAGGTGATTGTATGAAAGTTTCTTGTTATATAGAAGCTCAAAAGGGGTCTTGTAACCGAGGATAGGTGTGGGGATCCGATTAATCAAATATGTGGCTGTTAGGACAAAATCATTCCAATACTTTGTGGGAAGGCCGGATTGAAATTTGAGAGCTCCCGCAACGTTTAAAATGTGTTGGTGTTTCCTTTCAGCTAAAGCATTTTGTTGAGGTGTTGCCACACATGTGAGTTGATGTATAATTCCTTTGGATTGGTAAAAAATTGGCATGGAAAAGTCCGGACCATTATCACTTCGGATTACTTTAATTTTAGTGTCAAATTGGTTAACGACAAGAGAGCAAAAATTTTGGAGACACATTCGGGCTTCTGATTTAGCCTTTAAAAGATAAATCATGTACATCTAGTGTAATGATCAACTATGGTAAGAAAATACTTTGAAACATCATAGGCTTAGATTGAATTGGGTCCCCATATATCGACAGAAATTAAATCAAATGGACTGGTTGTAGTTGTAACCGAATTTGGAAAAGGCATTTTATGCTGTTTGGCAAGGGGACAAATACTGCATGGGGTAAATTTATCTGAAAGATTAACACTATGTTTTCCAATATCATTGAGAATACGTTGTGTCATGGAGCTATGTCCAAGCCTAAAGTGCCATAAAGTAAATTCAGTATGTTTATTGGAAGCAACAGAATTGACAAGTGCAATAGGGAATAAGGTAGAAAAGAAATTCTAGAGAGTTGTGGGAGGGGGCGGCTGTGACTGCAAATGATATAGGCCGTCGTGCACCTCACCCTTCCCAGTCGTCATCAAGGTGGAAAGGTCCTGTATATAGCAAAAATCGGAAAAGAAAAGTAAGCAAGAATTAGAGTGCTGAGCCAAAGATTTTGCAGAAACAAGATTAAAAGAGAAGGCTGGCACACATAACACATTTTTGAATAGCAGAGTGGACGAGAATTGTATGTCGCCAAGGTGAGTGGCAGTGTGTTGGTGCCATTGGGCAGCTTGACAAGGCGTGTGGTTCGAGTGATGTTGTGGGTAAAATAAATGGGGCTACAAACCATATAATCTGTAGCGCCGGTGTCAAGAATCCAAGATGCAGATGAAGTATTTGTGATGATGTGTGTGTGTGCTGACAAACAATGACTGTTACCAGAAAATGAGGAGTTGGCATCGGAAGGGAGAAGTTGGACTTGGTTAGCAGTAGCAGAGGAATTATCTGTGGCAGGGGACGATTGGAGTAAGGCAAGAAGCTTGCTATATTGCTCCTGAGTAGTAGGTGAGCCATTGTAGGTTTGCTCCTACTCAAGAGAAACAATGTTAACAGTAAATCGTTGTTTGGAGCCATTTTTATGACTTGGTGGATAACCATTTAGACGGTAACATTTGTCCTTCGTGTGTCCTGGAATACGGCAATGAGAACAGATGGGAAGATTTGGGTTAGCTTTGAAACAATGTTCAAGAGAGTGTCTTGATATATTACAGTGGGAACAATAGAGTCGATCCTTGCAGGAAGAGGGTGATGAGCGTGAGTCTAGTCCTAGGGTTGCCATGGCCACTAGAGGTGGAATATAATGGAGCTGTCTGCGGCGCTCTTCTTGTTGGATGAGAGAAAAAACACAATTCATGGTAGGAAGTAGATCAGAAAGAAGAATTTGGGCACGAATCGGATCATAAGAATCCTGCAAGCCCATCAAAAATTGCATAATCTTATGCCATTGATTGTATTCCAGGAGAGTCTTGATAGACCCGCAGCTGCATTGAGGTATTGGTTCATACACCTCGAGTTCATCCCAGTATCCCTTGAGTTTGTTGTAGTAAATGCTTACGGAGTCAGCATCTTGGAGCAAGGAGGAGATGGCCTTTGTGAGTTGAAAGATTCGTGGTGCATTTTAAATGGAAAAACGTTCACGAAGGTCACTTCAGACAGCAGCAGCTGTGTCGACATGGGCAATGGTGGATCGAAGGTCAAGACCCACGGAATTTTGAATCCTGGCAATGACCATGTCATTGCAACATTCCCAGTGGACAAAGAGAGGATTAGAATCTGATGGTTTGAGAAGCTTAGCGTCAATAAAACTAAGCTTATTTTTTATGTTTAAAGCTCTTCTCATAGAACGAGCCGAGCCCAGAGAATGTAATTGTCAGGATTGAGCAATTCAGGAACCAGTGGCGATGAAGCATATTTGCCGGGTTGAATGAAGAACGGGCTTGATGGATGATGAGGATTATCTTCGGGATTAAGGGGTGAAGGTGGTGGAGGGTTTGGCAAGGTCGGACGAGTTGGAGAACTTGGAGCAGATTGGCTCATAGCACTGATACCATATCGGAAATGGAACAGAGTACACAGAACTGAGAGGGAAAACGTATTGTATTTACTGACTTGTTGATTTACAAGTATGCTGTGATATATATATATATATATATATATACAATCAATAAAAGGAATCGATAAAATAAATCAAATAACAGAAATATATTTCATCAGGTTGTCACTGATTATGTTGTACCCAATTCATCTGAAGGGACTGGAAGTGGCATCGGAGGGACTGTAGGTGGAACTTGAGAGGTTGCATGGGGTATTTCCAATAACATAGCCATAAAAGAAAGCAGCAATGAAAAATTGGCATAGTTAAGTAAGAAGTTGACCCAGTGGCCATTGAAGGAAGGGCTCAAGGCTCGAAACACAGAGAGAGAGAGAGAGGGAGATGGGAAGTCGATAGGAGAATCAGAAACAATCTCCTAGGCCGTTTAATGAAATAAGTTGAGAAGAATTTAATTTAATTTTTAATATTATTATTATTTTAAAATTTAAAAAAATTAAATTAGAATTTAAAAAATATGTATTAAAATTTTAAAAAAATATAAAAATTATATTTTATATAAAAAATTAAAATAAATATAATAATAAAATTAAAATAAATTTTGAATCCAAATCATCCCTTAAACTTCATCCACTCTAAAGTCTACAAGATTGTACTTTTTAATTAAAGATCATTGAAAATAAGGAAGGGTGGGGGGCGTCCCATTCAAAATCCTCATTACAGTGACTCTAAATTCTAATGAAAAGAGGGCGAAATAGAAGTAAAGAGGTAATGAAGTATCTTTATGTTATCATTTGGGGAAAGCAAGAACGTATAAATATTTGAAAACACACGATCATTCACGGCACCAAGAGTAGAGGCGACTGCATTTCATATTCCCCACCTTTACAATCTCTATGTTCTCATTTTGGAAAAGCAAGAACATAATTAGATAGTTAGAGATGGAAACACACGAGATTAGAGTGGTAAAATATGACATAATCCTTTAATTTAATAAGAAAAATTAGCAAGTTTGGATAAATCTATCCCATTAAATTTAATGAGTCTTGTTCGAATTGACTCATATCATATAATATATATGACTTGACACAATACTGACACAATACTAACACAACCCATTAACATAATTTATCACCCCTATTAACAATAACACCTCAAGTAGATATTTTATTAGATTTTGAGAAATAAGAGAGAAAAATAAATAAAATTATTATAAAATTAAAATGGAGTAGTTTTTTTTTCTTTTTTTAGCGAAAAGTAAGAACCACATGTCCAATAATAATTCTACTACAATACCATAATAACAATAGTACACTTGGGAGATTACATTATAAAAGGAAAAAGCCAAAATCCAAGTGTAAAAACAAATACCTTATTGCTATAAACTAGAAAAAACCAATCAATATCCAAACTAAAACATAACAAGAAACTAAACAATATTCAAATAAACACCAGGACAAGAAAACTAGTAAACAAAACCTTTAAGAGCAAAACAAAAGCAACGGAAAAATAGCAATCCAGCATCAAACAACCAGGGTCACTATAAGCATATGACATGAAGCCCAACTTTATCAACTTTCATAATTTCTTTAAGCAAATGAGGCACTTCATTGTAACTATTCTGCATCCCAAATTTCTAATCTAAAGCCCATCGTGCTAAAAAATATGTTCCCACATTTCCTTCTCTATATATATGTTTTATATTATATTCTAGAGTAGAAAGAATAGTTTGTATCTTTTTCAATAATCTTTAAGATACCATATATCACATCTTTTTTTTTCTATCCAATGAACCACTAACAAAGTGTCTAAATAAATCTCCACTCTTTGAATATTTAAACCCTTACAATATTGTGGACCATAAAATAATGCTAGGAGTTTAACTTCATTATTAGAACCCTAACCCAATGCTTTAGCAAAAGCTCATATAAAGTGCCCCTTATCATCTCTAATTAAACTGTTTGCTCCTATATGACCTGGATTTTTCAATGAACTTCCATCCATATTTGATTGAAACCAACTCGAGATTGGTTGAATCCACTTCACAAAACATGTTCTCTGTCTATTAACAAGTTTGATCGGCATAGAGAAAAATTTCAACACTTTTTCATCCTCATTATTCATCTTTTTACTAGCACTTAATCGAAGACTCACCTAAGCAATAGTGGCCTTAATCGATCCCCACAGGGATTCCACAAAAATTATTTTACCTTCCAAACCCAAAGGGACCAGGTCACAATAATTGGAACAAGAGCAACTGAAATACCTTTTTGAGTTGAATGAGGAGCTCACCGAAACCAAAGTTCCATAGTTGCTTTCCATGATCTAATTGTGTCATACGACATACCCAGTTGTAAAGAGACACGCCTCCAAATATCCATTGCAATTATCCTAGTGGCAAGGACATGATCTTGATCATCCACACACCCCTGAATACAGCATTCATATCTTGATGCCAAAGGAATACCTAGAGATCTAATACGACTATCAACACTAAGGCTAAAATTTAAAGCCTTCCAAATTGCTACATATTTCTTAGGAAGAGTTGAATGTCAAATCCAGGAAGTCCAATCAGATTTAGGCGCGAGAACACGAATGCAATCCCAAGCCGACTTCGATGAGAATTCCCCACTCAAATTCGGCTTTCAAATTAGTAAGTCTTCACCGTCTTTTTGTTTACCTAGACAACTCACAATTTCTTCCATTTTCTATTCTCTCACCAAACTATTTAAAATGTCTACATCCCAAGCATTATGAAGTCTACATTCCCTTACTTTAAAAGAGGGGCGAGCAGATATCTCACAAGAATTCAAAAGGACACCTGATTTCAGCCAAGGGTCTCACCAAAAGGAGACGTGTCCATCCCGAACCCGCCACCAAGAATAGCTTAAAACCTTCAAGATCGTGACCATAATACGGTTCCAAAATAGAGTTCCATTCCGAAGATCCATCAAAGTCACATGCTTATCTTTAATATAATTTTCCTTGAAAAAATTGGCTCATAAAGAATCATCTGTCAATAAGTTCCAAGCAAGCTTCATGAATAAGGAAGATTGAATTTTCTCTAATTTATGAAGACCCAAACCCCCTTCCTGTGTCAGGGAGCACACTTTATGTCAAGCAACCCACTTTCTCTTTTTTTTTTTCCATTTGAGAATCCCCAAAAAAAGTTACTCATAATCCAATTTAAGGATGCCACTACAGCCTTGGGAGCATGAAGAATAGAGAGCAAATGAATTGGAATACTTGCCACCACATGTCTCAGTAAAAGAAGGCAAGCACCAAAGATATAAAAATCGATTTTGCCATCCCTCCAATTTTCCTTGAATGCAATTCAACAAATTATCAAAATGCAAGATCTTAAGCAAGCCAACCATAAGAAGAGCACCCAAATACCTAACAGGAAAGAAACCTTTCGAGAAAGAGGTCAACAACAAAGAATTCCTTTTCCAAGCAGTATTGGCATATTTTGAAAAGAAAATAGATGATTTTTCTTTAATCACCACCTAATCTGACCAATCTTCATATTGAGTAAAAGTATCTCTGATTGCTTGAAGCGATGATATTCCTCCATTAGCAAAAAGCACAATATCATCAACATATAATGAGTGAGAAACAAGGAGGTATCATGAGGATGGGAGAACAGAACTATATTTTCAATAGCAAAGTTATGCTTTAACAATTTGGAGAGCACATTTTCAACCAAGATAAACAAGTATGGTGAAAGAGAATCACCTTGACGCAGACCATGTTCATTAGGAAAAAACCCTTTTACCAATCCATTCATAACCATAGAGTAAAGAATCTGTTGATGTCATGCATGTAGTTTAAGTTGATTATTCACTTTGACACACATTCTTTATTTTAGAAATAGAAATAGATTTACTACATTTTTTGTGAAAGCTTTTGTGTATAGAAGTCCCTGTTGTGGTAGTGTGTTATTTTTTTATAAGTAAAAATTTTATTCATCAAAATGCAATAATCGCTCATATACACAGAAAGTATATAAAAGAAATACCTTATTACATTTTAATACTAGAAAAGTGAGGATGAAAACTTATTGACAGCCCCTCCATTAACTACAATAGCTGAAAATCAACTAAACAATGAACACAAAAAATTTCCAAAGTTCATCTACATTGCATTCCCTATTATTAAAACACCTCCAATTCCTTTCCAACCAAATGCATCACTAATGCACAAAGGAATTATCTTCCACATATTTGCCACTTGAGAGCAAAAGTCTAGTCCAACAAGCGAGTAAATCTATCACTGTGTTTGACATAACCCAGGTCAGTCCAAATCTTCTAAACACACCATCCCATAGCACTTTAGCCACATCATGATGTAAAAATAGATAATTCATTGATTTCACATCTTTTTTTTGCACATGAAGCACCATTTCAAAACAATCATTTCACGCTTTCTCAAATTGTCAATAGTCTGAATATACCCAATTAATGCAGTCCAAACAAAAAAAAAAACCACCTTTGACGAAACAGAGTCTTCCAAATACCCTTTCAAGGAAAAGGAATTTATTGCTGATCAGACAACAACTTATAATATGATCTAACAGAAAAAATTTTAGACATTGTACATCTCCAGCATATTTGATCCCTGTGATGTCTTCTAATATCCACTGATTATAATAACTTGAAAAAATAAATAACCTCCTTAATTTTCCAGTCTTAGACAAGTATGAAAAATCTAACATTCTAATGCACCTCTCCATTAAAGTAAGTCACCAACTCTGAAATTGATATCTGTTAATTAACAGTCAATCAAAAAAAGACGGAAAAGCTATAAATATTGCATTCTCACTACACCAGCATCAAATTAGACTCGAACTCTTGAGCCATCACCAACCACAAATTTGACTTATTTCACAAAATAATCTCATAATTTTCTAATAAATTTTCATAAACTCACACCATAAGATCTCATACTCTCCTTAGTGCACTAACTACCAATCATTCTCATACTTACGATTGAACACCCCCTCCACAATGCTTCCTCTTCCCTATGATATCTCTACAAACACTTCTCCAACATTGTTTTATTAAAACTACACAAATTACGAGCTTCAATCCTCCATCAACAATCGGACAACATACTTTTCTCTGCTTACTAAAGAAATTTTATTCTCCTCTTCCAAACCACCCCACAAAAAAATATATGAGCTTTTCAATACGATTAGCCACTCCGATTGATAAAGGAAATAATGAAAGGAAATAAGTTAGGATATTAGATAGGATACTCTTTATAAGAGTGATTCTACCACTTTGGATAAATACAAAATTTTCCACTCCGCCAATCTCTTCTCAACCACCACATCTCAAATATACTTAGCTTTGAACGACACCCTCAACAGGATTCTAACTATTTCATGCGCAGATAAGCAACTCTACAATCTAATAATTTCGCGAAGTTGTTAATATTGTGCACATCTCCCACTAGGACTAGTTCCAATTTATCTAAGTTCACCTTTAATCCAGATACGACTTGAAAACATAACAAGACAACCCTTAAATCTTGAATCTATTCTTCAATATCATCACAAAAAATAATAACAAAAAAGCAAGTGTGATATGAAAATGAAGCCATTAGTATTAGTTCCCACTGAGAACTCCAGCCAGTTTCAGAATGTTTATTTTACAATTTGCCTAGTTTTGTAGTTAAAATTTAAAACTGCAATAATTGTTCTAATAAAATATAAGCCTTTCAAAGCCAAAAAAAAAAAATCAAGTTCAAATCCGGAATCCGGAATCCACATTTTTGAAATCCAGATTCATATAGGTTCTGGCCCGGATCTGAAATCTAATTCTGGCTCTAGATATTCGGGTTTTCGAATCCAGAACTCAGGTGCACAGGCCTGACAAAAATGCTCAAAAATTGAAATGAAATTGAGAAATATATGTTATTTTGTGATATTAATATTTAAGTTTTTAAGAGGGAGATATTGTGACATACATTAACATCTTTGATTTCTCTATGGTAGTTTTGGGTTGAACCCAACTAATAGATTGTCTAGCTAGTTGGTTGAGAAATAAAGAAATTTGAAGAAAAAAATGCTCGAGAATTTTTTAAAAAAAAAGGATAAATTTAATTTTTTTGAGCTAGAAATTAAATATGAAATGTCTATACTTTAATTCAAAGAAGCCAAAAAGCATCGCCTAGCAACCGAGCCAAATAAAAATTATGGCTTACATTTCATCTTTATTTTATTATCTCCTTCATTTCAATGGAAAACTACTTAAAATATCTAATGTAAGTAATTGTGATTGGAGATAGAAGAAATTTAAAATGAATTACAAAAATTTCTTAAAATTTTATTTGTCATTTGAGCCTTCTTGGGATCAAATATCAATCTCTAACTCAACTCGAAACCTCTTATCAAAGGTGGGCGCGAGTTTCCTCTTGACAGTCCACAGTCTAACATACTGCTTGATCAAGGCATCTCATTCTCATGCTCTAAACATTTATGGCTAATTTTTGTACATATAACTCCTAACAAATGTTATGGTTGATGGATAGATTAAGCAATTGGAATGAGATGAGATGAAATTTTGTGATAGTAGTAAGGCCTTTTAGAAGGGTGTTAGGTGCATGGGCTTTTTTATGATATCGAAAATGAACATTTCAGCAATGCACTCCACTCATTGATCCAATGAGATCCATTTGTAGGAGCACGAAAAAAAATCGGTCCACAAATGAGAGAGAGTAAAGGAAATCCCACATTGGCTAAAAAGAAGCTTGTCCTGGACTTTATATAAAACATTATCTCATCTTCCAAACAAGACTTTTTAGAGCACTAGCAATGGTCTTACTAAAATTTTCTTTCAAAAATTATAAGTTTACACACTTTCCAAAAAATTTTGGTCATATTTGATTAATAGGGGGAAGAAGAAAGTGAAGAGAAGAGAATAAAAATACTTTTTTTCACTTGTGAATAATAATTCTCCAAAATTTTCCAAATTTTAGTAAGGCCATTACAAAAGAGTGTATGAACTTCTTTAATAAAATGGTTTGAGAATAGTAGTGACACAATTTTTTAAATATTTATTAAATTTTGGATAAGGAGAAAAAAAAGTTGCATAAAAAATATTATAAAATTAAAATCTTATTAGAATAATTATTTAAGATTATTTTTTTTTAGAATTTGAAATTTTTGAATTACTTTTTATTTTTGTCTAAAAGTTTAAGAAAATTGTATGATAAAGTTTGAGAATTTCTCAATTATGTATTACTGCTCTATTTGAAAGATATTACACACAGATTACAAGTGTTCATATGAGACAATAGATACACGTTAACAAGAGCTATTCTAAGTAAGTATCCTAGAATTAAGGCTATTGGTTACAAAGTATGAACATGGAAAGTAATGGCTGATACATCCTTAAATGTAGGCTAAGAATCTGCAGTCATTTTTGTTGATTGATTTCAGAGATATTCTTGATTTGAGGATGCTTGATTTGAGGGATATTCTTGATTTAAGGATGCTTCCATTATACGCCCTTGCAAAATAGAGCTGTCATCGGCTAGCCAATCTTATCTCTTAGAATTTCTGTCTTTTGGCGTGAGAGACTTTTTGTGAGAAGATCAGCCAACTAGTCCTAGGTGTTAACATGATGAACATTTAGAACCCCACGTTTAACCATATCCCAGACAAAATGAAGATCAATCTGAATATGATTCATTCGAGAGTGCTGGATCGGATTAAAACTGAGATGAGTTGTGCCCAAATTATCACAAAGCAGCTTGGGTTGTCCAGATAAAGGTATACCAAATTCCTTTAATAATGAGAGAAGCCATGATGTCTCGTAGGCTACATTGGCAATGGCTCTATATTTTGCTTCAGTGGATGAACGTGTCACTACTCTTTTCTTTTTAAAACTCTAGGAGATAGGATTGACACCAAGAAATGAGATATACGATTGAGCTGAAATATTGTATATTTATATATTTAGAACTAATATATTTTAATTATTTCATGATATTTTTATTGGTTTTAAATAGGAAAATTGGTTATAAGGTGTAAATCCAAGTTGTGATTAAAATCTCTTAATAGCATGATTTATGCTTAATTTTATAACTTGTGATTTATTTGAATAGTATTTCTTCATATGTACATCACATTTTTAATATTCTAATTTTCATTTTATATTTTATGATCATGTTTAAAGAAATGAAAATAAAAGGAAAATAAAAGAAACAAAATGATGAAAACTGCAACAACATTGATTGCTTTTTAAAAGGTGATTGTAGCATTGGTTGTAGCATTTTAATTGTTTTGGACATAGTAGCAACGCTATTAAACTGCAAGTAAGGAAAAGAAAAAAAAAAGCTACATTTGACCAGGAGGCTATATTTTTGACTTGGTGCTCTCAATGTGTAAACATGCATGTGGGCCCATTTGTTTTAATTAATAATTGTTGGACATCAATAAGACTTTTTAGAGTCTCACAACTTTGGGAGTTTTTACACACGCGAGTTTTTTTTTTTTCAGTTTTAGAGACATGCGGGACTCATATGACTTTTTTTTTTCTTTATTTGAAGAGAAACGCGACGGGGGCAATTTTTTTGGACAGTTTTCATTTGAGACAAAAAGAGGCTTTGAGGTTGAACGTACCAGAGGGAAGCGCCGCTTGAAAAACTCAAAGGGGTCCAAATTATAGCTGCTCCAGCTTCTTCCATTGCTTTTCATATCAATCTTCATTATTCGTCTTGCTCTTTTCATTCCCTAATTTTTTATTTAATTTCAGTTTGAAATTTATGGTGTATTTTCGAGATTTTTAACTTAGAAGTTTGGATATTTTATTTGTTGTTTATTTTATGTTAGTTATTTTTCTTGCTTCTTCAAGTTTCCATTAAATAGGCATTACAACTATTTTGGATTGATTTTGAGAATTTATTATTTGATTACAAGGATGAACCCTAGAATCTTGATTTTGGGGCTTTTCAATTTTCAGCTCATATAGTGTCATTATTTTCTAATCTAGTTTAATTCTTAACTTAGTTTTAGTTCCATTGCCTTTTAGATTGAGAGAAGATTAACTAAGACTTAAATCATTTCAGTTTTATCATTTAACTTTCAGATTAATTAAGAATGTTTAGCTAGTTGATTCCTTAGTTGTTAATTTCAATTTGTTAGTCTTTTACATTCCATTTCGACACTAAAAAAATCCAAAAATATGAATCTAGTCCATGACTAGTACCGTTTTCAATTCCATTACATTCTTTTACTCATTGCACATATCACCACTTTGATTTTTCCTTTGTGAATGTTTTTTTTATCGTTTACACGAGTTTGATTTTAAACAACTTTTCCCAAGCAGACAATCTAGGAATTTCATTCATGATTTTTACACGACATCCTCCTGCACTTGGGACAGCTTTTGTGCTACTCATTTTTGAGTGAGTCAATATATGCGGAGATGGAGGTCCGATCATCATAGTTGTCTGCCCAATCCACATCAGAATATGTAATAAGTTCAAAGCTGGAGTTTTTTCTGATGCGAAGTCCATGAAATATAATGTGCTTTAAATAGCGAAGAAGTCGCTTTGCAGCTGTCCAATGTGTCGCTATAGGCTTGTGCATAAACTAAGAAAGACTATTTATAGAGAATGAAATATCCAGTCGGGTGAGGGACAAGTATTGAAGAGCACCAATGACACTTCGAAACTCTGTACTATTGGTAGATGAAGTATCATCAACCAATTGAGTGGTGAGGTGGTGGACAAGGCGGTTAAGACATCTTTAGCACCAATCATATTGGTTTTGGACAATGGGTCTCGAATATACTTATGTTGAGACAAAAAAAAAAAAAAAAAGTCTAGTTTTTATAGAAATAACCTCCATTCCCAGGAAAAAATTAAGTTGTCCCATGTCCTTTAAGAAAAACCAATTATCAAGTTGTGCAACAATCTCAGACACAAAGCATGGATTATTACTAGTGATAACCAAATCATCCACATATACTAATAAATAGCATATAACATAATTCTGACAATAAATAAAGAGAGATGAGTCAGCTTTGGAATTTTGAAAATCAAGACCCATAATTGCCAATTTAAGAGCTAAATACCAAGCTTTTGGGGCCTGTTTAAGGTCATAGATAGCCTTACGTAACTTGCACACATGATTTGGCTTGTTGACATATTTGAATCCTGGTGGTTATGTCATATACACGGTCTCAGTCAAGTCACAATACAAAAAGGTGTTGTTGACATCTAACTGTCTTAATGACCACCCTTGCATTACAGCCACTGTCAAGACAGTCCTAATAGTTGCAGGTTTTACAACCGGGCTGAAAGTTTATATGTAATCTAACCCTTCTCGTTGATTAAATCATTTAGCGACAAGCCTCGCTTTAAAGCAATCAACTGAACCATCCAGTTTTCGTTTCACACGAAATACTCATTTGCACCCAATAGGATTACAATTTTTGGGTGGGAAAACAAGATCCCAAGTGCCATGACACATGAGGGCAGTGAGCTCATCTGACATAGCATGTCTCCAGTGAGGTTCACGAAGTGTTTGGCCCACACATGTTGATTCAATGGTTGGTGGAAGTGAGTGTTTGGTCACAAAATTGAACTGTTTGGGCTTATGGATGTTATTCATTGACCAAGTGGTCATGGTGTAGGTGCGATGAGAAGGAGGTAGTGGAGGGTCACAGTGACGGTCATTGTGAACAGCCGTGGGTTCTGAGAGTTGATTATTTTGAAAGTAATTGTATTTGAATGATGTTTAGAAAAAGAAATGAGATAAGGTGAAATAATTTGGAATAAGATTAGTGTATTGGTGCACTTGGATACTAAAAACCTTGAAAATTTCAGCCTTAAAAATTCTATAACTCCCAACAAATGTTTTGGTAATATTCATATGCATGAAGTCTAATCTGAACGACATGAACATGTGAGCTAACGAAACTTGTGTCTAAAGATATCATTGGATCAAAAAACTTTCAAAGAATTTCAGCAAAATAATTTATAAAATATACAATTCCAATTGCGTGCTTAGTTCAACATACAATTCCATTTCAAAAGTCCTTTATCATCGACCAACAATGCCTGAAACTGTTACATCATTCAGAGAATAAGTTTGCTGCATAGGTGAAGCAGAGTAACTTGTACGGATGTAAAAGGCTGATTCTTTAGGAGCAGCCAAATTTGTATTTTCATGGGTCAGCATAGAAATAACGTCTGATATGGAAGGCCTATCTCCTGGATGCTCTTGCACACACAAGAGACCCACCTGAATGCATTGCATAAATTGTCTGGACACACATGTGTTTGACAATGTTGGGTCCATAAACTCCAAGCCCTTTCCACTTTTCCACAAATCCCAAGCCTTCAAACATAGATTAAAAAAAAAATGTTAGAATGGGGTAGCAAGAAGTCAACTTTTAATCGAACACAAGTATGAAGAATAAATTGTGTTCAGAATGTTAGACACTTTAGTTACTTACATATCCTAGGAGGTTAAAGCGATCTGAATGGCAGAAGGTTACTATTTTCCTACCACTCAGGATCTCCAGCATAATGACTCCAAAGCTAAACACATCAGATTTCATCGAGAAATGTCCATGCACAGCATACTCCGGCGGCATATAACCACTGTCTCAACAATTAACACCAAGTGGTTAGTGCTTGAAGGGGAATCCATGCTAAGTTATTGCTCAAAGAACAACCATTGACTTACTATGTCCCAACAACTCTTCTTGTTTTTGCCCGAGCTTCATCATCTCCAAAAATTCTTGCCATGCCAAAATCTGATATTTTGGGATTCATGTCTGCGTCCAACAATATATTGCTGGTTTTCAAATCACGATGAATGATCCTAAATCTCGAGTACTTATGAAGATAAAGAAGACCTTGAGCTATCCCTTCAATGATGCTGAAACGGTGCTTCCAATCCAATAACATCTTCTTTGTAGGATCTGGCTCAAGTTTTAAATTAATTAGTGAGGATTGAGGAACAAAAGATCGCCAAAAACATGCACAAAGATTAAACTAAAATAAGATCGCCAAGTACCAAACAGGAAGAAATCCAAGCTTTTGTTGGCCATGTACTCATAGATCAAAATCTTTTCTTCTCTTTGAATGCAGCAACCCAACAGTCTAACGAGATTCCTGTGTTGCAGCTTTGATATCAACTGAACCTCATTTTTGAACTCCTCCAGTCCTTGACCAGATTGTCTAGAAAGTCTCTTCACTGCAATTTCATTCCCAAGCAAAGTACCCTGCAAAATGTCAATTATTTGTTATTTCCTGGAGTAAAACATTCTTGGTAGAGTATTAATAGCTTTAAACCACAAATCAGACACGGAAATGTAAAGCAACGAGTGACCAAAATAAATCTTATATCCCTGTATCTTCTAATTCTGTAGCATAATGCATAATAGAGCAGAATCCAAACTAATGCTTACAAAAGTTACAATCTAGTCTTTTTTGGCCCGAGATGCTTATGAAGTGACACTAAACACATATTAGGTTTTACCCATAAAAGAATATTAACCATAATTAAGTTCTGATTTCTATGACATTAACTGTCAAAAGCATGGAAATAATCCTATGGATGAGAAGACTGTCATGTCAGTTTCTGCGCACAACGTGCTAAATCTTCATTTCAAATTAAAACGTCTTCTGTGATAATTATGCCTAAGTACTAAGAAATCAAAGAAACGACGTCACCCTTGGAAGTCATTCAATATCGTGGAATTACCTTGTAAACAGGCCCGAAACCACCTTCTCCAAGCTTATTTTCGTCAGAAAAGTTATTTGTACATGTTGCTACGCAATCAAAACTGAGGAGGGGCAGATCGTGATCCTTCTTTCTTCCATGTTTGTCTCGACCTTTATCTTCATCAATTGCTGCTACATAAGAGCCCACTTGAACCTGGAATCTCTTCAGACTCAAGTCTTTTAAACGATGATTTCTCCATCGCAAGTAACAAACTAAGGCAACCATAATGGGCAGAGAAAGAACTGGAGCTACTACGAACCACAACAGCCTTCTGTTGTGCTGTTCACCTGAAAAGAAATTCGACTATCTCATTGTTCACTAACCTCAATACGCCTTTTACATGAATGGAGATTTGATGAGTGATTGTTTGGGGGTAAAACTCTAGTGTTAAAGACTGTCAAATGAACTATACATTAATTCAGGTATGTTAACTAAAATTGAAGTCCTGCACCTGTCAACGATACATTTGCATTACAATTATGTAGGAGCCTGGACTTGGAATCTAAGCCACTAAAGAGTTGAAATCCTGTCAGATGAACTACACATTCATTTAGGCATGTTACTAAAATTAAAATCCTGAAGCTGTCAATAATAACCGCTTATAACATGGTGATTTTGATCAAAATGCATGTTCAGAATGTTTCAAGTGCAATTAGGCATACCAGATTCTGTGGAATTAGTGTCCCCACGAACATATATTGTCCCCTTTCCTTCCCCAATGAAACGCAAAAGAACCTTTTTCTCCCCATAATAAAGTGCACATCCGGTGCCATCATCTCGGAACGAAGCATAAGCAGCACAAGAACAATTATCCTTGCAAAAAATCTCGCAGTCACCAAGACCCAGATGAACTGAACTGCTTACGATTGCTGAATCTGGCATCGACCCTTTAATTTCTGAGAACGTATCTCCATTCTGGCACATGTGCGGATTTCTTATGTAACAGTCAGTCGCCTTGCTGGCTGTAGTATTTTCGCAAATTGAATGATTCTCCATTAATATCTTCTGTCCAATCATTTTGTATTCCTGAATTTGCCCCGATGACGACAGCACAAACCATGAATAACTACGATTTTTTTCAGTTTGGAAGGAAAGGTAAACCTCGTTTGGGTTCGAAACATAGCTAAAATTGTGCTCACGTGACGAGCTTTCAAATTGAAATTTAAGCCTCTTTCCATCCCAAAACCCAATCTGCCATGAGAAATTTCCGTGCCAAACCTTTACAAGTGTAACGTTATATTGATAGAGGCCCAGAACAAAAGAGCCCGTAGTAGGGACAGACGAGCTTTGCCACGATACGAGAAACTGGTTTCTCAGTTGTTCAGTGCCTAAATTGAACAGTCCAATTTTCATTCCGGGCAGAAGTGTGTCGGATGGAAAATCAAAACTCTGCCAGACAATGCTATCTCCTTCTTTAAGAAGAAGATTTCCTGAATCCAGAAGTGTCGCCATTGTCTTGTTACTCGAGGCAAGCATTCCAGTGTTCACAATTATGGGACTTCGCTTCCTGTCAGTGATCACCATATTCCCATCGTACCTGATAGAAAGGATTTCGGGTGGGTCTTCAAGGGGGGAATCACGGTTTGCGATCCAGACTGGTTTCTTGTTTGGATCATTCTTGAACCATATTCCCAAGTAGTAGCTGCTTGAGGAAGCTCCGCCGGAGCTGAAGAAGCCTAACGCAAAGACCCCATTTAAAGAAACCAATGTCTCGGACTCTATCAGATCCTCGCCTGGCTTAAGGGTATCCCTTGCTTGACATAGCCATAAAAGAAAGAAGCAGTGAAAAATTTGTATGGTTAAGTAAGAAGTTGCCCCGGTGGCCATTGAAGGAAGGAGCTCAAGGCTCGGAAACGCGGAGAGAGAGAGAGAGAGAGAGAGATGGGAAGTCGATGGGAGAACTAGAAACGACCTTCTAAACTTCATCCTCTTTAAATTCCACACCTTTTATGATTGAGGCGTGCTTCGCTGCAGCTGCAGCTGCAGCCTCTCACATCATGTTCATATTTCACTGTTTATATCATATTCCACTGTTCATAAGAGGCCACGTTCCTTTTGATTAAGATACATTGAAATTAAAATGGGAGATTCTCAATATCTTTATGTTCTCATTTGGTGAAGGGTAATGACCGCTGCAGCGCGCGGTCAACTTTTTTTATTTTTTGTATTCTCATATTTTTATTATTTAAAAAAAAATTAAAAATATATCAAAATATCAAAATATTAATAATTACATCCTTAACCATCAAAAAAAAAAATTTAATAGTTTAAGTATTAAAATAAGATATCAAAACAAATAAACAAACTGATATTTTCTTTTATGAAAAGCAAGAACATAAATACATGGATTTGAAAACACGATCATCCCCGGCACCCAGAGAGAATTGGCGACTTCATTTCATATTCCCACTTTTACGATATCTATGTTTTCATTTTGGGAAAGCAAGAACATGATTAAATAGTTAAAAATCAAAACACACTATCAGCAATTAGAATGGTAAAATGTGACAGAACTTATTAATCTAACAAGAACATTATATATAATTAGTGAGTTTAAATTTAATCTTAATGGATTCAAGTCAAAATCAAATGATCTGTTAAGATACAATTCATTAATAGGTTACTAACGAATCAACTCATTTAACTTGTTAGTGACCTGTTTAAATCCATAAAATCTTTTAATCAAAATCACAATTATATCTTTTTTAATGTAAAGGTAAAAATATCTTAAACCTATTTCATATTTTCTAACTCTCTCATACCCTCACTCTATCTTAGTTTCACAAGTTAGGACGAACTTCAGCATTTTCTCTAAATTGTAATTTTAGTATTTTTATTATTTGAATTGTAATTTTAGAGATATTTTGATTTCAAATTTTATGTAAAACTATGATGATCACGTCAAATTGATTATTTGGAAATTGGGTCAATTCAATTCATTTATATAAACAGGTTGAAATGAGTTGATATGTTTTTAATTAATTCATAACGAGTTAAAACGGATCATGTTATATTAAGCCGTTATTTTAATGGATCTTGCTAGGAATTAAACTTTTAACTCATTAAACTTAACGGATTGTGTTCGAATTGATATATATTATCTAATATACATGATTTGATACAGCACAAATACAATACATTAACACGATTTGCCACCTATGTTAATAATGGCACCCTAAGGAAATGTTTTATTAGATCTAAAAAATATAAAAGAGAAAAAATTAAGTAAAAATGTTATAAAATTAAAATGAAGCAGGGATGAATGCGATTTAATGCTATTGAGTAAAGAATCCGACGATGTCATGCGTGTAATTTAACACACGATCTTTCTTTTACAAATAGAAATAGATTTAGTGTATGTTTGAGATTGTAATGAAAAGTATTATTTTTAGTTTAAAATTTATAGCTTAAAATTTAATGTATTAAGCTCTACTACTAAAAAGTTATTTACTGTTTAGGATTCATATATTTAAAGCACTTTTAAAATTAGCTACAGAAACTTTTATCAAAAAGTTCCAATTTAATACTTTTAGAGAAAGTTAATTTTCAATTTTTTTTAATCGACTAAAACGCTTTTATAAAATTATCAAATATATCATTTTTTAAAAATGCTTTTAACTGCTTAAAAATACTTTTTACAATTAAAAATACTTTTTAAACTTTAAAACGCAACTTCAAACAGGTTTTTACTATATTATATATAGTGAAAGCTTTTGTATATTGAAGTCCTTTTTGTGGTGATGTGTTATTTTTTTATAAGTAAAAACTTTATTCATCAAAAGGCAAGCTCATGTATAAAAAAAAAGTAAACAAATGAAACACCTAATTACAGTTTAATACTAGAAAAGTAAGGACAAAATTTCAGTGACAACCCTCCATTAACTACAATAGCTAAAAACCAACTAAACAAAACATAAAAATTTATTGGAGTTCATCTATATTGCGTTCCCTATTATTAAAACATATCTCATTCTTTTCCAACCAAATACATCACATAAATTATAATACACAAAGTAATCATCTTCCACACAACTGACACTTGAGGGCAAGTATGAAGTCTAGTTCAACATGCGAGTAAATCTACCATTAAGTTTGACATATCCCAAGATCTTCTAAACACACTATCCCATAACACTTTTGTCACATCACAATGTAAAAATAAATTATTCACTAAATTCACATAATTTTTGCACATAAAGCAACCACTCCATAACAATCATTTCACGATTTCTCAAATTGTCAATAGTCTTAATATTTCCAATTGATGCAGTCCATAAAAAAATTAAAAAAAAAATAAAAAAGAAGAAGAAGAAGAAGAAACAACATTTGACAGAACATGAAATTTAAATAATATACGAAACAGCAAGAAATATAAACAGTAAAGATAAGAAGAAGCAAACTCAGTATTTTAACAAGGTTCAATCTCACTGCCTACGTCCTGGCCTCAAGCTACCTCTTGAGGATCCCAAATTCACTATTTAATCTTCTTCAGGTGGAGATAGAAACCTATTACACCTTTGAGCAACACCGCTACAAAGAATCTGTGTACAACACCCTCTACACTTGCAATCACCTCACACTCGGTGATTCAACTATTCCCTGTGTAGAACACATTCTACACACATAAGGGTTATACGTACCCTCTTACAAATATAAGAGCTGATAGTGAGTAAATTATCAGAATACACTTTTCAATGAATGAAATAAAAATAATATACCTCTCAAAATGAATAAAGGTTAAGGCATAAAATTTAGAAAAGAGGGAATGAGAGTTTTGAAATAATGATGCAAAATTTAGCAATTAATGTGGAAGCTTTTGTTGTGATTTTTGTAAAACTTAAATGAGCTATTTATAGACAAATGAGTTTTCATATTCAAATTTGAAAAGGTTCACATGTCAAATAAGAGCACTATTCACTTTTCAAAAGATTCAAATAAAAACATCTCTTTTTTATATTTGTCAAAGTCAACTCCATTCATTTTTCAAAGAAATTAAACATAATCTTTTACTTTTCATACATGACAAAATGAACATGATTTATTTTTCAAACCAAATTATTTTCTTTTTGCATATGTCAAAAAAACACACAATCACCCTTCAAAAATTTCAAACAAAATCATCTATCTTTTACATTTATCAAAAAAATACGCAACCACCCTTCAAGATTTTCAAACAAGACATGCACATGTTAAAGATGACAATTAATCATCTTACAAATTCAAATCTTTATGCATATGTGAAAAAATAATAATAATTTTCGAAATTAAATATTTTAATAAAGTTATGCAAATATAAAAAATACAATTTGATACTTTATGAGAAAATATTAATTTTGAACCTTAATCCAATTTCAAATTTTAAGAGATCTACAAAATTACTTTATGAGTTTCATTTGTAAACTTGTTTTTCTTTTTGCTCATGCTTGATTTTTTGATATGTTTAGCTCTCTTCATATATAGACAACTTAAGCTTGAGTTTTGAATTTATTTGTCATCATCAAAATCTATACGTAGATACGAGACTTGAAATATTGGGTTCTACAAGAGTGATTCTACTCCTTTTGATAAATACAATATTTTCCACGCCATCAACCTCTTCTCAACCACCCTGTCCCAAATATACTTAGCCTTAAACGACGCCCCCTAGGGGAGTTCTAAAAATTTCATGGTAGATCAACAACTTTATACCCAAGTTGTTAATATTATGCACATCTCCCTCCATGACCAACTCTGATTTATCTAAGTTCACTTTTAGTTCGGATATGACTTGAAAACATAACAAGACAGTCCTTAAAGCTTGAATTTATTTCCCAATAGCATCACAAAAAATAAGAGTATCATGAGCAAAATGCATGTGTGATATGGAAATGAAACCATTAATATTAGTTCCAACCAAGAAACTTGAAATAAAACCTCCTCCTACCATTGCTTCCACCATACGACTCAAAGAGTCCATAACAGAAAAAAAAAATGAAGATAAAAGATCCTCCTATCTTATTCCTCTATAACTCTGTAAATAATCACAAGTTTGCCCATTAACTAAAACTAAAAATCGAGTAGTTGAGATACAATGTTTGACCCAACCACACCATCTATCACCAAATGACATCTTTTAAGCATGTAGAAGGAGAAATCTTAGTTTACATGATCATATGCATTTTCCATATCCATTTTATAAAGAATTCCCAGATCACCTTTATGCATTCAACTATTTAAACACTCATTTGTAATTTGTACAAAATCAATAATTGTCGATAATTAATAAATGCATTTTGAGGTCTAGAAATAATTTTATTCATTACTTTTCTCGTTCGATTTGTTAGAACTTTCGTAATAATTTTATAAATCTCACTTACCAAATTAATAGATGAAAATCCTTCAATTCTGAAGCACCGATTCTCTTAGGAATTAAGGCAAAAAATTAATATTCAACGACTTTTCAAGCTTTTGATAATCATAAAATTATTATAGAATCTGCATCACCTCCTCTAACATAATCTCCCAACAATCTTAGAAAAAAAACCATAGAAAATTGATCTGGGCCAAGAGCTTTGTTTATTCTCATCTCACATCACACCCGATGCACCTTAAGCCCTTCAAATGAGCTCTCTAGCTAGCTTACTGGAAAATAATCCACAACCTCAAAATTCAAGCCACTAATATTAGGTCTCCAATCCTCGATCCGTCTCACTTAGGAGAGTATTATAAAATTGCATATATAACATGCCCTTGAATCTCATCGAGTGTGGAGAGCATATTATTCTCATTTTTAATCATTGAAATAACATTATTACGCCTATGACAATTAGCCATTTTATGAAAAAAGCTAATGCACCTATACCCCTCTTTAAGCCACATAGAATTGATCTCCATTTTTGCATTTATGATATTTCTTTCATCAAAGTGTCTTCTCAATTTCTAACATCGCTCCTTTCTTACTTATCAAAATTTCCTCACTTTTCTCCTCTTTAGGAAAGTTGGTAGCTCTCGTCGAGTTAGCATTAACATTAGCTGCTTCAAAATTTCTTTCAGAATTTAATGGAAAATATAAGTTTAATAGAAAGTCAACACATCTATATTTATAACTCCACATTAGATTCATAATTAGATTTATCAAAATAATATTATAATATATAATTTATGAAACCAACAAACACATCTATAATTTATTCATCTAACAAATATATTAAAAGGTAATAAAAAATATTTTTATGAATGAATAGTAATCTTTTAAATATAAAAGATGATGCTCAAATAATTTAAATTTTGAGTTGATAAATTTTAATAAATTTAATATAAAATTATTTTAAATAAAATTATCAAATTTATATTTAATAAATCTGATATAAATTTAATGCTAATACTCTGACAAAAGACCCACCTGAATGCATTGCATAATTGTCTCAATAAACATGTACGGATGTAAAAGGCTGATTGCGCGCTTAGTTCAACATACAATTCCATTTCGAAAGTCCTTTATCATCGACCAACAATGCCTGAAACTGTTACATCATTCAGGGAATAAGTTTGCTGCATAGGTGAAGCAGAGTAACTTGTACGGATGTAAAAGGCTGATTCTTTAGGAGCAGCCAAATTTGTATTTTCATGGGTCAGCATAGAAATAACGTCTGATATGGAAGGTCTTATCTCCTGGACGCTCTTGCACACAAAAGAGACCCACCTGAATGCGTTGCATAAATTGTCTCGACACACGTGTTTGACAATGTTGGGTCTATAAATTCCAAGCCCTTTCCACTTTTCCACACATCCCAAGCCTTCAAACATGGATTAAAAAAAAAAAAAATGTTAGAAAGTGGGGCAAGAAGTCAACTTTCAACTAAAATAATGTTAGTTGAAAACTTGGTACGAGGAAAAGGTCGCCCTATGGGTCATTGGAGACCTTCAATATCCTGAGTATTACAACAAAATAAATTATAAAAAGGACAAAAAATGGTTAACAAACATTTCATCCTTTCTCACGTTCTAGAAGAATTTTAGTTCATACACGCTTTACACTTATTATCCCATTTTGACATGTACTGGTTAGCCTCTTTGCATATATATGGCCAACTTTTTCATTTGTCGGTAGAAAATAAATTGGTATTTTATGTCTCAACTCAACGTCATCCATTTCCTTAATATATCAATCTAATTTTACGCACAAAACAATCTCCTAAACTACCTTCCTCTTTAAAATTGCAGAAGATAGTTATTCACTTTGGATAATAATCACTCTTTTGAAATAATAATAATAAATTTTATTTTTCTACATGGAGTTCATTTTTTTCTTTTTCTTTTTTGTGATAGTATGTTATTTTCTTCTTGTCAATGATTTTTTTATCTCTAAAACTATATTTTTAGATGCTGAGCTGATTTTAGATGATTTGCAAATATTAATAAAATAATAATAGATAGATTTTGTAAATATAGGTCCCGTTTGAATTCAAAGATGAAACGAGATGAGTTGAATTTTTTAACATTATTATTATTTTGATATTTGAAAAAATTGATTTAGAAATTGAAAAAGTTGTATTAAAATTTGAAAAGATTGTATTAAAATTTGTATTTTATATAAAAATATTAAATAATATAATAATAAATTTAAGACAAATTAAAACGAATTTATCTCATCTTTAAATACAAACGGAATTATAATTTTAGTCCATATGTGTGATTATTTTAATAGTAGAGATGTCACAATTGGGAGCTGAACGGATTCCCGCAACGGTAGATGCATTTCTTTTTGAGAAATGAATAGACACCTGATTTTTTTTTTTAAGTTATACTTTTAAATAACTATTTATTTTGTAACATATTTAATAAATATTTGTTATATTTATAGATTCCTTTAATTTTATAAAAATATTATACAGGATCTTAATATCAAAAAATGATGAATAGAATTTTTCAAATAGTTTGAGTTCCGTAAAATTACTCTCTGTAGTTGTGAAAATAATTATAAAATGACGAATCTATGTTCATTACTTCTGTGAAAGGTCCATGGCGTATTGAATCACCTTGGTGGATTATCAACAACACAAACAAATTAATGGTTTCTCTTTTCTTTTTTGGAATTTTGTATGCACGGATAAGAAGTGTAGGGACGGAAAATAAGATATAAAATTAGAGTAACGTTATATGTAAGTAATATTGTATACCTATACGTATATCCGTATATGCTTATTAGTTACATTTATATTTTTTTATTTTAAATATAAATTTTTTTATTAAAATCTACTTTTCAACCTCAATATTTGTACGCAATCTTATTTGCATTTAAAATTTTCTATAAAATTATGCCTCTCATTTTTTCCATCATCTTTTATATATATATATATATATATATATATATATATGAAAGAGTGGAGGGTTTCCAAACAGATTCTTCATTTGAAAAATCGGATTATATGTAAGTCATAGACTCTTGACCCCTGGTGCACTTCTTATACAAAGTTTTCCTCCAAACTAGGGTTTGGAGAAACTTCCTCCAACCAACCACAACTTGTTACAATTCAATTAACATAATGTCAAATAAAACATTAAAATCTTGAAATTTCAACAAGACTCGTTTTAATTAATTTCAAAGTAAACCATGATAATGACCTTAAACTTCAACCATATTAATTTTTAATTAAGACTATGTTTGAGATTACGGTGGAAGAAATAATTTATAGATGTAAGAGTTATAGCTTATAATTTAAATAATAAACTCTCTACTTCAAAAGTTATTTACTGTTTGATAAATATGTATCTAAAACGTTTTTAAAATTAGTTACAATAATTTTTTAAAAATATATAATTATTCACATGAGTTTTTTTTTTTATATATATAAAAGTCTCAATTTAATACTTTCTAAAAAAGGCGCTGCTACAGCAATTGCTCCTTTCTTCCCACTTGAACGTCCCGTTGGACATGGAAAGCCACAGTGGCTATTTTTTAAACATCATTTACTTCCCAAAAATGCCCCCAATCCATTTCAAAATCACCCCTTGCAAAATCCCCAATATCCCTCCCCAAATCTCTTTCCCTCTTTTGAGAGATTAAATTAACCGAGATTCAAGAGGTGAAATACTTGACTTCATCAATTCTAGGCATCGACTTGAAAATAGAAGTTCTAACTCTCGTTTTTTCTACGTTGTTGACTAGTCATTCCTTCTTCTTCAAATTCAAGATAGGGCACTTATTCATCAAGCCCTCTTTATCTGAACCTAGCAATAGGGGAAAGCATTGACCGGTTCGGACCGGAAAGACCAATCGGACAGATTATTTTGGAGCGGATTGGGACCGGACCAAGTATGCTTTGGGCCGGTCTCGGTCCAAAAAACTAGGACCGAAATTGGTCTGGTCCGGTCCCAATCCAGGCATTTTTAGGTTTGGACTAGATCGGACCGAATATATATATTTTAAAAATTATACATATTATATATTTATATAATTAATTATAGTTGTATATAATTAATTATATAATATATATTATTTGTTATTTATTATATATGTATATTATCTAGTATAAAAGTATTATTGTATTATTTGATGTAACTATATATCATAGACCATAGTATATAGTAATAGTATTAATACTAGTAATTAGTATTATAGACTTATAGTACACACTAATAATTTAATATATTAATATTTAATATATTATAAGAGTTATAGTATAAACAATAGACTAGCTGCTAGCATTTGATTCCTTAGTAATACTACTAAATATTATTTAATAAGTTATAAGAGTAATAGAGTATTATTAATTTATCACTAACATTTAATATATTAGTAATATTAATACTACTAAGTACTAGGCTAATAGTATAGACTGTAGACTATAGGCTAATAGTATAGACTATAGACTATAGGCTAATAGTATAGACTATAGACTATAGGCTATACATATTACAATTATTAACTTATTACCATTAGGTATAGATTAGTATTGGACTAGTACTAAGTCTAAACTCTAAAGTCTATAACTTTATATATTTAGTAAATTAGTTTTAATGCATATTGGTAATTTGGTATAGTTAAATCAACATATTAGTATTAAAATAACATCTAGTATATTAGTAAATAGTACTAATACTGGTAGTCTAGTATAGAATCTCTAAACTATACTTATAAGTTATAACTTATAGTATTAGAGACTATTGGTATATGATAGTAAGTCTATAACTATATTATATATATATATATATATAATATCAATGTGTTATTATATAATATATTCTTTAATGTGTAACTATTAACTAGAATTTATAGTACTAGTATATATAAATATATTAACATATATTAATAGATGTAGTAAAAATTATAGTACATGTATAACTTTATAATAGTATAAAGTATTAGTATAGTTAAATTAACGTGTTAGAATTCAAATAAAATCTAGCATATTAGATTTGTTAGTGAATAGTACTAATACTAGTAGTCTAATATAGAGTCTTTAGACCATACTTATAACTTATAGTATTAGACTATTGATGGTAAGTCTATAACTATAATATATATATATATAATATCAATTTATTATTATATTCTTTAATGTGTAAACTATTAATTATAATATATAGCACTAGTAGTCTAGTATATATAAATATATTAACATATATTAAGAGATGTAGTATAGAATTATAGTATTGGATTATAAATATAACTTAGTTATTAATTATAAACTTATAGTATTGGACTATTCACTATTGTACTGAAGTCTAAGTCTAGACTATAAGTTATATCTATATATATTGGGATTTGATTTGTTTTATAATTTATTTTTAATTAAAAAATAACATTCTCTCTCTCTCTCTCTCTTTATAACAATAACATAACAATAACAATAACAAACTCCCTAAAAATAAAAAAACCCCACAACATACAGCCTCGTTTGGATTGAAATTGGTTCCAAACAGCATCGTTTTGAATTCTGTAGATGGTCATTAGAGGCTGCAAGGAACCCGAGCCATTTTTGAACCCTATCCACCTAGTCATCTTCTTTGTTCTCCCTTCAGACCACTCCACAAAACCCTAGTCCATAGCGTCTCCACAAAGCCCTAGCCCCTCTCCATCGCGTCGCAGCCCCATCGATTTCGTTGCAGGTTGCAGTCTCGCAGCCCTCTTTGACCCTACAATTATTTCTTTCATTAATATTTTCTTCTTCTTTTCCCTTTTTGGTGTCCGTATCTACGTGTGGCTGTGGGCCACAGCCTATGACTGTGGCTATAGCCTTGGCTGATTTTAGTTTTTTTGAAAATCTATTTTTGTTAACTCATTTAATATTTAGTGTCTACATTCTACATGTAAATATTGCTTTATCTTAGAAAATTAGACTTTGAGAGTGAATCAGTGATTTGAATTGAGATTTGAAAATTGTAAATTTGTAATAACTTTTGTGTGATTTTTTTTTTTTAGTTTTTTAATTCATTTATCCTTTTATTTAGACTTTGAAATTTTGAATTCTACTCTTTAAGTTATATCTTTTTTTTTCCCTCTGTTCTACCTATTTACATAGTTTTTTTAAGTTTGAAGTTAGACAAAATGTGAAGTGAGCTAAAAGTTGGATTGGACTGATTGGCTCACTTTGACATGGTCCAGACCAAATGGGCCGGATCGGACCAAACGAAAAGGACCGGTCTAGTCCAATCCCATTTAGATTTCGATCTGGTCCAAGCTTTAGGCTTAGAAAAACCTGGACCAAAAGGGTTTGGTCCGATCCATCAATACACTCAAAGACTAACCTAACCGGACCGAACTCCCCCTCACCTAACATTCTTGGTCAATGCATAGATTTTTTCCCTCGGTAATTTTTCATTAGTTTATCTATCATAGCTTTCAGAGTGGTTTTTGGAGGTTATATCTATATATATATATGTTGCTCAAATGACTAACACAAGAGAGGGGGTGAATTGGGTTATATTAAAAAAATTAGCACTTATAACCAAATACACAATATAAAATATAACAAAATACACAATATAGCAGGAAATATAAAGAGTAAGGGTAAGAAGAAGCAAACTCAGTATTTTAACGAGGTTCAGCCCTATTGCCTACGTCCTAACCTCAAGCTACTCATTGAGAATCCCAAATTCACTATTCAATCTCCTTCAGGTGGAGATAGAAACCTATTACACATTTGAGGAACACTGCTACAAAGAATCCGTATAGAACACCTTCTACACTTGCAATCACCTCACACTTAGTGATTCAACTATTTCTTGTGTAGAACACCTTCTAGCAACACAAGGGTTATACGCACTATCTTACAAATACAAGAGCTGATAGTAAATAGATTATCAGAGTACACTTCTTAATTAGTGAAATAAGAACAATACAGCGTAACTTATATCTCTCTTGAAATGAATAAGGATTAAGGCACAAAACTTAGAGAAAAGAGAATGAGGGCTTTAAAAGAATAATATAAAACTTAACAATTGATGTGTAAGCTCTTATTGTGATTTTTACAAAATTCAAGTGAGCTATTTATAGACAAATGAGTCTTCATATTCAAATTTGAAAAGGTTCATATGTCAAATAAGAGCACTATTCACTTTTCAAAAGATTCAAATAAAAACATCTCCTTTTTATATTTGTCAAAGACAACTCCATTCATTTTTCAAAGAAATCAAATCAAATCTTTTACTTTTCATACATGACAAAATGAGCATGATTTATATTTCAAACCAAATCATCTTCTTTTTGCATATGACACATGCATATGTCAAAGATGACAATCAATCATCTTACAAATTCAAATCTTTATGCTTATGTGGAAAAAAAAATTCAAAATTAAATATCTTAATAATGTTATGTAAATGTAAAAAATGCAATTTGATGTTTTATGAGAAAATATTAATTTTGAGCCTTAATTTAATTTTAAGTTTTAAGAGATGTACAAAATTACTCTATGAGTTTCATTTGTAGACTTGTTCTTCATCTTGCTCATACTTGATTTCTTGATGTGCTTAGCTCTATTTATGCGTAGACAATTTGAACTTGAGTTTTGAATTTATTTGTTATCATCAAAATCTATACGTAGATACGAGACTTGAAATCTTGGGTTCTACAATATATATATATATATATATATATATATATATATATACACACACACACTAAGAAGGAATAGTGTGCAAAGCACGTTTTCCTAATTTTGTGAAGCGGTTATTTTTAATAAATGATATGATTTTTATAAGGAATTAAGTTTCGATTAATAATATAATGGATAGAGGAAAAAAATGTAAGTTCTAATAAACATTTGATAAGTAATAAAAAGAAAATATATTAACAATGAAAGAATTATATAAAAGTAATTATAAACTGATGTGAAGTAATAAAATATAACTGTTTAGTAATTATTATAATTTCATTTATAAAATATTATTATTTGAATTTAATGTTTCATAATAAATCTAAATTGAGAAATAAATAATATTTTATTTAAATAATTATATTCGCAAATATAGTTGGCAAACAGAGTTAAACTTAATTATTTTATATTTCTTTTTTTTTATATAAATAATGAATAGTAATTTTAAATCATATATATATATTTATATTAAATAATGTTATATTATAATTTGTAATGTGAAGTAGGTTTACTAATGTTATAATGTTATATTATAATTTGCATGTTATAATTTATTACTAATGAAATATTAGTAATTTATAATTTACATTTTAAATGATTTATGTTGTTTAATCTGAGTCTAGAGTGATTTTTATAGATGATGGGAGAAGGGTAACATTAATAATAAAGAGATTGAATTGAATTTGAAATTGGGTGTTGGTTTCAATTTAGGAATATATTCAAATTGTAACTAAGTAATAGTTTAAACGGATTTAAGTTGAAGGAGAATTTCAGATAATGATTCTTGGGAGGATAAGAGTTTTGAATTTGACTAAATTTGAATTTGAAGTGTTTAATTTAAGAGTTTAATTCGGGAAAATAAATTTTAAAAATCACATCATTTCAAAATTCAAATGGATGGATGAATGGAATTTAATTTAACAAAAAAATAAATAAACTTAATGAAGAATAAAAAAAAAATCTATTAAATGATGTTAAATAGCCACTTATTATAATATAATAGATATAAAGTTCAGTGATGGTTGCATTTACATTCCTGTTACCACTACCATATATTTTCCCCTATCATTATTTGTTGTAATGTCGTTCTCCTTTTTTCAACTTCCGGTGAATTTAATTTTTTTTGTAAGCAATGTGTTTGATTGAATTAATTAATTTAAAATAATGGTTAAAATTTTGTTGTACATACATATATAATCTTTTGTATTAAATTTTATCTTCTAAATCACATTATTCCACATAGGTGCTATATAATATAAAGATCTCCTCAAATAGAATTATTCTCTTTTTTATATGTTGGTTTTTTACACGTTTAATGATTAATTCGAATTAGAGAAACACAACATGACTTACTTCAACCGATTTAATATTAATGGGTTGAACTAACACACATGATCCATTAGACTTGATTAACATAATTTGACATAAAAATTAAAATCTGTATTTATTAGTAGTCATAATATCTGAAAAATTAATAAAGCTACCTACTAACAAAAAAATCAATATTTTTAAAATTTTAATATGTAATAAAACCATATTACAAATCCTGCAATAATAAATATGAGTATAGATGCATAATTACAATCTCAATAATAAAATATAAGAATATGAAAAAATATCAATATTAAAACACAACGATAATAAAATTATAATTTTAAAATAAAGTTTAAACAGGTATTGTTAGTTGATTTCAAATTAAACAGATTGACTCGTTATTGACCTGTTTATTAATAGGGTAAAAATGGATTAGGTTCAAATTTGCTATTTTGTGTCGTGTTCGTGTTAGATTCTATAGTCATATTACACATTATCACCCCTGGCAATGCTACTCCACATCTTGATTTTCTCATCCTAGTCTAAAGGGACAACCACTTAAAATATCTCATATTGATAAGTGTGATTAAAGATGAAAAAACTATAAAACTAAATAAAGATCACCATTTTTCTCAAAACTGTCTTTGTTTTGGTTCATAAGAGCATTACTCACTCATTTTCTGTTTTGTTCCATCAATTAGCCCATTTGAACCTTCTTGGGTTTAACCCCAGTCTCAACATTCAAACCCCCATAGGATCAAAGAGACTTCTAAAGAATTTATAAAATAATACAATGCTCATTGCATGCCTTGATCTCAAAACTTGGAACAGTTCCGGGAAGTTGTTATAGCTATCATCGAGCAACAATGCCTGAAACTGTTACATCATTCAGAGAATTAGTTTGCTGCATAGGTGAAGCAAAGTAACTTGTACGGATGCAAAAGGCTGATTCTTTGGGAGCAGGCAAATTTGTGCTTTCACTACTACTTAGCATAGAAATGACTTCTGATATGGAAGGTCTATCTTCTGGACGTTCTTGCACACATAAGAGACCCACCTGAATGCATTGCATAAATTGGCTTGACAAACATGAGTTAGACAGTGTTGGGTCCATTAACTCCAACCCCTTTCCACCTTTCCACAACTCCCATGCCTTCAAACATATATCAACATGTTAGGAAGTGGGGAAAGAATTCAACTTTTAGAACTAACACAAGTATGAAAAACAAATGTAGGACATTTGTGGTAGTTACTTACATATCCTAGGAGGTTCAGAAAACGATCTGAATGGCAAAAGGTAACTATTTTCCTGCCACTAAGGATTTCCAGCATAATGACTCCAAAACTAAACACATCAGATTTTATCGAGAAATGGCCGTGCACAGGATACTCCGGCGACATATAACCACTGTCTCAACAATTTACACCAGGGGGTTAGTGCTTGAAGGGGAATCCATGCTAAGTTATTGATTAAAGAACAACCATTGACTTACTATGTCCCAACAACTCTGGTTGTTTTTGCCCGAGCTTCATCGTCTCCGAAAATCCTTGCCATGCTAAAGTCTGATATTTTGGGATTCATGTCCGCGTCCAACAATATATTGCTGGTTTTCAAATCTCGGTGAATGATCCTAAATCTAGAGTACTTATGAAGATAGAGAAGGCCTTGAGCTATCCCTTCAATGATGCTGAAACGGTGCTTCCAATCCAATAACATCTTCTTTGTAGGATCTGGTTCAAGTTTTTACATTTAATGGTAAACAAAAGAACATCAAAACATGCACAAAGATGAAACTGAAATAAGGTCATAACGTACCAAACAGGAAGGAATCCAAGCTTATGTTGGCCATGTACTCGTAGATCAAAATCTTTTCTTCTCCTTGAATGCGGCAACCCAACAGTCGAACAAGGTTACTATGTTGCAGCTTTGATATCAACTGAACCTCATTTTTGAACTCCTCCAGTCCTTGACCAGATTGTCTAGAAAGTCTCTTCACTGCAATTTCATTCCCGAGCAATGTACCCTGAAAACTTCATTTTGTTTGTTATTTTCTGAATTAAAAAAATTTTTGGTTGAGTATTAAAATCTTTTACACCAAATATATATGAAATGCGGAAATGTAGAGCTGAGTGACCAAATTAATGAGCTATTTATGCCTAATTAAGAAATCAAAGAAAATAAGTCACTCTTGGAAGTCATTTTATAACATGGAATGAGGGAATTACCTTGTAAACAGGCCCGAAACCACCCTCCCCAAGCTTATTTTCATCAGAGAAGTTATTTGTAGCTTTTGATATGCAATCAAAGCTAAGCATTGGCAGATCGTGATCCTTCTTTCTACCATATTTGTCTTTACGTTTATCTTTATCAACTGCTTCTACATAAAAGCCTACTTGAACCTGGAATAGCTTCAGACCCAAGTCTTTTAAACGATGATTTCTCCATCGGAAGTAGCAAGCTAAGGCAACTATGATGGGCAAAATCAGAGAAAGAACTGAAATTAATACAACCCACCACAGCCTCCTGCTGTGATGTTCACCTGAAAATAAATTCAACAAATAACATGGTGATTTCGATCAAAATGCATGTTCAGAATATTTCAAGGGCAATAAGTCCTACCATATTCTGTGGAAGTGTCCCCACGAACGTATATTGTGGCCTTTCCTTCCCCAGCGAACTGTAAAAGAACCTTTTTCTCCCCATAATAAAGTTCACATCCGGTGCCATCATCTCGGAAAGAAGCAAAAGCAGAACAAGAACAATTACCCTTGCACAAAATCTCACAGTCACTAAGACCCAGATGAACTGAACCGCTTACGATTGCTGAATCTGGCATCGACCCTTTAATTTCTGAGAAGGTATCTCCATCCTTGCACATGTACGGGGTTCTTATGTAACAGTCAGTCGCCTTGCTGGATGTAGTATTTTCGCAAATCGAACGATTCTCCATCAATATCTTCTGTCCAATCATTTTGTATTCCTGAATTTGCCCAGATGAAGACAGCACAAACCATGAATAACTACGATTTTCTTCAGTTTGGAAAGAAAAGTAAACGCGATTTGGGTTCGAAACATAGCTAAAATTGTAGTCATGTGACGATCTTTGAAATTGGAATTTAAGCTTCTTTCCATCCCAAAACCCAATCTGCCTTGAGAAACCATCTCCGTGCCAAACCTTGACATGTGTAATGTTATATTCATCGAGGCCCAGAGCAAAAGAGCCTGTACTTGGGACAGAGGAGCTTTGCCACGATACGAGAAACTGTTTTCTTAAGTGTTCAGTGCCTAAATTGAATCGTCCAAGTTTCATTCCAGGCAAAAGTGTGTCGGATGGATAATCAAAACTCTGCCAAACAATGTTATCTCCTTCTTTAAGAAGAAGATTTCCTGAATCCAGAAGCGTCGCTATTGTCTTGCTACTCGGGGCAAGCATTGCAGCGTTCACAATTATGGGAATTAGCTTCCTGTCGGTGATCACCATATTCCCATCGTACCTGATAGAAAGGATTCCGGGGGAGGTGAAAAGGGGTGATTCACGGTTTGCGACCCAAATGGGTTTCTTATTTGGGTCATTCTTGAACCATATTCCCAAGTAGTGACTGCTCGAGGAAGTCCCGCCAGAGCTGAAGAAGCCTAGCTCAAAGACCCCATTTGAAGAAACTAAGGTCTCATTCTCTCCCAGATTGTCGCCTGGCTTAAGGGTATCCCTTGCTTGACATATCTGTTGGGAATTTGGACTTCCAAATTCTCCCCATTAGGATTTACTTTTAACAGAATAACAAGAAAAATAAAAAAATAAACACAACACAAGAATTTACGTGAAAAACTTCAAACCAGGAGAAAAACCACCAGACCTAGAGAAGAAAATACACTATGTGAAAAATTGTTACAATCACACAATTTTTCTCCTCACCCCGATGACACCCACAAAAACTTCTCCCACTAGTAAAACTCTAACTTTCACCTCTCTTTCTTTTACATACAAAAAAGGACAATAGAAAAATTTTACTAAATTCAAAAGTTACTAGATAAGTTTCTGACTGGTATATTTAACTAAGGAGGCTAAGCCTGCTTTTATAACTAATGGGCTTGCCCAAATTTATAAACTCCACCGATGTGGTATTATCAAATTGAGCAAAGAGTCAACAATCTCCACCTTGCGACTTTGACTAATCCCACAGCCAAGCTCTACCGCAATGAGGATCTTCATAGCTTTCGCTATCAGGCTCCACCATAAAAGCATAACCACTCAGAATAAACCAATTCCAAGCATTTCATTTCGGCCCATGTCGAAAATAACCTTGCTGAAAAATTATGGTGCAACTCTCACGTTTGGCTTTCCTGGAAGTTCATCAGCCATCGACATGAATTTCCACCACACACCTTGCATCAATGCCAAACCAATGCCCATGTGCAAACTTGTGGAATAACTAACATTAACACATCCTCTATCATGGCAACTTTGAGATTAGCGACATACGATGAGGATGTACATGTCTCCTTTTAACAGACATCATTTTCTGTAAAGAGAGACACGATGTTAGTTTCATTGTCAGTATCTCCATTTACTGACTTGGAACCTCTTGCCGAACCTGCTCCACCTCTTGGACAATTTCTTCTGACGTGCCCAGGTTGTCCACACACCTAGCAGACTACTTTCTTTTTCATGGAGTCCTTCCTCTTCCAATCACTAGCTGTCATCATTACTAAGTTCTCAGGTGAACCATTACTTCCACCACTTAGCCTTCTTTCTTCAGAAAAAAGTTTACTGGTAACCTCTGAAAAAATTATTTTCTCCTTCCCATGTATCAAAATAGGCTTCATATGCTCATAGGAAGATGGAAGAGACCAGATCAGCCTCAAGGCTTAATCCTCATCATCAATTTTAACTCCAATAGATTCTAGTTCAGAGACAATGCCATTGAGAACACTTAAATGATCTGAAATAGTCGTACATCCACTCATCCGTAGTGTATGAAACTGCTCCTTCAGGTACACCCGATTCGAGACACCCTTCGTCTGATACAACTCTTCGAGCTTTTCCCAGAGTCCCTTTGCCGTAAATATTCCATGCACATTTGCAAGAACATTCTTGGCTAGGCACAGACGAATTGCATTTGCCGCTCTCAAGTCCAAATCCTCCCAATCTTCATCGCTCATTCCAGATCTGTTCTTTGTTTCACCAGTAGTGCTTGGACCGCTACTGACTTCAGGGAATGGTCTACCTTTCAACGCCTTGTATAATCCTGATTGAATCAAGATATCCTTGACTTGCACTTGCCACAAGCCAAAATTGATTCTCCCATCAAATTTCTCCACATCAAATCTGATAGGATTTGAAGCTCTACCTCCTAACATAACTTCGATGAATTTTACCGTAGAAATGAATAGTACCCATTAAGTAAGTTTCCAAGAAAGACTGATCTTTCCTAGACAGAACTTCAAGGTTCCTAGGAAAGATTGGAGGGTTACAACGGACTCACTTAAAATTTTCAATCTCCTAGATAGAACCTCCTTAGACCGTACGTATTCACACTACCACACCAAAGCTCCACCCTGCAAAAAGAACCTAGTGGCTCTGATACCACTGTTGGGAATCTGGGCATCCAAATTTCTCCCACCAGGATCTACTTTTAACAAAATAATAAGAAAAATAGAGAAATAAATACAACACAAGAATTTACGTGGAAAACTCCAAAACAGGAGAAAAACCACAGACCCAGAGAAGAAAATACACTATGTGAAAAATTGTTACAATCACACAATTTTTCTCCTCACCCCAATGACATCCACAAAAACTTCTCCTACTAGTAAAACTCTAACTTTCACATCTCTTCCTTTTACATACAAAAAAGGACAACAGAGAAATTTTACTAAAGTTAAAAGTTACTAGATAAGTTTCTGACTAGTATATTTAATTAAGGAGACTAAGCCTTCTTTTATAATTAATGGGCTTATCCAAATTTATAAACCCCACCGATATGGGATTATCAAATTGAGTAAAGAGTCAACAATATCCATAACAGAAAGCAGTATTGAAAAAATTGTATGGCTAAGGAAGAAGTTGCCCTGTTGGCCATTGAAGGAAGGGTTCAAGGTCAGAAACGCAGAGAGACAGATATATCAGCGAGCAAAGACAAATGGCAAGTCGATGGAAGAAAGGGACATCAGTGCATCAAGTGACGGCTGAGTCAATATTGGCAAGAGAGAGAGAGAGAACAACCTACCACGTATGGAATGAGATATTTGATCCGACTTGAATCCATGTCAATATTTGCTGACTAAAAAAAGGTTTTGACTTTCGAGGAAAAGAGTTACTATTCTGTTTGATTCTAGTGGAACTGATCTATCTTCGATTATAATAATATAATATAATAGTGAAGAAAATGGTATTTATATTCTACGTGGTAAACTAACATCTCAAAAGTGGTCTTTCTCCCAATATTTTGAATATTATATTCATGAATATATTGGTTAAAATATTAAAATAAAATATTTTAATATCGATATCATTTTATATATTATAATCTATATAAAAATAAATTTTATATATATACACATAAACTATAAAAAAATAAAATTATTAATTGTTTTATGATTCAAACAAATAAAATATATCTTTTATATATATAAAAAGTAAAAAAATACAAATTTGTATAAAAAATCACAAAAAAAAATTGTTAGCCGAAATCTGAAATCTAGTATCAACCAAAATATCGACTTAAAGGCTAAAATTTATAGCAAAACAAAATAGCATATTTCTCCTATATTTCAATCATACCAACTAGTATAAAACAAAATTAAAAATAATGCTTCCTCATAATCAATAGATATAATTATCTACTAACAGAGTAGAGAAGTCAATTAACACATAATAATTTGAAAAAACAAAAATAAATTACATTTCGCATCCTCTCGTTTGATATTAACAGAATGTGGAGGCGGCGAGAAAAATAAAAAAATAGAATGTGGAGGCACACAATCAGACCATATCACACAAGTTGGCATAAGCAAATAAAGATCGCAAGAATCATGCACTTTAGTCAAAGCTATAATTTATCCTTTTGAAATCAATAATATTAAATTGATGAGAAAAATATTACGGAACATATAATTGATGAGACAAATAATTGCCCAACATTTTAGACTGAAGCTAAAAGGGGACCATAATATTTGAATAAATGCTACATAATTTCTACTTGCATCAAATTGGAGCTCGGGCTCGGCTCTCTCGAAGTAGTCATCTTATGTGCACGTTTTCTCTTCTGTGTAACCAAACGAACTGGTTGATAAAATGGGAGCGATGCAAGGGCAGTTAAAATGGTTGATATATCATATGGGCAGGACCGCGGGAGATAAAGAGAGAACGAAATGGCTTTGTAGTCAGAACTAACACTTGATGGCTTCTCCCAGTGGCGTAGTCAGCAAATTAGCAATTGTATCGAGGAAGATCAAATTTTTTATTGTGTAATATATTTATATAAAGAATAATACTAAATTTAATTTTAAGATGTGCAAAATCTACACACTCCATTTAATAAAAAGTAAAATTTACTATTAAAAAATAATTCTTTTTTCATATAAGTCTTAAATTTACTTAATTTTTTCAAATAAAATGGATCGGGCTTGCACTTGATCGTAAAACTGTAAAAATCATTTCTCTTATATAAATTAAAAAGAAATTAAAAAAATCATAAAAACATAACTAAAAATTATTTAAGATTGTTTTTCATATAAATCATCAATCTTAAATAATTTTTCTTATATTTACACTTTAGATTTTATGTTTCTTATATTAAGAAACCCAAGATTGTATGATAAAAATTTTTGAAATCATGTTAATAAGTTTATTATTTTTTCTAAACTTAATTTTAATTTTAATTTTATTTTTATTTTAGAGAAGACACGTCCTAGAAAATATATGATATATATAAATTAAACAGAATTTTAGGATTATAAAAAATTGGAAAGAGACATTTTTAGATATATGAAAATTTTAAAAAAGTTTAGAGAATATATAAAAATTATAAATTTATTGGGAGGCCAATTTCAATATTTATAAAATTATTAATAAAATTTAGAAATTATTTCATAATTTTATAAAATTTTGGGTGGCCAGGCGATGGCCCCCCGCCCTCAAGTGGAGTACGGTCAAATTAATACACTCAAACAGATACACGCGAGCCCGAGTCATCGCTTCCCCAGAAAAGGGGAAAACATGCAAAAGTCAATGACGAGAGAGATCTGATAGAAGATGTGAATCTTCACAGGCTGAACCGAGGGAATGACGTCATTGTCTTTTGTCAAAACAAATACACAACCATACATTTCTTCCACATTGGTCATATTTCAGCAAGAAAAAATTTATTTATCATCCTTTACATCACAAGTCAATATATATGACTTGTCATTAATTTCTTCTATTAAAATACATATACATTGAAAGCCTATACGAATCCCACCACGTTCTTCATTAGTAGAAATTCGAGGAATCGAGGCAATTCAAAGAAGCCTAATAGCTTCTTTTTTTTTGGGTAAAAGGAATCGAGGCAAAATGTTGCGCAATTCACTTCCAACTGTATTGTGATCCATGCCTTGGCATTCTTCAGAAACATAACTAGCGCATGTATCAGTGAAGGCAATAACAACATATACCAAATACAATAGTATTCTCTATAACTGGGAGCTTGAGACACTTTTAAAAGATACAACGAGGATAAGATGTTCAAAGCTAGGGTTACTTGGGGACAACATGACACACTTCTCTGATTAATAATTGGTAATATGACTCATAGAAGTCAAGTTGAAGCACCAATGATTGATCGAAAGAAGTATAAGCTTATTTGCAATTGAATGAAACACAAAATGTGGTCTCCAACATCAGCAAATACAACTCACTCGCAAAATTCTAGACTGCCTCTCTCTCAAGCATTTCAATCATAGCCCTTCCCTAGACAATTAAGACAACGTTGTACCCTGTGAAGCAGAAAATTGTGGAAACAACACATAAGCCACACATGATAGCAACTCAAAAACTAAACACTTTCTGAAAACAAGCTATCAAATAAAATGGGATTTTTTTTTTTTTTTAAAGGACCATCATGCCTTCCAGGCAAACAGGCGGGGTTTGAAAAAAGAAACTACAGCTTCATTGTTCCAATTTACATACCAAAATAAATTTTTAAGCAAATTCCACTAACAAATATTGTGTTGGTTTCATCAGCTGTTTATTTGGTTTCAGAGAGCTGTAAACGAAATTAAATGGCAAGCGCTTGAAAATGAGCATAAAAAAAGGTAACAAAATATATGAAAAAGCAGAAAATAAAAGAAAAATTATAGACTAACCTGTTTCCATCGCAAGTAGGGCAAAGGCAAGGGTTGATGGCAACAGGGTCATACAAAGGCGACCAACTTATGGTGGCATTTCCTTTACACAATTTGCATATATAAAACCCTTTGCCTCTGCAAAGGCCACAAGGCAATGCGACCTTTCTCTGCACCAAAACCCACCAACAAAAAAATAGGACTCAGCAAAAGACAAGCCAAAGAGCCACAAGGGAACAAAAAAAGAAAAAATTTCAGAGCAAGAGGGCGTTGCTTTTGAGTTTACCCGCTTTGCTTCGTTGGTAAGGCGAATCGCTCTGATAGTAGCGGAGGATGCAAGATTAAGAGTTAGCATTCCACCAAGAATGATAGCGGCGCCAGTGCCTATTGTTTGCAGTGGCTTTGGTATCATTTTTTTATTTTGTCTTTTTGTTCTTGAGGCACTTATTCAAACAGTTGGAGCTGAAACAGACATGGACGGAGAGAATCAAAGAGAATGGGCAAAGGGGTTAATGAATCAATGATAATCTAATCTTTGTAAATTTAAGGGTGTGCGTCCGTATACATATCCATATATCAAAAAATACCCAGATCCGTATCTAGATTTTCAAAATGGTCAAACCCGAGTGGATATCCGGATCTTACCAAAATATCCGGATTATACTCGGATATCCGGATTATACCCGGATATCCGGATTATAATAGATATCCGGATTATACCCTTTTTCTTTTTCTTTTTCTTTTTTTTATAAAAAAAATCTTATTAACTCTTTAAAAGACCTTTTTTAGGCTTTTATGTTTATTAAAAAAAAAAGTGCAAAATTCAATACTCTAGGCCTTTTATGTACAAACTTTTTTTAAAGGTTTTTAAATACTTTTTTTAAAATAGCTTTTTTATAATTCTTTTGTGTAATTTTTTTTTAGATTTACTTTTTTTTTTAAACTTCATAGCCAATTCAAATTTTTAGAAGAAAGATCTAAATAATGTTGAAAAAATGCGTGCAAGAACAAAATACAAGCCAATGGCATATTTTAATATTTCTCCACCAAAGATATTTTATTATTGTGATGCCTCCTTCTGGTTATGACTAATCCCTTTGAAAAGAACATAAGTGAAAGATTTTCCTTTAAAGCCAATGTGGACATAGGCCTGTTTATCCGGGCCAGGTTTTGTCTAGCCCGATTTTGAAATTTTTTTTATTTTTTAATAATTTTGATATTTTCATTCAAGAGGTTTAAGAAAATTTCGGATGAACAGGCCTACGTGGACTTGTGATAAAAAATTAAATATCTTTCAATCCTCAAATTGAATGGAAAAACTAAGGAAGAAATGCAAGAAGTTTACTGCATAAAAAATGAAAAACCATCTAAAGCTCGTGCTACTTTCAGTCCTGCAAGAGATAAAATATAGATAAAATTCCAGTTTCCTAATTTTCACAAAGAAAAGAGAAGAAGAAGAAAATACTTAAATGGACCATTTGCATATAAATTATACTCGTATGTGCCCTGACTGCAGAAAACCTTAATGAAACTGCCAACTACAGGATCATCACCAATATAAACATTTAAATGCTTTCTAAGAACATGAAAAACGAAAGAATAAAAGCTTCCAGAATCAGTAATTACCGTGTTCACTCGAGAAATTATGGCAAAAACAGCAGCAAAAGAGGATTTAAAAAATAAAAAATAAACCAAACTTCAGCAGAGAATCTTTAAACATCAATAATAATGACTTCACTTATTTTCATCAAGAAAAAAAAAAAAAAACCCTGTATTGAAGCATACGTACCACTCAGATTTTACTAAGCATGCGTATTAGAATCCATAACCCTATTATGGGTATTTGTCAAAACAAAGAATCTGGTATTTGTCAAATAAATAATTGCAAGTGAAGCTTAGCAGCATTTTCCTTGAAAGACTAAAAACATAAACCATCAATGTTTTAAATCTGGATGCTAATTCTCATCTACTCAGACTACTTTTATTATAATTACTTCATTCTCCAATAACAGGGGACCGAATCCCAGGTCAAGAACATTTAAGAGAGAGAGAGACCGAGAGAAGATTAAACGAACAAACATGAACATGAATAATCACCCATTTTCGGCCTCGGTCTGTGACCTTGGTTTTAATCACCCGTGACCCAAATTTCATTTGTAACTCCAGATTCCATGGCATTTGAAACCCATTTATCACTATGGGACTTGCGCATTCCATATATTTTACATAACACAGAAGGATAAAAGCTTCAAAACGTTCCTTTCCTCTATTCTCCCAAGTTTTCTCAGTAACCAAACAGGAACGAACTAAACCGAGAGAGAGAGGGAAACCTTGTGGATCTTCATTTTATAGCCTTTGGCAGAGACAATTGTGAGACAGCGAAGCCTCTGAGCGAGGGCAGCGATTGTGCAGATGTTAAATCCCTAAATTTGGGAAAAGAAGATACGAATTGAGGAGATGAATTGTAGAAGGGAACTAATTACTGAAGTGGCTTCTGCCTTCTGCGAACAGGGGGTTAAGGGAAGTTGAGGATTTCAAAACGGCACTGTTGGGAGTTGAGTAGGGTTAAACGCGGCGTTTCAATAAAAGGGGGATGAAGGTTTATGGGCCTTGTTTGCAGCGTTGTATTGAGTGCTTGTTGGTGTGGGTTGTAACATGCACCGTTTTGGTAAGTTATAAACTAAAGATTAATCTGTTAAAACTGGGGAAGAGATTTGGTCGGCCCGGATTAAAAAAACTGACCAGACCAACCACTTTAGATCGGATCGGATCAAATCAAAATTGGATTTGGTCGGTCTCGATTCAAATATTATAAGATCGAAAGACATTCAGTCCAAAAGTTTTTTGATTTGGACCAAATCGAATGAATTATACAATATATATTTCTATTATTTATATAATTATAGTTGTATATAATTAATTATATAATGTATATTATTTATATATTATTTAGTATCAAAGTATTATTAAATTTTTTAATGTAAAAATATTAACTATAATATATAGTATTAGTATATATTAATATAAACATATTACAAGAGTTATAATATAAAAATAGTATATTTATAAAAAGTTATAGTATAAAGATCGACTGGATTGACTAGACTGAAAATTACCGATTTGGTCCGATCCTATGGAGTATTCAGTCTGGTCCAGACTAGAAAAGCCTAGACCGAATAGGTTCGATCTGGTCCATCAAACTCTCTTAGAACTGACTGGACTGAAGTCCCCCTAATTAAAACTATTACAAGAAGGAAATTGTATGCATATATACAAGTTAATAGGTTTAAGACAACATAACCTTAAAGATGATGCGTGCCAGGGAACAATAATGTTAACAGTAGTGTGGTTGAAATTTGAGGAATGAAGTCTTGTATACTACCTGAGCCGAATTATTGTTTTATCTTCTTCTTTGCAGGTTCCCAAACCTAGTTTTACGAAGAAAAGATCAGTTTGGGGTTGATCTTGTTTTAACGGTATAACCTTAACTAGCCTATAAAAAATGGTATAAATTATAAGAGTGATGTTGGAGGCTGGTCTGGCTGCTTCAAGCGTAAAAAACAGTCTCCTTCTATAATTCTTATAATTCTTATAAAAATATAATAAAAATTTTTTAAAAATACAATAAAAAAAATAAAATTTTAAAAACACAATAAAATAATAAAATAATAAAAACATAATAAAAAATATAATAAAAAACACAATAAAAAATAAAATGAAAATGAATTTATAGGAGGAGTTCGACTCAGTCTAGCCCTCCGCCGTCGGTGGCGGTGGTCGACACGGCCCATGCCATCGGGACCGACTCCTTCCGGCGACCTCAATGGATTCATTTCGGGTTTAAGGCTGCTAGGGGAAGGTTGGAGGTTGCCGGGGATCGCCGTCGTAGGGATAGGGTAGTCGGAAAGAGCCGATCCCAATGGCATGGGTGGCGTCGACCACCGCCACCAGAGGTGACAGGCTGCTTTTTATGAAGGGGTCGGTCGGGAAAACTCAAACTATAATTCATTTAATTTGACTATTTAGTGTGAAACAATAAGTTATTTAGACATATCATCGTGAATGTTGAAGTAAGCTGAATTAAGTTGAATTTTTTTATAAATAATAGTGAACTGAAATAGTTGAGTGTATTTTGTAAAATTTATTTAAATGAGTTTAAAATTTATTTATATAATTAGATGAGTATAGATAAATTTATAAAAAAAATATAAATTTACGACTCATCATCTGTCATTTGTCTCTTACGCGCGAATGATTTGCAAAAGCTAAAGTGTGAAAGTATTAAATGTTTTAATTGCTTCTTATACACACAGAGAGAGAGAGAGAGAGAGTAGCGTACAAGAAAATTAAAAAAAAAAATCAAACCGAAAAGTTGTTACAAGTCTTGTTAAGTACTGAAGCTACAGTATTGCTACAGTAGAGTTGAGTTTACCGAATTTTGTTTGAATTGAGTTAAATTTATGTATTTAAATAATGAAATAAATTTAAAATAGAGGATAGTGAATATATTTTGACAACCAAGCGGAGCCATATAACCTTTCTAAAAGTCGACAATATTTATTGATTACTATTCAATGTGAGTCTTTGGCCCAACCTAACGTGTGAAAGTGTTCAGGAATAATGCAAATCCTAGGTAACATTGGATGGTAGCAGTCCCAATTTTATTTCTGCCAGCTTCAGGCCTTGCTTGGATTGGGAAGTGGGTTGAGCTTATCTCAACTCACTTCCATTTCATCATTATATTTTTATAATTTTTTATACAAAACACAAATTCTTATACACCTTTTTCAAATCTCAATACACCTTTTTCAAATTCCAACACATTTTTTTCAAATCTCAACATACCTTTTTTAAATTCTAAAATAATAATAATATTAAAAAATAAACCAAACTCATCTCAACTCATCTCATCTCCGAATCCAAGCAGGGCTGAGTCTCTTGGATTTTTCGGATCTTTCTACTCTTTCTACCTAGGTGTTTTTAATATATACTTTTTATGCACTTGGGCCGTACCTTTCTCATTAATAAAAGTCTCTTATAAAAAATATACTTACCATCATCAAGTATGAGTTGTGGGACTAGGCACTTTGGGGTATATCTTTGAAGAGGTATGAAAACCTCATATGTCTACTTATACATTCTGTATCTGGTACTCAACTAGATTGAATCAAATGGAGCAATATTTACATATTGCTAGTAGCTCACCTAAGCGGGGTAGCTTAAAGGGTAGGCAACTAAGGTCATCGTCTAAGACCCCCAACTTAAGTAGCCCCACAAAAAAATATATATGTAGAAAATATTGGTTAGTATATAAGATGGGAAACATTTTGCCTAAAATAAAATCATTATTAAATGAAAAAAATTAGTAAAACAACAAATAAATATAAAAAATTTTATTCAAAATGTACAAAATTTTCAGGCAATAGTGAAATTGGAATAAAAATATCAAAATGATGTGTATTTTGATGTTGATGACCTTATTTGTTTTCAAAATTAAGTATTAAAGGAAGTATATATTTCTTAAAACAAAAATAAGTATTTAAGTTATAAAAAAGTATATTCTATTTATAGAAAATTTATATTTTCTTTCAAAATTTTATATTGCTTATAGATATTATTAGAAAAAATAATTTTAATATTTATTTTGCATCTCAAAATCTTCAATACAATTTCATTATTTAATATGGGAGGTCCAGACCCATTTTTTTCTGATCTTTCGATAAAAGGATTCATTCTCTTCATAAAAAATAGAAGGTAGAACCAATAAATATTTCTTTTTCGATTCATCCCTAGAGTTGAATACCTCATTCAAGAATTGTTTTTGATACAATCTGCAGGAATATATAGAAAGGGTAAATCCCTTATGATACGTCAGATCCGGCTCAGTTATTGATAGAGTGAATATATATGCCATTTCTTGAAATTTCTCTTCTGATTCAAAATCGTGGTGTTACGTGTACCCCCTCTGTTCCGGTCACAAACTAGATGAAATAAATCAAAAAATAGATTTTTGTTCAGGAATGAAATCTTATTGGAACTCTCCATATCCAGTTCATCTTTTGGAACCTTATCACATCCCGAATCTAATGAAATAGGATGAATTAAGACAGTTAAATATTATTTTTGTTATAAAATATTACTATTATTTTTAAATTAAAACATAATATACTTAATAATCGCTTTAAACCACCAAATATATTGGGTCGCTTTGTACCGAAGGCTAACATATGCAGTTGTATCCCTAGAAATTGTCGTGCATAATCACAGGAAAATTGATCGTAGGAAGAGGCTAATTATAGCAATGAAAGAAGCCTTTGGTATGGAATATTTACATGGGAAAATATTGTCTGTCCACTTTGATTTAAATTCTCACAACTAACTTATGAATATGAAGGACCCTCATCGACCAGTGTGTAGGGTAATCTTCTGATTTTGTTAGTTTTGATCAGAATTTCTTATCTGGTCTGCCTTTCTTTGTTGTTAAACTTGGTCTATGCTCCACGGTCTTCTCAGAAACTTTCATTGTTTTTACTGAGAAGTCTACCATCAATCCTTTAGGTCGATGTCTACTCATTTGGAATAGTCATGTGGAAAATCTTGACGGGGGAGAAAACCTATGCAAACTTGCTTTCAGAGGAAATAATAGGTAACTTTTTAATTCGGAAACCTTGATGGATTGTGGTCTGTGGATATCTCCAACTCTTATTTTTAATGATAATTGAGATGCTTCATTTTTAAGAGAGGGATGCTATATCTCTCGAGAAATGTAATTCAAATTCTATTGAATAGAGTAAAATTCATTTATTTTTTTATATTTTTTTCATTAATTTTTTTTAATGTTTTTAAATATTTTTTAAAAAATTAAAATATTTTTTAAAAATACTTTCTTAATTATTAAGCTATATTTTCCGATAAGAAATATATATATATATTTTAAGATGGTATAAGACCAGGTCTTCAAATTCCATGTCATGACTCAAGGTTTTTAATGATGATAGATTGACTTAGATTGGGAGGTATAATGCATTAAGCGTTTGAATATATAAGAAATTACGTTATAATTGCCACCCAGACTGAGAACACATTTTCCATATCAATCAAAGCTGACTAAAATTTTCCAGACTGGATAAATTTCAGATGATATAATTAAAAAGGCAACCTGCGACCTGGAATTCCAAGCTGGTGTGGCCCCACTTGGAGATCATTAATGAAGAGGTTCATCTGATCCCGACTCTCGGCATGCCTTTCCAGAGATTGCAAAGGAGCTAATTAAGCACCATGTCAGCAGCCATGAACATTATAAATAACAACAATTAGCAAGGTTTTGCAATTTTGTAAATATTCTAGGATCATCACCGTTAACGAGTTGTTGGCAATGGCATGCCGTGAGTCACCGGGTAATAAGACCGGATCCATAACCTGATCCGGATTTCATTAACCGTCCAAATGCACCCGGATTCCGAATTTCGCACTAGACCGGACTAAAAACGATGACATCCGTCTAAAGTTACGTCTGGTCTGAGGTAACTCTTCCTTAGGGTAAATCAAGCCAGTTGTTAATTTTTCAGAAACTGGTGTTATAGGGAGTGTATAGTCAGAAGTTGATGTTTGTGAAAATAAGAGCTATATAGTTTTGTTCAATTCTGATCTATATTCTAATCTCTGACAGTTGGCCTTGAGGCTTGTGAGTTTCAAAATGAACCTAAAGTTGCAAGATTTTGTCAGACAAGAATGAAAGGCATTTGAGATATAGACAAAGCTGAATAATGTTATTATGCTATTTCATTTTACTTTTTTATTTTAATTGTTTATGTATTTAATTTTTTTTAATCATTAAGAAAGTGAATATAGTGTATCAGTATTCTTTTTTATCTTTTAAAAATATTAAAATATGTTTAGAAAATATTTTAAAAAAAAGAGTTAAAAAAATATAATTTACCCTAAAAAGTAAAAAATACACTAAGTAGACAAATTAAAAAGGCATAATGGCAATAATACTCATAGATAAAACATATTTAGACTTGTCCACAAAACTTATATTAAATCTTGTTATTTTCTAATCACACTCACTGATATGGTAAATTTTAAGATGGAGCATGCTATCATGTCGTCCCATATTGATCATTGGAGCTTATTGCCCAATCAAAAAAGTTTTATTTTACTTTTTATCATTTTAAAATATTTTTAAAATATATATATAAATATTAATATATTAATAATCACTTCCTTAATTATTAAATAAAGAAAAAATTAAAATACATATAGTGTTAAAAATATGTGTAAGTGAAATGGACATAATAGACTTATCCTTTTATAATTGTCTTTTGTTAGTAGACTCGGAGCTGTATATTAAATGAGCATCCTAAAAGCTTTTGTTGTTTCAAAAATTTTGCTTTAAAACCATTCTTGGCAGTCTGTAGATGCATAATGATCCGGTTTGGATTTGAGAATAAGTTTATCTTATCTCAATTTATCTTAAATTTATCATTATATTTTTTTAATTTTAAATAAAATATAATAAATAATTCAATATTTTCAAATCTCAATTCATTTTTTTTAAATTTTAATACAATAATAATATTAAAAAATAAGATTTTTTTCAACTTTCAAAATTCATCTGAACTCATCTCATCTCATCTTTTAATCTAAACCAGACTTGAATGGTATTTCTTACACAAAAAATTTTATTTATAGTTTTGAATAGAGGACTATATGTATAATCTCATTAATATATGAAAATAAGATACATAAAATATAGTTTTAGAAAAATATTATTATAATTTAAATAAATAAATATAATTATATAAGTTTGCATATACCGCCATTTAAAGACTCTTCATACACACAATATTCTTTAGGGAGATGCTGAGGTTCAGTCTGACCGAACTCCCTACAAAATTAGTCTCCAATAAAAATATAATAAAAAATATAATTAAAAAACAAAATTTAGAAAATACAATAAATAACATAATAAAAAAATAAAATGAAGAAAACATAATAAAAAATACAATAAAAAATAAAATAAAGATGATTTCACGTGAGGCATAGGGAGGCCTCAGCCCAGACGAAGCCGCCACCAGCTACCGAGAGCGTCACCACCCATACTATCGGGACCACCTCTCTCAGGCGACCTCACCTAAATAAACTCATTTCAGATTTTAGGTTGTCGAGAGAATGTGGGAGGTCACCAAGGGTCGCCGTCGCAGGGATAAGGTCGCCATAGGGAGGCGGTCCTAATAGTATAGGCGATGACGCTTCTAATAACTGAGAGTCGTTGGAGGGTCTCGATGATATGAGTGGTAACGCCTTCGATAGTTAAGCGTCGCCAGAAGGAGATAATCTTGATAATATGAACTGGTTTTGTAAGGGGTTCGAATCCCAAAATAAGGCGAATCGAACCGCAAAATTTCTCTATTATTTAAAGAAGTTTCCATGTTGAATGGTTAATATTAGGTAACAAATACACCAAAACACAATATAATAATAAATAACGGGCGAATTTTGTTTTTCCTTTTTAAAAAGAAAACTTGAATAGGCCTTCATTTCAAATAGGCCAAAACGGCGGCCGACGTCAAATAATAAACGTTTTAATTAAAACATAAATAAATAATAAAAGTATTTTTATAAATAGCACAAGCGAACCCGTTTTGTCCAGGTCAGGTCAGACCTTTAAGTAAGTTGCCTCTATATTCCTCTCAGCGTTCCTGAAAACTCGCCTCTCGGTCTCTCTCTCTCTCTCTCTTTCTCTCTTAGGGTTCCTTACCGAAACGATTCGAATCTGTATCAGGAAGTGTTTGTTCCTAGAGAATCCGAGAAGATTTAGTTCTTCCATCGACTTCTCGGACTTCTGGTAAATCTACTATACGATCTCTGATTTTATACCAGCTCCGGGTTCGATTGTAATCGGATCTGCGAGTCTTTATTTTTGGTGCATCTGCGGGATGGTTGTATGTACGGATCGGATTATTTGGCGGGCCGATGATGTACTTTGATTCGGTTTTCAAACTTTGTATAGATTGGGGTTTGGGAGTTGGGGATTTTTTTCAGGTGGCTGTGTTTAGGAAAAATTATAATTTGGGTTTTGAGCTGGTTGTTTAGCTGAGGATGTGCGGAGAATGGGTTGTAGATATCACTTTGTTGTGAACTTTATCTGTCTTGCTTTGTATGAGCTCAATTTATGCAAATAATAGTTAATTCTTTGCTTGATACTGGTTCCTTTTTTTTTTTTCTTTTTAATCCCCTAAAAACTATTACGCGATAAAGGATGGTTCTGATTAATAGCAGAGAACACTGTTTGCAATCATCTGGTCGTAGATTGAGTTTTACAGCACATTTTTTCCATATGCCGGGTTAAAATAAAATTACAGACATTCTACAACTTTGAAAACCTAGCATTTACGATTTTATTCATAACAGGGTACCGTTCTTCGTGGTTGTGCCAATGAGGCGATAGCTTTCTGATAGATATTATTGGAATCGTTGAAGCTTTAAGATGTTCATGTTGCCCATGTTAATTAAGTCAATTCGGATTCGTGCTAACAGATACTCTCTAAAGCCTATAACTTCAGAAGTTTTGGAGATTCTTCAAATTCTGCCACCCTCAAGCATGGAGAAAGGATATCAATTCTCCATCTTCGTTTTAGTTCAACTCTCTCTCTCTCTCTCTCAAGTGTAGGATGGTAGTTTCATCTGTTGGACACAATTTAATGGGTACATTTAGTCGCCTGTGAACTTTTAGACAATTTTTTTTTTTTTCTGAAATGTCAATATTAACAAACGAAGATGGGGGGCACTGAAGAAAGACTTCAAATCTATTACCCCAAGATTTCCTCAATGTCAATATGGTAACAAACCTTAGGTAGAAGGTTCAGGAGGATGCCAGTGATGGCAATGGTGTAGCTGAGGATGTGGATTTAGGCAGAGGTAAAATGTTTGACTCATCTCAAGAAAGCTGGTTATAAGGCTTGTTGAGTTGTGTAGTCTTCATATAGTTCATCTTATCATTCTACCCACCACGTATTGTTTAAGTTTTCTGAGCAAATGCAAATCCAATGTGTTGTTTGTAAGAAGGCTACTGTAATATATTTATGTTGTGATATAGACAAGGTTGTACCCTGTTTTAAATAGCAGGACCATTCTATAGGATGTAGGCTTCTCAGATTTTGCTAGTGCATTCTGGGCACTTAGTCTGCTTGACATATATTCTTTCCCTTGACATATTTCTGAGCAATTTATTTTGTTCCAAGGTTTTACACATTAAAACTTTCTGCTGCAGTTTGTCGTGATATCTATGAATTTGAATGGAAGGTGGGGTTATTGATTATCCATGGATATCAATAATTTGCTTAGATATTTGCAAATTCCATATAAGCTTTTGTTTGTTCGAATCTCACTGGGTGCAAACAATCTCTAGTGGCTATAGGACTAGGGCAAGGGGGGTTTCTCCTTGAATTATCCAATGTGCACTTGTGAAAAACTCTTTGTTGAGGGCCTATGCACCCCCTTGGGATTAGTCGGAATGTTGTTCCCAAACATATGGTGCCAATAAAAAAGTATATTTCATAAACCTCTGCAATTGTGCAAACACAGCATGTGTTTATTCAGGGGAACGTTCAGATCATTTGTACTTTAGGCTGAGTTATAATGTTTAACTGGTACTTTTTGCCTGTACCAGCATTGCACAAAACCTTAAATACTTTTTAGGTGCCAAGTGCTGTAGTTACTTATTTCAATGTCCACTTTTTTGTAGTTTTCTATAATTCTTGCTGCTTTTTGGAGGAGCCTGACTTCTTCTCAAGTTTTTTCAACATGCCAAAGGAGAGAAGAGACCGTTCAATGTCTCGTGATGTGTACAGGGCATCTCCTTTTTCATGCAGTTCTAGTTGTGCTAGGCGATCGTCACCAAGAATTCCTTTAGAAATGAAGGAAAACTTAAAGGAATGGGAAGAAGCTAGGTGCCCTGTCTGCATGGAACATCCTCACAATGCAGTTCTGCTAATCTGCTCATCACGTGAGAAGGGATGCCGACCATACATGTGTGATACTAGCTACCGCCACTCAAACTGTCTTGATCAGTTCCGAAAGTCATTTTTAGAAACCTCATCAACAATGACGGGACCTGATGACACTCAACCTTCAACCACTCCCTTGTCTCCTAATGAGACATCAGAATTAACAGTTACTGAGGTGCAAGAAGAAAGAAGTGAGGAAGTGCACCCCCCTTTGCATCTCATTTCTTGTGAGAATCATGAGCAACCAAAGTTAGTGTGCCCTCTATGTCGTGGACAGATACAAGAATGGATTGTTGTTGAGCCTGCTCGTCGTTTCATGAATGCGAAATTAAGGAGCTGCTCCTGTGAGACATGTACTTTCACTGGCACCTATACAGATCTCAGGAAGCATGCTAGGCTTGAGCACCCCCTTGTGCGCCCATCAGAGGCTGACCCAGAGCGACAGCGTAGTTGGAGGAGGTTGGAGCGACAGAGGGATCTTGGAGACTTGCTCAGCACACTGCAATCTTCATTTGGAGAGGAGAGGGGTGATGACAACATTTTGCCCATTGATGATGGGGGTTGGCTGACTGTATTCTTTCTCATTCGGGTTTTTCGACCTGGTTCTAGTCCACGAAGCGGCAGCTGGCCTGGTAGTTCAAGAACCAGAGCACAAATTAGAAGGAGATCTAGCAGACTTTGGGGGGAGAGCTATGATGGTGAAACTGGATCTTCTTCCCGAGACGAGGACAATGACTCATCTGATGGTGGCTCAGTTCCTTGGAGGCGTCGTTTGTGGCGGAGGACAACTCCAGACGAGGAGCCATAATTGCAGAACTTTGTGGGCACTGTTTCACTGTTTTTGTTTCAAGGTTTCCAAAGTATTGCTTTAAATCCGTGAACTATAGCTGCCAATTATTTTCCTTATCATTGATAGTGTGACCAATGTATTCATCCTAATTGCTTCTGTTGTGTTTTTCAGGTGGACAGAAGGGAAGAAGAGTTGGAAGTTCTTCCACATGTGTATCGGAATTCTGTTCCACTGGACGTGGGACAGTTTTGTTGATTAAAGTTGGGAGTGTTGCTAAAAGAAATTGTAATCTATAGAAAAGCTTTTAATTGAGAACCACATTTCTTTCCCTAGAAGCTTTCCATCATTTTTCTTTGTGCTGCATTTAGATAAAAGTCTCTTTGAACAATGAAGCGTGTAATAAATATTTTCATTCTTGGCAGTACTTGGGCTGCTGCCAAGTTCCCTTCTTGGCTGTAGCTAAGTTCCTATTATCCATCCGTGTTCATAACGTTGGTCTATTGGTGCTTGAAATTTGAATCGACTAGAACCGGGCGTGGATGGATGTGCCTGGCATAATGAAACACTCTATCTCGAGAATACTGTAAAAGAGTTGGGTTTTGTATTTATTATTAAGGTCAAAAGAAATTATGCCGTCTTAGTTAAGCTATATGTTTATGATTTTATCCCTATCCAACTCTTACTAATTTGATAAAATTGTAAGATGAGATGAAATGAGGTGAGATCACTTTTCTATGAACCTAGTTTGAGGACTATCATAAGGTTTACAAGGTCAAGTACTTTCCTAGTTGCTCCTTTAATGCTCAAATAGGCTCTAGTCTCTCGTATGCTTGGAGAGGGATATGGGTATCAAAGCAGATTTTGTTAGAGGGATGTTTAATGCGCATTGGTGATGGAAGTAGCACTCAGATCTAGAATGATACCTGGGTCTCGAGTCATAAAGGATTGAAGTTTGATATGGAAGTTCTAGTTACATCCGATTTAACTCATATGGTACCTTTGCTTATTAATAACCATACGGGGTGGTGGGGGGTGGATTAGATTAGAGCTCTCTTCCCTCCAAATATTGTTGTAGATATTTTGAAGATTGCATGAAGTCCAGGGAGGTATGCTAATACTTGGATCTGGAGGCATGCACGTAATGATAACTCTAGCATGAGAAGTGCTTATAGAGTCCTATCTTCCCAAGCTGTTATGGATCGTCCTGCTACTTCTACTACTGCTAAAGACAAAAAAACTATGGCGCTCCTTACAGAAGATGCAAGTTCCCAACAAGATAAAGATTTTTGCATGGAGAATATGTATTGATGGACTCCCAACAAAACAAGTTCTGGTTACTAGACATACGTTAAACTCTGCTCATTGTGATAACTGTGGATACTAGTGTGAAGACTTACTCCATGTTTTGATTCACTGCCCCATCATAAGCACTCATTGGTATGCTGCTATGCCTGTTAAGAAGAACTTTAAATATGTGAATTCTGTTGGAGAATTGGCGAAATTAATTTTTCAAGTGGGTGATGCATCTCAATTAGAGCGTTTCTTTCTCATTGCTTGAGGGTTCTATTACAAACGAAATAAACTGATTAATGACAAACTGGTTCTCTCCCCTGAATTTGTCATTAACTATGCTTTGAGTTTGCAGTTTAGAACTACAAACCAAGCCGAGTCCACTTGTCATAAATACCCTGCATATTGGCATGCACTTTCACAAGATTTTTTCAAGTTAAATGTTGATGATGCTATATTTTATGATCACCACAAAGCAGGTGTGGGAGGAGTGTTAAGAGATTCTTAAGGTTGGTTCTTATGGCGGTTAAGTATGACTATACATGAGGTTGCACAAGTTGAGTCTGTCGAGCTGCTAGCCATGTTGAAGCGTTTGCAATTTAGCTTTCAATTGGGTTTTAAGAAGATTATCCTTGAGAGTGACTATATGTTACTAGTGGAAGCTCTCCAGCCTTGATATGGCCTTATCAGCATTGGGGAATCTCATGTGTGAGGTTCAAAAGCTACTACTCCAGTTTGAGGAGCACCAGGTGCAACATGTCCCTCGTGAAGGGAATCAAGTGGCACATTTCCTAGCCAAACATGCATGAAGTGTAGAAAAAGCAATTTTGTGTATGTATTCTATCCCCCCAATTGTTGCTTAGTATGTGTGGTTGGACATTTGTCTTATGTAATTTGATTATTTTCTCTATGAATGAATGATTGAAGAAGCTTTTTATGAGAAAAAAAAGTGTTATCATGTTATTATTTGTTATCCTCACATTCTTCTGGGTTATCATCGACTCTCTGTCTAGGATTTCAAACTCGACTATGACAACTTTAATTAATATACTTATAGTTTTGCCTTCAATTCTTTCGAATTTTTGTTCCAATTTGGAAGTTTTATGTGGAGAAAGAAAAACATAAGGAATGCTCCTTAAAGAGCATGCCCAACATGTCTCTCGTGAAAGAAATCAAGTGGGACATTTCCTGGCCAAACATGCATAGTGTGTAAAAACAGTAGTTTTATGTATGTACTCTATCTCCCCGGTTGTCGCTCAATATGTGTGGTTGGACCTCTGTCTTATGGAAGTAGCACTCGGATTTGAAAGTTTTATATTTGGCTACGAGTGATGCTAGATGTCAACCAGCAATCATTGCTGGGCATGCTCCTTAAAAAATCCACTCTTATTTTTTTTTCATTTATATTCTTTTTTATTATGTTTTAAAAATATATAAAAAAAAAAGTATTAGTATATTATTAGATATTTTCTTAATTACTGTAAGTAAAAAAATTTTAAAAAATTAATAATATAAACATTCAAATTAAGAAGCAAAATAGACAACCATATCATAATCACCATTATTCATCTGTCTATCCCCTCCACTTATTACAAAATAAAAGCTAGCTTTAAATTTTAAAAGCAAATTATTTTATTATTTTATTTTTGAAGAGCCGCTTCTGACATTTTTAAGGGGCAACCACGCACTGCAGAAACTGGAAAGTGTTAACAAATGTTAAATCGAAAGTTGTAATCTAATCTTTCTGGAATTGAAGAAGGTTAGTTGGTGATCGCAATCATAAGCCCAACTCGAAGAGCATTATTATGGTGCTGTGAGCACTGAATCATAACTCATAAGGACCTTTGTCCCCTCTTCTCTCTCTCCATTTGCCACTTTTTCTGTTCCTCTTTTGCTTTAATTCCTCAAAAGTCCCCAAACCTTTTTCTTCTCCTCCCCCCTCTCTGGCCGGAGAGAGATCTCTGATATCTCTTTCTTTCCCTCTGAGGCCTGAGAAGGAAACAAAAGCCAACAATTTTTCTTTTTGGTGTATTTGGGGCCTTCTATTTCTTTTCTTCTTTTCTTAGTTGTGGAAGATGGGGTCAGAGAGCTCCTCGAATTCGACCTCTGAATGCGATGTGAACGACAAGAACAGAGAGACCCAGGTGGTGCTGAACGTGTACGATCTCACCCCTCTCAACAATTACATGTCTTGGTTCGGTTTTGGGATCTTCCATTCCGGCATTGAAGGTTAGTTAGTTCGGTAATTATATGATATTGTGGCTTTCTTTTTTTATGCTCTCTGAAATTTTTTTACTTTTGTTTTTGTATGTTTTGGGTGTTGGCTTAGCTCGTTTCATTGTTTCTTGATGATTCTATCTTTCGATTTTCTTTATTTTTTCTTTCTCATCCCATTTGCTTCAATTTCTCTCTAGTAGGCAATATATATTTTGTTTTGTTTGATCTCCCCGCCTTTTTTTGGCCATTGATTTGTGAACAGTATATTTGAGTGGCTGCGTGGAAAGTTAGCAGAATTTTTGAGTTTTCTCAAATCATTATTTGAATGTTCCTTTCCATGAAGTTTCCATCTCATTATGCGCGGATTATGAGTTAAATAATCTACATTTTATAACGAGAAGTTCCGAAATAAATGAGTTGTAGTCAACAAGCTTTCATTTATTTATGATTAATGGTTCTTGACCAAACAAAATTATGTGTTTAATTTTAACAAAATATGTGTTTAATTTTGTTTTCAAATGCTATTGATGCATATGCCTGCATGTGATGCTAAATATCTTTTTGCATTCCATTAAAATACTTCAGTTTGGTGGTAACTAACAAGAAAGTGGATTAAATATATTGGGTCGTGGTAATTTGGCAGTTGATGTAAGAAAGGACTGTGTTTTGCTTTAAAAAAAAAAGTAAGGACTGGTGTTGCTAGAGGCCCTTCGGTCACATAATTGCAATCAGGTGTAGAGAATTTTAAATTTTAATTCTCTCATAAATCAAACCGTCATATTTGTGGTATGGAAGTTGTGTCCTTCACACAGACTTGCGAATATAATTCTTTTGATTAGAAAATACATCTTAGGTGAGCCATTTGCCTTTCAATATAAAATTCAGTTGTTTGCCTTGAAGAAACTATGAAATATTGTACATTTTTGAGAAAACAATAAGTCGATGGAAGTTCCTGTAGAGCGGTAAAAAAAATAATTTGCCCCAAATGGACTCGATTCAACTGACATACTTGAAAAGTTTTGTTGAGTCAATTTTGATATTTATAGAAGGACTCGATTCAACTGACATACTTGAAAAGTTTTGTTGAGTCAATTTTGATATTTATAGAATGTGGAAATGCAGTTATCCTGTTTCATTATTCAATCCTTATATGTATTTACGTCTACCAGAATCTAGAAGGGTGAAATTGTGATTCTTTTGTTTAACTGCCTAAATTGGGATGTGTTTTTCTCTCTCTTCTTGTTTTGGTCCAATCAACTGGATAGAGAAACAGAGAGATTTGTGTAATGAGTTCTATATGCGAAGTCTGTTCTAACAAAACCAAAGTTTCCAACTTATGAGAGATTGTGATTTCTATTTGAGATGTCTTGGAAGATGTGTTTAAACTTTAAAGCAAGGTTTACAATCTTCTTTTTGAAGACTAGTGAAGTGTTGAGGCGAATTTTTCCTAGAAATTTCTTTATTATTAGTTTTGGCTATTATTAATTAAGTCTAAATACACTATTCATATAATCATTTATGGACAGTCCATGGTAAGGAGTATGGATTCGGGGCTCATGACTTCCCAGCTAGTGGAGTTTTTGAAGTGGAGCCAAGGACTTGCCCAGGTTTTGTTTACCGATGTTCTGTCCCATTGGGCCGCACAAATATGCGTCCATCAGAATTCAGAGTATTTATTGAGAATGCGGCATCTGAGTACCATGGGGATACCTATCACCTCATTTCCAAGAATTGCAACCATTTTACAGATGACATTTCATGGAGACTGACAGCAAAACACATCCCAGGTTGGGTGAATCGGCTTGCCCGACTAGGTACAAAGAACTTTACCTCTTTTCTAGAATTTTACCTATTTTCTTCATATCACATTCCTTAACTCACTTCTCATTCTCTTTATCCCTCTCTCGCACAAACATTTTTTTTCCCTATCCTGTTGATGGATCGGAATAGATGCAATCAGCTCCATTGCTGCATTTTAAAACACTAGACCTTCATGTCCACTCAAGGCTGTTAGCCCTGTCACTAGGGATCATTGTACAAGATTTAAAGTGAGTCACTTTGATATTCATCTATTTGTAAATGAATGTAGTTTGTAATGTGTACAGGGACTACAGAGCAGGAAAAACATGACATCATGTTTAGTGTTTATATCTTTAGATTCGTTACATCACCAATCCAATGCCTTGACTTCTTGCACAAGGATTGATTTTCAATTGGTGGCCATGTCTGAAATCTTTCATGGTTAGAAGATGAATCATGTTTTTAGAAGCATTTTTAATTTCTTAGTGTTTCCTCGTTGGTTGTCTTTTCCATGGTCTTTGATCTTCCCTTTTTCCTGGAATGTGAAACAAGTAGCATGGGTATTGATATTTTCGATTGCCACACAAACATGACATCGTTATTCTTAAACATAACATGGAGATTATGGCTCAAACACTTTTTATCAGGTGCTTTATGTAGTTGTCTGCTTCCTGAAAGCCTTCAAGTATCTACTGTCAAACAGATGCCTGAGTACCACGACTGTTCAGGTGAGCACCCTTTTTTTAAACCTGTTATCTGTATAAGTTCATATATTCAATGTCTTCCTTTACGAAAGTGTGTTTTGGTTGCTTTTGTGGTTGTTTGTTTTAGAAGAAGATGGTACAGAATCTCTGTCGACCACCACGGCACACGAGTCAACAGAGATCGATGATGATCAAGAGAAGAGTCTGCTGTCCCCAGTGGCTGTAAGTGGTGATGTGGCCTTTGTTAAAGAGGTACACAAGTGAAATTAGGCTGCTTTACTGAACAGGGGAATATAATCAATTGTTCCCATTGCTTGCATGTAAAACTTTTTGCTTGACTTGCTTTAATTGTTTCATTTTTCCCACATATTTCCACTTCTTATGCTTTATATTTCTCTCATCTGTGAGAACTGAAATTTATGAACTCTTGTAATTGGTCATTTTTCTACGGATGTTCTGTTCCGATTGCGGTTTTTTGTTTAGGGGAAATGACACCTCTACTGAATATTCTGTAGAGTATTATGAGCTTGGAACTAAAAGATGGCTGTCTACTTCAGTTTCGTGAAGCAATTTGGTGATGAGTGCTGGAAGTTTTTGTCACCAAAATATTACTTCCATGCCAGTTGGCTATATATAATAAATCATGAAACTTTATTGTCTCTAAATGGTAAAACTGAGGTTGACATGAACCTAAAATATTGACCGAGTCTATAAACGACACTGGAATTCTGCACTTTTGAATGTTACGAAACTTGTAATACACTGAATGTAAAGCAATAGCAACCAAGACACTGAAGGAGGATCTCTTACTCATTGCCGAATAAGATATAAGAAGTTTCTCGCTTCCAGCCAAGCAGGGAACGGAGCAGACACGACAATGGCTTCTATTCAAGTCTGACATTCATGCTAGGAAAGGAAAAACTGACACTCAATAATGTCGGAGCAAGTTTTTTTTTTTTTTAATCTCGGAAATGAAAGTAATACCACAATGCATCTTAATCAGTTCCGAACTAGCCAATTTCAAATTATTTTAATATTGCAAAAAAAAAAAAGGAGCTAGTTGGTACTGGTACTACTACCCATCTTTTTCTTTTTCTTCAGGAAAATAATGTCTCGGGTCCAGATGCATAGATCAATAAGAAGAGGTTACCAGCTAATGTAGTCTATATCGGTAAGTCGGGTATTAGAGCATGTTTGGAATTGCGTTTTGAGGCTTTAAAAGTGTTCTTAAACAGTTAAAAAGCACTTTTAAAGAAAAATGATATATTTGAATAATTTTATTAAAAGCGCTTTAGTTGGTTAAAAAAACTAAAAATCAGCTTTTTCAATAAGCACAAAATTTGAACTTTTATCAAAAAGCTTATGCAAATAACTATATATTTTTTAAAAATTACTGTAACTAATTCTAAAAGTACTTTAGACATATGGGTCCCCAATAATAAATGACTTTTTCGTAGTATAGTTTATTACATTAAGCTTTAAGCTATAAGCCTTAGGCTAAAAGCAATATTTTTCACTGCAACTCCAAACATGCACTTAAAAATGAGACAGAAGCAGTAGAAACTGTTCAAATGGCAGATGGAATGTCAAAATAATCAATTCCAAACAGCTTTTTAATTACCCCAAATAAATGGCATTGCAGTTCACGAATATGGCTTATCAAGGTGCCAACCAGTCAAAACAATATCCAACAACACCCGATGATACTACTTAGGTACCCATATTTGTTGCTAACTGTAGACAAATACTAGCCCTTTGGTTTCTTGTTCTTGCTCGCTTGCTGTTTACTCGAAATTCTTACATCATCTTATGAAGAGGCCCCCTCAAGAGCCAACTTTGAAGCTAGCCAAGTGCAGAATTCATCCATCTCTTCAGGGATTGTGTAGTGACCAAGCCTGCATTGTTCAAACAAAACTCTTAAGATTGCTCCAGATTTATCAAATTTCACAGGTTGCTTTGCTGGTAATCTCCAACTGCATACCCATTATAGCTTTTGAATGTAACGTCTTGAAATCCACATGAACTCAAGGACCGTGAGGACTTCTCACCGAATTTATATTGAACCACATCATCAGCTGAAACAAACAATACGTGTATCAGTTTATGGTAGCAACAGCTTACCGCATAATAGCTGCCATGCCAACGCTTGGATCATGGTAAATCCTTCGGCAATGCAAAAGTTGGAACTACAACTATGCATCACTAGCATTGATGATTTAACATTTTAGCACAAATTGTTCACCTCAGGGTAAATACAAAAGTAGGAAGCTACTAGTTTAGAAAAGGATTCACTTTCCCAGCAATTAAGAAATGGTGGTAAATATCGTGCTACAAAAATATAATCCAGCTTGGCCCCAAGGTATACTTCTATGCACTTCAAATATTAGGCATGCGTCACAATCAAAAAGTAGTTTTTAGAAAATGTTTAAAGCGAAAAAACAAGACTTCGCTTTGCCTGTGTGGACCCCTGAGCCTAAGTAAAAACCGCCAGGCATGACCTCTAACTCCTAAAGTTTGAATTGATCTCAGGTAGAATAGCAAGAGCAAGCCTGGAGAAAGTATTAAATGGCTTAGATAAGACATGCACCTCGATCCAATTCATATCCCTAACGAAATGGGTGCTGCATCAACTCTTCATTACACCGGTACTTACAGAGAGAAGAATATGATTTCAACTCCTTGTAAATGACAAAACCTGTAAATCCAAAATAAACCCGTAACATTTCAATATTTCAAAAAATTGTGAATACCTTTGCCATGACAGAGCAAAATGGGCAAGGACGCAGCTCGCCTAGCAGCTTCATCCACCCCTTGTAACTTGTTAGCCAAGGTCCTGGGAAGAATATAACTCGACCATGGGTATCAATTAAAGCAAAAAAATAAAAAAAACATTTAAGTGTTTAGATGAGAAGAGAAGGGCGGATTGTTAGGGTGCAAACTTAGAACAAGGAAGCCAGCCACTAAGTCCAACAACTGCACTTAATTGGGCCGGGTATGGATTGCCATTTCCATATTTCCCTTGAGTAAAGCAAGAGGCAGAATATAGTGCAGTAGCTGCACCCATACTGAAACCTCCAACACCAAGTTTAACTGCAAAAAATAAACAGAGAGCACTGTCAAATTTATGAAACAATATAGGCAGCACTTCACAAAATTATATAGCCAAGGTCTCATTAAGACATCAAAAGGGTATTAAATTATTTCTTGTAGCATGAGAGAGTATAGATTAATCCCTCAGAAGATTTGCAGCATTAAATGCAGTTGTCATTGTCAATGACCAAAGTTTCAAATACCGTACCATACCAGCCGGTACGGCTGGAATTTTCCGTACCAGCAGGTCGGCCGGTACAAATAAAATAACAAATAAACATTTTGTTTTGGCCGTACCGGCCGGTACGGCCAAAATCGGCCGAAAAATGTCCGGTACGGCCAGTACAGGCCGTACCGGATTTCGGCCTTCCAGGTTTTTTTTTTTTTTTTAATTTTTTACTATGTTTTAATCTCAATTTAGACTAAATTAATTACATATATATTTATCTATATAATTTATCTATATATTGACTATTATTTTGAAATATAATTTATAATTGTATTTATATATAATTTATTTATGTATAAATTATTCCGAAACGGTACCAGTACCGAAATATTTCGTTTCAGTGACTTGACCGGTACCGGTACCGGTACCGGTACGGTATTCAAAACATTATCAATGACAGCAGAAAATTGAAATTAACAAAGGACAAAGGACTTCAGAATTTTTTTTTTTTTTTAATAAGAAAAATATTCTTGGGACAAAAATATGAAAGCAAAGCCAATTACACAGGAAGTAAACAAAAATGAACCTAGTCACACGCCAGGAGGCAGTAACTAGAAAAAGATATAAGAAAATTATGGACACTACATCCAACAAAGACAATAGCCGAATTCCACTGAAATAAGGTATTAAAGAAAAAACCATCTAAGTTTGTCTCGAGCGTTCCTTACTTGCATTGACCATTCCTCTAATTCCAAATATGCCACACAAGGCATAAAGGGATCATTTCCAAACAGCAGAAATTTCCAAATTACCCCCTTAAACCTCTCCAACACGCAAAAAGATCCATCACCCTCCTAGGCAAGGGCTGTTCATCCGACCCGACGTGACCCATTATCAATGTTTCCGACCAGACCCGATTTCATACCATTGACTGTTCAAATACCTGACAGCCCGATTACCCAACCGATAGTGTTTTTTGAAGGAACGTGTATTCCAAATTTCCAATCCATTTAAACGACCCAGATATCATCCCTTATTTTTCTTAGAGAACTCGATCCGTGTGATTGAATAGACAATTACCTTCTCCGATATCATCCCTTATTTTTTTGAGGTAGCCTTCGAAGAGGTCAAGATTGACCTTCGTGTGGTTTTCTGAGGCGGCCGTTGAAGAGCTCTACAATTGAAGGCGCCAGGCTCTACGATCCTCTGAACACTGGAAGACGAAGACTGGGGTGAGGACTGAAATCTCTAGAACTCTCCCAATGGGTTGTGTTGATCGTCGTTTTTGTCATTTGTGTTGGAAGTCGCGGCCAACTGGGGCCCTGAGCACTTTGGACTTGCTGGCGTTGCCACTGCTCTGGCTCCCGACCACGGCAACTTGTGGGAACTCGATGGTCGACTGGCTCCCGAGCTCTTGAAGATGTCCTGAACATTTCTTTCTAAGGCAAAGATGGACTCTGGAGGACGAAGGCGTCGAGGTGAGGTCCGTACTCTAGTTTCGGTATTGGGTGTTACCCGCTTTCGATTTCACTCTTAACAGGTCGGGTAATTCGGGTCGGAACGGTTCGTAAAATCGGTCGAGTCACCAATTCAGTTATTTTCAACCCTACTCCTAGGCATCACCCAAGCCATCCCACTCCTACTAAACACTTCATACCACAACACCCTAGCCACCTTACAATGTATTGACAAATGATCCACATACTCACTAGATTTTTTACATAAGAAACACCAATCCATAACAATTAAACCATGCTTCCTAAGGTTGTTCAAAGTCAGAACTTTTCCTAAAGAAGCAGACCAGCCAAAGAGCAACCTTTGAAGGCACCTTGCTCTTCCAAATACCCTTCCAAGGGAAGTTATTTCAGCTCTGGGAAATAAGCTATAGGCTCTTTTCAAATCATAAATAGAGCAAGATGAAAGTATTTAATATCAAAGAGATCATTGCTTTCAACAAGTAAATAACTTATATCCACAAGATTTCCTTCTGCCCTCTCAGTGCATTGTGAAATTCAAAAAGTGAGAATCTAGTATAAATACAATGCTTGTACATACATCTAAAGAGAAAAAATTCCTTGAAGAGAAGGCGGAAACAAAGTGCTATGTGAAAACAGACATGCACCAGATCAGCTCATATGTCCGCTCAAATAATTTCAAACAAGGCAATTAGGGCTAAGCCAATCACCACAAATAAATGAAGACGGAAGGAAAAGGGGGGCAAAATATTTTTCCTAGGCTCTATCACAGACTTTGCACTAGATAATAAGAGCCTTTCTGATTAGCTCATAGAGATGAACCCTAGAAAAGAACCCATAAAAGAAAAAATTATCTAATATGGAGTGCATTCCCAAGTTCTGTCAAGACCAGCAGCATTTAACATCTTACACTTCAAGTGATCATCAAGAAAACATAAAGGAAAAAAGAGAAGGAAGCCTGACATCTTAAAACTGGAAAGAGCTTTGATAGAGAAAAGAAAGCTTCATGTGTTCTGCACATTGTAGCATTCATAAAAGCTTTTCAACCAGAAATCCAAATTTGCAGCATCATCACACATACGATAAAGCTCCAGAAGAAAACCTACTGTCAGCAGGTTCTGTTGATAACAAATTTGCAACATGTGCTGCTGAAGCATCCAAACCCTCTAAGTCATCAGGAGCATCTTCAGACAGGTCTCCCACATCAAACCCTGATTTACATCATAGTACACGTTGCATTAATATTAAGAATAGCAAAACTCTAGTGTTCCAACACAACACAACGCACTTTCCACTCTTTATGAGCAGTGAAAGTGAAAGAAATATAACCACGTCTTCATAGCAAGTAAACTTACAAGCGGTGGAAGGAAAGCCACCAAAAACAGTAATCGGCTGGGTAGGAGCAGTTGGGCATATCCATTTTATCTGATATCATAACAAAAAATATGTGAAATGTAAAAGAAATAAAGTTTATCCTCCAATTTCTGGAGTATAAAAGTATAAAGTTGCGAGTTTTGATGTATAATTAAAATTGCTTATCCTTACATTTGGAAGAGGAAGGGTCTCCAGGAGCTGGGACCAGCTGCCAAAAAGAGGAACAAAATAACCAAAACACATGAAAATTAGACCACCATGGAACCAGAAATGTGAAAAATCAATTATTAGTGCTTCGGTCAGATGTATATGAATTCCAACATGCACTCATCTTAAACTAGTGTCCAGAAAAATTAACTTGACCCACGCAAAGGTTGTGACAAAAACAATGTAAACATAGTGGGCCGATTCCATTTTGAATTGAATTGGAAACATCTGTTACAATATTAAGCTGGACAAATAATATCTATTGACATTGGAATTTAGTATTGCAAATACAACTGAAGCTAAAACAAATTAAAAGCCATTTGTACTGAACCACAAGCAAGGCCAACATGCATGCACACATGTCAACAGACCCTTTTCTATCCTGATTTAAGAACTGATGTTGACAACCCACCTATGCATCAAAACATGGATTTGATTGCAGTTAGTATATATTCCTCAACAGAGAGACTTTCAGTACATAAAACACTATAGGTCAATAAGTATATTATGTTCATGATTTCCTTTGCAAGTCCCTAAAACACGAGGTTAACAAGTCATAATTGTCCATGATTTCCTTTACTTTATTAAAAAGTTATCTGGTCAACCAAAATATGATTACAGGAGGAAATGGAAGCTCTAGAGCCAGACTTTTCTTGAGGGGACAAACAAAACAATGTACAAGCATTAATTGTCATATTATTATCCCAGGTGAGCAACAATAATCTTAAAGATTTTTTATGGGCGAACATGGGAGTCGAGAAGATGAAGCACAAAAATGTGGTTTTGTTTTTTAATAGTCAATTTTTTTAGTAGTTCCCTAGAAATTGCACATGCAAACCATTGGAAGGAAACAGTCTACACTTAATGATGCCTCAAATTTTGTTTCACCAAAAAGTACAGAAAACAAAATACAAGCTGATAATATGGAATATACCAATACTAGAAAAACCAGCTTAAACATCAATTAGACAAAGCAATGGAATATTACCTTGAGCCATTATCACCAAGGCCGTGTAGCCAAACTACAGTGGCTTGGTGTTTGCCTTTAGGTCTCACCACATAGGTCCTTCCAAACTCAACTAACCTCCTAGCAGTTCGACCACCTCAAGTATATTTGCAATGAAATCGATGGAAAAAGATGAAGAACAGTAAGAATTACAACCCCAATAGCATCTCTATCAAACTAAAGCAAAATAGGGCAAGGGAAATAAACAAACCAGAACCCACTGAAGGGCCAGTAAAGCTCATCTTTGCCCCCAAGAAAATTGCACTAACCAAACCAGCTATAGCAATTGAGAGTAGCACAGATCCTGCACAATGGAAACATGAGTGTTCTTGTTTACTATCTAGATCCAATGTTGTAGATCGATATGAAGCTCTTAAAAACCAATCACCTGGATGCTCTCCTGGTGCCTAAAGTGATCAGGCCCTCTATCAAATTTAAAAAAAAAAAAAAAAAAAAAAAGAAAAGGAAAGAATGGCCATTTTAAATACCAAAGTTGACATCTCAAGGGATATTGTACATTATTATACGTTGAAGAATAAATGCTTCTCTTTCCTTTAGTATATAGGTGGCCTCAAACCATGTGACTGACCAAACATATAAATGGATATGAAAACAAAAACCCGTAATATAACATGTATGCAGAAAGAGAAGGAGAATGAGTCAACCATAACTGGTACCCTTTTGTTTATTTACATACTCACATTGGGTTATTCCAGATATTTTAATGAGTCATATAAACTCTAAAAGAAAAATAAATGCATACAATTGGAGGCATGTCAGTTTTCTGGAAATAGAAAATTATTTCCATTTTTTCACTAATATATTGTATCTGTGAAAGCATTTGCTCGTGCAGACATGCAAGCCTGCCCCTCTAATTCTTTTTTTTTTTTAAAGGAACTAATGAGTCATTTAATTCCTTTCTAGTTTCTAATATCAAACATGGAGGAACCATGTAATTTGCATTGCAGAAGTACTAGTACTGATCCATGTAATTTGCATTGCAGAAGTACTAGTACTGCTTTTGAAAACAAAATTTCCATCATGATTGCTTGAAAAGCAAGAAAAATGAACTCTCAAATTACTAACCAAGCAGAAGAAGTTCTTGACATAACACCAAAATATACTACAAAGTAGACTGGCCAATTTCCTAAAAATGGCATCGTAAGGAGTAGGTAAAAAATGAGTACTGGAACAGAGCCAGTGCCAAATTCCCAAAGATTGTCAAGCTCGTGTCTAAATGTCGAAAACCTTTCCCAATCTCAAGCCTTAACCCATGATTGAAGAATGGGGCGATCAATAAACTTCACAAGAACTCGTCAATACGAAGAAGAAATGTTCATTAAAACAACCAATAAAATTACACCTAATCAAAATTCAAAACCCAAGATTATAAAAAAAAAAAAGATAATAAACCCAGTTCTACCCGGAAACCAATGAAAAAAAGCTTCAACTCCGGTTAATTCCAAACCCAGACAGCGGCTCAGCCCGCTCACGCACAAGATTATCGCACAACAGAGACAGAAATGGAAACGAATCAAAGAATTAAGGATAAATTCCAAATGGGATTTTAGGGATTTAGCGACCAACACAAACCTTAATCGATGTGCAGACTACTGCAAAAGCTCCGAGGCAACACCAACACAAACCTGATGCGTGTTTTTGTCGGTTTCGTACGGGCTGTCTACTCGTTGCAGCTGCACGCATGGCCTACAAGGATCCCTATCAGAACAAACTCCAGTGTAAAGCGCACATACATATACCATCATTCTCAACCGTCGATGCGAATGTTTCTGAGTCTTCCAGGAAATGTAACGGATGTACCCCACGTGTTGATAACTAACTACGAGTAGACAGATTTTCAGAATCCGATATTCATACACAAGACTTACGGCTTACCCATGCTGGGAAGGCTTTTTCAGCTAGACTGGTCCCAACTCTTGGTTTTTTTTTTTTTTTTTTTAATTAATTAAGTAATTATTGGAGTGAACCTGTTCAAATTTTGACAAAGTTAATAACACCTCCCTACTAAAAAAAATTGTGAATTGCTTCAACAGATGGGGAAGAGATACCTTTGAGTGTTCAATCTCTTTTTTTTTTTTTTTTTTTTCGGGTTCTTGGAAAACCAATTGGTAGTTGGACTACATCTCTCCAAAAAATTGCATAGTCCCAACATGTCTCCACTAGAAAGATCATCAATCATCATCTTGATTTGTTTCTATTGTTTTCTAGTTAACGTGTTGAATCGTTGATGGTGGGTAACTCCCAATTCCATGTTTGTATGGGTGAAGAAGTAATTAATTAACTCTCCGCTACTATTACAATTTTAGAAAAATTAATTAACTTTTCATGTAATAACTCTTTAAGCAAGAGTTTACCTACATTAAATTGGTGTGTGGAAAAGTCTACATAAAATAAAAATAAATAAACAAATAAAATTATTATTATTTTTAAAAAAATTATCTAGATTTCTTATTTTTGAAGCATGAGATTTTATAGGAGTTTTTAGAAATCTCCTAAGGAATATAAAAATGCAAAAAACAAAATAACGTACATTATAAGCTTGATGAATTGACAATTCAAACTACCTCCTTCTCCACCCCAAATCATCATCTTGTATGTTGCCACGTGCTCAATCCAAAATGATAAATAACATGCAAATATTTATATAATTAATTATGTTTTAAATAAATAATATTTTACCCATCAAAACAAATACATAAATAATATTTTTTATAAACAACTTTTAAAAAATCATTATATTACAAGAATACTTCATTTTAAAACATGATCTCATAAAAAATTATAAAAAGAATTTGGTGTCTATCACCACTGGTATTAATAATCATCTTCCACCACATGAGCCATGAGGTATTTTGCCTATTTGTTTAGCCTTGCAAAATGCTTGTAGGAAAGAATAAGTTTAGATTTTGAGATGAGAGGTGATAGTTTTAGATAAATGATAAAAATTAAATAGAATATTATTATAATTATATTTTTTAATATATATATATTTTTTAGGATTTAAAAAATTTTAATTGTTTATTATTTTCATGTAAAAATTAAAAAAAAATTATAATAATAAGATGAGATAAATTAAATTAACATAATATAAAATGCTTTTCGAACCAAATGAGAGCTTAGTATTTAATTTGTGACCATTAGATAACTTTGACCTGGTTTTGGTTAGCATGAGAGCGCGCACTTGGGTGGGTGGAGTTAGATCCTATATGTCAAGCCAATGCATTGACGTTCTATCTAGCTAGCAATTTGATACGTGACTACTGTAAAGGAAAATGTTCCTCTCCATTTCAGACGAAAAATATATATGGATAAGAAGATCGTTATATGTACCTATAAATTACTTGGGTTTTCTCCTTCAAGTGAGCTAATGTGGTTTGTCGGATGGATACTGCTAGATACAGTTAGAAGTGCATAAATATCCTATATTTATTTTTAAAAAGAGTGGAATTTATTATTAAAAAATTATTTTTTTATATGAATTTTATATTTATTCAAATTTTTTTTTTAAAGTGGGCAACATTGCACATTTCATAATTACAAATATATATTATTCCTCTTATTGTCGAGATATTTGATTCGGACTAGCTATACACTTAAATTCAAGACCCAAAAGGTATTAGGCCTCTTTTGTTTTCATACCTCCTCTCAACTCATTTTATCTCATATAATTATTATAATTTTTTTAAATTTTTATATAAAATAAAATAAATAATTCACTTTTTTCAATTTTAAAAAATAAATTAATATTCAAAAAATATATTTTAATCATAATTTATGTAATTTTTAATTTTAATCTTAATTCATCTCATCTTATCTTATTTGTAAAAATAAACTAGACAAATTTGACAAAAATGCAGCTGAAAGATGATGGCCGATGCACAACTTCATTTTGATCTGGAATTTAAAAGGCACGTTGGAATTTTCATACATATTCCCTATTTAATTACCTTTTTGGGTGGTTTTCACACAATTTATATATATATATATATAAATATAGCATGAAACATATTAACCAAGAAGTTATTGTTAGATAATCCTGAACCTTTCTCAACCTTAAAAATTAGTTTAAGAGGTGAAATGTTTCCACACATTTATAAATTGACCATGAACCCCTTCCACAATCGATGTAGGACAATCTTAAAAATCTCTTTCTCACACATTAGAGGCGCTCTTAGTCAGAGGAGCGACAACCCATTTTTTGCGCAAACTATTGGACCAAAGACTGTTGGTAAAACCTGAGTTATAGTACTAGTTATTGTGCCAAAACACACACACTCTCAATGACAAATAAAAGTGAAAGCAAACATAATCAATTATACGACACAAGAGTTATATAGTCCAACAAATTATCTACGTTCATAGAGTTACATAAATCTTATTAATTAGAGGAGATTACAATCACTCAATCTCAATTTACTCTCTTTAAAACTTTTTTGCTCTCTCACACACTTGGCAATTGTGTTTATCTCAAAATATGTTGAATCGTGTTTAAACAATCAAATATAACATATTTGTAGCAAAAATAATGTTGGAAATCATAATCCTAAAATTCATAATTTCGAGCTAACTGTTGAGCGAATGTCGAACGAAACTCTCTATCTAAATCTTGCTCGAGCCAAATATTGAGCGAGATTTCTAGCACTCGATTTTCAACTCTCAGAGCAGTCTCCATATATAACCCAACAACTATATATGGAGATTATGCTTGCACACCACGAAATTTCAAGCAAATATAATTAAATTTTCATGTGATCAAAACAACATCGACACACCACCAAATCTGAAAACAAACTCATATATATATATATATATATATGTGTATAGTTACAAAGCTAACATGTTAATTATGCAACAGCATATATATATATATATATTTACAAAATTAACATGTTAATTATGCATGGCTGTTGCTTCCCTACATATATAATAATAGTTAAGCGCTCTCTCTCTCTCTCTCTCTCTCTACATATATAATATATATATATATATATGTAAATTAAATTAAACTGTTCTATTCGGACATAAGGTCATTGGACCACCTTCATGCTAGTTTTCAGTTTCCGAGTCAGTATTAAGTATTGTTATGAAATCCGACTAATCTAAGCAGCTTCAGTTCTTGAAAGTCTAAGCCCCGCTTGGATTCAGAGATGAGATGAGTTGAGATGAGTTTAATTTATTTTTTACTATTATTATTATTTTAGAATTTGAAAAAAGTATATTGAAAATTGAAAAAGATGTATTGAGAATTGAAAAAGGTGTAAGAATATAAACGGGGCCTAAGAATGTGCAAAAAACTGACATGGCAGACATGCCAAATTTAAGGGGAAAAAACAAAGAACGCAGATCAGGGAAGAAATAAATAAAAAACACCATCTAATCGGAAACCAACTACTCTGGCAGAAAATTAAAGCCAATGAGACGTACAGCTGGAGCACATGAATGACTATAATTTATTGACACCAACTCCCCACCATGATCAACAGGCAAGTTGGTTCATATGTTCATTTTTGAGTCTCTGTAATCTCTCCTAAGAGATGATAATATTTTGAAAAGAAAAAAAACAAGATGGATCTTTTAAAAGATATATAGAGCTATCTATGCATGCAGGAAGATGCATCATCCATTTAAAAAAAAAAATTCAAGATGATGGATTAATATACATTTAAATTGGTAGAAGTATGTAAAGCATGAGAGGACAAAAATGAAAAAACACACCACACTTTATCAAAATTCATCCTCTCTCATGTACTCAAACTGATCAAACAAAAAAAATATGCTTGCGAATTATCATACTCATCTTATGTGCAAATAATATTCAATTGCCAAGAACCAAAGTAAACAAAAAGTTATATGAAGATCACGATACCTGGTCATGATCAGGGAAACTTATATTATTCTTGGAGCTATCTCGGAGATAGAATTGACATGGCAAATGAATTTGCTGATGAGATGGGACGATTATTGCTATCCACTAGGCGTGGTGACGCCATTGCTGCAATCTGCGGCCGGTTCCGAGCATCTGATATTTGCTGATCGTCGTCTATTGCCAATAGATCAACAATGATCATTCGCGTGTCAGGAGGCTCATCCACAGCCACCAGACCTTCCAGCATCTCAACCACCCGAGCCATGCTTGGTCTCATCCCAGCCCTCTCTTGAATGCACCACAAAGCTACATAAGCCAATCTCCTTACCTCCCTCTCATCAATGGCGCCTTCTGCTAGCCTCCGGTCAACCACTTCCATAAGCGTTCCTTCTCTGATTTTCTGATTCACTATTTTCGGGAAATATCTCCATCTCCTTTCAGACCTGTTTCCGGTACTAGTTTCTATCAAGCAAACATTTCTGCAGCCTCCAATCATCTCCAGAAGAACCATCCCATAACTGTAGATGTCGGATTTTTCTGAAATTCCTTGCTCCAATAGCCACTCCGGTGCTAAATAACCTTTAGTTCCTCGGATTGTTGTCACAACTCTGCTCTGATCTTTCCCCATAAGCTTTGAGAGGCCGAAATCTGCAACAATTGCTCTATAATTCTCATCGAGAAGTATGTTTTCTGGTTTTACATCAAGGTGTAAGACCCTTGATCGGCAATCGTGATGGAGGTAAGACAGAGCTTTAGCGACATCAATGGCAACCTTATACCTTAACGCCCACGACAAGCACCCCCCACGGCGCCGAATCTGGCTTTCCGGCCTTCTCGGAAAGATCCAACGATCCAAAGAACCATTTGGGATGAACTCGTAAACAAGAAAACGAGGTTCGCCAGGATTAGAGCAATAACCAAGAAGGTGCAGGAGATTTACATGTTGAACACTTGCAATGGCGGAAACTTCCGATCTGAACTCCTTTTCGCCGTGCTCTTCTCCATTAATCCGTTTCACGGCGACGGCAGTTCCGTCGTTTAGGATTCCTTTATAAACTGTTGCAGAAGCTCCCTGACCTAACAATGACTGGAAATTGTCCGTTGCTTCCTCGAGCTCCCTGTATCGGAACTTTGACGGAACCCCTGCAACTTTCCTGAGAAAACTATACTCTATACGAAGCTCTCGACCTTCTGAGACTAACCTTGACTCCAAAAACCTTCTCCTGTGATTATAATGGCGTCTGATTATTAGGTACGCAAGAACAGCAAGAATCGCTGCAATATCTGCCCCGCAGATGAGAAAGAAAGTCTTGGAAAGCTTGAGACTGACACGAGCAACAACGATGAAAACGATGAAGGCGATCACTGTTGCAACAGCAATTATATACGCTTTCTTGTCCTCCATATATAACTATATCAGAGCTTGATCATTGTTCATGTCCCTGAGTAAAAATGGAGAGAAAAAGGGTTATGTTTCTGGTCAATAGAAGTACGGCCATTTGATCATCTACTTCAGTACTTCATCAAAATGTTGACCAAGTTATGGCAGTTCTCATCTTTATATATTTTACTTGAAAAATATGCTATAGAATGTGTTTTTTTTTTTTTTTTAACTTTCGTCTTAATTTGTTTGGATAAATTTCAAAATAATATTATTATTTCTTGACAAATCATTCACTATTTAATCAACATTCATTCTATTTGAAAGCCGTGATGTTTACATAATTACGTAAATAATTGTGCATACTTATTTGTCATAATTTAATTTAAAAGATAAATATTATAAATTAAATTATCTCATATAAATGATATATAATATAAATTGTAAAAGTTCAAATGTCATCATGACTGCAGTACCTAAAGGTCAACTTATTCAATCCACCTTAATTTATATTATGTATATATATAAAGAATTAGAAAGTCAAGGCATGCGCAAACGCTAAACTAGGTAATTAATGTTTGTTAATAACGAAGATCACATCATTTGATTCATAATTTCATACGATTATTACATACAAAAAAAGGATTAAATGAATGGTTTCCTAAAAGTAAGACTTAGTAAACGTGACTTAGTAAATGCATGACTAAAAACAATGAGTAATACTAGCTAACTGCAGATTTAAACTTATATAAATTTTGTGCACCTTTTTTTTTAAAAAATAAAATAAAATGAAGTTCGTTATTAATAATTAATTTTTTTAATAAATAAAATGAATGAAACTTGCTATTTTCTTTTTTGAATAAGAAATTAAACTTCATTCATCATCAAACTGAAAATTACAACTTAGCATCATATCAAATTATCGCGAATATTATGCACCAAATTGTACGGAGATGGAACAGGCCACGCACCCATTGTTGAAATAATGCATGCCTTCAACATAGTCTGATGATTGATGACCAAGTATTTTTCTTTTTTTTTTAAATGTAGATTTCTTGAAGAAAAAGGCACCTTCATCTCAAAAAGGATAAAAAGAATAGAAAAAACTAAAGGCCACAATCTATATAGACGAGGATGCGGCCTGTAGGCATATGAAAAACAGAGACACATAATTAAGTACTAGAGGTCTTAAATAAATTATAAATAATAAAAATAAGTATGATATATAGTGGATCAGATGATAAATAGTAAAACTCTTTTCAAAATGCATCCTAACAATAATCCTTGAATTTCATGATTAAAACTTGTCTGGGGTTCAGTTTCGAAATTTAAAAAATATTTTTAATCGCTTAAAAGTTATTTTAAAGAAAAAATAATATATTTAGTAATTTTATGAAAAATGATTTAATCAGTTAAAAAGTTGAAAGTATGATTTTTTAAAAAGTATCAAATTCAAATTTTTGTAAAAAAAAAAACTCTTACAGATTATTGTATATTTTAAAAAAATATTATAACTAACTTTTTAAAAGTATTTTAAATATATATTTAACAAATAATAAACAACTTTTAAAATATAAAATTTATTATTTAAATTATAAACTATAAATCTTAAAATTATAAATTATATTTTTCATTACAATCTCAAAGCATAGACAATTATAATAGTAAAACTATAACCATTTAATTTAAAAAGAACTTTTCTTAATTAGAAACACCTATATAAGAAATTACCTTGAAAAGTATAGAATATTGTGCCAATCCCAAAGATTTACAATAATTTGTATAAATGTTGGTGGTTGAACTTTGAAAACTTGGAAGACAAGAACTGACAAGATGTATCATGAGTCTGAAATTCATACTCATTCAAACTATAGTTGACAAGTTGCATAAAGACCCACCTCAGCCTCCTTATAAAATCTTTTTTCCTTTAAAAATAAAAGGCAAGTTGTAGAACAATTTGAGGGACAATAAATATTGTCGTTATCACCATTATTAGAATTGAACTAATATTGCATATTTATTTCTCAATTGCAAATTATTTTTAAAATAAATTTTGAGGTTTAATTTGTGAAACAAATAGGCACGTGAATTAGCCAAAAAGTTATATTTGTTCGATTAATATTCATGCGTCGGTCGTTCTAACTCTTTTAAGTCTTAATTTTTATTTTTTATTTTCAAACTCATCCAATTTTGAATACTCGTCTAACATATATAGACCTATGCCAAAAATATTATCTGTACGTAGCTTATGTACGTTTTGCATATATATTATATAAAAATATTATTTTTACGTATTCTTTAATTTAATTATTCTTATTTTTATCTCTCTCATTATATTTTAATTTTAATTTTTATCTTTTTTAATAATTCAACTGACATGACATTATTACCACATTATCAATTCCATAAAAAGTATGCAGAGTTGTGTACTTGTAGCATTACTTAAATCTATACTAACTTAAAGAATTATATAGCCTTATTTGAATGAGTTGAGATGAAATTATGAAAGTTAAAAAGTTAAGAAAAAAATATTTTTATTTTAAATTTAAAAAAATTAGATTATTTATTATATTTTATTTAAAATTTTATGAATTTTATAATAATTAATTAAAATAAATTGAGATGATTTCATTATTCAAATCAAGCCAAATCTCGTATTATCACCATTATTAGAAGAAAAATCTTACTCATCGTCTCATACACCACAAATCATAAATAATTTTTTATCTTTTATTTCTTCTCTTATCAAATATATTGTGTATAGATGATGATTAGAATGATAAAATTAGTTTAGAAATAATAAAATCAAAATTTAAATAAAAATATATAGTGTATAGTATATGAAAATAATGAGATTAGATGAGAAACTTTTAAAATTTTTACAATTTCTTCTCAAACACCACTCAATAACAAAACATTTGTTAGTTTCAAAAATTTCAAGATCTTAATCTAATAATTACCTAATTATCACAATTTTTATAAAATTTAGAGCAAAACATAAAAATAATTTTGTCAAACTTCAAAATAAAATAATATTAAAAAATAAATGTTAATGTTATGTTTCGTGCACTTGTGAGCCGAATTCTCAAGAGCTTAAATTTTCTAATTTCCAAACTTACAAAAATGAAGTATAAAAAAGGTGAAAGATGGTCGGCCTTGGAATTCATACCTGAAATTTGAAGGGAGCAATAAAACATATCTATTCTCACGGGATCTTTGTCTTAGAAATAATTTTTAAAATATTTTTATTCAATATTTCTTTCTCATTTTTTAAATTCAATAAAATATTCTAATTCAAGCAATTTCATTACTATTGATTTGATGTATTCTAAATATTCAAACGCGTCCTAAAACACATTGCTATAAATATTAAAATTATCTAATTGAATGTTAAGTTATAATAAAAAATAATAATCTTGTATAGAAAAATATGATGAATAAAAGTAGATTGCGGGTGGCTGCCACCTAGGGCCCTCACCCTTTGGGTGGCCCCGGCAACCACCCACACAATCTAAAATGTGGCTCTCCCGAATCACGCTATCACCCATTAAGTAGTTCGTTTTGACCCGCTATAGTAGTGACATAAAGTCTTTGGTTTCTTGTTATTAATTTTATTTGAATTCAATAATATTTAGTCCTAAGTTAATTTGATTTTTTTAAAGGTATTATATTGAAATTTAATGAGAGGTCAGCGGTGATTAGTCAGTTCAATGGATAAGTTTCGGAATGAGCAATGCTAGCCGTACGTAGACTTTTACGTGCAAATATTTACGCATTGCTACTGATAGTGACAGCTGTGATGCAATTTTTTCAAAATAAAAGAGTTCAAGTATCCAGATTTTTAATTAGGATATTTTTGCTTTCTTAATTTTTAGAGTAATATTAAATATAATTTTAAAATGTATAAAATAATATTCAATATAATTTAAAATTATAAAAAATAATTTTAAAATGTGCCAATCTCATTAGTACAAAATAAAATGATAACTATTGTACATAAAATTTGAAATGAGTAAAAAAAAATATTTATAATCGTGCAACACAAGTCTTCTTTTTTTAAAAAAAAAAAATCTAAAATTATTTTTAAAAATAAACTCGTCTTATTTTTAAAAGAAATATAAAAAATTTATACATTCTAAAATTAGATATATTAATATTAAAAAAATTATATAACCTGAAAAATTAAAAATAAAGAAAAATCTCTATAACATTTTATTGCTAGTATATCCAATAATTATTTTAAAAACCCATAGAAAGATAAAGAAAAATCTTTATAACATTTTGTTGTCTAACTCGTGCACGTGTGCGCGCGCGCGCGCGCACACATATATATATATATATATATAAATAAAGAGAGACCCATGCCTTGTGTGTTCATCCCCTTTTCTTTTCCCCAAGTTTAGGGTTGCTGCAAGTCATGTCTTCTCCAATCAGCCATTCTCATGTAAGTTGTCACCTTTTCCATAAACCTAGAGTTGTCGCACCGGAGTCTCAAGCCATGACCAAAGCACCTCCATGCCCTTAGCCTATATTAATTCACACAACACCCCCACCATGTTAGCCAAGCATCCATATTGCTACCACGTACATCGCACCATGAGCTTAGGCACCTTGCTCCTCCACAAAGGTGAAAAGCAAAGCAGGCAACACCTACATCTCACAACTTCATACCAACCCACAATAATAACAACTGTACCATACCTTTCTCCATCCTCCACCACCTTCACGTAAATCGGGGTAGCAAACTGAATCCATGGAGACTGACTCTATATAATCAACGGAAAAGGAGCATAACAGCACAATCACCGCACATCCTCTCATCCACGTTGTAGTTTCACGGTTTTATCTTCCACCAGAGCACCGTTGCCCACTGTCTTTTCAATCACAATCAAGAGCTAGCCACCATAAACCTCTTGGTCAATGTTCTATTTTTCCTTTTAAAATAGAGCATATCTAGGCCATTACAAGAATCCACCGAATGCTACCATGTCGAGCATCTATCACCTAATTGAGCACCGCTTAATCACGGTACACCATCATAGGAAAAATCAACAAGCCACCTGCAATCTCTCAGGACAAACTACAAGCTACATATCCCATGTTCACCAAGCCAAGGCGATGACCAGCCCCAACCAAAGTACAACAATACCTTATTTTAGCTAATCAAAAACAAAGCAATCTCAACCAACCAACCTTCCATGTTGCACAAACAGATGCCGCCGACACCATGTTCGAATCCTCCAGCCATACATTGCATCACACATGAAACTATCTTTATCTCTCTTCAATTTTAGATTTGTCATCTAGTCCATTGGTCCCTCGAGTGCAAGCTTTAGACATGTACATGTAAAGCTTGAGACTATAAGTTAGATTACGTATATTTCCTCGATTAGTTAGCTACTTACAATTACAATTTAGGCTATTTTATAGGCAATTAGAAATCCAAGTTGGATTACAAGTACTAGGTTTTTAACATCAATAGTACGGAGTTAATATTATTTTAAGATTATGGAGATTTTAGACTTTAGAAAATATATGTTAATTTAGTATTTCAAAAAATAATTACAAATTATGTGATTAATAAGGAATTGACTTGACTTATGCACCTTGGAAGTATCATATTAATGCTATGGGATAAGTAGCATGTTGATATCTTTACATGTATGCATGTTAAATACTGTGTCTTTTATAAAATAAAAGTTTTATGCACGTACGCCCTACATTAGAAGCTCCCTTTTATGTACTCAAACCATGAAAAAGATGATTTTTTTACGTTCATGATAGATTTATAAATGTCATGATTTTGTGCATAAGTTTTATGTTAATTGCAAGACACATGTATCAAGATATTTTATGACAATTCACAATTTTACATGGGAGTTATGCATTGAGATATTAATGACAAGTCATGATTTAATGTAAGAGTTATGCATTGAGATATCTATTACTATATATAAAAGTGGGGTCATATGATTCTAATGTGACATTCTATTTATAAAAGTAGGCTATTGTTGACAATAATTGAAATAAAAAATGGAATCTTAAAGTATTATGTTTATGGAGCAGCTTTTAAAGAAAATGTTTTATTATGAACTTTTATAACTTTTAAATTTTCTTTTCTTTTTAACATACAAAGATATAAACCGATTCAAAACTCTACCCAAATATACTATTTCAACATTTATATATTTTCGTCAAAATAAACTCCCTATAAATTGTTTCCAAATTCTCTACTACAAACTCGATCTCTTTTTAGATCTCTCTCCCCATATACAACATAAAAAACAATCCGCCATTACATAGATTATAGGCTCGTTTTATTTTAAAAAAATCCTGATTTTATGTGGAGATATGCATCAAAACATTTATAAAAGGTGATGATTTTATGTAAAGAAACATGTATCACAATATTTTATGAACAAAATATGATTTCATTTGAAATCTATGATATGATAAGACAAAATTTCATTTCAAATCTATAACTTTGTTATGATAAGAGAATATATGACAAAAAAGTATGCATATATAACGACTTATGTTATAATATGAAGATAGTACCATATTTTTAAGGGCATATTGCATTATTGCGTTGTACACACTGGTAGTACATTCAATGTATATTTCATGTTATTACGTAGTAACTATAAGTATGCATATTTTCCAAAGAACTCTTATGTTTTTTAATTATATTTACTATATGATGTATTGTTTAAGGAGTATTCAATCCTTTTTTGTAGGTTTTTTTTTTATGTTTTAACTAAAGTTGTGAATACCATGCTGATTATTGTATCAATATGAAGAAAATAGTTATTTCGTACCAGATCAAATATCAGCATTTTGGTGCATTTCGATTAATACTGACTGATTTTTTGTGTACTGATCTAAATTCAGTGTACCGGTCAAAACTTATATTTTTGTATTTTTAGTCTATTTCTTAATTTGCACTCTAATTCTCACATCTAAATATTATTTTCTTATCGGCATTTTGGTGCATTTCGATTAATACTGACTGATTTTTTGTGTACTGATCGAAATTCAGTGTACCGGTCAAAACTTATATTTTTGTATTTTTAGTCTATTTCTTAATTTACACTCTAATTCTCACATCTAAATATTATTTTCTTAGCTTTTTTAATCCCATTTTTTTTAGTACTAAAAATCAAATCCATACTTCCATTTTCGTGATAAAGATAAGTGAATATTTCTTTTAATAGTTGGATTGAGAACTTAGAAGTATTATTGAATTTTATAATTATTGAACTTTTCAAGATTTGTATTGATGTTATTTTGAGATATAATATATATAATTTATTTATCTATATATAGATTATTTCGAAACAATATTGATATTAAAATATTTTATTTCAATACTTTAACCAAAATAGTATTTAAAACTTTGGTTTTAACCACCCCAGATGATGATCTTTATGAGGTTGAAACTTCAGAACTAGACTTGGTCCAAGGAGATGAACAAGGAAAAGACCTATATAATTCATGACACTCAATTTTATGATTTTCAGCTTGACAAGTTAATTAGTATGAGTTTATAACCACATGAGACTTAGTTAATTTTAATGGTAATTGCACAGACGCTTTTTAAGATTAGAAGTATTTTAATAGAGACTGACTTTATTTATTTATAATATATTTTTTATCTGGTACTTCGTCAAGAAAATTTTTTTTAAGACAAGGTTAATATAACCCTGGTTCCTTTATAAAAACATCCTTATTCTTAACCGTATGAGGAACTAAGTATTACACATATCACATTTAATCATATCAATTTATAAATTATTTTATGAAATAACTTCATAGATGAAATCTTTATTTATTAGAAAAGCAAATGTTTTGAACATTTCGATCTCAACATGAAATTCGGTGTTGTGTTCCCGATATCTGTATAACTAGTTCGTTGTAAGTGACACAACTTAAGTCTTATGTTTCTAATTAGGATAATTTCTGATAATATTTTTAATGCTCCAAAATAAGCCTAAGTTACATTTGGGTCTATAGTCTAAAAGAATCAATTAATAATATAATTGAAGTCCAGTTATAACATTATAAAGAGTAAAAATTTCTCATTTTCAAATAACGAAGGATTTCATGCACCACATAGTCTTATCACATATCAAAATGAAATATCACAAATAATCTCTCTACTTAATTAGGAAAGTTAAGTTTTTAAATGCATTATAATTGGTTATATCAACTCTTTTTTTTGTAGAAGAGGGTTATATCAACTCTGAAAGACTTTAAAGGATATGATGTGATTTATTTAGCAAGAGTCACGGCCAAAACTAAAAATATTATAACGAGGGCTGTGTCAAATTTTTCAAAAGTTCTTGAATTGGCCTATACCATGTCCCACAATTGTGAATTAGCTCAGACCCGACTCAATATATATTAAGGTCTAAAGGAAAATTTAAATAAGTCATTCATAATTATATATAATATAATAAAATATAAATTCTTATATAAGAATAAATGAGATTTTATTTAAATTTATAAATAAATTGTTTTTAAATTTATATTTAATACAACAATTTGTATAAAATGAGGTCTTAATGTAAATTTTGTGCTTCAATTTAGTATGATCTAAAAATATATATATATTTAAAAATATGAATAATTTATGTATTAAATATTAAAATTATTTAAAAATATAAATAATTCATTATATTAAATATTAGATTTAGTATTTATTGAAAAATATATTTATTTAAATTTTATTTAATGATCAGATGGTTTTTTATTTTTTTCAAAGAAAAAAAAACATCTAATCACTTTTATTTTTGAGGGCCTTGCATGAGATTGGGCCTTAGACAATGACCTAAACATTGAGCCGGCCCTGATTAAGATGAAAACTATTTAAAAAATATTTACAATCTTAATAAATTTTATAAATTCTGAACACTTTTAGAAACAATTAAACAAATCTAAAATTCAGATAAAAAATCATTTTCTCCTCACAAAAAAATATGTTAAATGTATCAAATATTTTAGTTCAGAAAAGGAAAATGATAGTCTTACCACTCTATTACAATTTTTTTTTTAAATAAAATCTTTTATTTAATGATTAAATAAATGACTGTTGGTAAAGTTGTATATTTTTTTAGTTTTTTCTCAATGATTAGAGATGTTAACAAAACACTTAAAGAAAATAATAACAAAAATAACTACATTGAGCCCTCATTTGATTGGAATTTATCTTATCTCATCTTAATAATTTTCTTAAAATTTTAACACAAATTATAACAAATAAATTAACTTTTTTATATCTCAAGATAATAATAATATTAAGAAATGATATTTTACTTAATTTTTCATCTAAGATATCCCATTTCATTTCAATATTTAAATCGACTGAGAATAATAAACGAGTGATAATAGGATAGTAAATGTATCCTACGTTAAGTCTCCTCTTGCCTAGAGTCTTTCTCCTCTCCGATGAGAGTTGTTTACTTGCATTCTATGTGTTCCATCACCCTTCCTCTTCCATTCTTTTCTTCTACTTGCTATAATCATCACGCCCATTTCTATCTTAATGCTCTTTTGTTCCTTGTCCTAGAGTTACCTGGTTAACCTCAAAATAGGTGCAGGTATATCCTAATCCTATCACATCTTTCATTGTTTCTTTCTAAAACTTGTTCTCCAAGTCGTCTCTTCAATCATTCCTATCTTTAACCTCTTTCTCAAGACCCCCAACCTAAGTCTTTCCCCTCTTTCCTTTGTTGGTATTTGCATGCTCTAGTAAGCTACTCTTATGGAGCAAACACCAAATCTCAATCTTCCTTACCCAATTCCAAAAGCCCTAAATTGGAGCAATCTCCAGCTTAAATTGTTGTTGCCTTCGAAAGATGATGGTGATTTCAACAAGGTTCTACTAGGGAAAATAATCTCACTTCAATCTCTCAACAAGAAAGCAATTCACGCAGCCATCCTTGGAAGCTGGAGTTTTGCTCTAGGCCTAAAAATTGAAGATTTATCTCAAAATGCTCTTATGCTCACTTTTCGAAACCCGATGGAAAAAAACAGAGTCTTGGAGCAACGACCATGGAGTATTAAAGGCCATCTTTTGGTTCTTGCGGAATGGCCTCAAGGTATGAGTTTGCACGAAGTTCCTTTACATAAATCTCATTTTTGGATTCAAATTCATGGATTACCACGTGAACTTATGAAAAATGAAGAAAATGCCGAAGAAATTGGGAATGTTCTTGGAAAGTTTATGCAGCGTGATCCTAATACTAGATACGGAGGTTTACCAAGTGGTATCTTTGAATCCAGGTTCAGCATAATATAGATCATCCCTTGTCTGAAGGATTTATGCTACCAAGGCCTGATATACCCACATTATGGATACCTTTTAAAAATGACAGACTTTTTGAATTTCGGTATAGTTGTGGCTTGATCAGACATACACAATTTTTTTGCCCCTACTTCTCTCAAGTACCTTCTTCGTCCACATTTAGCCCATGAATGCGAAGAGATTACCAAGGTAATGGCCGATCAGAGTTACAAGATGTATCATTTGCCATGGTGCAATAGAACCAAGAACTTCGGCAAGTAAACCTGTATCTTCAGCATATTTTCCAAGATAAAGGAAAAAAATCATGTTCTTCCTCAATTATCTGATGGTCCGATATCCAATGGGGAATGGATGAAAGCAAAGCTCACTGTTGGTGTCTAAAACTCAGAAGGTGCAATAATTGGAACTCATGGAACTTGGATAAATGTTAGCATGGACTTCCCCAGCAACTCGAATGTCACCATCCAGTCACATGGAATAAATCATTCTATGTTTAGTGAGGGACCGGATTTCCTCAACACGTGTAGCCGCCACCTTAAACAAGCCACCTTTTGGGAATATTCCCTCCTTAAGAAACTACCTAACTTTAATGTCCAAGAAGATACTAGCAGTAGTCCTTCTCATGCAATTCATCCAACGGCTACTAAATCATCTATAAGTATTAATTACTAGCCGCCATCAAACCTGGGAGTATCTGTTAATGTCATGCCAAAAAATCTCAATCAGGTACTTGTTGATTCGGATATGAATGTTGAATTCTTATCACAATTGGGGCCCCCACTTTATGGACAGGTTGTTATCCTTCTTAACCAGATGCTTAGACTAGCCCACAATCCACTTGCCTCGTCCATAACCCAGAATCCGCTTGGCTAATTAAGCTCATCTGTTGGACCAACCATCTTCTCCCAAATTCTTTTCGATCCTAATGTTTCCTTAACACAAAGTGAAAGTGAGTTCTCTACACAATTTTCCTCATCTGCCGACGCCATAACCCTAACTCCTCCTCAAGCTCCTCCAATGGAACCTATAGACGACAAAGACTCTTCTCATTATAAGGATAATTTTGGGCAAACCTCCAAGACAGCTGCTAAAGGCAAGCAACCGATTGCTACTAAAGTTGACACATAATTAAATGATGAAGGTAAAGCCAAACGGAAGATATCAACCACTTGAGGAGGCGAGAAGGTGCAGTTTTCACCTTACCTACGATTAGGTGATGTCCACACGCATAGTTACCATCAAATCTAAACTCTCAAGTTGTTTTCTTTTCCTGATGAGGCCAACGGGGTAGGGCCTAAAATGTCCTCCCACAAGGTATGAAGCTCCTCTCTTGGAATTGTATGGGACTTGTCCGTTCCTCTGCAATCTGAAACTTACGGGCACACATCAGATCTCAGCAACCTGATGCTCTTTTTTATCAGAGACACTAGTACGTTTGAATAATACCTGTAATATTGCCAATAGACTTGGTTTTGATATGTATCTGTGTAAATCCCTTGAGTCTAAATGGGGTGGTCTAATGTTTTTGTAAAAGTCTGACCTAGATTTGAAACTTCTATATAATGATGCTAATACTATAGTTATGTTAGTGTACTCATGCCCCAATCATGCTCCTTGGCTGTTGTGTCTCGTTTACTGTCTAGCTGCTTATCAACTTAAATGGAAATTTTGGGACAATTTAGATAAATACATCAATATGCTCAGGGGACCTACTTTGGTTATCGAAAACTTTAATGTTATCCTCAATCAGTTTGAAAAACTAGGAGAAAATCTTTTGCTTCATCGTCCTAAAAAATTGGGCTATCCAAGTTTATGGATGAAAATGTGATGATTGATTTACGGTTTAGCGGTCCTAGATTCACTTGGAATAATAACCGTCAAGGGTTGGGAAACATTAAGGAGAGGTTAGATCGTGGTATTGCCACTACCTCTTGGACCTTCCTTTTTTCGAATGTTACGGTTTAACATTTTCTCATTCACTGTTCTGACCATGCTCCTATCTTGCTGGATACTTTGGGAACTAGAGACCACTACAAATCTTTTACCTTTGAGGAATTCTGGATAAGAGACCCTTCTTGCCAACTTGTCATCCAAAGTGATTAGAATATACCTCAATTTGGTACCCCTGCCTTCATCCTTACTTGAAAAGCTCAAAGAGGTTATAAAAGCTTTAAAGCATTAGAATAAGACCTGCTTTGGTCATATTCAAACAAAAATCAAAGAGTTGACTCTATCTCTTACTTCTTTTCAGTCTCAATCCTCTTTACATTTTGATAGAGAAGTAGAGCTTTCACTCGAACCTAACCTCCATGAAATGCTCAAGAGGAAAGAAATTCTTTGGAAACAAATTATTTGGAAACAAAAGTCTAGGATGTAGTGGCTTACCACCACTAATTTAAATACTATATTTTTTCACCTAAGCACCACGGTTAGACGTAGGAAGAAATCAATAGAATGCCTTCGTACAAATCCTCATGAATGGACTACCAACTGGGCATACATTGATCGTGTGGTATTTGATCACTTTTCTCACATCTATACTTCCACCAACCCGATTCTCACAGCTGAGATTGCTGATCTCTTCCCCCCTGTAATTATTGTGCAAGATAATAATTTCCTCTGCAATATTCCTTCAGAGGATGAGATTAGGAAAACTCTCAACAGTACCCCCTCATCCAAAGCCTCTGGTCCTGACGATTTCACCAGTATGTTCTATAAACATTATTGGACCAATGTAAAGACAGAGGTGATAATCACTGTTCAGAGTTTCTTCATTCATGGTAAACTCCTCAAAGAGTTAAACCATACCAATATCACTCTCATTCCAAAAATCCAAAATTCCCAAACAATTCATCAGTTTCGTCTCATCAGTCTGTCAAATGTTTGCTACAAACTTATTTAAAAAAATTTGCAAATCGCTTCAATGCTGTTTTGGGTAAGATTATATCTCCCATCGAACGACTTTTATTCCAAGCAGACAAATCCAAGAGAACTTTATTCTTGCCATGGAATTTTCAATCATCTCAAAAGGAAGAGAGGGAATACCTATTCGATGGCAATTAAAATTGATATGGAAAAATCTTTTGAGTACATAGAATGGAATTTCCTCATTAAAATTCTTGCTAGTCTTGGCTTTTCAGCTCAATGGATCAGCTAGATACAAGAGTGCATCACCACTCCTACATATTCCGTCATCGTCAATGGGCAATCCAAAGGGTACATTCAGTCATCTCATGGACTGCGACAAGATGACCCTCTCTCACCTTTATTATTTATTCTTGGCTTTGAGTGATTATCCAGGCATATTGCTCATAGTGATGTTTAGGGAACTCTTAGGGGTCTTAGCATTAGCAGGGGTCCTAAAATTACACATCTTCTCTTTGCAGATGACCTCATCCTTTTTGGTTCTACAACTCATTGCTTTATCACCGTTTTTTCCACCCGTATTGAGAAATACTCTACGTGGTCTTGGGAAAAAATTCACCCTTAAAAAATCCATCATCTAATTTAGGCTCCGTTTGGATTCGGAGATGAGATAAGTTGAAATGAGTTTAGTTTATTTTTTAATATTATTATTATTTTGAGATTTGAAAAAAATGTATTAGGATTTGAAAAAAGTGTATTGAGATTTAAAAAAGGTGTATAGGAATTTGTGTTTTATATAAAAAATTATAAAAATATAATGATGAAATGAAGATGAGTTGAGATGAGTTGAGTTGAGTTGCGAATACAAACGGGCTTTAGTCATAATACACATTCTTCTGAAAAAATGAGATTGTGTGACCTGATGGGATACAAAATTGCCACATCTCAATTGAAATACCTGGGCCTTCCTCTTATATTTAGCAACTCCAAAAAGATTATCTTTGAAGATTTGCTAACTAAAGTCTCCAGTAAAGTGGCTACTTGGAAAACCAAACTGCTTTCCTAAGCAGAGAGAATCACTCTAATCAAATATGTTGCAAATGCAATACCTTCGTACACTATGTCCTCCCTCTGGATCCCCAAGACTATTGCAAGAAAATAAAAATTAAAAATAAGGATCAATTACTCATGCGTTTCTGGTGGGGATTTAGTCTTAATAAACTTCATCATTTCACTCCTAAATCTTGGACCTCAATTTGTCAATCCAAGCATAAAGGTGGTCTTGGCATCTGACTTACCTCCACTTTCAACAAAGTTTTGCTTTGTAAATTCACCTGGAGTATGTCCCAACAAAGCCAAGCTCTGTGGCATTCAGTGCTTTGTTCAAAATATTTATGGAATTCCTTTTTTTGGGAAGTTCTCCCCCACCCATAGATTCATGGCTTTGGAAAGACATTCTAAAACAGAGGGAGTTTGTAAGGCAAGACACTTGCTTCCAAATCAACAATAGTGTTGATTGTAAAGTCTAATCCGACCTTTGACTTCCAAATAACCCTGCTAGGCTTCTTCTTCCTAAGAATGACTCGATTCCTCAAATCCCTGATTTAAAAGGGGCTGAACTTACTATAGAGAATTCCAGAAGATGGAATGTTCTTTTTCTGCAAACTTTTTTCAATGATTCCACTGTTGAAGTAGTCTAAAGAATCCCATTGGCAACTACTAACTTTCACTTTGTTAAAGACAAACTTGTATGGAACAATGGTGCCACTGACCACTTCATTGTGAAAGTAGCTTACGATGAGACTCTAGCTAAGGATACGTTGGTTCCAAATCCTAAAGATATCTCTTTTTGGAAGAAGCTTTGGAAACTCAGTATTCAAGATACGTTCAAAATGTTTCTTTGGAAAATTCTTAATCACATTATGCCTACCCGTTCTCTTCTTAAGCATTTCTTGAGCCTGGTAACCTTCATTGTCCCTTATGCTTTTCCAATGAAAAATCAGCCACCCATTTGTTCTTAGATTGTCCATTCTCTCGGATTCTTTGAAGACAGTCTCCTTGGCCATTGAACATTCAAACTTTTGTGACTCAAGGCATTGGCAAATGAATTGAGTGTATTCTCTCTCTTGGGACCCTCTCCATTCCAGTAAGGGAGCATCACCATTTTCATATCTATGCCATAATAGCAATGGATAGCCTTTGGTTCACTTGTAACAAAATTGTTCATGATAGATTGTCCACCCATATTGATGTAATCTTCTAAATGTTCAAAAATCTTTCTCTTATCACATACCAACTTGGGGACATAGTGAGAAATATCAAGACCCCTCTACTGTAGCTCTACCCATGGGTCATTACTATTTAACTTTTGATGTGGCGGTGAGACAACACTCAAGCTCAACAATGACGGTTTGCTCCTCTGAAAGCGGTAAAATAATTTTTGTTTACACTAAAGAAATACCACATATCAATCCTAATTAAGGGGAAGCTTTGGCCCTCTTGAATGGCATCAATGAAGCAATATCAAGATCTATCAAGAATATTGTTTTAGCTGGGGACTCGCAAATCACCATTGATGCAACATATGATCTAGATCAAGCAATGGATTGAGTTATACAACCTATTGCCAAAGACATCCACTTCTTGTTGCGGTCGTTTGACAACTGGCAACTTAGGAAAATACATCAAAATCATAATTGATGTGTGCATTCAATTGCACAATGAACATACTTTATTAAAATATATGACTGTCTTCGGTTGATTACTATATCGTCATACTTGTTGAGATTTCATAGTGAAAAAGATCATCCGAGGACATGAAGAGCTATGGGTTACATTAGTTTTAATTCTTTTTTTTTTTCTTGTCTTACATATGGCCTATTCGTAACTTCTTGATAAGAATTTGGACATTTAAGGTTATTTTAATTCTACATTGGATTGTCCGGTTAGCTAAAATGACCAAATCTTTTATTTTATTATTTATCTTTCATATTGCTCTCTCCCTTAGCCAAATCTTTAAATTCTCTCTCTTTAAACTCATAATTTAATTAAAATATGATTATTAATTAATATATAATAGATATAATAGTTAGATATGATAAAATTAATTAATTTAATAATTACAAATAATTATATATTTTTAATTATTAATTGTTAATTATTATGTATTTTCATTAATGGACAATCCAATATAGAAATTTGATGTGAATAATCAAAATAAAAGTTAGTTATATTATTTTATTGTTATAATTTGAAAAATTAGCCATTATAATATGGGACTTATGTAATGTGGGACTTGAGTTATATTGGCTAAAATTGTACTATAATAATAACCAATTCAATGAGAGTGCTCTAGAGCATTAACATTGGATAAGCTAAAAGTTTTGTTCAAAAAGTATAATTTTGCATACATATCAAAAAAATCTTGTCATATTTGATCAAAAATGGAGAGAGAAAAAATGAGAAAATGAGAATAAAAATACTTTACTCTTCAAAAGTGAATAGAAAATTTAAAATTTTCTTTAAATGATTAAATATGACAAGATTTTTTTGATATATATGCAAATTTATACTTTTTAAAGAAAATTTTTAACTAATCCAATGTTAATGTTCTTAGACTTTTAAATGCATTACTACCCTTCAGAAAAATAAAAGAGTGGTGCTACATGTCTCAAAGGACATGTATTGAAGATCTCTCGAATAGGTTATTTATTTATTTTTTTCATCTTTTCAATTTTTTTAATTCATTTTTTATATATACTTATAGATATTTTTTAAAAATAAAAAATATCATCATTTAAAAATATTTATTTAATTATTAAGTAAAAAAAATTGAAAAAAAAATAATTTTTCAATTCGAGAGAAATATTCGGGATAAAAATTCGGGAGAGATATCATTTCCCAAAAAATAAAAAAAAGGGATAGTAGTGTATACTGTGTATTCTTATCCTTCAAAAACTAATATCCTACTGGGTCCGCCAACATGGTGGTGCTGTATGACGTGGCATGTAAAATACAATCAAAGACCGCGGCCAAAGGCTGTAAAGCAAAGGTTGCCCTAGAAACAACACGCTCTCTCTCTCTCTCTCTCTCTCTGGAAGAAGGTAGTGTGAGTGTCGGACATGGGGAGCTTCCAAAACGGCGTCGTGGGTGGGGACCGTAGCGCCACTGCGGTGGACAAGGGCGTGGATTTCGCCCAGTATTTCTGCACCTACGCCTTTCTCTACCACCAGAAGGAAATGCTCTCTGACCGGGTCCGCATGGACGCTTACTTCAACTCCATCTTCCAGAACAAGCATCATTTCCAAGGAAAGGTATCTCTCTCTCTCTCTCTATGTTTCTGTTTGCGAAAATTTGGTTGGAGTCAGAGAAAGATTGAAGCTTTGCTTAGCTGATTTTGGCTGGACAAGTATTCGTATAGGTTTTGCGGTCTTGATTTGGGAAGACTACTGTAAACACAAGACGAGTAACATTGCTGTTTTCTTTCTGTTTTTTTTGGGGGAAACTGAGGGATAAGCTTGTCGTGTCAAACTCAAGGCTTTTGTTGAGAACTTAGTTACAATTGATATTCAATAGCGTTTAGCATATTCAAACTCAAGTTGAATGCAATCATATGGAACTGCAATTCCACAGTGCATAAAGCTCAACCCTTAAATAGGATGTCTTCATTTGTGAATTTGTGCGCGCCCTCTTATTGTTTAGTAACAGGACCCATGGGAATCATACCTATAAAAGTAAAAAAAAAATAAGTTTGGGTTCTTGGCTGTTATCGGGATCAATGGTCTTTTTTTGAAAGTCTTACTTCTTTTAATTGTAGCATGTCGTTGCCTTTGGGATATATTTCTGATTAATTTGGTGGATTTGTGGAGAAGACTGTGTTGGATGTGGGAACTGGCAGTGGTATTCTTGCTATTTGGTCGGCACAAGCAGGTGCAAGGAAGGTCTATGCAGTTGAAGCAACTAAAATGTCGGAGCACGCACGTGTACTTGTGAAAGCAAATAACTGGGAAGATGTCGTTGAAGTGATTGAGGGTTCTATGGAGGAAATCACCCTGCCTGAGAAAGGTTTTTATTAAGTATTAGTGCCCTTTTACCGATCAAAAAAAGTTACTAGTTCCCCTTTAAATTCAAAATGGGTCTACCCCTTTTTGTCTTATATGCCATCGGTACAAATTCAGATATTGTTTGTTGTGCAGTTGATGTGATTATCTCGGAGTGGATGGGATACTTTCTTCTCCGTGAATCTATGTTCGATTCGGTGATATGTGCACGTGATCGCTGGCTGAAGCCAACGGGAATCATGTGAGCGTTGCAATTCATTTAGTTGTAAAAGAAGTGTTACAACTCATTTATGCATTCTGATTTTTTTTTCTTACTTGGTTCAAACCTTGCAGCTGTCTCTTTCTTGACTTTTTCTGTGTTGTAGTAACTACTACTACAGCTACCACCACACTTAACATGATGTTTCTTTTGCTTAATGACGTGCCTTACCCACTTTTAAAAAAATGTTCCCTAAGGATGTATTTTAAGACACCAGCTATTGAAACCCGGTTGCCTGTATTTAGGTTCTCATGCTTTCATGATAAGCAAGCTTGTGAGACTTGCATTCTGAAAGAGAGAATATTTTCTGGAAAAAAAAAGAGATCTTACATCCCTATGATCTCAGATTACAATAAGTTCGCACATATCCTGTGCTGTTTGTACATTGACATGTGTTCTTCTGTCCTCAGAGTTTGTGGAATTTCTGTATAAACCAAGCCATTTATCTTTGACGTACAAAATACTCATAACTATGTTTGGACATTATTTCCATGAGGTCATAGAGCCATTCGTGGTAAGATTTATTGGTAATAGTAGTGTAGTCTTGTTGGACTGTGTTATATGCTGATCTCTTACTTCACTGTCTGCTTGCCCTTTAGTTATATCTATCAATTATGCTTTATGTTTCTCAATAAAATTTGTTTACTTATGTAAAATAAAATTTATGTGCTTTTGGCCTAACTTGTATGCTGTCTTAAAAAATGTTCTGAAATAAGTAGGATTGGAAATGGAATGAATGAAGTGTTGCGCCAGAGATGCCTGTACTCGATGAATTCTAATAAAAGAAGATGATTTGAATTGAGGTTGTTGGGAGTGCTGTGATATTGTAAAGAAGAAATCTTCTGACCAGCCCGTCTAATAAATTCCAAACATCAGCCCTCCAATGAGTAAATGATAAATAGACTTCCTATATTAGTTCCCATTTGCCTGCAGATTAGAAATCTCACAGAAACAAAATTCATCCTCTCCAAGTCTCCCCCATCTCCCCTCTCCCCCCATCTTCCATCTTTTTGCACGAAAATTACCCCCTTTTTCACCAAATTAACTTAAGAGTTTTTTTTTTTGATAGAGAAATGATTGTATTAATAGAATAGGCAAAGCCTAAGTACGCAAGATGGTATACAAGAGATAGGACCTATCTAGGTAGTAGGTGGTAAGTACGATACAAGGAAATCATGAAAGTGAAGACCATTAAGATCTATAGCTGTGGCCCATAATAATAAAGAGCAATGCCCTATGGAGAAATGTTGTGGATGTCTTACATGGGAAAATGTTGGGGAATTGGTGTTCAAAAGAAGTTAGAGGCCCCTTTGGGGTAGGTCTATGGAAGTATATTCGGTTGGAATGGGATGACTTTGTTAAGCATACTTCCCTTTTGGTGGGGAATTGGACAAACACTTACTTTTGGCATGATAATTGGAGTGGGGATTCTTCTTTCAAAGAAGCCTTTCCCAACCTCTTCAGGATAGCTGGAAACAAGGAGGCTGCTGTAGCTGATTCTTATTTCTTTTCCAACAATATGATTTGTTGGAATGTGGAATTTTCAAGAGATATCCAAGATTGGGAAGCTATTGAAGTTGCTGATTTTCTGGACAAGTTGTACAAGATCAAGATTGTTCAGAACCGTAAAGATTCTTTGTTGTGGATACCTTCTAAAAATTCCAGATTTTGTGTTAGTTCTTATTACAAGGTTCTTACAAGCAATGTGGTTGAAGATTATTGTTAGAAAAGCATATGGAGAACTAAAGTGCCTTCTAAGGTTGCTTTTTTCTGTTGGCTTGTATCCCTTGGGAAAATCCTGAATATTGATAATCTGAGGAAGAGAGGAGTTCAGGCAATTGAATGCTGCTTCATGTGCAAGAAGGATGGTGAATCTATAGATCACCTTTTCCTGCATTGTGAAGTGGCTACAAGGATTTGGAATTGAATTACAACACGAGCTGGATTTTCTTGGGCAATGCCTCTGCATGTGTCAGATGTTCTTGTTTGCTGGTCAGGAATAGTTGGGAAAGATATAACTCCAGCGGTCATGAAGATTATTCCATCATGTTTATTTTGGTGCTTATGGGTTGAAAGAAATAAAAGATGTTTTGATAATTGTGAACATTCTGTTGGAAAAATAAGATTCTTTTTTCTTAGTACTCTTGGTTTTTGGGTTTCAAACCTTGTAAGGGACAGGCATGTTTGTTCTGTTTTGTCTCCGTTTTATGTTCTAGCTTGTAAATAGGTATTTCTCAATTGTATACCCCCTGTATACTTGGGCTATGCCTAGAAAATATTTGGGCTTTAGCTTATTGCTTATCAAACAAAAAAAAAAGTACAAAGAGTTAACCAAATTAACTTAAGAGTTAAGAGCGCAAAGAAAATATTTGGCAAGAAAGGATATCGTCAATGCAGAAGCAAGCCTGCAACTGTAGGGAAAGATACCAAAAACAGTGTTCAATCAATTTTCAAAGCAACAGACCATAATAGATATGCTTTCTTTACCCAACAGTAACATGGCCATTTGATCCCGTCCATACATATTGGTTCTAACAGTCTTGAATGCTCTAGATTCTTCGCCCTTGGGTCATTATATCATATGGGTATTTTCTCCACTATAAATACAGAAGCTTCGCTTCTCAGAAAACTCAAGTGAACACATTCATATTTACTTCTCACCAAACGCTCTTTTAACTTGAAAGCTATGTTTGTATTCATTAGAACTTAATTGGGCAACTACAGGTAGAAAAAGTCTTCAAGTCTTTCTCTATTCCCAATCTCGTTTTGAATATTCCCAGAAAAATAATTGTTGGGCCTCTGTTATTTGGTGGCCGACAGAATAGGTGGCGATGAAACATGTGCTAACTGAGCTGGTGGTGACGGAACTTGTGAGTGAAGAAAAAGCGGTGGTGGGCGATGAATCTTCAGCTAGCGGCAATTTGAAGTTTGTGAGGGACTCTTTCGACTAAGGCTGTGGTTTTTGTGTTTTCTGCAGAGATATTAATTTTATCTAGTGTGTCGATCTTTTATGATTTTTGTGTGAGATTGCTGATGTGGAGGACTTCTAGTGGACGCTGTTAATGGCTTAGCAATGGACGGACCGTTGCAAAGCAGACTTCTATTGTTAATTATCTAAAAAATGCTTTGGATGGTTCAAAGTGATATATGGAGACATGACCCAGGAAACTTTGTTTTCATAGGTATCCTAGTCATGCCCGGATGTGGGTGGCCCCTATCAGGTCTGGATTGGTAGATCAGAAAGTGAGCGACTATCAAGAAACTATGGACGATTGGTATAATTTTACAGATGAAACAAAAACTAACTATGGTGTCGACATGAGTGTGCTTACAAAGCCTTTTTCTGAGGAGCAGAGGAAATACTATCTTCAGGTTAGTTCTATATTCTTGGCGTCAATTTAATTTTTATTCTGCTTTAGTCCATCAGTGAAAAATCGACGAGTGATTCTTTTCTTACATCTTCTGGTGCTGCATAATTGTGAAATGTGAATAAACTTGTAATTGAACCTCTTCTATCGCTCCTAAGCCTAAGAGATATGGTGATCCTTGGGGATTCGGCAAGGCATCTAAGCAATCATTGCTTTGCATGCTTGTCTATATGGATATGCTTCTTCTTGGGTGTCCTACATCTTCAAATGTATGCCACATTACTTTTGTAGACGGCATTGTGGAACAATCTTCATCCACATCAAGTTATAGGGACAGCTGCTGTAGTAAAGGAGATTGATTGTTTGACTGTGACTGTGAATGACATTCTTGAAGTCAGATCAAACTTGTCATCTTCAGTAACTCTGGAAGACACAAGGCTCTGCGGGTTTGGGGGATGGTTCGATGTTCATTTTCGAGTGAGTTGACCTTCAATGTCCCTTTTGGTTATGACATGCTAGGACTCTAAAGCATCTGAATGCTAATATAATATAAAAGTACTTTTTTTCCTGCTGCATTAGGGAAGAATGGAGGACCCAGCTCATCAAGAAGTTGAGTTGACAACTGCTCCTAGCATTGATAATGGGACACATTGGGGCCAACAGGTCTGTGCCACAAACAAAAATATCTGCCTTTCAATTTTGATTCCCTTGAGAGTATATGAAAATATTAATGAACTTCGGTGTTCTGTTAGGAAGATTTGGAAAAATGGTGTATACATAGTAACAAATCTTCCATAGGCCATTCTCTGCACGGTCTGCTTCTTGATTATGGTGCCATTGTGGTTATTTTGGGATCATATTTTTTGTCAGTTAGTAGGCTATTCAGTAAATTGCTTAATCTCAGGATCAGTAGAAAATGTAACGAGAACGAAATTGTCCACTGTCCTGGTGTCTTGGGTTTATTGTCTTCCTGTCATTGTTATTTAATCAGCATGCTCACAAATGGGTTTGACTTATTATTATTATTTTTTTGAATGATTAATAAGAGATTTTTTTAAGGCAAGTAAATAGGGATAACACAAGTACACATGGAGTAGGCAAGCGGAAGCACCTAAATACAAGCTAGGGACTAGGAGCTAGGAATTGCTAAAAGAAAATCATTTAGATTAGTTCCATTAAATACAATTACTTGTGCCAAAATGGTGGAGAAAGGCATTTTTAAGTTTCATAAAGCCATTATTAGGTCCATTTGAATGGTCTTTAAATACTTCCAACACAAAAACTTCCATCCGTGTTGTGTTATAACTTATCTATTTGCCATGAGTTTTACTTATGTTGGACTACTTATTGTTGGGCCTGTCCATTTAATGCATTACTTACTATTATGATTCTTATTTTGTCTTTTGTAAAATGCACACGTCTTTAGTAAATTATCCACTATTCTTAGTCTATCTTCTTGATTATTGGATAGGTTTTCCTCATGCATCCTTCAATTCGAGTCTGTGGAGGGGATGACTTAAATGTTTCTTTCTTAATGAAACGTTCCAAGGAAAATCATAGACTTCTGGAGGTTGAGCTCAGCTGTGAGATCAAGCAGCATACTGGCAAGCTGCTTCCACCTTTCAATAGGACATTCTACATTGAGTGAGAAAGAAGATAGATCACATAGTTTTGATCTAACATCAACGCAGGTACATCCATGCATCCTTGAAGTAACATCGATTGTGACACAATATGCTATATTGCCTTGGCCTTAGGATGTCCTGGTTCTTCCAACCATAATAAGCTTCCTTCGGATGCATGAAGAGGTTCATCCATGCAGTTGGATCTGGACCATCTGGTAGTCGATTTGTTAGAAAAATGCTTAACATGCTTAACCTGGTAAATTTTCTGGTAAACAATGTTCATCCAGTTTAAGAATAACCCAACTTTTTACTTATAAAAAAAGAAAAGAATAACGCAACTTTAGGAATCTCACTAAAAAAGTGGTCAATACCTATGAATCTATGATCCAGTACAATGGGATTTTATCTTTCTTTTGTCTCTGAAATTTCTACCATATGGCACTACAAGTATTTTATTAACAATAGTTACCCGTCCTGAATTCAACAACTGATTCTGATGGTTGTATGCTTTATAGTTGAATAATGTTGGGTGCTTCTAGACCTGTCTACATGAGCTTGGGATTCAAATATTCTAATGTGTTGGGCAATTATACTATATTTCCTGCCTATAATTTGTTCATTGGAAAATGACAATCTAGATATGTTTGTATGCAGATGCGCTTTGGAGAATTACTGGAAAGAAGTCTCTAGTCGTGTTACTACAATATTTTGCTACATTCCAATTCTTGGATGCAATGAACGTGTCCAATATGTTTGACTGCCGACTGGATGCTCAGATTTGGCTAATTATAGAAATCTGGGTTTCTTTAGGAGTTTTGCAGCCATTTTTGGCCCGGTTTTTTTTTTTTTTGTTCTAATGGATTTGAAATGACAAGTGACAATTCATGTTTCAACTTCATCAGGATTTTGTATCTATGGCATTATACTAAAGCCCGTTATCTTTTTGTGTTTTTGGTGTGTATACAAATGTTCATAGCAAAAAGGGAAACGAGTTATTGCAACTGTCCAGTATTATGATTAGAAGAAATTATCATACTGGATTGATAGAGAACTTGTGCTTCTTTCTTCCATGATTCAGGCTTACAAGCTCTTGTGACCGTAAGAATTACTAGTATTTCCAAACCAAAAAAGGATTTAACATGGAAAACAAGAGTAAATACATACCCAGTTGCAAGTTGCAGTTTTGTTTATGGTTCTAGAGCTGAAAATGATTCGAGAGCTGCAACTTGACAAGTCCAATCCTTTATAAGTTGACTTGACCACGTTCTTGGCTTTTTTATTTTGATATTATATATGCGCCTAAACTATTTGGCTCGATGTGATGGCAGGGTCATATGAGGTGGATTGTTTGTTTATTTGATGCTAAGTGATTTCAAGAGTCAAGATTAATATGAATTGTAGGTAGCCTCATAGCCCCAGTCCTTGACCCCAATTTCTATTCTGCTTTTTGCAGTGGAATAAAGCCTTCAATTGCCTAATCGAATTAGAGGTTTAAACTTAAAAGACAAGACATGGTGCGAGTTCTACATTATTTACTACTATTTGTACAGGAGTTTGGGCAAAGTGGACCACATGTGACTATTTAATATTGTCTTTTTTTCTTTGAAATAGATCATCCAATTTCATTAAGAAATAGTTTAGCCATAAGTAGATTACACAAATAATTTTATATATTGATATAGTTTTTATCTTATTTATCAAATTATAAAATTATTTTATCATAAAATAAATCTAATGGATTACATAAAATTACATCCGTAAAATTATTTTTATGTAATTTCTTTATGGCTTTAGCCGTCCTTGAGGGGTGGATCCATGCTTATAGACAGCTGCCGAATCCTTTACAATCTTCTGTCACAGCAAGCATACCACTAACACCCAAAGCTGCTTCTAAAGAAAGCTTAAGGCCTAAAAGTATGACCAATCAAGCTTATATTATAAGATACTCTATGGTCAACTCATGGAAAGTCCTATTCCACGCCCTCAACCTCTTTCAGACATTTTTCATTTTTGGCCCTGGAAGTTAGGTTGCATCCCCCTAACTCCAGGCTTTTATTCTTTTCATATCTGGGGTTTTTTTTTTTTTTCTTTTTTGCCAGTTGATCCTTCTATAAGATCTCTTAGCTCTTGGCTTTTCTTCCATTATCTTTCATAGCTGCTCGACTCCATCTTATTCTTCTCAAGAATGTACAGGTCATCGAGCACGGCTCGAGCTTCCGATGAGTTTTTGGTCAACCTGTTGCCTGCTGACATAGGCTCCCCACCTCTGAAAGCATCAGTTTCCGTTGACTTGCCTATGTACAATTCCATTTCTGATGCAACCAAAAAAGATGTTGCTCTCCATCCTGGGTTATCTGGAGAGAATGTCATTCACCTTATTCCAGTTATTTTAATTCTCTGTGGTTTGATTCTCTGGATTTTCTCCCATCCAGGTAAGGTATAATGATGTCCTACGTGTATGTAACTCAAATGTGACCATTTTCCTGTCTTGCTTTGCTTCCTCTTCTGCTCAATTAGAGCTGATGATTTTAGTGTTGTACCTCTTGAGATTCTCAACTGTGTATTGGTTTTGAATGGAATTGTTCTGGATGTAATGATAGGAGGTTTTAAAACTTACTAAACTGAATGGGAAATCAAAATCAAGGATAAAACTAATTAAGATCTATCTGGCTCTGGTTCATCAAGTTCTACAATATCTGCAATACTAGTATTCAATAAACAAGCAATGCTCAAACTCAAATATGGTTTTAACATACACCAAGTCCACATTTTCCAATAGCTTCCTAAATATATTTAGGCATCCCTTAATACCCCCAACCTGGTAAAGGCAACTTTTGATGGAAAAGTCTGATGTGATGCAGTAAGAAGTATTATTATACTGTCGTTAAAAGGAATACGTGATGATTTTTATAAGAAGAATTATTCTTTTTATAGTTATAAGAATGAAATATCGCTATATCTAAAAAATAAAATATATAAAAATAATTTTATAAATTAATATAAAATAATTTTATTTATTAAATTAATTTTATAATTTGACGAACGACGTCGACTTTGACTTTGACTTTTAAGCAAGAGAACTCATTTGCCAATATTAATGCATAGAAAATATGAATGTTTATAAATACTTGTCATCCAAGAGTGACATTTATTGCATGTCAATATCATTTGGTCAATAAGCTAATTAGACTTGGAGACAAGTCCTCAACATGGTCCTTTTATGAGATGAGATGAATGAGGAAGCTTTCTATTGGGCCCAGGAAAGTGTCATATCATGTCTTTTTTATGATAATTTTGGTGATTCTGATATCTTTATGATTTAAATGATGAAATAATTGAGGTTGTGGTTGTGCCATTTTTCGCTTAAACGTGTATTTTGCTTCCAAGCAACGTGTACAGAATTTTTTTATTTATTTTTATTTTTAAAAAAGGCTGGCAAAAGCGATTATTTGAGCTTCAAGCAAAGAAGAGTATTGCCCAGTAAAAGAAAATGGGGATATCTTGCAAGCGAAGACGTATGTTCCAGATTAATGCTTTTTTTTTTTTCCCAAAAAGGAGATGTGCTGGCAGGAAAATGGAGATAATACCTAGAACATGAATTATAGAACAAGAGGAAGTGGAAGAGCAAAAATTAAGTTCGGTAAAATAATAAACTTGTAAATTACCAAAAAATTATGAAAAAATTTATTTATCATCTAATCAGTATCTCTTAATAGACGAACATAATAAATAATTTACAATCGTTTAGTATTATATCATAAAATGATGAAGTGATGATTAGAAAATGGATGGTGAGTAATAATACTACTCTATATATTTTTTCTTTAAATTTTTGCTGAAGCAGTTACTAGTTTAACTCCATTGGTTCAGCAATAACTCAATTGACAAATTCTTTGTTTGTAATAGCATAGGAGAGTTCTTATAAGTGCATCACACGTTTTGAGTATGTTGTGCAGAAGGAAAATAAAATTATGAGAAGTATTACATTTGCCAATATGTAAATTTACATATATTACAACGAAATTCTAGATACCCATAGATTAAATTTTTAAAACAAGAAGGGTGTGAACAAGTCTAATAACCAATGGCATTATCGTCATTACCAAAAGCACTATGCATATATATATATATATACACACACACGCACATATGTATATCCTTAGAAAGTTTAGAGTACATGATTAGAAGTTGTGCTTTTTATATGGATGTTTCCATGATAGCATTGTAATTCCTATCTACTATAACAAACATCATATAGCATTAAAAAGTAATGCTTTTTGATTTTATTTATTTATTTTTAACGATAATGGATTCCACTTTAAAGTAATCATAAACCATCAAAATGCATAAAATTCCAAGCTCTACAAAGACTATTTTGAGAAATCAAATTAGTAATTTACTATGTGATCATATTACTTTCATCTCTTTATGACCCAAGAAACAACTCCTTCAGCCATTATAATAGGTTGAATACAAGGCATAAAAAACATCTTCTATCTCCACTCCAACCTCATGACATCTTAGAACCTTTCTAGCTATACTATGGGCAACTCTATTATCTAATTCTTTCCAAACATGTATTGCAACCCACATTTGCATAGATCTCTCATATGACCTTATATTATTATTTCCAAATTGATGGCAATGTAAAAGCTTCAAGATTAGTGTCACTTTCGCCAAGGTATATTAGACCAGATGACATAAGATGTTATCTCAAAATAGGATAATCAGATTCGAACCTCCCACCTCCTCTATAAAAAGAAAAAAAGAAATAGTGCCACTTTCAATAGAGGAGAGAGCACTTGGTTTTAAGTAATTATTAATTGCATCAAGGATATATATTTATGGCTATAATCTTTTTTGGTGTTTCATTGTTTATTTAGTTAGATAGAACAAAAAATTACAAAATATGCGTGTTGAATTATTCAGAAAGCCCTAGTCAAATAGAACAACGACCTGGTTGGCTGTTGTTCAAGCTCCTAACAATTTCCAGACACAGTTTTGACCCACCACTCCTTGAGTTCTTTAGGAGACCTTTGACAAAGTAATTTCTTTTAGCTTAGGACTCCATGCGTCTTAACTCATGTTTCCAATGGATATATTCGTCATTTATAAATGGAATTTCAATAAAACAAATGCATAAACAGTACATATATTTACTAGAAAAATAATTATGTTGAAAAATATGATGACTAATGAGAAGTGTTTCGTATCTTACGTACCAAAAAAAGTTTATATTAGATTATAAAATTTTATATTCTAAAATAAATCTGACGTATTATATTAAACACGTCATTGTTTAAATCTATATAAAATTTATATATAGAGATCTAACACTTTTTTTTTTAATTTGATATAGAGACCTAACACTGTTCTAATTTGATGAGAGTTGGAAATTTTCAAATTCATTAAAGTAATTATAGAAGTCATAACCCAAGGAAATAATAATTTAGAAGAAATTAAATATTTAGTGATTGCTTAAGCGTGACTGAACTAATCCTATACTCATCCTATGGCATATAATTTAAATAAATCAAACGCACAAAATGCCCAAGAAACCCAATCACTTTAGGCTTTAGCTTTTCGAAGTTGATAAAAACTATTATTATTAAGAATTTAGGACTATATTTTCTTAAAAAAGAAAATTGAAGGTTTGAGTGCGTGCAGTTCAAACACCGGCTTGCCAATAAGAATGAGACAGCTGGCAGTTGGCAACTCGGCATTGAAAGCATACCTTATTCGTTGTTTATTAAGCTAATTTTCCTCTTTAATAATTTAATATTTCCAAATCCAAAAATAAATATAAATAAATATTCAATTAGCAATAAGCATTAAAGCTTGTACAACAACAACAACAACAATCTCACGAAGAGTGAAAATTTTGTGTGATTAAAGAAGGGCTCTGAGAATCGAGAAAGGTCAGTGAAATCTCTTCCTCGCTGTTATTCAATTCATGTAATATTGGATTTTTTTTTTTTTTGGATTTTTTTTGTGATTCAGATTTTTCTCTGTTGTTTTTTGGGTATAAATATTCCCAGATAGTTTTGATTTTGGATTTGGAGCCCAATTTGATGAGTCTCCGTTTGTTTGCTGAGAAAACGGAGGAGAAGAATAGGAAATCCTCTGCCTTTTAAACATTTTTTCTGTTAGCATTATTTTGCTGTTTGTCTGTACCTTAGATGATTAATACTGAGCAGGAATTATATTTGAGCTTACTCAGTGATATTGATATTTTTTAAAAGATCAACGAGAATCTTGAAATTTGATATTCTGAATTCTCGTGCATTTTCTGAGCAGCCAAACATAGCAGAACTCAAGTTTCATCTAGTTTTCTGATATATATGTGTCGTGTGTGTTGTGAGTGAATGTCATGTGTTTGTTCTTCTCTGGTCTTTGGTATTCTCTATTAAATTACAGGAGCTACAGGTGTATTTATTCTTGATACTCTGTTTGGCTACAGGAGCTACAGGTGGATTTCTCTAGTAAAAGGTAGGAAAAGGAAAAAAGATCAAGATTTTGAATCCTAGATAATTTATTGATACGGACCCGAGAATTCCAATAAAATACCTGTATAATCTGGTTCTTGTGTTCTTTTAATCATAAATGACAAAATAATTCAAACAGGTGAATAATACGTTAGTAATTTTGTTTGGTTAAACATGTATTATAAATTCATAATTTTGTTTGATAAACTATGTACTCCGTGATCAATTTTTTTTCTACCCTTATGAAATTTTATCTTGTTTTCAGCTCATAATTTAAAATTTGAATAATGTTAGTTCTGCCCAATTTCTTGCATTCATTGTATCAATGACAATAGGTGTTCTGGACTGGATTTTTCAGAGTTATCCTACTGGTGATGAGGTTCAAGATAGGGAGTAAAGTGGAAGTATTGACCAAAAAGGAGGTACCTTCAGGCTCCTGGCGTTGTGCCGAGATCATCTGTGTTAATAGTCACAACTACACCGTCAGATATGATGGCTGCAAGGTTGCCAATGGTGGGGCCTTTGTCGAGAGCGTATCCAGAAAGGCCGTAAGGCCTTGCCCGCCTCCCCTTGAAGTTTCTGAGAACTGGGTTGCCGGTGATGTTGTGGAGGCGTTTGACAACTTTTCCTGGAAAATGGCTACTGTTTCACAGGTTTTGAGGGAAAATCACTTTGTAGTCAGGCTGCTTGGTTCCTCTCTGGAATTTGAAGTCTTCAAGTCTGACATCCGGGTGAGACAATCTTGGCAAGATGACAAATGGGTTGTGATCAGAAAGGTAATTTGGCACCAATATATTTTAATCTAAACTTTCTTCTCCAACATTCCAGTTGAATGCATCCAACAGTTTGGTGTGTTCTTCAAGTTTTCATTGCGTTCATTTTGTTTTCAATTGATTTGTGTTTTTGCATTGTAGCGTCTGCTAATATTTACCAGAAAATAGATAATTTTCAGTCTCATAAAGAGTATGAAGTTAAGCTAGATTTCTCATTTTCAAATGTGGAATGAAAAAAATTGGCAAGTTATTTAATTTAGTTTAGAAATATTTGTTTCCTTGCAATGGATGCACATTTTTCTACTAGTGAGTGCTGACCAACGGGCTTTTATACGTGTTTTATAAGTCTATTTGTGCTTCTTTTGCTTCTGCATGCAGGGTTCTGGCTCTTTTGAAGATGAAAAACGTGATAAAAATTCAACTCTGAAGTGCAAGCTAAAATTAAGCTTTCAGAATAAAAACAAAAGGATGAATCTACGTGTAAAAGATGATCATTTCCGTGTTAAGAACAGGATTAATTTGCGGGAGTCCCACGTTGTTTCCTCCAAAACTTTGAAGAGAGGGTCACCCTATTGCGATTCTCAAGCGGAAGAGCATCCTGGACTTTCCCTGAAATTTAGAGCAACAGAAAAAGAAGGCAGGTGCCACCGGGTGGAGGCTGCTAATTCGTCCACTCTGCCCATGCAGGTAGATGCTGTTGCTTTCCAGAGAAACATGCAGAGTGAAAACTTCAAAAATGCTTCCCCTAACAACAGAACAACTGGGATTCCTGAAGTGCACGTTGCAAGGAGGAGACAAACTGACACTGTGGGGTGTTCATTTGCAAACTTAGAATCAAATTATACTGATGATGTTACATGCTCTGTTGGTAGTTGTAGCATTACTAGCAACAGTTCCCATAAGGTTCCCCATAATGGTTCTACGGTTTGTATTAAGGATGGTGATTGTCATTCTAGTGATGCTGAGTCCTCTTTTTGGTGGAAATATGAGGAAGGAAACTGTCTCCTTCCTACAAAAGGGGAACTAGCAGCTGAAATACATAGGTTAGAGTTGCATGCCTACCGTTGCACTATAGAGGCATTGCATGCATCAGGACCTTTAAGTTGGGAACAAGAGGAATTGGTGACAAATCTTCGTCTTTCACTCCATATATCAAATGATGAACATTTAATGGAGCTAAGAAACTTAAGTTCTCCCTGCATTCGAATTAGATGACAAGAAAATCTGGGAAACTTTTTTTTTCATATTTACTTTCTTCTATGGTAGGATCTGATAAACATTTGTTTTAATGGCCTCACTTCATTGTAAGAAGCAAGATGAGATATTTCCCATTTTTGTTTTGTTTTGGTTTTATAATAAATAGTGTTCTAGTTTGAAGTGTACCTACCACAAACTATGCCAAGTAATAAAAGTTTCTATGATCATCCTTGTGTATAAGACTTTGTCTTCCTTTTTATTGTGTGCTTGTTCTATTAGGCATGCTATTATTTCTGTGTTTGGTATCTTCTATGTTACCAAAGAAGTATACCATAAAGCTGCAAGCAATTGGCAGATAATGAGGATTGTATACAAAGAGATATTCCAGATAAGATTTTGGCTTTACTATGTGAATTTATAGTTGACATGTGGACTAGAATATGATTTTTATTTTTATGGTAGGGTCTTATTTTCTCACTAAGGGCCTCTGAACATTATGCTTACGACTTTTCTACACTTTATGCCATTTTTCTCATTAAACTTTGTTCCATATAAAGGGGTTAATATGATTGTTCTCTTCCACGGTTCCTTGAGAAGAAAGGGAGCTTTTCCTTTCACTGTTTATATGAGAATGTCATGGGATTTATCATTTGAAATGAATTACCTCTATACCGTTGGCATTAGGCAATGTCACAAATTTCAACTGGGGACGTTATTGATGCTTCCCCTGTATTTTCCAGGGCCGAAGCAGGAGGCTTGTGCACCTCACTCCTAAATTTCTAAAGATGATTCTGGGGTTTGCTACCTTCCTCTCGGTCTATTAGGACATCTGATGATGATCAGCTGATTTTGTTAATTTCTGCGGTCACTGCATTCTTCCATTTCAGGCCATCTGTGAGCCTTAGATATCTGTGTTGCTGAAGGATGTAAGACCAGAATCTTGTGGCTGCCACGGGATGACCTGATATGTGGATGCTTGAAGGTTTTATTTCTAACTTTTACTTCAGCTTGTCTATATGTGTCTCAGTCTCACATGTAAGTTTCCTACTTTTTATACCTGAGCTTGAGAATACTTAGAAATTAAAGCCTGATACTTGGATTGATCACATGTACTTTGACATGGGGGTAAATTCTATATAACTGGCAGTATTCTCTCCTTATGCATACACTGAATTGTCAAGAAGAACACAAGCTATATGAAGCTTGGAACTTCAATTCAATAAGGTTATAGCCTAAAAAGTTTGGGAGATTGAATCAGGACTTCGGTTGTTGTTTATCTTGTCTATAAAAAAGAAAGACTTCTGTTGTTATGGTGATATTCCCTTCTCCAATAAAAAATTGATGTTCTTGGTGCCACCTCTTATTGCTTGCTATTTTTCTACTTTTTGCAACATATTCCAAGATGCCTGTGGAAGTCTTAAAATATAAGCTTGACAACAGCAATTACATCATTGAAAAATAACAAGTCTTCAGACTTATATTATTCTTTCTTGATTGTCTGAGCACTTTTTTGGTTCTCATTCCACAAGCTGTTGGCATTTGGCAATGCTAACTTTTGCCAGCTAGAGTAATGCATGAATTCTTTAAGCTGTGGTCTTATGGATCATAGTTTCTTACTTTGATGAAACTAATTAATGGAAATGCTTTGTTTCTTTGGGAGACTAACATTAGTTGTGTAAAGATCCCAGCCGGTCGGGTGAATTCCCCATTTTTACACCAGCCAATAAGGATCTGCCATGTAAGCGTTGCAGCAAACACAAGCTTACAACTTTGGGCTGCAGTGCAATTCAAAGATTTACAACTTTGTTCAGAAGGCCTAATCTGAATTTTCTTTTTGCTGGTTCCTGATGCAGTTCTTTATTGTTAGAAATATCACCTTCAGCTTGTTTTCTAAATCAATGGAGTGTATAGAACTCATCACAAAGCTGTGGATGGTATTTGGAACCTTTTATCAAAACCTTATGGTTTCCAGGTGGAAAGAAAGTCTGATAATTGTCTTGTAGCATATGACTGTTCACATACAGTCTGTAATCTGAGAAAACTTTATACGATTGAAAACAACGATTCTTTGGGATGTTCAGTGATGAGGATTACTTAAATGTTTTAAGGCTGGCTGATCGTGATTGAAATCCCCGGCCTTATTCTCAAAAAAAAAAAAAAAAACCATGCTCTGCTATGAACTTGAGCAATGGGCTTAGGCCATTCTCTTGGGCCCAGACTCTAGCCCAATTACCAAAACATTGTTGACATTTGTGCCATAGCCGAAGACATGAATTGAGATAAAAATTATGAAAACAAAAATTAGAAAACCATTAACAATCTGATTAAGGGGTAATCTATAGTGTGGGTTATAGCACTAATTTTCACATGATAATAGTTTTTCCACTTGTAAGCCGGTGTGTAAATCACAACCTTCATTTCATTAACATGAAAAGACTTGATTTGTAAAAAAACTTAATATTGAATTTATCTAATAAATCAAGTCGTATGCCAACGACATGGAAAATGTGCTTTGACTTCCAAATAGAAGATTTTGGAGTGGAGTTGAAACCTAAAATAAAAGCCGTCAACCTTTTACATAAGAATATCAAGCTGTAAATTGGTCTACTAATTTTAGGTGAAGATTTGCCTACCTTTCAGCCACTTTCCGAAATTTTAACATCTCATTTAGTCCTCATAATCACTAACTTGCATTATATAACTCTTAATGGTCATAGAATGTAACTAGGCATCCTTTTGTATACTTTCTGTATATACAGATTATGCCTTTTTTTTTATTTCTATTAATAAAATTTATCTTTTACCTATATAAAAATATATATATATATAACTCTTAATAACCTTGTGGACATGATTTCTAGTTGAGAATTAAAAAAAAAAAAAAAGCATTTAAAGCGTTTATTTTCAAAATATTTAAATTGCTGAGTGCAATTGTGGCAACCGAAAATAAATAAAATGACAGCTTCTCTCTGGTTGGCACAAATCACAATGGTACTCAAGCATCAGTTTTTCAATGGAAATAAACACATCTAGATTCCTTTTTTTTTTTTTCCTTCTTCTGCAGATTGTAGTTTACATAATATCCTCATCAAACATTAATTAAAAGGGAAATGGCATCGGTGGCTTTGCCACTGAAATGAGCAACAAGGTTCCAAGCTGTCATTCATTTTGCAGAAGCTTCATTCTAAATTGGCACACAATGTAAATGCGTGAGTGGAGTACTCTCAGTCTTGCCTTGGAATTATTTGAGATTGATTGCTGAGTTGCCTCTTTTTTATTTGAAGGCCTTAAAAAAGTGGGGTTGATAGATAGAAAGCCTACAACTGAGTCATTCATTTATGTGGCTCCACCAAATCCTCTGCCATTGTCTCATTTGCTTCCTTCATGATTGGAAATCCCATGTGATCATGCCTCTTTCCTACTCTGTGAGAGAGAGAGAGAGAGAGAGAGAGAGAGTTTGTGCTTAACAGTCAAAAAATCCTCACCTAAAGTTCTTAATGTTTCAACCCTATTAGGCCAAAACCCCCCACCAAACTGTTCTTTGACAGAAATTCACAAATACTTCCAAATTCTTTTCTTTCCACCAACAGAATGTTCATCATTGTATAATGTTTTTATCACAAAGAAACTAAAGCACCTGCCAAAGTAAAACTTACAAAAATTGATCTTTCCCCTGTTGCATTCTCTGAAAGTTCAAGATAGATCTTGTCTAATATTGGCTGCAGTAAATAGTTATTATCATAGGGCTTTGGAAGCCCGGCCCCAAAGATAAATATATCTCTTAAATGTGTGGATAGGAGCATATCTTGGGATCTGCTTCTATTTCTGTATCATACACTTCTTGTTTTTAATGTCTATTTGAGAAGGTTCTCATTACAATTAGCATTAGCCATGAAAGGTGCCCTCATTATAAACTTTTCCCTAAAAACTAATAATGTAATTACATCTGGCAAACTGCTCAATACAACCAGGCCTTTCAATTACCATAGTCATCTCATTTCAGTAATCAATCATATGTCATTAATTAAGACCTTTCTGCTAACAGAAACACTGGGATATGGATGCTGTACAAAAATACAGAAGTGCCAATGCTTATGGGGGCATAATTTGGCCAATCATGCAAAACAGAGAGTTCTTACCCTTTGTTATATGACAGACCGACAAGGTCGCATTAATCAAGGGCAGACATTAGCCAGCTCAATTGCTTTGGCACAAGTGCAAAAATCAGGGGACATTTGGGATTTCTTTATGCTGGTTTTTTACATTTGAAATGACTTTGCCTTAATTACAGGTTTTAAGTATTTGCTTTGGAATTTGGGCCATAATAAGGGAACAATCCATTTTACTTCCTAGGATAATGCAATGAGCTGGCTCATGTCGGATGTAGATAATGATTTTCTATCAGATGGCTCTCAATTTTCAAGTACTGTCAAAAACTTTTTTCAATTCTATTTTGTAAAAGTAAACTCAATAGTTTTTGGCTCTTAGTTTGTACATTCTTGGACCTGAATAATATTGGTTTATATGCACCACAACTGGACTTCCACTACTTCCTTTTGTCAACACTCTGGCTATTTCCTTCAAGTCAGAGATGCACATGTAATCTGAATTCAGGACCTTCTATGGCACAACAACATGCTCTTCAAATCAGAGATGCACATGTTTTGAATGGTTTCGATGATATCTACAGACTTAAAACTCAAAGAGATTATGAATTCAAAAAGTTTTTGCAAAACAAGTTTTTCAGGCAACTCTAATTTGAATTTGTATTCATCTGTCTCATATAAGAGGCAAGAGGACCACAAGCCGAAGAGGTAATCATTTTTAATGTAGCTTGACCTTTTGAGATAGACACATTGGAATGTAAACTTTGTCATCTAGCAAGTTGGAAGGAGACAGTGGCTATATGTTGATGTGGAAGCATGTTCAAGACAAAGAACAAAAACGAGCAGAAGCCTCCAACACAAAAAGGAAATTAAAAAAAAAAAAAAAAGGATTGAGACTAAGATATGAGGACAGAGATTACAGCTATTTAGGAGAAGCGCGTTACACATTAACAAAAAATAATGCAGAAAAGAGGGTTGTGAAGAATCATGAGTATTTGAAACAATATTATATTCATTTTTTATGCAATTGGGGTACCCTATAAGGTAATGCTGTCAGCTGGCTCTTTAGGTACATGCCCTTAGGGAATGCCACAAGGACTTAAAAAAAGAAAGAATGATAATTACATGCACAACTTGAAATATTAATAGAAATCAGAATTAATAATGGATGACTGCTACATGCATAAAGAACTTACACAAAAATAATTCTACAAATAGACTTGATTTTATCTAATCAGTTAGAACTACTTTATAATAAAAGTAACTTTACAATCTGACAAATCACCATAAGCCACGTCAATTTGTAGAATTGTCTTTGTATAATTTCTTTGTAGTTAGAACATTTTCCTTAACGATACTGTAGTTGTCCTTGATGCACGTTGTTCAAGATTAGGAAGCTGATAAGGGAGAATAAACAGGTGATGGTGGCCATTAATACATGATGCCGAAAGAGAAATTGAAAACTATTAGGTAAATTCTAGATGGGATCACATGGTTTGATGGCATGTTATTGATTCCTTTAACAAAAGCAAAGAAACACAGCCCAAGTAAGCAGAGATAAGAGGGGGGAGATCTGACCACATGCTGCTTCATGGGGACCATAAAAATCAGAAAACCAAAAGCTTTTCTCCCACAAGATGGAGCATGAGAAGATCCCAAAAAGTAATACAAAACCAAATGTTGTTTCTCTCAAATCTTACATCTTCTTGCTATATTACATTTAACTCAAAGTAATCCTAAACCCCATAAAGGAAAATGTGTTTAAACAAATGAAAAAGTGCAATTTGCATGCTGGACTACAGTACTAATCTTTGCTTTTAAAGAACATTTCATGCCTTGGTTACTGCATCTGTCCTGGCTTTTAATCTTGTAGTAACACAAGGCTCACTGATTTGGGTGCTCCTAATTGTTTTATTTTAATGGAGACTGGAGAGGGAAGCTTCCCCCAATGCAAGAGGCCGCTAGTGAAGGAAACTTCTCTCTTCAGTGTGGAAAATCCCATCTGCATTATGTCCCATGAAAAATCTTTCTTTTTTGAAGAATGTTTGGGGAACAATTGATCAATACGTGGAGAGATTTTTTTTTAACTCTCTCAAAGGAAAACATAGGATAATTAAGGGAGAAAGTGCAGGGGCGAAACCAGGATTTAATATTTGGGGGGCGATTAATAAAATGTATGGTACATATGAATATAAATAATGTGTGTTTTTTACATGTGATTACATATAAAAATATAATCATACATTATAAAATTGTATATAAAAAATAAATATCTATAAATCATCTTATAAGATGATTTTCTTCAAGATTTTCATTATTTGTTAAAGATTATTACGAGATCTCGTTTCTATTACAGTAGGTTGCAACAACAATTTTTTAATTAGAATTAAAGTGATTGTGAGACTAAGTCATGAGTTAAAAATTTGGATGTTAGTGAAGTTAAAATTTACAATAGAATGAGATGAATATTTGGATTTGAGAGATAATTTTAATTAAAATTTTGAGGGGGGTAATTTTTATTTTTATTTTTAATATGAGGGCAATTTTAATTATATATAAAAAAAATTATATAGTAAATAAATTTTTTGAAAATTTTTGGGGGGCTACAGTGTAGTTCCGCCCCTAGGAGAGAGAGTTTCTTCTTCTTCTTCTCATTCATGGTTGTAGTTCTTTCCAAAAAAAAAGAAAAAAAGAAAAGAAAAGAAAGAAAACGAAAACATCCAATGAGGTAGATCAAAGGGTGAGAGTGAGAGAAATAATTAGTAATGTGTACTTTTTGACATTTCGTGGAAGTTTGATGGATTAAATGTGATGGTCCAATTGAAGTTGATATATTTCTTTATTTTTGAAGTTAGTGATAAGTATGCTAAGTTGATGATAAAGATAGTAATTTGGCCTTTTGATAATATTATTATTGAAAATGATATCCCAATTGAAGTCACTTTTAAACGTTTAAAAAAGAAGAAGATATTTTTAAGTCTTTAACTATCATTAATTCATTGTTTATTTTAAATGACTGATAAGTTATTTATTTTTAAAAAAATACTATTAAAATTTTTTTAATTGTTTTTTACCTTCAAATGTGTTATCGAATAACTAATAAGTGAATTAATTTTCTTATTTATATATTAATTTAATATCGCATAAAATGACAATGAAATTAATAGGGATGATTAAAAATCTTTATGAATATAATTATTTTTTTATTTTTCAATGATTAAAAATAGTGATATTAGAAAATTTATATATATTTTTTATTTTTTAATGGTGAGGAATGTTTAAAAATACTTAAAAAAAAAAAAACTCATTTGCATTAATGTACTGTATTTGGAGTACTGAACATTTAATGTGCACTTTAGCGTTGTCCATGTTTTTTTTTTTTTGAAGGAATCGTTTTTTGAGAAATGTTTCATTTCATTGAAATTTAAGAGGAGGAAACTTATAATGTGATCAAAAGGTCAACTAATTACATACTGAAAATCAGCTTTTAAATCTCTTAAAAAGAGAGAACTATCACTGCTTTCAACATGAGACATATACTAAATTTCTTGAAAAATGAGAAAACTAAACTCCCAACAGACATAATGTCTGGAAGATTATTTTTCACTTTTAAAAATTTTCTTTATACAAACAAAATATAAATAATACCAACAAACACCTCAAATTATAACAAAATACAACACAAAAAATACGGTGGACAATCGTTCGAAGAAGCGCCGCCACCTTAGATTCCCTGCGAATCATCACCGATGAAATGGAACCGCCAGATACCGAGACACGTTGAAGCAAACACCCAATTGGCCTTCGCGCGTTTAGAACACACACTGCTCCGTTGGGCAAAAAACGCCTGAAGAAAATATGAGGGCTTTACAGCTACCAGTAGCTTCGAACCTGAAAACAACCACCAACCAACATGCCAAAAACCACTGATAAAATTAACACAAAACCACGATGGCCGGAGAAAAATGAAAGAAAAGGAGAAAAAAGAGGGAAGAAAATGGAGGAGCTTAGAATTGATAGAGTCGAGAGAAAAACTCTTAACTTTCGCCTTTTCGTCGAGAGAGGGGAACGTCCTCATAAACTCAAGTACTTCATCAAATAGTGGATTTTACTTTCACAATAAGCACCATCTTTTTTGAAGGAACCATTGTCCATGTGTAACTACATTGTTGTGCAACAAGTACTAGTCATTAATTTGGTTTATTTGACAAAAAAAAAAAAAATCTCATAATTCTACATATGATGACAAGCAAGAGTAAATGCAAAATTATATAAAATAGTTAGATATAATTTTAGGATGGAATATCACAAGTTTTACGTATCTTTCAAAAAAAAGAAAGAGAAGTTCATTATTAAAAAATAAATTTCGTATAAACCATATGAGACTTGCACGTAGCATTGTGAATATTATTTCTCGATTTTTTTCCTCCTATATTGTAATATTAACTGTTGTTTAAAATATAAAAGGAATAATGGTTAATTTTGTTGAGAACGGCATTATCGATAAATCATGAAGATCATCGATCGGGTACGCACATCATTATAAATAATATTAATGCCTTAATTAAATACTCATGGAGATAAAAAAAAAAAAAAAAAACAAAAAAAAAAACAAGGAATTTGAGAAGCAAACAAAAATAATTAATTAAGAAACCTAGAAATCTCTACGTACGGGATTTCACAATATTAATCTATATATTTTAATTCGATATATCGTAACCAACAAAACAAAATTATAAAGTACTAATAAAAAGTAAATAAAACAACATCATCCCGGGAAACAAGCAAAGTTTTATGTGCACCATCTCTTCACTTGCATTGATAAAGTACAATATTAATTGTAAATCCCCACGTAAATATATGTATATATATAAGGTAGTAACGTCCATTTCAGAAAATCAATAAATAAATAAAGAAAAAAAAAAGAAAAAGAAAGCAAAAAGAAGAAGAAGAGACCTAGTTAGCTAGCTTGCTAGCTTCATATATACTTTGTTTAATATTAGGCAAACAACTAAGCAGTTTTGAGGTCTTTGCTGTCTTTCTTTGTTTTAGGTGGTCACAAGGTACCTAACCATGCGTGCATTATTGCATAATTGGGGCAATGCCATATATGTACATTTACCACAAAAATATTTAATGCCATATTCTTCACCAATCATGGATATATATATATATATATCCCATTCTTTTGGTTGTAAATAGTTTTTTAGTTGCAAACACACTGTTTTGATTGCAAATAATCTATTTGATTGATTGTAGTTAATTAATTATATATACTTAATTTTTTTATAATATGGAATAGTTTTTATTTTTATTTTTAGTACTCTTTTTTTTTTATCATTGCTAAATAAAAATAAATAAATAAATATATATATATATATATAGAGAGAGAGAGAGAGAGAGAGAGAGAGAGATCAATATCACACGGAAAATGAAGCAGATCCAGCAAGTTTTGGTGCTAATTAATTGAAAGAGATGGAAAAGGAGTAATATATATATATATATATATATATAGAAGTTGAGTGCCGTTTATATATCCAACCAATTAATTAACATTCATGAAAACATAATAATACAAAACTGTGTAGAAAATGTGCAAAAATATACAAATACATACATATGAGCTTTATACCTACAACTGTTAGCCATTTACTAAAATCCTACAACTAAAAACAGAGCTTGCTTACATACAAAAAAGAAAAAAAGAAAAAGAAAAAAGGATGATCAAAACATGAGGATCGGACTTGGGGGGTGAAAACCATGCATGAGGGGCCGCCTGGGGTTACATGCCAGGGTAAAACATCTATTTCTTCTGCTAAAAAACGAAAACAAAAAAACCATGGATCGGACATGATGAATGTCAGTAGTAGCATTGATCATCATCATGATGATGATCAAGCAATACCAACAACAATATCACAAACATTTGATCTCATCTCCCTAAAAGATCATCCATCCATCCATCCATCCTGCATCTTAGCCAATCATGATGGATACTTGATCTGCATGCCCACTCAACAATATATATAGGCGTGCTCACACTCGATCCGGATGTTGGGTCTTTATAGAGATAGCAACATCATCTTTAGGAGGACCCTTGATCTTTGTGGCCATGATCAGGATGGGACAGGGATTGGAAAAGGATTGGTGCACCGTATTGAGGGTAGAGTAGCATCAGGACCGTCGGCGCATGCTGATAGCTTGGGGCCAACCTAAAGGCGAAGCGCTGCAATATGATTGCCAGCGTTAACTTAGCCTGCAATATGGCTAGATTTTGTCCGATGCATGTGCGGACGCCAAGCCCAAATGGAATGAACGCCACCGGATGTTTCGCCGCCCTTGCCCCGCCGTCGGAGAATCGACCTGGGTTGAATTCGTTGGCATCGTTGCCCCACAGGGTTTGGTCATGATGGATGGCCAAGATCGGAACCAAAATCTCGGTCCCACATGGAATTTTGTAGCCTCCGAGCTCTACATCAACTTTGGCCCGTCGGATTGCTGCGATCGCCGGAGGGTATAATCGGAGGGACTCGTTAAAGATCATGCTTAGCTGCACATGAACAGATGATGCCGCTAAATGTTCCGACCAAAACAAGCAACAATAAAAGCGAAAGGTGGCAGTTTGGTTTATAACGCGAAACAAACATGTGCTAAGAGACAAAAACATGATTCTTTGTCCTTGCTAACATCAAACATACAAAATACAATAGCTTACCGTCTTAAGCTTGGCAACATCATCTTTGCTGGGTACATCACGTGATCCACACACCCTGAGGACCTCCTCACGTGCCTGTACCTGCCAGTGAGGGTGCATAGCCAGAAGAACAGTAGTCCACGTCATCAAATTGGATGTGGTCTGTTTGCCGGCAAAGAAAAAGCTCTTGCACTCTTCAACAATGTCATGGACAGTGATATTTGATGATGGGCAAGACTTTGAAGCCTGAATCATGAGGCCCAGCAGATCCTTTGGACTTTTCTCTTCCATTAATGAATCCCCACCAGAATTACTTTTCTCATCTTTCCGCCGTTCGATTAAATTCACCACAGATTTCTTGATTTCCTTATCCAACTTCCAGCAATTCATGTTTCTCTTTGTGGGCAGGAATCTGTTCATCCAACCCAAAAAAAAAAAAAAAAAAAATCTTAACTTTCTTTTCATTGATCAGTTAATTAATCACTAATCTGCATATTAAGATAGGTGACCACCCTGATAATGACTTGTACTGACATTGATTGATCATGATCATCAATTAGAACATATAAATTAATCTTGATTTGATTAGAGGTACAATATATAAGGTACTAGAGACTGATTATTGACTCTTTTTTTTTTTTTTACCTGTAGCAAGGGATGAAAACTTTCTGAAAAACATCTGCAGCAAGCTTCATTTGCTGTGCTTGTAATCTGAAAACCTTTTTTCCATCTTCATAACTGCTGCCAAATGCTGCTCTCGTGATGACATCTTCTGTTAGGGTTTGGAACCATTCCGAAACTTCAATTTCAACCTCTCCCGAATCAGACATTGAAACAAGCTGCCATTGCTCCAACATGTCCACCACACTCTTTGCCACTACTGGTATCAACAGCTAATATGTACACGACAACAAATGGTAAACTTTCTTTTTTCTTTCCTTTTTCTAGTAAAAAAACATGAATTATATATTGGGTTTTATTTATTATTTTGAACTTACTTTGAGATTTTCCATGTGGAATGTAGGTGTGATGATTTTCCTGTGGTGAGCCCATTTTGCTCCTCCTTTGAGACTGAGGAGGCCATCACCTTCGAGCTGTTTAACAAGTGGGTGTGCTTCAATCTTCTCATAAAACTCTGACTTGGAGGTGAAGATATCTTTGACAAGGTCTGGATCGGAAATGGTGAGACGAACAGTGGGTCCTAACCACATGAGAAATGTTGCACCTGTAGAAATAATTAATGACACGTGATAAGCGCGTTCTTACTCTCATGGTATATATAATTAGTGTACAGATAAAAAAGGAAAAAGTTTGAGAGGAAGTGTTTGGGGAAAAAGAAAATTATGTTTATTGGGTAGTAATTAAAATGAGATCCAGAACAGACACAGGCCAGAAAAAAAAAGATAAGCTTTTCACGAAGTAGGGAACTACCACACAACCTTGAGTAGTAAGCATCAAGTTAGCAAAAAGAGGAATGAGCAGGAAACATGACAGACATTTATTCAGAGTAAACATGGATGGTGTAGACCCTACACAGACACACATACCCACAGAGGAGGCACAAAACAAAATAAAAGATGGGAAGAAGACAACTAAAGTTTGAGCTACTGCCCAAGACACAACCTCATTGTCAAAATTCAATCCTTTCTATTAAAACAAAACAAAGCCAGCCGGAAAAAAAAAAGGACAAAAGAAAACTGAAAAGTAAAAACGGAAACTCCACATCCAAGGGTGTCATAGTCATAAAATTTTAACCATGAGGATTCTGAAGTTGGTTCTTTTTAATTTTTTTTTTATTTTTTTGGGAGAGAAAAGTACAAATTGAAATCACTACATTAATGTTAGAATGGTCAGAGACATGTATATAAAAAAATCTTTATATTCCATAAAGCGTTCTTGAATTTCTCAGAAGAGGAGGAGGAGGAGGAGGGGGATGAGTGAAAAAAGAAAATGAGGAAAGAGAAAAGAAAGAAAGAAGTGCAAGAGTCCAAAATCTGAGCTTCAACATCAAGCATCTAAGCTCGGAAAAAGCCTGAAAAGTTGTGAAAAGAAGTACCGTAACTAAAAAATAAGCCTCTGAAAAGTCACGAATTCTGGAAGACTGATCGTGAAACCGGCTAAAGAAACATCATAACTGAAGGCACACCCAGAATATATAGGATAATTATCAAGTATGAGCCATAGAAAGCTAAGAGAGAGAAGGCTCGGAAACCCACATTAATACTACTCTTTAAATGCCTCCAAAACGTTTATTAAAACAATAAAAAATCATTGTTAATGCAATGAACCCCTGCCATATATGTCAAGAACAAGTAGAAAAAGAATATCTAACATGGTTTTGTTCAAAAACAAAACAAAAGAAAGAACAGCAATACCATAGATCTTTTTCCAGTGGTGGTAGAAGGAGAGAACTCTGGGGAGTATGTTGTGAGAGAAAGGCATGGGCTGAGAAGAGGCTTTTAACATCATCCCACCGAGTTCTTTAACATTTCCAATGAAGAAACGGTATGGGGGTCCTCTGATCCCTTGCCTGGAGAAATGGTCTTCAATTCTTCTGGGCCTCCACCAAAGCGATACCACCACCTTCAGCACACACACAAAGAACATCAACCATATCACGAGAAACTTAAGCCAAGACAAGAGCTCGGCCTCCATATCTTGTTTTAGCTTTGAATTCTTTAGAACCTCTCTCTCTCTCTAGAACTCTCCTCTCTCGCGTGTCTGTTTGTTGCAGAGAAGCCTTAGCAGTTGCTTCTTATCTGCTTTGCCTATGTATGCTGTTTACTTGTTGTGTAGTGTGCTGGCTTTAATACTACATAGATATGAGAGAGAGAGAGAGAGAGAGAGAGGTGTTTTAGTTAGGAGGGAGGGGCAATGCAAGGCCAACGGCGTAGGGGCCGCCATTGGAATTCTAAGGGTCAACGAATGAGGAGGGTATTTTAATTTTCTATTCCTTTTGAGACGATATTACCCTTGTCTTCTTCTAGTGTTACTTTCTTTTTAGTTAAAAAAAAAACTGTCTCTTTGTGTATATATATAATAATAAGCTTTATGAAAAATGTTGGTTGTCTTTCTTAATTAGATATATAAATTCCTTTTTTTTCTCTCTAAAATTTTAATTCTAGATCATGAATTAGCATCTGGCTGTCTGTTCAGATTAATTTAGCCAAATTTTGACCGAAAATACCAACTGTTTTTCTTCATATTTGAGTGAGTTAATGTCTCTCCTTCCGTAAATCTTTCTGTATTAATTTATATATAGAAGAATATTTTTAATTTATTTATCTTCATTTCTAGCAATTAAAAGGATAGACAGATATTTAATCATGATTAAGAATTGAATAACAAATTATATTTTTCCAAGGACGGATCATGGAAATCAGACTAAAAGTTTAATTTGTGATCTATTTTAAAGAGCCTGATTTGAGGGGGTGTTATTTTGAGTAATACTAGATATAGTCATAATTATACAAGTGTAACACACTATTTTTTGATCAAAAGAGTAGTGCACCTATCTTTCGAATTCTATGACTGTAAATAATATTTATTTTTTTTAAAAACTAAATTAAGATATAAATTATGGGAGTAAATCAATGGAGGATATTCTAATATAAGAATGTGCACATTATAGAATATTGTAATAAAGGCTGATTTATGTGTTCAAGAACTAATGAACATTATGAACTAACCGATTAATTTTCAACAAATTAGGTACGTATTAATTAATTGCTGTGTTGTCCAACATTTTTTTTTTTTTAAATTTGGTAGAACTCTTTTAGTGCCATATCATCTATTGATTCAACATTTTGATTTTTGTTTCGAAATATCTAAAGAGTTAATATTTTTGCATCTATATATCTAATTACATACACGGCTTATGTATATTTTGCGTACACTCCATATATGAATAGTATTTTTATGCATCCTCTAATTTAAATATTTGTATTTTTTATTTTTGTTTCTCTCATATCATATTTTTTTAATCTTTTTTTAATATATATATTTTTTCACTATTGCGACTGAAGTGGCATTATTGTTGCATCAGCAATTTCATAAAAAGTATGCGGAATTGTGTACTTGTAATATTACTCATCTAATCAATATATATTAGTTATTTTATTCTTACGTTTGGATGTTAAGAGTGTTTGAGAATATTTGTGAATAGTAATAAAAGTTAGGTAAATAGTAATAATAAAATATTGAATAGTAATGAAAAAATAATGAATAATAATAAAAATGGGTGAAAAGTAATAATAAAATAATGAATAATAGTAGAAAGTATTTGAGAGTATTTAAGAGTATTTACTTTCCAAACTTGCCCTAGCCAGTGCTAAAGCACTCTATTCACATTATTTAAATGATAAAATTTTTTATTTATAAGAATTAAAATTTTAAAACTTATATTACTAATTAAATTATGTCTTGTAGCGGCACATTAATAGCATGTACTCTATACATCGGATTATGGATTAGATTTTATATATCGAAATATACTCAATTAGTAGAGAAATTTATATTCTTAAATATGAAATATAATTAACTTGGATGCAGGTCTTGTTGATCTAAATATACAATGAATATACTCAATTAGTAGAGAAATTTATATTCTTAGATTTTTCATATCGAAATATACAATGAATGTTCAATTAGTATCACTTATACCAATATGGCAAGAGCACCTGATATTCAAGATCATGACAGCAAGCTGCTTCCTGATAGTAGGCGTTACAAATATATATATATATATATATATATATATATATATATGGAAGCTCACACTTAAGGAAAGCCTTTTCAACAATAATTATATTATATTATATGGATCCTAGCTAGTACATGAATATCTGAGTCTATTAATTCTGTAATATTCCCATGGGATTCACTAAATCAATCGGCCTACATCTCTCCACTGTCCAGATTACCATCTTCTTATTTTTCATTCACTTGTACTACCAATATAATGAATACGCAATATACTGGTTAGGCCGTCCGATGTGTTGGCCAATTAAACCAATATTAATTATCTTCGACTTTGTTCATTGCGTAGCAAAATGGATATAAGTCCTAATCAGTAATCTTTACATGTTTTATTAGGAAAAAAGATCTACTATATATATCTATAAATAAATTATTTATTTGCGACCAATTATTTTTAATAAAATGATAATTTTTAGTTAAAATAGAACAGTTTTAGTCACAAATAATCATTTTGAGTATAAATAATTAATAACAAATGACTGTTATTTTTTTTGTAGAGTATATATATAAACAAAGGCTCGAGAATTGGAGATTGGTTACAGCTTGTTTGAGATGGGATCTTGGAAATTGATGGTCGTATATCATGTGTGTATAGCTAGCTGTAATGATCAGCAATGACTGATCATTTTGAAAACAAGTGCATTACTGTTGATGAAAAACGTACGTGTAATGTATATACGTGCATGAGATGTTATGCAAACAAGCTGCTAGCTAGCAGGTTGCACTACAAGAAATTTTGTCTTTTGGGACAAAATTATTTTGAGACAAAATAAAAGTCTTTCCAAAATATAATCTTTTGGGACAAAAATAAATTTTCGTCCCTAAAATTTCATGGATGTGTAATATGTTTGAACCAATAATTTATTGTTCAAACAGAAGATATTGGGATGAAAATAATCATCCCAATACAGAAAATCATTCAAACGAAACAATAGTCATTTGAACGATATTGTATTTTTGGTTCGAACGATAATTTTAAACAATTGAATGTTAAACGTGCAAGTTAGGAAAAAAATTATTGCGGGAATTTGAGTAACCGTTCAAACGGTTACCTTAAGTGTTTGAAATTATCATTCAAACGGTTACTTTACAGTTCAAACAATTATTTTTGAGGGTGAGGTGAGATGAATTAAATTTTGGCGAGAATAGAAATGACATTCGAAGGCTTGAATATCCGTTCGATCGGTTAATTAATTTTTTTTTTATTTTTAATTTCTAAAAATTATAGAGCTTATTAATTTAGGCATATATTTAGTTAAGCTATGGATTAAATATAGCATTTAAATAATATAAATACTGAAAATTTATAATTAACTTAAAAAGTAACTCAATTAAATATAACTAATTTAGAAATAAAAAAATTCCTGAATATTTAAATTAATTATACAAAACACAACTAGTCATGATACTATCAATACCGAAAAATATATAAATATATAATATTATAATATATTATAGAAGTTAGTTACTATATAACTTGGTACTACTTATAATATACTACTTAACATACTATATATACTTATATATAATATATTATATACTATATACTACTTATATATAATATAATATAATATATTATTATATTATATATTATATGTATCTTATATTATAATATATGGTATGTGTTTTATATTATAATATATTATAGAAGTTAGTTACTATATAACTTGGTACTACTTATAATATACTACTTAATCTACTATATATATACTACTTATACTACTTATATATATATATATCTATTATATAAATTGGTACTACTTATATATTAACTTATGTATTATAATATATTAACTTATGTACTTATATTATAATACATAAGTTAATATATTATATAGTATTATAATCTACTATTCTTATATATTAACAATTTATATTATAGTTTACTATATTATAATCTTATAATATAATATATAAGTTAATATATCATATAGCTTGATACTACTTAATATACTATTTATTATTACCATACTAATTATATACTATATACTACCACTATATTTAAATAATATAGTTATATATTATTAACTTATAATCGTATAATATAATATATAAGTTACTACCACTATACTAGTTAGAGTAAATCTACTTGTATGCGACGTGGGTAATTCCCAAATTAATTAAAACTCACGACACAAATGATACTCATGGTCGGAACATAATTAATTAATCATCATCATGTTAATTATGGGATGAATTGATTAATTAGATCATCATCTACATTTAATATTAATTAGATCATTATCTACATTTAATATATATATATATACATACATAGTTATAATAATTTGATGGCCATGCATGCACGCTGTAATTAATTAATTATTTTTAAATGAAAAATTAATTTAGAAATTATTTTTGGGTAATGTTACATATATGCAGTCCATTTTTATGGACTCTTAAGCAATAGATAGATACTAGAAAAATCTCAATTATAGAATAAGATTAACTAAAAATATCGTTATTTTACAAATCAAAAACTCTAAAAATACAAAAAGCTCATTTTATTTCCTCATAAAACTGGAGCATTTTACTTAAGCTTATAATGCATTCTATAGATAAGATATAGACTGTAATAAGAATTATTTATTATTTTCTAGGAAACATATACTTAATTAAGAGTGAGTGATATTATTCAATCCAGGTAATAAGAAAAGGAGTGGGGACGCATTAAATTATGAACATAGCAATTCATGGTTTTGTGTATTGAAAGTGACAAAACTCATAATATTGCTGCAAAACGGTCCAGGCCAGTCTGCATATATATATATATATATATATATATATAGGCTTAGACTAGTCAAATCTATGCATCATCTGATCATCTTTTTTGTTTCGTAATTCTCTTGTTTATTTTCCTTTTTTTAGGCCTTTCTTTTCATCTAATTAAGAATATATACATATATATAGAAAATGGCCCGGGGGGATGTTCATTTCTTAGAATGCACTCTAGCTGTTCGTGAAATTGCGCAGCTTGGAGGAAAAGAACAAGTAGTAGCGGGATAGAAGAGAGTGACAAGCCGAGAGGCGGGGCGGGGGGCTGGGCTGGGCTGGGTGTGGTTCCCAACAGCTAGCTAGCTTAGCTTAGCTTCTTTGATGATCTCCTTGCTTGTTCCCGAAAAGATGATTTGGGAAGAGAGAGAGAGAGAGAGAGAGAGAGAGAGAGGCACAAAGGGGGTTGTTGTTTTGGAATGTTGCTCTTAAATTGTGCACATGGGAACAAGGCTGTCTATTATAGGGTTTGTTTGTGTGGTTTTGGTGGGGATATATGCTCCGGTTTACCCAACCATGGGGTGCCCACTTAGAGCCACCCTTTCTTAATCTTGTCCTAATAGGCCCAAGACATATTGGGGCTCTGTGCCCCCCTCTCTTTGGTCCCTACCATTTCTATTTTTTTTTAATTTAAAATAAAAAATAAAAAAAATAAAATACCCCACATGAGTTACACTTGGAGTCTGCTCATCTTTTTTCACGTATAAACAAAATCTTGGGCGTTTAATGACTTTTAAGTGGCAACCCATGTTTTAAAAAAATTATTTTATAAATTTACGTTATTTGATATGAGATATTAAATTATAAAATTTTATGTTAATTATAAAGTAGACTTGACGATGCACGGGGATCATGAGATAATTAGATGGCATCAGTTTTAATTAGTTTCTTAATGAGATAACTAAATGGCTTATATATTTATATATAAGGAAATAGTAAGATTATACAAAAATAATTTTATAAATTGATATGGTTTAATATAGTTCGTCAGATTGTAAAATTACGTCTGTTGTAAAGTACATTTAATAGATCAGATGGAATCATATCAATTTATGAGATTATTTTTATATAAATTTTTTTTATGAATGTAACAGTATTCATATATATATAGATTTATTGGCATGAAGATACATTGATTCTGATTATATGGGTTTAGCAATTAGCATGTACATCTTAATTATGCAAAAGATATGGACTGGAATGAAGGGCCTCAAGCACCACTTTCCAAATACCATTTAAACTCAAAAAGAAATGCATATTTTTCTGTGTATGAGTGAGAGAGAGAGATTCGTAGAGTTCCAAGGAAGATCTAAATTCGTCCTCCAACTTCTGTTCATGACTGTCAAACTTTAGTTAGATATTGGCCGATACAAACGAAACTTTGAAAAGGGACAGTGGGAAAATAAGAGAATCGGGATCAAGGCATGGCATTGCCCTCCAAATATTTTCTCTGTATAAAAGAAAACAAGAGGACAAGCTTGAATATCCAATCACTTGAACCAGTGGTGGAGTTTTCGAAACTGACCAAAATAATCCAACCAGGAAAAAGTCTGCATCCCATCAGGCATCTAAATATATATATATATATATAGATAAATAATATGCACTTTATTTAAGCTTATTTCAATCCTTTTTTTGGGGTTGGATTTTGTTTGGCATGAGAAGTTAAGATTTAGTATTTGAGAATACGATTGATAAAATGTATGATATGTGTGAATATAAATAATATATATTTTTTGCATATGACTATATATAAAAATAATAATCATGCATCATAAAATTGTATACAAAAAATACATGTTTATAAATTATCTTTTAAGATAATTTTTTTTTAGAATTTTCATAATTTGCTAGAGATTATTACAAAAAGATAAGAAAATAAAATATCAATTTAGCTTTCTCCTTCAAATTAATCTTAATGACAATTTTTCATTAAATAAAACTCATCTATTATTATTTCTAAAGTAAATTTTTTGATAATTTCTTTATGAATATCAACTAACAAATGATATACAAAAAATTTATCTTTTATTTGAGAGGATAAATTATCTTTATATTACGACGTCTTTAAAAATTTATATACTAAAATAAAATTTTAAAAATTTTAGAGGGCCGGGCTACCGAGCCATGTACGTAGGTCCGCCCCTGATCAACATAAATCCAAACCAGATCGATGCTAGCTCTTCTATCTATATGCTGCTGAATGCTATGTAAAACTTCTATATCTATATATATATATGTAATAATTGAGACAATTAATCTCCATTAGTCACTAAATCCTTGATCTATTTATTGCAAATTATAATCTCGATGTCATAGATTTTTGATTCTAACAAATTATGACACTATAATTTTAATCCGATTAATTCTTAAAAAATTAGTCTTTACAAATGTTGTCATGATGTGATAACGGATGATGATAATTAAGTTTGATGGGGTTTCTGGTTTATTTCAATCCATCATTCCATTTACCATCATGTATGTTGTCAACATTTTGTGATATGGTATCAATGATTGACTTATAAGCCGGACATAATAAATAATTTTTAATTTTTTAATATTATATAATGGGATAATGAGAAAATAAATATAATAAAATGGATGCTGGATAGCATTATTCATATAAAAGCTTTTATGTTAAAAAATAATAAATTATTATATAATAAATAAGAGTCAAATCAAAAGATCACTATAACTCCTTTTAAGGAGTTATTATGAAAATGATAAGAAATTGCAAATAAAATAACTTGAATTTATAGAAAGATCTTTATATGTTCATTGCTTATAAGCTTTAAGTGAATAATGACCTCACATCTCATGATTTTCAGTTGGGTCACTTCGGGTTTGAAAATTTAGAGGAATATATATAAATAATATATATATAGCATTTAAATTCGATTTTGCTAATTAATTAAGCACCTATTTTTCAAGTGTGATACATTACTTGCATGCCAGCTACTCGATGGTTATCTCGAAGGAAGGGTGCAGCTATTCATGAGCTCTATGAGTTTGCCCTTTAAACTTACCACTCGTACTGCAATTAAACTTTTATTTTTCTATTTTAATTTTTTTTTTTAAATGCATCTTTTCACTTATAGTAGTTCTTTATACTATAAAAAAAATAAGTTTTTGTGGCCATTTAATTGCGATCAAATGATTATTTGTAACTAATTTTGACTGTAAATAATTATTTGATCCCAATTAAATAGCTACAAATAAATAATTTTCTTGTAATGTCAACTATTAAAGAATTTATCAAAAAATAAATAAAATTGAAGTTCCGAGCAATAACTTTGAGAAGGCAAACTGATCATTGGCTCAAGTATCATTTTTCCATCAAGGAAATAGCTAGCTGAAATTCTAGAATTTAGTTCTTATAAGTTAATTTTGTGATGTATCTGTAATTTCTGTAAATAGCCCTTGATTACTTCGGAATATAAAAATTAAGTTGTCAATCATGCGAGCTATATAAATAACAGAAGTAATCGAGAAGCAAATTGTGTTTGGTTATATATTCGGCGCTAATTAAAGTTTTATATTTTACACCCAAACTATTAAAATTGACACATTTCACTCTTCCATCTACAATTTAAAAAAAAAAAAAACTATTAATTTAACATATATATTAATTTGTTAATTTGTTACTGAGAAGATAATGAAAAATGCAGATGTGAGGATAGATGTGACACTATCTAGATGGTCAATCCTAGTGGAATGTTCATTAATGTGTCGGTTTTGTGTAAATGTCTTCAAATATGTAGAAGTCAGAATATTCATTAAGCATTTAATGCTATTCAAATTATATATATATATATATTCTCACAAAGGTAACTAGCTAGTATTATTACAAGAGTAATGTTACGTATAAATTTATTGTGGACCAATTTGAGTATTACCATATGTCTATTAGTTATTTTTATATATTTTATTTTAAATATAAGTATTTTATTAAATTAAGTTTATCTTTCTATACCTCAATATTGGTATGTATATTAGTGCACAAATTTATCTTTCTATACTTAATGAGTTGAATAATTGAAAAAAAAAAAACCGAAAACGGTACTCATATACAACTAAAAACGACATAATGAAGAAACCAGCTAGTCGAGATATATATATATATATATATATATATATATATATATATATAACTAGGTGGATGATCAAGATCAGAAAAGCTAGCAAAATTCAACGATAGACTTTTAATTTGGAGCTACTTAATTCCATGAAAATAATTGATAATAATTGTAGAATATCAATAATTAAGAAACTTTAGAAAGTGCGTGATAAGCAGCCACAAGAGCAGCAAAAAAGGGGATATGTTCCTATGATTTGTTGGCAAATCCCTGTCGCCACGATATGATCTTTTATTTTATTTTATTTATTTCCCGTGATTAATTAATAGTCAATATACATATATATATATATGATCATCATCATCCAGCTTTACCTAATTCAAACAACGTCAAAAAGAGTATTTTCTTTCCATGCCATCGATCTTTTTCACAAGAAATTAATTCGTTGACCTCAACATGCACAAAATAATTAATATATATAAAATTAGTTAGCTAGCTAGCTAGCTCTTGAAGAATCCATGGCTACTCGATGCCAAATCCAATTCGATGAGAAATTGGATCTAAGTTTTCATTAGTGGGGATAATGCCAATAGTAAATACAACTACATACATTTTGCTTATAATATGCATATATTGTCGATCGATGATGGTGAAGACATGCATGCGCACTTAGAGACTCAAAATCAACATTTAAAGCGCAATTTTCTTTATTACCACCCAAGATTATAAGCATGCGTTTGTTTTGCGCATGCTTTTGCTAAAAGCAAGCTAGCTAGCTTAGCTCGCTCTCGATCTGTTTGTGTTCGATTTTGAAGTCAATTTAAGGCCTCTTTTGAATATAGAAATTGTTTAATCTCATCATTATAATTTTTTAATTTCTCATACAAAATATAATAAATTATTCAACTTTTTCCAATATCAAAACATAAAAATATTAAAAATTAATATTCTAATAATATTTTAGTTAACTTTGAACTCTCATTTAAAAATGTCTCATGATCTCATCTTAGTATCCAAACGGGGCCTTAGAAGATCCTCCTCCTCTTCCTACCTTTTCACCATATTTAGTGGAGAATATTGATGCAACTTTTAATTTTTTTTCCTCGCTCCTTTTACATGGCAATCCAATATCTCTCAATTGATTACACAAATTATAGACTAAAACGTCAGCTCAAGACTTGGAAAATCAAAGTAGAATAAGTAGTACTGATTCGACATGATTTGGCAAATAAGAAATCACAAGAAGCCATGCGCGCTTCTACCATGCACAAGGACTAATTAATAATTAAATAGGTGAATAAAACTTGCAATATCGATCCATTTGATCTTATTTCATCGACTTGGTGGAGATCAGCAAGCTAGATAGCTAGGTATGTAATTCTCAATGTTTTTTCTTCTCCCTTTGTATTATTACATGCATTACATCCTAATTAATGGATGACAAAACAAATCATAGACCAAATGTCAAATACTCAAGATAATAAAAGCAAGATCTAGTCAGTGATTCATGATTATGACATCTTCTTCATCACAAAAGAAATGGTACTCAAAAATATTATCAAAACAAAACGATTTTCCCACCCTAAAAAAGTATAGGTTCTTTTTCCGCGGCCGCCGGGTGGGGGGTGGGGGGGGGGGGGTTGTTTAGGGTTTAGATCATTATGTAGTTACATCAATCATAAATAACCTGTATGAATAGTTCAATTAAAAATATTATGTGATATATTGTAAAATAGATAAATATGTGTGAATATAACATGCACGTCACATTTAACTTGACCATATGCATAAAGGCCACCGCGGGGGAGGGGGGGGGTGTTTAGGGTTTAGATCAATGTGTAGTTACATCAATCATAAATAACCTGTATGAATAGTTCAATTAAAAATATTATGTGATATATTGTAAAATAGATAAATATGTGTGAATATAACATGCACCTCACATTTAACTTGACCATATGCATAAAGAACAAACATAAGATATAACCAATTTTTGCCCACGCATTAATTGGCGTTATGATGGGTCCTTTCATATTACTACACTGTCTCTTTTTTATGATCCACGACTTTGTGAAATCAAGTCCTACCATGTAACATCCAATGGTTTAACTTAATTCTCGCCTTTTTTGCCCAATATGCATAATCTTTTGTTCAGTCAACTCAAGCTTTGGCAGATTGGAAAAATAAATAAATAAATAAACTCAAGCTTTGGCAAATCGGCCTATAACAAACCAACACGCTAGCATTCCACGTCAAAATTTGGTGTTGTGACATGAGATCCTTTACTTGCATTCCATGTCAAATAAAGTTGGAGGTGAATTTCGAGATGCCATATGGGTGATAGGAGAGATTGCCCTTGTCTATTTTACCCTTTTTTTTTAAAAAAAAAATTGTTATTTTTAATTGAAATTTTTTTTCAATTAATTCAAAGCAAGAATCACTTCTGACCTAGCTACTTAGGTGCTAGGCAAAGCATTTTATTATGCTATAGGAAAACTTTGAAGTTGTAGAGGGGTGTAATGAGTAGTGGTGATAACGGTATCTTGCCTTTTTATCTCTTAGGTTTTTTATTATTATTAAATTAAATAACCTCTCTTTAATCAAAAGGTGTTATTATTTCCTAGATCTTCCTCCATTATTAGGAGCTACTCATCTCTCTCAAATTTATAGGACCACCTAGCTAACAATTTTGCTCCAAGTGTCAAAATAACGTTATTTGTGATAATTTTTTTTTTATTGGCATTTGATGTTTAAGAACAGCGTCTCGACAAATTCTCGAGTGTAAAGACCTTTGAGCATATTCTTAAATTCAAAATTTTTACTATTTGAGCCAACTTCTAAGAATTACTTTTGAGATAATTATCAAACATATTTAATTCACTTATAATTATAAAGTTATACAATTTTGTATAATATACTTATATTTTTTTACAATTGAATTTTACTTAATTACCTCTATTGAAAATAAATTATAAAAAAGTTGTGAGTTTGGGTTTTTTTTTTTTATTAATTTTCAGGAGTTCATAACTCGTGTTTATCTCTCTAAATTATAGAAAATATTTAAATTAAAAAAATGAGGAAGATATTAAATAAATAAATAAATAAATAAAAACAAGTTGGAAAAAGCCTGTGACTGAAATGTGTAATGATGAAATCATGAGTTATTCCCATTGAATAATGAATTGTGCCATCCCAATCTTGAATGACAAGGGCATTTTGGAAAAAAGATAAGAGAAAAATCACATGGTTCCAAAAATCTTCTGATATATATGAGAGAGAGAGAGAGAGAGAGAGAGAGAGAGAGAGAGAGAGAGAGAGAGAGAGAGAGAGAGGCAGCTTGCAGGGTCAGGTTTGTTTTTGAGTACAAAGATAACAACCTCTGGCAGTTGCAGTAATATATGAGAATCAGAGGCAAAGGAAATTCCGTACCCTTTTTCCTTTTTTTAAATTTATTCTTTCAACCACAGCCCTCGTGAATCGAGGGTCAGTGACTCAGTGTTTTCATCTTTTCAGTTAAAAAAATAATTATTATTATTATTTTAAAAAAAAAATAATTTAGTCTCTTCTTATTTGTTTGATTTACAATTCACTGCCACCTGTGATGACTATTTTACCTTCTTTTTTTTTCTGACTTTTCCAGATTTTCTCAGAAACATCACAACTCTGTAATAATTTATTGTGGATTTTAATTTAATTTAATTTAATTAATTTATTACAAGAAAAGGGAAACTAACACAATGTACTACATTACATGCTGTATGTTTTGTCTCTTTAAAACCATCCTTGTCCATTTATGTCTCTCTTCAACGGCCCTGTCTTCTCACTTGTACTTTTAATCAATAATAAGGCTCTATTTTCTCCAATTTCTTTTTTCTCTTCTTTATTAGTAGTCAAGGGAAGAATTACACTACACTACGTATATATTAAATTTATGATTTAAAATTAATCATATATGGGTTTGCAATAATATATAAATCAAACCATGTATACTATATAAAGATTTGAAAAATAAAATTATATTACTTAATATGAATTAACAAGTACTCACATGACATACTTTTAAAAGTTGAATTATATAATTTTTATATATATATAATTTTTAAATTTTTTAGTAATTTTAAAATATAATATTTCAAATAAAAACCGTTATTTTCTCTTGTTTCTAGTTGTACACACTTCTTAAGTTTTGAATGGAGATAATCCATTAATCCATTGAACTATAGCATTGGTCAAGCAAATAGCCATTGGTAGTGGTAATGAACCATTAAATACAAGCTTTTTTTTTTTCCTAAATAATATATATTTTTTATTTTTCCATAAACAATTAGGTGTGAACACTTGTAGTCACATGGATATACAAGGACCAAAACTGATTAAAAGGTGTAAGAAAGGAGGGTTTGGTATCAACTTTTTTTGGGGTTGTTGGGGGGGGGGGGGGGGGGGGGGGGGGGAAGTACAGCCAATAAATATGAAGGCAAAATGAACATCAATACCAAGAAATGACAGGAAAAATGATGAACTGCTTTATGCAGAAAAGCACAAGCTTCAAATCCAAGCATAAATTCTGTAACAGGTTGGAGTCTTATACATATCGTTTCTTGACATGATAGAACGTCTTGTATTTTCTTTATCCTAGTCTCTGATACCCTTTTGATCCCTACGTCTTCTTCTGTTCCGTAATTAATAAAAGAAAACCATTATTGCACTGTCGTTATATTGGTAAAAATAAATAAAAAAATGCAGAGTATATTTCAGGAAAAATTCTTCAAAAAATAAAATAAAATAAAATACGAACAATGCATCAATGCTATATATGCACAAAACAAGTATAGCAAATGAATGCAGCCCAAAAGTCTTATGTATAAATGTAATCCGTTGGATTAGGATGCACTTACAGAAAATTCCTTGTTGAATGCGGAGAGTATCAATAAAGAAAAATGAAGAATGTGGCTTGATTAGTTCCCAAAAAAGAAAGAAAAAAATGAATGGTGGTGAAGCATTTTAGGTGATAAATGAGGTAGAAAGAGTGAAAAATGAAAATGGGAGGAGATGATGATGGGTAAGAAGGTGAGACAGAGACAGAGACAGAGAGGCGAACCTACCAGTGTTTTGGACAATAAATTCAGGTTTCCCTATTCTCAAACTCCCATCAAGAATGCATGCATATGGCATAGACAATGACAGTTGCTTCCTATCCTCCTATTTATGCTCCCTTTCCCCGTTTATGTGTAGGCACATGCTCTCTTTTCAGAACATGTCCTGTTTCCAGTTTACATGAAATATAGGCAACATTCAATTTCTTTTCTTTTCTTTTCTTTTCATAATGCTTTCTTTGCCCTACCATGACGAGTACTCCAATATTATGTTCTCTTCTGTATTTGAATTTCGTATATTCACATGATGGGCATTGGGCAATCTGATGATAAGTCACAATCTTTCATTAGTACTCCTCCTCCTCCTCCTCCCCACTCTTGTTCTTGTTCTTCTTCCTTCTTTTTTGTTTCTTTTTTTTTCCTTCCTTCATGTAATGTCTACATGTTATGTTTTCTTGTTCTTTCTTCCTTTTATTGGGGACAAATGGTTTTGTTTGGTACTTAAGTCTATTTGGGACAGAAAGATCTCCAATATCATACCCATGAGAGACTTCAATTTACCACCCTAAATTAGGTGTCAACTCATGTCCCTCTACCAGTCTTTCTTGGCATTATTATACAGTAAGATACACAGAGGAAATACACATGCACATACGTATGTATTGAAAGAGTAATAATGAAATATTATAAAATCCATAGGGACTTTAAAAAAATAAAGGAAAAAAGAAAGAAAGAAAGGAGTTATCACTTATGAAGAAGAAAGAGAAAGAATAGCCATTCCACCAGAAAGGAGTTTAGATAGGAGGGGGATGGATGGATGGATGGATGGATGGTCAGAGCCAAGGGAGCCCATTGAGGATAATAGCAATAGAAACTTACTTTTGAAAAGATTTTAGGGAGAGTATGGCTTTGTTTTTGAATGATTTGGACCAAGCCCAAGAAAACACCTCCGACCACCCACCGACAGTGAAAGCCACAGTTTTTGCCCAATGTCTAAAAAATTTAACCCCTGCACTCTTATGCATGGGGCCTTTTTGTTGTTTTAGTGAGAGGTAATAAGGGTCCTGAAATTTGGACTGGGGTCCTTTGGAGAAAACCCCACATTAAAAATAAATAAAAAAATTAAAAAAGAAATAGTAGAGAAATGCTGGCAAGGGCTAAGGAACAGCTTTCAGATGGCCCACTCTTGGTTGGAATGATGTAGACGAGTAGTGGGCGTGCATTGAGTGCAGTGTCCACAATGATCGCCCCCAAAAGGTTGCGTCCAGTGTTCTTCGAACCGACACCGATAAGGACATGTCCAAATGCCAATGTAGGAGGAGAGACTCACTGTAACTCATGTTTTTAGACCTCGGTCCAGGGGAGCCCATTTTTGTGTTTTTGGTGCCAATGGGCAAATTCTGCAACACCAGCATTTTGCATTCGCAGATTGGATAGTTTTCAGACAGTTTTGTGGCCAAGTGGGTGCTCTCTGTTCTTTCTTGTGCCCACCAAAATATATATATTTATATGCAGAAAAGTACCTTATGCCCATGTGAGATTTCACATGTGAGTCAGGTATTTTTGGCTTTGCTGTTGTTTTGGTACATTGAAATGTGGTCAGGTTTGTGCCGGTTCTGACTTGTTCAAACTACAGACACAAAATAGAACATGTCTTTGAAAACATTCATTCAACCCTAATACAAAAAAAACCTGCAGGCTTAAGACATTTCGGCCTGTCTGACTCGAAAGCCATCCCCATATTGTGGGTTATGTTAATTCTCCTGAGAGTTGGAAGCACTCGGACCCTATGCTCTCAGTCTCACTACCACTGCCTAACAAAATAAGCTACAGTAAAATTTAATACCCAACTCCCACTTGGTTTGTTCATATTTTCTTTTTAAACCAATTTAAATTAAAATTAAAATTTAATTAAAATTAAAATTAATTTAAATTAAAATTAAAATTTAATTTTAATCAATTGATTAGCTGAATCTGCTTGAGCTTCAATTGTAAAAGTTAATATTATATATTCCTGCCTATTTTCTTTGGTAAATTGCCACTTAAAAGTAAAGTTTGGATGGGCAGAATTTTCCTTTAAACTGGATTTCCTTCAATCCATCTATAAGAATGACGAAGTGTTCATTTTGACACGTAAAAATACAAGTACTCACATTGGACCCAAAAAATTAAAAAAAAAAAAAAAAAAAAAACTCATGGCAATTCCTAAATAGGTTGAAACTTCCTCTCAATAGAAAACTCTATCACAAGCTCGAGTCAGGCTAGTTTATCTTCATCATCAAGAAATAGAGAGGATTTCAATCTCCAGAGTTTGGCAAAAATAAAGTCGCTTCACAAGTCCTTCGCCCTCCCTAAAAAAAGAGGTTCACTAATCATATCTTCTTCTAACTGCTTTTGTTTTTCTACGCCCATTAATATTTCTTCCATTGGTAGGCATACAGAAAGGCATCGGGTGATATATTCTATGTATTAGCAAAACGGTGAATTTAGATGCATAAACTGCTATTTAAGTAATGCTGCTAGGCACAAGCCTTAAATAGACAAGCCTCATACAATATAGTTCCGTAACTCTCAAAATACCCACATGAGATTACAATAATAACAGACTAAAACCAGCACAACCAACGACATAACAATAGCTGAAGGGAAAACCTACCTAACATAAGGTCTCCATGAATTCTAAACCCTGCCATATATATATATTGTTGAAAAATTCGAAGGGGGATAGATAGGGCACATATAAAAGCAGCATAAGAGAAAGACCAAAAAAAAAATGGGATTCAAAGCCCTCTCCAAGATTTCCAGCTTCACTCGAATGTATCATCATCGTCATCAGGAAGAGGCTGACTGGCTGCAGCAGCAAGCTCATCTTCATGGCTGTAGGAAACATCACAACTAAGGTGAGTCGAGTACGAGTAGGGGCAAACAACTAACTATTTGCATAGATAAAAGTGATTAAATGAGTTTACACCTAAACCTCAGTACAAATTTAGGACTGCACCAGGACCTACACAACTCAAATACTTTAAAATACCAGAATCTATTAGCTTTTGAAAAAGGAGCATTTGCTTTAATCAAGTTGTGTTAAAAAAGAATTTCCGAAGACTGTTCAATTGAAAATAACCGAGTGAAGTAAAAATATCAACGAGAATATGCGTGTAGGGAACATGCTAGTGATCCCAATTGCTTTCTATTAGGAGTAGCTTTTAACATATTCTTGTAGACGGGAAAATGGTACAAAAGTATAAAAATATTCTACGCCAATTTGATAGAAGGCAAAGGTGAAGTCTATACTGTTTCTGTGCTGCCAAGTCAATTTGAACTTCTGGAGGAGCAAGAGCAGGAGACTCCACAAAGTGGAGAGTAGGGTCCCTAAATTACAAAAGAAGTCGTCAATCTCAAGTTTCAATCACAACCTTGCACACTAAAAATAGAATTATAAAACTATGCTATTTCATTACCCGGCAAGCTTTCTGGCCAGATATAGGAAAGGCTTCTCAAAATTGTAATTGCTCTTTGCAGATATCTCATAGTACTGCAGATTCTTCTTCCTGTGGAATGTAACCTGCTTTGCCTTAACTTGCCTGTTCTTCACATCAACTTTGTTTCCACAAAGAACAATTGGTATATTCTCACAAACCCTATGAATGCAATGCAAAAGCCATGTAAATACATCAAAAAATGAGAAGCTTAAAAAAAATCATTTAAAGTAAAGTATTTTTTAACTCACCGGCAGAGGTCCCGGTGCCATGTAGGAACATTCTTGTATGTCAACCGGGCTGTAACATCAAACATAATTATTGCACATTGCCCATGAATGCTGCAAAAAAATAAATAGAAAATGTAATGTGAGACCAACCTGGCAGCACAAGGGAGCCATCAGAGAAATCAATACAACCAACCAGTCATATCAACATTGTAAAGCAACTACTTACATCAATATTGGAGAAATGAAATTTAAAATTTTTGGCAAATGAGAAGAAATCCTTCACACAAGTATTAAACATCATATATCAAACCATAACTAACATACAAAATAACCTCCACTGGTTTTCTGCTCCTCTTCCTATCTCCCGATAGTAGAGGAGTTCGATAATGTTCTTTCTACATGTTAATTCTTCTTTCAATCTTGTCTATCCTACTGCAGCATAATCAAATTTATGGATATCCATCTAGATCCACAAATCAAAATTGATTTGTCATGTTTCAGCTTGCATGACTAACAAGAAATCCCAAACCTTATTTTCCTTCATACTTAAACTGGAATCTACAGAGAATTGTTAGAGCTAGGCTATCAGGAATCCTGTTTTTATGCTATTAGCTATTCTACTGATTCTTCTGATACCACATAAGCTCCAGAAGGTCAGAAATTATACTTTGCTATAATGGGAAAATAACAAGGTAATCAGAATTTACATCTGACTAACTGAAATGCAAAATAAAGAATAGGAACAATCATTCAAATCTGACAAGAAAGGCAACAACAATATCATGAATCCAAAACATTTACTCACTAGTATCCATCTCTAAGACCACCAAATTTCTCTTGGCCAGCAGTATCCCAGCAGTAAAACCGGATCTTCCCGCAGTTAGTGAAGAAGTCCAATGGGTGAACCTCCACGCCAATAGTAGCTATTTGCCAAAAAAAGCCAAAGACATGAATAACAAATTATCATGTCACTTAAAAAAAATTATTACAACAGTGATCTTAGAGTTAAAATGTCCAAACAAGAAATCAGACAAATCAAGCTCCATGATATCTTCATACTTTGCGTACAAGGATTAAAATTAACTAAAAGCAAGGCAACATTAGAGACATACGTTCATATTTCTTCTCAAACTCCCCGGTCAAATGTCTCTTCACAAAAGTTGTTTTCCCTGTCCGTTCAAAAAACATTCAGCTTAATCAATACCACAGGGCTTGAGACCAATATAGATATGTAAAAATATACTTACATGGCATGAGCTGCACACCAATTCAGTTCATTTCAAAATATAATGACTCTTACAGTATCAAAACGACAGGACAAATCAACAAAAAGAAATGAAAGACTCAATGTGATTGACAAATTTCTCTAGTTTCATCGAGAGCCTGTAGTCATCTTTTTCACAAAATAATTCATTTATAAAATAGTGTACCCAGTTTACAGAAAATATGTCCAGAAACAACTCTCTTTCGAAACAAATAGAGCCTGTATTATTTTTTATATATAAGTAAAATGAAAATTTGATTGATAGGAATGAAGTACGCAAAACCCAAATAGAGCCTATATTATATGGTACAAAAGTAGAATTATCAATCGGAACCACCACAGCCTAATCAGAATTTCTTATCGGTGATATAATCAGTTTAAATGATAAGACCATGGAGGAGTAAACTCCAGTCCTACCTTCACAACTTGCTACAAACAAACATATAAAAACTCATAATTTTCAATAAAAAGTATAAAAGAAGTAAAAAAGAAGCATATATATACCAGTGCCTCCATCACCGACGATGACGAGCTTGAAACTCGGGTAGTCAACAGTCTGTTGATTCGGTAGAGCCTACAAATACAAATTAGAAAAATAAAAAATTAATTGGAAAAAGATAAAAGGAAAGAGATCGACGAGCTAAAACCCTAGACCCTAACCACAGGAAATGGGCATTAAACTCAACGATCAGCTGCCAAAATCCGAGAGAGAGACGTACCATTTGATTTGCGTCGGAGCTAAGAGGGAATCCGTAACTCCAGAGAACAGCGAAGTGACAGAGGAGAAGGCGACAAGTTTTGAAGAACTGATGGGAGGAGAGGGGGGAGGGAAGGGAAGGTGGGGGCGGCTTATAAGGCCTTTTCACTTTCCGCTTGGCTTTAATTTGACGCGACTCTTTTAACCATTGGATTTGATTACTTTCTTTCTGCCCTGTTCTAGAAACTCTTTGACCGTCCGATTCTTGTGCTTTTTTACTCTTAATTCCGGTTTTCTAAGGTGAAGTGATTTTCTAGGACCGACCTCCCCCTCACTAACTAAAAGTAGTTTGCCATTTCCGTCCACCTCATCCATGGATCCATTTCAGATTTAAGTCTTCGTGAGATATTTTAGAGGTCGTCGAAACTTGTCATTGAAGGCATAAACTTGTCGAAATCCATTAATCCCAATAGGGTGAACGATGTCGCCCACTATTACTGGAAGTGGTGGGCTGCAGCCCAAGACTAAATGCCTTTAAAATTCATCTCTATTTTATTTTTTATTATATTTTTATATTTTTATTATATTTTTATTATATTTTAATATATTTATCATCCAAAAAAAAAAAAAATCCAATTATTATTAAACTCCTTTTGACGCTGGGGCTGGCTGACCCAGCGTCTCTCAAAAGAAAATGCTTGTTTGAACTTTGCTTCCAAACTCCATTTTGTCCCTTTTAAAAGTATTCACATTTGTAGATCAAAATATTATTTTGATTAAAATGAATTAAATTTTGGTCTCCTATATACGATCTTTTATAATAGTATGGAATTTGATATCATGAATAATATTCTCCCATATTTGAAAGAGTATTATTTATCTTTAAAGTTAAATTTTAATATATTTTATTAAGAATAGTATTATAATATGAAATAAAATAATAGAAAAAGTAATAAAAAATAATATTATTTTAATAGATGAGAAAAAATAAAAGGAATGAGATATAAGAAAAATTTTTAAGATGGTTAAAATTTAGAAAAAAATTATAAAGAGTTAAATTTTTGATTAAAATTTGATAAAAAAAAATGTAGGAGATTGGATGTGGATGCTCTAAAGGTCCTGTTTGGTTGTTAAATCTAATTTAATTTTAATTTTATTTTGTAAATTGTGTAGTATTACAATTCATAATCATATTTAACATTACTCAAAGACTAGATATCTATAACAAGAATAATCAAATCGTATTTATAGATATTTACACAACACATCTTACAATATAACTTATAACAAATATTGTAAAATGAGAATATTTTTATAAAATAATATTATTTTTTAAAATATTTTATAAAAACATTTTTTGAGAAATTGTAAAAACATTCTTAATTTTTAAAAAAGTGTGTTATTATGCCTCTTTAATTTATTTACTTGATGTGTTCTTAATATAAATTGGGTTTTTTATTTTTTATTTCAAATATTTTTTAAAATTCTTAAAAATGTTGAATAGATTTTTTAAATTATCAATACATTAGTGTCCACTCTTTTAACTATCAAAAAAATAAATTCATGAAAATGATAGAGCAAAATAATTCATCATAATAACATTATTCAATTTTAAAATATAATTGTGGAAAGAGAGAAGAAAAGTCGAAATTTACAGTGAGCCCAAGCGCCAAGCGGGTCGGAGTTCGGAGTACCGCACGCCAACTTCGATATATTTTTTCGCAGTCGTACAGGTAGGTACTGCACGGGCAACTAGAAAGCCGACCCTTCTTCAATTTCATCACCTCTATGGCCTCGCCGTCCGATCCTTCCGGCCAGTAAGTTCCTTAACAACAAACCAAACGCCCACATCCATGATTTTTTTATTATTGAAGATTGATCTGTAAAACCCATCAATCTTTTAACTATTCTGTCAATTTGCGTGCATGAATTTATCAAAGGGAAGCCGCGATAAAAAGGCAACGGAAAGGACCCCCATTTAAGTTCTTGTTTCCACTTGTCTACGCCCCTGTCCTTCCTCTCAGTAAGTCTCGCCTTTCTTTTTAATTTCATATATTCATTTGTGCAATTTCAGCCTTTTCAAATTGAGTAATGGTTACAATACAGTTTGTGGGAATTTTGGTTTTCAGTCCGACTCTCTCTGAGGAAGAACCCAGTTTTAAGGGACCGTTTGTTTACGCTTGTGCTGGCAGGGGCATTTGCTCATGGCATGTATTTGGTGTATCCTTTTCAATTTGTATGTGTTTTTTGTGTTACTATGCTATCTGATCCTGGGTTGCTTTTACCAATTGATTATATTGCGAATGGATGAATTAATTTTTCACCTTGTGTGTTGTATGCCGGATCGAAATTGAAAAACTCTTTCTTTTGATATAAATTTTGTTTTGTTGTACTGCTTCACTAAAACCACTCTGCAAGCTGTGTTAGATTCGTGATACAATGACTATAACTATTATGTATCAGGAAGGAATACTGTTGTGATAAAATGAATTAAATTTCCTGATGGTTCCTCCTGGACTTCGTTTATGACCAGAGCAGGTTGGTACTTGGCATTGATAGTTTCTACTACTTTTGATTTATTGAATTAAATAGATATAGCTTTCTTCCTCAGAAAGATGGGTGATCTTTCTTCTTCCGTGTTTGAGCAAGGCAACTATCCCAGCTCTGGAGATTGTGTCCCTGCATGCTTGCACCTGAAAGAATCTTATTGAATACAAGTAGTTGGGTAATTGAACAAGTGGAATTAATTTCATTGTATTTGAAGCACTTCTTAATGTGTGCATATATTTAGAAATTTCCTAGCTCCTATAGTTATAAATGTGTCAGTTTGGTGGTTAGGGAATAGAGGTCTTAGTATAAAAGCATGCACTAGATCATATATGTGATACTTAATATGATAAGGATAAAGGGTAGATGGTGTATGGGATCTCACATTGTTTGAGAATGAAAAGCTCTTGCTCTTTGTAAGATTTCAATGGGGCTTTAATTGTATCATTAATTAGTCCTTTTAGAGTATAAGTCATATAGTTTGGGTATTTGATTAGGGTGTTAAAAATGGTATCAAAACTTATCTCAATCAGAAATGTGAGACTTGAGCCGTGCCACCTGTGACAGGATGGCCCGGTGAAGACATCGAAAATTTAAGGGAGAGTATATTGTGATACTTCATATGATAAGAATAAGGATGGGTAGTATATGAGATCTCACATTGCTTGGAAAGAAAAAGTTCTTGCTCTTTATAAAATTTTAATAGGACTCCAATTGAAGTATAGGTCATGTAGTTTGGGCCTTCTATTAGGGCGTTACAATATCTTCATATTTTTATTGGACATTATACGATAGTTATAAAAAAATACCTATAAAAAATAGATATACCTTTTCTCAGAAAGCTGGGTGATCTTTCTCCTTCCGTGTTTGAGGGAGGCAGCTATCCCAGTTCTGGAGATTGTATCCCTGCATGTTTGCACCTGAAAAAATCTTATTGAATGCTAGTTGGGCAATTGAACAAGTGGAATTAATTTCATTGTATTTGGAGCATTTCTCAATGTTTACATATATTTAGAAATTTCCTAGCTCCTATAGTTATAAATGTGTCTCTTTGGTGATTAGGGAATAGAGGTCTTAGTACAAAAGCATATTCTAGATCATATCTTCATGTTTTTTTGGATACTATACAATAGGTATAAAAAAAATACCTATAAAAAATATTGGATACTACATGGTAGATAAAAAATAAAATAAAAACCTATGACTTATTTTAATAAAAAAATCTATTTATCATCCCCACACATCACTTTTTTTTTTATTATTTTTTTGTCTTACCAAATGTGTGGTATATAGATGATGACTTGAAGAATTTAATAAGTTTAAGAAGAATAAAATAAAATAAAATTTTGAAATTTTAAATTTTAAAAATAAAAGAAAGAAAAAAATTGTGGTATATAGCGTGTGAGGATGATGAGTAGCAAAATTATTTTTTAATAGCTTATGAAGCATGGCGTAATGGAATTTGTACTTGTCAAAAAAGCATGGCATGGTAGAATTTGTATTACTTCTTAATTTGTCTAGGCTCTAGCAATTTACAGTGGCTGTCACTATGACGTTTCATGTTGACGTTGAAAGATTAATTTCTATTTCTAAATACTTTTTTTTAATATAAGTAATTCTCTTTTTAAGTACTAAAGATCATTTCAGCATGCCCATCTCCTATAAGGTGGCAATAATGTGATTTTTTGGGAAGTTTTGATGTTTAAGAATTGGTAGGTCCTTGTAAAAAGTTTTTTGGTTTCACAAAGATATAAGGAGCATTATCAGTATGGTTAGGATGCTCTGGTTAAAGCATGTTGAACATATTTGCCAGCTGAAGTCATGGGGATGTCATCTGCATGATTATCCTCTGCTCTCATAACCAAAAACGGAAAAAAAAAAACATGGAGTTTCGTATCTGAACTGCTGTATGTATGTTGTTGCAGTCTAATGTCTTTTCTCATCATTCATGATAATTGAAACACATAAAAGTGGGATGTTTGTTTTTCATCTTTTGGAGTTTGAGAACACAATTTCACCAATAACGAGTCATTTATTTTGGAACTGACCAGAAGTAATGGCATTTCTTGAACCTCTGGCAAATATGTGGACAAGAGTTGGTCTGAAATAATATGAAGTGCAAAATTGACAGCTTTGTAAAAAAAATTACCGTGCGGTACTATTTTCATCCCTGTGGCATAACTACTGACCATTTATAATTGTTGGGATGGTTATGCATTATTTGGCTTTTGGTTGCATTTGAATTGGCTTTCGACCAGTCTTTCTTCATTCTTGCCTTTGGTGGAAGCAATTTGGATTTGGCTACAATGTTCTTCGTGCCCCTTCATTTTTACTCCATGTTCAAAAGATCATATTCCTCCTTGCAATGCTTATCCTTTTATTGAACTGTCTTTCTTATATTATCCAGACTCAAATAGGCAAATAAGTTGCACTGAATTATGAGGAACTACAACTTTGTTTTATTGCGGTGCTATTTCAAGAATTTGTCATTCTATGTGGTCTTGGAACCTCTCACTGTTGACAAGGACCCTATATTTTTTGTATTCTATATGTTTTATTGTTTTCCTTTATAGACATATGCAGAACGGATCAGTACGACATAGAAAGCAAGTGAAAGCTAGGAGCATGGATTTAGATAATTGATTGCGTATGTTTTTCTCCCCTTTAATTGATGTGCGGATGGTGTGCAGCTCAGATAATCTATTAACTTGAGGAATAGATTACGGAAAATGGAAATTTTGACTGTATTTTCTCATCAATTAAACTGTAGTTGCTGCATCTTGTACTTTTTTTTTTTTTTTTCATTTAGCCAAACATTTGAGACCTGCAACGTGTTGCATCTCATGTTGCAACTGAAATAATAGCCATTTGCCAAATGGTGAAGCTGCTTTTCTTTTCTTCACACAAATTTCATATTTTTGGAACATATTGCTGAGGTTTGAGAGGAATTGTGCATCTTAAATCCATTGTAGTTTTTGCTGTGGTAGAGGGGTCCTTCAATTTGAGTTTTAGAATCCCAGTAAACATTATGGTTGGAGGAAAGTGCTTGAATGGTGTGTTTAAGAATGAACGACTCAAATACAAAGGTTTGGTGGAGCTGTCTACCATGGGATATCCATCATTCTTGAATTTATCTCTACAGGTTTGGTTAATAGTGTATGTATTTCCAGGTCTCAGTGTAAAAGCTAAGGTCTTGCTTGGTTACACATATGAGATGGGATAAAAGATTAAAAATTGAACAAAATATTATTAAAAATAATTTTGTTCAGACTATTTTTATTTCAAGATTAATTATATGAGGGGAGATGAGATAAGATAATTTGACCTGAATAACTTAACCAGATTTGATGACTTCTGAGATGGCTAAAGAAGGTTTGCTAGCCAATTAAAAGCTAACAACGAATTTCACTCATCTTATAATTTATTTATGAGGAATGTTATACATAAGTCTACATATTATACATTATACAATTTTTTTTTTTTTTTACAATTTTTTTTGAATATATTTTTTTAAAACTAATTGAATTCTCTACTCATTATTTATATACTAAATATTTTATAAAAAAAAAATTATATGGTGTGTGGTGTATAAGTTTATGGGAAGATTTTTTCTTTATTTTTTAAATGAGATGGTTGAGGTGGAAGCAAAATACCACGTGGTGACTTCTAATTTGTTGACTTCAATGTTATTCACCAATGACATACTACGTCGTTGAAGGTCTTCACAGCAAATTGGTCGATGGACTAATTTGCAGAGTTCCTCGAAATTAATGGATGAATTGTACGAAAAATAAAATTCGACCAAATTTTCTTCTAAGGAAACAGGGGGGGCAAGAAAAGCTCCCAAAAAAAAACAAAAATGGGGGAAGAAAAGTCTGGTCAAGAGTGTACGCTTTTTGCTGGACCACTTATAGCCAGCGCTTTTCTCAACTTTCTATGTTTCTATAATGTCTTTTTTTTATTATTATTGGCAAGCAAATATCATATATTATATATAAAGAAAAAAGAGTCTAGCTCTTTCATAATTTTTATATAAAATGTGGGTTTTTTTACAATAAGAAAAGTCATAAATTAGAAAGAATTTGGATAATAAGAATATTGCCTTGTCGTTGTTCATGATGCCAAATCATGCACGCATCAGTTCTACGAACGATAAATTTTCCTTGCACTCCGTATAAGTTTCTGTAATGTCTTATATGTTAAGTACTAAGCTGCTTTATGATAATCGAGGATTTATATGTCTATAAATAAAAAGAAACGATGAAATGCAACATTTAGAGAAATCATGCATATAAATTTTAAATTAAGTTTTTGTTTAAAATTTAGATTGAATTGAGATCAATTTAATTTAGTCTAATTTTAAATTATATTTAAAATTTAAATATTTAACTCTTAAATTATTAAATTTATTTCACTTCAAAATATTTTTATACGTAAAATTCATAATTTTTTTTAATTCGATATCTTTTTATATACAAGATTTATATTCCCAGCTGTTACCCGAAGTTGATGTTTTTTTTTCCTTTTCTCCATAAGACTCCAACAAAGAATGATTATGCAATTTTATTTTCCAACTCTTTAGCCATTATTGCTTTGAATTTAGGATCGAGTAATTTCCCAATCTAATCAAACAATCATTCTACATTTTAAATCCTAAATTACTCAAATTATCAAAAGATATAATATTCATCTTTCGTCAACGTTTTGTAGATTTGTAGAGAGAGAGAGAGAGAGAGAGAGAGAGAGCGCGCGCAATAATTAAACCTGATCCAATTGTTAGCTGCTAATCTGCCCTACGTTGAATCATCTTCGACAAAAAGCAAGCTCTGAAAACACCATTATATATCTTTATCCATAAATTCTACATCGTCGTGTCCATCACGCACTTAATTAACAGTATTAACTACGTAATTACATCACCTACCATTAACATTTTCCACTTTTCCTTATCTTAAATCTTGCAAGAAAAGGTTAAATGGAAATTTCAAAAAAAAAAAAAAAAAGATAGGAACTACGGATCTCCAAATATATCCTTAGCTCGCCGCAGATCACATATCGGAACGTTTCTTGAAATCCGAGGCTAGGCGGGAGGCGATGGCGGAGTGGTACATGACGTCGTGAAACGACTCCGTCTCCTTCGTCATCATCCGGAGCTGTCTCGCCTTCTCCTCGGTGAAGGAACCCGGGGCGAACCTGGTTCGGGAAGACTTCAGGTCGAGATCATGGTCCGATTTCTCGGAGCCGTTGTGGATCTGCTTGCTGCTTCCAGAGTCGATGTAGTCGGGTTCAGCGGACCATCCGAAGATCGGGGTCCACCAGTTGGGCGACGAGGCGCTTGTTGGACGGTTCTGGTCGGGATTCCGGTGGTCCGACGTCGCGCAAGCTCGGATCCCGGATGGTCGGAAGGGCATGAGATTCGCAGCCATATAGAACGGATTCCGAGAGAGAAAACTTAAGATTTTCAGAGTGTGTGTGAGAGACCTTTTCTGAACAGCGAGAATGGAAAAGAAGGTGAGAGAGTGTTGGGGGGTTTTACTATTTTTAAAGGGTGGAGGGATGGGAAACGGATAAGATCGGCCACGTTGTGGGTTTCCTTTCGCTTTTTTAATGACCTTTTAACCGGCTATTCCGGTCACTTTTGCACCTTCTCTAAGGTTTCAGGGCCCGCAATGGCATCTTGCCGGCTTTCTGATTCGATTCCTCACCGACCGATGGCCGGAATTTGTCATTTAGGGGAGGATAATATTGGATTCTGGTTTCACTTTTCAATTTATTCTTTAATCTAGAAAATAGATGATTATAAAAATTGTTGAACATGTATCAACGATTCAACTATTAGTATAATATATAATAATATGTTAAAAAAACTAAAAAAAATATAGTAAAATTCTTTAATATTAAAGTTCAAAAATATAATATTTAGTTCTGTAAGTTCAAAATCACTCTTTTCATATTTCAAAAAAAGAAATTCACTCTTTTCAATGAAAATATGAAAAGTTTTCATTTACTTTCTGATAAAAAGATTTAAAACTTGTTTAGATATTTAAAATATTTTAGAATTGTGATTAATAGTAAAATAATTTATTAATAATAATGAATGAGTAATGCTAGGTACAGTCTAATATTTTTGGACTCTTTTACTGTCCAACTTAAAAATAGATAAAAAAAATTATTATTCTATCAATGACTTGACCAAAACATCCCTAAATCAAAACAATTATTTTGGTCTTCTTTCACAAAATTAGTCTAATTTAAAAATAAAATATATTTTTTATAAAATAAAATGATATAATAACATGATGACATATTTTTATTATAGATAAAAATCAAAATAAAAAAAGAAGTTAGATGATTTCTAATATATTTTTAATATGTTTTATTATGATGACATGTTCTTATCATGTTATATTATTTTTTAATATATAAGTTGTATTAAATGTATTTTACTTTTATTATAAATCTTATTATAAATTTTTTTTATACCGCATAAAAAATTATATACAAATAAAATAAAAAATAATTTTTATATTTTATTTTAATTTTATTTGGCCCATCCTAACATAAATTTCTGGCTCCATCATTGGTCCATGTCCTTAGGGCGGACCTATGTTATGGTTTTTTCTAAAGATGTGATCATTCCCCTTGAAACATTTTTAAAAATCTCACTTAATTTTTTAGATTTTTCTTTTTCAGGTTGTCAACAAATTCTCGTACTTCCTCTTATTTTTTGTGATTAATAAAATCTCAGGTTCCACATTGATTACTTTTAATATCTAATAATAAGTAAGGGTATAAGAAAATCGAATCGGATTAGACCGAATAGAATATGGTCCGGTCCGATTCAATTATTTATGGACCAAATATTTTCAATCCGATCCCGATCCAGAACATTTCTCCTCCTGGACCGGATTGGACTAGACCGAATACACAACTATTATATATATATATATATGTATAAGTAATAGTATATAAATTATAATATTAATATTAATATAAATTAAGAGTGGTATTATAACATATTAATATATAATATATATTCTTATAATATTAACATATTATAATTTATAATAGTTGTTATATAAAAATATAAATTATAGTATATCTATATAGAGTATTAATAATAACTTATAAGTAATAAGTATATTATTATTATTTAATATTTTTTTAAGAGTACGTTTTTTTAATATTTTTTGGTTTAAATCTGTAATAAATACGTAAATTAGGCTGAAAATAATTAAATTTAAACTAAAAAATATATTCGATCAATGCAGAATTTTGAATTAAATTTAGTTCATTAAATCATATCAGGTACCTCTGGACTGGACCGCCTCTTGACTAAACTAAATTGGACCGGTATGGACAGAATAGAAGTCCGGTCCAGTCCAAGATGAAAAAAATTTCTTGACTGAATAGAATCGGTCCATATCTTTTTCAGACCGAACTGAACCATTTACACCCCTAATAATAAGCAAGAAAATATCTTGGTCTCTTTTTACAAGCTATTTAGTAAATTTACAACCTTATTTTTTCTATTTATTGACACTTTTCCTTTCAAGTCTTCCACTAGCTAATTTCTTTGGATAATTTTTGTTAGTAAATAAATATATACTACAATCAAGTTAACAATTAGGAGTGAAGGCAACAACTCTCACTCACATGCCTATTTCTATCTATATTATAGAGACTTTATAATATTCAACCTTATAACAAAAAAGCTTATTTTTGTTTATTTAATTTTTATCATTTGCTTATGTTTTTATAATGGATTGGTAGAACAATATTAACTTTTTGTTATTTGATCGGTTTTGAGTGAGTGCAATACTTATGAGTAAGATTTTAATGGCCACTCTAACCTGATATGAACATTTGCTATTAGAAAAAATTAAAATACTTTCAGTACAAATGTAGAATGATTAGGTAAGGCAAAATTTTAAAACCTTCTAAATCAATAGGGTAGTTGTGGAAATGGTATCAAGTATCAATTAGAAGTGATAGCTTCCTAAATATATTATACAAAAATATATTCATAACTGTCGTGTTTCATGTATTGATATAATAGGCAAGATCTATACTTTTTCTTTCTAAACAATCCACAAGACTGTATAGGAACTGCGGAAACCAACCAGAAATGAAAACAGATATTGGCCGGTTCGACGTCGATTTGAACCGGTAAAAAACTGTTGAACGGGCCAACTACTTATATATATATATATATATATATATATATATATATATTTAAATATACATAGATGAAATGACGCTGTTTCACTTCAACAGTGAAACTGCATTGGTTGAGGCTTTAAAACTATAAAAAAAAAAAAAAAAAAAGATAGAACGGCAATGCTGTTTCATTCTAGGGCTAACCCCTGGCCCCCTTTTCTCCCTTTCATTTCAACATCCCCCATGGTTTCTCTCCAAAACACTGCATGCAAAGCCATTCAACCCATTTCCCTCTCCCATTCCAAACCTCTCCAGGCTCCAACAATAACACCGTAATCCATGCAGCGATGGAGTGACCCCCTCCCCTATTCCTTCACGCCGCTCTAAGCTTGGCCTAAGATCTCTCCTCTTTATTGTTCACCTTCATGACGAGGTTGAGCAACGTCGATCTCTTATCCTCTTCTCCTAAGTTTTTTAGTCTTTTTATTTTATGCACTTGTTAGTTTGTTGTAGATTTTTTAATTTATTGTGAATCGTGATTTTGGTTGATTTGATTTGAGATTTTGAAATTGTTGTGATGTGAATTTGGAGACGGGTACACAGTCGACGAATCAAATGTAGAACTGATCAGTATTGACCATGAAAACCTTCGGTTCTCTTTATCCTTACTCGCCAATTTCAATCGAGACCACCCCCTTTACAAGTTGTTTGTGCGGTTTCAATTTTTTACCAAAACCGCACCGATAGAGTCGGTTTTCAAGTCTAATAATTCATTGCAACAAATGGGATTTTTTTCCCACTTCAGTTCCAAATAAACTATGATTGAGGAAAATGAAATCTAGTGAAGTTTAAGTGAGAGGTTCATATGGACAGTTTTAATTTAGTTTATCTCTATATAGCTATCTTATATGATTAATGTTATATGTTGGTGATGATTGACTCTGACGATTAATGTCCACTACTGCGTATGACATTTTACTAATCACCTCTAGATTCTAGTTTTGCCATGCATGTCCTCTCATTTTCTTTTATTTCCTTAACAGCATTCACAATAGCTTAGCCATTGTTTAGTCAAACTTTAGCTAAAAATTTTACTTTTATAAATTTTGACTAGCTACTTTTTATTATACCATATAATAGATTCAACAAATCAATAGATATTCTATTAAAATATTAATTTCCAACTTTTCATTAAAATATTTGAATATTGATTTGTTATTAAAAATTTTATTCCTAATAGATAATATTTTTTAACAGTTATATTTCTCTAATAGTTATATTTGTCATCTTTTTTAATCGATATATATTTTCCATGGTTATATTTTTTAAGAATGAACACCTAAAATTATATATAAGAGTATGCAACTAAGAATATCAAAATAATGAACATTAACTATTAAAACCACTTTACTAGTAATGAAAAAAATTGTATGTGGAAGAATAAGATAAAAATAAAAAAACCAACATGGGTATGGCCTTGAAACAATTCTGAATGTAGGTATGTATGAATTTATGATAAAAAAAAAATAAAAATCAATAATGAATGAAAAATAATTTGATTAGTCGAAGAAGTTGGCTATATTTGTTAATTCAAGAGAAAAAAAGTTATTTTAACTATATATTTATGGAGGCTATTACAATTCTATTTTAATGTTTTCTAACTATTATTTGATTAAATAATAAATTTATTAAATACATCGTGAATGCTCTAACATCTACTTTTTGTTGCCCCCTCATTTACTTTTTCCCACTTGCTTCCTGATACCTCTTGAATGGGGCTAGTATCAAAGTTGTAAATATTGTATTAGTAAGCGTGTCAATTAAGATATTAGAATACAATATTTTAATATTGATATCGTTTTGTCTATAGTTTTTGAATAATTTATATATAAAAATAATTATAAGTGAGATAAAAAAAATAACAAAAAATTAAAATATATATATCAAAATCCGATAGTATCAATATAGGACGATACATGTTGGTAAGGTTAGTATTTAAGCTGATACGGAATAGATAATGTATCTTTACTGCTTATATGGTTGACACGGCATGTCTTAACTGTACCGGGCAGTACAATATTAGATTTAAAATAATGGCGGGTATGCCATATGTGCCTTCCACGATTCCACCGACATGAGAAGGCACCTCGGGATTATAGAGATCTGCAGGAACAGGTGTGGCGCACACGGAGAGATCAACGGCCAATCCAGAAGCCACATCTCCAAGAGGAGAAGCCGTTGGGCGTTGAGTACATTATATTTGAGCGGTGCGACTCGGAGGATTTTACGGGCATTTCACGGTCAATATTAGATGCCAAATGGAAGTTTGGAATGGGGAGGAGAAATTTCTACGGTGTGAAAGATATTTTTACAGGCACGTGGTATGTGTGGAGAAAGCAAGGTGGCCATGTTTTGGAGGTATATCATACATGAAGGTGACAATCGGAGAATTTTACATAAACGACACCTATGGCTTAAGTTGAGGGAAAGCCGGCCCCGTTGTGCTGTTTGTCGTATGCAAGGGAAGTTGGTCAACTTTGATCAGGCACCGCGTCCATGTCCACGTCCGGTTACTTTCCTGCCCAGATTCCAGAAAGCCGCCCCCGTGAGTCCATCACTGTTCTTCCCTACAGCTGGCCATGGCCCAGGTCCACGCGTTGGGCTCATTCAACTTCCACTCGTCTTATTCTCCTTGTTACGTTGCTGCAGCCATGCAATGCTGCTGTAAAAATGGAGAACAAAATTCATACTATCCATAATTAAACTTCATACTGAAGAAACTTTAATTATATATATGAAATGGATGAAATTAATTGTATCTACCAAGCATTTATGACAAAAGGATGAATGATGGGATTGAAAGGTGAGCTGATAGACGTTGAGATAGGGTGCAGGAATTAAATGCAAGACCTGATAAAAAGCAGACGGTGAAAGGAAAAGAAAAATTCTACCGACACACGCAAGGGAGATATCTGACCATATTGATAGAAACTTGGTTATAAAAGGACTCTAACAGATGAAAGAAGGGGCCCGGCTGTAACAATTTAGGCATCATCTTCCTCCTCAACATCAGCGTCCCCATATTTTTCCGAGAGCTCCAATCGACGAATTCAATTCACATATTTATGTTTATTTTTCCTGTACAAAGTGAACTATGAGAGACTGTAAAAATCATTTTTATAGTGGATTTTCATCTCCAAATATTTGTGAACGTAGGCACTTGCCGAACCACGTAAAATTATGTGTTTTTCTATATCTATTTTATCTGTTATCCACGCACTCGCTTTCCTACCGGAACCTCGCTGGAAGCCTCAAATGACCCGAAAGGGAGTCTAATTCGCACCAGTGGGTTGGAAATAATTCTTTCTCTCACCCCGACCTGTTGACCGATTTTTATGGCCGCAACAATATATAAAGAGTTAAACTATATATTATAATAAAATGTTGTAGCAAATTCTCCAAAAATAAACTTATAAATTGACATGAATTCATATAATACATTAAATCTATTTTACAATAAAAACAATTTTATAATATAACATACCACATCAAATTAATGAGTTTACTTTTATATAATCTTTTTATGATTAAAACATTTCTCTATATTATAACTTATTTCATTTCATAGCTTAACCCTCATTCACGCTATGAAAATTCTACATTCATGCTGTTGACTAGGCCATCGGAGGATGAGATTTTTTTCTTAAATTATTTTAGGTATAATTACCAAAAATCCCTTACTGAGAGTCTGTAGTCTCAAACATCTGGTAAAAATAAAATTTCATATATATTGTGTTGATGCAGTTAATAGACATTAATTAACTCAGACTCTGTTTTTAACCCTATTTTTAATAATAATAAATTTAAAAAATTTGACAAATAATGTTATACGAGAAAATAGAAATAAGATGAATTTAGATGGATATACAGGATTTTCTTGTTGGAAATCTCCTCAAATCTCCAACATTGCCAACAGCTGAATCGAAATTCAAATTAATCAATTTCGCATGATCCATACACCAAATAATAGTTCACTATAGTGCTTTTCACTAGTAGATTTTACAGAAGTAGATGAGCGAAATGATTAGATCTATTTTTTTTTTTTAAGAAGAAGAAAGAAAATTGTATTTATTAATAACGAGCATTACAAATAGACTTAAAACATATATTACAAATCAAACTAATAGTAACTCCCTAGCACACTTAAAGTGACAAACATATTCTAGTCCTAACTGTATATTTATCTAGAACACAGTCTGAGAGACATTCTAATTTTGTCTAAAACAAAGTAACAACCAAACACCAACAAACAAAACAAAATAAACCAACCCCACACCGTACAAAGACGGATTAGGAGACTCACTCTACAGATCAAAAGTCTTAGAGACAAATTTTTTTTTTTTTTGTTACACTAAAATAAACAACAAAACGGAAATTAAAACATGGGAATAACGCATCATAGATTTGCATATTCAATCTTGGAGGAAACTAAAACAACATCAAAAGAGTAGCAGTAGCAGCGTATGGGAGACACGCGCTACCCTTGGAGGGTAGATGTTGGTGGAAATCAAAGGAACTCGAGGTCTCGGACCACGAAAAGCCGTGCATCGACTGAAGAGCCGACTTTGAAGAGGCGTGTGGGTTTGGGACCCCATTGTTTGAGAGCGTGTGTGGACACTCGCCGTTAAGTCCAGCGAGAGACCACCACCATCTAGAAGATTGGCATTGTAGAAGACCATTGATGGTGAGCGTGGAGTTCCTACGGCACCAGATATCAATCAAAAAGGAGCAAAACCGTCAAAGAAACACCCCCAAGTTCGCTGGAAAATGCAGCCCCAAACGCCAATATTCTCTCCCCTTGAGCTTCGTCGGGAAACCAACCAAACCAAGACAAAACATTCTTTGGTGACAGTTGCAAACCAAGCAAGAAAAAAAGCAAGAGCACAAAAATACCCAAAAAACCTCGAAAAATAAGAAGAGGAAGAGATAGGGAAGGGAGGGTGATGGGGGAAAACCCAAGCTCCAAGCACGGTGCTAAGATTAGATCTGTTTAAATAGTAAAATAGGATAAGTTGAGAGAAATTTTATGAATAATAATGAGATTGTTGATTAAAATGAATTAAAATAAATTAAGATAAAATAAGATAATTTTATTTCACCCCTATACGTAAATGGACTGTTATTTTTTATTGATGGTTTACGTATGATTTTAAAAAGAATACCAGCAGAAGATCGCCTTCAAGAGAGAAACTTTCAACCGACAATGCTCAATGCATGGTGAGTAACATCACCATTACACGTCAGTTCAACCGAACGAGCGTATATTCACCCCATGGTTGACCAAGTACGTATTTAGCATACAGGGCCGGCTCAATGCTCAAGTTATTTAGGTTATTGTCTAAGATTTTACTTTATACAAGATTTCTAAAAATAAAAATCATTAATATTTTTTTAAAAAAAATAAAAAATAAAAACTTATTTCATTAAATAAAATTTAAATAAATATATTTTTTAATGTGTGCAAGGTCCCATAATACTAAATTTTATATTTAATATAATGAAATATTTATATTTGTCAATTATTTTAATATTTAATAAAATAAATTTTTTATATTTTAATTTTTTTTAAGATCATGTTAAATTGAAGTACAAAATTTGCATTAAGGCCTCATTTTATTCAAATTGCTATATTAAATACAAATTCAAAAATAATTTATTTATAAATTTAAATAAAATCCCATTTTATTTTCATATAATAATTTATATTTTATTATATTATATATAATTATAAATAACTTACTTAAATTTTGTCTTAGACCTCAATATATATTGAGCCGGCCCTGTTAGGACACGCCATAAGAACTTAGAACACTATCAACCATAAGTTAAACTTTATAAAATTCCAACATGGAATAGAGATAACTCTGTCATATGTATATATGGACTACAAATTCCATAGCCACCATAGTAGCATCACAAAAACTACTTCACGGGAGCCATCCATTCATCTAACCAAATCGAGAAGACATAGGTTACTACAATTTAAACATAATTTTAATTTTCTTACATGCCTTCCTCTCCTATAATTTTAATTCCTTATTATGCAAAAAGAATTTGCATTTACGTAAAAATCACACCTGAAGGAATTGGAGATTAATCATGGGCAACATTGCCAAAAACATCACATCAACAGGCAACAATAGTAGGGTTATATATCCGATATCCAAATCAGAAATCTGGATATACCCAACCCAGGTCCCAGTACTCAAATTCGGACTCAGTTCCGGACCAGATATACCCAGGTCATAACTTGGGCCAGTACCCTAATGAATCCGGGTTATGGAGAATTTGGAATTCTTGATTCCGTATTTAAACCCTTTTTTTTTTTTTTAACAAAAGTGCATATTTAATTTAATTTTAGAGCATAGGTTTTTTTAGTAAAAAGCATATCTTTTATTGAAGCATTTTGGAGAAAAATCTGTTCAAAAGCATAATTCTTTTTTTATAGAAAGCTTATATTTATTCAAAAAATTTCAAACCCTAATTATCATTTTTTATATAAAAAAAGCCTTTATTTTATTAAAACATTTTTCTAAGTCATCAAGTTGGAAGGGATGATATTTGTGTTCTAAAAATACTAAAGGCATGTAAAATAAAATAAAAAATTCCAATATCACCTATGCATCCACTACATATTACATTGTTTGTTACTTATACATTATATATTCACAATGCAAAATTACAATATATGAATTACAAATTTTTTATTTTCACCCTCCATTGCCTTCAAATTCTCAATCAACATCCGATTTCTTTTCTGCATTTGTCTTTCTACAACAACCATATATAGGCCTAAACAAGTAGTAAGCACACCACCAAAGAAGAGGAAAAAAAATAAGATGATTGAAGCAATTAATACAAATAAAGTTGCAACCTATCGATTTGGCAATCATATAAGACTCATTAAACAAACAAACTCATGGATCCACATTCCAAGCACACAAATGGATTCTCATTTTTTTTCTCCAAACAAAAACCTGTATTACAGACATAATTGATTTAGATCTAGATAAACAAGATCTAGAATCAAAGAAGAAAATGATGCAAAGCATAGTATATAAACAAGATCTAGACAAATTTAGAATGTACAAGTTCAGAAGCCAACCTAATATCAACAAGCAGAGAACAAATATTAAAAAAAAAAACAGAGAACAAAAGAATCAAAGAAGAAAACTTACCCACACACCCATGTCAATAGTTTTTATTTATACTAGCAAAACCAAATGCTTATTTCAGTCATTGAGTAAATAGAAATAACAAAAACCAAATGCTTATTCATAATAGTTTTTTCTTATGGCAGCGTGAGATATAAATAACTACATGACAGAGTGCATTTGGGGCTACTAAATCAATCTTATTGCTAAATAGAAAATTCCTATAAAATGAATAACAAAAAAAGATAATGTACATATGTTATTCATTCAGTAGTAAATAAATATAAAAATAGAAAATGGATATAACATGATTAGAGGGAACAGTAACATATAGAGACTTGTCCATAAAAATACTCTAAACAGATCTAAAACAGATCTAAAGAGATCTATTTTTTTTATTTTTCCTTTTATGTACGTAACAACAAACCCATAAAAAATACTTCTCAACATTCAAAATTATCATCAAAATAAACCAAAATCAATAAAGAGAGAAGAAAACAAAAAGGAAGAAAACATACCCAACCGGACTGGAACTAAGGGTGTAAGAAGATTGGACCGGACCAAACCAGACCAGATGGAATTCGGTCCGGTCCGGTCCGGTCCTTTTTTGGTCTGGTCCCGGTCCATGGCATTTTCCCCTGGACCGGACCGGACCGGACCAAATAATTTTTTTTAAATATATATAAATAATAATATATAAATAATAATATTAATATTAATAAAGATTAAAAGTGGTAGTATAATATATTAATATATAATATATACTCTTATAATATTAACATATCATAATTTATAGTAGTTTACTATAGGGCTGTAAAATAAACAGGTTACTCGATAGACAGCTCAAATTCAACTCGATATCGACTCGAATCGTATATTAAATGGGTCGATCGTGAACATAAAATTAGGCTCGATAATTAAACAATACAACTCGTACAAAACTCGACCGACTAGTTTAATGTTCGCGAACAAACTCGTATATAGCTCGTTTGAATCGAATTCGACTCGACTCGATTAATATTCATGAACAAACTCGTTTAAAACTCGATCGACTCGTATAAATGCATAAACTCGACTCGTATATATTTTTACACATATAAATTGATAAATTATAATATTATCTTCTAGTGTAATAGAAGTATAGAAGTTTTATACTTTGTGATGATTGATGAATACATGGAAACAAATTCTAATAAATATATAATATTATATATTTACAAATTGCACTATATAACAATGTAACACTAATAGTCTAATACTATTAGTCTATTAGGTTATTACTATTTACTAATATATGGTGTGTTGTATATCATAAATCTGTACTTTATTAGCATAATATTAACATATATTAATATATTAATATATGAAAAAAAGATGAGATCTACTAATAGTATTATAATTTAAAGAGTCATATACTAATACTATAGACTATAATAATTTATCACTAATTATTAATCTTAATACTTTATATATAATTAATCAATAATAATTGAAGTCTAGTATTATTTTATTCATAAAATTATATCAACTATAATAAATTATTAAATTAGTAATATACTTCATACATGTTTAGTGTTAATATCTACTATTATTAATAAATAAGCTCATACTAGTATACTATTACAATACTAAACTTAGTAGTACATTAGTATTAAAAATAAAAATTAAAAAATTAAAAAATAGGACTTAGTATGTATACTAACTTACTAAGTATATCGCTATATTGTATACTACTATAATATTAAACTTAGTAGTATATTAGTATTAAAAATAAAATAAAAAATAAAAAATTTTATATATTAATATTATAAGTTATAAGTTTATAACTTATTTGTATAAGTAATAATATTAGTAAAAGTATTGGTATTACTTATTAGTATTATAACTTATATTAAAAATCTCAAAAACTTATCATATAAATTATGAGTATTAGTATTATAAATTATAATCTATATTATATACATATAACAATTAACATACATTGGTGTATTAACAAATATATAGACTAATATAGCTTGGTACTACTTAAAAGTTAATATACTATTTACTACCACTATACTAATTTATCATACTATAAAGTATTAATTGTTATAATTTATTACTAGTTATTAATTTTACTATTTTATATATAGTTAGTCAATAATAACTAGACTCTAATATTATTTAATTTGTGAGATATATAAATTATAGTAAATTAGTAATATGCATCATACATATTTAGTGTTAATATCTACTATTATTAATAAATAAGCTATATTAGTATTTCACTACAATAATAAACTTAGTAGTACATTAATATTAAAAAATAAAATAAAATAATAGGATTTAGTATGTATTAGTATTATAAGTTATAGTTATAAATTTATAAATTATTAGTATAGATATTACTATTAATAAAAGTATTAGTCTTAATATGCTCAACTTATATTAAAAATATCGAAAACATACCATATAGGTATAACTTATAATTATTAGACTATTAATAAGGTAATCTATATTACATATGTTGGTGTATTAAAAATATTATAGAATAATAAAATATTATAAATTAATAGTTTATTAGTACTAACTTAAAAAGCATTAAGTAGTATAGACTATAGTCTTAAGACTCTTAACTTATTAGTACACTATATATATATATATATAATTTAATAGCATTGGAAAAAATACATAATTTAAATTATAAATTTCTAAATTTCTAGATATATAATATTAATAGTATTAGTATATAATATAAATAGTAATAATATATATAGTAACATAGTATAAATTTATAAATATAATAAGTTAAGTGTAATTTATTAATTTGTAGCCGTTGGATCTTAATCAAATTAATCTCATCCATTGATTTGTAAAGTAGCATCTTCAACTTGTAGTCATTGGATCATTCCCAGATTAATCTTAGCCGTTTATTATCCATACCGTAGCCTTCATTTTACAACCGTTGGATTCGTAAATAACTAATTTTGGCCGTTTATTTAAATCCTATAAATAGCTTCGGTCGATCGGTTCCCCTTCAAAACCTAATTCTTCTTCCCCCTTCACGCCAACATGCTTCGTCCAATGCTTCCAGCGTTCCACTTCCACCCCTCTATTCCTTCCTAGTCAGCAGTCCCCCCATCTACGTAAAGGCTAGAATCGAAAATGGAAAGATATTCTTCAATCTTCACCATTATCGGCAAGTTCTCATCTCTCTCAGTCTCTCTTATCAGAACCCCTATTGCGGTCTCGCTCTCTTGCATCTTGGTAGCGATAAAATCCTACTCTGATTTTTTTTTTTTTTTTTACTTTGTTTGGATCTCTGGAAAATTTCTTTGCTTTTCGTAGAATCGTAGTACATTTCTATTAACTGCTTGCAATGGGGGCGTCGGGCATGGCTTGTTTTCATCTATTATTTGCATAATTGTGTCATTGTAGTGATAAATTTAGGGGTCTTTTGTGTCTGAGCTCGATCTCCGTTCTCTCGAGCTCGAGTCGAGCCCAAGCTCGACTCGTTAAGAACGAAGCTCGAGCTCGAGCTCGAGCTCGAGTTTGCATTTCCTCCAAACGAGCCGAGCTCGGACGTCTTCTTAGGCTTGGCTGTAAACGAGCGGAGCTCAAGCTCGACTCAACTAATAAACAAGCCGAGTTCGCACAAGGCAAACTCGCTAGAACGCGGCTCGTTTACAGCCCTAGTTGACTAATTGTAGTATATAAATTATAATCTATAATTTTTTTTTACTTTTTTATTTAGATTATTTATTCATTTGCCAATTGTTTTAAGAGTAAGTTTTTTTTAATATTATTTGGATTAAATCTGTGATAAATACGTAAATTTGGCTGAAAATAATTAAATTTGGGCTAAAAATTATTTTTCATCATTGCAAGATTTTGGATTAAATCTAATCCATTAAATCATATCGGTGCCCATGGACCGGACCGGACCGGTATGGATCGAATAGGAGTTCGGTCCGGTCCAGGGTGGGAAAATTTTTGGACCGAACGGAATCGATCCACATTTTTTTCCAGACCGGACCATTTACACCCCTAACTGGAACCCAAAAGGAAAAGAGCAGCTCTAGCCAAACGGAGCCTCTGCTATTCACTGAAGCTGATGACTAGGGTTTCGTTGCTCAAAACAAAGAAAGAGAATGATTTCGAGAAGGCATCGATTATCGAAAGAGATAAAGTAAGCAGATGAGAAAATCGATTATAGGGGGAAAGAGAGAGCATATGAAAGAGAGAGATCAGCGATGGCGATGACAATAACTCACGAAGATCGGCGATGGCGATAGCTCATGGAGATCAGCAATGACGACCATAGTTTTTAATACCGTTTCGTACCGACCGGTACAGCCAAAATATGCCATACCGGCCGGTTGACCAGCACAGAAAAATACATGTTTCGTTTCAGTCAGAATTTTGGCCGTTTCGACCTGTTTTAGCTGGTACCGGTCGAAATACCAGATTTCGGCCAGTTCGGATTTTAGAATTTTTTTAAGTGATTTTTTTATATAGATTTATAATTTTTTTCTTTTATATATATATAAAATGTATATTTTGTTTGTATAAATCATAAAATGATTAGTAATTTTATCTTTTTATAATTTGTGTGTATATATAATTTATTTTTATATAAACTATTCCAAAACGGTACATAAAACAGTACCGATATCGAAATATTTCGTTTCAATGGCTTGACCAAATACACTCACCGGTACAGTATTCAAAACATTGATGGTAACAAGTCATGGAGATCGGCAACCGCAAGGTCATGGAGATCGGCGAGGAGGCTAGAGTTTCTAATTCAGAGAGAGAGAGAGGTCTAGGGAGAGGGGATCGACTAGTGTTTTAGGATTTTAGCTTTTGTTTTATAATCCGGATACCGGATTTAATTCCGATATCCGGATTTAAATCCAGATCCGGACCATATTGGTTCGGATTTTTTAAAATTCGATTTTAATAGAAGTTTAATCCGGATCTGGAATTTAGTTATCCGGATTTCAGATCGGACCGAAAATATACCCAGTCCCTTGAACATCCCTAACAACAAAAAAAGAATAATCTAATAATATGAACCCTCTCCGCATTTGACAGAAGTACCCACGTTAACTTTTTCATGTTTGGCCTGGATGAAGACAAAGAGCCCATGGTTGGAAAGTATTATTCAAAGTTAATTTAATATCCAGGCAATAATAATGTGAAAACAACTCAGAGAAAACAATGTTGATCCAATCTGTCATCCAGTAGCCTCTCCAATGTAACCCATAGATTTTTATTACTCAGCGACATTCAAGATTGGTTGCAACAGGACTAATCATGGAATTGTACGTTGATGGAGAGGTAATGCTCCCAATGCTTTGCGGTCTGCCCTCTGCTTCTGAACCTGCCATCTAGTCCATTTCAAATTGTATAAGCTACAGTTCAACAAAGATACCATATTTTGACAAGTGTTGCTATTAAAACAAAGTTGATAACTGAACAATTTCACATATTTTTTTTATAAGTAAATGTATAAGAATGATAAAAAGCAACTTCACATATTGGTGCTCACGTATTGGTGGTTCCCCACCGAAGAAGGCCAATGCAGCACAGGATGATGAACAAGTAAGGGTTTGGTGAACATCTAATCTAGTTAATAGATATGTATGAATCTATGTGCATATTTGAGATTGCGGGGGAAACATAACTTATAGTTTTAGAACTTATAACTTATAACTTAAAAATGATAAATGATTCTATCATTCTAGTACATTCTACATGTTAGAACAACATAAAAATAAAAAACTAAAAAAATATAGAACAACTAGCATTGTTTGGAAAAGTGGTATAGAAGTAACAGCTGAAATGTAACTACCGAAATGTAAAAGAAGTTCTTAGATATTTTCTTCTCCAACCATAGTGAGATTAACAAAAAGAAAAAAAATGTACTCATCTATTGTACACAATACAGGAACTATGCTCAGTAAAAATAATGACCAGGGTCCAAGAGGCACTCACAAGAGCTAGCATATCTTGAAGATAGCTCCTAAATGGTGTCTGTACTGCCTGGAAAATCAAAACAGTCAATCAAGGTTGTTTCTTCCAGATCAGATCATCACATATGGCTCTCATACAAGATGAACCAACATTAGCAAAATGCCACAAATTGATTGTGGTTCACTAGTAAAAAAAAAAGACTAGATTGTTTGGTCGTGAACCTCAAATATATGCATTTTGTAAGGCACCTGCTCCCTGCCAACTAAAGGGTTCTATTTCGAGCATTTGACAACTTCTGAAGGCTTTGAAACAGCTCCTAAGAAGTCAAAGGAAAATTTTCAATAGACATGGCTAGAATTTCTATCTAGCCTAAAGTAGCAAGAAAATAAGCACGATCATAAACCATTACAATCATAGGAATCACCTCTCAAACGTTATGTCTTATAGATCATGATCGGAATCAGAGATCTTACAGAATTAGGAACTTGATAGGGAGTTAAGTCATAAAGTATGGTATCCGTATTAGAGGCTGAAAGAAAATTCCGAATAAAATGGTGTAAAGCACGTACTAGGATGAAAATCACAACTAGGGGTGTAAATGGTCTGATCCGGTCTAGAAAATTTGTGGACCGATTTTATTCGGTCCAAAAATTCTCACCCTGGACTGAACCGAACTCTTATTCGGTTTATACCGGTCCAGTTCAATTCGGTTTAGGAGCGGTCCGGTCCAATCTAGGAGTACCCCATATGATTTAATGGGCTAAATTTAATTTAAAATTCTGTAATGATCAATTTTTTTTTGCCCAAATTTAATTATTTTCAGTCAAATTTACATATTTATCACATATTTAAACCAAAAAATATTTAAAAAACTTACTCTTAGTATATTATAAGAGTATATATTAAGTATGTTAATATTATAAAAGTATATATTATATATTAAATATGTTAGTAAACTATAACTAATAACACTATTATATTAGTATATTATATATTTATATATTAATAAATAGTGATAAATTAGTAATAATATATTAAATAATAATATTACACTTATTATTTATAAGTTATTACTAATACTCTGTATAGATATACTATAATTTATATTTTTATACTACAACTAGTTAACTACTGTAAATTATAATATGTTAATATTATAAGAGTATATATTATATATTAATATGTTAATATATATTATATATTAACATGTTATTATATTAATCTATATTAATATTAGTATTAAAATTTATATACTATTATTTATATATACATATATTAAAAAAAAAAAGTTTAGGAGTTCGGTCTGATCCAGTTCAGGGGCAGAAATCTCTTGAACCGTGATCGGATCAGAATCATTCGATCCATATATATTTTGGACCGGATCGGACTGAACTCCAACCGATCCGATCTGGTCCGATCTGATCCAATCGATTCGGTCCGGTCTACCGGTCCAATTCGATATTTTTCCGGCCTTAATCACAACACAAGATAATCGTTAAATTGATCAATTACTAATTGAACACTTGAAGAACTGTAATCAGTCAAAAACATGTCCGTGAATTTGATAACCGGTACACATTGTCAGTGGCAGTTGCATAATTCTAATATTATATTAATCATAGTGAATCTTTGAACGCATAATCAAACTCTGGAACGTGTTATTCCGACTTCAGTATATAAAAATGAACTCTAAAAGAACGAAAAAGTTTTGAGCTAGAGTTAGTTTTGGGAACCGAACCTGGAGGTCCTCAGCAAGGTACTCGTGCTTCATAGATAGGTCCATAGCGCGTTTGAGCCTCTGGTTCCTGGCGTCGACGATTTCGCGAGGCAGCCGATTCAGAGCCTCCTTTATCTCCAGATCGTACATCGGATCATACAGATCGTCAGACTCATACCTGAGCCCTTAGAAATGCAAATCATCACCCCTCGAACCATCAGAAACCCTAAAAACACGCGCTCACAACCTAAGCGCAGACTATAGTTAGAGAAGAGAGAGAGATGAGACGTCCTAACCGTAATTGCGGAGGCGATTGGAGAGGGCATGCATGTGTTGCTTGGCGAACCAGTTCTTGTTCGGATTGAACAAAGATTCCAACCACTATGACTGACGCCATTGCTGATGAATTTCTTCAAGGACAGTGCGCGGAAAGTGTTACAAGTTTCCCACACCTCGGTATCGAATTCATAGCTTCGTCTTCTGAAATGAGACTGATTTTCTTCAGGCCTAGAGTTGGTCCTAAAGGCTAAAACATTTGACTTCTGGGCTTAGTCAGTTTAAACTACGGCTCGGCTGGATTTCATTGTATTAGAAAGAAAGGTGCAACTTGGGCTCGGTCTTGAGCTCGCTTTTGTTATCTTGGTTGGGCCATGCTTATCACCCAACAAATTACGCCGAATGTGATATTAGTGTATTTAGAGTGTGTAAATTATATGTATTTTAAAAGTGAGTAAATTATGAAGACCTCTTCATGCTTTGATTACCTGTCCTGGTATTAGTACCCACTGGCATGTATTCATGCCAATTATGAAAGACTTAAATGCTGCTGGTTCTGTTAAAAGCCTGACCAAATCTCTTGCTCAGAATGGTAAGTTAGAAAGATTTTTTCTAATTGTCTAGGCTTTCCAGTACAAACGTAACAAGCTAGTGAATGAAAGCTTGTTCTACCTCCTAAGTTTGTAGTTAATCATGCATTGGGTCTGCAGAATTGTGCATCTTCAAGCATCAGATTACATGTAATGGTCTAATAAAAGAGTCAAACCACATGACCTATATTTCAAAAGGACTAGTCAATGATACAATTGCAGCTCCATCAGAACTTTATAAAGAGCAATAACTTCTCATTCTCAAGTAATATCGGATCTCATATATCACCTACAATTTTTCTTTTCATATGGAGTATCACAATCTACTCCCCTTATATCTGATATCCTCGTTGGGCTTGTCCATTATAGGCGGCACGACTCAATCTCATATTTTTGATTGTGATAGACTTTGATACCATTTGTAACGCTCTAATGGAAAGCCCAAACCATATGGCCTATACTCCAAAATGACTAATCAATGATACAATTTGAGCCCCATTAGAACCTTATAAAGAGCAAGAACTTCTCATTTTCAAGCAATGTGGTATCTCATATACCACCTGCTCTTATCCTTATCGTATGAAATATCACCCTTAAATATCCGATGTCCTCGTCGAGCTTGTTAATTGTAGGTGGTACAACTCAAGTTTTACATTTCTGATTGGTATAGGCTCTGATACCATTTGTAATGTTTCAATAGAAGGTCCAAACTACATGGTTTATTCTCCAAAATTACTAGTCAATGATACTGTTAGGTTTCAGCAAACCCTAAATTTGCTCCGAACAAATCTCAACCAAGATCAGTGTAGAAGAAAATTGAACAAAGATCAAGATCAATAGAAAAATAACAGCAAGAAAGAAAACAAGAAAGATACACAAGTATTTACGTGGTTCAATCATTATTGGATCTACATCCACGGTGGGAATTAGCTCAGGGTATTCTTTATTGATTCACCAAAGATTTACACAACATCACTACAAGAGTTTTCCATTAAACTCTGATAGATTTTCACTCGGATTTCACTCCTCATATTTGTGCCCTAAAGAAGATGAATAAATCGCTCAGTCCGTCTGCTCCTGTTTCTCTCTCTCTTATCTCTTTCAACCGAGATAATGATCCTTTTATATGAGCATCAAATACAAATCTAGGATTTCATAAGATGTCAACACGTGGCTTCTTCTTAAGCCATTAGATTACAGACATTTGATATAACAAATTACAAATATAGACAAGCTGCTTCTAATTATTTACACAAATACATTATAATCTCCACCTTGTAATTAATTAGATCTTCTTAACAGCTTTTCTCTAAATCAGGTAGCATCCTCCCTAACCAGGCAGCTTCCTTACTCAGTAGAGCAACATCCTCCTTGAGCTAGTTCCCACTTCTAGTTTCCTGAATCAGCCTCCCTTCATGTTGATGATGTCCAGGCAGTGTCTAAATTTCTGATTAGGCAATGACTTGGTCATCATGTCAGATGGATTTTCTTCAGTAGGTATTTTCTCCACCTTGATATCTCCACTAGCTATGACATCCCTAAGAAAATAGAGTCTTATATCTATATGCTTAGACCTTTCATGAAATACTTGGTTTTTAGCTAAATGAATGGTACTTTGGTTATCACAGTAAACTGTGATATTTCCCTCATAAATACCTAACTCATTTGACATACCCTTTAGCCATATAGCTTCCTTTCTAGCCTCGGTCATATCAATATATTTGGCCTCAGTTGTAGACAAAGCTACAACTGATTGTGAGTTGGCTTTCCAACTTATGGCCCCCCCAAATGATGTGAAGACATAACCAGTTAAAGATTTTCTGGTGTCCAAATTCCCAGCAAAATCAGAATCCACATACCCATAAATTTCATGACTCTTCTGAACATTTTTTCCATAACTCAAACCTAAATGAGAAGAATCCTTAAGATATTGAAAAACCCACTTTAAGGCATGCCAATGAGGCTTACCTGGGTTTGCCATGAATCTGCTTACTATACTAACAGCATAGGACAGATCTGGCCTAGTACATACTATGGCATACATGACACATCCTATCATACTAACATAAGGTATTTTCATCATATAATTTTCTTCCTTCTCAGTTTTAGGAATTTGAGTAACAGAAAGTTTTGCATGTTGTCCTAGAGGTGTACAGACTGATTTTACAGAATTCATACCAAACCTTTTAAGGACTTTTAAAATGTATGATTGTTATGACAAGTAGAGAAAACTTTTATTCATATCCCTAGTTATCTCCATACCCAAAACCCTCCTTGCAAGTCCAAAGTCTTTCATTTCAAACTCAGATTTAAGAATTCCTTTGACATGTTCAATTAAACATTTATCTTTACATGCAATTAACATACATCTACATACAGCAGTAAGTAAACAGTAAAGGTACCATAATTCTTAAAATATACACAGCTATCAAAACTACTTCTTTTGAAACCATTTTCTATTATGTGAGCATCAAACATTTTATACCATTGTCTAGGAGATTGTTTTAAACCATATAGAGATTTCTTAAGCAAATACACATGATTTTCATTTGAATTTTTCACAAAACCATCTGGTGGCTGCATATACAAAGTTTCTTCTAACTCACCATGTAGAAATGTAGTTTTCACATCTAATTGTTCCAAAAACAAATTATGATATGCTGTGTATGCAAGAATGAGTCTGATTGAGCTATGTTTTACTACAGGAGAAAAAATCTCATTAAAATCAACTCCCTCCCTTTGAGTAAAACCTTTAGCTACTAACCTAGCTTTGTACCTAGGTTCTTCTACCCCGGGAATACCTTCCTTCTTCTTATAAATCCATTTTGAGCCTATAAGTTTGGCCTTTTCTGGTTTAATCACCCAGTCCCAAGTCTTGTTCTTATTAAGAGATTCCATTTCTTCTTCCATAGCAAGAAACCATTTGTGAGATTCCTTGCTATTCATGGCCTCCTTATAAGACCTTGGTTCACGTTCAATTACATCTTGAGCTACAGAAAAAGCATAGGCAGTAAGGTCAGCTTGTCCATATCTAAGTAGTGGTTTGATAGTCCTTCTAAGTCTATTCCTCACCAAGTTATAGGACCTAGGGCTGCACTGCCTTGTACTTTCCAGGTTGTTATTTCCCTCAATGTTGTGGTCTGTCTTCTCATTAGGTATGCTTGATGGCTCCACCTCAATCTAAGTTCTCTCTAGAACAGGTTTGTCTATAGAATTGTCACTGTTCAGAGATGTCATAGCCATCTGTGACTCATTAAAGGTCACATCCCTACTTAAAATGCACTTTTGTTTTCCTGATTCTAGAACCCATAATTTGTACCCTTTAACTCCTTCAGGGTACCCTACAAATACACATTTTATTGCCCTAAGTTCTAATTTGTCAGTTTTTGTATGTGCGTAAGCAGTACAACCAAATACCCTCAGATTACTGTAATCAGAGGGTTTTCCAGTCCACAATTCTTGAGGTGTTTTGAAGTTAATAGCTGATGACGGGCTTCTGTTAATCAGGTATACAGCAGTACTAACTGCTTCTGCCCAAAAACTCTTTTGCAGCTTGGCATTTGACAGCATATATCTAACCCTTTCTAAAATTGTCCTATTTATTCTTTCAGCTAGGCCATTCTGTTGAGGGATTTCTCTTACTGTCTTATGGCGTGCTATCCCTTCTTTTTGCAAAAGTCATTGAACTCATTAGACAGATACTCCAGTCCATTATCAGTCCTAAGTTTTTTTACCTTTTTCCCCCTAATTTTCAACTAAGGTTTTCCACTCCTTGAACTTGTCAAATGTGTCATTCTTATGTTTAATTATATACACCCAAACTTTCCTAGAGAAATAATCAATTATTGACAAAAAATAATTTCCCCCACCATGTAAGCTTACCCTTGTAGGCCCCCACAAATCAGAGTGCACAAACTCAAGACACTGTTTAGTATTATGAGTTCCAGATTTGAAACTAGCCCTAGTTGATTTTCCCAAAATGCAATTTTCACAAAAGGGCAATTCTCCCAAGTTAATATTACCAAGAAGTCCCTGTTTATGAAGTTCTTGTAACCCTTTCATACTAACATGTGCACGTCTTCTATGCCAGAGCACAGATTTACACTCATCATTAGCCTTCTGTGTAACATGTGTAACGAGGCTTCCCCTATAACAGTCCTGCCATCAAGGGTATAAAGACCATTCTTTATGAACCTTCTCATCACTGTTATAGACCCCTTGTTTTCTGACAAAGTTCCAGACTCAGAAATAAACATACAGCCAGATTTATCAAGCATGCCAAGAGAAATCAAATTCATTTTCAATTCAGGTATGTATCTAAGATCTTTAAGAATTCTTTCTTTACCATCATGCAATTTTAATCTAATTGTACCAATTCCAAGAACTTTGCAAGATTTGTTATTTCCTAACATTACATGTCCTCCATCTAGGTCCCTAAAGGTTTCAAACCAGGACTTAGAAGGACACTATGGAAGGAACAACCAGAATCTAAGATCCATTCTTTTCCAGATTCCGTCTCAGAGATACTAAGGACTTCTGCACTCTCATAGTCCTCATAAGCAACAGACACATTCCCTTCCCTTTTTGGCTTGTTTTTAGTGTTTGGTTTTCTTTCTAGACAATCTTTCTTAAAGTGTCCTTCTTTGTGATAGAGAAAACATTTCAACTGTTTCCCATTTGATTTTGATTTCCCTTTGTTTTTCTTTCCTTATTGGAAGTTTTCTCAGGTTTAACCCGAGCCACTAGACCCTCTCCACCTTCTGGTTTAGACTCTCATTTTCCTCGTAATTCTCTAGCATGTAAAATAGACTGGACATCATTCAGTGTTAAACTCTCTCGACCATACATGATGGTTTCCTTGAGATTAGTATATGAATTATCCAAAGAACTGAATAACAAAATAGCTTGGTCCTCATCCTCAATAGTGATGTCTATATTGGCAAGATCTAAAATGATTTTGTTAAAATCATCGAGGTAATCTTCCAACCACACCCCTGGATTCATTTTGAAGGTGTATAATTTGGTCTTTTTATGGAGACGGTTTGCCAGGGACTTGGTCATATGGAGGGACTCTAATTTTAACCAAATCCCTGCAGCTATCTCCTCACTAGATACTTCTCTAAGAACCTTATCACCCAACGATAGTATAATGGCACTATGTGCCTTTTGTAAGATTTCAGGTTTTACCTTCTCAGAAGAACTAGCCTTTTCATCCGTGAGTGTAGCGATGGCCTTCTTGTCTCCAAGAAGTGCATCTTGGAGACCATTGTGCACGAGCAAGGCCTTCATTTTTATTCGCCAAAGATCGAAGTCGTTTTTTCCAGTGAACTTTTCCACGTCGAACCTGGTTGACCCCATCTCGACCTTGCTCTTGATACCACTTGTTAGGTTTCAGCAAATTCTAAATTTGCTCCGAACAAATCTCAACCAAGATCAGTGTAGAAGAAAATTGAACAAAGATCAAGATCAACAGAAAAATAACAGCAAGAAAGAAAACAAGAAAGATACACAAATATTTACGTGGTTCGATCCCTATTAGATCTACATCCACGGTGGGAACTAGCTTAGGATATTCTTTATTGATCCACCAAAGATTTACACAACATCACTACAAGAGTTTTCCATTAAACTCTGATAGATTTTCACTCGAATTTCACTCCTCATATTTGTTCCCTAAAGAAGATGAATAAATCGCCCAGTCCGTCTGCTTCTGTTTCTCTCTCCCTTATCTCTTTCAGCCGAGATAATGATCCTTTTATATAAGCGTTAAATACAAATCTAGGGTTTCATAAGATGTCAACACGTGGTTTCTTCTTAAGCCATTAGATTACAGACATTTGAAATAACAAATTACAAATATAGACATGCTGCTTCTAATTATTTACACAAACACATTACAGATACAATTTGAACTCTATTGAAATCTTATAAAGAGTAAGAACTTCTCATTTCGAAGCAATATAAGATCTCATATGCTCCAATCTCATATTATGAGGATACAATTATCATTTATTATTATTATTATTATTATTATTATTACTATTATAGTGATATTATGCGGAATGCTATTCTTCTTCAACAATTTTAAGGTTTCTTTTCCATTAATATTATAAAACCCTTGCTTTTATTGAATTATTTATTATTATTTAGATATTTGTATTTATAAATTATATTAGAATCTATCCTAATAAAAAATGTGGAACTTAAGTCGTGCCACTTATGAGAAACAGAGGACGTCAGACATTTAAGGGGGGTAAATTGTTATATCCCATATAATAAGGATAAGGGTGGGTGGTGCATGAAATCCTACATTGCTTGAGAAGAAGAAGTTCTTGCTCTTTATAAGATTCTAATAAAACTTCAATTATATAATTGACTAATTCTTTTGGATTATAGGTTATGTGGTTTGGGTTTTCCATTGGAGCATTACATTACAAGTCATAAACGTACTCCCTGTTGGACTGCTCCCCCCTCTGGTTTCCTGAAATTAAATATTACTAGTTTATGACCATCATAAAGCCGGGGGTAGGAGATGTCTTACGTGATGATTTGGGCCAATTTATTATGGCTATGAGTATGGCAGAAAATGAATTTGCTAAAGCTGAATTGGTGGAACTATTAGCAATGCTTCATGGTTTGCAATTTAGCTCTCGGTTAGGAATCTCAAAGCTCATAATTGAGACTGATTTCTTGTTGCTGGTAGAGGCATTACAGTCATCTAATATGGAATTATATGCATTGGGGAATCTCTTGTGCGAGGTTAGGAAGCTGCTTCACCAGTTTCAGGATCATCGTGTGCAGCATGTCCCACATATGGGTAATCAAGTTGCACACCAGTTGCCGCTAAAATAAAATTTACTTTTTTTTTGGGAGAAATTTTGTCCCGAATAGCCATATTTTCTGCCAGAAGTAGTTCATTCCTGCAGTTTCAACTCGCGGCAGCTTCGTGGGAAATAACCGGCCGAGCATCATCTTTTTTGTTGGGACTTTATGTTCTGTCCGAAATAGCTGGCATTTCTTGCATGACCGAATCGCAGGAAATACTTTTGGTGCTACCAGATATACTATTTCATTCATGTGATATTAGTATTTTTGGCATCACTGCATTGCAAAAAATAACAAATTCTGGTAATAAAAATTGTAGGAAATGACTTTTTACGACATTATATGATCGCAAGAAATAATCTTTTATGAAATTAAAAAAAATAGTAGAAAAAAACATCTTGGAGTTAGTGCAAAAAATAAACCATCAATATAGCCAAGTTATTCTATCATATAATTTCTCAGAGTACATTGATGGAGTTAGTGCAAAAAAAAATAGTATTATTATATTCTAATGAGATCAAGAGAGCCTTCATTACCTATAAAAAAAAAATCGAGAGAGGCTCCATTGTTGAACTTGATGAATATCACAAATCAACTTGAGGCCAAAGAAATGAGAAATATATTCGATAAATGTTTTCGATTTTAAGCCTCCACTTCCAGTAAAACCTCATATATTTGGAAATGGATTCTTTTGGAAAAGGATTCTGAAATGAGAAATATTCTGAAATGATAACAACACACACACACACAGATATGGCAGGCAAGCATATTTTCATTAGAAACAATAAAGTCATAAGCCACATTACAATGACTAAGCCTAGGCAACGTAAAACAAAAAGCAACACAAATAAACATAGTGTTCAGCTGCAAGAAATAGAACAAGGCTTCATTTCAGTTTCCTAATCTTCTTTTACTCACATGTTACCATTAGTTATAAATGAATCCACACCTGTATTTGTATTTCCAGTGAAATCAACCCTTCTTCAATTAATAATTTAATAAATGGTAAATACCAACTGACACTTTGAAAACTATTAAATTACTAAAAAAATTATAATACAGAACTATACTCCAATGGGCTCTTATTTACAAGAAATTGACATAATTGAAATACTTTTGAACCAAGAATAAGGAAAGAAACAGAAATTACAATTAAAAAGATTACTAATATACACACCAAATTACAAACCAAATTTACAAACTTGATTTACAAATCTAACGGTTCAATAAGGCTCACAACATCAACTTTTGCACACCAAATTTACAAACCTGAGATATACTAATTAAGATGGGTCAAATTATTTGCAAGCATGAATGTTGAAATACAATTTTCATCACAACTTTACCACAAAGAAACACTTATTAATAAAATAGGATAGGATGTACCTCACAGAAATTTAAGAAAATTTAATGATGGGTTATATATGTTGTTGCAGGTGAAAAAATTACAAAAAACCCATATCATAAATTCTAAAAATAACCCATCCAAAAGAACTGCAACAACATTTGTCGGTATAATCCCAACCTATAACTAATGTAATAAATTGCAAAGCATCTCACTGTGACTGAACCCTGTATGATAGGGTCTCAAAAAAGTGACAGCAAATAAACCAACATTTTTCACTCACCTAATTTGAAGCAACTAAAAGAGTAAGAGATACATAGCTGCATTCATGCCACTCAAGATACTGGATGCATTTCACGCACAACTGTAATAAAGGAATCAAAGATTATGAAGGATGCAAATAATATTTTATAGTGCAACTAATGATTCACCATTTGCTGATGGGAGAACAATGAGAAGAGAAATCAGTTATACGAACCTATTTTTTAAGAATATTTACTCTCTTTCAACCATTATTTCAACTCCAATAATATTCTGATTGAATTGCTTACTATAGGAATCAGATCGAAAGTAGTTCCTTAACCAGTAATTTAGAAACTAATGTTGAGAGGCCTGATATACACGAGACCCAATCCAGCCTAGTTGTGAAAAACCAAAAGTGAAAATCAAACAACCAGAAAAAATAAAATAACTAAATATATACATCTAGGATAATTAACATCAGAGGTTCAACTGTAGTTCAACCAACCAAAATCCCTTCTCCACAATCTCAACATTATTGTTTAAAACATTAACATTATTGTTCATCAGAGGTTCAACTGTATTGCAACTATATATTGTTTAAAGCATGAATCTTATGTTTAGAAACTTTCTCATATGCAACAGCTGTAACATGTTTTAATCTTGACATGAGGATATTCACCATTTCTTAGTATATTTTTTTATCAGTCTATACATACACCAAAACCAACTTCCTTAAGTTTACCAACATGGTACTGTGAACTAAATAACTCACTGCATCCCATGAACTCACTAAGAGGATTGACTTCTCCTCCATAGCCATGAACTCTAACCACCTCCTTGAATGCAACCGCCGCTTCTCTCGGCTCTAATGAATATTAGATATCTAACACTTCAATAGATAGAGAAAAACTTTAGCATAGGACAAGCATTGGTTATAAACCGAAACATGCATGTCTATATTTGCCTATGGATAAGAAAATGCATAAACTCATATAGAAAATGCATTAAGAGGAAAATATTACCTAGTTCCATCCATATACATTTATATAACCTAGTTCCATCTCAAAATATAAATTTATATAACCTGGTTCCATCTCAAAATCAATTTAAGTCTCTACAAATAGGCCCTTCCTATAGTTGTTGCCTATAGTTGTTGCCATTCTGCAATAGTCCTGCCTACTTGAACTAGCCTTAATGCCCCAATGCAATAAGTAAACTGCTAGGTTCAACTTACAGAATATCAAAATAGAAAGAAAAGTGAGGAATTGGTAGATCATTTTATTTGTTCCAGTACATAATAAATAATGCTCTGCAGTGTTTGTGATCCCGCATAAGCCTTCCAACAAGTTAAAAAGAAATAAGTTAACATCTTAATGCAACTTACCATAATAATAATAAGAACATAAAAAAAAAATGAATTCCATAAATAATGATAAGAAGAAAAATTAAATCATTCAAGTCTTTGAAAAAATACAACCAAGCAACCACATTTGAAACTATGAACAGTGTTAATTTTTTCTTGTAATCTATGAACTCTTGTTAATGAATTCATCTTCAAGATTGTCTAGAAGTATCAACAAATGGTAAAATTTGGTACATGTTTGGAATTTCAATAAAAAATGTAACTTTAAAGTTTTAAGCCATGTGGTTTATAATTTAAAGTAATAAAATCTACTCTGAAACTTTTTTTTTTTTTTTTATAGAAGTGAACAATATCTAAGTTCTCCCTATATAACGAGGTCAACAATATAAGTTTATGTAAGTTCTCCCTATATATGTTTTTCGATTAACTACCACTAATATGAATTTCTATGATGAAATCTTTGTAATCCAGCAATAAAACAGCTTTCCTTGCATTACCTAAACTTGTTGCATTATCTAAAACAATTAACATATATGTACACACACATATATACAACATAGAGTACATGCAAAAATCAGGTTTTGATATATTGCATTGCAAAATTAAAATGGCTAATTTTTGAAAGAAACCGAGGAAAAAAAAAACCAAACAAAGATAAATCAGTATTATTTCAAAAGAAAAAATTAAAAGCATTGCACTGCAGATACTCAACAACACTACAACCAAAATAAGAAAAGCTAAATCAAGATAAAACTCCAAAAAATGCAACAAAGCATCAGGAATGATTAAATAAAAATAAAAAAAAAGGCATATAATAAACCTTAAGAGATCATGATGTCGGAAAAATAAGGGAAGAACACCTAGAGGTGTATAAACTAATTCTTCTTCTTCACAAAATGATTTAAGAATCAAAATAAGGGATGGAGAGAGCAACCCTATGTTGCGATTTCGAGAGACAATGGAATGGAGAGAGAGGCAGGAGTGAGAGATGAATGGAGAGAGAGAGGGAGAGAGAGACTCACCTGGAAGCTTTCCACAGAGAAGAAGGGGAAAAACAGAGAAGAATCGGGCCGGGCGCCCGCCGGGGGGGGGGGGAGGAGAGAGAAGAATCGAAAACAGGGGTAGGGAAGGAAAAGAATCGAGATTTTGGACAATATAAATTGCGTCTAACTGTTTTACGACGATATAAATCATCTTAACAACTTAAAAAGCGTTGCCTATTTAAAATGGTTTATTGAGACAAAAAAGTAGTCGCAATAAGTGACCAAAGTCGCGGTAATAAATTAAACAGTGAATTCTTCCCAACAACGCGCTGAAATTCAACGCCGAAACGCAATATTTCGTGAATAACCCCCTACTTGCGACGATTTCTTTGGTGGCCAATAAAAAAATGCTGGAAATAGCCTATTTGGTTGTAGTGTGCCAAGCATGCATGGAGTGTTTAGATTGGGGAACTATGGATGAATTCTATCCCATCTATAGTTTCCCAATTTGTGTGGATGGACAATTATTCTTTGTAATTGGATATTTTCGCTATGAATGAAATTATGTGTTTTATATAAACAAAACAAAAAGTGAGTAAATTTGGTGCCCATATGAAAAATAAAAATCATTTTTTTAATATTGGATCTTTTTTTTTTCTTTTAAAAAAAAATAATAATGTGCAGACTCGTACATTCTATACTCTATCTAGCATTAGTATTTAAGAAATGCTAAAAATTATACCACTATTTCTATTCTACCGACGAGCTGGTAGAATCTGATCAACTAATCATCAATTGTTAAAAGAAAAATCAAAACTAGTAAACAATGTGAGCTGACCATAACACAAAAATTATAGAATGAGTAAAGGCGTTTAGGCCGCGCGTCGCGTTTGGATATGTAAAATATCTCAATATATCTGTAAATACTATAAATACTAGTAAAATTGTTTGAATTAAAATATTCTATTTTATTAGAAAAATTAGAGAGAAATTTTTTAATAAAAGTATTAGAAAGTTAAGAATTGTTTGAATATAACTTTTTAATATAGTTTTTGCTTTATAATTAAAAAAAATAGTTTTTTTTTTGTGAAATTTAAAAAAAGTTGTAGTGATTAGACAATAAATATTAGATTAAAAAGTTAAAAACATGAAAAGGAAAAATATTTATTAATTTATGTCTGAGTAATGTCTAAGAATGAAATAATAATGAGAAAACATGAGAATGATTATATCGCCAAACCGACACTACAAATAAAAATAAAAATAAAAAATCTAATTGAGGATCACATTATTACCATAAACATAGGAAAATGATAGCTTGGTCCTAGATCCGTGAAGGTTCGCAAATGATAGATTGAATCCAGACCTTAACCTTTTAAATCAATCAATTCGTGTCTCAAGTTTTGCCGAAGATGTGGGGGATGATTATAAGCGCAAAAGCCCAACTCTTATCTTTTCAATATTAATTGATGGACCAACTAATCATGTGAGTTGCATGGAAAGCCAGGAGCGCCCATCTATGCATGTCAATGTGGTGATGGTGGTCCAAGAGAACAAATTAATTAGGGTGACCACAACACTCACATGCTATGTGGAGACAATTAGCTAGGACACCCAATTTGAATACTCTTGCTCACCTTTGTCAATTTGTTGGGCCCTTTTGTAAAACCAACAGTAGTCCCACGATAATCATTGAATCTTTGGTTTTAATGTTTCCATTGCTAATGTCAAGATTGATACTCATGCTTTTGGATCATTTTAGATCTTTAGCTCCTCCTCCAAGCTGATCTATGACTAAGATCATGATAAACATCCAGTACAACTGTCATTTAAACTTTAAAGCTACCCAACATGGTCCCCCATATTTACTCATGGTTTTCTTCTCCTCATGATAAAGAGAAATTCTGCAATTTAATATTACTTCTCATCTTAAATATTGTCATCTTCAGTCATACTTTTTTTTTTTTTTTTTTACCGAAGAGCAGTTATACTTATTGATATGACACGTCTATTTAGTATATATATGTGAAGGAAAATTAAAAAAAAAAAATTCTAAGATGAAAAACAATATACTTTGTGCGTTGTATACAAAATCGTTGGATAATTGCATGTCGTGTCATGCAGTAATTAGCAGTTATCACACGAGTAAAATTCTCCTTATCTTATAAGCGTGTTATTTTCTCATCCAGGCGTCGAATAGAAGCTGAAGATTCAAATCTTAGTCGACAGCCTATATATACACTTGTCAAAGGTCCCAAGGAATAATAAAAAATAAAAAAAAAGATAGAAAACACTAATTTCGATCAAGTTAATAGAAGCCTAATTATGTGGACTGCAATTCTAAAGTCGAGCTTCATTATAGATTCTTGGATCCAATGTCTTAGGTTATTGACATTTAACAGATTCTCCATACACTTGATGTTCTAAAGCCATCGACCAAATGACAGTCTTGTGTCTTTCCCTATGATCCCTTCTCTCTAGCTGATACTTTGGAGGACATGCAGCAGACCATATATCTGTACGTGATTATTATATTGTATGAACAATTTCATACACCATACTATTATTTCATTTTAATTTTAGTTATTATATAAGATATGGCATATTTATTAGAATCATTAAATGATATTTTATTTGATAATTCTTTATTATTTGATAATAATAAATATGATACACCTTATATATATAGTAGGATGAAACTGAGATAAGAGTATAGTGTATTGCATTAATATTCATATATCATTACGAAGGTGATCATGATGATCAGTAGCTTAGGGTTTGGTAGAAACTGTGAGTGGGCCATTGAACTAATTAATTTGCATAGCTTTTTTCTATCATAATGTTCTTCTCATGGTCGGTAAGATCTAACTTCATGATTGCAGAGTTCTAAGCAACAACCTCTCGATTAATTGAGGGCCAGCTTTGTAACTTTTGTCACAATTATGGTCTATGCTAGGGCCAAGTGCCTTGTGTCTGCATTTTCCCTGAGCAAATATTGCAGCAAGGGATGGATGATGCGTTTCACATGGTCATCCCTCCTTTCAAAATTACTATTGAGTTTGTAAGAATATTCTGTGTTGATCAATGTCCATGGACACCTCACAGACATGCGCGCTTTCCGACTTTCATCATTATGGCACTCATGTAGTCCCTAACATGCTATTCTAATGTGAGTAATGTGAGTAACATGCTATTCTAATGCTATTCTAAAGTGTTGTGTAATTATTTTGAAAAAAGTGAAATTTATATGAATACTAAATTTATCTACTTTTTCTCAAAAAGTGTGCGAGGTAGCTTGTATTGTGAAACGATGCAAGATAAGTAAAGTAAAAGAAGAAGCTCTAATTCTATATAGGGTTACATGGCAGAAGCTCTAATTCTCCAATTATTGCCTCGAACAAGTCTCAAGCAAACCATCTGTCTAATGTTCACTCTAGCGACATGTCGATCGATTATCAAGTTCATCTGAACTTTATTTGAGCAACTTGTCCCGCAAATGTCAAGCAAAGTACTTTCTGTCTAGCGATTCTCAAGTCACATACAGGACAAATAATATCAGCCCAAGCCTACGCTCCATAGCACAAGTGCCCTTATTGAAAAGTCAAGTCATAACAAATCCTTGTCGAATTGGGTCATCAAATCGAGTCGTTGCCAAAATAAATATTGAAGTTCCACAATCCCGACAACTTGTACATTCTGAAATTGTAAGTATCATTTTCTTCTATATTTGTCTAAAAGAAAATGTATTTGCAATTGTGAATTGTGCAACCGTTACACGTAATCGTTTTGAAAAAATAAATAAAATATGAGACTACATAAAAAAAATTATTTTTTTTATTAATTTTTAAATAATTTTTCAAAACGATTACACAATATTTATACACTCTACGATTGTGTATGACATTACTGTTTATTAATTAATAACAATACTAAATTAAAAAAATACTAATTATTTACTTGTTTATTTATTTACTTAACATAAATAATCAATGTCCAAGCATTTATGATCATTCATGATAAGATGGTGACTTAGTGGTGTTTGTATTTTCACAGAAGTGGTAAGTAGTGAGCAAAGACGTACGTATTGTGAAATGCTGGCCAGTTTTATTTGTTATTTTTTGAATTTATTATTTGGATGAATATAGTGAGTTAGACATGCAACTTATAATGATCAGAGTGCTCTGATCATGAGGGTACGTGGTGGCCGATCGAATCATGTACGTACACTAAACTGCATCGTCACGGCACGATTACTATGTAGCTCTTGATTCTTCCTCATAAACTGCCAGAATAATGTATGTCCAACCTTTCACTTCCTTCTCAATGAAGGCGTGGATAGATGCTGAAAAAGTCCTCCGATCGGTTCTACGATCTTTTCTTCACCATCGATCTCCTCTTGGCATGACCCATGGTACGTACTGTTGATCAAGATATATAGCAGATGATCAAATCATCGGTTATCGTCCGGCCTGCGGGTTCTTAATTCGATATCTAGCAAAAATAAATAATAAATAAAGAATTATAGAATAATTAACTATATATATATATATATATACAACTCTTTTTTAAATTATAAACGTACATCATATTTATTCAAAATTTAAAATAAGATCAATTAGATAAGAAACTCGATCGAGACTCATTAGTACCACTCATTTTAATAATTTTTTTTTTTTTTTATAAAGTGACGTTGGTCAATTTAAAATTTGTTAATAAAATAATTAGATCCGTTTATTATTGATCTAATCCACAGATATTGCAATTTGCAAGACGACTGGCCTACTGCTCCCTCCCAAGTCAATAACGTCGGAGAAACATAATCGACCGATCTCCATCCTTTCGATGTTCAGAGGGCCACATATGTAATTAAAAATCAAAGTTTTAGTTCACATCACGGACTATTAATTCACCTTTCGTAAATATGGCAAGTGAAAAGCCCCTTTCATGAATTAGGGGAAAAATAAGGCCTTTTCGTGTAAAACAAAACAGAGCTTTTGCTGTTAGATTTATGTTATTTCAATTCCATCACTAATTATATATATATATATATATATATATATACATGGTGATCTAAAGCAACGTTATTATATCAATTTATAAATTTATTTTTATGATTAATCAAATCAAATTATTTATAATATTTGTCAATAATATGCATGTAGGACGTTGCTTTAGATCACCATGAGTAGTGATCAGAAGGAATCTTCCAGTGAAAAGAAGAAGCAAGGCAGGCAACGTGCTAAAAGAAGGAGAATATTCATTCGCTGACAATTCAAAGAAATATTAAACTTCTTCGAAAATCTTCAAGAATTGGTCCCACATATAATCAAATTGGGACCAACAAAAGTTTTTCGTGTAGCTTTAATGTCTTTTGCCCAATGGGGTAGATGCCAGTTCCAACTAATATAGATTCCTGATCAAGCTTGCATCCCCGGCCCCATCGATATCTGTACTAGTTGCTAATAACATTGAAAGATTGAACCCAAATGTCGTCACGAATGATGTATTATTTCATGTAATTTGGAATTAAATTAATGCTAAATTGGCCAATATTTGCAGATTCACTTAGATCTCAATTAATTATGAGTAATTTTATTTCCAGTCTTCACTCGAGACTGCATGTACAGATCTTTTAACATTAAATAAAAAAAAGAAATATCATTTTAAAAATAATATTATTATAATTTTTAATATAATATATATATGTATATATATAACTATGTCTTTTTTGTCTTCACAATATATAGTTGTGACCTGTGGGCATATAATAGATGCAGTCATGTAATTACAAGTGGTGTGTAATCGTTTTGGAAAAAAGTAAATATATATGAGGTCCACGTGAAAAAGTTAATTTTTTACTAAAGCGACTATACGCCGTTTGCAACTCCATGACTGTATGTAATATTACCGGTAATATCTTTAGAGATAATTAGGGAAAATAATAATAAAAGATGAAATCCTAACAAATTATTAACAAACTACTCTTCAAGAAAAACTCTTATATGACTAATTATATTTTATGATAAAAATGACTACATTTTTATTAAAATGATCTCATTACAAAGAATTATTTTTCTTGTAGTATTAATTTCAAATACACAAAATTTCACTAGTTATTACAAACATTACAACATAAAAGGGACGTTTTTACAATGATTATTTACAACTAAAATTATTTTCTTTGCCAATAATATTCTTTTTCAAACGATCAGCTTATATATTTGCAAATAGTTACATTTATAATGAAATATTATCATTGCAAAACATAATAAAATATATTATAATAATATTTTTAAAAATTTTTATCTTATCTTATCTTTTTATTTTTATCTATAAAAATAAATCAAGTCTTAGTTTTCAATGATCTTAATACTCATACGACCAATATTATGTACTTCGCAAAAGGTACCCATTAAATTAGCAATGACTTCTTCCATTACAAAAAATAACTCCTCAACCAAACTTTCTACTATGAATTCTTCTTAGGAAAACACTTCAAATTGGTTCGGCGTGAAAGAATTTTTTTACACCCATTCAATAACTAAGTACCACATAGGCATTTTAAGAAAATCAACTCTACACCTGCATGCAGCGAATTTGAGTTTCCTTCAAAATCACCCCGCGACGGAACTGGGCAGGGTGGGCTAGGAGAGAAAGCGCAGCTCACTATTGTCTCCACAATCCTGCAACCGCGAGAACTCGCCATTGACAAAATTCTCAATTGCCTCGAGCATTTCCGTCCAACTCAACGAGTTTCAAGAGCGAAAAAACTTTGAAAAAGCCTGAAATCAGAACTCGGAACTATATTAATTGGAAGATCTCATCACCTAATCGTGGGTTTTGGAGGCCAACTAGTATAAAACGAGAAGTTTTGTCCATGAAACGAAAGAGAAATAAGAGAGGGATCTGAGAAGAGATAAGAGGGGGATCGTTGCAGTCACGTACAAATTTTATTTTCCATGAAATGCCTACGTGGCACTTTTCCATCGGTGGGTGGGTTTTACACCCATCCAACTTCAAGTGCTCCCTTGTTCCTAATCAATCAGTTTTGAGACTTGATAATAGAATGGGAATATTATATAATAAATTATAATAAAAATATTTAATGTAACCCGCTAGATTACAAAGAGTACATGTAAAAAGATGTCGGCCAGTACTTGTGGGATGTGGCTCTCGTGCTCTCTCACACGCAGAAGATCAGCTTATAATGTGCAAGGCACGTATTTCTTGTTAAGTGCTACTGCATTTTTTATGTATATAGTAGATATAATTTGAAGATACATCATACATGATATCAATTAGAACAACGAATATGAGAAATATAAATATAATCATAAATCTATACAACAAATTTTACAATAACTATAATTATATTTGAGAATTATGAAGGAAACAAAAAATGTAAGATTATTGAACACACAAGAAGCCTCTGTTTAGAGTCAACTCATTATATTGAAATCATAATAGGAAATGCATTGTTCCACTCGCTATAAGACTAATTAGACATGTAAATAATAATAATAATAATAATAATAATAATATTCTTATAAATGAAAATAAAATAAAATAAAATTATTTTTAATTGCTTCAGAAAACTACATGGATATAATTATTATTGAAATGATAAAAAGTAAGCATAGAATATTAGTTTGAAATTTAAAAGAGTGTGTTTTTCTTTTCAAATAAAAATCATATTACTTTAAAAAGTGTTATTCAGTATGATTCATTATTATGAGAAATATTATGAAGTCCATGATTATTTTTTTGAAATGATATCCTATAATAATAATAAAAAATTCTCTAGATTTAGATTTTCATTTTTTAACTTAAATCTAATATTATTCTTCTTCTCAATTTTAAAATTTCAATATTAATCATAGAAAATAAAATCATGTTCTTAAAATAAGACTTTAAAGGATAAAAAGTGATATTAATTCTTTTACTAATAATTTTAAAAATGCATTACAAATAGAATAATATGAAATGAGTTACCACAAAAAATAAAATAGCGAATATGATAAATTAAAGACCAATTATAAACTGATGCAAAAATTGGAATCTAAAAATGACAATTGCATTTTGTAAACTGAAAAATATTATTAGTCCAATGAATATGATTTAGATTTATGAATTACCATGAAAAATACTATGAAGATAATTGTTATATTAGTTTTCAAGTAATATTATATGCGAAAAGTACTATTATTTTTAAATCTAATAAGAAATATATATAAAAAAATCTTAAGTTGTTAATTTGTTCCACAAAAGTTCAATAAATAAAAATCTTCAATTGAGATTATTTGTAAAATATATAGTAGTATAATTTCATTCTTGTTATTATTATATCCTAGTTAATATTAGAATAACATAAGCTGATTTAATTCTATTTTTAATCATGATGAATTAGAAGACAAAAACGTAATTGTGCAAATGAGGATCGTGTTATCGAACTCAAACAAAAAGCATTAATCACGAAGCTATAGCCTAGATCTTTTATTGTAGAAAAAATATAGATATATAGTTGAATAGTATCGTGTTATTTTTAATCATACATCATCTAATGCAATAGTTCGGTTTTAGTTATATTATACACTACAATACTTTGATCTCATTTCAATTACTAATGTTGTTGTCGTGTTCCACAATCTGGACTTCGAGGCGAGATCCAAACAATCCCTATTCCTGTGTAGTATAGAGTGATGATTGTGACACCTTGAGAACACTCTGATATTTAAGTTAGTTTGGATATCAGATGATGGTAAAAATGGAGAGTAGTGAGGGAGGTGGATTATTTTACCTTTGTTTGGTGGGATTTCTAACTATTTAGGGCTTGACCAATCCTGACCGAGCAACCGGAATGTCTGTGTTAATCGTCTTGTCAGATCACTGTTCCTCTTGCTAATCCTTCAATAGATCTTCCAGTCCTTCGGATCTTGTCCTAGCGTGTTGTCCTTTCTTCTATGACGTATCAACCCATATCTTTGCTTTCGGGATATGTCCGAGCTCTTGACTTGCAATTAATGCGATGAGAAGGGTGCTTACCCGGAGTTCGCGTGTCAAGGACTTCAAGTTCCCCTGCGGAGTATCGCATTTAATGCATTGTGACTGTGGTAGGTTCTTGTATTTAATGCAGGATGGGAACATATGCTTTTTCAAACTGTTCGGATCACGGCCTGATTTTTTGTGCTTCTTGTATTTTGTCTGCTTGTAGTTGATATATGTTTGTCAATTTGCTATCCTCTTGCCTCCTATGTTTCTCGCATTTGATGCTTCTCACCTTCTACGCCTTTCGTTGAGCCCCTTATGGATTACTCGGGTTCAACTTTTCTTTCTATTGCCCTTGCATATCGGGAATGGGTCCAAGGCCTATTCCTCAGTAGCATGGCCTCCTCCTGCAGGTCCGAGGCCCACTCCTTAGTAGGAGGACCTTCCCCTCAACAAGACTATGCTATATATTAACTGAAACATTATCCAGCGTACGTAATTAATTATAATCCTATAGAGAAATGACAGATGCAGTCATGGAGTTGCAAACGGCATGCGGTCGCTTTGGAAAAAAGTTAATATATATGGGATCCACGTAAAAAAAGTTATTTTTTTCTAAAACGACTGCACGCCGTTTGCAACTCTACGACTGTATCTAGCATTACCTGATTCTATATATGATCAGATCAATTCTTATTTTTTATAATAACAAATTCATGGATTGATAGATAATATCACGTCAATAAGATCATAAGAATAGGATAAAGGTATAATATAAAATAATTATATATATGAAATTTAGTTGTCATAAATAGAGGAAAGAGAAAGGTCTAATTATAAGCTGATTTGAGTGGACTAGAAATGAAGATTAAAGGTTGATCACAAAACAAGTAATTTCCCATAATCACCCCCGGGATACACTAGTAATTTAATTTATGATCATGATGATAAAAAACCTACCCCCGTTGAACCCCAGAAAAAAATGTAGCGTACGCAGAGTCGATTTTGTTAAAGAGAGCTCCTTTTTTGAAGAAAAAAATTATAGGAGACAAGGTTGCTCATAATCAACCACATTGAAGAAAAAATTGAAGAAAAAATTATAGAAGCCGTTGATCTTTACCAACCCTCGTGTGGGAAACCCCGGATTCAAAGTTCTCATGCTTCCACCTTTTCGATCCAATCCACAGATTTGATTAAATCCCATGTTTTCACACCAAACTACCTCCATATCTTTTTAGGCTAGGAACTTAGGATAGCTATAAAGCTCTGCGTTTAAGATTAATAATATTATTTAATAATCAATTATAAAAATAGAAGTTGTACATGTATTATTATTATTATAACTCTCTTGTTACAATGCTACCATGATATATACATGCGCGTGAACATATATTGAGTAAATATGCGATGATGATCATGCATGTCCTGTAGAGAGACCATAATATGCTTTCTAAATTATTATTGTTCTACTGCTTATTTTCATCGTACTTTTTCCATGCCCTCGTGCATGCATGTTGGTGATCATCATTATTTTCTTCTTCCTTTTTTCATTGAGAAAACTTTGGGTTTGGATGTATCAAAATGGGATTTTATAGCCAACCAATTCTGTGATGCCACGTGGATACTTTCCCAAAACGCAACCTGAACCCACACATACCAAATAATTTCCTATGCCATTTGAGAACCCAAAAACATGCAAAAATCCTTGGCCCTTTTATTCTCTTCTTGATCTTCACCCTCTAATCCTCAACTGACTCAACCCCATTCTCAGCCGAGTTCGACCTGTTTGGATCTGAATTACCACTCTTTTCTTTGCCCAACAAACACTCTCATTTCAGTGAATCAGATGGCAATCTCCTGTGAGGGGAAGACCAGTCGAACACGTGGCAATCTCAATCACGTTCAAGTAACGTTCAATCACGTTCAATCTAGGAGAGGGTCATGACGCTCTGGACATTCAAGAAGCATGCCTTTAGGTGTACCAAAAGGAAGAACCCGATGCTCAGGGCGAGACAACTCCCGCCGGCTAGAGGGGCAAGGATGCTCTTTCGTATCCAACCTATTTTGTAGTTATCCTAATCAAGATCATAAAAGACAAACTCGGAAGAATGCATTAAATGGCCGTCTACAACAAATTATGTCATCTTAATAGTAAACTGCTGAAAAAGGCATGTCACATTTAATAACTAGCAAGGCCCCGTCTCGCATTCAATGTGGACAAGACACCGGGTGTTCAGTTGTATGACACGAGTCTCCCTGAACCAAAAATAACTCGCCTAAGTAAAGCTAGGATGACGAGGAAATTGCTCAGGAACTACAAAGGTAATAAATAGTTCAAGACAAAAAGAATAAATGACCTGACAAACCGTTATTCTCATTGACTGCTTCAATTATTAAGTATAAACCTACACAATATCTCAACCCATATGAATAGCAAGATACCCTATAGTTCACAGGTAATGAATATTCCAACTCTTTCATCTTCCACATTGATTCCCCACTCCTTTCTCTAACTAGAACGTTGGAGTGCTTACAGAGCTCCCTAACCCCACTCTCTCTTTGAATCTTTGCAAGCTTAGTCAGTTGAGATTGTCGAATAGCTCAGGTTGCAAAACACATATCAACATCTCCAAAAGCAGCGATGGGTCATATGGGTCGGGTCATTTTCATGGGTTTGATGGGTGTTACCCAAAGTTTCAGCCGAAGATTGCTCCAAAGTCCAGTCTCAACGGGTGGTTCTAAATTGGCCTATGGATATGTTCCTCTTCTAGCTTTTGCTCGGTTTTCTTCAATCTTTTATACACAGAGTAAGAGAAAATGAATAGAAAGAAGGTGAAGAAAAAGATCTTGCCGGCATGTCATTGCTGCCGACGAGACCCTCCCGAACGACTATGGTGTAACTCTGGGTTGGAATCGAAGGATTTAGAAATACTGTTTTTATGTTCTCAAATGAGGAAATTATTTGGTACATCACTCAACATGTGTCTTTAGCTCGTGTATTAGGAAAGTGCCTATATGGCACTACGTGATTAGCTGGTTATAAATCCTCATTTTGAAGACATTTGAATCCAAGATTTTCATTTTACACAATTATATCTCAAAATTTTTATATGCTCATTTTTTTATAGATAATAATATTTACAGTTATAGAATACTGTGCAAACATCACATACATTTTTTTTTTAAATGAGTAGATATGATACTCACATGACAAAATTAATTTTTCAATGATAGAATCTATTCTTTTTTAAAATGAAGGATGCGATCAATACTTATACAATCCATGACTGCATCTAACATTATCTTTTCTTTATATTCATATTATATGTAATTAATTATAAAGATTTAATCTTTTTTCTATGGTAACATTTTTTCTTTTACTTGTTTCACGGAGAACTTTTAGTATTGTTTCTCTTTCAATTAGCAGTGTCATTACTACCAAGGTGGTAACCTTGTTGGCAAAGGTTGAGATATCATTTTTTCCTCCCTTGCTTGAGATCATAGGTTCAAAACGACCTACTTTAGTAAAACTTGTGAAAAAAAGTCTTTGAGGGCTTTGCATGCTGGCACTTTGGTAGAGTTCTAGTGGCGGACTACCTATCTTACCTCCTGGGTTCAGTAGCTATAGCTTAATCCAAACATTCCAGAGGAAAAGCTACATTGGTCGCTCCTTTCTAGGGGCGGAGCCACGTTGGGGCAAGGGCCACCTCCCCTTGGCCCCACCCCTTTCCTAAAAGAAAAAATAAATTTGAATTTTTTATAATTTAGTAAGATAATATTAATTTTATCTTGTGTTGGCCCCCTCTCTAAAAGTTATCTTGGCCCCCCTCCACAATTTAACAAACTACATGAAGTCAGTTAGTTCATGAGGTTATTTGTGCAATCAATATTTGTGGTTAAAGTATTTGTCTTGTATAAAGCCATCAAAAGGTAATGAATTACTTCCTAAATATTATAAAATGAATAATTCCAGGCATGTCAATTTTCAAATTGGAAAAATGTTATAAAACTCAACTTTAGACTTATCTAACAAATTAATTATTGTTATGTTAGTAACATCAATGTGTGTTATGCACACTAACTTGTACATGAAAGAATTCTTATAAATCCATATAGCATTGTGAAATAAAGCGAGATATATATAGTATTGTGTTCATACGCTATGCTTTTTCTTGTTTAACATGATTGTTTAAAAATCTATATATTGCAATATTAGAGAACGAGATAAAATGTCATTTCTTCAAAACTCTTATATATAGTTGACTTTGATGGAAGCTTGCAAAGGCTACATTAGAGATTTTTTTAGAGAGAAAAGGGAAAAAAAATGTGAGAAGAAGAAGATGAAGAAGAAAACACCTTAATGAAGAAGATGAATACAAGAAGAAGACGAGAAGACTACAAGGAAACAAAAATGTTGTTTGAAGAAGAAGAAGAAGATCAAAAAGAGGAAGAAAAAGGGGAGAAGGACAACAAGGAGGAGGATAAGAAGGTTATATTAAAGGGAGTATTAGTATTGTGAGAAATAGAAAGAAAGAGAGGAGATGACAATGAAAGGGTAGAAAATTGCTAGGTTTTAACGATTCTTAACTAGTAAAGATGGTATCTTGTATTCAGTAATTTACTAGGGACATGTGTATAATAAATGGATAAAATCAAAGTCCTTTGAATTTATTAACATTTGTGGGCGGCTCGAAATATAAAGGGATAACACAAGTTAGGTGGCATATGCCACATCATTTTTTTTTTCTTTTCATTTACTCTCCCTTGATTCTTCCCTTTTCCCGCTTCCTTGAGCTTAGCAGCCGCAACTCATACTGATGTCGTTGTTGTCGCTCTTATTTCTCGCAGATAGGTGTGCACCATTTTTTCCTATCGTTTCTCCCTTCCCCCTCACTTTTAGCTTTTTTTCTTCGCAATTTCTTTCATTTTTTCAACAACCAAACATACAACAAGTTGTAAAATCATTATTTTTTTCCATTTTCTAAACAATCGAACACAAAGAGATATGTGTTGTCGATGATTGACGAATGACGATTTCTTTGGGGGATCCTAAGAAAGGAACAGGCAAAGAGAATGGGGCATGAGAAAGTGAGAGAAAGAAAAAAAGAATCATTCACTTTTGTGGCTCTAGTATACGTTTCTCAGTATTTTATCACTTAATACATCTTTGGTAGGAATATTTCTTAATATTACATCTATAGTATACATTCCTTTTGTGACCCTATTGGCAGAAGAGGCCTCCACATAAATTACCTCTTATTTGTCGATAACTGCCTATTGTTTTACAAATCCAATGCACTGGAGTGGAGACACCTAGTCTCCCTTGTTAGATGACTATGAAAACGCATCAGGACAGAGGTTAAATAAAGATAAAACCTCAATCCACTTTAGCAGGAACACTCAAAGGGATACCCAGACTTCCATCCTTGAGATAGCGGGGGTTAGGTCCACACAGCCTTATGAAAAATACCTGGACCTCCTGGCCATCATTAGAAGGTCAAGATCCAAAACATTCAAAGACATCTTGGATAGGGTTAGACAAAAACTCAGCAACTACAAGGTGAAGATGCTCTCTCAAGCTAGTAAGGAAATCTATATTAAGGCCATGATCCAAGCTCTCCCAACATTATCCATGTCAGTATTTAAGCTACCATGGATTCTACTCAATGAATTTAAAAAAGTCACATGGCAAATCTGGTTGAGTCAGACAGCAGAAGCCAAGACGATCCCTTATATTTCTTGGAACATCATGGGGAAACCTAAGGTGGCAAGTGGGCTTGGTTTCAGGGAACTACAAAATTTCAACCTAGCCTTGCTAACTAAACAAGCTTGGAACCTAATCCAGAAACCAGAAGCATTGGCATCCCAAGTCCTAAAGGCTAAGTACCACCCTTACAATGACTTCTTCCATGCCAAATTGGGACATCCACCATCTTTCATATGGAGAAGCTTTTTAGAGTCTAGACCCCTCTTGCAATAGGGTGCAGCTTTGAGGGTGGGTAATGGAGCATCAATTAAGGTGTGGAAGGACAAATGGCTCCTAAACTTATCATCTAAGACACTAACTAGCCCTCTCCGAGCTTTAGAGACAGAATCCTATGTCAACAAGTTAATCGACTCTATAACCAAAAAAGGAGGACAACAATGGTGGAGTAGCTATTTACACTTGAGGAAGCTAGACTAATCCAACAGATACCCCTTAGCGTCTTAGAAGGAGATGACAATATCATCTGGGCCCCCTCTTACCAAGGCACATTCACAGTTAAAAGCACGTACCACCTGCAAATAGGAGTTCTAGAATCAGAATAGGGGCAAGCAACTTGTAGCTCTAACCACAAGAAAATTTGGATAGCTATTTGGAAATAGTCTATCCCCCCTTGTGGATAAAATGTTCCTTTGGAGGGTGTGCCACGAGAGCTTACCCACAATGTCGAATTTGTTCAAAAATAGAATGGTGAACAAACCCTTCTGCCCCATTTGTGACAAGGACGAAGAAAATGTGTTGCACGCAGTGTAAATGTGCTCGACATCATAGGACATTTGGCACGAAAGCTCGATGTAGCTCCAAAAGAGACCATCCTTCCAACGCTCCCTCATAGAGCTCCTCACAGACTTAATTGATCGAGGAGGGAATGAACTGACGGAAGAATTCACAATGGTGGCCAAACGCATCTGGGAGAGGAGGAATTCCTTTATTTTCATCCAGAAATTCCAAGCCCCCAAGTCAGTTATTAAGATCGCCAATGATACACTTCAAGATCTGAGAGATATCCAGTCAAAAAAGAAAACCCCCAAGCTAGAGAAGGCAAACCCTCAGCCCCCTCATCTTAGATCTCTCCTCCAACTAGGGTTTACAAGCTCAATTGGGATGTCGCGGTGAATCAAGATCGAGGGAAAGTGGGCATCCGAATTATTGTAAGGGATTGGCATGGAATGGTAATAACCATAGTTAGAAAATGTCGATCACTCACACCAGACCCATTCTTGGTTGAAACAATAGGGGTGATGGAGGCAACATGCCTTGGGCTTCTACTGAGCCTTTCCAAAGTCATTTTAGAATGTGATTCTAAAGAGGTGGTTACGACCTGAACTCCAAGAAACAAAACCTGATAGTTGCTAGAATGTTATTAAATGATATTAGAATCCAATCTAGTCTTTTTGTAGAATGGTCAATTGTACACGTTAGAAGACAATGTAACATAGCAGTCCACAGTCTTGCTAAGGATGTTTTGTTAAATTTTATCTCTTTTATTGATATGGGGCATGTTCTGACGTGTATTTTAGACTTTTTCTAAAAGATATGAATGAAATCTCCTTTAAAAGTAAAAAAGAAAAAATCCGTCGGTCTATGGACTTATTTTTTGCCTATTCCTGGCCTCCGAGTCAATGGCTTCAACTGGCAAGCTAAAAGTATGGACCATTGTTGTTCAATCCTCAGCCGTAAGTTAATTAGTTAAATAATTAAAGAGGTCCAACCTTGACTTACAAATTAACAATAACGGAAACATATCCAATTGCCGTTTGGATTAATATGAATTGACAAATAATCTCGGGTGCAAATATGTGGTAATGTGGATTATTCCTCATTTTCTTTTTTTTTAGAATATTTTACATCCAAAAAAGGACAAGTACATTCTATACCTCCTACTTATTACCCAATTTGTAATATGATAAACATATCAATTTTGAAGACATCGCATCTTTAATTATCTTTAATATTAATGTGGAAGGCAAGATCTACATTAGAATTTTATAATTGTTATGAAGATTGAAATGATAAAATAAAATACAATCCATACAGATCAGGAGTTTAAAAACAAATATTTAAATTAAAATATTGATGTTCAGGACGTTGACCAAAAATAAATTTATTGCCAATAAGCGGTTGGGACACGTACAATTATCAAACGGAAACTTTCTGTAAACAAAAAATGTAAAAATTAAAAAAACAAAACAAAACAAAAGTCCACCCTCTACTCTCTCTGGAAGTATAAATTATGTAGAATTAATAATGGAGTATATGTTACAAAAAATAATGGCCCGTTTGATAGTGAGAGGAGATAAAATAATTTTAGATTAAAATAAAAATTAAATAATATATTTTTTTAATATTATTATTATTTTAAAATTTGAAAATATTGAATTTGAATTTGAAAAATTGTATAGATTTTTTCGGCAAACATAGAAATAAGTTTGAGAAATAATAATGATAGGTAGGTTGTATGGATAATGAAACGGAACAAGATGATTTTATATTAATAAAATTTTTATATTTATAAAGAGATTATATTAAAAAAAATTATGAATTAATGTGATTTTATGAGATTTATTAAATTTATTTTATAATAAAAATAATTTTATAATAGGGCATAGAATATTAAATCACATCAGTTTGTGAGTTTACTTCTATATAATTTATCTGTATTTAAAGTATTTTTCTTATATAAAAATTAAGTAAAATATTATTAGAATACTAATTTTTAATATTATTACTATTTTAAGATTTTAAAATAATTATTTATTATATTTTCTATAAAAAATTTGTGAGAATTATAATAATTAGATGAAATGGATTGAGAGTATTTTTCAATCCAAACAATCTCTTCCCTTATGCATTTTTTTAAAATGAACAATGACACATATAATCGTAGTGTACGATTGCGTAAGTGCCATACAATTGTTTTGAAAAAGCGTGAGATTTATTTATTTATTTATTTATTTGACTTCTGTATTTATTCACTTTTATTTTCAAAATGATTGCATAGCGTGTGCAGACTCACGATTGCAACTATTATTTCTCTTTCTTAATTGGAGCATAGCGGTGTCAAACAAAGAAATCAGTTTGAGAAATAATAATGATGGTTAAGTTGTATGGATAATGAAATTAAACAAGATGATTTTATATGAATAGAATTGTTATATTTATAAAGAGATTATATAAAATAAATTTATAAATTGATATAGTTTTATGAGATTTGTTAGATTTATTTAGAAAAATAAATAAATTTACAATTTGGCAGACAACATTAAGTCATATCATTTTATGGGTTTGTTTCTATATAATTCATTTGTATTTAAAGTGTTTTCCTTATATAAAAGTTGAAAGTTGAATAAAATACTATTGAAATATTAATTTTTAATATTATTATTATTTTAGAATTAAAAAAAAAATTATTATATTTTGTATAATAATTTGTAAAAAATGTAATGATTAGATAAGATGATTGAGAATGTTTTTCAATTCAAATAACCTATTCTCTTGTGGATTTTTTTAAAATGAATAATGCTACACATAATCAAAGAGTGTGACTGGGTAAGTGTCGTATAATCATTTTGAAAAAGTGTTAGATCTATTATTTAAAAGGGCAATGCTACATACAGTCCAAAAAATGGGACTCCTTTGCAGTCCAAGCAAGGACAAAACTAGAAAATCTAGTTTGGGGATCAATTTACAAAATAAAATTTAGGGAGAAATAAATATTAATTTTTTATATAATCTATTTCATAAAAATACATTTCAAAATTTGATTTTTATCAAGTTTTAAAAATTCTGGGGGGCTTAAGCCCCTCAAGTCAAAAGATAGTTCCGCCCCTAAGTCCAAGTAATAAACAAATAGAGAAATCTCTATTTTAGAATAAAATTACTTAAAATAAATTTATTTAAAAATAAAAAACTTCAAAAATCTAAAAAATTCATTTCATTTAGTTATAAAATTGAAGCATTTTTATGTAGACGGTCCATATTTGATGAACTGTAAAAAGAATTATTCTATTTAAAAATGAGTTTTTTTCATATGACTTATGTATTTATTCACATTCATTTTTAAAGTAATTGCACAGTATGTGTTGATTCACATTTGCAATTATCATGACTCTTTCTTGATTGGAGCATAGCGGCAACAAACAAAGAAATAAATTTGAAAAATAATAATGATGGTTAGGTTGTATGTGTAATGAAATGAAACAAGATGATTTTATAAGAATAGAACTGTTATATTTATAAAAATATTATATAAAGTAAATTTATAAATTGACGTGATTTTATGAGATTCATTAGATCTATATTATAATAAAAATAATTTTACAATCTAACGTACATCATTAAATCACACTAGTTTGTGAGTTTACTTTTATATAATTCATTTGTATTGAAAGTATTTTCCTTATATGAAAGTTGAATAAAATATTATTAAAATATTAGTTTTTAATATTATTATTATCTTAGGATTTGAAAAATAAATATTTATTATATTTTGTATAGAAATTTATGAAAATTTTAATGATTGGATTAGATGGATTGAGAGTGTTTTTCAATCCAAACAACCTTTTCTCTTGTGCATTTTCTTAAAAATAAGTAAAGTTAGATATAATCGTAGAGTGCGACTGCATAAGCGTTGTACAATCGTTTTAAAAAAGTGCGAGATCTACCATTTAAAAATTAATTTTTTTTAAGGTGACTTTTGTATTTATTCACTCTTATTTTTAATTTGATTGCACGGTGTATGCAGATTTACAATTACAACTATTATTTCTATGTAGGAATTGAGTGAATTTGAGATTCACTTTAAAAAGATATTATATTTTAAAAATAGATTATACTTTTTTAAAAAGTGCATACACGTTCTAAAATTATATCTAACATTCCTCTGCATAAGAATTGACCACATGCAAAAAACACGAGAGGATAAAAGGGAATGGTTTTTGTTCATAGCAACGAGCAATAGTTGAATTTATGACAAAGAATTGGCATACACGAAGGAAAATTAGGATATGGAAAAAAAGGCATTTTCATTAATGTGTTATAGTTAATAATATAGTACAAATAATTAAATATACATATTCGCATTAGCTTAAAGCTTTAAAATTTATTTTTGTATAAGTAATGATTTTGTATGGTATTTGTGCAAAAGTCTTAATAATATATTTCTATTGAGATTGGAAACAACCTTATGAAAAAATATCAAGTTCTTTTAAAAAAAAAAAAAAAAAACAAGCATACCCTAATTGTGATCAATGGGGGAATTAAGAAATGATAAATCTTCAATTGATGGAAAGAATAAATAATGATTAGGAATCATAAATGGTATAAATGTATTTGATTTATAAAAAAATATATAAAATTTGTTGACAAACCAATGTAACTTGATATATAATATTATCAAATACGCAATTATGTTAAGTGTGCCTCATCTTCGCGAACTTGAGGGTTGTAACTTGGATTCATTTTTGAGTGCAAAAACACCTAAAAAAACAAGAAAGGGACAGAGGATGCTGACAGAGTCAAGCAACCCCACAGACGGCATTGAATAGCACAACTAAGAAACGTTAGGCAGCTGAAACTGAGATGGAATCTCAGAGATGCAACGATATGGCGCCGATAAAGAAGCCCCGAACCAAGATCACCCATGGATGCACTTAGACAATGCCAATGAGGAATACTCACGAAGAAATTCCAGTAATCACAAAGCCAACGTCGAAATTCCAAGCAATAACCAAGATTGGGCACTTGAAGACTAGAACAGAAACCACGAGTTTCCCAAACAAGTTCGAAGGCAACCAGACATCGTCGAACTAGAGACCTAGAAGCAACTCAAGCACCAGAAGTTGAGATTGGACCCACCAGCTCTGAACATAGAGGGTCGAGAGGCACACATGAGAGCTCACAAACAGACTCTCAAGATGCCGATAATCAAAATCCAAAGAAACAAATCACCAAGTGTTTTTCAAAAAATCAAGACTTGATTTGGGTTTTACAATTTTTTTTTTTTGCACTCTTCCTATTGTATATTTCTCTCTCTTTTGTTTGCAAATATTATTCTTTTCCATCTGTAGTGTTCTTTTCTAAATGTCAATCAAATTTGCAAATTTTGTTGGTGAAAAAAATTAAGGAAGACGAAGTTTGATTTCTTTTTCTCGAGAAACAAACACAAAGAATAAATAGAAGGAGAAAAAGAAAACAAAGAAATCGCTGGAAGATCTGGACTAAAAAAAAAAAAATCAAGGCTTGATTTGAGTGTTCAACAACGTCGAGTCAATTGGTTGCCTTTATGAATTACTTGAAGAAGACCCAGGGGAAGTTATTTTTCCATGTGGTGTTGCATTACAATATTATTGGTGGGAGGCTTACGTGGTGAGTAATGACTGGCAGGCTGCACTATTGAGATGTGCAACCCATCCGGATTAGAAGATTTTATGTACGGGTTGTAGTACGAAGTATTTCTATTTTAATTAGTATATGATTACCTTCTAAAATAGCACATAATTATATTAATTTACTGATTCTGGCACATGACATCTATAATATTATATAATAAATGCATTTTTTTTAATTCTCTATATATGTATAAAGTGATTTATATAGTCACCAATCAGAAGCGGTTGTAAAGGCACTATTATTTATAGAAAATGATATGAGAATAATTATACTATAATTTGTTTACAATCAGTGGCCAATATCCTTTAGATTAATTGACAATACCTTATTTTCTCATTAAGTTCTCGTTTATTTTTATAGATAAGATAAAATAAAATGAGATAAAAATTAAAAATAAAATAAATATTATTAATTTTTATTAATATTAATTTAGTTTTAGGACTTGAAAAAATTATTTTAGAATTTGAAAAAAATTAAATTATTTATTATATTTTATATGAACATTTTAAAAAATGTAACAAAAAATTCGAGATAAGATAAGATGAGATAAAACGATTTAAAAAAATAAAGAGAAAAGCTTCGGACCGACCCCTCCATTAAAAGCAGTCCACCGCCCCCAATGACGGTGGACGACACCGCCAGTGCCATCGGGATCGATAGGTTCCGACGACCTCACCCTTGCGACGGCGATCCACAGCGACCTCCGACAAAGTCCCGGCAGCCTTAAACCCGAAATGGGCCCTGGGAGCGGCAGGGGCTGGACTGTGCTAAATACTCCTTTAAATTTATTTTCATTTTATTTTTTTATTGTGTTTTTTCTTATGTTTTTATTTTTTTATTGTGTTTTTATTTTTTTATTATATTTTTTATTATATCCTTTTTATTTTATTATATTTTTAAATATTTTTTATTCTGTTTATGACAAAAGCAACCCAAAAAATAATTAGACTGCTTTTGACATTGGAAACAATTCGACTGATCCTCAGCGTCACTCAAAAATAAACCAGGCCCAAGAGAAACAAGAATCAATCCCCTTTCATCGTATATAAAAAATAATAATAACAATAATTTGATTACAATTAAATATACAAAATTATTATTTTATTTATTTCGTACTGTTGTAGTACTACAACAGAATTGATTTTTGTTTTCGCGAGTTCTTTTCTCATAATTAGCTAAGTACAGAAACTTTTAATTAAATAAAACATGTTAATATTTTAATATATAATAATAGTTAAATTTTTAATATAATTGATAGTGTATTATTGCCCAATATTTAATATTTATAACCAATTTAGGTCATTTATTACAAACAGTTTTTTCCATATTTGGGATGGTAAGCGTAATGCCATGGTGAGAGATTTCTCACGCCCATTCCAAGCGCGTGAATCGTACGTTAGTATTTAGTACAATTGTATTTTAATTGTTTTAATTATTTTAATTGTGACTAGAAAGTTAGTTATTATCATTATTGCTATCTATTTTTACAACAAATATGTTTTTTCTTATTATTGATCAGATTTTCAAATCCCAACCATTGTTATATTTTGAATAAAGTTGAAAGGAATTCGATTTTATTTGTCGAGTTTATCTATTATTTTTTGGTCCAATTAAAAAAAATAATAAGTATTTCATTATCTAAAATAATTTGATGATGTTATACATTAGATTATAAAACTAATTTTATTTTAAATTAAAATTTGTAAAAATTTATTTTTATATTAATCAAAAAAAAAATTAAATTTATTTTTATATAATTTTTTTATGATTATAATACCGTCAAAATTACGAACTTCAAGATAACTTAAAAATGGGTTGCAAGCCATTAAAGGTTAGAGAAGTATAAGATGGTAATAGAGCCGAAATTCATATCAGCACCTAGCATCCAAAGAAATATCTCTTAATCAAAGAAAAATCTAAGATTAGAAATAAAAAATAAAAGTAAAATCTTGGTCCCAATCTTGTCAATGGGGCCATCTAGCATTTCCCTTTAAGTTTTACTTGTTTAGTTTGTTTTCAAGCTCAAAGTCATCGAAATCGGGATAGATGAATATTCAAATTCTGGTTATATAGTTATTCATTTGTTGTATAAGTTTAAACTTGTTCATGAACTATTAATTATTAGTTTTTGAATTTTATACACTACTCTTATGACTTTTAAGAATAACACTTAAAGAACCTATGAAAATCATATTCACCAACATTGTGTTTGTAGAGGATTATATATATATATATATATATATATATATGTATGTATGTATTCATTCTTATCACAAAATAGATTTTTAGAGCATTGGTATTAGATCTATCAAATGATTTATCAAACATAATTTTGATGATTTTTGTTAAAAAATCTTTACATTGAATCCATCAAACCTCTTTATGTGTAATTTTGAGTTACAATAAATTTTTACAATCTTTCATATTTGAAAGACTACTATTCACACTCTAAACATATACTTTAATATATTTTATTTTCCTATTTTATTTTTCTCATTTTCTCTTTCTCATTTTCTTATTTAGTTAAAAATTAATTATTTAAGTAATTATTTGGTTGAAATTTTTGGTTGAAAAAAATTAATTTTTTACAAGGAATTAAAAAATATTTTTTCAAAATTTGGTTAAAAAATAATTATTTAAGTATCAGATTATATTATTAATATATATATGATTAGTGTAATTATAAAATATAAAAAAAAATTAAATATATTTTTATTAAAAAATATTATTATTTTGATGGATTTAGTGATAAATCTAATATGGTATTATAAATTTAGATATTTGATTAATTCATTAAAATTATATATATATTTAATTTTAAAAGATTATTTAGTAGATCCAATGCTATTGGAATGGTTTAAGAGCACGACGCTGGAATAAATTAAGGTGATTTAAATGGATATTCGACCTCAATTTAGATGGTGGTACGGATTTGAAACGAGTCTAAAATTACGTGGACACATCAGAAGTCGCTATTACAAGGATAGGATCGCCGGATACCGATGATCACAATGGAATGGACGGTGTCGTTCATAGCCGGCAAAGACATCGACATCCGTTTTTCAATAAATGACGGACCGATCCCAAGTATTTTCCATTACTAAGGGATTGCAGAACGAGAAAGAGACCTCAGAGAGGGGGCGCGTATTATAAAAACTAGACCCGACTCTTACATAACACATACGAGAAGCAAACAAAGAAACGTTATTCATGGCATCCTTCCCGATGCGTGTTTACGTGTAGAAGAAAGAGATAGAAAGAACAGAGACTTTGCTCAAGCAACGAGAGTAGAGTGTTCTTTTTCTGTTTGTTTCTTTGGCTGTGTATCAATAATGGAGCCTTTGATGAACAAAGGGGTCTTTGGGGTTTCAATGTGCGGTAAAGAAGAGCTCGAACAATTGTCGAGGGACGGTAGCCAGTACAGTCTCTCTACGGGGATTTTGCCGTCCCTTGGAGCAAGAAGCAATCGCAGAGTCAAGCTTAGGAGATTGATTATCTCGCCATATGACCGCCGCTACAGGTTCAAAAATGATTCCTTTTCCTGGTTTTTATTTCTGGGTTGGTTTTGTTTTGTTCAAGTTTGCATATTTCATTATCTTTCTTCCATTATTTTGATTCTTGGGTTATGTGCTTCATTGTATTTTAGCTGTTAAATAATAGTTTAATGGTATTCTTGACTTGCCGGGTTTGTTTGTAGAATTTCTGGTTACCTATCTTTTTCTTTTCTTTTTAAACTTAATAATCTAATGCTGGCTGTATTGGCTGAAGTTGAAGTGCTACTTGCTACTGTTGACTTATTTATATATACTTCAATAATGGGCTATTTGGAAAAGATAATAGTTGGATCTTGTGATGGTTCATTTGTAACTGATAGCATTACTTTTTCTGTTTTTTTTAATCTCCATTTCCTTTTAGTTTTTGCTTTAAGTTATCTTTTTGAGAATAAATCTTGTATTTGTCGTTCTGGGATTTTTTTTCGAAAATTTTGAACTTCGCTTATATTTCTTAAATGATTTTCTCTTGTATATACTGTTTTTCAGTTCTATGGTTTGTGGTTGGAAGCTTCTTCCTCCGTGCGACACTGTTCATCTAAAATCTTCATCTACCTTGTTGATTTTACGCCAAAAATGATAGCTTCTACAAAAAACGATTTTCTTGTTTCTCTGTTTTGGTGTTGTTTTTGTTTTGTGTATTTTTTTCCTGAACGAAAAAGTTCTTCGGTCTTCCCATGCGTTTGGAATATTTCATTGGTGTTGTAAAAGTGCGAAATCCACTTTGTTTATTGTAATTCGTATTTAGTATTTTCTCTTTGAATTGTCGCCAAGTTAGACCAGAGCTACACCTACTCGGAGGCTTTGAATTTTCTGGTTGGTCATGACGGAAAACAGTTTGTTGCTTTTGTAGACTGTGTCTTTGATTTTCCTCCTCCCCTTCTTGCTCTTGTAATGCCAATGTGTATTTTACTAACCGAGCATCGTGTAGAAAATGATGATTCAGTACCTCAATTTAAAAGAACTAATGTTTCAAACTCCAAAAAAATGTCATATAAAGAGTAGATCCATTTTTGCATAAAGATCTCTGTCTTCACCCTTCACTTGTAGACTGAATTCATAAACATTATCCATAAATCTGTCATGACATTTCTTTTCGGTAAGCTTGGCTCAGTCTAAATTGGTTGTTGCAGGCTATGGGAAACTTTTCTCGTTGTTCTGGTCATCTATACTGCTTGGGTATCGCCGTTTGAATTCGGCTTCCTTAATAAACCACAGGGACCACTCTCCATTACTGATAATGTGGTCAATGGATTCTTTGCTGTGGATATCATCATTACCTTTTTTGTAGCGTACCTTGATAGAACAACCTACCTACTCGTTGATAATACAAAGAAGATAGCGTGGAAATATGCACGTACCTGGTTGGCCTTTGATGTCATATCCACAATCCCTTCGGAGCTTGCTCAGAAGATTGCTCCTTCACCTTTCAGGTCGTATGGCTTATTCAACATGCTTCGCCTTTGGCGTCTCCGGAGAGTTAGTGCCCTATTTTCCAGGTGAAGAGGATTTTTATCTTATTAATTGTGTTTCCAAGTTATTGGAAACATTATGAAAATGATTTTATCTTTATTGATTTATTTGTAGTTTGGTTTCTTTAGAAAAATTGGTTTGTTCTAACTTGGAATTTATTGCCCTCATTACAGATTGGAAAAAGATAGAAACTTCAATTACTTTTGGGTTCGATGTGCAAAGCTTATTTGTGTAAGTCTATTATAACTCTGGGACCACATGGGTGAAAGAAAGGATTCTCTCCTACTACACTATCTTATAAGGATTGCGATATTTTTTACAGGTTACCCTTTTTGCGGTTCATTGTGCTGGATGTTTCTATTATTATCTGGCAGCACGTTATCATGACCCTAAGAGGACATGGATTGGAGCATCAATGAATAATTTCCTTGAACAGAGCTTGTGGATTCGCTATGTGACGACGATCTACTGGTCTATCACTACTCTAACTACTGTTGGCTATGGTGATTTGCACCCTGTGAATACAAGGGAGATGACCTTTGACATCTTCTATATGCTTTTCAACCTTGGATTGACAGCATATTTAATTGGAAATATGACAAACTTGGTTGTCCATGGGACCAGTCGGACCAGAAAATTCGTGAGTGAATTGTATTAATTGATACTCTGCCATAAATATAATTTCAGACATGGACTTTAGCTCTAATACTTGCTAGTTTCTTGAGTCCATTCAAATAACCGTTCCTTTTCTTTCTTTAATAAATCTCAAGAGAGATACCATCCAATCCGCCTCTAGTTTCGCCCAGAGGAACCAGCTGCCGGTTCGCTTGCAAGATCAGATGCTATCACATTTATGTTTGAAGTTTAGAACAAACTCGGAGGGGCTCCAACAGCAAGAGACCCTTGATTCCCTTCCTAAAGCCATCCGTTCAAGCATTTCTCATTATCTTTTCTACTCTCTCGTGGATAAGGTGTATCTATTTCAAGGGGTTTCAAACGACTTGATTTTCCAGTTGGTAATTCATTTAACTCTTGGTTTAACTTCCAGTCTTCTCTCTAAGTAAATTGAATTTCCCCTGCTTCATTTTGTTAAATGCTTAGATGGTATTTTTCCCTCCCAACTTTTGAAGGTATCAGAGATGAAAGCTGAGTATTTTCCTCCAAAGGAAGATGTGATCTTGCAGAATGAGGCACCCACAGACTTCTATATCCTTGTCAATGGAGCAGTGGTAATAATCCAATACATTTATTTATGAAAATATCGAATGTATGTATGTTATTTTGTTAATGAAGTTGAATAGAGCTGACTACTTACATATAAAAACAGAATAGAGCTACACTATTTTTGAGATTTTTCTCCTATAAATTACAGCGGTATCTTTTCATTAAATTTATAAAATGATGGCCTCTGGTGTTTGCATTATAACAGGATCTATTGGTCCAGAAAAATGGAGTCGAACAGGCAAGACTGATCTCCCAAATCTTCTTTAACTTTAGATGGATCCCTTTGGGGCTGAAACATATGTTATTATATCCATGATATACAATATGCTCACTGAAAACATAGGAATTGGTTGCCAGGTTGTAGGAGAGGCACAAACTGGTGTCTGTGGAGAGATTGGAGTACTTTGTTACAGGCCACAACTATTTACAGTGCGGACCAAAAGGTTGAGCCAGCTACTGCGAGTGAACCGTACCACATTCTTAAATATTGTTCAGTCCAATGTTGGAGATGGGGCCATAATCATGAATAACCTGCTTCAGGTCTGTAAACTTAAATTAATGCTATAATCCTTCATCAATGCAGAAAACCTTTTCCTACTTGGAATAATCGGTACCCTTGCTGCGTTTTCTGACTTTTAAATTGGCTGGTGCAAAGCTTTCACGTTTTTCCGAGTCGTCAATCAAATTTAGCATATGTTGGTTTGGTAGAATACAAGCATTTAGCTAGCGTGAAATAGTTCTGATCATATTTACAATAAAGATTACCATATTCTGCTCTACGTGCCTTTTCTTCTTGGTGTCAGCATTTGAAAGACCTTAAAGACCCATTAATGTCAGAAGTTCTGGTGGAGACTGAGAACATGCTAGCTCATGGCAGAATGGACCTACCTCTTAGTCTATGCTTTGCAGCTCTAAGGGGGGATGACTTGTTGTTGCATCAGTTGTTGAAACGGGGTCTCAATCCAAATGAGTCGGACAACAATGGCAGGACTGCTCTGGTGTGTGCTTTGCAACTACTTATTTTATTCTCTTCTTGAAATGAGAATGCTAATATTTTATTTTTCAAATGTCGTCCTTGTTTTATGTAAAATCAGCATATAGCAGCTTCCAGAGGAAGTGAGAATTGTGTGCTTCTACTGCTTGATTATGGAGCAGATCCTAACAGTAGAGGTACCTTCTAGCAGAAGCATGCCCATAAACATGGCCATTGTGCTTTTAACTAAGCAAACATCATTATCATCACTTTCCCTTATGCTTTTCCTCTTTTTAAAACGTTTCACCTTCCCGCTCTATTTTTTAAAAGTGGTTTTTTGAGTGCTCCAGACTTGATTATATGAAAATTCGACTATGTTCTAGCTCCACTATTTTTTTCCTCTATACTTCTCTCAAAAGGTTTCGTTTTATAATAGATCTAAACCTGAAACTGCTGTAACTCTTAGCTATGGGGGAGCTCTAGGATTTCTTTTTGCATACTCTTCTTCTTTGGTTCTCAGCTATTGTACCCTATGGAAGCAATGTGCATGATTTCTTGTTTTTTAGCTCGAAGTTGTAGATTGTAATTAGGTGTACTTTTTTGTATACCTCCCTTATACTTGGGCTATGCCTTTTTATTTTCTCATTAATAAAGATGCTTATTACTTATATAAAAAAAAAAAAACTCTTAGCTATGATTACATTCACAAACTTCTTCAGGTTGTTCTTTTCAATTCCCTTTTGTTTCCCCTTGCAAATTTTGGAAGTTTTTCTCACAATCTTTCATTTTCAGCCAAAGATTCAAATATCTCTCTAAAAATTCCTTTATATTTTTCAACCATTTGAATGTCTACTGATGTCTTACTAAAGTCAATCCCCATAATGAAGCTGCTATTATAACGTTGCCCTCTTGGGTGCATTATTTTAGTCCAAAAACTTGTTGCTTTAAACAAAACAATCTACCTAATATTTTAGATAAATAATGCAGAGATATGTTGACTTTTGGAGTGCTAGTGTGAATTTAATTGTCAACCGAACCTTTGAATTATAATACCATTAAAGAGCACAAAATATATTTATGGGCTTATATGACATCTACCAAACCAAACACCTAACATATAAAGAGTTACTATTGGTATTAAAATTTGTGGATAATGATTTGTTGAAACATTTGTGGAGATATTTATTTGTGCAAATTTACATGGGGTTTGGTTCACCGTTTTTCCTTTTTTGGTAATTTTGTGTTTTTTATGGATGTTATCTTTCTTATTTCTATTTCCATTTATTTGTGCATTGGTTGTGATTTGCAATATTTTTTTATACTCTTATCCCATTAGCTGTTCCATACCCTTTAAAACATGATTTGTGCCTTTGATTATAGATCAGAGCATAGCTAGAGTTCATTATTTAAATCTGTACCAGGGTTTATGCAGGTCCTTTTCTTTTCCCTTCATACCATGATAATTTAAATAATTCAGAAGACTCCTTCCACTAATGATTTAAAAGTTGGTATGATTGCGAGAATCCTACATATCATAAATTATCTAAAAAATGGAAATCAGACTTTTAATAGTTGAAAATGTAGAACAACAGGTGAATATTCCTTTTTTAAGAATTGATGATCATTAGTGGCTCATATCAGTTGAATCTCCTTATAAAAAATAATTGATGAATGCCTAGACATGCCCCCCCTCCCCCCATGTTTGAACTCGTACATTATCAGATATGGTTTTTCATTTGGTGGGGTCACCTTTCAATATATATCTAAGGTCACATAATCAGATATGCCCCCATGTTAAAAAACTACCTTTTATTGCATTGAATTTTTGGAATTAAGGTTGTTTTCTGGCATGGATTGTTCTGCTGAGTGATTTGATAAGCATAAAAATGATGAGTTTAATTTTGTGTATGTAGACTCTGAGGGGAATGTGCCACTATGGGAAGCAGTGCTGGCTGGTCATGAATCTGTGATCAAGGTGCTACTAGACTGTCGTGCAAATTTACACCAGGGAGATATTGGTCAATTTGCATGCACTGCTGCTGAGAGAAACAACTTGGCATTGCTCAAGGCAATAATTCATTATGGAGGAGATGTCACACTTCCTAAAAACAATGGAACCACAGCTCTTCATGTTGCAGTTTGTGAAGACAACATTGAAATAGTCCAATTCCTTCTGCATCAAGGTGCTGTTATTGACAAGCCAGACCCTGATGGTTGGACCCCAAGGGATCTAGCTGACCAACAAGGACATGAAGACATTAAAATCCTTTTCCAATCTGCTAAAGAACCCAGAACTCAATCCATTGTTGCAATTCCTGAGCGGAAAAATGGTGCTCGTTTCCTTGGGCGATTTACAAGTGAGCCAGCAATCCGTTCATCCCAGGAGGGCTCATTCACAGGTACAACAGATGGATCGTGGAGCCAATCCCGTCCGAGGCGCAGGACTAATAAGTTCCACAACTCACTATTTGGTATGATGTCCTCTGCCCACAATGGGGAGAAGAACCTTTTATTCTCTGTTAACATGATTAGAAATGGTAAGGACCGTGGAGAATCTGGGGATAACCCTGCTAGGGTGACAATTAGTTGTCCAGAAAAGGGAGAAGTAGCTGGAAAGCTTATGCTCCTTCCAGGGAGTTTTCAGGAGCTACTTGAGATAGGTGCTAAGAAATTCGGGGTCTCGCCGAGTAAAGTCCTTAGCAAAGATGGAGCTGAAATTGATGATATAGATGTTATAAGAGATGGCGATCATCTTATTTTAGTCAGTTATATCGGAACTGAAGAATCTAATGGTTAAAACTCTCAAATAGATGGGGGTTTCCTGTAGTACTTCTTGTACATCTAGAGGTGGAATTTCATCTTCTTTTCCCTTTAGAAACAAAGTAGCAGCCCATGCCGATCCATTTCAGATCTTGGATGGAGATGTCCGTCAGAATGTAGTAATCAAGGCTGATGCACCGCCCTTGGTGGGGAAAGGGAGAATAGAGAGAGTTGTAACGTGCAAGTCAATGCGACAGCAACATAAGAACAAGAAAAGGAATAGAGATTGCATAACAATCAATGAATGCATGGGGAAGTACATCCTTAAGCCTTATATATATACATTCAAAAGTCCGCAATCTGGCCATACAAAAAAAAAAAAAAAAAACTGGTAAGCTCCCACCAATCCAATAAAACAAACAAGTCAAATTAACAGACGTTCTGTAACTCCTTAGCACACTTAAAGTGACAAACATATTCTAGTCCTGACTGTAAATTTCTCTAGAACACAGTCTGAGAATTATTCTAATTTTATCTAAAATAGAGTAACAACGAAACACCAACAAACAAAACAAAACAAAACTAACTAACCCGACACAGTACAAAGATGGATTAGGAGACTCACTCTACAGATTAAAAGTCCTAGAGACAAAATGATATTTTTTTTGTTACACTAAAATAAACAACAAAACGAAAATTAAAACATGGGAATAACGCATCATAGATTTGCATATTCAACCTTGGAGGAAACTAAAACAACACCAAAAGAGTAGCAGTAGCAGCGTATGGGAGACACGCGCTACCTTTGGAGGATAGATGTTGGTGGAAACCGAAGGAACTTGAGGTCTCGGACCACGAAAAGCCGCACGTCGGCTGAAGATCCGACTTTGAAGAGGCGTGTGGGTTTGGGACCCCATTGTTTGAGAACGTGTTTGGACACTCGCCGTTAAGTCCAGCGAGAGACCACCACCATCTAGAAGATTGGCATTGTAGAAGACCATTGATGGTGAGTTGGAGTTCCTACGGCACCAGATATCAATCAAAAAGGAACAAAATTGTCGGAGAAACACCCCCAAGTTCGCTGGAAAATGCAGCCCCAAACACCAATATTCTCTCCCCTTGATCTTCGTCGGGACACCAACCAAATCAAGACAAAACATTCTTTGGTGACAGTTGCAAACCAAGCAAGAAAAAAATCAAGAGCACCAAAATATCCAAAAAACCTCGAAAAAGAACAAGAGGAAGAGATGGGGAAGAGAGGGTGATGAGGGAAAACCCAAGCTCCCAATGCGGTGCTAAGATTAGATCTGTTTAAATAGTAAAATAAGATAAGTTGAGAGATTTTATGAATAATAGTGAGATTGTTGATTAAAATGAATTAAGATACATTGAGATAAAATAAGATAGTTTTATCTCACCTCTATACGTAAATGGATCGTTATTTTTTATTGATGGTTTAGATAAGATTTTAAAAAGAATACCAGCAGAAGATCGCCTTCAAGAGAGAAACTTTCAATTGACGATGCTCAATGCATGGTGAGTAACATCACCATTACACGTCAGTCCAACCGAACGAGCGTATATTCACACCATGGTTGACCAAGTACCTATTTAGGACACAGAGCCGGCTCAATGCTTAGGCAATTTAATTCATTGTCTAAGGCTTCACTTTATACCAGACCTCTAAAAATAAAAATCATTAATATTTTTTTAAAAAAAAATAAAAAATAAAAAATTATTTCATTAAGTAAAATTTAAATAAATATATTCTTCAATGTGTGCAAGATCCTATAATACTAAATTTTATATTTAATATAATGAATTATTTATATTTGTCAATAATGTTAATATTAAATACAATAAATTATTTATATTTTAATTTTTTTTAAGATCATGTTAAATTGAGGTACAAAATTTGCATTAAAGCCTCATTTTATACAAATTGCTGTATTAAATACAAATTCAATAATAATTTATTTATAAATTTAAATAAAATCTCATTTTATTTTCATATAATAATTTATATTTTATTATATTATATATAATTATAAATGACTTACTCAAATTTTGGTTTAGGCCTCAATATATATTGAGCTGGCCCTGTTAGGACACGCCATAAGAACTTAGAACAAGTTGATGTCTCACCATCAACCCATCAGTCAAACTTGATAAAATTCCAACATGGAATAGAGATAACTCTATCATATGTATATATGGACTACAAATTCCATAGCCACCGTAGTAGCATCACAAAAACTACTTCACGGGAGCCATCCATTCATCTAACCAAATCGAAAAAACACAGGTTACTACAATTTAAACATAATTTTAATTTTCTTACATGCCTTCCTCTCCTATAATTTTAATTCCTTATTATGCAATAAGAATTTGCATTTACGTAGAAATCACATCTGGAGGAATTGGAGATTAATCATGGGCAACATTGCCAAAAACATTGGATTAGCAGGCAACAACAATAGGGTTATATATCCGATATCCAAACCGGAAATCCGGACATACCCAACCCAGGTCCCAATGCTCAAATTCGGGCTCGATTCCGGACCAGATATACCCGGGTTGTAACTTGGGCCAGTACCCTACTGAATCCGGGTTATGGAGAATATGGAATTTTTGATTCCGTATTTAAACTGCTTTTTTTTTTTTAACAAAAGTGCATATTTAATTTAATTTTAGAGCATAGTTTTTTTTAGTAAAAAGCATATCTTTTATTGAAGCATTTTGGAGAAAAATCTGTTCAAAAGCATAATTCTTTTTTATAGAAAGCTTATATTTATTCAAAAATTTCAAACCCTAATTATCGTTTTTTATATAAAAGGCCTTAATTTATTAAAACAATTTTCTAAGTCATCAAGTTGGAAGGGATAATATTTGTGTTCTGAAAATACTAAAGGCATGTAAAATAAAATAAAAAATTCCAATATCACCTATGCATCCACTACATATTACATTATTTGTTATTTATACATTATAAATTCACAATGCAAAATTACAATATATGAATTACAATTTGGAAACTTGGGAAAGAACTTTAAAAAGATTTTACAAATTTTCTATTTTCACCCTCCATTGCCTTCAAATTCTCAACCAACATCCAATTTCTGTTCTGCGTTTGTCTTGCTACAGCAACCATATATAGGCCTAAACAAGTAGTAAGCACGCCACCAAAGAAGAGGAAAAAAAATAAGTGATTGAAGCAATTAGTACAAATAAAGTTGCAACCTATCGATTTGGCAATCATATAAGATTCATTAAACAACAAACTCATGGATCCACATTCCAAGCACACAAATGGCTTCTCATTTTTTTTCTCCAAACAAAAAGTTGTATTACATACATAATCGATTTAGATCTAGATAAACAAGATCTAGAATCAAAGAAGAAAATGATGCAAAGCAGAGCATATAAACAAGATCTAGACAAATTTAGAATGTACAAGTTCAGGAGCCAACCAAATATCAACAAACAGAGAACAAATATTAAAAAAAAAAAAACAGAGAACAAAATAATCAAAGAAGAAAACTTACCTACACACCCATGTCAATAGTTTTTATTTATACTAGCAAAACCAAATGCTTATTTCAGTTATTGAGTGAATAGAAATAAAAAAACCAAATGCTTATTCATAATAGTTTTTTTTTATGGCAGCATGAGATATAAATAACTACATGATAGAGTACATTTGGGGCTACTAAATCAATCTTATTGCTAAATAGAAAATTCGTATAAAATGAATGACAAGAAAAGATAATGTACATATGTTATTTATTCAGTAGTAAATAAATATAAAAATAGAAAATGGATATAACATGATTAGAGGGAACAGTAACATATAGAGACTTGTCCATAAAAATACTCTAAACAAATCTAAAACAGATCTAAAGAGATCTATTTTTTTTATTTTTCCTTTTATGTACGTAGCAACAAACCCATAAAAAATACTTTTCAACATTCAAAATTATCATCAAAATAAACCCAAATCAACAAAGAGAAAAGAAAACAAAGAGGAAGAAAACATACCCAACCGGACTGGAACTAAGGGTGTAAGAAGACCGGACCGGACTGCATGGACCGGACCAGACTAGATGGAATTCGGTCTGGTCCGGTCCTGTCCATTTTTGGTCCGGTCCCGGTCCATGGCATTTTCCCCTTGGATCGGACAGAACCGGACTGGACCAAATGATTTTTTTAATATATAAAAATAATAGTATATAAATTATAGTGTTAATATTAATGTAGATTAAAAGTGGTACTATAATATATTAATATATAATATATACTTTTATAATATTAACATATTATAATTTATAGTAGTTGACTATAGGACTGTAAAATAAAAAGGCTATTCGATAGACAGCTCGAATTCAACTCGAAATCCACTCGAATCGTATATTAAATGGGCCAATCGTGAACACAAAATTAGGCTCGATAATTAAATAATACAACTTGTATAAAACTCGACCGACTAGTTTAATGTTCGCGAACAAACTTGTATATAGCTCGTTCGACTCGAGTATGACTCGACTCGATTAATGTTCATGAACAAACTCGTTTAAAGCTCGATCGACTCGTATAAATGCATAAACTTGACTCGTATATATTTTTACACATACAAATTGATAAATTATAATATTATCTTCTAGTGTAACAGAAGTATTGAAGTTCTATACTTTGTGATGATTGATGAATACTTGGAAACAAATTCTAATAAATATATAATATTATATATTTACAAATTTCATTATATAACAATGTAACATTAATAGTCTAATACTATTAGTATATTAGGTTATTACTATTTACTAATATATGGTGTGATGTATATCATAAGTCTGTACTTTATTAGCATAATATTAACATATATTAATATATTAATATATGAAAAAAAGATGAGATCTACTGATAGTATTATAATTTAAGGAGTCATATACTAATACTATAGACTACAATAATTTATCACTAATTATTAATCTTATTATTTTATATATAATTAATCAATAATAACGGAAGTCTAGTATTATTTTATTCATAAAATTATATCAACTATAATAAATTATTAAATTAGTAATATACTTCATACATGTTTAGTGTTAATATCTACTATTATTAATAAATAAGCTCATACTAGTATACTATTACAATACTAAACTTAGTAGTACATTAGTATTAAAAATTAAAATTAAAAAATTAAAAAATAGGACTTAGTATGTATACTAACTTACTAAGTATATCACTATATTGTATACTACTACAATATTAAACATAGTAGTATATTAGTATTAAAAATAAAAAAATAAAAAAATATATTTTATATATTAATATTTTAAGTTATAAGTTTATAACTTATTTATATAAGTAATAATATTAGAAAAGGTATTGGTATTACTTATTAGTATTATAACTTATATTAAAAATCTCAAAAACTTATCATATAACTTATAAGTATTAGTATTATAAATTATAATCTATATTATATACATATAACAATTAACATACGTTGGTGTATTAACAAATATATAGACTAATATAGTTTGGTACTACTTAAAAGTTAATATACTATTTACTACCACTATACTAATTTATTATGCTATAAAGTATTAATTGTTATAATTTATTACTAGTTATTAATCTTACTATTTTATATATAGTTAGTCAATAATAACTAGACTCTAATATTATTTAATTTGTGAGATATATAAATTATAGTAAATTAGTAATATTCATCATACATATTTAGTGTTAATATCTACTATTATTAATAAATAAGCTATATTAGTATTTTACTACAATAATAAACTTAGTAGTACATTAATATTAAAAAATAAAATAAAAAAATAGGATTTAGTATGTATTAGTATTATAAGTTATAGTTATAAGTTTATATATTATTAGTATAAATATTACTATTAGTAAAAGCATTAGTCTTAATATGCTTAACTTATATTAAAAATATCGAAAACATACCATATAGGTATAACTTATAATTATTAGACTATTAATAAGATAATCTATATTACATATGTTGGTGTATTAAAAATATTATAGAATAATAAAATATTATAAATTAATAGTTTATTAGTACTGACTTATTAAGCATTAAGTAGTATAGACTACAGTCTTAAGACTCTTAACTTATTAGTATACTATATATATATATATATATATATATATAATTTAATAGCATTGAAAAAAATACATAATTTAAATTATAAATTTCTAAATTTCTAGATATATAATATTAATAGTATTAGTATATAATATAAATAGTAATAATATATATAGTAACATAGTATAAATTTATAAATATAATAAGTTAAGTGTAATTTATTAATTTGTAGCTGTTGGATCTTAATCAAATTAATCTCATCCATTGATTTGTAAAGTAGCATCTTCAACTTGTAGTCATTGGATCATTCCCAGATTAATCTTAGCCGTTTATTATCCATACCGCAGCCTTCATTTTACAACCGTTCGATTCGTAAATAACTAATTTTGGCCGTTTATTTAAATCCTGTAAATAGCTTTGGTTGATCGGTTCCCCTTCAAAACCTAATTCTTCTTCCCCCTTCACGCCGACATGCTTTGTCCAGTGCTTCCAGGGTTCCACTTCCACCCCTCTATTCCTCCCCAGTCAGCAGTCCCCCCCATCTATGTATAGGCTGGAATCGAAAATGGAAAGATATTCTTCAGTCTTCACCATCATCGGTGAGTTCTCATCTCTCTCAGTCTCTCTTATCAGAATCCCTCTTGCGGTCTCGCTCTCTTGCATCTTGATAGCGATAAAATCCTACTCTATTTTTTTTTTTTACTTTGTTTGGATCCCTGGAAAATTTATTTGCTTTCGTAGAATCGTAGTACATTTCTATTAACTGCTTGCAATGGGGGCGTCGGGCATGGCTTATTTTCATCTATTATTTGCATGATCACGTCAATGTAGTGATAAATTTAAAGGTCCTAACACCCTCGAATTGATCTCGAATCTTTTGTGTCCGAGCTCGATCTTCGTTCTCCAGAGCTCGAGTCGAGCTGTTAAGAACCAAACTCGAGCTCGAGCTCGAGTTTGCATTTTCTCGAAACGAGCCGAACTCGGATGTCTTCTTAGGCTCGGCTTTAAATGAGCCGAGCCCAAGCTCGACTCGACTAATAAACGAGCCGAGTTCGCACAAGGCAAACTCGCTCGAACTCGGCTCGTTTACAGCCCTAGTTGACTAGTTGTAGTATATAAATTAAAATTTATATATATTTTTTTACTTTTTTATTTAAATTATTTTTTCTTTTGCCAATTGTTTTAAGAGTAAGTTTTTTTTAATATTATTTGGCTTAAATCTGTGATACATACGTAATTTGGCTGAAAATAATTAAATTTGGGCTAAAAATTATTTTTTATTATTGCAAGATTTTGGATTAAATCTAATCCATTAAATCATATCAAGTGCCAATGGACCGGACTAGACCGGTATGGATCGAATAGGAGTTCAGTCCGATCTAGAGTGGGAAAAATTTTGGACCGAATGGAATCGATCCACATTTTTCTTGGACCGGACTATTTACACCCCTAACTGGAACAAAAAAAAAAAAGAGCAGATATAGCCAAACGAAGCCTCTGCTATTCACTGACGCTGATGACTAGGGTTTCGTCGCTCAAAACAAAGAAAGAGAATGATTTCGAGAAGGCTTCGATTATCAAGAGAGATAGAGTAAGCAGATGAGAAAATCGATTATCGGGGGGAAAGAGAGAGCATGTGAAAGAGAGAGATCGGCGATGGCGATGGCGATAGCACATGGAGATCGACAATGACGACCACAGTTTTTAATATTGTTTCGTACCAGCCGGTATGACCGAAATATGCCATACTGGCCGATTAACCAGCACTGAAAAATACATGTTTCGTTTCAGTCAGAATTTCGGTCGTTTCGACCTGTTTCAGCCGGTACCGGTTGAAATACCATATTTCGGCCAGTACAGGATTTCAAAATTTTTTTAAGTGATTTTTTTATATAGATTTATAATTCTTTTCCTTTATATATATATATAAAATGTATATTTTGTTTGTATAAATTATAAAATGATTAGTAATTTTATCTTTTGATAATTTGTTTGTATATATATAATTTATTTTTATATAAACTATTCCAAAACGGTACACAAAATAGTATTAGTATCGAAATATTTCATTTCAATGGCTTGACTAATACGCTCACTGGTACAGTATTTAAAATATTGATGGCGACAGCTAGTGGAGATAGGGAGCGATGACAGCTCATGGAGATTGGCAACGGCAAGGTCATGGAGATCGGCGAGGAGGCTAAGGTTTCTAATTCAGAGAGAGAGAGGTCTGGGGAGAGGGGATCGACTAGTGTTTTAGGATTTTAGCTTTTTTTTTTTTTATAATCCACCGGATTTAATTCCGGTATCTGAATTTAAATCCATATCCGGACCATATTGGTTCGGATTTTTAAAATCCGGTTTTAATAGGAGTTTAAGGCGAATCTGGAATTCAATTATCCGGATTTCAAACCGGACCAAAAATATACCTAGCCCGCTTGAACATCCCTAAACAACAACAAAAGAATACTCTAATAATATGAACCCTCTCCACATTTGACAGAAGTACCCACGTCAACTTTTTCATGTTTGGCCTGGATGAAGACGAAGAGTCCATGGTTGGAAAGTATTATTCAAAGTTGATTTAATATCCAGGCAATAATAATGTGAAAACAACTCAGAGAAAACAATGTTGATCCAATCTGTCATCCAGTAGCCTCTCCAATGTAACCCATAGATTTTTATTACTCAGCGACATTCAAGATTGGTTGCAACAGGACTAATCATGGAATTGTAGGTTGATGGAGAGGTAATGCTCCCAATGCTTTGGGTTCTGCCCTTTCCTTCTGAACCTGCCATTTAGTCCATTTCAAATTGTATAAGTTACAGTTCAACAAAGATACCATATTGACAAGTGTTGCTATTAAAACAAAGTTGATAACTGAACAATTTCACATATTTTTTTTTATAAGTAAATGTATAAGAATGATAAAAAGCAACTTCACATATTGGTGCTCACGTATTGGTGGTTCCCCACTGAAGAAGGCCAATGCAGCACAGGATGATGAACAAGTAAGGGTTTGGTGAACATCTAGTTAATAGATATGTATGAATCTATGTGCATATTTGAAATTGCGGTGGAAACATAGCTTATAGTTTTAGAACTTATAGCTTATAACTTAAAAATGATAAATGATTTTATCATTCTGGTACATTCTACATGTTAGAACAACATAAAAAATAAAAAAATAAAAGAATATAGAACAACTAGCAATGTTTGGAAAAGTGGTATAGAAGTAACAGCTGAAATGTAATTACCGAAATGTAAAAGAAGTTCTTAGATATTTTCTTCTCCAACCATAGTGAGATTAACAAAAAGAAAAAAAATGTACTCATCTATTGTACACAATACAAGAAACTATGCTCAGTGAAAATAATGACCAGGGTCCAAGAGGCACTCACAAGAGCTAGCATATCTTGAAGATAGCTCCTAAATGGTGTCTGTACTGCCTGCAAAATCAAAACAGATAATCAAGGTTGTTTCTTCAAGATCAAATCATCACATATGGCTCTCATATAAGATGAACCAACATTAGCAAAATGCCACAAATTGATTGTGGTTCACTAGTAAAAAAAAAAACTAGATTGTTTGGTCGTGAACCTCAAATATATGCATTTTGTAAGGCACCTGCTCCCTGCCAACTAAAGGGTTCTATTTCGAGCATTTGACAACTTCTGAAGGCTTTTAAACAGCTCCTAAGAAGTCAAGGGAAAATTTTCAATAGACATGGCTAGAATTTCTATCCAGCCTAAAGTAGCAAGAAAATAAGCACGATCATAAACCATTACAATCATAGGAATCACCTCTCAAACGTTATGTCTTATATATCATGATCGGAATCATAAGAGATCTTACAGAATTAGGAACTTGATAGGGAGTTAAGTCATAGAGTATGGTATCCGTATTAGAAGCTGAAAGAAAATTTCGAATAAAATGGTGTAAAGCACGTACTAGGATGAAAATTACAACTAGGGGTGTAAACGGTCCTGTCCGGTCCGGGAAATTTGTGGACCGATTTCATTCGGTCCAAAAATTCTCTCACCCTGGACCGGACCAAACTCCTATTCGGTCCATATCGGTTCGGTCTAATTCGGTTCAGGGGCGGTCCGGTCCGGTCCAGGGATACCCCATATGATTTAATGGGCTAAATTTAATTTAAAATTCTGTAATGATCATATTTTTTTTCCCAAATTTAATTATTTTCTGTCCAATTTACGTATTTATCACATATTTAAGCCAAAAAATATTAAAAAAACTTACTCTTAATATATTATAAGAGTATATATTAAGTATGTTAATATTATAAGAGTATATATTATATATTAAGAATGTTAGTAAACTATAAAAAATAACACTATTATATTAGTATGTTATATATTTATATGTTAATAAATAGTGATAAATTAGTAATAATATATTAAATAATAATAATACACTTATTATTTATAAGTTATTATTAATACTCTATACAGATATACTATAATTTATATTTTTATACTACAACTAGTCAACTACTATAAATTATAATATGTTAATATTATAAGAGTATATATTATATATTAATATATTATTATATTAATCTATATTAATATTAATATTAAAATTTATATACTATTATTTATATATACATATATTAAAAAAAAAGTTTAGGAGTTCGGTCCGGTTTGATCTAGAGGGAGAAATCTCCTGGACCGAGACCGGACCGGAATCATTTGGGGAGTTCGGTCCGATCCGGTCCAATCTGTCTGATTCGATCTTTTTACAGCCCTAATAATTGATCAATTAATAATTGAACACTTGAAGAACTGTAATCAGTCAAAAACATGTCCGTGAATTTGATAACCGGTACACATTGTCAGTGGCAGTTGCATAATTTTAATATTATATTAATCATAGTTAATCTTTGAACACATAATCAAACTCTGGAACGTTTTATTCCGACTTCAGTATATAAAAATGAACTCTAAAAGAACGAAAACGTTTTGAGCTAGAGTTAGTTTTGGGAACCGAACCTGAAGGTCCTTAGCAAGGTACTTGTGCTTCATAGATAGGTCCATAGCGCATTTGAGCCTCTGGTTCCTGGCGTCGACGATTTCGCGAGGCAGCCGATTCAGAGCCTCCTTTATCTCCAGATCGTACATCGGATCATACAGATCGTCAGACTCATACCTGAGCCCTTAGAAATGCAAATCATCACCCCTCGAACCATCATAAACCCTAAAAACACGCGCTCACAACCTAAGCGTAGACTATAGTTAGAGAAGAGAGAGAGATGAGACGTCCTAACCGTAATTGCGGAGGCGATTGGAGAGGGCATGCATGTGTTGCTTGGCGAACGAGTTCTTGTTCGAATTGAACAAAGATTGCAACCACTATGACGACTCCATTGCTGATGAATTTCTTCAAGGACAGTGCGTGGAAAGTGTTACAAATTTCCTGTTAGAAATCAACACGCAAAGGAGCTAGAGGCTTCTGGAAGATGAAGTTAGGCACCGTCAGTAGCAGTTGGAAGGTAGGCGCCGACTGGAAATTCAAGAATGTAGGCCGCCGGAATTTCACTGTTATTTTACATGTTCACACTATTTCTTTCTCCTATAAATACATGTAAGATTATAATGAGAATGAGTGCCTGAGGTGAGGTCCGTTGGAGAGATTAGAAGCTGTGAGAGTTGAGGGAAACCATTGTAAATAGTTGGTTTGTTGTTTAATATAAAAACTCCTCTCTGTGTGTGTGGACGTAGGCTAAATTGGCCAAACCACGTTAAATTCCGGTCTCCATATTATTTGTGAGCTTTCGCCGATCCCAACAAGTGGTATCAGAGTCGGCAGGAGGCCGGCATTGTGAATTTTCGTGAGAGACACATTTTGAAACTTGATTGAAATCAAGTTTGGAGGATACTATCAGATTCCTCAGCTCAAGACGAAAATTCTGGTGAAAATTTCGTCTCAAACGGACACCGGCAGACGCCGCACCCGCCGACGCAGCTCCGGCCACGCTCCAGTCACTCGCAACGCGCGCCGCACGCGCCAGACTAACGAAGGAAGAAGACTCCGACCCGGAATCCAGGAGATCCGACCCATACCCACTACCGACCCGTTTGTGACCCGCTCTAGCACCCATCGGAGAAGGAATATTCCATTACCGTCGAGCATATTCCGGTGACGGTGGGAATATTCCGTCGACCGTGATAATATTTTGGCGAAAGAATATTCCAGTGCCGGCGAGAATATTCCGGTGGATGGAGGGAATATTCCGTTAACGTTAGAGCATATTCCGTTAACGTCAAAGAATATTCCGTTTCAGACGGAATATTCCATTTTTCTTATTTTTCAGGTTTTTGGAGCAATTTTGATCATTTTGGAATGAGACCAGAGTCGTTTCCAAGGTTTTCCACCGTTTCAGACGCAACGGTGAGCTCCGTTTGTTGAGATTCAACTCTGAACGTGGAGAAAAGGTCACTCAAATTACAGATTAAGGCTGAACTGATGGAGGACTCAGGAGCAGGTGCGATAATCAAGCTAACATCTACAAATTACACACTATGGAGACCTCGAATGAAAGATCTCCTGAATTGTAAAGATCTCTTCGATCCAATTGAAGCAAAAAGCGTAAAACCAGATGATGTAGCGGAGAAAGACTGGCATAAGTTGAATAAGAAAACTATTGGTCAGATCCGGCAGTGGATTGATCATAGTGTTTTTCACCATGTTACACAGGAAACGGATGCCTATCAGCTGTGGAAAAAGCTGGAAAACATGTACCAGGCAAAAACTGCTCGGAACAAGGCATTATTAATGAGACGCCTTGTCAACTTGAAACTCAAAAGTGGCATCTCAGTGGCCGCACACACCAACGAGTTTCAGAATCTTGTAAATCAACTTACATCCATAGACTTTAAGCTCGGAGATGAAGAGCAGTCTCTACTATTTCTCAGTTCCCTATCATATAGTTGGGAAACGCTAGTAGTCTCACTTAGTAATTCAGCTCCAGATGGAAAGCTCGCCATGTCAATGGTGATAGATGCCTTGTTTAATGAAGAGGCTAGACGAAAGGAGATTGGAGAAGACCAGACAGATGCCTTTGTAACATAAGGAAGGCATCAGAGAAATAGTAGAGGTAGAAGTCGAGAAAAGAACGGAAGTCAAAGCAAAAGGAGATCCCAAAGTCGCGGTAAACAGCGAAAGAAGGGAAAATACTTTTATTGTGGTATTAAAGGCCACTTTAAAAGAGAATGCCGAAAGCTGCAGAAGGAGCAACATCTGCCTAGTAGTCAGTCAAAGCATGAAGAAGGCGAAGCCACAGTGACGCTTTCTAGAGATTGTGTACTCCTTTCCGCTGGTGAAGAATCTTGCTTGCACGTTTCAAGCGAGGAAACAAAGTGGATAATAGATACAACAACATCCTATCATGCCACTCCTTGTAAGGATTTCTTCAGTACTTACAAGGCAGGAGACTTCGGTACAGTCAGGATGGAAAATTCAAGTTTCTCAAAGATTGTGGGCATTGGAGATGTTAGAATAAAAACCAGTGTTGGCTGTACTATGGTGCTAAATGACGTTCAGCACATACCCGATCTCCGACTCAACCTGATATCTATAAGAACCCTTGATCAACAGGGTTACGAGAGCATCTTCAGCAATAATGCTTGGAAATTGAAGAAAGGAACAATGGTTGTTGCACTGGGACATATCTGTGGCACTTTGTACAAATTAAGTACTAAGATATGTGCAAACAGTCTCAATGTAGCTGAAGATAATACATCACCAAACTTGTGGCATCGGAGACTTGGCCACATGGGAGAAAAATGGGTGTTTATGCTTGCAAAGAAAGCATTGATTACAGTAAACAAAGGTATTGCTCTCAATCCTTGTGAATACTGTTTATTTGGTAAACAACATAGAGTTTCATTCCAAACATCTGCTGGAAAAAGATCAGAGTTTTTGAGCTTGGTACACTCTGATGTTTGCGGTCCTTTTGAAGTTGAATCACTTGGAGGTAACAAATATTTTGTTACTTTTATTGATGATGCTTCACGTAAAGTGTGGGTGTATTTCCTAAAAAGGAAAGATCAAGTTTTTGAGTAATTCAAAAACTTCCATGCCATGGTAGAAAGAGAAACAGACAAGAAGCTGAAATGCCTTCGGACAGACAATGGAAGTGAATACACGTAACGAGAGTTCAGAGAATACTACTCCAGACATGGCATCAGACACGAGAAGACGGTCTCCTACACCCCACAACACAATGGTGTAGCAGAACGGATGAACCGGACTATTGTGGAGCGAACCAGATGCATGCTGAGTATGGCAAAGTTGCCTAAGCCATTCTGGGGTGAAGCAGTAAGAGCAGCCTGTTACCTGATCAACAGAACACCATCAGTTCCACTGCAGTTCGAAGTCCCAAAGATGGTGTGGTCAGGCCGCAGGATTTCATACTCTCATCTAAGAGTATTTGGGTGCAAAGCATTTGCACATGTATCCAAGGAGAAAAAACAGAAACTTGATGAAAAATCTACTCCGTGTATCTTCATCGGCTATGGAGATGAAGAATTTGGATACAGATTATGGGATCAAAAGTGAAGAAGGTCATCAGAAGCAGGGACGTTGTGTTCCATGAAGACCAGATGTTTGGATCAGAACAAACAACTCCAAGTGCTCTAGAACCAACTTCGAGTTCACTGCCACTTCAGTCTGCCTCAAACACTGAAGATAGACAGGAAGTTTCCCCAGAAGAAGAAGAGGATGCTGACAACGGAGAAACCAGTACTGAGCAGGGGGAGCAGTTGCCTTCTCCATCAGAAACTGCAGAGTTTCCGCAGTTGTCAGGTGATCAACCTCAACAGGACAAATCCTGTAGAGGGCGATTGTTGATTCCGTCTCGAAGATATCCAGAATCAGATTATATTCTTCTTACAGATGAGGGGGAGCCAGAAAACTTCCCAGAAGCAATATCTCATCTAGATAGCGAGAAATGGATGCAGGCTATGCAGGATGAGATGAACTCGTTGCAGAAGAATCAGACTTATGAGCTTATGGAACTTCCAAAAGATAAGAGAGCACTGAGAAACAAATAGGTGTTCAAGCTGAAAAATGATGGCAAGCAGGTGAAGCACAAAGCTCGCTTGGTCGTCAAAGGATTCCAGCAGAAGAAAGGAATCGACTTTGATGAGGTATTCTCACTTGTTGTAAAGATGACTTCAATTCGAGTGGTACTAGGATTGGTGGCAAGTCTTGACTTGGAGCTTGAACAGATGGATGTGAAGACAGCATTTCTTCACGGCAACTTTGATGAGGAGATTTACATGGAGCAGCCAGAAGGCTTCCAAGTTCCTGGAAAGGAACATTTGGTCTGCAAGTTGGAAAAGAGCCTTTACGGTTTAAAGCAGGCTCCCAGACAGTGGTATAAGAAGTTTGACTCATTCATGATGAGCCATGACTACAAGAAAACTACTGCAGATCAGTGCGTTTACATCCGGAGATTTTCAGAAGGTGACTTCGTGATGTTATTGCTTTATGTTGACGACATGCTGATTATTGGAAAAGATCCATCCATTATCAGGAAGCTAAAGACGGATCTTTCCAAAGTCTTTGAGATGAAAGACTTAGGACCTGCCCAGCAGATTTTGGGCATAAGGATCACTCGTGACAGGAAGAAAAAGAAGCTATGGCTGTCACAGGAAAAGTATGTTGAACAAATACTACGAAGGTTCAACATGGAGAAAGCAAAGCCAGTCAGTACTCCACTGGCTAATCACTTCAAATTGAGCAAGAGCTCATGTCCCTCATCACCGGAAAAGGTTCAAGAAATGGCTACAGTACCATACTCCTCAGCAGTAGGAAGTTTAATGTACACTATGGTTTGTACCAGACCTGACATCGCTCACGCTGTTGGAGTTGTGAGCCATTTTCTTTCAAATCCAGGGAAAGAACACTGGAAAGCAGTACAGTGGATTCTCAGGTACCTTAAGGGTACATCAAAGTTGTGCTTGTACTACGGGAGAGCTAATCCAGTCTTGGATGGCTATACAGATGCTGATATGGCAGGTGATCTTGATGGGAGAAAATCTACATCAAGATATATTTACACATTTGCAAGTGGAGCTGTATCATGGCAGTCCAAACTGCAAAAATGTGTAGCTTTATCTACAACGAAAGCAGAGTACATTTCTATAGCAGAGCAGGAAAGGAAATGTTGTGGCTAAAGCGGTTCCTCCAAGAAATGGGAGTCAGTCAGAAAGAGTACAGAATCTATTGTGATAGTCAAAGTGCTCTTGATCTGAGTAGAAACTCGATGTACCACTCCCGGACAAAGCACATTGATATTCGTTATCACTAGATACGTGAAGTAATGGAGCAACAGCTGTTAAAGCTTGTAAAGATCCATACAAAAGAGAATCCAGCGGACATGCTAACGAAGGTAGTCACATACGAAAAACTTGAGCTATGTAGAAACATAGCCAGGTTAAGTACCTTGAACTAAAATGTGCCAGGATATCCTCCGTTTGATGTTGAGGGGGAGATTGTTAGAAATCAACACGCAAAGGAGCTGGAGGCTTCTGGAAGATGAAGTTAGGCACCGTCAGTAGCAGCTGGAAGGTAGGCGCCGACTGGAAATTCAAGAATGTAGGCCGCCGGAATTCCACCATTATTTTACATGTTCACACTATTTCTTTCTCCTATAAATACATGTAAGATTGTAATGAGAATGAGTGCCTGAGGTGAGGTCCGTTGGAGAGATTAGAAGTTGTGAGAGTTGAGGGAAACATTTTAAATAGTTGGTTTGTTGTTTAATATAAAAACTCCTCTCTGTGTGTGTGGACGTAGGCTAAATTGGCCGAACCACGTTAAATTCCGGTCTCCATATTATTTGTGAGCTTCTGCCGATCCCAACATTTCCCACACCTTGGTATCGAATTCATAGCTTTGTCTTCTGAAATGAGACTGATTTTCTTCAGGCCTAGAGTTGGTCCTAAAGGCTAAAACATTTGACTTCTGGGCTTAGTCAGTTTAAACTACGGCTCGGCTGGATTTCGTTGTATTAGAAAGAAAGGTGCAACTTGGGCTCGATCTTGAGCTCGCTTTTGTTATCTTGGTTGGGCCATGCTTATCACCCCACAAATTATGCCGAATGTGATATTAATGTATTTAGAGTGTGTAAATTATATGTATTTTAAAAGTGAGGAAATTATAAAGACCTCTTCATGCTTTGATTGCCTGTCCTGGTATTAGTACCCACTGGCATGTATTCATGCCAATTATGAAAGACTTAAATGCTGCTGGTTCTGTTAAAAGCCTGACCAAATCTCTTGCTCAGAAAGGTAATTCCTCTCAGTTAGAAAGTTTTTTTTCTAATTGTCTAGGCTTTCTAGTACAAACGTGACAAGCTAGTGAATGAAAGCTTGTTCTATCTCCTAAGTTTGTAGTTAATCATGCATTGGGTCTGCAGAATTGTGCATCTTCAAGCATCAGATTACATGTAATGGTCTAATAAAAAACTCAAACCACATGACCTATATTTCAAAAGAATTAGTCAATTATACAATTGCAGCCCCATTAGAACCTTATAAAGAGCAATAACTTCTCATTCTCAAGTAATATCGGATCTCATACACCACCTACCATTTTTCTTTTCATTTGGAGTATCACAATCTACTCCCCTTACATCTGACATCCTCGTTAGGCTTGTTCATTATAGATGGCACGACTCAAGTCCCATATTTTGGTTGGGATAGACTCTGATACCATTTGTAACGCCCCAATGGAAGGCTCAAACCATATGGCCTATACTTTAAAATGATTAGTCAATGATACAATTTGAGCCCCATTAGAACCTTATAAAGAGCAAGAATTTTTTCTTCCCAAATAATGTGGGATTCTAGATATCACCTACTTTTATCCTTATCATATGGAATATCACCCTTAAATATCTGACATCCTCGTCGGGCTGGTTATTCGTAAGTAGCACAACTCAAGTCCTACATTTCTGGTTGGTATAAGCTTTGATATCATTTGTAATGTTCCAATAGAAGGTTCAAACTACATGACTTATACTCCAAAAAGACTAGTTAATGATACAATTGAAGCTCCATTGAAATCTTATAAAGAGTAAGAACTTCTCATTTTCAAGCAATATAAGATCTCATATGTTCCAATCTCATATTATGAGGATACAGTTATCATTTATTATTATTATTATTATTATTATTATTATAGTGATATTATGCGGAACGCTATTCTTCTTCAACAATTCTAAGGTTTCTTTTCTATTAATATTATAAAACCCTTGCTTTTATTGAATTATTTATTATTATTTAGATATATGTATTTACAAATGATATTAGAGTATATCTTAACCAGAAATATAGAACTTAAGTCGTGCCACCTATGAGAAACAGATTTGACGAGAACGTCAAACATTTAAGGGAGGTAAATTGTGATATCCCATATAATAAGAATAAGGGTGGGTGATGTATGAAATCCCACATTGCTTGGGAAGAAGAAGTTTTTAATCTTTATGAAATTCTAATAAAACTTCAATTATATCATTGACCAGTTCTTTTGGATTATAAGTCATGTGGTTTGGGTTTTCTATTAGAACATTACGTTACAAGTCATAAACGTACTCCCTGCTAGACTGCTCCCCCTTCTGGTTTCCTGAAATTAAATATTAATGGTTTATGACCATCATAAAGCCGGGGGTAGGTGGTGTCTTACGTGATGATTAGGGCCAATTTATTATGGCTATGAGTATGGCAGAAAATGAATTGGCTAAAGCTGAATTGGTGGAACTATTAGCAATGGTTCATGGCTTGCAATTTAGCTCTCGGTTAGGAATCACAAAGCTCATACTTGAGACTAATTGCTTGTTGATGGTAGAGGCATTACAGTCATCTACTATGGAATTATATGCGTTGGGGAATCTCTTGTGCAATGTTAGGAAGTTGCTTCACCAGTTTTAGGATCATTGTGTGCAGCATGTCCCACATATGGGTAATCAAGTTGCACACCAGTTGCCGCTACTATAAAATTTGCTTTTTTTAGGGAGAAATTCTGTCCCAAATAGCCATATTTTCTGCCAGAAGTAGTTCATTCCTGCAGTTTCAACTCGCGGCAGCTTTGTGGGAAATAATCGGTCAAGCATGCTGTTTTTTGTTGGGACTTTATGTTCTGTCCGAAATAGTTGGCATTTCTTGCATGACCGAATCGCGGGAAATACTTTTGATGCTACCAGATATACTATTTCATTCATGTGATATTAGTATTTTTGGCATCACTGCATTGCGAAAAATAACAAATTCTGGTAATAAAAATTGTAGGAAATGACTTTTTACGACATTATATGATCGCAAGAAATAATCTTTTATGAAATTAAAAAAAAAAATAGTAGAAAAAAACATCTTGGAGTTAGTGCAAAAAATAAACCATCAATATAGCCAAGTTATTCTATCATATAATTTCTCAGAGTACATTGATGGAGTTAGTGCAAAAAAAAATGTATTATCATATTCTAATGAGATTAAGAGAGCCTTCGTTACCTATAAAAAGAAAAAGATCAAGAGAGGCTCCATTGTTGAACTTGATGAATATCACAAATCAACTTGAGGCCAAAGAAATGAGAAAAATATTCGATAAATGTTTTCGATTTTAAGCCTCCACTTCCAGTAAAACCTCTATATTTGGAAATGGATTCTTTTGGAAAAGGATTCTGAAATGAGAAATATTCTGAAATGATAACAACAGACACACCCACTGTGACGCCCCAATTTTTCGCATCGATTACAACGTAAAACGACGCATCCGGACAAGTAACACAAGGCTACTTATCCTACGTAAATATAAAAAGTAGCATGCATGCATCTAAGCTTACTAATTAAATGCAATGCCGATCGCAGCTGGAAGAAGTAAATTCCCAATATATGCAAAGAGATCTAACTCTTGCATCAGTAGATCACAGGGCATACTAAAATTACACTTCTCATAACATCGTATTTACAACAATATTCTGTATTAACTCTTACATAACCCAGTTAGTTTTCTCTAAACAAAATCTCATATCCTACCATCATCTAGTACTCTTACATCTTCACTTGATTACGTATATGGGATCATCTCAACCGGAGAGGAGCATTCCATAGGACCCTCAGGGTACCTCAGAATCTCCAGTGCTGATCGGGTCTCAATGCAATTTATCTATCCCTGCAACAACATCTATCATTCCATAAGGAATGATAGATAAAACATATAAAACATAAAAGAGTGAGATTTACAAGAAATCTCAGTAAGTACAAAGTTAACGAAATAAAGCATAGATAACATCAACTATCATCATACATAATCATACTCACCAACATATCACTTATAAGCATACCTTATGGAACTCATACACGTCAATTACCCATCTTACCATACAAACTTAGATCCTAGCTAGACCCACAATCACATACAAACTTAGATCTTAGCTAGACCCATCATCACATACAAACTTAGATCTTAGCTAGACCCATTATCACATACAAACTTAGATCTTAGCTAGACCCATTATCACATACAAACTTAGATCTTATCTATATCCATCATCACATACTTAATACTTATACTTTTCACCTTACTTCTTAATCTTATAGGTTTCTTTTATTTCTTATCCTTGATGGGCGTTACGTATCGCCGTCCCCATTGGGATCTACTTATTGCATAACCTCGACAGGCGTTACATATCGCCGTCCCTGTCGGCACGTCAGTCATACGGGCGTTACGTATCGCCGTCCCCGTCATGACGTGGCTAACTTATTAATCATACACTCATCAATCATCCGGGCGTTACGTATCGCCGTCTCCGTTATGATGAGTCTCGTGTCAATCGTCCGGGAGTTACGTCTCGCCGTCCCCGTCATGACACGGAACATATTTCACATATATGACAGGCGTCCCCGTCAACTTACCAGTCATTCGGGCGTTACGTCTCGCCGTCCCCGAAATGACGTAAGCATTCTTATCATAGCGGGCGTTACGTATCGCCGTCCCCGCTAATCATGTCAATCCTACGGGCGTTACGTCTCGCCGTCCCCGTCATGACATAATTCTTATTCTTACGACAGGCGTTACGTCTCGCCGTCCCTGCTGGCACGTCAGTCATACGGGCGTTACGTATCGCCGTCCCCGTCATGACGTGACTAACTTATCAATCATACATACACTCATCAATCATCCGGGCGTTACGTATCGCCGTCCCCGTTATGATGAGTCTCGTGTCACTCTTCCGGGCGTTACGTCTCGCCGTCCCCGTCATGACACGGAACATATTTCACATATATGACAGGCGTCCCCGTCAACTTACCAGTCATTCGGGCGTTACGTCTCGCCGTCCCCGAAATGACATAAGCATTCTTATCATAGCGGGCGTTACGTCTCGCCGTCCCCGCTATATACACTCATCAATCATCCGGGCGTTACGTATCGCCGTCCCCGTTATGATGAGTCTAGTGTCAATCATCTGGGCGTTACGTCTCGCCGTCCCCGTTATGACACAAAACATATACTTATATCACGACAGGCGTTACGTATCGCCGTCCCTGTCGGCACGTCAGTCATACGGGCGTTACATATCGCCGTCCCCGTCATGACGTGACTAACTTATTCTTTATATAAATTGTTTTCTTTCTTTTTGTTTCTCTCTTATTCATATGAGTTATTTTCACCTATAACTCTACCTATTTGAAACACCACTGCTATTCTAAGAAAACCCTGAATCTAAGCAAAACACGGTATCTCGCTCGAGCGGGTTGTCGAGCGAGTATCGAGCGAAGTCTCAGGTTGGAACTCGCTCGAGCGGGTATCAAGCGAAACTCTAGCGAGGGTTCCTATTTTGCCTTCGCTCGACTCGCTTGTCGAGCGACAGTCGAGCGAACTCACGGCTCTAAGAGTTTTTCAACCTAAACCCAGAAATCTTCTCACATAAACCTTATTTTTACCTATTAAAACATAAATCTATGTCCTTATAATTTTCCTAACATTTTACCATCACCAAATCATATCCAAAACACCATAGATTCCAAACACATCATATAAGCCTAATTCAAGCTCCAACTAACAACAAACTTAATTCCATCAATAATCTACCTATTCTATGCTAAGATTAAGTTAAATTGTATACTTACAAGTTTCTCCAAAGCTTGGTTGAATGATCCAACTAGTCCTTGCAACATTTCTCCTCAAAGCACTCACTTAGCTCACTTAGGAGGTGTTTGGAGGTTCAAGGGTTAGGGAGGCTTTTTCTTTGGCTTCCTCTCTAAGTGAACGTGGGTCTCTTCTCCCAAAAGGTCTCCTATGATCTGAAGATGACTATATATATATATAGGAATAGATGGCTTGGGGAAAAAGAGAAGGAAACAAACCAAAGCAATGGGTTAGTCTCAAACCGTGTAAGGGTATGCTGTGTTGTCCAACCTTGGTTAGTCTAATCCTCATCCATATCTCCCATGATCTCCAAGGATATTCATCCTATGGCTAAGCTTCTTCCTCATCTAAAATTATCTTAGATCAATGGCCCCAAATAATTACCAAATATAGATATAAAAGTAAACTCCAAAAAGTCTAAAATACCCAAGATGAGCTTAGCTGGCCATTGGCCTTCCTTGCATCCTCAAGGCTTCTAGAACATTTTCTCCCTCTTTGGCCACACGTCCAAGACCTCCTTAGCACCCTTAGAGTAGCTGGAAACTATCTCATCACCTAATTCCCAAGGTTTGGTTACCAATTGGTTGGAAACAAAGGGGATAGTTGACTGTTTTGGCTAATCAGATTAGTCCTTCACTCTTGCTTGGTTTTAAACTAATTATTCTTCTAGAAGCTCTTTCTCCACCTAACACATGCTCTCATACATGTATCTAGCAGATAACCATGAGGAGAACCAATCAAATTCGAACATCTAAGGTGAGGTGGTGAAGTGATTTATTTTCGAGCTCCAGTTTGCACTTAAAACAGATCAGTCCCATTCCAGCCCAATTAATCCATTGATACACTTCGATTCTATAAAACCTCCAATCATAAAAGTTATATATCTATGTCTTAAGGTTCTATAGGAACTGGAATCACTTCATTTGGAGTTCATATGACCAAGTTATGATTTTTCTAATAAAACTCGACAGATAAGTCCGAGAACACCAATCCGGGTATACCAAGTGTTGGATAGATGATTCCTCTTATTTCACACGAAATTCACTAAATAAAATCTCCTCATTTTCCACATCTCTACACACTTGTCCAGATCTTAGGATAACTAAGAAAATAATCCAAAGGTTTAATCTTATCCAATGTTCTTAGTCAACTTCAAGTCAATGCGTATCTACTCCAATTCAGACCTGGTACTTCAATCTCTATTTCTTATTTGATTAAGTCCATATCTCTTAAACCTCAAAACATAAAAGTTGTAGATATTCCTCTTATATTTCCATAGCCTCTTGAATCACTCAAATCTGACATCAAATGAGCAAGTTATGACCATTCTACTAAAAGACGTTTGTCTGTCCCTGTATTTCGCTCGAGCCAGACATCAAGCGAGAGTTGAGCGAGATCTCGGGTCTAGGCATTTTTTCACCTTAACACAAGTCACATTTATATCCAACCTTATTCCCAACCTTTCAATATAAGAATCCTATACATATATCCCAAAAATTCCTAAAAATAGTCTTGGAGAGACATAATCATCTCACATATGAAAATTAAGCGAATGTCTAAAAATCCGGGTTATCACACCCACAGAGATATGGCAGACAAGCATATTTTCTTTAGAAACAATAAAGTCATAAGCCACATTACAATGACTAAGCCTAGGCAACCTAAAACAAAAAATAACACAAATAAACATAGTGCTTCAGCTGCAAGAAATAGAACAAGGCTTCATTTCAGTTTCCCAATCTTCTTTTACTCACATGTTACCATTAGCTATAAATGAATCCACACCTGTATTTGTATTTCCAGTGAAATCAATTCTTCTTCAATTAATAATTTAATAAATGGTAAATACCAACTGACCCTTTGAAAACTATTAAATTACTAAAAAAATTATAATATAGAACTATACTCCAATGGGCTCTTATTCACAAGAAATTGACATGATTGAAATACTTTTGAGCCAAGAATAAGGAAAGAAACAGAAATTACAATTAAAAAGATTACTAATTTACACACCAATATACAAACCAAATTTACAAACTTGATTTACAAATCTAACGGTTCAATAAGGCTCACAACATCATTTTTTGCACACCAAATTTACAAACCTGAGATATTCTGATTAAGATGGGTCAAATAATTGCAAGCATGAATGTTGAAATACAACTTTCATCACAACTTTACCACAAAGAAACACTTATTAATAAAATAGGATAGGATGACTATACAGAAATTTAAGGAAATTTAATGACGGGTTATATATGTTGTTGCAGGTGAAAAAATTATAGAAAACCCATATCATAAATTCTAAAAAATAACCCATCCAAAAGAACTGCAACAACATTTGTCAGTATAATCCCAACCTAAAACTAATGTAATAAATTGCAAGGCATCTCACTATGACTGAACCCTGTATGATAGGGTCTCAAAAAAGTGACAGCAAATAAACCAACATTTTGCACTCACCTAATTTGAAGCAACTAAAAGAGTAAGAGATACATACACTACAGGAAATTAGCATATTTCCGACGACCAAAAATCGCCCCAAATAATATAAAATCGCCGGAAATAATTATTGCCGGCGACATCATTTGGCCACCATTTAGCCGCTATTAGACAGCCAAGAAATGGCTTTTCCGGCTACTATTTATATTGCCAGAAAATAAAAATTTTTGCGGCGACAAATTATCGCCGCTAAAGCTCTTATTCATTTAGCTGATTACTTTTTGTGGCAAATTTTTTTAACATTTGCGGCGACCAATTGTCGCCGCTAAAGCTCCAATTCATTTCGTTGATTAGTTTACCGGAAATGTTGTCACAAAAACTAATAAGTTGAAATGTGAAAAAACGTTGCCACAAATGTAAAAAAATGTTTGCCACAAATAAAATAGACTTAAAATGCATATTAAGAATAAAATAACAGTATTTTAATTAATGTGATTTTATGTAATCTATCACATTTATTTATTTTAAAAAATAATTTTATAAAATAACATCACAAGTTATCAATTTTTTAATTGGTAGCGATAGAATGTTTGCAAAATATCCTTTATTATAACAAAAATCAAACATTACAATTATTTATCAGATCAAATGATCTGTGAAATACAGTCTGAAAAAGAATTCTGACAAAACAACATATATCATCAACATATCAAGTATGTCTAACTAGTCGATAGCAGCTTCATTGTCCAGCCTTTCAACATGCTGCACAGTACAAATCTGGAGTCTCTTCGTCAAATCTTTGTAAAAAATAAGATCAGTCAGCTGTAAAAAATAAAAAAATGTTAGTTGGTAAACAAAACCAAACCCAATCATGATCGTGAACAGAGCATGCTAAATTAATATAACTTCCTAATTAAATACTTTTTGCCATATTTGTATCTACAGCTTTATTTCTGTGATTTCCTACATGGGGCTTGTGTATCTTGCTGACATTTTCATCTCTAGGACCCTCATATGCAGGTAAGGGTGTTCATCCGGGTTCCGGATTTCCAAATCCGGAACCCGGATTCGAAATTTCCTTAAACAATTTTTAAAAAAAATTTCAAAAATGTTAAGGAATAAATAAAATTATAAACCGGGCCGGGTACAACCCGGCCCGGATGAACACCCCTATATGCAGGTAAATCAGTCAAACACTTGCCAATTAACAGGGAAAGATACTACCAATTTGGTCTCTTTCTAATCATATTCCTTTCTATTTTCTGAGTGAACAAACAGGGGAGTTGTATATATAGATGATGCAAGATATGTGCTGGGGGAACAAGAAGCAATATGGTTACTGAGATTGGTTCTTCCTTACATAAATGAGTTACTGTTGAAACTTAGAGCCCTTTTTTCTAGAGATCCTGCAACTACAATGAAGGTAACTTTTTCCTCATTATTTTTCTTGGGAAGTTTAATGAAGCTGGAAAAAAGCGTTTCTTTTCTTTTTGGTTTGTCTGAATATGAAAAGATGACAAATGGTCAAATTGTGACAATGGCAGCTGGCAGTACCACTCTTTGTTTTGACCAGGTGTGGTAGCTGCATAACCATCTGGACTGTGGTTAAATTGGGTAATTTCCACTTGATTTCCTTTTTATTTTTTGTTTTTATTTGGTTAATATTTTGAGAAAAAGAAAGAGAACTGAAATTACAGTGTCTTTTATGTGGTTAATAACTTTTTACTAATGGTATATATGCATGCAGATACAAATATGGCAAAACGACAACAGATTTCTACGTCTTATTATATTTTACAAGTCCTAGCTATCTTATAACTGGAACAGAAGCATAATAAGTTGCCAGCTTGCTATCGAAGAGGAGGCATTCCAATTTTCTAAAAATGCATGTAATCAGTCTTGGCACTTTAATTATAATCATGTACTTATCTAAAACAGGAAATTATCAATTTTTCAAACCTATCTAATACCTACAAATTGGCAACTATTTCATATGCTCAGAACCAATCCAAAAAAAAAAAAAGGAAATGAATTCACCAAAAAGATAGAGAGTAACAAGAAACTGACCATATATTCAGAAATATCAGCTGAAAAGTTGGACAAAATCCAACTAACGTTCTTCAAGTCATCTTTATCAAGTTTTGCATCTACAAAATTTAAAGACAAAATAGGCAACATTAATAGCCACAATAGTAGGAAAATGCGATAAGAACAATATATTACTTTAACCTTAATCTCCTTACCAAAATGAGTAACTAACGATGTAGGTCTATGGGTCTCTTTATGAGACTATCCCTAAGTTTGCTTCTCTAACTCATATCTCTTCATAAACTCGTCGTATTTGGCTTGTCTCTCCAATAGTAGCATGACATTTTCTTGTAAGTCATCAAGTTGACCCTTATAATCTGAAGCAGCTTTTTCAAACCTTTTTGCACGTTCAGTTAATTCTGTTATTTGGATATCAGCTGCTTGTCTAGATGACTGGGGAATAACCATCTCGCTGAGTCCCTTTTCATATCCTGATCTGTGGCCCAAAACTTCCTTAAAGATTGCTGCTGCTGCCTCTTTTGTCCGCTTCTCAGGCTCCAGCTTTGCCATCTTTGTAGCCATCTCTAGCTATCAACCATTGAAAAATCACACGTTAGTAAGGGATATGTACTATAAACCATACAAAATTATTTGGAGATTTGACTTTCACACTCACGTATTTCTCTTCCGCAATAGGAGTCACAAATTTGGCTTTCTTTTTTGACCACCTCACTTCTTTAAAAAAATCGACCAAGGTTTCCTCATTCCCAGCCTGTAAATACAAGTAAATTACATCCAACTTAGACTTAACTATATCATCTTAAGCTATCATTGATGTACATATTGAAAACAAAATTATTGACTTACCCTCATCTCCATTAGTCTCACAAATGACCTTCTTCCAGCCGTGTGATTGTTTTGTTGCTTCTCCCTATTACTTTTATTTCGTTCAGACATCCGCTGCACTCACAAGGGACATAATATACATGAGTCAAGCTTAACATATTTTTAATATCATAATAATGAAAACAAACTATTCATCCTAACTAATATTTAATACATGTCAATTAAATATTTGACTTCCAACTTACCTTATAATCCTCACTTGAATATCGAGCGCATAACTTCACCCAAGTGGCTGGTGGCACATACGATGGTACATTCGCAACTGCTTCTTCATTACTCTCATTTTTCTTGTAAGTTCTATGCAAATCATAACGAATATGATTAAACCGCTTGCGAAGTGCCTTCGTAATTGTATCACGATGATTCTGCTTGGTCCAGTCAAGGATGAAGTCATTCTAGGGACAAACAACAAACATTAGCAATGTTAGGATTTCAAATACTCAATTTCATCATGTATGAATTTCTTGTATTTTTACCTGAATACGTGAAATCAATTCTTCCTTCTCATTAGCTGGTATGGCATGCCAGCTAGCATGACTCAAATCTACATGGTGCTTGACCAACCATGTAATCCTTGTAGTAAAAATGGTCGAATTTTCACAACATGGTGCAGTCTCACCATCTTTTATCCTCAAAGGTATCATTCCATACTTCCGTATCTTTTCAAACGCTGTATTTTTTGCTGCTCCTCGTCCACGCTTTTGGGTAGGTGGTACTAATGTTTTCAATTGACATGTTAGCATCAAATTAATCAACATGAAAAATGAAATGTACAATGTAAAACAATACCAATTGAATCCACTGCTGGCATATCAACTTCTGTGCTGGGGACAACATCAGGTAGCTCAATTGAGTCATCTGAGCTTGATAATTCATCATCTCGGGCATTAATAGCAGCAATGGGTATTCGATTCCGAACTTCATCATTTCCATGAGATCTATCTAGACCGTAGCTCACACTGGATGATCGACCTCTACCTCTACCTCTTCCAATTATTGGCATATCGAAATTATCTCTACAATCACACTAAGCAGATACAATTAGATAATTGTCAAGCAAATTACACAAAAAAAGGAAACATCAATACAATAAGAAATTGCACGCTGCTAACAACCTCCTAACTCCTACACTAGATAAGAAAAGATGGAAAAGACGGTGAGCATAATTAGTGGTAAAATGATATTTAGGATAAGCTAAACACAATAGATTGTATTAAATCACAAGGTTATTACCAGTTTTGAAATGGCTAGTTTATCTCATCTTCTGTTGAAAGACTATTTTCTTCTATGCTACCTTCAAGTTCGGCACTATTAGACCTTTGCATTACTGACATGTCAACATCAATTTGCTCCAACTCAACATTAGGCCTATGCATGTCTTGCAATGGAATTTCATCAATATGGACACTCACATAAGCATCACTAGAATTATCCTCTTGGTATGCATCACCGTCGCTAGAATCAGATTCATCATCTTCAATAAGGGATTCGCGTGGAAGGTCATAGACATTTCTATGTCTGACCTTTTGCACTACGTACCAATCACCACGGATGCTGCGATTTTTAAGGTAAAATACCTGCGACGCTTGGCACGCCAAAACAAAAGGATCATCCTTATAAGCTGTCCGAGACATATTCACACTAGTAAGATGATGCTCCTTACGTATCCCTCGTTTGAAATCGAAGATATCAAACCATAAACACATCGCCAACCCATGTAGCGGACTTCCACAATGTCAATTAGTCTACCAAAGAACTCAAGTTTTTTCTGATCCTGGTTGTTCACCAATGACCATGACACCCGAATTTTGGGTGCAACGATGTTCTTCACGTTTTTTTGTGTGAAATCTTATACCGTTGGCTATACAACCAGAATAGGACGCACCCCAGAGGTCAGGACCACATGCTAGGGCATATAGATCCTCCGAAACTTCTTCAGGATTTTCAGCACGCCTACCTTGAATCTATCACAAGTTCAAAAAAGAAATCGCATAAAGTAAAAATAATACATGTGACGGCATAAAACAAACATATTCATAGGGAAATAGGGGTGAACTTCCAAATAAGTTTGCATACGTGTGTCTTGAACCAGTCTGGAAATTTTGCGGCATGCATACTATCAACATTATCAGGATACTCTTCACTCATATGCAGGTAGTGCTCACTATACAAAAATGCCAACACTAGTTAAATCAGTATATTGAGAACAGAAAATTACTAAGTTGGTAAGTAGTTCGGTTACTTACTTAAGATATTCTCCAATCTCTATGCAATTATTCAGAATGTACCATCTAGCTTTTATGAAAATGTCATCATCTAATCGGTGACGTGATGCAACACCCATGGGTCGTACCTTTTGTGAAAAAATAGATAGTCCCTCTCGTACACCATTTTCTCCTTCATCAACGTTACGTTCAGGAGGATTGAATCTAGTCTCAATATCATGGAGGTACATGGAACAAAAATTCAAGCATTCAACATGGATATAGGCCTCGGCTATTGAACCTTCTGGGTAGGCCTTATTCTTAACATATCTCTTGAATTTTCCAAGATACCTCTCAAAAGGATACATCCACCTATATTGAACTAGCCCTGCAAGTAGTGCCTCACGTGGCAAATGATAGGCTAAGTGTACCATTATGTCAAAAAAGGTAGGTGGAAAAATCATCTCAAGCTTGCAAAGAATGACGACAATATCAGTTTGTAGCCGCTCTAAGACATCAACCTTAAATGTTCTAGCACATAGTTCTTTAAAGAAAATGCTTAGCTCAGTCAGTGCCAATCGTACATCTTGGCATAAGTATCCAGAAATTGCAACAGGAAGTAATCTTTGCATGAAAATATGGCAATCATGACTTTTCAATCCCGAGATTTTGCAATCACTTACACTAACACATCTAATGATATTTGAAGCAAAGCCATTTGGGAATTTCACACTGTGCAACCAATTACATAAACCAGTCCGCTCAGCTCCATACAACGTATAAAATGCATGTGGCATACCAATGCATTGTCCATCCTGAATAAGGTGTAACTCCTTCCTTATATTGAGATTGGAAAGGTCACGACGTGCATTAGGATGATCTTTAGTTTTGCCGGAGATATTCATCAAAGTTCCTAAGATGTTGTCACATATGTTCTTCTCAATGTGCATTACATCTAGATTATGTCTAATCTTTAAAGTCGACCAATACGGCAATTGAAAGAAGATACTTTTCTTAGTCCAATTGAACTCCTCAGTAGTACGCTTTCTTTTCTTTATGCCTTTGCCAAAACTTGCATCAGGAATATTTTGGAGTTGAATGAGTATATCCTCTCCTGTATCCATTGTAGGTGGGTCCCGATACTCTACATTGCCATTAAAAATAGTCTTTTTCTTTCTCCAAGTGTGGCCCGGTGGCAAGAATCGGCGATGACCCATATAATAATGTTTTCGACTATGTGTCAACCATATGGAATCTGTTTCTTCCTTGCATGATGGACACGCCATCTTCCCCTTAGTGCTCCACCCAGAGAGGTTTCCATAAGCAGGAAAGTCATTGATTGTCCATAACAATGCTGCATGCAATTGGAAAGTTTCTTTGACCTTTGCATCATATGTATCAACACCATTATCCCATAGATCAATCAATTCCTCTATTAGAGGCTGAAGATAAACATCGATTTCATTGCCTGGTGATCTTGGTCCAGGAATCAAGAGTGAAGTGATAAAAAATAGATTTTTCATGCATAACCAAGGAGGTAAATTGTAGGGACAAGAATTACTGGCCATACACTATAAGGCTTAGCCAAATTATTAAATGGGTTGAAACCATCGCTAGCTAAGCCAAGCCTGACATTTCTTGGATCTTCCGTGAACCAAGCATGCTCTTGATCAAATGTTGTCCACACGTCAGAATCAGCAGGATGACTTAGAATACCATGTTGAATGATGCGCTGATCCTTATGCCACCGCATGTCTATTGCTGTTTTTTGTGACATAAACAATCTTTGCAACCTTGGCTTCAATGGAAAATGTCGTAGAACCTTTTGAGGAATTCGTCTCTTCTTAGTGTCGCTAAATTTCTACCTTGAGAGTTTACATTTTGGGCACTCATCTTTATCTAAATTTTCTCTCCAATAAAGTATGCAGTCATTCGGACAAACATGTATCTTGGTGTAAGTAAAGCCCAGACCTTTTTCCAAGTTACGTGACTCTTGATATGAGTTTGGCAAAAGGGCATTGGGAAAAGCTGACGTTAGCAAATGCAAAAGCATGTCAAAAGACTTTACACTCTAACCACCAAGTGTTTTAATATGCAGCAACTTGACTGTGAATGATAGTTTAGAGTACTTTGTACAATCTTCATAAAGAGGACGCCGGGAATCAGCCAACAGTTGATCGAAAATGTGAGATGAATTAGTATTGACCGATGGTGAATCCTCGGGATGGAATGACTTGGTTATGGGAACATCAGGAAATTCTCTAGCCCGAATATCTCGCAACATAACATCAACGTCATCAATGAAGTCTTCCTCTTGGTCAGGATCATGTAAATCATCATCATCATCACTTATGTTTAAATCATCTTCCTCGCCATGAAAAATCCACACCGTGTAAGTCTTGTCAATACTTTTGATGAATAAGTGTCTCTCTACCTGGCTTAGTGGTAGGAAGTAATTATTTAAACATCGGACACATGGGCAACGGATTACCCCACTTGTAGCATGAGATCAGGCCAAAGTAAGGAACTTCTTAACTCCTTTAGCATATTCCCTAGATCCAAATCTATCAGTGATTTGCATCCAACTCTTGTCCATTTAAAAAATCACCTAAGGAGTTACTGAACCAAGATTAGTGATTTGGATAACAACTCTTGCTTTACTCAAAATATTATATATATAGTGTGCGTTAAAAATATTTCAAAGTTAGCATTAAATTAAAAAAATGTTTTAACTATATGGAAAGCTCACAAATTAAAGAATATCTACAAAATAATTAAATTAAAGGTGTGATCCAACTCCAACTCCAAGAAAGAATTCTAGCGACAGAAACTTTTCTATATAAGGTGATTTGATGAATACTTTTTATTAGTCAAATTTGTATTTTATTATTTTAATCTCCCTCTACTTCTCCACAATTTAGATGGATTTAACTAGCTAGCCAAAGGGTTATTTAGCATTAAATGACAACTGAAAATATGAATTTTTAACTAATAATCTAATCAGAATACGTTACTAATTAACATATATTATATATAATTAGGTTCCTACATGTCCATTAAATTCCTGCAATGGCAGAGCACCTATTTTAGTAGATGTACATGTCCATTAAGTTCCTGCTAGTGGATGTTTAGGTGACCAGGTCTCTTACTTTCTTTTTTAATTTCTTTTCTGCACGTGCAGTTTTAAACAGTTCTGCAAATTTAAATTATAAGTTGCTGCATGTATGTACACATAATTAAGATTGATACAAGAGAAATGCTGAAGTGTAGGTTATAGTTAGGTATGAAACAAGCATCATGTTCAGAAGTTCTTACTTGATGAAACGGTTGTAGGCAGATGGGACTCTCTGTCTCTTCTCCGGAGCTGGAAATGGAGAACACAAACATTATATAGCACAGACAGAACAAAAGACAGACACATCACATTCATTTCGCTTTTGGGGATAGAATTTTTCAAAAGGAAAAGAAAAATAAAAACTTTTGGCAATGACCAATGACTACTAAGCACAAAGAGCCTAATTTTATCTATAAAACTCCCACCAAGTGGTAGGTTAGGAAGAATTACCATTTGCCATGGATTTTTATGAAACACCTCGCATATGTTTTGGAAGGATTGATGATGGCATTTGAAAGAGTCATTAAGCAAAATTAGCTGTGGAACAAGTGTTGGACAACATCAAATAAATCTTTTTTTATTTTGATTTTGATTTTTAATTATAATGTACTATGGTTCTTTCATTTCCTAAGATTGATTTTAGATGGACAAATGCTTCAAACTAGTAAACAGCCCAATTTGAGATCATAGCAATGAAAATAATGAAAAGTATCTTACAGCAAGATCATGTTAGAAAAGGTGGAGGCTTTGGTATTTCCAACAAGTGGATAACATTCTTTACAAGATGTTTCCGAAGCTGTATATGATCAGAAAAGCACACCCTCGTAGAATTACATGTTTGGCTTGCTGTAATATATAGACTACCTATGTTTGGCTGACAATATTGATGAAACCCGACAAGTGGATAACATTCTTTGCAAGATGCATTTTGAGTTAAAGTGCAGAGAAAGTATTACACATTTTTCAAATTTTAAACATACAACCGTGGACATTCTTGAAATGTTTGCGTGTGAAAGGCAACACATTGATGTTAGTGTGCAAAAATACAATGTCGAAAAATAAAATCCATGTAGGCATAGATCATAGTTAATAAAAATAAAAATAAAAAAGCCATCTCAACATCCCGGATGTCTTCAGTATTGGCAACTAACATATAAGACCAAAGTTCACACTAAAATTAGAACTTAACATGACTGAAAGTAGTTCTTGTTTATGATAGTGGTCTTATATATGAGAATGCTTATTTGTGGATGATTTTCTTGCAATAAACTTTGTTCCTTTTCTTTTTTATGAAATCCAATGAGTTCATGTATAGCTATGAAGTACTGGAAATGTAATGTTTAAAGAGTGTCGGGGTGTTGTTTTAGGATTCCATCCTTAGTGTCGAGGTGTTGTTTTAGTCCTCTTGTGCTGAATATAGACTTTTGGCTTCCAGGATGGTTCAATCTGAGTTGTTCAAGATGCACAGTAAGCCTGATCTAGACTCTCATTGTGGTCAAAAAAGAGGAAGACAGTTTTAAAAAAATTATATGGGGTAGTCCTCCTTAGAATCTCCAGTGATTAAAAAGGAAAATAAAAATTCACATATTCTTTTAAAAAAATTATAAACCATAGACTCATTAAGAAATAATTCTTTAATCGTTAAAAAAAAGGACAATCGGTAATTATTTGGGGCACTTAAAAACCTGGTACAATGAGTCTGTATGCATTCAGATTCCAGCAATCTTAAGGCCTCTATTCCCTGCATACAGAGATAATAAGTGATTAAAACAAAAAGATGAACAGATTCATTAGCTTCCATGAATCAAGTCTTTAAGGAAGGTTCCTATGAAATAACATTTCATATAAATTGTAGATCCAAGTCAGACCCGGGAATTTGCTTTTGTTTTAGGCTTTCTGCTTAAAGGAGGTCATCTGACCACTGTTTTAGTTTATTTTCAGCTAGAGAATGATAATCACATCAGATTGAGTAAGGAAGTGGCTGAAAAGTCCCATCAACTAAGGTATTAATAGTTGCTGAAGGATAATATTTCCCAGTATTCGATGCCTAAGAAATTGAGACACTTTTGGCTGCAGGCAGACAAGAGGAGAGGATCTGGAGGGATTAAATTTAGAGGTATTGCAGCAATTGGAGAAAATGCTTGAAGCTGGGCTTAGCCGTGTGCTTGAGACTAAGGTTTTTGCTGTTTCCTTTCTGTAGTATTTACATATCAAACTACGTACTTAAGAATATTACATGAAGAATCGTGTGGGCTTCCTCTTTTCTTTCAGGAAGAGCGGTTTCTGAATGAGATTACTACACTTGAAAGAAAGTTTAGTAATTAAACAGACTTCCTTATATGATAAAAGACATACTCAGTTGTTGCAACAGAATGGTAGTACGTGTACCTATTTGGACATTCATCAAGAAAAAACAAGGGAAAATATGCATCTTGACTTTGTTCTAGTCCATATGTGGCGCAATTCCTAGCTGTTCAATATTTCATCATTATTTTTTTCTTATTTTTTATCTCACTTTTCTAAACGCAGTCTTAGTCACTTTGAACAGAACAAATAGAGACCATTTCAAATACCAACCTTGACTAGAGACAATCCCGAAAGAATGTACCTCATGCCAACCAAATAGACCTGTTCTAACTTCTAAATCATGCTTTCTACACAATTATTAGCTCTGGTTCAATTTCAAAGGGCTAGAAGCTGAAATTTTTCAGCTACTTTATTCACGAAACCCAGGCAAACCAGATATATTAGAATGTTTCCTATTACTAAAGCTCTGTATTGCTATTTCCACACATGTACCCTTACACTGAGTTTGCCACATCTTGGTCAAAGTATTTTCATGAATCTTTCATTAGCTTGGGATGGTAATTACTTAAATTGTTATGCATGCAGCTGATTTATTGAGTAAATTGGCACAGGGATCTAATGCTAGAAGCAAAATGTCATAGTTGACTATCAATATCCTCTCAAATATTAATCTCATTGTACAAATTTAGTAGAACACCATAATCAGTTTTATCAAACATAAACCAGAAAAGATTTAGTTACAGACTTGCTTTATTGAAAGTAGGTGTTAAAAATAGTTTTCATTGTTCCAATTAAGCTAGTTAAGACGGCTTGCAATATTGCATTAACTTAATTCAATAGATCACCAGTAAGCTGGAAGTAATTACGCTGTAAAGCACAAATTGTCAATTCTAAGAAAAAATCGATGAGATTTTAATTAATACTGTCTTTGTTCCAATAAATTAGAAAATCTCAGAGAGACTAATGAAGATTTCAATCAAAACAAAAACAAAAAATAGCTCTGATTTGAGACTAATGAAGATCTCAGAGAGAGAGAGAGAGAGAGTACCTGAACCGACGGCCAGCAGCAGCGGTATGAGGCACAAGGGAGCTGCGAGATAAGGCAGGAGGAAATGAGAGTCAGAACTTAGGAGATTCATGAACATAGCCTAGCCTTCGAGAAAAAAATTGCAACCAAATGGAAATGCATTTGAGGAATGAAAAATTGCCGAAGATGAAAATGGACAGCTGGAGAAAATGTTAATCAGCATCGAGACGTCTTCAATTGTGGAACCAAGTGCAAATAGAGAGGACTTCAATGAGAAGAACAGAGTTGAAGCAGAGAACCTGATCTGGAGACGGCCATGGATTTGGAAACCCTAAATCCTGAAATTATCGAAAACGAGAGAGCGAGAGAGCGAGAGAGCGAGAGCGAGAGAGAGAGGGAAAGAACAGAGGGAAAATCGGGATGAAAGAGAGAAATTAGGCGCGGGGAAGTAAGACTATTTTACCGTTCTTTTCTGGCGCACAAAAATCGCCCAAAAAAAGTAAATTATTATGGCTATTTTGCCAATTTAACAAAACAAACCATTTAAAAATATAAAAACAACTTATTACCGGCTATAATTACATCACCGGAAATAAAAGTAGCCATATTTGCTACTTTTTCTTGTAGTGATAGCTGCATTCATGCCACTCAAGATACTGGATGCATTTCACGCGCAACTGTAATAAAGGAATCAAAGATTATGAAGGATGCAAATAATATTTTATGGTGCAACTAATGATTCACCATTTGCTGAAGGGAGAAAAATGAGTAGAGAAATCAGTTATACGAACCTATTTTTTAAAAATATTTAATCTCTTTCAACCATTATTTCAACTCTAATAATATTCTGATTGAATTGCTTACTATAGGAATCAGATTGAAAGTAGTTCCTTAACCAATAATTTAGGAACTAACGTTGAGAGGCCTAATATACACGAGACCCAATCCAGCCTAGTTGTGAAAAACTCAAAGTGAAAATCAAACAACCATAAAAAATAAAATAACTAAATATATACATCTAGGATAATTAACATCAGAGGTTCAACTGTAGTTCAACCAGCCAAAATCCCTTCTCCACAATTTGTATATTGTTTAATTAACATGATCAGAGGTTCAACTATATTGCAACTATATATTGTTTAAAGCATGAATCTTATGTTCAGAAAATTTCTCATATGCAACAGCTGTAACATGTTTTAATCTTGACATAAGGATATTCAAAATTTCTTAGTATATTTTTTTATCAGTCTATACATTCACCAAAACCAACTTCCTTAAGTTTACCAACATGGTGCTGTGAACTAAATAATTCACTGCATCCCATGAACTCACTAAGAGGATTGACTTCTCCTCCATAGCCATAAACTCTAACCACCTCCTTGAATGCAACCGCCGCTTCTCTCGGCTCTAATTAATATTAGATATCTAAGACTCCAATAGATAGAGAAAACCTTTAGCATAGGACAAGCATTGGTTATAAACCGAAACATGCGTGTCTATATCTGCCTATGGACAAGAAAATGCATAAACTCATATAGAAAATGCATTAAGAGGAAAATATTACCTAGTTCCATCCATCTAAATTTATATAACCTAGTTCCATCTCAAAATCTAAATTTATATAACCTGGTTCCATCTCAAAATCAATTTAAGTCTCTCCAAATAGGCCCTTCCTATAGTTGTTGCCATTCTGCAATAGTCCTGCCTACTTGAACTAGCCTTAATGCACCAATGCAAAAAGTTAACTGCTAGGTTCAACTTACAGAATATCAAAGTGGAAAGAAAAGTGAGGAATTGGTGGATCATTTTATTTGTTCTAGTACATAATAAATAATGCTCTGCAGTGTTTGTGATCCTGCATAAGCCTTCCAACAAGTTAAAAAGAAATAAGTTAACATTTTAATGCAACTTACCATAAAAATAATAAGAACATAAAAAAAAAAATGAATTCCATAAATAATGATAAGAAAAAAACTACATCATTCAAGTCTTTGAAATAATACAACTAAGCAACCACATTTGAAACTATCAATAGTGTTAATTTTTTCTCGCAATCTATGAACTCTTCTTATTGCATTCGTCTTCAAGATTGTCCAGAAGTATCAACAAATGGTAAAATTTGGTACATGTTTGGGACTGCAGTAAAAAATATAACTTTAAAGTTTTAAGCCATGTGGTTTATAATTTAAAGTAATAAACTCTACTCTGAAACTTTTTTTTTTATAGAAGTGAACAATATCTAAGTTCTCCCTATATAACAAGGTCAACAATACAAGTTTATGTAAGTTCTCCCTATATATGTTTTTCGATTAACTACCACTAATATGAATTTCTATGATGAAATCTTTGTAATCCAGCAATAAAACAGCTTTCCTTGCATTACCTAAAGTTGTTGCATTATCTAAAACAATTAACATATATATACACACACATATATACAACATAGAGTACATGCAAAAACCAGGTTTTGATATATTGCATTGCAAAATTAAAATGGCTAATTTTTGAAAGAAACCTAGGAAAAAAATAACCAAATAAAGATAAATCAATATTATTTCAAAAGAAAAAATTAAAACCATTGCACTGCAGATACTCAACAACACTACGATCAAAATAAGAAAAGCTAAATCAAGATTAATCTCCAAAAAATGCAACAAAGCATCAGGAATGATTAATTAAAAAAAATAAAGGCATATAATAAACCTTAAGAGATCCTGATGCCGGAAAAATAAGGGAAGAACACCTAGATGTGTATAAACTAATTCTTCTTCTTCACAAGATGCGGATTTAAGCATCAAAATAAGGGATGGAGAGAGCAACCCTATGTTGCGATTTTGAGAGACAGTGGAATGGAGAGTGTTGAGGATGTATTTTGCAGTCTAACTTATCAGTTCCCAATCGATCGGAACCTGCAAATGTAAGGAGAAGGATGATCGGGGTCCGAGACCGCTCCGATGATTAAGTTAGCAAAAGAGAATATGACTGAAGAAATTTGCTGAAGGAAATGTCAAAATGTACCTTTTTTTAGATTCGGTCCAGCCTTATTTATAGGTGCCTGTGCTTTTCCTGAGAGGTGGTTTGAGGTAAAAGATCTATTAGTCGGGACATCACTCGACCGTCATCCTTGAGAAGAAAAACCTGATCTGATCCTGCCTGTCTCATCTTATTAATTAGATTTTCCCTCAATCAATGCTCAACTAGATCCTTTTGAAGAGGAATATTAAATGCGGCCTTATCTTCATCCAGTTTAGTAATTAATGAGGCGTGTTTATGGCATTTGTGCATTTAAGAGGGGAAATCTGTCAGAACGGCAATTGTCCGGTTGTTCATAAATGCGGGAATGACCATGATGTGAGATGGATTCGCAAAATACGCTAATAAATATACTGTTGTTCCTGACATTAGCATACGGTCGAAGCCGGCTTATTCTCTTCTTCTTCATTCATGATAGCTAGTGATTCAGGCTGTCTCTGATTGTAGTATTTCCAGTCGAGTTCGGACACGTGTCATCCGGGTTTAGATCACGGGCTTCAGGCCCAACTCCTTTTGGGCTTGGGTTTGTTGCCAACTATCCTTTCAGAGAGAGAGGTAGGAGTGAGAGATGAATGGAGAGAGAGAGGGAGAGAGAGACTCACTTGGAAGCTTTCCACAGAGATGAAGGGGAAAAACAAAGAAGAATCGGATCGGAGTGGAGCGGAGTGGAGCGGGGCGGGGCGGGGGGAGAGAAGAATCGAAAACAGGGGTAGGGAAGGAAAAGAATCTAGATTTTGGGCGATGTAAATCGAGTCTAAATGTTTTACGACGATATAAATCATCTTAACAACCTAAAAAATGTTGCCTATTAAAAATGGTTTATTGAGACGAAAAAGTAGTCGCAATAAGTGACCAAAGTCGCTGTAATAAATTAAATAGTTAATTCTTCCCAACAACGCCAAAGGAATTCAACACCAAAATGTAATATTTCGTGAATAACCCCCTACTTGCGACGATTTCTTTTGTGGCCAATAAAAAAATGCTGGAAATAGCCTATTTTGTTGTAGTGCGCCAAGCATGCATGGAGTGTTCAGATTGTGGAATTATGGATGAAGTCTATCCCATCTATAGCTCCCAATTTGTGTGGATGGACAATTATTCTTTGTAATTGGATATTTTCGCTATGAATGAAATTATGTATTTTATATTAAAAAAAAAAAGTGAGTAAATTTGGTACCCATATGAAAAATAAAAATCATTTTTTAATATTGGATCCATTTTTTTTCTTTTAAACAAAATAATAATGTGCAGGACTTATGCATTCTAAAACTCTATCTAGCATTAGTATTTAAGAAATGCTAAAAGTTATACTACCATTTCTATTCTACCGACGAGCTGGTAGAATCTGATCAACTAATCATCAATTGTTTAAAGAAAAATCAAAACTAGTAAATAATGTGAGCTGAATATAACACAAAAATTATAGAATGAGTAAAGGCATTTAGGCCGCGCGCGTTTGGATATGTAAAATATCTCAGTATATTTGTAAATAATAGTAAAAATTGTTTGAATTAAAATATTTTATTTTATTTAAAAAATTAGAGACAAAAATTTTAATGAAAGTATTAGAAAGTTAAGAATTGTTTGAATGTAACTTTTTAATATAGTTTTTGCTTTATAATTAAAAAAATAGATTTTTTTGTGCTTCATTTGAAATTTTAAAAAAATTGTAGTGATTAGACAATGAATATTAGATGAAAAAGTTAAAAATTTTATAAAACTAAAAAAAGAAACTACTATTGCAAGAGAGAAATATATAAGAAACTCTCTGAAACTCTTAAGAACTGAAACTTTCTTTCTCTCTATATTTTCTTATGAATTTCATTACAACTAAAGCCCCTATTTATAGGCCTTGAAATTATTATGTAAGTTACTATACAAGTCACTATGCAAGTCATTATACAGGTCACTATGCAAGTCACTATACAGGATTTAAAATAATAGTGGTGGGGTCGTTCACATAATTTTAATGGTGGGACAGGGGGCGGCTGCCGTCCCTCTACTTATGTAATTCATTACACTCCCCCTTGAATGACCACCTATAAAAAATTTGCCTCGTTAAAACCTTGCCAAGGAAAAACTCAGTGGAAAAAAAAACCAATGGCGAAGGAAAAAGAGTTGTGATAACCCGGATTTTTAGATATTCGCTTAATTTTCATGTGTGGAATGATTATGTCTCTCCAAGCCTATTTTTAGGAATTTTGGGATATATGTATAGGATTCTTATATTGAAAGGTTGGGAATAAGGTTGGGTATAAATGTGAATTGTTTTAAGGTGAAAATGTGCCTAGACCCGAGATCTCGCTCGACTCTCGCTTGATGTCTGGCTCGAGCGAAATACAGGGACAGACAAACGTCTTTTAGTAGAATGGTCATAACTTGCTCATTTGATGTCGGATTTGAGTAATTCAAGAGGCTATGGAAAGCTAAGAGGATTATCTACAACTTTTATGTTTTGAGGTTTAAGAGATACGGACTTAATCAAATGAGAAATAGAGATTGAAGTACCAGGTCTGAATTGGAGATAGAGGAGCATTGACTTGAAGTTGACTAAGAACATTGGATAAGATTAAACCTTTGGATTATTTTCTCAATTATCCTAAGATCTGGACAAGTATGTAGAGATGTGGAAAATTAGGAGATTTTATTTAGTGAATTTCGTGTGAAATAAGATAAATCATCTATCCAACACTTGGTGTGCCCGGATTGGTGTTCTCGGGCTTATCTGTCGAGTTTTATTAGAAAACTCATAACTTGGTCATATGAACTCCAAATGAAGTGATTCCAGTTCCTATATAACCCTAAGACATAGATATATAACTTTTATGATTGGAGGTTTTAGAGAATCTAAGTTTATCAATGGATTATTTGGGCTGGAATGGGACTGATCTGTTTTAAGTGCAAACTGGAGCCCGAAAATAAATCACTCCACCACCTCACCTTAGATGTTCGAATTTGATTGGTTTTCCTCATGGTTATCTACTAGATACACGTATGAGAGCATGTGTTAGGTGGGGGAAGAGCTGCTAGAAGAATAATTAGTTTAAAACCAAGCAAGAGTGAAGGACTAATCTGATTAGCTAAAACAGTCAACTATCCCCTTTGTTTCCAACCAATTGGTAACCAAACCTTGGGAATTAGATGATGAGATATTTTTCAGCCACTCTAAGGGTACTAAGGAGGTCTGGGACGTGTGGCCAAAGGTGAAAAAGAGGTTCTAGAAGCCTTGGGGGTGCAAGGAAGGCCAATAGCCAGTTAAGCTTATCTTGGGTATTTTAGACTTTTTGGAGTTTACTTTTATATCTATATTTAGTAATTATTTGGGGCCATTGATCTAAGATGATTTTAGATGAGGAAGAAGCATAGCCATAGGATGAAAATCCTTGGAGATCATGGGAGATATGGATGAGGATTGGACTAGGCAAAGCTGGACAGCACATGCCATACCCTTACACGGTTTGAGTTAACCCATTGCCTTGGTTTGTTTTCCTTCTCTTCTTCCCCAAGCCATCTATTTCTATATATATATAACCATCTTAAGTCCATAAGAGACCTTTTGGGAGAAGGAAGTCACGTCCACTTGGAGAGAAAGCCAAAGAAGAAGCCTCTCTAACCCTTGAACCTCCAAACATCTCCTAAGTGAGCTAATTGAGTGCTTTGAGGAGAAATATTGCAAGAACTAGTTGGATCATTCAACCAAGCTTTGGAGCAACTTGTAAGTATACAATTTAACTTAATCTTGGCATAGAATAGGTAGATTGTTGATGGAATTAAGTTTGTTGTTAGTTGGAGCTTGAATTAGACTTATATGATGTGCTTGGAGTCTATGGTGTTTTGGATATGATTTGGTGATTGTAAAATGTTAAGAAAATTATAAGGACCTAGATTTATGTTTTAATAAGTAAAAATAAGGTTTATGTGAGAAGATTGCTTGGTTTAGGTTTAAAAACCCCATGAGCCGTGATCTCGCTCGACTGTCGCTCGATACCCCACTCGAGCGAGTTCCAACCCGAGACTTCGCTCGATACTCGCTCGACAACCCGCTCGAGCGAAATGCCCTGTTGTGCTTAGATTCAGGGTTTTTCCCCGGAATAAAATTAGTGTCTCAAAGGGGATGAGTTCTAGGTGAAAAACTCATAAGAATAAGAAAAGATATAGCATGGCCCAACCACGGGTAATAATAGTGGCATGGCCCGACTACGGGTAATAATAGTGATATGGCCCGGCCACGGGTGATAATAGTGAATATTAGTAATGACTTATGAGAACAAGGGTTCTAAGATAAGAATGAAAAGCATATGCATGTATGAATAAGTTAGTCACGTCATGACGGGGACGGCGATACGTAACGCCCGTATGACTGACGTGCCGGCAGGGACGGCGAGACGTAACGCCTGTCGTAAGAATAAGAATTATGTCATGACGGGGACGGCGAGACGTAACGCCCGTAGGATTGACATGATTAGCGGGGACGGCGAGACGTAACGCCCGCTATGATAAGAATGCTTACGTCATTTCGGGGACGGCGAGACGTAACGCCCGAATGACTGGTAAGTTGACGGGGACGCCTGTCATATATGTGAAATATGTTCCGTGTCATGACGGGGACGGCGAGACGTAACGCCCGGACGATTGACACGAGACTCATCATAACGGGGACGGCGAGACGTAACGCCCGGATAATTGATGAGTGTATGTATGATGGGGACGGCGAGACGTAACGCCCATCATATATAAGAGATAAGTAAGACCCGACAGGGACGGCGAGACGTAACGCCTGTCGAGGTAATGCAATAAGTAGATCCCGATGGGGACGGCGAGACGTAACGCCCATCGAGGATAAGAAATAAAAGAAACCTATGAGGTTAAGAAGTAAAGTGAAAAGTATAAGTATAAGTATAAGTATAAGTATAAGTATAAGTATTAAGTATGTGATGATGGATATAGCTAAGATCTAAGTTTGTATGTGATGATGGGTCTAGCTAAGATCTAAGTTTGTATGGTAAGATGGGTAATTGACGTGTATGAGTTCCATAAAGTATGCTTATATGTGATATGTTGGTGATTATGTATGATGATGGTTGATGTTATCTATGCTTTATTTCGTTAACTGTGTACTTACTGAGATTTCTTGTAAATCTCACTCTTTTATGTTTTATATGTTTTATCTATCATTCCTTATGGAATGATAGATGTTGTTGCAGGGATAGATAAATTGCATTGAGACCCGATCAGCACTGGAGATTCTGAGGTACCCTGAGGGTCCTATGGAATGCTCCTCTCCGGTTGAGATGATCCCATGTACGTAATCAAGTGAAGAAGTAAGAGTACTGGATGATGGTAGGATATGAGATTTTGTTTAGAGAAAACTAACTGGGTTATGTAAGAGTTAATACAGAATATTATTGTAAATACGATGTTATGAAAAGTGTAATTATAGTATGCCATGTGATCTATTGATGCGAGAGTTAGATCTCTTTGCATATATTGGGAATTTACTTCTTCCAGCTGCGATCGGCATTGCATTTAATTAGTAAGCTTAGATGCATGCATGCTGCTTTTTATATTTACGTAGGATAAGTAGCCTTGTGTTACTTGTCCGGATGCGTCGTTTTACGTTGTAATCGATGCGAAAAATTGGGGCGTCACAGAATGGTATCAGAGCAATACGACTCTGGGTAAACCATGAATGTCCTAGGAAAAATGATCACATGGTATTAAGATAGGTTTTGATTTGATTGAGAAAGGCTTGAGTTCTGGATAAGATTGGGTCAAGTTGGTTTCTCTTATGGAATTGTGAATGTCTAGGATTTCAAGAATCAGAATTTTTAAGATAGATTACGTGATAGGAGTAGAAATTGACAATTGGTGGATGTCGGAATCATTAGTGGCAAGGTCAGATTGATAAGGAAGCGTGATAACTATTTCATTGACTCTGGAGTGATGAGGTTTATTGTATGATTGGAGTAGAAATTGACAATTGGTGGATGTCGGAATCATTAGTGGCAAGGTCAGATTGATAAGGAAGCGTGATAACTATTTCATTGACTCTGGAGTGATGAGGTTTATTGTATGATTGTATATGGAGATGTAAGGTATATATGGGTTCTTAAAGTCCTTATGGTGAAATTTGATGAAAACCTTGCTGGATTATATCAAGTGGTAAAGAATTTCTTTTTTTCTAAGTTGAGAATTTGAGGTTAACCGATCAACTTCATAGTTTTCTGTCGAGAGAATTTGAATTAGTTCTCTTAGTTGTAGCAGATTAAAGATTGGGTTCTGGTATGAGGGTGTTATGATCAAGAAGGATCTAAATGTTTAAGAGTAGTAGGCTTGAAATTTTATTGACTTAGACTGTTGTTGTAATATCAAGGTTTAGAAGAAAATGTCATAGTATGAGTGATTTCTTTGAAATTTAGGTACTGAAGCTCTAAATTTTGGAAGAATTGCAAAATGGTGAAAGATTACAAGTTTATCGATCCTATAAAATTTTGGAAAGTGACTCCTAAAGTATGTAAAGTTTTAGAATTTTTGGAGACTTGATCTGAATTAAGATTTGAATTTTTGAGCACTGACCTCACATGCTAGTTTGATCTGTGTTGAAAATTGATGAGTTTACAATAATTAGAATAAGATGGAGTGGAGTCCAATAGTGGATATAAGAGTTTTTAAGAAAATACTTCCTCAAGAATGAAAAGTGTGGATTTGGTTGGCAAATTTTTATGATTGAGGAAATAGATTTTGAAGGTATAAGTTCAGATGAGGAAAATGTTATAAATGAACTACTGATGCATAGGCAAAATGTTGATCTTGATTATAAATGTATGATATCTACAAGTATACAGTCTTGAAAAAAGTAACTTTTGGTTCCATTTTGACGCTATTTGGTATGTGTTGAGGTTATTTATGTGGTAAATTTTGAGAGTACATAGCACAAACATGATGTTGATCATGATTAGAGACTTAAATTATACTGATTTGAAGGAATCAATAGGGATTTGGAGTTTTACTAAGGAGAAAATATTGTTTGTGATCGCCATGGAGAAGGGTTTTAAGTTACAAAAGATAGAATATGGATGAACGTTTGTTGGATAGAGCATAGAAATCGACTGAAGTCAGTTTAAATATTTATAATTGTTGAATTTTATTGGAGAATATATTGAGATTTTTGGAAAAGTTAGGGTTCTAAATTACTCGTATGCTTTGAGTTTTTTTTTAGGGGTTGTGCCAAAGGAGAAGAGTAATGTTGGCAACCATATTGGTGTTACTGATTATAGAATTTTCTGAGTATATACTGATATATATATATATTAGTGTTGAGGTGAAACTCTCGAATTTCGAGGACGAAATTCCTTTTAAGGGGGGGAGAATGTGATAACCCGGATTTTTAGATATTCGCTTAATTTTCATGTGTGGAATGATTATGTCTCTCCAAGCCTATTTTTAGGAATTTTGGGATATATGTATAGGATTCTTATATTGAAAGGTTGGGAATAAGGTTGGGTATAAATGTGAATTGTTTTAAGGTGAAAAGGTGCCTAGACCAGAGATCTCGCTCGAATCTCGCTTGATGTCTGGCTCGAGCGAAATACAGGGACAGACAAACGTCTTTTAGTAGAATGGTCATAACTTGCTCATTTGATGTCAGATTTGAGTAATTCAAGAGGCTATGGAAATCCAAGAGGATTATCTACAACTTTTATGTTTTGAGGTTTAAGAGATACGGACTTAATCAAATGAGAAATAGAGATTGAAGTATCAGGTCTGAATTGGAGATAGAGGAGCATTGACTTGAAGTTGACTAAGAACATTGGATAAGATTAAACCTTTGGATTATTTTCTCAATTATCCTAAGATCTGGACAAGTATGTAGAGATGTGGAAAATTAGGAGATTTTATTTAGTGAATTTCGTGTGAAATAAGATAAATCATCTATCCAACACTTGGTGTGCCCGGATTGGTGTTCTCGGGCTTATCTGTCGAGTTTTATTAGAAAAATCATAACTTGGTCATATGAACTCCAAATGAAGTGATTCCAGTTCCTATATAACCCTAAGACATAGATCTATAACTTTTATGATTGGAGGTTTTAGAGAATCTAAGTTTATCAATGGATTATTTGGGCTGGAATGGGACTGATCTGTTTTAAGTGCAAACTGGAGCCCGAAAATAAATCACTCCACCACCTCACCTTAGATAGTCTAATGGAGAATATTTATGATATGCAGATAGTCTAATGCGAATTAAAGATGCTGCACGAAGTATAGCATATCCCCAAGCAGAAACAGGTAGTCTTGATTTCATAAGTAAAGGTCTAGCGATTAGTTGAAACCTTTTGATCAAAGATTCAGCTAAACCATTTTGTGTGTGTGTATGGGCAACAGGATGTTCAACATCTATTCCTATTGACATGCAATAACCATCAAAAGCTTGAGATGAAAATTCACCTGCATTATCCAATCGAATGGTCTTAATTGGATACTCAGAAAATTGTACTTGAAGTTTAATTATCTGAGCAAGAAGTCTAGCAAATGCAACACTTTTAGTGGAAAGCAAACAAACATGTGACCATCGACTAGATGCATCAATCAAAACCATAAAATATCTAAATAGTCCACTTGATGGATGAATAGACCCACATATATCTCTGTGAATCTTTTGTAAAAAGGATGGAGATTCAACAATGAATTTTGAGTGAGATGGTCTGATAATCAACTTACCTTGAGAACATGCAGAGCACGGAGATTCATTGGGTAGAAATATCTTTTGATTCTTTAAGGGATGCCCATGACGAATTTTCAATAATTCGTCTCATCATTATAGATTCTGAATGTCCAAGGCGATCATGCCAAATCATAAATATTTTAAGGTCAATGCACTTCTGGTGCATTACCACATATGATTCAATTGTTATCATCTTTGTATAATACAATCCAGAACATAGAGCAGACAGTTTTTCTAATACGAGCTTCTGGCCCGATATTGTTTTAATAATAAGAATATGCTCTTTACTGCCTTCATTAGTCGTTTCAATATGATAGTCATTACGACGTATATCTTTGAAACTTAATAAATTTCTTCTGGATTGTGAAGAGAATAGAGCATCATCAATACAAAATTTGGTGCCATTAGGCAACACAATATAAGCTCTTCTGGAGCCCTCAATTAAATCTGATGAATCTGATATGATATGGATATAGGCGTTACTTAGTGTTAGATTTTGAAAATATTTCTTTTCTTTGAGAATTGTGTGAGTTGTAGCACTGTCAGCCAGACATATATCTTTATCATTCAACTCAGAGATAAAAAGCTCATCAATGTGATCCATGATTCTATAAAATATACAAAACTTTTATTACAGATAGAAATAAAATACATTAATTGAGTGGAACACTTCCATTTCCAATTAAGTGTTCAATACTACCTTCAGGATGATTAAAGAAATCAAAGATATCAAGATGAGTAACGTCTACATCTACCGAATCTAATAAATCATCTGATGGTTCTATTAAATTTGTTTCATGCATTTTATTTTTTCCTTTAATAGAAGCTTGATATAAATCAGCTAAGTGCCTGGCCGTACGACAGGTACGTGACCAATGTCCAGTCATTCCACATCTATGGCACACCTCTTCATTTTTCTTTGAAGAATTATTCTGAAGATTTTTACCCCTTTCTGAATTGTACCACTTCTGGTGATACGGTATATTATTATCCCTTTTAATGTTGTCACTTCTGGGACCAACATTTCTATTATTTCTCCTACCACGTCCACGCCCCCGATTTCTTCTAAAGGATGCACCATTCACTTCTGGGAATGATGCAAACCTATTACTATTCACTTCAGGGAATGATATTGAGCCAGTAGGGCGTAACTGGTGGTTTGCTAATAAAAGCTCATTGTTATGCTCAGCTACTAGAAGACATGATATAAGTTCAGAATATTTCTTGAATATTCTCTCTCAATACTGCTACTGTAGGAGCACATTCAAGGCATGAAATGTAGTACAAGTCTTCTCTAGCATATCATCATCGGTGATTTTCTCACCGCATAATTTTAATACTGAGTTTATTTTAAAAAGTGCAGAATTATACTCACTAACACTTCTATAATCTTGCAACCTCAGATGCAATCAATCAAAACGAGCTCTTGGGAGGATGACAGTCTTCTGGTGTTCATACCTCTCTCTTAAACTGTTCCACAAAATATAGGAATCTTTTACTGTAAGATATTCAGTTTTCAATTTTTCGTGAATATGGTGGCGAAGGAAAATCATTACTTTAGCGTGGTCCTGCAGGGACACTTGATTTTCTTCTTTAATAGCTTCTCCCAGGTTCATTGCATCAAGATGAATTTCAGCATCAAGTATCCAGGATAAATAATTTTTTCCAGATATGTCAAGAGCAACAAATTATAATTTTGTAAGATTTGCCATTTTCTACACATATAAATAATGAAATAAATATCTGTATCTCAGAAAATATATTTATAAAGTCACACAGATAATAATCAATAAAATATACCAAAGACTGTAAATAATATATTGAAAAACTTACAGAGGAATAAGGCTACTAGTTTCAGAATTGGTAGAACCATCGTGCTAATAACGTGTTATAAAACTAAAGAAATAAGTTACTATTGCAAGAGAGAAATATATAAGAAACTCTCTGAAACTCTTAAGAACTGAAACTTTCTTTTTTCTCTCTATATTTTCTTATGAATTTCATTACAACTGAAGCCTTTATTTATAGGCCTTGAAATTACTATGCAAGTTACTATACAAGTCACTATGCAAGTTACTATGCAAGTCACTATGTAGGATTTAAAATAATAGTGGTGGGATCATTCACATAATTTTAGTGGTGGAACAGGGGGCGGCTGCCGTCCCTCCACTTATGCAATTCATTACAAAAAACATGAAAAGGAAAAATATTTATTAATTTATGTCTAAGTAATGTCTAAGAATGAAATAATATATGAGAATACATGAGAATGATTATATCGCCAAACTGACACTAAAAAAAAGAAAAAAATTTGATTGAGGATCACATTATTACCATAAACATAGGAAAATGATAGCTTGGTCCTAGATCCGTGAAGGTTCGCAAATGATAGATTGAATCCAGACCTTAACCTTTTAAATCAATCAATTCGTGTCTCTAGTTTTGCCGAAGATGTGGGGGATGATTAGCGCAAAAGCCCAACTCTTATCTTTTCAATATTGATGGACCAACTAATCACAACTAATCATGTGAGTTGCACGGAAATTAGCCAGGAGCCATCTATGCATGTCAATGTGGTGGTGGTGGTCCAAGAGAACAAATAAGGGTGACCACAACACTCACATGCTATGTGGAGACAATTAAAGACACCCAATTTGAATACAAGTACTCTTGCTCACCTTTGTCACTTTGTTGGGCCCTTTCGTAAATCCAACAGTAGTCCCACGATAATCATTGAATCTTTGGTTTTAATGTTTCCACTGCTAATGTCAAGATTGATGCACATGCTTTTGGATCATTTTAGATCTTTAGCTCCTCCTCCAAGCTGATCTATGACTAAGATCATGATAAACATCCAGTACACCTGTCATTTAAACATTAAAGCTACCCAACATGGTATTGGTCCCCCATATTTACTCATGGTTTTCTTCTCCTCATGATAAAGAGAAATTCTGCAATTTAATATTACTTTTCATCTTAAATATTGTCATCTCCAGTCATACTTTTTTTATTTTTATTTTTTTACCTAGGAGCAGTTATACTTATTGATATGACACGTCTATTTAGTATATGTGAAGGAAAATTAAAAAAAAAAAATCTAAGATGAAAAACAATATACTTTGTGCATTATATACAAAATCGTTGGATAATTGCATGTCGTGTCATGCAGTAATTAGCAGTTATCACACGAGTAAAATCCTCCTTATCTTATAAGAGTGTTATTTTCTCATCCAGGCGTCGAATAGAAGTTGAAGATTCAAATCTTAGCTAGTCGACAGCCTATATATACACTTGTCAAAGGTCCCAAGGAATAATCAAAAAAAAAAAAAAGATAGAAAACACTTTAGATCAAGTTAATAGAAGCCTAATTATGTGGAGTACTGCAATTCTAAAGTCGAGCTTCATTATAGATTCTTGGATCCAATGTCTTAGGTTATTGACATTTCACAGATTCTCCATACAATTGATGTTCTAAAGCCATCGACCAAATGACAATCTTGTCTCTGTCCCCATGATCCCTTCTCTCTAGCTGATACTTTGGAGGACATGCAGCAGATCACCATATATCTGTACGTGATTATTATATATTATGAAAAATTTCATACACCACACTATTATTTCATTTTAATTTTAGTTATTATATAAGATATGGCATATTTATTAGAACCATTAAATAATATTTTATTTGATAATTCTTTATTATTTAATAATAATAAATGTGATACACCTTATATATATAGTAGGATAAACTGAGATAAGAGTATAGTGTATTGCATTAATATTCATATATCATTACGAAGGTGATCATGATGATCAGTAGCTTAGGGTTTGGTAGAAACTGTGAGTGGGCCATTGAACTAATTAATTTGCATAGCTTTTTTCTATCATAATGTTCTTCTCATGGTCGGTAAGATCTAACTTCATGATTGCGGAGTTCTAAGCAACAACCTCTCGATTAATTGAGGGCCAGCTTTGTAACTTTTGTCTCAATTATGATCTATGCTAGGGCCAAGTGCCTTGTGTCTGCATTTTCCTTGAGCAAATATTGCAGCAAGGGATGGATGATGCGTTTCACGTGGTCATCCCTCCTTTCAAAATTTCTATTGAGTTTGTCAGAATATTCTGTGTTGATCAATGTCCATGGACACCTCACAGACATGCGCGCTTTCCGACTTTCATCATTATGGCACTCATGTAGTCCCTAACATGCTATTTTATTGTGAGTAATATTAGATTCAAGTTTAGGGTGTCGGCGCCCTAGCTTGCGCTTAGGATCGTACGCAAATTGTGACGTCGGGGATGAGCATCACAGGGAAGTTCACCCCTCGTCTTATCGTGTACTGGATTTTTTTTTTATATATCACAGTGGAAAGAGGTCAAACCGTTCTGTGCGTGTATCACATGGCTTAAAACAATAACATCCCAAAATATTACATTACCATTAATATAAACATGATGATCATTTACAAGTGTTCATTCTTCCAAAACAATGGAAGACCAAAATACATGCAATTAAATACAAAAGTTGCATGGAGGATCCCCAGCCATCATTCCCTAATCCATCGGTTCCTTCTTAATCTCTTTGAAGTTTGGGCCGTAATGGAGACGGTCCAACTCCAGGGCCGGTCCCACCTCACAACTCATCCCGAAAAGATGACTCGTAAAGGCAACCCATGTGGAGGGAATTATCCATGCCCAAAACTATATAACACCCGATAGAGCGTACACCACATATATACGTAGCCAGAGGTAGTGACTCCGCCACCCAGCGGCTCAGATAGTCTAGAGTCACTAACTCGGAAGTAATGGACTCAGTCGGGCTCGTGGGGGTCCGAGGCATTATCTGCGGGGTCGTACTCGTCATGGTTGTCATCACCTGTGACTACTTCTATCATCCTAAAGGGTTGATAGTGGAGAAATAAACAAAGGGGTGAGATTTCGGGAGAAATCTCAATAAGCACATTTATATTATATCGAAAGCAATTTAAGCATACAATTAAATGAATAGCAGACAGTCAATCATACTTAATACCAAATGGGACTCCTGACTTCATGATATGCACATGCTCATGCTCATGTCTTAAAATTTTTTTTTTTTTTTTTTTGGCATTCTTTTCATATACTTGTTCGAAATCTCAGAAAGCATAACACTTGAGTTTCTTTCAAAATTTCTCTTTTCGCAAATACTTTTTATTTTTCTTATCTTAGGCGCCACTTATCATATCATATATGGCTCGAAAGCCCTTTTCCTTTTTGTCATGACATTTGTTGGACACCTCACGGCTCCCTTACGCACTGTGTGTTCCTACTAGTTACAGTAGCACCCGGCGATTGTATCAAACCTAAGTAGCTACGTTTCGCGCCCTTTCGCATTCTTCATCACTCGGCGATTGATCGCTCGCCGAGCGACTACAAACCTTTCTGTATTGGTGAGGCCGAAGCCAACACCGTCCTGTAGGCACCCACTAGCTTTAGGTGCAACCACGGTAAGGACATCCCTTTAGAGCCATACATGGTCTGCCGACAGTTTTTCGTCGACCCAGGGGCTTTCACTCGACTTTAGTCACTCCTGAGTGAACAGGGAGTTCCACTGGGACACTACCCCTTCCCAGCCTTTGGGGTCCTTATAAAACTTTAATTAATTTCTTTTCTTTTAAAAACATGTTGAAAACATGATTTTCGTGCTATATGCATGAGACGTGAGACTCATGTCACGGAACATATACAATAGGTGACGAACATCACGCTTACCCTACGTTAAGCTCTTTTAAACTTTTCGCATCTCATAATCCTACTCATTTTCTCCCCAAAATGCTATAATGGGCCTCCAATGCACTTAGGGGTACTCGGCCCCTTCCCACTAGGGTTGAGCCAAGACCCTCCCTTTACACTCTCCTAGCTTTTTGTCTTCTAATTTTCTCAAAGTACTCTAGTTCAACTCCAATCTTTTAAATGTGTTATCCTAACCCTAAAACAAGGCTTGGCCGAAAGTTCTAGGTCTCTTAATGTGTTATTTTGTTCACTTGTTCTTCTAAGATAATTCACTCAATGATTTTAGTGAAAACCTTCAATCATGACAATGTAACCACTTTATTCATATACGTCTAATATCTCCAAAATTTTAAACATATCATCACCACATAGTATAATAATTAAATCAATGATTTCCACCAAAGAGGTTCTCAAATCCGAAAATACATGTATGCAATACTCAACATTTTCATTCTCCAAATCAAAATCTAACAAATACCTGTTCACCTTAACTCAACTAATTGATCATGCTATATTCTCCTTTTATGTCAAATATTCAAAGTCTCCACATGAAATAATCCTTAATCTTAACAAGATAATCAATCTTAGACATGGATTTTTTTTTTTTTACTACTAAATAAATAACACTAAGGCATCCTCAAATTTTAAGCTAGAAAACCTTCAATCATGCATGCATTTCCTTCATTCCACTTCATGTTAACTAACTAACCAAACCACATATCATTCCAACTTCTCAACTTAGAAAATTAACATAACTTAAACATGGGTTCTTTCTAATTAAACATGGCAAGTTTTCCTCCTAAAAGGTTTCATTTTTCAACATACATACAAAAGAAACAAACAAAGCAACCAAATTCACTCAAAGGTATACTAAGATTGCTAAAGGTAGGATAAGAATGCACTTACCTCTTCAAGAGCAATTCTTTCTCAAAATGATTGTTCTAGCTCTTTTCTACTAAGGATATAGTGAGGTTTAGAAGTTAGAAGAAGGTAGAACAAATGAAAGTTGAGGGAGAATGGGTGCTTGGCCGAGAGGTAGAGAGAAAGGACTTGTTTGTGTGTGTTTGTGGGCTAGCCAAATGAGGGATGGTCTCCTCAAGAGTTTCGGCCATACACTCATTTCTAGGAGTCAAGGACAACTCACCATACCTTGATTTGAAAGATACAAGACTAGGCATGGGTGGTTGCATGGGAAAAGAAAACAATGATGGGAAATGGGGGAAGTAGGAAACCGAATCCCCTTTGCCTTCCAAAGCTCTCACCGAAACCTCCTCCCCTCTCATGCCTCCTTCTTTTGTCATCTCAACCCTATGAAACACTCAATCCTCCAATCCCAAGTCAATCTATAAGATTCCATGGCCTTACCTCTTGAAACAAGAGCTTGCATGAACCGGCCATGCCTTAGTTCCTCACGGCATTTGAATGCCTCCCCCCCCCCCCCCCAGCCCCCCAATTCCTAGTTTTGCTTCTAATTCAAGCAACCTCCACTCCTTCCTCTTACACCACCATACCTCTTACACATCTCATTTCATGTACTTTATTTCTTACACAAATCCAATGTACTCTTTTCACTAGATTTGCAAGCAATCCTAGGAAACTCCAAAGTGGTGCACTCGGCAACCCACCCGGATCCCTCTTGCTTTTGTTTCTTCCATTTTCTTTTCTTTTTCCTCATGACACCTCTCTTCTTGTGTCAATCATCTTGTCATTTCTCTCTTACATGATCCTATGATGATTACTAGTCTAGATTAGAGAGAATGGGATGGGAAAAACCCTTAAGGGTTTCGGCAATCACTCTAACCGAATGTCCTCCCATTCCTTTCCTCCACTTTTCACTCCATTGCACAAGTGTCATTCCCCTAAACATGACATGTACTAGTTAGGGTAAGTTAAGCCATACCTTAGTACTTTCCAAAAATATTCCAATGATGGGAAAATCCTATCACAAGATTTTACACTCAACATCACCATCCACCCACTAGTCAACTCTCACCTAATGGTAATTTCACATTTTCCAGCTACTAGTTGTAGTTGACTCACTATGGTTTTCCTATGGGTGACAAGTGCCCCATGAGTAGGGTTTGATGGGTCATGGGTCATCCTTTTGGGCTTGTGGGCTTGCCATTCCTTCCTAGGCCCAATAGCTCATCCTAAGTTTCAAAGTCCTAATCTTAAGCCCATTGCCCTTTTTCTCACCTTTCCATATAATTAATCTAATTACTCAATTAATCACTCAATCAAAATGAATTTCAAATAAATAATACGAAAAGAAAGTCTTGGATCGTCACATAGGGTTTGTGTAATTATTTTGAAAAAAGTAAAATTTATATGAATACTAAATTTATCTACTTTTTCTCAGAAAGTGTACTGCAAGGTCGCTTGTATTGTGAAACAGTGCAAGATAATTAAAGTAAAACAAGAAGCTCTAATTCTATATAAGGTTACATGGCAGAAGCTTTAATTCTCCAATTATTGCCTCGAACAAGTCTCAAGCAAACTATTTGTCTAATGTTTGCTCGAGCGACGTGTCAAGCGATTGTCGAGTGAACTCTCTACCTGAATTTTATTTGAGCGACTTGTGCCGCGAATGTCAAGCAAATTACTTTCTGTCTGGCGATTCTCATGTCACATATAGGGTAAATAATATCGGCCTAAGCCTACGCTCCATAGCACAAGTGCCCTTATTGAAAAGTCACATTATAACAAATCCTTGTCGAGTTGGGTCATCAAATCGAGTCGCTGCCAAAATAAATATTGAAGTTCCACAATCCCGACAACTTGTACATCCTTGAATTGTAAGTATCATTCTCTTCTATATTTGTCTAAAAGAAAATGTATTTGCAATTGTAAATTGTGCAACCGTTGCACCTAATTGCTTTGAAAAAACTAAATAAAATATGAGACCACATAAAAAAAAATTATTTTTTAATAATTTTTCAAAACGATTACACAATATTTATACATTCCACGATTGTGTATGACATTACTGTTTATTTAATAACAATACTAAAATAAAAAAATACTAATTATTTACTTGTTTATTTATTTACTTAACATAAATCAATGTCCAGCATTTATGATCATTCATGATAAGATGATGACTTGGTGGTGTTTGTGTTTACACAGAAGTGGTAAGTGGTAAGCAAAGACGTATTGTGATATGCTAGGTTTTATTTGTCAATTTTTGAATTTATTATTTGGATGAATATAGTGAGTTAGACATGCAACTTATAATAATCAGACTGCTCTGATCATGAGGGTATGTGGTGGCCGATCGAATCATGTACGTACACTAAACTACATCGTCACGGCACGATTACTATCTATCTCTTGATTCTTCCTCATAAACTGCCAAAGTAATATATGTCCAACCTTTCACTTCCTTCTCAATGAAGGCGTGGATGGATGCTGAAAAAGTCCTCCAATCGGTTCTACGATCTTTTCTTCACCATCGATCTCCTCTTGGCATGACCCATGGTCCCATGGTACGTACTGTTGATCAAGATATATAGCAGATGATCAAATCATCGGTTATCGTCCGGCCTGCGGGTTCTTAATTCGATATCTAGCAAAAATAAATAATAAATAAAGAATTATAGAATAATTTATTATTGTTATAAAACTAAAAAGAAAACTACTAATATTACAAGAGAAATATGAAAGAAATTCTTAAGAAACTCTCTGAAACTTTCTTCCTTCTATATATTTTCTTATAAATTTCATAACAACTGAAACTCATATTTATAGGCGTTGAAATTACTATGCAAGTTATTGTGCAAGACTTAAAATAATGGTGGTGAAGTCATTTACAGAATAATTAAGGGGGCGGGGACCGCCTCTAATAATTCATAACACTCTCCCTTGAATGACCACCCATAAAGAATCTACCTCGTTAAAACCTTGCCAAGGAAAAACCCTGTGGGAAGAAAAACCAATGGCGAAGGAAAAAGAGTACAGTCTTCTTATGTATCCACAAGTGCTTTAAGATTGCCTCATTAAAACCTTGCAAAGGAAAACCCAATGGGACAAAACCTTAGCGAAGGAAAAAGAGTACAATCAACACAAGTCTTCAGGACTTTTACTCCCCCTGGAAAGTGCATGACGATAGATTTTTGAGTCTTCACATTTTATTATTCTGCACAATTTTTTTGAATGTCACAGTTGGTGATGCCGTCGTGAATAAATCTGCCAGATTATCACTTGATCATGTATTTGATATATCCTCTTTTGATTTGAATGATAAGTAGCATTATCTTCGTATAAAATTGTTGAGCTATCATTGATTATAAAATACCACACTTTTCTCGGATATGTTGAGTCATTGATATCAGCCAAATAAACTCTCGACTTATTTCATGAATTGTAATAATCTCTGAGTGATTTGAAGATGTGAAAAATAATATCTGGTTAACAGACTTAATAGAAATCTGATACCTGCAGTAATACTTAAACTCCCCCTAATAATATGCATTAGTGTTTCAAGTAATAAGTAAACATTATTTCAGCATATATAACAGATTACGAATTCAAATATGATTTCTATCTAAATAATGCATTAGAGAGAACATGATAATATTTTCATCTAAAAGTTTTCTCCCCCTCATTCGGCGTTATTAGGAAGAACTTGTTTATATACGGCAAAAATAGCATTGGAAACCATCTATGTATGATAAAAGTTGTAAAAGCTTTGAGGTCTAATATTATCAGTTTCGCGAAAAATCAAATCCGCTTGACATTGTTGACAAACGAGATCTTAAAGAGATTTGAAAGTTTCGGGTTGTTGTTTAAATATAACCAATTTTACCATTAGTTTACTCTAGCAAAAAGATATCGCATTCCTCATAGATTCAGTTGTTGTTCATCCAGAACGATATTATGTCTGATAGAAATTCTAATGTCCCAGATTTGAACAATGAACCTTTTATAGCTCAACCACTTATATATTCTCCAGAGGCTGTAAATACCATGATAGGAGCAGAGATATATCTTTCTAGTAAATCTGATTCTGAAATTGTTGCAGTATCAAGAATCCTCAGTGCTCAATATGCAGCCTCTCTTACAATCATGTCTCAGAGGCTACTGGCGAGAACGAGTGAGGTTGATCATCTTAAAAATCAAATATCTGAGTTGCATCAAACGCTTGCAACTAAAGATAGAAAAAATAAAGATTTAAGACAAGAAAACAAGGAGTTGAAGAAATTTGTAGACTGATATTCTCGGGATCTGAAAACACGAGTAGAAGAGCTGGAACAAGAGAGAGCTCAGATACAAAGTCAACAACAGCAGCTAACGGCAGAGGTACAGCGATTACAAAAAAATAGGGATAGCTGTAATTAATCTCTCTGGCTTTTGAAATTATGCATCCAGCATATCTTGTAAAGTGAGATTTGAAGAGATGATGGTTTGTCTTGTTCTTATTTCCATTTCTATAAGAACCATCTTTAGCTTTATTTAGTACACATCAAATCTTCTTCTCATATCTATAATTCATCTGTATTTACATTCTTATTCTACAAATTCTCAATGGCTCATCAATTTCCTTTCACTATTTCTCACGATCAACATATGAGGTGTCATTCACCTCAATTACAAATTATTCCTGCATCTTCCACAGGTGTCATGTTGCAGCAAGCGAATGATCTGGCTAATAAGTCAGATCGTGAAGCCGTTTATGAGCTGGTAACTCTCGGCACCCGATACTCCTCCTCTATTATCGGATTTTCCAACCGATTACAATCCAAAAATCATGAGATTGAGGAGCTTAACGAGAAGGTTTCCGTACTTCAACGACTCGTTCAAGAGTCTGACAGAAAAATTGCAGACTTAAAGCAAGAGAATAAGGATTTAAAATCCTTACTTGCCTCTTCATTTCAACTGCCTAATCCTTTAGATAAGGATGACATGTTGCTTTATGAAGAGCAAATGCATTTGAGAGATGAGGGTAGAAGTCTCAAATTCTTGTAACTCATCTATCAATTGAATAATAAGATCTTTCCTTTTCAAATGCATTCCTTAAATTTATAACAGTCCTTGTGATCTCTTCAGGAGTTCTAACAAGGTAAATCATCAACGTAAACTGCAATAATGGCAAATTCGGGTTCTGATAAAATACATGGGCATATAGGATTATTCTTAAATCCTTCTTTCAACAGATACTCGTTGATTCAATTATACCACATGCGTTCGGATTGCTTTAACCCATTTAAAGATCTTTGAAACTTTATAAAGTACATACTCCTAAATATACTTGGATTAAATGTTTCAAGTACCATATATCTTTATAAAAGTAATGATCTAATGATCCTTATAAATATGCAGTGATCACATTCATCAATTGTATATCTAATCCTTTTGTAATAACCAAATCGATTAAAAACATGAATGTGATTGCATTTATACCAAGGAAATATATTTCCTCATAACTATTCTCGGGTTTCTGCAGGAAACCTTGTGCGACAAATTATACCGCACAATTTCATTTCGCATTACGCTTTCGTATAAATACTCACTTATATCTTATAGGCATTACACCCTTTGTTGTTTGGACAACAGGTCCAAATACCTTTCGCTTTACTAGCGATTTTAATTCAGCTTCTAGCTGCTTTTCATTTTGGCCAATCATTTCTACATCGACAATCTTCGACGGTTTTTAACTCACTTTCTTCATTACTTCTGGTAATGTCAAGGGCCATCATATATGTAAATATGTTGTCGACAACAGTTTTATTTCCATCCAGAATTTCTCCAGTATTCATGAAATGTATTAAGATCTCATTATTTCAGGTACCTGTTCCTCTCCAGGAGAAAACATTTTATGAAACACCTCTACAGGAGGTTCCTCTTCAGGAAGTTTGTACTCTTCAGGAGTTTTCTCTTCATGAGTTATACTCTTCAGGAGTTATACTCTTCAGGAGTTACCTCTTCAGGAGGTTTCCTCTTCAGGAGCTTTGTACTCTTCAGGAGATTTGTATTTTATACAGAAAGTCTGGATAGATCTTATTTTGTAGGTACGGTCTATTCAGGAGCACCGATTTATTTTCATTTTTCTCTTTTGCATCAATAGGTCTTCAACATTTCAGGTGTATCTTAGACTCATCTATTGCTGTTTTAACAACTTGTCCTTCAGGGATTTCAATTCTTGCTTAAGCATTAACAGCAGTAATATATGATTTTACAATACCTTTAGTGTCAGTAAATACATCATGTAATTGATTTGCAACACTTTGCAGATAGATAATCCTCTGAACTTCTGGTTCATATTTATTTGTAAGAGGATCAAATTTAGACAGGGTTTTATTATCCCAAGTAATTTCTTGTCGTGCTTCAGGCACCGATATTTCATTATTTCTAAATATGATGAAATATTAATAAGCTTATATATAAAAGTTTAGTATAAGTAAATCAAATGCTTAGCCGTACAATAGGTACATGACCACTGTTCAGTCATACCACATCAATGATAAACATCTTCATCTTTCTATGAAAAATTATTCTGAGAGCCTTTACCCTTCTCTGAGTTGGATCACTTCTGGTGATACAGTATATTTTTATCATCTTTAGTGTTGTCGCTTTTGGGACCAACACTTCTATAGTTTTTCTACCACGTTTACGCCCTTAATTCCTTTGAAAGGATGTACCATTCAGAATTCACTTCTGGGAATGATATAAATTCAATATCATTAATAGAACGTAACTGGTGATTTATTAACAAAAACTCATTATTTAGCTTAATCACTGGAAGACAAAATAAAAGTTCAGAATATTTGTTGAACTTTCACTCTCGATATTGCTACTGCAGAAGCACATTCGAGGTATGAAAAATAATATATGTTTTCTTTTAAATATCATCATCAGTGATTTTTTCACTGCATAATTTTAATATTGAGCTGATTTTAAAGAGTGCAGAATATTCAATACCACTCTTAAAATCTTACAACTTCAGGAGCAATAAGTCATAATGATCTTTTGAGAGGATTACATTTTCTGGTGTTCATATCTATCTCTTAATTCATTTCACACAGTAAGATGATTTTTCATGATGAGATACACAGCACGGTCCTTCAGGGACACATGATTTTTTTCTATGATTATATCTCCCAAGTTTATCATCATATCCAAATGGATCTCATCAAGGATCCTGGATATATAACTTTTTCCAGAAATGTCAATAGTAATAAATTTCAATATTTGACATTATATCACAAAAATAAATCTGTGAATTAAAGAAATATTCACATTATCATAAGAATAAAAGTAGAATTTTATCAAATAATATTCAGTAATATTACCTTTAATATTTATCTCGAGGACTGCAAATAATATATTGAAAAACTTACTTGAAGTAGAAGACCACTAGCTTCAGTATCGGTAGAACTTCGTGCTGATAACGTGCTATAAAACTAAAAAGAAAACTACTACTATTGCAAGAGAAATATAAAAGAAATTCTTAAAAAACTCTCTGAAACTTTCTTCCTTCTATATATTTTCTTATTAATTTCATAACAACTAAAACTCATATTTATAGGCGTTGAAATTATTATGCAAGTTACTGTGCAAGACTTAAAATAATGGTGGTTGGGTCATTTACAAAATAATTAAGGAGGCGGGGACCGCCTCCAATAATTCATAACAACTATATATATATATATATAACTCTTTTTTAAATTATAAACGTACATCATATTTATTCAAAATTTAAAATAAGATCAATAATCTCGATCCAGACTCATTAGTACCACTCATTTTAATAATTTTCTTTTTTATAAAGTGACGTTGGTCAATTTAAAATTTGTTAATAAAATAATTAGATCCGTTTATTATTGATCTAATCCACAGATATTGCAAGACGACTGGCCTACTGCTCCCTCCCAAGTCAATAACGTCGGAGAAACATAATCGACCGATCTCCATCCTTTCGATGTTCAGAGGGCCACATATGTAATTAAAAATCAAAGTTTTATTTCACATCACGGACTATTAATTACCTTTCGTAAATATGGCAAGTGGAAAGCCCCTTTCATGAATTAGGGGAAAAATAAGGCCTTTTCGTGTAAAACAAAATAGAGCTTTTGCTGGGTCGATTTATGTTATTTCAATTCCATCACTAATTATATATTTATATATATATATATATATACTAGGAGTAAAGCAACGTGCGAGCACGTTGCCCTGTATCACTATAAAATAAATTTAAAAAATATAAACATCTAGTGTAAAATTTAAAATAAAAAATAATATTTTTTGAGTAAAAATCTGGAAATATATTGAGGACATCATAAATATAAATATTTTCAACATAAATCATGACATAGCTTGAAGTTAGACTCCTTAAAAAAATCTTTTCAATCCAAATATATGTTTCAACAGGCCAAAACCAACAATTGAAATAGATATATACATTCAGTGCATCGTCACTCACCTCGAAGCTACTGATTATAGAACAAAGAAGTCCAACCTGACTAAGCAAATTCAATTGAGCTGAAAAGAATGAGGAATAAAAATTACAAATGGACTACCAACAAGAATAAAAATTGTATAACCCTTTTAGTAGCATTATAACTAAATCTGTAGTAGGAAAGCCTGATTTTTAACTAATTATCTGGAAAACAATTATGATTGTTCTCCAGTAACTATATGGGAATACAAAACAACATAAACTCATCACAAACTCATCAAGCAAAGAAATGACACCACTCAAGTAACAAATAAATATACATCCTCACTTACATGGTTGATTGTCGTTGATTAAACCAAGATGTAAGTGCCTGTTGTAAAGCTAGCATTTGCTGCAAGAGAGAAGAAACAAAACAAAATCAAGGCCAAGCATCAGTGAATCATAATTAAACTTAAGCTCAAAACACTTATTTTTTCAATGTGTAACTTCATGCTTAGAATCTAGCATTTGTCGAAAGAGAAACATGAAACGCAACAAAATAAAAGCAAAGCATTATGTAGAAAGCCAACAGTACAAAATCTTTTGTTAAACTGCTACAATATTCCCATAACCTGAAAGGCTTATTATTTCAAGTCCCAGGTATTATAATCTAAAAAAATTAAGCTTATCAGAAGATATACAATTAAATTTATATGCTCCGAAAGCACCTCTAACAAAATATGTTAAATTGATAACTTCATTTACCACTTTGTTTGGTTCTGAACAACTATGTGTATGGCCTTGTTATTGCAGTCAAGATCCCACCACCAATTCATATTACCATCATAAAGGAATAGCATAATCATAAAGTTCTCTCGAAGAAACTGTATTCAATGAAATTAGATAAATGTATTACCATTAAGAAAAATCATCTAACATAAAGTTTTGAAAAAATGAAATACTGTAGCACAATAGAGAAAAGATAAAAGAAAAAATGTATTACCTTAGTACAATAGCATCCACATTATGCTTTTGCTTAATACCAACTTGCATTGCCAGCAAGTTATGATTGCTAAAACCATTGACTTATAATTCAGTACGCACCACGACACAAGAAATAATGATAGAATTCTTTTACATAACAAAAATCCTAAAATAGAAAATTTTGAAAGGCCAAGTCTACCAATATTTTTAAAAATCATCAAACAGTTTTTCCAAGGGCAGGAAAGTGCATGCAATTTTAAAGGTAAATTTAGAAACTAAATACTATAAGATCAGAATCTAACATTTGACCGTAAACTACTTCTTGACCATAACGACCTTAAACTACTCTAATATGCACTGTAAAATACTTTTTAAAGTATGAAAAGTATCGCCCCTGTCGATGAGTTCAACCAGGTAATTCAAACGACAAGTTGAAAATCCATGAACATCAAAACAGTAATACAAAAATCAAAACCCAATCATACGAGACCTTAATCTATGCAAATCTAAATAGAAATCTAAATTTTCATGAATTCAGAATTCTCCAATTCAAGCCTACAATGCATGAAAGAAATTTCATCATACGTTACTCATTCTGATTCTCATTTCATAAACTAATAATATTAGATTCATTTGAATGGAACTCATTTCAACTTGTTTCGACCTGTTTAATATAAACGGGTTGACCTAACCCAAATACTAAATCTAACTTGATCAACATCATGTCATGTCTTATAGACATAAATTATATTAAGTATACGTATTTTAGTCGGACATGTGTTGAGATGCTAGATTATGTTTAAGGATGTATATTACCAAATTGATTTATTTATGGATCTAGTTATGAATAACCTAAAAATCATCCAAATAATTAAATGCATAACAATAAAAAAAAAAAATCAAATTGTATTGAAGCTCTGTTTTCCGCAACCAAAATAACCAACAATTTGCTCAAATTTTTTATCCCTAGAAAAAAAAATGCATTAAGCTAAAATGAGATTTTTTTATCCCAATCCCAACTCATTTAGTAATAAAAAGGTCCAATTGGATGTCACCCATAATTCACTTTTACCAATTTCAGTTCAGAACACACTCTAGTTTCATTTTAACATAGCCAACCCACAACAAAATCATCCAACAAAATCCTCTTTCTATGTCTCTGTATTACCTGTTGACTTTGTATTATATTTGTTATTTTCTATTCACCATAAATTATTTGTGTTTTATAACCAACAAGTAGATCATAAAGTTTTATTTAAAAGCCAACAAGTTAGGAGAAACATACAGATCGACTATAACGATCAATCTAATAAACTTACAGTGGATTCTTCAAGGAATAGTTAATGGAACATAAAGGAAGGTCTTGGTCCCTCCAACAAATTTAGTGGTGTCAGAGGTGGAGCAGCTTGTGCATGATGCCCCATCGCGACAATCTGCTTGGTATGCTGTTTGTTATAAGGTTCCACACTCCATGCCTCAATTTCATCTTCTTTTAATAATTTTTTTTATTTTTATTTTTGATAGATAATAAGAATTTTATTCCAGTAAATAGGTAAAAATAAAGTACACAGAGAGTGTATACGATGAAAACCTAAATACAAGCTAGAATAAGAGAAAATATATATATTTTTTGGCATGCCAATATCTTCTCATATAAAAGAAGTTATCGATCTTTCAACTCCATATAAATGATCCAAATGCTAAATCACTAAATGCATATATATTGTCCCAAGTAATCCAGTTTTTAATAACACGACGCTGCAAACAATTACTACAATCAAAACGTAATGCCCAAACCATTTTTTTAAACAATAAAAAAATGAGAGACTGAAAATAGAGAAGGAGCCATTGAAGGAAAAGATACAATTAGATGACTAAAATAATAGTTAAAAAACGTAATCTAACACAAACCCTAAAGGTAATATGTATCGAGTTTCACATAAATCAAGCTCTATCAACCAATATTTTACATGCTTCTACTGAACAAACTCGTGCAGAACTACATGAACATGTTTATTTTTTCTCAAACAATGAATAAGCAAAAAAAATAAAACTCAGCATCTCTATGCACATTAAAAATAAATATATATCTACATGTACATAGCAAGAGGGGTGACTGTCAATATGTTGCTTTTTTACCTATATTTACATGTACATCATCATCAATTTTGACAAAAATCTGCATCCCACAAAGCAACACCACTTGAGATTATTATTTTTTTAACAGTACCACTTGAGATATTAATTTCATGGTAATAAAAGGGAATCACTCTATAAACATTGCAGGTACAAAATAATGTGCAGGCTACTTTAAACCATGCTTGGTAGACTAATATTTTTATTTCAGACCTTTATAAATAGTCTCAATTATGAAGAAATAGCTATAAACATTCATAGCCACATATTGTGCCTCAAGCATCTATACCAACATTTCCATAGTGTGTTGTGTCGTAAGCAAAATCTAAACATTAATTTTTTTCCAATAATCAATAAACATGAGACTTTATGTGGAAAAAATACAGTAAGAAACTTAGAATATGTCAGATATGGAGGAAACACCATGGCAATGACTTAAAATTTCAATCACTATCAGATATATCTCAACATAAAAGGAAATTTTAAAATATTCAAGAACCATCCAGAGATTTTGTCATATGCTTCCAATAATTTGAGATACTTAACAACATTAAAGTTGCTGACACGTATCAAGTTGATAAACGTAGTAGTTGTCTTATTCTTGTAAAGAACATATTCTTTATAATAGTAAGTAGATCTAACCAACAAAAAAAAAAGAGGAAAAAAATAGAAGCAAGAATTTCAAACCGGATCTTCTAAAAGATCACTTTCAAAGAGCCAAATTGTGACAAATAAGCATAAATAAAAAATGCATTTGTTAAAACCTATTGATTCAAGCTTAAAACCAAAAAAAAAAAAATAGAAGCAAGAGTTTCGATTCGGATCTCCTAAAAGATCACTTCCGAACAGCCAAATTGCAACAAATAGGAATAAATTAAAAACTCATTTGTTAAAACCTATTTGATTCAAGCTTAAAACTCATGTGTTATTTTAATATGGCTTAAATGACTTGGTCATCAAACTAAGCACTGAATCAAATTTGCACATGAATTTTAAGCATGAATTAAAATCCAAACTAAGCATCAAACTAAATAAAGAAATCAGGATGCCTAATTTGTTAAATAAAATAGATTTTAATTTCTTTATATCCCCTGTACTACTAAATTATCTTCTCAAGAAGTATGCATCAAACTAAGCATGAATTATCCCCTCAAGAACTTTTTTTTTTAAAATCAATTGGGAAAAATATGAACATAACTATTTCATAATTCTAATACATTTTAAAAAAAAAAGATATTGTACAGTTGTAACCATGAAGAACTACACTCCATGAGATATCAATGAGGTATTGAAATCTAGATGGATCGCCCAAGATTAAAATCGTTGTAATAAATAATGTTATTATGCTTGAAGAACCAATCAAAGGAATGACAAAAATTAAGATTGAATTTAATCAAACAACCAAAATGAAAACCTGCGCTGCCAAGACCTTGAATTCCCCATTGCCAACAACATAAAAGTATTCATCTTCACCACCCTACAAAATGTAGGAATCAATAGGAATAAATTTGGAAGCCAACCAAAAAAATGGAGAACAAATAAATCCAATAAGCAAAAAAAAAACCAAAATGAAAAACTGCGCTGCCAAGACCTCGAATTCCCCATTGCCATCAACATAAAAGTATTCATCTTCACCACCCTACAAAATGTAGGAATCAATAGGAATCAATAAGGAGAAGATGAAAGTTAAACAAATTCGATTTCAATTTCAATACTGTTCATTTCTGTAGACAATGTGATAGCCACATTTTAAGAATAAAGATATATATATATGTATAAAGTTCAAAACTTATAAACAAGGTTTAACCTTTTTATCTAATACCAAAACTCACTGAACAGCCATAACGTTGAACAAAAAATAAAAACAAATGCTTAAGTTAAAAAAGAAAAAAGAAACTGTTTCATTGATTCATTAAAAATTCAAAGTTATGTAAATACACCCAAGAGGCATACCATTTATCAAAAAAGATAAACAAATGCATTAGTAAAGATATAAATGAGAACGAATACCACAAAAACATACCAACGTCCCTCAATACACCCAACAAACATACTGTTATATTTGCATGCCTATTTTTCTAGATATTGGTTTCAATTTGGTGCTATGAAATTATGTTTCATTAAAGAATATATATATATATATATATTATATATATATATATATGATACTAAATAATTAGTGAAGCACAAAGCTACTCATTCTTCTTAATTTTTTAACCTTTTTAGAAGCAGTGTCAGCAGAACATTACTAATATTTAGCCTTATTACATAGTACAATAAGAAATAAGAGGCTAAACCCAAAATGACTATAGGTGCAAAATGACTATAGGCTAAGCCTTATTACATAGTACACTTGAATATCATAACAAAGAAATTATTAAAAAAAAATGACTATAGGTGCAAAATGTTGAATTATAAGTTGAATAAAATATTTAGTTTTGGAATCTGATATTCAACTTGTAATTCAATATTACTAAGATCAAAACTTATAATTCAGTTAAGTATTCAATCTTCAGTTTTGGAATTTGATTGCTTCTGTCACTATTTTGGAATTTGCAATTTTTTGTGCTTAGAATAATAAAGAAAACCTATGTGGATTCTATATTTTTTTTAATGTTTCAACTATATATCTTAGGATTATGAAAATATTTCCTATACTTTTTGCACTTTTCATTTTTTTTTTAAACTCATGGATTTTAGCATCCTTGGTATAGTAGGATATTTTGAATGGAATTATATTTGGAGTGGCTCAGTTTTAGTGACTGTTTGATAATATTAGCATTTGCTGGACAATGGTTTCAATTCAAGTTTCTATGAAGCAACCAGATGACAAAATATTCGAGATTTTGAAATGAATAAATCCTCATGAAGCACTCACATAACTGAAGTTTGAACAACCAAGCATGCCAAACAAAAATCAAGAGGTTGCATATGTTTTAATGTTTCAACATAATTTGTGAAAGCTGAAGTCTTCATTTTTTTTAGAAAGCATTTGTTTTTTCTCATTTGAGTTATAAAAATGCTTTATAAAATGAGAAAGCACAAAAACATAAATAAACAAATGGATAAATAAAAGGATGGGAAAGCACATAAACATAAATAAAGAGAAAAAAAATCTCTCTATGCATTTGTTTTTCACATTTCAGTATCACTCAAATGCTTTCCCATTTCGGTATTACTGAAAAAAATTCTCTTTATGCATTTATTTATTTTTTATTCAGCTAAATCAAAAAAATAAAGAGTTGAAATGCAAAGAACAAGAAGAATGTTCAGAGATGAGGAATCTCATGTCAAACGCTATGTATGGAATGAAGGAGGTTTGCGTTGCCACAATAGAGAAAATCAAAATTTTATGAAATGAGCATAAATTTGCACTACCACACCAAATTTGATTCAAGATTGCCACACTGAAAAAATTGATTTCACACGACACTCTAAGGGATATCCTCCACCACCATATTAATCATCAAAAAAGCGAAAACAACATTGAATCATTCAAAAATTCTGATCCTGAAAGTTAATAATTACAAGTGGGAAGGATTAATATAATAAATATTTTTTTATTTATTTTGAGGGGTGTGCTTAGTAAGATTGGGTTTTATGGTATTTAGGTTATTATATACATTGATTAGCTTCAGATAATATGTTGCTTAATGTTTGTATGCAGCTTTAGAAGGTGAAGTATGGTTTAGAGAGAATATTTCACACTTTCTTTCTTTTTCTTTAGAAACTTCAATTTCAATTTCATTAGTGACCCATAAATCCACCATAATCTACATTAAGTTGCAATAATCAATATATCAACCCTACTATAATGGTCCATAATTCAAAGCAACCACTAACAATTCAACAAAACATCAATACACATCAAACTTTTCTCCATTCAGAATTTCACAAAAATATCCAAAAATAATCAGCACCCAACTATGATCACTACTATTTATCTCACAAATAAAAATCCACATGAGAAGGGTTAATATAATAAATATTTTTTTATTTGCTTTGAGGGGTGTGTTTAGTAAAATTAGATTTTATGGTATTTAAGTTAGAGCACTGCTGGGCTGCAGCAAACTGAGGCTGCAGCCCAGATTTATTCTTTAGGTTATTATATACATTGATTAGCTTCACATAATATGTTGTTGATGTTTTTATGCAGCTTTAGAAGGTGAAGTATGATTTAGAGAGAACATTTCTCAAATGCTTTCTCATATTACTTAGACTTCTCAATAGTCAATATCATTTAAGAATATACCAACCTCATCTCCTCACCCTTTGAGTATTTTGATCCATTGTTGTTAGTTTTTGATGTCATAAAGTGGATATAAACATTCCTCCCCCTTCAGCAAAACATCAAAACAGATGTCTTATAAAGCGATATTGAAATTTAAAAATGTAATGTCTTCCCACAAGATTTGCATAACAAAAGCAAATAATTCATGTATACCTTATGTTTGGCTGAACATTGGCGTACAATTGTAAAGCATTGACTGTTGAAGGATCTAGCATGGCTAAGAGGCTACAAGCATGGAAGGCATCAAAATGTATTAGACCCAATATCTGAAGTTATCAAACAGGAAACCAAACAAAGACAAAAAAAAAAAAAAAACAAATGCCTCTATTGTAATGGCTAATCAACAACCTGATTTTTGCACGAAGCATCACAAGCTTAGCAGTGATTCCAAATGGTTGGCATAGCTGAAGCAAGTCATTCTGGAAAAAACATGTCAAAAAGTGTCAAAAAAATGTATTAGATAGAAATAGGAGACAACGTGAAAAAAGAATATGATATAAAATGGCAAAAGCTCGACATGTAATTACTATATATTTCTATGGCTACAAATTATTACTATATATTTCCAAGCTGGGGCTGCTGTTGCTAGAATCCCTATAGACATACTATCACTTGACAATACCGACAATGATAGATTGGTGGTTGAAAAGAATTTTAATATTCTATATTTAAAATTATGATAATTTGTAGCCATACTCTTGTAATTAGCCGACAAGAATTACATATTTGAAGTTTATAAAATATTCTATATTTGAAAAAATGAAATCAATAAGAGAAACTCAAAGAATCATTACAATACCAAAGTTCTAAACCAAATGAACTAACCAAAATCTAACCAAATCACACACAACAAAAACTTTCTTTATAATAAATTGAAAAAAACAAGTTAAAAGCATTACCCCGATGAATTTAGCATAATGCAAGAAAGTTCTTCTATTCTTCACAAAAAAAATAGAAGCAAGAATTTCATTTTGGATCTCCTAAAAGATCACTTCCGAACAGCCAAATCGCAACAAATAGGCATAAATTAAAAGGGCATAAATTAAAAGCTCATTTGTTAAAACCTATTGATTCAAACTTAAAACCTATCTGTTATTTTAATATGGCTTGAAATGAATTGGTCATCAAACTAAGCTCTCAATCAAATCAATTGGTCATCAAACTAAGCTCTCAATCAAATCTGCACGTGGGTTTTAAGCATAAATTTAAACCCATGAGAGCCCAACAATAGAAAATGCACAGAAATAGAAATCAGAAACTCATTAATCCAATAAAACAAAACAAATCAAATCGTGAATGAAGAATAATCTACTATATCAGCTTCGGTAAAGGTTTGAACTTTCCGTGTGTGGTTTGTGTCAGCTTCCATTTAGCATTTATTTTTCTAGACCTTGCAACCAACAAAAACCCACAGCAAAAAACTCACATTTCAAATCCAAGAATAAAAATATATAGGAAATAACAAGAGAAAAAAAAAACTTACATTAGATCCAATCAAGAGATATGCATTTTGCTGCTGCAATATTAGACCCATTTCTCAACTATTGAACTTGGACAAAAATCACACAATCACAAACAAAATCGGAAAGACCTTAACGATTTCTACAAAATCCAACAGATTTAGAAAAGAAATCATACCTCGGCAAAAAAGGAAACTTGAGGTCAGACTTGAAAGATTTGGGTCGAACGACATTCCACACAGGCAGACAATTCGTGAGCATCGAAAAAACCCATAGTCTCGTCTGATTCTAGTACTACAAAAATACACAGAGATTCAAACGATTTCTACAAAACCCAAATAAAGAGAAAAATGAAAGCATACCTCTTAGAAAAAGGAAATCAAACTTTTGAAACTCGCGGTGGTTGCTGCTCGCATCGGTGTGGCTAGTAATGAGGCTTAGGTAGTGCGGGCATGGCTGAGAAGATTGAGAGCGAGAGGAAGAATTTAGGGTTTGGGTCTGAAGATGGGCCTGGATTGAAAAAGCGTTCGGGAGGGAGGTGGGATGCCGTGAGGGGTTGTGGTGGTTGGAGTATGGTCTCCGGGGTAAGAGGAGCTGATGGTGGACGGCGGTGAGGTTAGGGGCTGATGACAGCGGCGCGAGAGCAAAGAAATCGTGTGAGGTGCGAAGCGTGAGAGAGAACTCGGGAGGGAGGGAGATGGGATGCCGTGAGGGGTTGCGGTGGCTGGGGTATGGTCTCCGGGGTAAGGGGAGTTGATGGTAGCCGGCGGTGAGGCTAAGGCCCGATGACGGCGACGCGAATGCAGAGAAGCCGTGTGAGGTGCGGAGCATGAGAGAGAACTCGGGAAGGAGAAGAGAGCCGAATGAGAGAGACCATGCGTGTAATTTCTTAAGGAGAAAATGTAAAAATGCCAAGCAAGCAGGGTATAAATGGTAAGTAAAGTTAAACAATTAATACTGTTTAATTTAAGATAGATGTTTTTTAAGTATAAAGATATATATACATGCACGTAAATATTGCATGGAAAATCCATACATACTCTACGTTCAAAATAATTACGGAATAAAAACTGGACATACTACAATCGTAATAACTAATAAGATCTCATAATAGTAAATTAATAAATTAATATGGATTTTTATTAATATACATTAAATCTATGTTAGGATAAAAAAATATTTTACAGTTTAACTATTATATCATTAAATCATATTAATTTATAAATTTACTTTATCATTAAATCATGTCAATTTATAAATTTACTTTTATGATTAATCAAAGTATTTATAATATTTGTCAATAATGCATGTAGGACGTTGCTTTAGATCACCATGAGAAGTGATCAGAAGGAAACTTCCTGTGAGAAGAAGCAAGGCAGGCAACGTGCTAAAAGAAGGAGAATATTCATTCGCTGACAATTCAAAGAAATATTAGGCCCCGTTTGAATTTGAAGATGAGATTAATTGAGATGAATTTATTTTATTTTTTAATATTATTATTATTTTAAAATTTTAAAAAAGTATATTAAAATTTTAAAAATGTGTATTGGGATTTGAAAAATGTGTATAAGAATTTATGTTTTATATAAAAAATTATAAAAATATAATAATGAAATGAAAATGAATTGAGATGAATTGAACTAAATTACAAATGACAAACGAGACCTAACTTCTTCGAAAATCTTCAAGAATTGGTCCCACATATAATCAAATTGGGACCAACAAAAGTTTTTCGTGTAGCTTTAATGTCTTTTGCCCAATAGGGTATATGACAGTTCCAACCAATATAGATTCCTGATCAAGCTAGCATCCCCCCATCGATATCTGTATTAGTTGCTAATAACATTGAAAGATTGAACCCAAATGCCGTCACGAATGACGTGTTATTTCATGTAATTTGGAATTAAATTAATGCTACATTGGCCAATATTTGCAGATTCACTTAGATCTCAATTAGTTATGAGTAATTTTATTTCCAGTCTTCACTCGAGACTGCATGTACAGATCTTTTAATATTAAATAATAAAAAAAGAAATGTCATTTTAAAAATAATATTATTATAATTTTAAATATTATATATATATATATATATATATGTAACTATGTCTTGTTTCGTCTTCTCAATATATAGTTGTGACCCATGGTCATATAATAAATGGTAATATCTTTAGAGATAATTAGGGAAAATAGTAATAGAAGATGAAATCCTAACAAATTATTAGCAAACTACTCTTCAAGAAAAACTCTTATATGACTAATTATATTTTATGATAAAAATGACAACTTTTTTATTAAAATGATCTCATTACAAAGAATTATTTTTCTTGTAGTATTAATTTCAAATACACAAAATTTCACTAGTTATTACAAACATTACAACATAAAAGGGACGCTTTTATAATGATTATTTACAACTAAAAATATTTTCTTTGCCAATAATATTCTTTTTCAAACGATCGGCTTATATATTTGCAAATAGTTACATTTATAATGAAATATTATCATTACAAAACATAATGAAATATATTATAATAATATATTTTAAAATTTTTATCTTATCTTATTATTATTTTTTTATCTATAAAAATAAATCAAGCCTTAGTTCTCAATGATCTTAATAATCATACCAGCCAATATTATGTACTTCGCAAAAGGTACCCATTAAATTAGCAATGACTTCTTCCATTACAAAAAAAAATTCCTCAACCAAACTTTCTATTATGAATTCTTCTTAGGAAAACACTTCAAATCTGATGGGTGTGAAAGAGTTTTTTTCACACCCATTCAATAATTAAGTGCCACATAGGCATTTTAAAAAAATCAACTGTACACCTACATGCAACAAATTTGAGTTTCCTTCAAAATCACCCCGCAACGAAACTAGGCGGGGTGGGCTAGGAGAGAAAGCGCAGCTCACTACTGTCTCCACAATCCTGCAACCGCGAGAACTCGCCATTGACGGAATTCTCAATTGCCTCGAGCATTTCCGTCCAACTCAATGAGTTTAAAGAGCGAAAAAACTTTGAAAAAGCCTGAAATCAAAACTCGAAACTATATTAATTGAAAGATCTCATCACCTAATCGTGGGTTTTAGAGGCAAACTAGTATAAAACGTGAAGCTTTGTCCATGAAACAAAAGAGAAATAAGAGAGGGATCTGAGAAGAGATAAGAGGGGGATCGTTGTTGTAGTCACGCACAAAATATTTTTTTCCAAGAAATGCCTATGTGGCACTTTTCCATTGGTGGGTGGGTTTTACACTTCAAGTGCCTCCCTATTCCTAATCAATCAGTTTTGAGACTTGATAATAAAATGGGAATATTATATAATCAATTATAATAAAAATATTTAATGTAACCCACTAAATTACAAAGAGTACATGTAAAAAGATGTTGGCCAGTACTTGTGGGATATGGCTCTCGTGCTCTCTCACACGCAGAAGATCAGCTTATAATGTGCAAGGCACGTGTTTCTTGTTAAGTGCTACTGCATTTTTTATGTATATGTTGAGATGTGGCTTGAATGAAGCGCATCAGATTGCACTTGGAGTTTTCAAGCCGTAACTTCGCTCGACCCTCGCTCGACAGTCGCTCGAGCGAGACATCAAACGGTGAATTTTGGATCCAGGCAGAGACTTCGCTCGACTCTCGCTCGAGCGGACCTCCCGCTCGAGCGAGAATCAATCCTAGGGTTGCATCGCTTCCAGGAACTAGGGTTAGCGCCTTCTGGAATAGTGTTCCGCTCGAGCGAGAATGTCTCGCTCGAGCGAGATACAGCCTATATAAGGATCGAGGGCATTTGTGCACAGTGAGAGCGGAAGCAGAGAGCTGTGGAGTGAAGGCGATTTCGCTCGAGCGAGATTACGAACACAGGCGTCCGTCTCCCATTTTCTCCTTGTTTGATTTTGTAGATCAGTGAGAGCCTACTTGTAAAGGGTTTGAGAGCCTTGTGAGAGAGAGAACTTTGTAACCTCCAAGAAGTGTACTCCATCTTTGTTTATTATAGTGATTCAGACCGACCCAACAGTGGATGTAGGCTCAGTTTGAGCTGAACCACTTCATATCTGGTGTCTATTTCTGTTCTCCGTCTTTTAGTTTTATTTCTCTTGGTTGAATCCGCTGCGCGGCTCCGTATTTGCTGTTTGTTTCATCGGTCAATTTCCCAACAAACTGGTATCAGAGCCAGGTTAAGGGATGGCCTCAGTAAATTTTGGAGTAGAGAAATTTGACGGTCAGAACAGTTTCAGTTTATGGCGCTTGAGGATGAAGGCTTTGTTGCGTCAGTAGGGTCTGTTCAAGGTTGTAGAAGGAGTAACTGGTGAGTCTCCTGCATCGTCAAGGAATGAGGAAGAATTGGCTCACAGTACTATTCTACTATCACTATCAGATGAAGTTTTGAGGGAAGTTGCAGAGGAGGAGACCGCAGTTGGTCTGTGGAACAAGCTGGAGAGCTTGTACTTGAAGAAATCTCTCACTAACCGGTTGTTTTTGAAACAACGGTTATACACTCTCAAAATGGAGGAAGGTACTTCTATTTCTGCACATCTAGATGAATTTAATAAGATTATTATGGATCTGAGGAACATAGACATTAAGATTGATGAGGAAGATCAAGCCTTAATTGTTTTGTGTTCATTGCCTATTTCGTTTGATAATTTTGTAAACTCAATGTTGTATGGTAGAGATACAATCTCCTTAGTGGATGTCAAGTCTGCTTTGAATTCTAAGGAATTGAGAACAAAATTTGGGAGTTTAGGCATGAACAATCAAGCCGAGGGTTTGTTTGTGAAATGTTCCTCTGGTGATAGATCCGGGGAAGGATGTTCAGGGAAGAATAGAGGTAGTTCCAGTTCCAGTAGCTCCAGATCTAACAAGAGAAAAGTGAAGTGTTACCACTGCCATAAGAAGGGTCATTACAGAAGTGAGTGTCCTCAATTGAAAAATGTGGAGGAAGAGGAAAGTTCCTCTAGTAGTGATGACAGCGAAGAAGATGACAGTTAGTCTCTACTTCCTTGAGGGCAGTGTGGTGACAGGTGGAGTATTCTCACATGCTCCAGATTCAGATATTCATTCGCATGTGTCACGTGCGGATCCGCCAGACAGGATGGTCATTTATGAGTCAGCAGCTTTTGCTTGGTGTGATCAGAAGACAGTAATCTTGATTTTTTGTTTGCATTGTATTCTTAGGAAGCAGTGTAGAATCATGGTTTCTGCAGTATTTCTGATCAGGATACATCTTGTGTAAAGTCTTGTTTTGTATTAAACTCATATTTGTTTTATGATCATTGGAAGTTTGGTTTTGTCTATCTGTTTCTGTGTGATGTGTTTGGTGTTCAAACACTTTTGAGAAGACAGTGATCTACAGACAAGAAGGTAGAGCGTTACTCAGACCATACAGTTTTGTTTCACTCCACGGAGTAACTGAATGGAATGAGGTGGGCTTTGAGTGACAGAGTCTACAGTATGCTTTTAGTTTGCCAGGCTTGTCTACAGATCATCAGTGAAGCGGACAACGCATCTTGCTATTTGGTGAATTTTCTTTTCTTTTGTTTCCACAGAAAGGAGAGAGAGTTATAGCAAGAAGGTGGAGTTGCAGAGAGCTTCATAGTTGATTGGCATTGGTGCACAGTGAGAGCAGGTCTATAGCTGGTAGATAAAGGGGGCAGTTGGTCACCTTTTGTGTATGCTCATGCAGGCTTTTGTTGATTCTTACTTTGGCTGAAGAATATTTGGTTGTCTTCATTTGTATCCAGAAGCCGTTTGTTCAAGTAAGCAGTCTGTATTGTGGTGCATTGCCTTTTGGGTGAAGATAGTGAATCTTCAGATGTCGTCTATGGTGTTGAAGACTTTTGTGTGGAAAGTGAGTTCTTCAAAGATAGACTTCGTATTTCGTGTTGGGTATTCCTTCCGTGGTTGAAGGATTTGTGGGTCTTTTGTTCAGAATCATTTTGTAGGGCTTATTCAAGCCAAGGTGGAGATTTGTTGAGATGTGGCTTGAATGAAGCGCATCAGATTGCACTTGGAGTTTTCAAGCCGTAACTTCGCTCGACCCTCGCTCGACAGTCGCTCGAGCGAGACATCAAACGGTGAGTTTTGGATCCAGGCAGAGACTTCGCTCGACTCTCGCTCGACCTCCCGCTCGAGCGAGAATCAATCCTAGGGTTGCATCGCTTCCAGGAACTAGGGTTAGCGCCTTCTGGAATAGTGTTCCGCTCGAGCGAGAATGTCTCGCTCGAGCGAGATACAGCCTATATAAGGATCGAGGGCATTTGTGCACAGTGAGAGCGGAAGCAGAGAGCTGTGGAGTGAAGGCGATTTCGCTCGAGCGAGATTACGAACACAGGCGTCCGTCTCCCATTTTCTCCTTGTTTGATTTTGTAGATCAGTGAGAGCCTACTTGTAAAGGGTTTGAGAGCCTTGTGAGAGAGAGAACTTTGTAACCTCCAAGAAGTGTACTCCATCTTTGTTTATTATAGTGATTCAGACCGACCCAACAGTGGATGTAGGCTCAGTTTGAGCTGAACCACTTCATATCTGGTGTCTATTTCTGTTCTCCGTCTTTTAGTTTTATTTCTCTTGGTTGAATCCGCTGCGCGGCTCCGTATTTGCTGTTTGTTTCATCGGTCAATTTCCCAACAGTATATAGTAGATATAATTTGAAGATACATCATACATGATATCAATTAGAACAACGAATATGAGAAATATAAATATAATCATAAATCTATACAACAAATTTTACTATAACTATAATTATATTTGAGAAAAATGAAGGAAACAAAAAATGTAAGATTATTGAACACATAACAAGCCTCTGTTTAGAGTCAACTCATCATATTGAAATCATAACAGGATATGCATTGTTCCACTCGCTATTAGACTAATTTGACATGTAAATAATAATAATAATAATAATAATAATAATAATAATAATAATAATAATAATAACAACAATAATATTCTTATAAATGAAAATAAAATAAAATAAAATAATTTTTAATTGCTTCAGAAAACTACATGGATATAATTATTATTGAAATGATAAAAAGTAAGCATAGAATATTAGTTTAAAATTTAAAAGAGTACGTTTCTTTTCAAATAAAAATCATATTACTTTAAAAAGTGTTATTCAGTATGATTCATTCTTATGAGAAATATTATGAAGTCAATTATCATTTTTTTGAAATGATATCCTATAATAATAAAACATTTTTCTCTAGATTTAGATTTTCATTTTTTAACTTAAATCTAATATTATTCTTCTTCTCAATTTTAAAATTTCAATATTAATCATAGAAAATAAAATCATGTTCTTAAAATAAGATTTTAAAGGATAAAAAGTGATATTAATTCTTATACTAATAATTTTAAAAATGCATTACAAATAGAATAATATGAAATGAGTTACCACAAAAAATAAAATAGCGAATATGATAAATTAAAGACCAATTATAAACTGATGTGAAAATTGGAATCTAAAAATGACAATTGCATTTTGTAAACTGAAAAATATTATTAGTCCAATGAATATGATTTAGATTTATGAATTACCATGAAAAATACTATGAAGATAATTCTTATATTAGTTTTCAAGTAATATTATATGCGAAAAGTACTATTATTTTTAAATCTAAAAAGAAATATAAAAAAAAATCTTAAGTTGTTAATTTGTTCCACAAAAGTTCAATAAATAAAAATCTTCAATTGAGATTATTTGTAAAATATATATTAGTATAATTTCACTCTTGTTATTATTATATCCTAGTTAATATTAGAATAGCATAAGCTGATTTAATTCTATTTTTAATCATGATGAATTAGAAGACAAAAACGTAATTGTGCAAATGAGGATCGTGTGATCGAACTCAAACAAAAAGTATTAATCATGAAGCTATAGCCTAGATCTTTTATTGTAGAAAAAATATAGATATATAGTTGAATATTATCGTGTTATTTTTAATCATACATCATCTAATGCATTAGTTCGGTTTTAGTTATATTATACACTACAATACTTTGATCTCATTTCATAACAAGTGTTGTTGTCGTGTTCTACAGCCTGGACTCCCAGGCGAGATCCAAACAATCCCTATTCCTATGTAGTATAGAGCGAGGATTGCGACACCTGAGAACACTCTAATGTTTAAGTTAGTTTGGGTATCAGATGATAGTAAAAATGGAGAGTAGTGAGGGAGGTGGATTATTCTACCTTTGGTTTGTGGGATTTCTAACTATTTATAGGGCTCGGCCAATCCTGACCGAGCAATCGGGGTGTCTGTGTTAATTGTCTTGTCAGATCATTGTTCCTCTTGCTAATCCTTCAGTAGATCTTCCAGTCCTTCGGATCTTGTCCTAGCGTGTTGTCCATTCTTCCATGACGTATCAACCCATATCTCTGCTTTCGGGGTATGTCCGAGCTCTTGACTTGCAATTAATGCGGTGAGAAGGGTGCTTACCCGGAGTTTGCGTGCCAAGGACTTCAAGTTCGCCTGCGGAGTATCGCATTCAATGCGTTGTGACTGTGGTAGGTTCTTGTATTTAATGCAGGATGGGAACATATGCTTTTTCAAACTGTTCAGATCTTGGCCTGATTTTCTGTGCTTCTTGTATTTTGCCTGCTTGTAGTTGATATATGTTTGTCTATTTGTTATTTGCTATCCTCTTGCCTCCTATGTTTCTCGCATTTGATGTTTCTCACCTTCTACGCCTTTCGTTGAGCCCCTTATGGATTACTCGGGTACAACTTTTCTTTCTATTGCCCTTGCATATTGGGAATGGGTCCAAGGCCTATTCCTCAGTAGGATGGCCTCCTCCCGCAGGTCCGAGGCCCACTCCTTAGTAGGAGAACCTTCCCCCTCAACAAGACTATGCTATATATTGACTGAAACATTATCCGTCGTACGTAATTAATTATAATCCTATAGAGAAATGACAGATGCAGTCATAGAGTTACAAACGGCATGCGATCGCTTTGGAAAAAAAAGTAAATATATATGGAGCCCACGTAAAAAAAGTTAACTTTTTTCTAAAGTGATTGCATACCGTTTACAACTCCACGACTGTATCTAGCATTACTTGATTCTATACATGATCAGATCAATTCTTATTTTTTATAATAACAAATTCATGGATTGATAGATAATATCGCGTCAATAAGATCATAAGAATAGGATAAAGGTATAATATAAAATAATTATATATATGAAATTTAGTTGTCATAAATAGAGGAAAGAGAAAGGTCTAATTATAAGCTGATTTGAGTGGACTAGAAATGAAGATTAAAGGTGGATCACAAAACAATTACTTTCCCATAATCACCCCCGGGATTCACTAGTAATTTAATTTATGATCATGACGATAAAAAAACCTACTCCCGTTGAACCCCAGAAAAAAATGTAGCGTACGCAGAGTCGATTTTGTTAAAGAGAGCTCTTTTTTTGAAGAAAAAAATTATAGGAGACAAGGTTGCTCATAATCAACCACATTGCTAAATTGCTCTTTTCTTCCAAATTCAGGGAAGCCGTTGATCTTTACCAACCCTGATGTGGGAAACCCCGGATTCAAAGTTCTCATGCTTCCACCTTTTCGATCCAGTCCACAGATTTGATTAAATCCCATGTTTTCACACCAAACTACCTCCATAACTTTTTAGGCTAGGAACTTAGGATAGCTATGAAGCTCTGCGTTTAAGATTAATAATATTATTTAATAATCAATTATAAAAATAGAAGTTGTACATGTATTATTATTATTATAACTCTCTTGTTACAATGCTACCATGATATATACACGCGCATGAACATATATTGAGTAATATGCGATGATGATCATGCACGTCCTGTAGAGAGACCATAATATGCTTTCTAAAATATTATTGTTCTACTGCTTATTTTCATCATACTTTTTCCATGTCCTCGTGCATGCATGTTGGTGATCATCATTATTTTCATCTTGCTTTTTTCATTGAGAAAACTTTGGGTTTGGATGTATTCAAAATGGGATTTTATAGCCAACCAATTATGTGATGCCACGTGGATACTTTCCCAAAACGCAATCTGAACCCACACATACCAAATAATTTCCTATGCCATTTGAGAACCCAAAAACATGCAAAAATCCTTGGCCCTTTTATTCTCTTCTTGATCTTCACCCTCTGATCCTCAACCGACTCAACCCCATTCTCAGTCGAGTTTGACCTGTTTGGATCTGAATTACCACTCGTTTCTTTGCCCAACAAACACTTTCATTTCAGTGAATCAGATGGCAATCTCCTGTGAGGGGAAGACTAGTCGAACACGTGGCAATCTCAATCACGTTCAAGTAACGTTCAATCTAGGAGAGGGCCTTGACGCTTTGGACTTTCAAGAAGCGTGTCTTCAGGTGTACCAAAGGGAAGAACCTGATGCTCAGGGCGAGACAACTCCCGCCGGCTAGAGGGGCAAGGATGCTCTTTCATATCCAACCTATTTTGTAGTTATCCTAATCAAGATCATAAAAGACAAACTCGGAAGAATGCATTAAATGGCCATCTACACCAAATCATGTCATCTTAACAGTAAACTGCTCAAAAAGGCATGTCACATTTAATAACTAGCAATGCCCCATCTCGCATTCAATGCGGACAAGACACCAGGTGTTCAGTTGTATGTCACGAGTCTCCCTGAACCAAAAATAACTCGCCTAAGTAAAGCTAGGATGACAAGGAAATCACTCAGGAACTACAAAGGTAATAAATAGTTTAAGACAAAAAGAATAAATGACCTAATAAACCGTCATTCTCACCGACTGCTTCAATTATTAAGTATAAACCTACACAGTATCTCAACCCATATGAATAGCAAGATACCCTATAGTTCACAAGTAATGAATATTCTAACTCTTTCATCTTCCACATTGATTCCCCACTTCTCTCTCTAACTAGAACGTTGGAGTGCTTACAGAGCTCCCTAGCCCCACTCTCTCTTTGAATCTTTGCAGGCTTAATCAGCTGAGATTGCCGAGTAGCTTAGGTTGCAAAACACACATCAACATCTCCAAAAGCAGCGATGGGTCATATGGGTCGGGTCATTTTCATGGGTTTGATGGGTGTTACCCAAAGTTTCAGCCGAAGAATGCTCCAAAGTCCAGTCTCAACGGGTGGTTCTAAATTGGCCTATGGATATGTTCCTTTTCTAGCTTTTGCTCGATTTTCTTCAATCTTTTATACACAGAGTAAGAGAAAATGAATAGAAATAATGGGAAGAAAAAGATCTTGTCGACATGTCATTACTGCCGACGAGACCCTCCCAAACGACTATGGTGTAACTCTGGGTTGGAATCGAAGGATTTAGAAATACTGTTTTTATGTTCTCAGATAAGGAAATTATTTGGTACATCACTCAACATGCGTCTTTGGCTCGTGTATTAGGAAAGTGCCTATGTGGCACTACGTGATTAGCTGGCTATAAATCCTCATTTTGAAGACATTTGAATTCAAGATTTTCATTTTACACAATTATATCTCAAAATTTTTATATGCTCAATTTTTTTATAGATAATAATATTTACAGTTATAGAATACTGTGCAAACATCACATACATTTTTTTTTTTAAATGAGTAGATATGATACTCACATGACAAAATTAATTTTTCAATGATAGACTCTATTCTTTTTTAAAATGAAGGATGCGATCAATACTTATACAATCCATGACTGCATCTAACATTATCTTTTCTTTATAGTCACATTATATGTAATTAATTATAAAGATTTAATCTTTTTTCTATGGTAACATTTTTTCTTTTACTTGTTTCACAAAGAACTTTTAATATTGTTTCTCTTTCAATTAGCAGTGTCATTACTACCAAGGTGGTAACCTTGTTGGCAAAGGTTGAGATATCATTTTTTCCTCCCTTGCTTGAGATCAATTATTCAAAACGATCTACTTTAGTAAAACTTGTGAAATAAAGTCTTGGAAGGCTTTGCATGCTGGCACTTTGGTAGAGTTCTAGTGGCGGACTACCTATCTTACCTCCTGGGTTCAGTAGCTATAGCTTGATCCAAACATTCCAGAGGAAAAGCTACATTGGTCACCCCTTTCCACCCAGGGGCGGAGCCACGTTGGGGCAAGAGCCACGTTGGGGCAAGAGCCATGTTGGGGTAAGGGCCACCTCCCCTTGGCCCCACCCCTTTCCTAAAAGAAAAAATAAATTTGAATTTTTTATAATTAAGTAAAATAATATTAATTTTATCTTGTGTTGGCCCCCTCTCTAAAAGTTATCGTGGCCCCCCTTCACAATCTAACAAACCACATAAAGTCAGTTAGTTCGTGAGGTTATTTGTGTAATCCAATATTTGTGGTTAAAGTATTTGTCTTGTATAAAGCCATCAAAAGGTAATAAATTACTTCCTAAATATTATAAAATGAATAATTCCAGGCATGTCAATTTTCAAATTGGAAAAATGTTATAAAACTCAACTCTAGACTTATCTAACAAATTAATTATCGCTATGTTAGTAACATCAATGTGTGTTATGCACACTAACTTGTACATGAAAGAATTCTTATAAATCAATATAGCACTGTGAAATAAAGCGATATATATGTAGTATTGTGTTCCTATACGCTATGCTTTTTCTTGTTTAACATGATTGTTTAAAAATCTATATATTGCAATATTAGACAACGAGATAAAATGTCATTTCTTCAAAACTCTTACATATAGTTGACTTTGATGGAAGCTTGCAAAGGCTACATTAGAGAATTTTTTAGAGAGAAAAGGGAAAAAAAATTATGAGAAGAAGAAGATGAAGAAGAAAACACCTTAATGAAGAAGAGGAATACAAGAAGAAGACGAGAAGACTACAAGGAAACAAAAATGTTGTTTGAAGAAGAAGAAGAAGAAGATAAAAAAGAGGAACAAAAAATGGAGGAGGACAACAAGGAGGAGGATAAAAAGGTTATATTAAAGGGAGTATTAGTATTATGAGAAATAGAAAGAAAGAGAAGAGACGACAATAAAAGGGTAGAAAATTGCTAGGTTTTAACGGTTTTTAACTAGTAAAGATGATATCTTGTATTCAGTAATTTACTAGGGACATGTGTATAATAAATGGATAAAATCAAAGTCCTTTGAATTTATTAACATTTGTGGGCGGCTCGAAATATAAAGGGATATCACAAGTTAGGTGGCATATGCCACATCAGTTTTTCTTTTCTTTTCATTTACTCCCCTTGATTCTTCCATTTTCCCTCTCCCTTGAGCTTAGCAGCCGCAGCCTCACACTGATGTCGTTGCTGTCGCTCTTATTTCTCGCAGATAGGTTTACACCATTTTTTCCCATCGTTTCCCTTCTCCTTCACTTTTAGTGTTTTTTCTTCGCAATTTCTTTCATTTTTTCAACAACCAAGCATACAACAAGTTGTAAAATCATTATTTTTTTCCATTTTCTAAACAATCGAACACAAAGAGATATGTGTTGTCGACGATTGACGAATGACGATTTCTTTAGGGGATCCCAGGAAAGGAACAGGCAAAGAGAATGAGGCATGAGAAAGTGGGAGAAAAAAAAGAATCATTCACTTTTGTGGCTCTAGTATACATTTCTTAAAATTTTATCACTTAATACGTCTTTAGTAGGAACATTTCTTAATATTACATCTATAGTATACATTCCCTTTGTGACCTTATTGGCAGAAGAGGCCTCTACATAAATTACCTCTTATTTGCCGATGACTGCCTATTATTTTACAAATCCAATGCACTGGAGTGGAGACACCTAGTCTCCCTGTTAGATGACTATGAAAACGCATCAGGACAGAGGTTAAACAAAGATAAAACCTCAATCCACTTTAGCAGAAACACTCAAATGGATACCTAGACTTCCATCCTTGAGATAGCGGGGGTTAGGTCCACACAGCCTTATGAAAAATACCTGGGCCTCCTGGCCATCATTGGAAGGTCAAGATCCAAAACATTCAAAGACATCTTGGATATGGTTAGACAAATACTCAGCAACTACAAGGTGAAGATGCTCTCTCGAGCTAGTAAGGAAATCTATATTAAGGCCATGATCCAAGCTCTCCCAACATTTTCCATGTCAGTATTTAAGCTACCATGGATTCTGCTCAATGAATTTAAAAAAGTCACATGGCAATTCTGGTTGGGTCAGACAGCAGAAGCCAAGAAGATCCCCTATATTTCTTGGAACATCATGGAGAAACCTAAGGCGGCAGGTGGGCTTGGTTTCAGGGAACTACAAAATTTCAACCTAGCCTTGCTAACTAAACAAGCTTGGAACCTAATCCATAAACCAGAAGCATTGGCATCCCAAGTCCTAAAGGCTAAGTACCACCCTCACAAGGACTTCTTCCATGCCAAATTGGGACATCCACCCTCTTTCATATAGAGAAGCTTTTTAGAGTCTAGACCCCTCTTGCAATAAGGTGCAGCTTTGAGGCTGGGTAATGGAGCATCAATTAAGGTGTGGAAGGACAAATGGGTCCTAAACTTATCATCTAAGACACTAACTAGCCCTCTCTTAGCTTTAGAGATAGAATCCTATGTCAACAAGTTAATCGACTCTATAACCAAAAAATGGAGGACAACAATGGGGGAGTAGCTATTTACACTCAAGGAAGCTAGACTAATCCAACAGATACCCCTCAGCGTCTCAGAAGGAGATGACAATATCATCTGGGCCCCCTCTTACCAAGGCACATTCACAGTTAAAAGCACGTACCACCTGCAAATAGGGGTTCTAGAATCAGAATAAGGGCAAGCAATTTGTAGCTCTAACCACAAGAAAATTTGGATAGCCATTTGGAAATAGCTTATCCCCCCTTGTGGATAAAATGTTCCTTTGGAGGGCGTGCCACAAGAGCTTACCCACAATGTCAAATTTGTTCAAAAATAGAATGGTGAACAAACCCTTCTGCCCCATTTGTGACAAGGACGAAGAAAATGTGTTGCACGCAGTGTAAATGTGCTCGACATCATAGGACATTTGGCACGAAAGCTCGATGTAGCTCCAAAAGAGACCATCCTTCCAACGCTCCCTCATAGAGCTCCTCACAGACTTAATTGATCGAGGAGGGAATGAACTGATGGAAGAATTCACAATGGTGGCCAAACGCATCTGGGAGAGGAGGAATTCCTTTATTTTCATCCAGAAATTCCAAGCCCCCAAGTCAGTTATTAAGATCGCCAATGATACACTTCAAGATCTGAGAGATATCCAGTCAAAAAAGAAAACCCCCAAGCTAGAGAAGGCAAACCCTCAGCCCCCTCATCTTAGATCTCTCCTCCAACTAGGGTTTACAAGCTCAATTGGGATGTCGCGGTGAATCAAGATCGAGGGAAAGTGGGCATCCGAATTATTGTAAGGGATTGGCATGGAATGGTAATAACCATAGTTAGAAAATGTCGATCACTCACACCAGACCCATTCTTGGTTGAAACAATAGGGGTGATGGAGGCAACATGCCTTGGGCTTCTACTGAGCCTTTCCAAAGTCATTTTAGAATGTGATTCTAAAGAGGTGGTTACGACCTGAACTCCAAGAAACAAAACCTGATAGTTGCTAGAATGTTATTAAATGATATTAGAATCCAATCTAGTCTTTTTGTAGAATGGTCAATTGTACACGTTAGAAGACAATGTAACATAGCAGTCCACAGTCTTGCTAAGGATGTTTTGTTAAATTTTATCTCTTTTATTGATATGGGGCATGTTCTGACGTGTATTTTAGACTTTTTCTAAAAGATATGAATGAAATCTCCTTTAAAAGTAAAAAAGAAAAAATCCGTCGGTCTATGGACTTATTTTTTGCCTATTCCTGGCCTCCGAGTCAATGGCTTCAACTGGCAAGCTAAAAGTATGGACCATTGTTGTTCAATCCTCAGCCGTAAGTTAATTAGTTAAATAATTAAAGAGGTCAAACCTTGACTTACAAATTAACAATAACGGAAACATATCCAATTGCCGTTTGGATTAATATGAATTGACAAATAATCTCGGGTGCAAATATGTGGTAATGTGGATTATTCCTCATTTTCTTTTTTTTTAGAATATTTTACATCCAAAAAAGGACAAGTACATTCTATACCTCCTACTTATTACCCAATTTGTAATATGATAAACATATCAATTTTGAAGACATCGCATCTTTAATTATCTTTAATAATAATGTGGAAGGCAAGATCTACATTAGAATTTTATAATTGTTATGAAGATTGATCAGGAGTTTAAAAACCAAATATTTAATTAAAATATTGACGTTCAGGACGTTGACCAAAAATAAATTTATTGCCAATAAGCGGTTGGGACACGTACAATTATCAAACGGAAACTTTCTGTAAACAAAAAATAAAAAAATAAAAACAAAAGTCCACCCTCTTCTCTCTCTCTGTGGAAGTATAAATTATGTAGAATTAATAATGGAGTATATGTTACGGAAAATAATGGCCCGTTTGATAGTGGGAAGAGCTAAAATAATTTTAGATTAAAATAAAAATTGAATAATATATTGTTATAATATATTTTTTTAATATTATTATTATTTTAAAATTTGAAAATATTGAATTTGAATTTGAAAAATTGAATTAAAAATTAAAACTTTGAATTGTTTATTATATTTTATCTAAAAATATAAAAAATTATAATAATAAAATTAGATAAAAGGAGATGAATTAATATGATTTTTCAATTTAAATGAAACCTAAGTTCATTGATAATTGATTCTGATAATGGATTTTGATAGCTATTTGTTTTAGTTTAATTATTAAATACATATAAATATTTTTTAAAATATTATGAATTCTTTCAAAATATTTAACGATATAAAAAATATATAAAAATACATAAATCAATCAAAAGGCAATTTGGCCTTCTCAGAAAATTTTGTCAGCTTTCTCGATGAATGTAGCACGACTACGTTATGTGACTAATTATATTTTATGATAAAAATGACAACTTTTTTATTAAAATGATCTCATTACAAAAAATTATTTTTCTTGTAGGATTAATTTCAAATACACAAAATTTTTTGAGTTATTACAAACATTACAACATAAAAGGGACATTTTTATAATGACTATTTACAACTAAAATTAATTTCTTTGCCAATAATAGTCTTTTTACAATGACTATTTACAATAACGTCTCGATTTTTCACCTCAATTAAAACGTAAATTGAAGTGTCTAGACAAGTAACATAATGCTACTTATCTTACATAAACGTAAAGAGTAGCATGCATGTATTTAAACTTATTAATTAAATACAATGCAAAGCACAATGAAAAGAAATAAATCTCCAATATATGCAAAGAGATCTAACTCTTGCATAAATAAATTACATGACATAGTAAAACTATAATTTTGATAACTTCATATTTCTAGAAACATCTTGTATTCAAAACTTACATAACTCAGCTAGCTTTCTTAAAACAAATAACATATCACACCATCGTCCGGTAATCTGACTATTCCACTTGGTCACGTACATGAAAAATCATTCCATTCAGAGAGGAGTATTTTGTAGGACCTTCAGGGTACTTCAGAATCTCCTTTGCTGTCCGAGTTTCATGACAATTTATCTAATCCTACAACAACATTCATCATTTCATAAGGAATGATAGATAAAATTTAAAATAGTGAAATTTTTAAGAAATCTCAGTAAGTACACAAATAACTTAACAAAGACATCGTTCGACCATATTAATAATATAACATAGCATATATCATAATGTATTACTTCACATGATTCATGAATGCCTCATGAGACTCATGCATATGAACGACCACAATTTATATACAAACTTATACTCTTACATTGACCCACCATCTTATACTTAAAACTTATACTTCTTTCATCTCATTTCTTAATTTTGTGGATCTTACTTATTTTCTTATCCTCAACAGGCGTTACGCGTTGCCTTCCCTTTTGGGTCTTACTTATTTTTTTATCATTGACGGGCGTTACGTATCGTCATTCCCATCGGAGTTCTTTAGCATGACACGTCAGCTTAGCCATACATATAACTCGTCAGTTGTCCGGGCGTTACGTATCGTCGTCCCTGTCTTGACGACTCTCGTGTCAGACTTTTGGGCATTACATATCAACGTCCCCATCGTGACATGGAAAATACTTAACATAGCGAGTGTTACGTATCGTCGTCCCTACTAATCATGTCAGTCGTTCGGACGTTACGTATCGCCGTCCCCGTCGGCACGTCAGTTATACGGGCATTACATATCGCCATTTCCGTCATGACGTGACTGACTTATTAATCTTTCTACTTGTAAAGTTTTCTTAACATACTTTCTTACAACAGACGTCAGGACTTATGACGACACATATATGTGACGAAATGTAACGTACGCATAAACTTAGACTTGTGACATGCATGTTTCATGTCTTTATAAACTTTATAACATGTGAATTCATATCACAGTAAGACACATCATATGTACAATCATTTACGTCACATCAATTCATAACATCAATATATAACGAAAATTACTTAAATAACAAAATTAAAATATTATTAAATCAAGGCTGGCTGAAGCTCCTAGAGGATTAATTCTTATTTTATTTTAATTCAAATCATGCTAAAATTCTCATATCTAACATATCAAATTTTTCTTAATCAATTTATGCAAATTTAATCATTTTTCTTAATGTTTTCTTCTATAATTCTTAGTAAATTGATTCTTAAAAATTTTCTAAGAAATCTAAAGTTTATAATTTCGTTATGATCATCAAAGTATCATACAAATAAATAAGAACCAATTGGATAAAATTTAAAATAAAAAAACTCCACTAAAACCCTATTGTAGCCGAATTGCTCTAGGTTTTCTTTATCAAATTTTTCCCAAATCAAGACCCCATATTTTCACAGAATTTTCTTCATATAACATCATAGAATATATTTCAAATGTCTCATAATTTTTCTAACATTTTTCCATAGCAAAAACCACTCCAAAATTCTATATGTTTTAATTTAACACATAAATAAAGATTAATCTCAAATAAATATCAAACATAATCCAATCACCAAACCACTTATTCTATACCGAGATTAAGTTAAGTTGTGCATTTAAAAAAAATTTCCAAGCTAAAATTGATAATAGAACCAAGCTCTTACAATAATTCCTCAAGATCACTCACTTATCTTACTTAGGTGATGTTTGGAAGTTCAAAGGCTTAAGAAAAGTTTTCTCTGTCTTCTTTCTTCTTTCAAGTTGGCGTGTGCTATATTCTCCAAAAAAAGTTAGGAAACTCTCAAACACTTATATATAGGAGGGAGGTCGACACACATGAAGGAAAAAGGAAGATAAACATTTGCCTAAAGATGACTGATTTCTCCCTTAAAGCCGTGTATGAGCTTATTGCTTATTTAGGTTCATCATCATCTCTAGAGCTTAGGCTTAGTTGGTGATATTCTCATCCAAGGGTAAGTTTTTGAGCTGCCTAAAATATCTTCTTGATCAATGGCTCAAGTAAACCCAGCTCATGTAAGGTAGAGACAAAGTAGTATGATGATATCTTCCAATGAAGTGTATCTGACTACTTCCATCTCAAATAAGGTTTTTCTCTGATTTGATTTTTCGAAAACTCACAACATGAAAGTTTTAGATCATCCTCTTAAAATTCTATAGAATTTTGAATCACCTTATTCCGAGATCATTTGAGAAATATATGCTTAATTCATCAAAATACATCAAAACCACCCGAGAACACACAATCCGAGTTCTCCATTTATTTTCCTTTAGTTTCTTACCAACCAAGACTTCTAGATGAATTCTTATCAAGTTGCCACATGTTCCCCCACATTTCAAGAAAGTTTGATAGCCAATCACAATTTTCATCACATGGCCGAACATGAGACAACTCATCTAAGTCAGTTGCCTGTTGACTCATATTCCTGTCCTTTCACTTTACACCAGATTTAGTCCTTGATCCATTCATTATCTTCAAAAACCCAAAACGTAAAAGTTCTAGATCTTCTTCTTAAGGTTCTATAAGAATTATATCACTTTATTCGAAACTCATATGACCAAATTATAATTATTGTATTGAAAGTTAACAGATCAGTCCGAGAGCACTAATCCGGGCACACCAAGTGCTTGAGAAATAATCCCTCTTGTTTTACACGAAACTTTCTAAATAAAATATTCTCATTTTACATATTTCTACACACTTGTCCAGATTTTAGGATAATTAAGAAAATATATCAAAGGTTTAATCTTAATCAATGTCACTAGTCAACTCCAAGTCAATGCCTATATATCCAATTCAGATTTGCCACTTCAATTTCAATTTCTTATTTGATTAAATTCATATTTCTTAAAACTAAAAACATCATAAATGTAGATATTGCTCTTAACTTTCTAAATCATCTTGAATTATCTCAATCTGACATAAAATGAGTAAGTTATATTCATATTACTAAAGGACGTTGAAACTATTTAAAGTTGCTTAATCCGAAAATATCATAAGGTATATTCCTTACTCATTCTACTTGATTTCTTTTGAAAATTTACTTCAATTTTCATACAATATTTTCTTATATATTTAAAAATCATATATTCTCATCGTATTTAATGCCTCTTATGATTTTTCCTTCAATACCAATAAAATGTTCATAGGAACTACATACATATATCCAAAATTTCAAAGGTTCCCTAAAATAATTTTAAAGAAATATAATCATATCAAATATGAACATTAAAAGAAATACTAAAAAAAAATCCGAGTTATCACACTCAGCCCCCTCATCTTGGATCTCTCCTCCAACTGGGGTTTACAAGCTCAATTGGGATGTCGCGGTGAATCAAGATCGAGGGAAAGTGGGCATCGAAATTATTGTAAGGGATTGGCATGGAATGGTAATAACCATAGCTAGAAAATGTCGATCACTCACACCAGACCCATTCTTGGTTGAAACAATAGGGGTGATGGAGGCAACATGCCTTGGGCTTCTACTGAGCCTTTCCAAAGTCATTTTAGAAGGCGATTCTAAAGAGGTGGTTACGACCTGAACTCCAAGAAACAAAACCTGATAGTTGCTAGAATGTTATTAAATGATATTAGAATCCAATCTAGTCTTTTTGTAGAATGGTCAATTGTACACGTTAGAAGACAATGTAACATAGCAGTCCACAGTCTTGCTAAGGATGTTTTGTTAAATTTTATCTCTTTTATTGATATGGGGCATGTTCTTACGTGTATTGTAGACTTTTTCTAAAAGATATGAATGAAATCTCCTTTAAAAGTAAAAAAGAAAAAATCCGTCGGTCTATGGACTGATTTTTTGCCTATTCCTGGCCTCCGAGTCAATGGCTTCAACTGGCACGCTAAAACTATGGACCATTGTTGTTCAATTCTCAGCCGTAAGTTAATTAGTTAAATAATTAAAGAGGTCAAACCTTGACTTACAAATTAACAATAACGGAAACATATCCAATTGCCGTTTGGATTAATATGAATTGACAAATAATCTCGGGTGCAAATATGTGGTAATGTGGATTATTCCTCATTTTCTTTTTTTTTAGAATATTTTACATCCAAAAAAGGACAAGTACATTCTATACCTCCTACTTATTACCCAATTTGTAATATGATAAACATATCAATTTTGAAGACATCGCATCTTTAATTATCTTTAATATTAATGTGGAAGGCAAGATCTACATTAGAATTTTATAATTGTTATGAAGATTGAAATGATAAAATAAAATACAATCCATACAGATCAGGAGTTTAAAAACAAATATTTAAATTCAAATATTGATGTTCAGGACGTTGACCAAAAATAAATTTATTGCCAATAAGCGGTTGGGACACGTACAATTATCAAACGGAAACTTTCTGTAAACAAAAAATGTAAAAATTAAAAAAACAAAACAAAACAAAAGTCCATTCTCTACTCCCTCTGGAAGTATAAATTATGTAGAATTAATAATGGAGTATATGTTACGAAAAATAATGGCCCGTTTGATAGTGAGAGGAGATAAAATAATTTTAGATTAAAATAAAAATTAAATAATATATTTTATTATTATTATTATTATTTTAAAATTTGAAAATATTGAATTCAAATTTGAAAAATTGTATAGATTTTTTCGGCAAACATAGAAATAAGTTTGAGAAATAATAATGATAGGTAGGTTGTATGGATAATGAAACGAAACAAGATGATTTTATATTAATAAAAATCTTATATTTATAAAGAGATTATATTAAAAAAAATTATGAATTAATGTGATTTTATGAGATTTATTAAATTTATTTTATAATAAAAATAATTTTATAATATGGCATATAATATTAAATCACATCAGTTTGTGAGTTTACTTCTATATAATTTATCTGTATTTAAAGTATTTTTCTTATATAAAAATTGAGTAAAATATTATTAGAATACTAGTTTTTAATATTATTACTATTTTAAGATTTTAAAATAATTATTTATTATATTTTGTATAAAAATTTGTGAAAATTATAATGATTAGATGAGATGAATTGAGAGTATTTTTCAATCCAAACAATCTCTTCTCTTATGCATTTTTTTAAAATGAACAATGACACATATAGTCGTAGTGTACGATTGCGTAAGTATCATACAATCGTTTTGAAAAAGCGTGAGATTTATTTATTTATTTATTTATTTGACTTCTGTATTTATTCACTTTTATTTTCAAAATGATTGCATAGCGTGTGCAAACTCACGATTGCAACTATTATTTCTCTTTCTTAATTGGATCATAGCGGTGTCAAACAAAGAAATCAATTTGAGAAATAATAATGATGGTTAAGTTGTATGGATAATGAAATTAAACAAGATGATTTTATATGAATAGAATTGTTATATTTATAAAGAGATTATATAAAATAAATTTATAAATTGATATAGTTTTATGAGATTTGTTAGATTTATTTAGAAAAATAAATAAATTTATAATCTGGCATACAACATTAAGTCACATCATTTTATGGGTTTATTTCTATATAATTCATTTGTGTTTAAAGTGTTTTCCTTATATGAAAGTTGAAAGTTGAATAAAATACTATTGAAATATTAATTTTTAATATTATTATTATTTTAGAATTTTAAAAAAAATTATTATATTTTGTATAATAATTTGTAAAAAATGTAATGATTAGATAAGATGATTGAGAATGTTTTTCAATTCAAATAACCTCTTCTCTTGTGCATTTTTTTAAAATGAATAATGCTACACATAATCAAAGAGTGCGACTGCGTAAGCGTCGTATAATCATTTTGAAAAAGTGTTAGATCTATTATTTAAAAGGACAATGCTACATACAGTCCAAAAAATGAGACTCCTTTGCAGTCCAAGCAAGGGCAAAACTAGAAAATTTAGTTTGGGGATCAATTTACAAAACAAAATTTAGGGAGAAACAAATATTAATTTTTTATATAATCTATTTCATAAAAATACCTTTCAAAATTTGATTTTTATCAAGTTTTAAAAATTCTGGGGGGCTTAAGCCCCTCAAGTCAAAAGGTAGTTCCGCCTCTAAGTCCAAGTAATAAACAAATAGAGAAATCTCTATTTTAGAATAAAATTTATTAAAATAAATTTATTTAAAAATAAAAAACTTCAAAAATCTAAAAAATTCATTTCATTTAGTTATAAAATTGAAGCATTTTTATGTGGACGGTCCATATTTAATGAACTGTAAAAAGAATTATTCTATTTAAAAATGAGTTTTTTTCATATGACTTATGTATTTATTCACATTCATTTTTAAAGTAATTGCACAACATGCGTTGATTCACGATTGCAATTATGATTACTCTTTCTTGATTGGAGCATAGCGGCAACAAACAAAGAAATAAATTTGAGAAACACTAATGATGGTTAGGTTGTATGTGTAATGAAATGAAACAAGATGGTTTTATAAGAATAGAACTGTTATATTTATAAAAATATTATATAAAGTAAATTTATAAATTGATGTAATTTTATGAGATTCATTAGATCTATATTATAATAAAAATAATTTTACAATCTAACGTACATCATTAAATCACACTAGTTTGTGAGTTTACTTTTATATAATTCATTTGTATTTAAAGTATTTTCTTTATATGAAAGTTGAATAAAATACTATTAAAATATTAGTTTTTAATATTATTATTATCTTAGGATTTGAAAAATAAATATTTATTATATTTTATATAGAAATTTGTGAAAATTTTAATGATTGGATTAGATGGATTGAGAGTGTTTTTCAATCCAAACAACCTTTTCTCTTGTGCATTTTCTTAAAAATAAGTAAAGTTAGATATAATTGTAGAGTGCGACTGCATAAACGTTGTACAATCATTTTAAAAAAGTGCGAGATCTACCATTTAAAAATTAATTTTTTTTAAGGTGACTTTTGCATTTATTCACTTTTATTTTTAATTTGATTGCAGGGCGTATGCAGATTTACAATTACAACTATTATTTCTATGTAGGAATTGAGTGAATTTGAGATTCACTTAAAAAAAATATTATATTTTAAAAATAGATTATACTTTTTTAAAAAGTGCATACACGTTCTAAAATTATATCTAACATTCCTCTTCACGAGAATTGACCACATGCAAAAAACACGAGAGGATAAAAGGGAATGGTTTTTGTTCACAGCAACGAGCAATAGTTGAATTTATGACAAAGAATTGGCATACACAAAGGAAAATTAGGATATGGAAAAAAAGGCATTTTCATTAATGTGTTATAGTTAATAATATAATACAAGTAATTAAATATACATATTCGCATTAGCTTAAAGCTTTAAAATTTATTTTTGTATAAGTAATGATTTTGTATGGTATTTGTGCAAAAGTCTTAATAATATATTTCTATTGAGATTGGAAACAACCTTATGAAAAAATATCAAGTTCTTTTTTAAAAAAAAAAAAAAACAAGCATACCCTAATTGTGATCAATGGGGGAATTAAGAAATTATAAATCGTCAATTGATGGAAAGAATAAATAATGATTAGGAATCATAAATGGTATAAATGTATTTGATTTATAAAAAAATATATAAAATTTGTTGACAAACTAATGTAACTTGATATATAATATTATCAAATACGCGATTATGTTAAGTGTGCCTCATCTTCGCGAACTTGAGGGTTGTAACTTGGATTCATTTTTGAGTACAAAAACACCGAAAAAAACAAGAAAGGGATAGAGGATGCTGATAGAGTCAAGCAACCCCACAGATGGCATCGAATAGCACAACTAAGAAACGTTAGCAGCCGAAACTGAGATGGAATCTCAGAGACGCAACGATATGGCGCCGATAAAGAAGCCCCGAACCAAGATCACCCACGGATGCACTTAGATAATGCCGATGAGGAATACCCACGAAGAAATTCCAGTAATCACAAAGCCAATGTCGAAATTCCAAGCAACCACCAAGATTGTGCACTTGAAGACCATAACAGAAACCACGAGTTGCCCAAACAAGTTCGAAGGCAACCAGACATCGTCGAACTAGAGACCTAGAAGCAACTCAAGCACCGGAAGTTGAGATTGGACCTACCAGCTCTGAACATAGAGGGTCGAGAGGCACACATAAGAGCTCACAAACAGACTCTCAAGATGCCGATAATCAAAATCCAAAGAAACAAGTCACCGAGTGTTTTTCAAAAAATCAAGGCTTGATTTGGGTTTTACAATTTTTTTTTTTTTTTTTTTTTGCACTCTTCCTATACTGTATATTTCTCTCTCTCTTTTGTTTGCAAATATTATTCTTTTTCATCTGTAGTGTTCTTTTCTAAATGTCAATCAAATTTGCAAATTTTGTTGGCGAAAAAAAATCAAGGAAGACGAAGTTTGATTTCTTTTTCTCGAGAAACAAACGAGACCAAGTTGCACTTTAGAAAAAGAAAACAAAGAAATCGCTGGAAGATCTGTACTAAAAAAAAAAAAAAATCAAGGCTTGATTTGAGTGTTCAACAACGTCGATTCAATTGGTTGCCTTTCTGGATTACTTGAAGAAGACCCATGGGAAGTATTTTTCCATGTGGTGTTGCATTACAATATTATTGGTGGGAGGCTTACGTGGTGAGTAATGACTGGCAGGCTGCACTATTGAGATGTGCAACCCATCCGGATAGAAGATTTTATGTACGGGTTGTAGTACGAAGTATTTCTATTTTAATTAGTATATGATTACCTTCTAAAATAGCACATAATTATATTAATTTACTGATTCTGGCAAATGACATCTATAATATTATATAATAAATGCATTTTTTTTTTAATTCTCTATATATGTATAAAGTGATTTATATAGTCACCAATCAGAAGCGGTTGTAAAGGCACTATTATTTATAGAAAATGATATGAGAATAATTATACTATAATTTGTTTAGAATCAGTGGCCAATATCCTTTAGATTAGTTGAAAATACCTTATTTTCTCATTAAGTTCTGGTTTATTTTTATAGATGAGATAAAATAAAATAAGATAAAAATTAAAAATAAAATAATTTTTATTAATTTTTATTAATATTAATTTTGTTTTAGGACTTGAAAAAATTATTTTAGAATTTGAAAAAATTAAATTATTTATTATATTTTATATGAACATTTTAAAAAATGTAACAAAAAATTCGAGATAAGATAAAATGAGATAAAATGATTTAAAAAAATAAAGAGAAAAGTTTCGGGCCGACCCCTCCATTAAAAGCAGCCCACCACCCCTAATGACGGTGGACGACACCGCTAGTGCCATCGGGATCGACAAGTTCCGACGACCTCACCCCTGCGACAGCGACCCACAGCAACCTCCGATAAAGTCCCGGCAGCCTTAAACTTGAAATAGGCCCTAGGGGTGGCAGGGGCTGGACTGTGCTAAATACTCCTTTAAATTTATTTTCATTTTATTTTTTTATTATGTTTTTTCTTATGTTTTTATTTTTTTTATTGTGTTTTTATTTATTTATTATATTTTTTATTATATCTTTTTCCTTTTATTATATTTTTAAATATTTTTTCTTGTATTTATGACAAAAGCAGCCCAAAAAGCAATTGGACTGCTTTTAACGTTAGAAACAATTCGACTGATCCTCGACGTCACTCAAAAATAAACCAGGGCTGAGAGAAACAAGAATCAATCCCCTTTCATCGTATATAAAAAATAATAATAACAATAATTTGATTACAATTAAATATACAAAATTATTATTTTATTTATTTCGTACTGTTGTAGTACTACAACAGAATTGATTTTTGTTTTCGCGAGTTCTTTTCTCATAATTAGCTAAGTACAGAAACTTTTAATTAAATAAAACATGTTAATATTTTAATATATAATAATAGTTAAATTTTTAATATAATTGATAGTGTATTATTGCCCAATATTTAATATTTATAACCAATTTAGGTCATTTATTACAAACAGTTTTTTCCATATTTGGGATGGTAAGCGTAATGCCATGGTGAGAGATTTCTCACGCCCATTCCAAGCGCGTGAATCGTACGTTAGTATTTAGTACAATTGTATTTTAATTGTTTTAATTATTTTAATTGTGACTAGAAAGTTAGTTATTATCATTATTGCTATCTATTTTTACAACAAATATGTTTTTTCTTATTATTGATCAGATTTTCAAATCCCAACCATTGTTATATTTTGAATAAAGTTGAAAGGAATTCGATTTTATTTGTCGAGTTTATCTATTATTTTTTGGTCCAATTAAAAAAAATAATAAGTATTTCATTATCTAAAATAATTTGATGATGTTATACATTAGATTATAAAACTAATTTTATTTTAAATTAAAATTTGTAAAAATTTATTTTTATATTAATCAAAAAAAAATTAAATTTATTTTTATATAATTTTTTTATGATTGTAATACCGCCAAAATTATGAACTTCAAGATAACTTAAAAATGGGTTGCAAGCCATTAAAGGTTATAGAAGTATAAGATGGTAATAGAGCCGAAATTCATATCAACACCTAGCATCCAAAGAAATATTTCTTAATCAAAGAAAAATCTAAGATTAGAAATAAAAAAATAAAAGTAAAATCTTGGTCCCAATCTTGTCAATGGGGCCATCTAGCATTTCCTTTTAAGTTTTACTTGTTTAGTTTGTTTTCAAGCTCAAAGTCATCGAAATCGGAATAGATGAATATTCAAATTCTGGTTATATGGTTATTCATTTGTTGTATAAGTTTAAACTTGTTCATGAACTAATCAGTTCTTTTACTACATCTTCATACAACCAAATGATATTTCGAAACTTTATGTAGTTCTATTAATTATTAGTTTTTGAATTTTATACACTACTCTTATACACTACTTTTAATACTTAAGAACCTATGAAAATCATATTCACCAACATTGTGTTTGTAGAGGATTGTATATAGATATGTATGTATTCATTCTTATCACAAAATAGATCCTTAGAATATTTGTATTAGATTCATCAAATGATCTATCAAACATAAATTTGATGATTTTTACTAAAAAATCTCTACATTAGATCCATCAAACCTCTTTATGTGTAACTTTGAGCTATAATAAATTTTCACAATCTTTTAAATTTAAAGACTACTATTCACACTCTAAACATTTACTTTAATATATTTTATTCTTCTACTTTATTTTTCTCATTTTCTCTCTTTTATTTTCTTATTTGGTTAAAAATTAATTATTTAAGTAATTATTTGGTTGAAAATTTTGATTGAAAAAAATTAATTTTTTAATAAGGAATTAAAAAATATTTTTTCAAAATTTAGTTGAAAAATAATTATTTAAGCATTAGATTATATTATTAATATACATATGATTAATGTAATTATAAAATATAAAAAAATATTTAAATATATTTTTATTAAAAAAATATTATTATTTTGATAGATTTAATAATAAATCTAATATGGTGTTATAAATTTAGATATTTGATAAATTCATCAAAATTATATATATATATATATTTTTAATTTTAAAAGATTATTTAGCAGATCTAATACGAATGCTATTCGAATGGTTTAAGAGCACGCCGCTTGAATAAATTAAGGTGCGTGATACCACTGTTCATATAATAACGAGTCAATGACAAATGCAGCTTTTATTCAAGGCAAAAAGACAGTTTTGAGAGGAGGCGGCAAAGGGAATAGCATAATAGAAGCAGCGTTTTATGGTAATTACAAATGGGAGACGCCGGGATCGGTTCGTCCGATCCTGTTAAAAACAGCTCATCAATAAAATATAATAAAAATATAATAAAATATTTTAAAAAATATAATAAAAAATAAAATTTTAAAAATATAATAAAAGATTAAAATAAAAAACATAAAAAAAAATAAGATAATTTAAATGAATATTCGACCTTAGACGGCAGTATGCATACGAACGAGTATAAAACTACATGAGAGTATATCGGAGGTGGCCTAGGATCGTGGAATAGCATCGTCGGACGCTAACGGTCGATGAAGTAGACGGTATCGCACGCAATCGATGGAGAATCTATTTTTCAAGAAAATGGGGATTGCAGAATGTTAAGGTCATAAAAATCGGCCAACAGGTCAGTGTGAGAGAAAGAATTATTTCCAACCCACTAGCGCGAGTTGGGGCTTCATTCGAGGTCGTTTGGGGCTCCCGGTGCGGTCCCGGCGTGATTGTTCGTACGTGATAACAGATGAAATAAAGAGAGATGGACACACAATTTTTCGTGGTTCGGCGAATGCCTACGTCCACGGGCGTTTGGGAATGAGAATCCACTATAATGGAGATTTTTACAGTCTCTCATAGCTCACTTTACAGAAAATTATAGATGAATGTTCAGATAAATTCGCTAGTTGAAATTGTTGGAGGAGATTCTGGAGGTGCCAAGATTGAAGAAGAAGAAGAGAGTCCCCCTGTTCCAGCCGGCCAGAATCCTTTTTATAGCCAAGTGAAATATCTGGGAAGATCTTTATCTTGCGTGTCACAGTCGACTTCATTTCTCTTGTCGTCTTGTTTTTCTTCTCATTTATTCTTAATATCCATCAACTCACCTTTCAATCCCATCATCTGTCCTTTGGTCCCCTTTGCTATAAATGTTTGTAAGGTGTAATTAATTTCTATACCATTCACATAACGAGAATGAGAACTTAAAGAGAGAGGGCGCGTATTATAAAAACTACACCGACTCTTAACATACACATTCGAGAAGCAAACAAAGAAACGTTGTTCATGGCATCGCCCACAACCGATGGAGCGCAAGAATTTATTTTTCTAGAAAATCGACGGACCGATCCCAAGTATTTTCCATTCTTAAGGGATTGCAGAACGAGAAAGACACCTCAAAGAGAGGGGGCGCGTATTATAAAAACTAGACCCGACTCTTACATAACACATACGAGAAGCAAACAAAGAAACGTTGTTCATGGCATCCTTCCCGATGCGTGTTTACGTGTAGAGGAAAGAGATAGAAAGAACAGAGACTTTGCTCAAACAACGAGAGTATAGTGTTCTTTTTCTGTTTGTTTCTTTGGCTGTGTATCAATAATGGAGCCTTTGATGAACAAAGGGGTCTTTGGGGTTTCAATGTGCGTTAAAGAAGAGCTCGAACAATTGTCGAGGGACAGTAGCCAGTACAGTCTCTCTACGGGGATTTTGCCGTCCCTTGGAGCTAGAAGCAATCGCAGAGTCAAGCTTAGGAGATTGATTATCTCGCCATATGACCGCCGCTACAGGTTCAAAAATGATTCCTTTTCTTGGTTTTTATTTCTGGGTTGGTTTTGTTTTGTTCAAGTTTGCATATTTCATTATCTTTCTTCCATTATTTTGATTCTTGGGTTATGTGCTTCGTTGTATTTTAGCTGTTAAATAATAGTTTAATGGTATTCTTGACTTTCTGGGTTTATTTGTAGAATTTCTGGTGACCTATCTCGTTCTTTTCTTTTTAAACTTAATAATCTAATGCTGGCTGTATTGGCTGAAGTTGAAGTGCTACTGTTGACTTATTAATATATTCTTCAATAATGGGCTATTTGGAAAAGATAATTGTTAGATCTTGTGATGGCTCGTTTGTAACTGATAGCATTACTTTTTCTCTTTTTTAATCTCCATTTCCTTTTAGTTTTTGCTTCAAGTTATCTTTTTGAGAATGAATCTTGTATTTGTCGTTCTGGGATTTTTTTTTGAAAATTTTGAACTTCGCTTATATTTCTTAAATGATTTTCTCTTGTATATACTGTTTTTCAGTTCTATGGTTTGTGGTTGGAAGCTTCTTCCTCCGTGCGACACTGTTCATCTAAAATCTTCATCTACCTTGTTGATTTTACGCCAAAAATGATAGCTTCTACAAAAAACGATTTTCTTTTCTCTGTTTTGGTGTTGTTTTTGTTTTGTGTATTTCTTTCCTAAACGAAAAAGTTCTTCGGTCTTCTCATGCGTTTGGAATATTTCATTGGTGTTGTAAAAGTGCGAAATCCACTTTGTTTATTTTAATTCGTATTTAGTATTTTCTCTTTGAATTGTCACCAAGTTAGACCAGAGCTGCACCTACTCGGAGGCTTTGAATTTTCTGGTTGGTCATGACGGAAAAAAGTTTGTTGCTTTTGTAGACTGTGTCTTTGATTTTCCTCCTCCTCTTCTTGCTCTTGTAATGCCAAAGTGTATTTTACTAACCGAGCATCGTGTAAAAAATGATGATTCAGTACCGCAATTTAAAAGAACTAATGTTTCGAACTCCAAAAAAATGTCATATAAAGAGTAGATCCATTTTTGCATAAAGATCTCTGTCTTCACCCTTCACTTGTAGACTGAATTCATAAACATTATTTATAAATCTGTCATGACATTCTTTTCGGTAAGCTTGGCTCAGGCTAAATTGGTTGTTGCAGGCTATGGGAAACTTTTCTCGTTGTTCTGGTCATCTATACTGCTTGGGTATCGCCGTTTGAATTTGGCTTCCTTAATAAACCACAGGGACCACTCTCCATTACTGATAATGTGGTCAATGGATTCTTTGCTGTGGATATCATTATTACCTTTTTTGTAGCGTACCTTGATAGAACAACCTACCTACTCGTTGATAATACAAAGAAGATAGCATGGAAATATGCACGTACCTGGTTGGCCTTTGATGTCATATCCACAATCCCTTCGGAGCTTGCTCAGAAGATTGCTCCTTCACCTTTCAGGTCGTATGGCTTATTCAACATGCTTCGCCTTTGGCGTCTTCGGAGAGTTAGTGCCCTATTTTCCAGGTGAAGAGGATTTTTATCTTATTAATTGTGTTTCCAAGTTATTGGAAACATTATGAAAATTATTTTATCTTTATTGATTTATTTGTAGTTTGGTTTCTTTAGAAAAATTGGTTTGTTCTAACTTGGAATTTATTTCCCTTATTACAGATTGGAAAAAGATAGAAACTTCAATTACTTTTGGGTTCGATGTGCAAAGCTTATTTGTGTAAGTCTATTATAACTCTGGGACCACATGGGTGAAAGAAAGGATTCTCTCCTACTACACTATCTTATAAGGATTGCGGTATTTTTTACAGGTTACCCTTTTTGTGGTTCATTGTGCTGGATGTTTCTATTATTATCTGGCCGCATGTTATCATGACCCTAAGAGGACATGGATTGGAGCATCAATGAATAATTTCCTTGAACAGAGCTTGTGGATTCGCTATGTGATGACGATCTACTATATGACTACTCTAACTACTGTTGGCTATGGTGATTTGCACCCTGTGAATACAAGGGAGATGACCTTTGACATCTTCTATATGCTTTTCAACCTTGGATTGACAACATATTTAATCGGAAATATGACAAACTTGGTTGTCCATGGGACCAGTCGGACCAGAAAATTCGTGAGTGAATTGTATTAATTGATACTCTGCCATAAATATAATTCCAGACATGGACTTTAGCTCTAATACTTGCTAGTTTCTTGAGTCCATTCAAATAACCGTTCCTTTTCTTTCTTTAATAAATCTCCAGAGAGATACCATCCAATCCGCCTCTAGTTTTGCCCAGAGGAACCAGCTGCCGGTTCGCTTGCAAGATCAGATGCTATCACATTTATGTTTGAAGTTTAGAACAGACTCAGAGGGGCTCCAACAGCAAGAGACCCTTGATTCCCTTCCTAAAGCCATCCGTTCAAGCATTTCTCATTATCTTTTCTACTCTCACGTGGATAAGGTGTATCTATTTCAAGGGGTTTCAAACGACTTGATTTTCCAGTTGGTAATTCATTTAACTCTTGGTTTAACTTCCAGTCTTCTCTCTTAAGTAAATTGAATTTCCCCTGCTTCATTTTGTTAAATGCTTACATGGTATTTTTCCCTCCCAACTTTTGAAGGTATCAGAGATGAAAGCTGAGTATTTTCCTCCAAAGGAAGATGTGATCTTGCAGAATGAGGCACCCACAGACTTCTATATCCTTGTCAATGGAGCAGTGGTAATAATCCAATACATTTATATATGAAAATATCGAATGTGTGTATGTTATTTTGTTAATGAAGTTGAATAGAGCTGACTACTTACATATAAAGACAGAATAGAGCTACACTATTTTTGAGATTTTTCTCCTATAAATTACAGCAGTATCTTTTCATTAAATTTATAAAATGATGGCCTCTGGTGTTTGCATTATAACAGGATCTATTGGTCCAGAAAAATGGAGTCGAACAGGCAAGACTGATCTCCCAAATCTTCTTTAACTTTAGATGGATCCCTTTGGGGCTGAAACATATGTTATTATATCCATGATATACAATATGCTTACTGAAAACATAGGAATTGGTTGCCAGGTTGTAGGAGAGGCACAAACTGGTGTCTGTGGAGAGATTGGAGTACTTTGTTACAGGCCACAACTATTTACGGTGCGGACCAAAAGGTTGAGCCAGCTACTGCGAGTGAACCGTACCACATTCTTAAATATTGTTCAGTCCAATGTTGGAGATGGGGCCATAATCATGAATAACCTACTTCAGGTCTGTAAACTTAAATTAATGCTATAATCCTTCATCAATGCAGAAAACCTTTTCCTACTTGGAATAATCGGTACCCTTTGCTGTGTTTTCTGACTTTTAAATTGGCTGGTGCTAAGCTTTCACGTTTTTCCGAGTCGTCAATCAAATTTAGCATATGTTGGTTTGGTAGAATACAAGCATTTAGCTAGCGTGAAATAGTTCTGATCATATTTACAATTAAGATTACCATATTCTGCTCTACATGCCTTTTCTTCTTGGTGTCAGCATTTGAAAGACCTTAAAGACCCATTAATGTCAGAAGTTCTGGTAGAGACTGAGAACATGCTAGCTCATGGCAGAATGGACCTACCTCTTAGTCTATGCTTTGCAGCTCTAAGGGGGGATGACTTGTTGTTGCATCAGTTGTTGAAACGGGGTCTCAATCCAAATGAGTCGGACAACAATGGCAGGACTGCTCTGGTGTGTGCTTTGCATCTACTTCTTATTTTATTGTCTTCTTGAAATGAGAATGCTAATATTTTATTTTTCAAATGTCGTCCTTGTTTTATGTAAAATCAGCATATAGCAGCTTCCAGAGGAAGTGAGAATTGTGTGCTTCTACTGCTTGATTATGGAGCAGATCCTAACAGTAGAGGTACCTTCTAGCAGAAGCATGCCCATAAACATGGCCATTGTGCTTTTAACTAAGCAAACATCATTATCATCACTTTCCCTTTTGCTTTTCCTCTTTTTAAAACGTTTCACCTTCCTGCTCTATTTTTTAAAAGTGGCTTTTTGTAGAGGTGGCAATATGTTACACGATCCGTTAACCCAACACGAACATGATACGATAATAACAGGTTAGGGCTTAGTTTTAATATATTTCGGGTCAAAACAGGTTGACCCGTTACGACACGATTGCTTAACGGGTTGATAGCGGGTCAACCTGTTTTGACCCGTTATAACACGTTAAGAAAGTTAAAATTATAAATATATCCTTATATTTAAAACTAAAATTGTTAGAATCTTAATTTCAATATTTTTATTATTTATATTGTAATTCATACTTATAATTAGTATTATAATTTTTATAGATATTGTGATTTTAACATTTGTGTAAAATTATGTTAAGCTTAATTATGTCAAACGAATTAATTTTGAGCATATTCAACACATTTATATAAATAAATTGAAACGAATCATATTTTATCATATTAATTTATTTCATAATATCACTAATGGGTCATAATGGATTGACACGACATGACACGTTATGTTAATAGGTCATGTTAGGGTTTGAGATTTTGACACGATAAACTTAACGAGTCGGATTAGGATTGACCTATATAGTATAATATACATGTCTTGACATGACACGAACACGACCCGTTGACATGATTTGACACCCATAGTTTTTTGAGTGCTCCAGACTTGATTATATGAAAATTCGACTATGTTCTAGCTCCACTATTTTTTTCCTCTATACTTCTCTCAAAAGGTTTCGTTTTATAATAGATCTAAACCTGAAACTGCTGTAACTCTTAGCTATGGGGGAGCTCCAGGATTTCTTTTTGCATACTCTCCTTCTTTGGTTCTCAGCTATTGTATCCTATGGAAGCAATATGTATGATTTCTTGTCTTTTAGCTTGAACTCGTAGATTGTAATTAGGCGTACTTTTTTGTATACCTCCCGTATACTTGGGCTCTGCCTTTTTATTTTCTCATTAATAAAGATGCTTATTACTTATCAAAAAAAAAAACTCTTAGCTATGATTACATTCACAAACTTCTTCAGGTTGTTCTTTTCAATTCCCTTTTGTTTCCCCTTGCAAATTTTGGAAGTTTTTCTCACAATCTTTCATTTTCAGCCAAAGATTCAAATATTTCTCTAAAAATTCCTTTATATTTTTCAACCATTTGAATGCCTACTGATGTCTTACTAAAGTCAATCCCAATAATGTAGCTGCTATTATAACGTTGCCCTCTTGGGTGCATTATTTTAGTCCAAAAACTTGTTGCTTTAAACAAAACAATCTACCTAATATTTTAGATAAATAATGCAGAGATATGTTGACTTTTGGAGTGCTAGTGTGAATTTAATTGTCAACCGAACCTTTGAATTATAATACCATTAAAGAGCACAAAATATATTTATGGGCTTATATGACATCTACCAAACCAAACACCTAATATATAAAGAGTTACTGTTGGTATTAAAACTTGTGGATAATGATTTGTTGAAACATTTGTGGAGATATTTATTTGTGCAAATTTACATGGGGTTTGGTTCACCGTTTTTCCTTTTTTGGTAATTTTGTGTTTTTTATGGATGTTATCTTTCTTATTTCTATTTCCATTAATTTGTGCATTGGTTGTGATTTGCAATATTTTTTTATACTCTTATCCCATTAGCTGTTCCATACCCTTTAAAACATGATTTGTGCCTTTGATTATAGATCAGAGCATAGCTAGAGTTCATTATTTAAATCTGTACCAGGGTTTATGCAGGTCCTTTTCTTTTCCCTTCATACCATGATAATCTAAATAATTCAGAAGACTCCTTCCACTAATGATTTAAAAGTTGGTATGATTGCGAGAATCTTACATATTATAAATTATCTCAAAAATGGAAATCAGACTTTTAATAGTTGAAAATGTAGAACAACAGGTGAATATTCCTTTTTTAAGAATTGATGATCATTAGTGGCTCATATCAGTTGAATCTCCTTATAAAAAATAATTGATGAATGCCTAGACATGCCCACCCTCCCCCCCATGTTTGAACTCGTACATTATCAGATATGGTTTTTCATTTGGTGAGGTCACCTTTCAATCTATATCTAAGGGCACATAATCAGATATGCCCCCATGTTAAAAAACTACCTTTTATTGCATTGGATTTTTGGAATTAAGGTTGTTTTCTGGCATGGATTGTTCTGCTGAGTGATTTGATAAACATAAAAATGATGAGTTTAATTTTGTGTATGTAGACTCTGAGGGGAATGTGCCACTATGGGAAGCAGTGCTGGCTGGTCATGAATCTGTGATCAAGGTGCTACTGGACAGTCGTGCAAATTTACACCAGGGAGATATTGGTCAATTTGCATGCACTGCTGCTGAGAGAAACAACTTGGCATTGCTCAAGGAAATAATTCATTATGGAGGAGATGTCACACTTCCTAAAAACAATGGAACCACAGCTCTTCATGTTGCAGTTTGTGAAGACAACATTGAAATAGTCCAATTCCTTCTGCATCAAGGTGCTGATATTGACAAGCCAGACCCTGATGGTTGGACCCCAAGGGATCTAGCTGACCAACAAGGACACGAAGACATTAAAATCCTTTTCCAATCTGCTAAAGAACCCAGAACTCAATCCATTGTTGCAATTCCTGAGCGGAAAAATGGTGCTCGTTTCCTTGGGCGATTTACAAGTGAGCCAGCAATCCGTTCATCCCAGGAGGGCTCATTCACAGGTACAACGGATGGATTGTGGAGCCAATCCCGTCCGAGGCGCAGGACTAATAAGTTCCACAACTCACTATTTGGTATGATGTCCTCTGCCCACAATGGGGAGAAGAACCTTCTATTCTCCGTTAACATGATTAGAAATGGTAAGGACCGTGGAGAATCTGGGGATAACCCTGCTAGGGTGACAATTAGTTGTCCAGAAAAGGGAGAAGTAGCTGGAAAGCTTATGCTCCTTCCAGGGAGTTTTCAGGAGCTACTTGAGATAGGTGCTAAGAAATTCGGGGTCTCGCCGAGTAAAGTCCTTAGCAAAGATGGAGCTGAAATTGATGATATAGATGTTATAAGAGATGGCGATCATCTTATTTTAGTCAGTTATATCGGAACTGAAGAATCTAATAGTTAAAACTCTCAAATAGATGGGGGTTTCCTGTAGTACTTCTTGTACATCTAGAGGTGGAATTTCATCTTCTTTTCCCTTTAGAAACAAAGTAGCCAGCCCATGCCGATCCATTTCAGATCTTGGATGGAGATGTCCGTCAGAATGTAGTAATCAAGGCTGATGCACCGCCCTTGGTGGGGAAGGGGAGAATAGAGAGAGTTGTAACGTGCAAGTCAATGCGACAGCAACATAAGAACAAGAAAAGGAATAGAGATTGCATAACAATCAATGAATGCATGGGGAAGTTCATCCTTAAGCCTTATATATATACATTCAAAAGTTCGCAATCTGGCCATACAAAAAAAACAAATAAAACCGGTAAGCTCCCACCAATCCAATAAAACAATCAAGTGGAATTGTTCCTCTGATTAGGGGATTTAGAAAAATAAATATATATTCACAGGCTTATAGCATTGACATTGGACCTATTATTAGATTCAACAAATACAAATTTAATAATTTTACATAAAATAATCTTATATTAGACTCATCAAAATTTGCTAACTCAAATTTTGAACTACAGTATTTAAGTATTATTTTTCATATTTGAAGGGTTATTATTTATTTATTATAATATATATATATATTTTTAATATGTTTGTTGAATGAATAAATTATAGATGTGTTTGTTGGTTTCATAAATTATATAAAATATTATTATTTTGATGAATCTAATGATAAATTCAATATGAAGGTATAAATATAGAGATGTTGGCTTTCTATTAGACTTGTATTTTCTATCAAATTTAAAATATATATATATATAACTAATACCATTTCAAGTTTTGATATAATTAATGTCAATACTCTTGCAGTTTATTACTTGCAGACTCTGCATTAACTAGCAGGAAAAATGCTTTTGGTATTGGTGTTTCGTTGTTTGTCAAATCAGGACAAGAGTTTCAAAATTTGAAAATAAGGGACTAGGTTTTGGGTTGGTGTTTCGTTGTTCGACTCTTATTTATCAAAATCTTTGTCCAATTTTTAAAAATGCCATTAGATTCATTAGATCTTCATGTGAGTTATTAATACTTGAAATTAGTTCAATTTATAGAATTATTTCTATATAATCAATTTGTATCCGTATCACTTTTCTCAAAAATAGAAAAGCAATAGCCTCCATTGCAATACTATCTGACCGGGTTGATTGGCTCGATTTGGATTGGACTAAATTAAGATAAAGACCGGTGGTCTAGTCCATAAAATAGAAGATCGAAAGTTTTTAGTCTGGTCCTGGGGTGGGGTATTTCCACCTCGGACCAGACCAGATCGATTGAATTCACAAAATAAAAAAATTATATATATTATTTATATATTAATTATTTAATTTTCAACTAATCTATCACAATTTATAATTTAAAATATAAAATATGTTAATTGTAATTACAAATTAATATTAATTTAATTAACTAATGTATGATACGATCATATCATGAATATCAATTAACTAACCTATCACAAATTTACTTTTAACTAATTATTAGTTTCTACATCTATGACCTAATTAAAGTTCTAATTTATCATATATATAAATATATATATATATATATTCTTTTTGTAAAATACCCAAGTTGCAAGTGATTAACTAATGTATGATATCAATATCAATTAACTAATAGGATCGACTTACAATAAGTTAAATTACATCACCAATGAGTTAACTAATATCAATTAACTAATGTAAGTCGATCCTATCCGGTCAATTATCTATCACCAATTCACCAATAACTATAACATATATATTATTTTTATATAATAATGACATAAGTTACTGATGTAATTCTCATCTAATTTATTATTATTGATCATATAAAATATTTTTTTTATTGAATTAGTTACATAATTTATATTAATAATTCACTTAATTTGAATTAATAATTTAAATAAATTTTAGTTTATTTAAAAATAAAAATAATAATAATAATTGAGCTGAATCGAATGGATAGAGACTACCGATCTGATGGATCCATTAACCCCCCAGATTAGACCGAATAGGATCGACTTACACCCCCAATTGAGGATATACGGGTCTCGATGTCATACATAGCATAATCTAGACTGTCATTCGCCCAGACCATAGAATATGGCATGTTTGCCTATTAGAGCACTCCCAACGGCATATGTAAATTTTTTTAAAATTTAATTATCAAAACACACTTGATCTATTTTAACTATTTATTTTTACATTTGATCATCCATCAATATCTCTATTTTTTCTCTACATCTTTTAAAATATTATTATTTTATTTATTTTATAAATTAAAAAAAAAGTTTGGAAATGGAGAATGAAGTTGCGCGTAAACAATGTTGTCGAAGTCCACAAGCTGCGCGTGGGAGATAACGGCGACGTTGTCGGCGATGGAATTTTAAGGAGTTGGTCGCCGGCGTGAAGCGAGTACGGCGATGCCGACGATGTAGCTGTTACTGGCTGACGGTGGGTCAAACGGGCTTCAAATAGTCCGAAACCCATTTCGGACTTCGATCTGAGCGTGGGAGCCTACCGGTGGTTGGTCGGAGCTGGGATCACTGGGGATTTGGTTGCCGGCATCGTTTGATGCCGATGATGCTGGCGGTGTAGCCGTTAACGGCTGGTGGTGGGTCGAACGGAGGCCATGCCGATGGGCTGCAACGTACTGTACAAAAAAATATTAATAAAAAATATTTGAAGTTACGCTATACTTGCTCTAAATGTAGCGAAAGTACTGTTCACAAATGTATAAATCCGCTATTTTAGCGAGTCCATTGAGACTACTCTTAGGCTATTACATGAACAATAATGTTCAAGATTGACATAGCTAGGAAAAAATGGCTAATTAGCAATCTAATTGGATTGTTTAAAATTAAAAGACAATTTTAACTATTGTAAAAAAAATTTAACTTTTAATCATTTCATTTAGATAAGTTCTTATATTGAAATAGTTATTTTTTCATTATATAATAATAAAATAATATAATAATAGTTTGATTTTGGTTACTCACATTAAATTTTCACATTGAATTATCTATTTATAATGATATATAATAATGAGTAATTAATAATTAAACAAATATTTAATTATTTATAATTATTAATTTATTTTATTTTATCATTTTATCATTTTATCTATGATATATTTATTAATAATCATAAGTTTATTAAATTATGGATTAAAAATTTAATTAATAATTATATTCTATTTAAATTAAATTACTAATAAAGATCTAAAAAATAAAATCTAGCTTTTGCGTACATCCTTAGAAGAATTTCCAAGATACAGAGGACAAATGTATCTAATTATGTTGTTTTGAGAGAGCGATTATTGGATCTCGACACATCTCCTTTTCACTTGCAATTGGCGTCCATCCGCTTAATCCAGCGATTGTGACGAGGAAGAGAAAAACTAATAAAATAAAAGTATGATAATTAATTTAGAATTACCAAATCTGAAAGTTTATTTAGTATTATTGTTTATTTGAGTCAAAATTTATGATTTTTAAATAATTTAATATAAATTTTTTTAAAATTATAATAACTAAATTTTTATTAAATTTAACTTTTAAACTATCCAATAATAAGAATACTTAGAAGATTTATTATAGAATGTTCCTAAATTATTTATAGCAAAGGCGTTAAATACAAACTAGTCCCAACCGTTTATCCAAAAATCAAAATGCGCCGCCTTTTTTAATTGGTCTTTTTACTGTCTAACTGTTGATACGCATCCTGTCAACATTAATCATCTTTCGACACGTCACTTGAAAAAAATTAGAATACACATAAATAAAAAAAAAAAATGGCCATTATGAATCTTAAAAGATGCATACTGGAGAAAGTCACTTGCCCGGTGGCCATATGGCGGTCCTAAATAGTTCAGGCAATAGACGAGGTACAAGAAGACCAGAGTTCATTACAGACTCGTCTTTCCTTTGGCGCTAAACAAGTTGGTACTGCCCTTCCAGACTGAAAACAGTGACACCCTGTCGCATACGGCTCATTTCAAAAGCCTAAAAATGGATGGGCATACATACATACATACATACATACATACACACACACATTATCATTAAAATACATGAAAAGGTAGAAACTGCAGAGATGATTATGTAAGCCAATATTCCAAATCATGTTTCAGTCAGCTTTGCAAGATCAGATCATATCAGATCAGGTGCACAAACCTTGATCGGGGAGCACTCAGAATACGACCGTTTTCTTTCCTCCTCACTGTAAACAAAGGGGTGCAGAGCAAGTACACATTGTAGCTCCATACTGATTAATTTAAATACTCGAAACAAACCACTTCAGCATTTATCACTACAAAAGCTTCAGCATCTTTAGACGTGCTTCATGTTCTGAATCCAATTTTGGTGGGGTGTAAGAACCATGAAGATCCTCCACTATGTACTCCTGCCAAAATGTTTTAAATTCATGTTTTCAGACTGGCAATGATTTAATATCTAAAGCTGAAAGGAGAATGATCTACAACATCTAAAACGTTATGTCCATTCCGAGTCAAGTTTTAGTTGAGCGGTGATCAGTGGGAAGGATGCAAGGTTCTTGGCTGATTAATGACTCCCATACAACAAAGCCAATTATTGCAAGGAAAATTTACAGGTGAGCTTTGTTCAGAGATTTACCTTAGTGAGCTCCCTCTTCGTAAGGATATGGTAGTGTCTCTGCCAGATCCTCTGAATGGCCATGGTGGCAGCAAGGAAACCATAAGCTATGCCAAGAATGGCAAAGATGACGACAAAAACAATAACCAATGCAAAACATGCCTCCATTGATGCAGGAAAACAATCCAAGATGCCCCACCCATAACAGCAATTCTGGCAGCCAGCCATCCTTGGATCGTTACCATTAAGGGAGGAGCAATGAAGTATAAGCCCAAAAAATCCAATCAGCACAAAGAACGCCAGTACCCCTGGTAGCATATAGAGTCAGAAGATTGAAAGCATATTCACTGTCGAATACCAAGCATTCAATGGTTCCATCTAACACAACATGTGTCGGGGAATGAAATCAAGCTAACATTTCCCACTAATCCATCTTAAGGACAATCAAATAAGTATGTGCGAGTACCAGAAACAAGTATTGAAAATATAAAACTTCTAGGTTTTAGTTATATGAAAGTTGAAGATATTCAAATCCCAGTTGACTATGGGATACAGCAAGACCAACAGAGCATGTACTGCCTATAACATGGCTGATGAAAATAAGTTTCACAAAAACAAGAATTGCCACATAATGAGGGGCCACCACCTGGTACAGGTAGCGAAAAAATAATCAACAGTGGGTTCAAATTATCTTTGGGCACACATCTTTCACTAATATTTTCTTTCAATAAAAATAATTGAGAATATCAATGCAAATTGGTGATTACAATATAGGAGAAAATAAAACATTGATATGGATGCAGACACGGTGTACACATTACATTTATGTTTAGCATTGCATTCAACAAAATAACCACATTATGAGCATGGTACAAACAGAATCTTTAATCCTAACAGGCAAATTAAATAAATATATCAACAATGACAACAACTTTGGAAGTGAACACTTACCAATACAATAATAAAAAGGTATTGGATGTTTTGACAGAATCTTATCCCAACCATCACTGAATGAGTTCCTGAAGGCCCCATCTTTATCCATTATGTATGCAAAGCCACTCATTGCAGCAATTACCTGAAAACAAGTATATCTTATAAGAGAGACTTTTGAGGGCTCACTGTAAAAATGCTTAGAGCCTAACAAAACATAAGCTTCCCATGTCTCAAAAGCATGTAATGTTCAAATCAAAACCCAACTGATTTTCTCAGTGAAAGCTAAGGAAATATATTTAGGACCATTTTATCCGCCTATATTTCAACAGGGGGCAGTGCTCATTAAAATAGTTCAAACAGTTTATTTGGAACCAACAATAACCAAATAAATGAAGACTAAATAATAGAAGAAAGGCAATTGAGGAGAAGAAAAACTTCAGAAAAAATAAATTTAGCTGTTTATAAATCATAAAATACCTGCAGCAAGTATACACCACTAAGATGCATTATGCTCCATGTTATGCATAAAAAATCAATTGGCAAAAGCATTTGGATATCCATTTTCACTATATCATGCAAAATAAACATCCTCGTAACTTTTAATTTTTTTTATAACAGTGGAACTGATTAATTATATGGGCACAAATCCTTTATATTACAATGAAATACTTGATGATAAACGAATGGCACCCACATGAACCTGTTCCTTAAGCAGTAAGAATGAAGACAAGATTACTCACAGTTTGTACAGCTAAGAATACAAGGAAAACATCCCTTGCAACAAAAAGCCTGAATTTTATTTTGCGCCAAGAGTTGTCCTCAAAAAATGCAATTCGAAGGTGAAACTGAGCTTTGCAAGTGGTACAATGTGAGAAAGCAAATCCTTCCTGTAGAACGGATATAAACATTCGCTATAAGACCATTTACTAGAAGGACCACTGGTTGAAGTAATTGAATGGAAAGTTTCATATTCTAGAACCAATACAACAGTGTTTACCTTAACTGAACGCCAATGATCGAGACATGAACGATGAACAAACTGCTGAGTGCCCTTGCACATGCATGGTGATATCAATTCATCCTCTTAAAAAAAATTAAAACAGCAGCCATTAGACCAAGGAAAGCAAATGCATGCCACTGAAACAAGTATAAATACTAATTGTGTATGATAGAAATTATTAAATGTTGCAAGGATATTAGTCTACGAGGGTGTCTTTAGGATAAAAAATAAATAAATCTTGTCACTAAATGTAACTCCACCTGAGCATTTTTATATTTTCAATGTATTCATGTTAATAAATTCAGCAGTAACTGTCCAACAAACATATGCCATAGAACCGAGTGTGATTCTTCCTATCTGTAATTGCCGATTTCTTAAACTTCTCTTAGGTACATGTGAAATCATCACTTATTCCAAAAGCCTAAACCGATTTCATCATTTATATTTGTCTTAACCCTCTCGCTCACATATGAGCTACCCTCCCCCTCAATAAGTGGGCCCAATACATAAAATATTCAATTAAATGGGTGAAGCATAGAGTCAGGTTCAAACACAGGTCTCCTGCTCTGATATTATTTGAATTCACCACTTCTTCCAAAAGCTTAAGCCGATAAGAAGAGGTAGATTTAATCATCTACATTTTTCTTAACACTACATTACTTCAAAAAATTCCAACATTAGATCATGCTCTAACATCTAATCATTGGCATGTTTGGTAAGCCGTGGGAGTGTACGACGATTTCCAGGATCAAAAGGCACTAAAAGAGAATCACCAGTAGGATATCAGCATTTTGGATGCAGCGAACAAGTTATGATACCAAGGGTAAAATCAAAGTTTATTTACAATTCCCCAGTATTTATTTAAATTTTGATTTAAAAAAATCATCAGAAACAAAATCAAAGCTATTCACAAAGAATGATCACCAGGCTCGCCATCGCTCTCGAGGCAAATGCGACAGCAGGGAATTGAACCGGTCTCGATATCTTCATCCCTGATTTCACTCGAGCTTTCTGGAGGCGAATCTGCCTGATTCTCCAGCAGAGGATCGGAATCATTAGGGTTCTCTCCACCTGTTGGCTCTAGCTGCACCTCCCCTTTCATTGAAGGATTTTTCTCGAAAAAGAGCTTCCAGAACCCTAGTATTGAGCTCAATCACCAACACACAAACATCAAAGCTCTAAGTTTACCCATTCTCAAGTTAAATGAAAGCAACGGAGATTCAACCAAAACCCTACGCTCCGTTTGGCGGGAAACAACCAGAGCACCAACAAAAAAAATAGGGAAACTAATAGTTTCACACATTTTTATCACTTCTCTCAGCAACCGATCAGAGCCAAATCAACCTCTCAAATGGTTTTGAGTTAATTGTAACTAAGGAAGGGAAAGATGGGATTAAAATTACCTGAACCTGCAAAGAAACTCAGATGGAAAAGTCAGTGAACCTTTTACCAAGGCGGCGTCTACAGGAAGGAATGATTGAGAATTTTGAGGGCAAGATCAAGGAAATTTCAGAGAGACTTGCAGAGCAGAAAAGGAATGGGTCTTTTTTATCTCTTTCCGTCAGCGTTTCTCTGTGTATACACTATACGTGGAGTGGGACCCGGATCCAGATGATTCATGGACCTACAGTTTGGGCTTTTTTACAGGCCTTAAATGGTTGGGCTGTTTGAGTTATCGTTGTTTTGAATCTTGATTGACCCAAGTGGCCCTAGTAACCTTTCGTTTACTTTGGCATTTCTAATTAATTACTAAATAAAAAGTTTATTTACAAATTCGTTACCCCCCATGATGCCGAGTCATAATATATTAGACACTATTAAAAAGTATTAATATTTTAATTTATTTTAACAATTATAATGAGTCTCACAATAAATTACACATCAACTTGTAAGTAACAGAACTATACTAAATATTATGATATTAATGAGTAAATAAAGTTGGGCCAAGACATGGCCACTCTAACTTAAGCAACAAAGTTAAGGTATAGAGGTTGCACCAGTGGACCCATAAATTCTATGGCTTACTAAGGTGACAATAATAAGCAATCTTAAATCCAATGGGCCAAGGCGTGGCTACAAATGCCCACGGGCTTTTTCTTATTTCTTGTGAAGAGAAACAGTAATTATAAGATGATAATTAAATGTGTGTCACTTTAAACCCGATGGAAAGTTTTCTAATCTCTCACGTCAAGGTAATAGCCTAATTGGTACGAGTTGATATTTCATAACTTTCAAGTTCATACTTCGAGTTAGAATGTAAGTATGACTATATGAGGGTAAGAAATCCGATCCTAATCGGACTTGGTTGGAGTTTGGTCTGGTTCGGTCTTTTTGTTTTTTTGACCTAATACTTTTGGTTTAGTCCGATTTCGGTCCAGTAGATTTCTCTCCCTAAACCGATCGGATCGGACCAGACCGAATACCATAATTAAACAATATATATGTCCTTTAAAGCTTAATGTATAACTATAATATATGGTATATATAATATTATTAGTATAATTAACTTAATATATTAATATTAAATCACTATAACTTATTAACTATATGGAATGTTAGTAATAACTAATAAGAGTATTATATTATTTAATATACTATTATCAATTTATTACTAACATATAATTTACTAGTGTTATTAGTTATAGTTAATCAATCTATGATATATCACTAAATCACTATTAACTAATTACTAACATCTACATTGATATCTACCTAAGTTGCAACTTGCAAGTAAGTTAGTAACTAAATAAGTATAAAGCAATTATAAATATTAATGTAGTTAATACTAGTATATGAATTATGATAATTAATTTCATTGATTAATTGATATGAGGATTAATTAACCAACTTATAATCTATGATCTACCACTATCACCATTAACCAATTAATAATATCCACATCTATGATCTATATAAAATTTTAATATATAAAATGTATCTATACTAATACTAATACTCTAGTTATAGTAATATAGAATATTAGTTATCATATAAGTATTAAGTCTATAGACTATAACTATATATATTTAGATGAGATCAATGTATTACTATATTATTTAATGTATAACTATTAACGATAATACATATATATGGTACTAGTATATATTAATAAACATATTATAATAGTTATAGTATATATTAATATATTATAATTATAATGAATTGTTTTTTTAATGAGTTAATGTAATAATTCACGTAGAATCATTAACTTAATTTTAATTTTACTATTTTGAATATTTTTTTCATTAATTTATGTGTCAAAGGCCCAAAAGACGAAAGAATTGAAAAAAAAAATGGTATTAACATTAACAATGACGTTTAGCTCCAAATGGAAGGCAAACTCAAACTACGTCGTTTTACGCAACTCAATTTTTTTTATTACTCGTCGCACTAAATGACTTCGTCTAAGATTCTTTTCAATCCAAACATCGTTATTTCAATTAAGGTTTTTAACTTAAACTAAAACCCCCTCCCCAATTCCCTCCCTTTCTCATTCTAGTTTATCTCATTCTTTATAGAACTAGAGACCATTCCCGAAACCATAGCCCCCCAAAACGCAAACAAACCAAAAGCCTTAGCCCCTCGATTCCGTCCAGTCTCCATCGTAGATCGCAGGTATCTTTCTCTTTCTTTGCCTGTTGCCCTTTGCATTTCTATTTCGACGCTGTTTAGGTTTTAATTTTGTGAAATAGTGGTTGATTCACTTTCTTACTGATTGTCTATAGTTCAAGAACAAATCAAAGTTATTTACATGCAACAGAAGGTAGGTTAAACAAACATGATATCAATTTTCTTATGAATACATTATGTTTTTTGGAGGATGCTTGGCTCGTGAACTGTTTTGCCTAATTTAAGAAACCTTATTGTTTTTAGTATTGAGGCTTGCCGACAAGCCTTGTCAAAGATGATTATTTTTGATGAGCTGCACTTTAAGTTTGTTGAAGAGGAAGGTTTCAAACCGTTTATACTTGTGGTTTGCCCTAAGTGGTTAGGGATTTCATTCCATGTTACGATTACCATGGATTGTTATGAAGTGTTTTTGGAAAAAAAAAATTAAAAAATACTCTTCGAGGGTAACGAATCTCTCTCACTACAGATACATAGATATTCGTGCAAAACCTCAACTACATGGGTCTCACAGCATACTTTATTAATGATGATTGGAAGCTACACAAAAGATTACTTTCCTTTTGTTTGGGTGAAAACCACAAGGGTGATATATTTTATAAGAGCATAGAGATGTGCTTACATGATTGGGGGCGACCAAAAGTACTTATAATTACTATTGATAATGCAAGTTCTAATAATGTGGTCTTTTCTTATTTGAGAAAAAAATCAAGTTTAGGAAGGACACGATTTTGGAACATGAATTCTTACATGTTCAACGTTGTGCCTACATTTTAAACTTAATCTTCCATAATGGGTTGAAAGGTTTTGAAAAGTCTATTGCAAATGTGAAAGGAGTTGTGAAGTATGTTAAATAACCCCCTCAAAAGTTGAGCACATTTAAAAAATGTGTGGAGTTAGAAGAAATTCAATCCAAATGCAATGTTTGCCTAGATGTATCGAGTAGGTGGAACTCCACTTATCTTATGTCAGATAGAGCTTTAATATTTAGAAAGATTTTTGATCGCTTAGAGGAAGAAGATCCGGACTTCTTTGATAGCATTGGAGACGAAAGATGATGACGATGATGAAAATTGTGTGGTGAATAGGAGAAATTCAAAGAAGTTAGAGCCTCCCAATGCAATTGATTCGGAGAAGGTAAAGGTATTTGTGAAGTTTCTTCAATTATTTCATGATGCAATTTTATGCTTCTTAGAGGGTGAATATATAACTTACAATATATTTTTTTTTTCGCGAATTAATGAAGATTCAAGGCGATATTAATAAAGTGTGTGAAGAAGAAAGCCCCATGGTAGGAGTAACGGCCAAAAATATGAAGAAGAGATTTGAAAAGTATTGGAAGAACTTGGATAATCAGAATATGTTGCTGTATGTTGGGCTTGTTCTTGATCCTTGGTACAATATGCGATATCTTGACTTTGCGTTAACAAAATTGTATAAAGATGATTCTACAAAAGTCATTGATTTGAGTTGGAATGCGAAAAATGCATTTATTCTCTTATATGAGGCATACATGAAAAATGATCAAGAGAATTCTCATGAGCACAAAAGTTCTCCACGTGAAAATGTAAGTCCTTCAACTTGCAAGAGAGCGGAATCAAGTGGTCAGGCTTATATGGAGGATGAATTTGAGCAACATTTGCAGTCAAAAAATTCTTTGGAGAGCAAGTCAGAGATTGATAGATATCTAGCTAGCAAATGTGAGGGTCGAGATAATAATTTCGACTTTCTAACTTGATGGAAAGTGAATTGAGCTAGATATCGCGTACTTTCAAAGGTTGCATGCGACGTACTTGCAATACTAGAATTTACTATGGCATTTGAATATACATTTAGCACGGAGGGTCGTGTATTTGACCCTTTCTGAAGTAGTTCAAATCCAATGACTGTTAAGGCTCTTATACGTGCACAAAATTGGTTTCATTCTTCTTCTACTCTAATAAGCTTTAGGACTTTAATAGATAAACTGGAGGATTTTGAGAAGTAGCTGGAGGGTATGGATATGTAAATTTATTTAATTTGTTGTCTTTTAAAAATTTATTTAACTTGATATCTTTTAAAGTTTTATGTCTATAAATGGTTAGGGAGTGTGTTGATTCTACGAATACGTCAAATTCAATGCCTACATACTCTACACCCAATGCAAATTAAAGATTAAAGGGTAAGTTAATGTGATTTCTGCACATTTTATTTTAGCATGATTTTCTTTTTCGAAATATGTGTATATATATATATGTTATAATTTTGATCACATGAGATTTATTATAAATTATTTTATTTATTGAGATAAAAATTAGATTGATACTTGATTCATTTGGATTATTTTATTTATTTTTACTTCTCATTGTGCTTACGGAGTCACGAAGACATTAAAGACTTGTTTTTTTTTCTATCTTTCATTAAAGTCATTCCAAATACAGGTAAGGGATATTTTTCTATATTTAATTAAAGTCAATCCATCTCAATCGGATATTAATACTTAATTTATTTTATTTACAAACTATATGGATATTTGATTCATTTCTCAATCTCTTTCGCAGTATGCTTGATCGTCGATTGAGAGCTTAAGAAAGGGGAGGGTTATCTAGATGTAAATTGCAATGTTGAGAGAAGAGATTTTGATTTGAATGTACTTGGATTGTAATTTCAAATTTGAATTGTAATTTATAATAACTTTTGTGTTTATTTTTTTGGTTTTTTCATTTCTTTTTTTCTTTTATTTGGACTTTGGGAAGTTTGGAATCTATTATACGACTCCTTTTGTGAATTGATTTGTTTTGTTTTTCTACTTATTTTTTATTCAGATTAATTTTCTTTTATCAATTTTTTTCAAGAGTAAGTTTTTTTTTTTAGCTTAAGTTTGTGATAAAAATGTGAAGTGGGTAAAAAATAATTGAAATTTGGTAAAAAAAAAAAAGATTTGATCATTGTAGAATTTTAGGCTGAATTTGGTCCATTAAGTCATGTCCGAACCTACTTGGACCAAACTTGGACTGGACTTGGACTGAATGGGACTGGACTGATTTGGGTCTGTCATGAGTTCGGTCCGGTCTAGGTTGGGAAAATGCCAGACTGAATAGGACCAGTCCATCACCTTCCCGAACTAAACTGTTTACACCCCTAAATATAAATTGAAAGTATTTGTAGTAGTAAAGTTTGACCTTAGGACCACGTGATGGGCTTTGGATCAACTAGATACTTTGTGAGTGTTGCCCACCCTTAAAACAATAGTTTTGGCTCAAATTGGACATTTTGCAACAGAGATGGACTCTTATGATCACACCCAAGAAGAATTGTTATGCTGCTCACCCTCGTCTCACCTTTTGCAAAGAGAAAAAAAATTTCTAATCTCTTTGTTTTAGATGTGTTTCACTGCCTATCGATTATTAACTTGTGATGAGGAAAGATGGTCATCTGGTATATCTGATGCACTTTTGATGCTTAAGTTAGAATATATATATATATATATATATATATATATATTACCTTGCAATGAGAAATTAGGAAAATAATTACCTTGGGTCGCTAGTGTTGACTTTGTATATAGATGCAAATTATTATCGATAAGGATAGTCTGATCTTTTCCCAAGATCTTGAGAACTTGATTATCAAGCGTCCAAGATTTGCTTTAAGAATGAACGAATTGTCACCATTTGTAGGCGAATATCTTGCTATTTTCTTAAAGAGGATCAGCATATCTAATTAGAGCATTGATATTAGCTTCATCAAAAGCTAAACTAAATGTGAAGTTTGATTTTTTACTCAAAATCTATCTGTATTGGATTCATCAAACCAAACCCTTTGAAGTTTTGAGTTACAATACCATCTCATTTTCCTTCATATTTGAATGTCTACTATTTATAAGTCAAACCATATGTTTAATACGTTTCAATCTCTTACATTTTTTTCCCTTACTTTTCACATATTTTCTTAATATAATATTGTTATATTTATTATTTTGATGAATCTAGCGTAGAATTATAGATGTGGAGATTTTGAATTAATGAAAATTTTATATTTTTTATTAAATTTTGAAGATGACTTTGATAAAGCTAATGTGAATGTTCTAACTATTAACGATGACTATTGTTAATCTTATTAGTTGGCGTGTTTTCATGATGGCAAGCCGACAACAAATTTATGGTTTTTCGAATTTCGACTCATTAGACTTCTCGTATGGGGCCTCATTAGGGGGGAGATCGGTCCGGTCCAGTCGATCTTAGAAGGCTTTGATGGACCGGATATGTCATCTTCGGTCCAAGCTTTTCCAAGCCTGGACCGGACTGAAATGTAAATGGGTCTGGACCAGACCGATCCCTTTCGGTTTGGTTTGGTCCGGTCCGGTCCATTCGGTCTGGACCATGCAGCCCAAGCTTCAAATCTCATAATCAAAATCATCACGAAATGCCTAAAAGTGGATCATCATTCATCACAAAATGGATCATCATTAATCACGAAATGCTTAGCGAAATGTTCAAAATAAATGCCCAAAATCTTAAACATGAACACCACCTATAAAGAAAGAATCCTTAGCAACCGAAATGCTCAAAAGTCAAAATAAATGATTTCTATTTGTCCCACTTTGGTGGAAAACTAAAAAGGGAAAAGAAGAAGAAAACCCTAAAGAAATCAAAGAACTACCTATAGGGCCGAGGATTGAGGAGGGCTGCGAGCCTGCGAGTTGCGATGGAATTGGCAGGGCTGCGATGAGACGGAGAGGCGCTAGGGTTTCGTTCAGCGCCGCAGACTAGGGTTTCGTGGAGTCCTTCGAAACAGAGAAAGTGAAGGGTCGAAGACTACCAATTGGGTTTGTGAACTTGAAATGCTCGGGTTGCCCGTAACGAAATGCTGCAGGATTTAAAACGGTGTCGTTTGGAATATTTGGATTGCAAACAGAAATTGGTTCCAAACGGTGCCGTTTGTTGTGGGTTTTTTTTTTTATAGGAAATTTGTTATTTGTTATTGTTAATTAGAAATTTAGAAATTAGAATGTTGTTGTTATAAAAAAATAGAGAGAATGTTATTTGTTAATTAAAAATAAATTATAAAACAAATCAAATCCCAATATATATAGTTAATAAGTTATAGTCTAGACTTATAATAATATAAGTACTATTTACTATAAGTTATAAGTATAGTCTATATATGTTAATATATTTATATATACTAGATGTTATTTACTAATATATAAGTATAGTCTATATATGTTAATATATTTATATATACTAATATTAGTACTATTTAGTAATATAACAGATGTTATTTTATTAATAGTCTAAGACTATGAGTTATAAAAATAAGGCCTTATAATTAATAGTTACACATTAAAGAATATAATAATATAAGTACTATTTACTATAAGTTATAAGTATAGTCTATATTCTATAGTAGGGGTGTTCATCCGGGTTCCGGATTCCCAAATCCGGAACCCGGATTTAAAATTTTCTTCAATTTTATTTTAAAAAAAAATCAAAATATTAAGAAATATATTAAAATTTCAAACCGGGCCGGGTACAACCCGGCCCGGATGAACACCCCTATTCTATAGATTCTATAGTCTATACTAATATTAGAACTATTTACTAATATACTAAATGTTATTTTATTAATAGTCTAATACTATAAGTTATAAGTATAGTCTAGAGACTCTTAATATATGTTAATATATTTATATATACTAGACTACTAGTACTATCTATTATAATTAATAGTTACACATTAAAGAATATAATAATATAAGTACTATTTACTATAAGTTATAAGTATAGTCAATATTTTATAGATTCTATAGTCTATACTAATATTAGAACTATTTACTAATATACTAGATGTTATTTGCTGATGCGCTCATGCATGTTACAAAAAAAAAAAAAAAAAAAAATTAAAGAAAATAAATTCATAGAATGTTATAGTTTTATGTAATATATTAAATCTATTTTACAATAATATTTATTAATTTTATAATCTAATTTACTATATAATCAAAACTACGTCAATTTGTAAAATTATGTTGTAGCGCCCAAAACATTTATGATCATATGCACTTTGTATCATTCGTTTTAATTTATTTATCCAAACTAACACATTTTTATATTTTTAGTAATCAAGACTATATCGTGTTAATTATTTAAAAAGAGAATTACTAGATCCGCCAAAGCAATTTGTGAATGAATGATTTCTTATTTATAAGAAGTTTTTATTTGTCTTAAGGATCGGAAGTGTGATCGGAATATTATTTTGAGATTTTTGTGGGTTTAAGTTATACATTAGATCAGAATGGGTATTAGTTGAAAAGGAGAAATTAGAATATTTGGAAAGGAAAGAAAAAACAAAAACAAATGGTATGGAAGTCCTCTAGCTAATTTGTTAACATATGTAGAAAACTCCTCTAGCTAATTTGTTAACATATGGAGAAAATTACCCGGTTGGTGAGGCCCAGATTTGGAATAGTTCTTCAAAAAAAAAAAAAAAAAGATTTGTAATAGGAAATAATAATATTGCAGGATTAAACTTGCTTCTCACGTCATAAATTCTTTGAAAAGCGCGCCAGCCTATATAGAAACAATTTCATATTTATAAGACAAATTTATAAACATGATGTTTTCCTATACTGCAAAAACAATGAAATTAATTAGGGTCGATATTATGCAGAAAGGAGATCAACGATTGGTGGTGGACACTGGGGACCCACATACTGATCTTTTCCCTCCCTCATACATGCATATATAATAATAAATATACAAATTGATATAATACAGTCGGTTCGAATTTAAATTTTAGAAATAATCGATGCGTAATCGATTTTAAAAAATATAAAATTGATAGTACGATCTGTTCGATTATAGATTTTGTCTAAAACTGAATTGAATCGGACCGGCTACATCTCTAATTTTATGATTAAAGTAATTTTACAATTTAATATATTACATCAAGTCATATTAAGTTAATATTTTTATAGAAAATTTTTGTATAGCTAAAACATTTCAATATGAAAATTGTTTTGCTAATTATTTCCTTCTAGAACTGCAAGTCCTTTTAATGCACGGTACGTCGGTACTACTAGAACAAGCCAAGTATTAACGGGCAGCTAGCTAGATAGTAGATATATAGCTAGCTTTTATTTTCTCTGAGGACTACTTCATATGATCGATGCAATGTTGCGTAAATGTTTTGGACAAGTTGATGTTGAAAGTTTCCTAAACCAAGAAGCACGCAAGAAACTTCTTCCACTACAAACAATCAAAGGCGCTAGCGCTGCTTCAATTCCGCTATTTGATTCCTATTTTTATTCATTAATTTAATAAAATTTCGTCTGATCACATACAATTAATGATACACAATTCATGAGATTAAAAATTCATATAATTCCATACACGAAAGGTAGTCTAGTCACAATTATCACATGATGCAGGCCGCTACAATCTTCATCCCGTGAGGGAGATGGACACCAATCAATCCCAGCCATTAATTTCCATATCATCATACCCTACACACAAGATCAGATGAATCATGATATATAATATTTATGCAGATCATTACTTTCAGAAAGTCTCATATAAACCATAGCAAAGAAATTAAATTAAAGGAGATAATATCCCTTAATTTGTTTTAGATCAGAATTCTCAAAGAAGAAGAAGAAGAAGAAGAAGAAGAAAATTACTGCTGAAATTCAATGTTGATGGATTTAACATAAGAGGAATTTGCAATAGTCTGGAAAGCTGTTCTGGACAAAACAATAGTGGAACCATTAACGGAAGGCAAAGAAGGAGCTGTTCCAATATAATCAATGATCTTAATTTGAATGGTCTGGCCTTGAACACAGGTGCCCGGCTCTGAAGCACTAATGCACCTCACCAAGTATTGCCTACCGCACGATGCTCCATTGTCCCATATCCCGTCGCCGGCCGCCGCGAACAAGTTGCTTGACGGAAACTGAGATGGGTCGCTCCCAAAACATTGAGTAGCTATATATATGTATATAAAGATTGATCAGTGCATTGATGAAGGCTATATATATCATATATAAATAATGCATGGTCGTAATTAAAACTGGTTTTGTTTTTCTGATGAAGGTCGTAATTACTTACGTGAATATGGGGAAGAATACAGGGCTGCAGTGCCAACATCACCATGGGAGATATGGAAGAACTGGGAGATTAAGATAATCAGGGACAAGCACGACAATTGGAAGAGTGTCGACATTATTTCTTCTCGAGCGTGCGAGGAACTAGGATCGATAGGCTCTTTTGGTTTACTTTATTCCACAAACGGACAGGTCCCACCCAATGGAAGAATCAAAAAAATAAAAATCATTTCATTAAATAAAATTTTAAATAATTTTTATACTTTTCTAGCGTGCATGTCCTATAATATTAAATTTAATTTTTAATACAATGATCAATTATTTAATATTTTTAAATTATTTTTTTAAGATCTTATTAAATTAAAATACAAAATTTATATTGAAGCCTCAATTTAAGTTGTTGTATTAAATATAAATTTAAAAATTTTAAATAAAACTTCATTTTATTAAAAAAAATTAAAAATATTCTATATAATAATTTATAATTTATTATATTATTGTTAGGAATGACTTATCCAAAATTTTGCTCTAGGGTGGCTTCAAATTAAAAAGTAGAAGATATTATTCCAAGCCAATGAATAGGTAGATGGGAAGGAGGCTTTTAAGGTTCAAAGCATGCCGTGCAATCAAAGATTCAAAAGAACAATGTCCATTGGCTTAATTAGGGAGGTGTGACGTAAAAGGGGCGGCTACGTTTACTGCATGCCTTACATGTCTCTCTCTTTTTCTTTTCTTCTTCTAAGCAAGTGAATTTTGTTAATATAAAAGATAATACATATTAAAGGGGATGGAGCTTCCCGACAAAATATCTCAATACAACAACAACAGTACATATGTGGTGATAAAAAGAAAAAAAAAGTTATGATACCAATTTCTTGATCTTTACTCAAACTTTATAAAAAGGGTATCGTCTTAAAAGACGTATTAAAAGTTACAAAAAGGGTATCGTCTTAAAAGACGTATTAAAAGTAAGCCACCGCTGAAGGTGGTGCAAGTGGATGCACTATTGTTGAATATCTTGAAATATTTGTCGGAGAAATCCCAACTCCTTATAACTAGATCACCATTTATGGAGAGCAAAAACTTGAAGAGAAGCATCAAAAAAGAGAATCTGCAACGGAGAAACAAAAGACCTTTCCACTAGGAGAGGCGTGAGAAGGGCACGTGCCGGTAGAATAGAAGAGTGGATGGGCCGATCCGAAAGAATGGAGGGTGGGGAATCTGATGGTGCAGTGTGTGTAGCCGGTAGAACATCCGGAGTGCGGCGGCACGTCAAAAGCACGCGTGGAAACAAACTGCGTGTGAAGGCCACACGCTGACCAAAAAGGCACAGAACTGTGACAAACCAACAGATCGGCAAGAGGGGAACAACATGGATGGACGCATGTCGTAGTTTGAAGTCTGGAGAAGAGTAGATCGAAAAAAATCCAAACCGGTGGAAAAAAAAAAACCCTACACAAAAGGTAGAACAAAGAGAAAATTGGAAATGAAAACAAAGAGAGGAGAGGAAAGTAGAGTCGAAACTCACACCTTTCTCTGCGATGAAAAAGCTCTCCAACAAAAAAGTTCAGTCTAAGGATATTTCTAGTGAGAGACAGAGACTTTCTTTCTCTAGAAAGTGGGTGTGAAAACACTTGGAGATCATTAGCTTCTGCATGCCCTACATGTCAATTAATCAGTATGCTATTAAGCAGCAATACGTCAATTGACTGTAATACAACAGCCAATCATATTATCTTATTTCATTTAAATTTCATATAATGATTATAACTTCTTTAAATTTCCACATAAAATATCTCATCTCACCTAAGTTGAAGTGCATAACCAAATGAGATTTTATTATTATTCGACTGCAATTAACTGACTTTATGCTACGTAAGGTGTGGAGAATCCTTCTTCCTACGATCGAATTGAGTTAAAAAATTACTTTGGAAATTCCTTTTTGTTCCATAAGCATGTGGATGTGTTTGAGCTCTGTTAAATATTGCTTTCCAGATCATAGAGAGAGAGGACATGGTCCATTTGCAAATTCCTACTGCCTAAACCACACTTTCGGATAAGCATTAATTAATAATCTCCGCCCCAGCAATAATTCATAGCAACCAACATGTTGACTTTGTATTGTATGACACCTTATAGATATTAATCCCTCTTTTAATATCATTTAAATGAAGGTGATAGCCTATCAATGCACGTTGACTATTGATTTATATCCTCAAGATTAGTTGCGCCCTCCGAAAAGAAAGCAACCATCTGCTTAAAGTGTTACAGTTATAAAGAGGTTGTTACATAAAATAATTTTATAAATTATCTACTTTCATGTAATCTGTTAGATTTATTTTATAATAACAACAAAGTTATGATTTGACAAATTATATCATATCACATCAATTTATAGAATTATTTTTTTGTAATTTCTTTGTAATGAAAGTATTTCTTACTAATTATATATAATGACATAAGAGATTATAAATTACCGAAATGGTATTTATATTTTAAGACAGAGATTAGTTATGTATACCCGATCCAATTATCAACTGTTAAAGAGTGACAAAAAAAATTATTAAGCAGGGTCTAATATCCTCGCCTATTATCCAATATCGAACAAATGTACCAATGTAGGACACGATCTTTATTCTTTAATACATGGAGTAGAAATGTGTTCGTATTCTTTTTGCTTGGAGAAATGCACTAAGCTAAGCCTCCAATTTAGAATGCTATAACATAGAGCCATTGCTCAAGATATTAGGACTGGTTTGACTGATTTCCACCTCTTTCTTCCGGCTTATAGGGCCTCTGCCCATTTGTGCTTTATGGATTCAATCATGCCTACTGTTCAGACACCCGATCAAGAGTCTTTTGACATCAAAGAGAAATGATAGATGCAGTCATGGAGTTGCAAGCGGCATGCAATCGCTTTAGAAAAAAAGTGAATAAATATGGGACCCACGTGAAAAAGTTAACTATTTTTCCTAAAGCGACTACACGCCGTTTGCAACTTCACGACTGTACGTAACATTACCCTTCCAAATATTATAGTAACAAAATACATCCACAAAATTTTTTAAAACCACGATAGTGAAAATATTTTCTCATCTTATCATACAATTTTTTAAAATTTTCACCAAATATAATAAATTACTTAGTTATTTTAAAACAATAATAATGTTAAAAAAATATATTTTAACAATATTTCTTTCAATTTTTAACTCTAATTTCAATTCAACTTATTATCCAAATCTCACATGAAACTTCGAGCGAGTCCCTCTAGAATACAGAGATTCCGACAATGGTCTCATTTGGTTATATAGTTGAGATGAAATGAAAGTTAAATAATATATTATATTATTTTAATATATAAAAAAAACTAAATAATATTTTATATTTTATATGAAAATTTAAGAAACTCATAACAGACACCAAACCAGGTCGCAAATTATCACGGTTGCTACGGGGGATCACGTTTCGGAAGTTGCGCAGAAGATGAACATAGACAAAACGACTTGGAAGTTGTGTGAGCTATGAAGAAACAGAACTTGGTTGACAAAGTCAAAACGTGATAGTCATGAATGAACACAACCACCCTTGGTCAGCAATGGCGGTCGTATATTAAAAACCGTGTGGACCTTTTTTCCTAGGGCCGGATTGATGAGTACCATCATGTTCATACCCATCACGTGTGGCCCTCCTCGAACATATAAAAAATTATGACACTTTTTACCATTCAGGAAGAGACACTCCTAAGTCCTAGTTCTAGATTCACAATTGAAGAAATTATTAGAAATCCTTGCCCGCTTAACAATCCCTTTCCACAAGTTCCGGATTTGAGTCTACTCTTAAATGCCGAAAATTATGATAGTTCTCAGCATCCAACCAAGAGATACAAGAGCCTAAACTTTTTAGCCTTCTCATTTCTGTTCTATAGCAAGTAGCAACCATTGTGAAGGAGCTTTAAAAGTCAGATATCACAAATTAGCAAGCACATGGAGAACATTTGAGAATAATATCTCACCAGAAAATATGGAATCCAATAAAATAAACAAAGACGCCGGAGGAACTGATGTTCAACGACTAAAGCAGGCACCGTCTTTCTGTTTTCATATCCATGCAGGCTCAAAGAACAATACGTAATACATGAAAGAACATCGCTGCTGGCATTGACAAAGCCAGATCAACGCTTCGAGGGAAGGGTTGAGATAGAGAGAATGGAAGAAGTAGAACATGGAATAGCACTACTTCCACAGCTTCCGCAACGACATGTTTTTCTCGGTCTCCTTCTTCATTACCTTCGCCACTGCCATTTCAAAATCTTCCTGTGTTACGTGAACCCTCCTCTCCCTCAGAGCAAACATCCCAGCTTCCGTGCACACAGCCTGTAGACAAAAATTTTAAAAAGATGTGTAAACTGTAAACACAATCCCAAGCCCCCAATGACTAGCGTGATCCCTCTTTTACTGCTTTTTTAACAAGTAATTGCTCTTTTACTTAATATACTGTCCAGATCCAGACCAAGAGAGTTGAGCACTATTTATGCCAATAGAATGAAATAGAGGTAATTTCAAAGAAACTATTCAGGAAGATCAAAAGAAACGCAACATAACAGCCAGATATTCAACCTGCTCAAGCAATAACATCTGCTTAGCTGGCAACCTACAACATTCTTAACATAACATTTCACCAAATAATCTGTAGTTGGTAGCTGTACACCCACAGCCGCCCATGGCTGATGAGGTAAATTAATCTGGCCAGGGAACTACTGTCTGGCTGAAACTCTACCAGACCAAACGGTTCTGGCCAGCTTTCTCCAGCCCTTGTTCGGTCAGTGGTTTAAACATTTCAAAATTCAAAGGTCTTTTATCAGGCTTCGGTTTCTGTACTTTGAAAAACCAAACCAGGCCAAACCGAAGGCAAACTTTCAAATATTGTTCAATATGTCGGAAATGAAACCCAGCCTGTGATCTTATATTTCTCTCCTCTCTTCTCAGTTTCTCAGCTTCTCTCCAAACCAAGATCACCAGAACAAACTGACCACCGACCGTCAGAGTTGGCATGGGTGGGCAGCCTGACCCTGGGATGGTTTTGGTGTGGTCGGTCTAAAGAGAACAACCCCTTGTGGTTCAGTTTTTGGTTTGCACCCTTACACTGATACCTTCCCCAAAACTAAAACGGTTTATTTATTTATTTTATTCTTATTACCATCAAAGATCAATTCATCTAAACAGTCCGTAACAAAAAAGGGCAAGTTCACATCTTTTGCTGCTCTTATAAACAAAGAATATCTCTAGAAATCAATATAATATTTGGCTAAGGTATGATTCAAATATAAAAGCACCGGTATTTGGCAGATGAATTAAGAAAAAGAAGGTTCTGGCACTTTTTTTTCCGGCAAGGTATCAATACACTTGACAAGCACAAACTACTGATCAAGTGAGTTTAAAATATCACATACAAAAGGATGTCAAGTTCAACCAAGGAATTACAAGAAAATCACCAAATAATATCCATTAATCCACAACCCTATACTGTTCAATCAAGAAAGAAGTAGATAACATCTATGGCCCGGAGACATAAAACATTACCTTAAGCTCTGCACCAGATGCACCATTCATCTTCTCCGCTATTTTCTTCAAATCAATTCCACGCATTAAATTCATCCTTCTTGAATGTATTTTTAATATATCGAAACGAGACTGCATTTTATTAACAACACAATTAATGAAAGGCAATTTGTAATAATAACATATTGTTACCATGCTAGAAATGTATTTGAGACAAAGCATGTTATAGGGACCAATTGCTATATTGATAAATGCACTTGTACATATCATATTAGTCAAAAACAAAAACACCAGAAAGGTGCATATTCCATCTGTTGCCAGTCAATTTTTTTTTTATTTTTTATTATCAGTTAACATAATTTGTTAATGAAAATAGGCATGGCTCAAGTACATGGGACATACATGACAGTGACACCTAGTCATGATTGTCTAGACATACAAGGCTGTTGCAAGTCAATTGTGGTATAAGAAAAACAACATTTCAGTAGATTAAGGGCATGCTTAGATGCTTGGAGTATCTTATAATTTTGTGAATAGTAGTGAAATGATTTGAGGGAAGATGTTTTACTGGATTTTGGGAAAGGAGAAAGAATGTTTAAATAAAAATATTTTAAGTATTGTATTGGAGTTTGTAAAAGTGAAAAGATAAGTTAAAAGTTGTTTAAATATATTTTTGTTTTGAAGTTTGTAAAAGTTATATTGATTTTTGTGTTTAGTAATCATCAGATGAAAAGTTTAATATTTGAAATAGAGCAGTATTTTGTGTTTGAGTGATCCTTGGGAATGAAATTTTGAGAAATTTTGGGAATTTGGAGAATTTTGGGGATGTTTGGTGTTGTCCAAACATCCCCTGAATATTGGTCCTCAACCATTAAGAGAGAAATTCCAAAGTAAAATTACAGAGTGACTAAGGCATGTTTGAGAATTGAGATGAGATGAGAATATATCATCTTATCTCAAAACTTCTCATAATTTCCTTTTCAAACATCATTCAAACACAAAACACTAGTCAATTTCAAAACTTCAAGTTTTTCATCTGATCATTACCTAGTTATTACAAGTTTTTCAAACTTCCAAACAAAACACCAAAAATAATATAACTTTTCAAATTTCAAAACAAAAATTACATTAAAAAATTATATTTAAAAAAATTTTTAAATTTAAAATAACTTTATTCAACTTTTTCTCTCCTTTCTTGAAACTCAATAAAACATCTGAACTCAAACTATTTCACTATTATTCACAAATATTTCACTACTATTCACAAAATTCTCATCTCATCTCATTATTCAAACATGTCCTAAGTTCCAATCAAAACAGAAACTGAGGATATAAACAGTTGCACATAGATTACACAACAAAGAATAGCGAAAGCACTTATTATGGAGAATACGGGAAAATATTGACATATGAACATATCCATACAAAAGTACATTCCAAAACACATTCATGCTGGTAGAATCACTGTGACACACCTCCTCATTAGGATTAGGGAATTCAATCTTCCTGTCAATTCGCCCTGGCCTAAGAAGAGCTTGATCAAGAATATCAATCCGATTGGTGGCCATCAAAACCTGTCAACAACGCAAGTAATTTCAGGTAGATATCACATGAAGAATATTACCCAAAACTAAACTACCCAACCTGCATCCCAGTACCTTGATCTTGTTTGATGCTTCAAATCCATCCAGCTGGTTGAGAAGCTCCAACATAGTTCGCTGCACTTCACTGTCACCATTGCCACTACCAGATTCCATTCGAGCAGATCCAATACTGTCAATTTCATCCATAAAGATGATAGATGGAGCATGTTCCCTGCCAAAGAACAAAGGGAGAAATTCATATACAAAATGGTAACTATAATGTATAGACCACAAAATAATTTTTTGACATATTCAGACTAAATAGATTATAGAGAGGTAGACCAATGGATGATTAAAGGTAATTCCATGATGGAAATCATGGAATTACTTCGCAAAAAGAGAGATTTCTCCAATATCACAAATTCTATGATGCTCCAAAGTGATTCCTGGATATACATGTATATAAGAACCATATTTATTTCATGGATGAAATTCGTAGATAACACAAAGCACAGCATTTCCCAGGGAATCTTTTCCTAATCTATTTTTCCATAAACCAAACAAAGGCTAACTAGCTACAAAAAAATATAAATAAAATTTCTGATAAGAAACATAAAAATAAATTGAAACAATAGGGGACCATGGGTAAATATTCTAAAGAATCAATACAACATTGCCAGGAGAAATCAAGTGAGTGAAAGATGAAGAAGATCAAGCAAACCTGGCCATAACAAAGAGTTCCCTAACCATTCTGGAACCTTCTCCAATGTACTTCTGAACTAATTCAGAACCAGAAACTCTGATGAAAGTACAATCAGTATGATGGGCCACTGCTCTAGCCAACAGTGTTTTCCCCGTACCAGGTGGCCCATACAACAGAACACCCTATTATTATGAGAGAGAGAGAGAGAGTCAGGGGAAAACCAAAACCATGAGCATCAGTGTCTATTAAGTTAAAAAAAAAAGTCATGACAACTTGGCAACATTAAATTACCTTCGGTTGAGCTATTCCAAGACTCTCAAACAATTCAGGATGTTTAATTGGAAGCTCGATCACCTAGAAAGATAATTACAAATCATGAATAAACCGTTGTATCATCAACCACCTATAACTTTCTGACCGAAGCCACAAAAGAAAACATTGGGGAGTAATGCAGGAAGAAAGTGCATGAGAGAAACCTCCTTTATCTCTTTAATTTGCTGGTCAAGACCACCAATCATATCATATGTAGAATCGGGAACTTTTTCAACTTTCATAAGGTTGACCAATGGATCAACTTTGCTTGGCAAGATTAAATGAAGAACATAGCTGTCATTACGGAGAGCAACTCTAGTTGATGGAGTGATCTTTGTGATATCAATATTTTTATCAATGTCAACGACATATTTCCCTTCAGGATGAACCTGAGAAAAAGAAATGCAACATTAGGTATAAATATGTATCGATACCATATATTTCCACTGATACCAAACCATTTGTTCTCATTAGTGTATTCCTCTTTTTCTTTTCTTTTTTTTATAAGTAAGAAGAAGTTTTATTTTTATTTTTTATAAGTAAACAATTTATTAATAGAAACAGGCAAAACCCAAATACACAAGAAGGTATGCAATGGATGAAACTGTCTGAGATAATGATCCTGCACTTTCTCAAGTTATTAGTGGTCAGAATCTTGTTCAGGGCAGCTGTCCAAATAAAGAAGAGGGCTTTGGGGGGGGCCTTATTCCTCCAAATTTTTCTCCAAGGAAAGTGGGTATTCGTTGAGAGTGTTAGCACCTTATAGAAGGAGTGAACCGAGAAAATACCCTTGTCCAACGATGTCCACCAGAGCTTATCGACTCTCCTTCCATTTGGCTTAGTGGAATAGATGTACTTGAAAAATGTCTCAAAGCTGTCCACTTCCCAATCTTGGGCTGCTCTATTGAAGGTGACAGTCCATTGAACTTGGTCGTCTAATTGAATCAAGAGATTTGCCACCGAAGCTTCTTGGTCACAAGCTAACCGGACCACCGAAGGAAATGTGTCTTTTAGAGCTTCACTTCCACACCAAGTGTCCCTCCAAAATTTAATCCTAGTTCCTTCACCCAATAACAGATTGGTATGAGTGGTCAAACCCCCCATCCTTGTCTAATATGTTTCCACAAACCCACTCCATGCGCCCCAAACACCTCTTTAGTACTCCGTCCCCCCCATAGGCCACCATGTTTACAATCTACCACCAGTTTCCATAGAGCATCAGGTTTCAAAGTATACCTCCATATATAGATGAAGCCCATATACATAAGAAGTATACAAAATAAAACACCTAAGTACATTCTAGGGAACAGAAAGCGGCACCAGAAAATCATGAACGGAAGATCCTTTAGTTACTAATGCAGAAAACCAAAACAGCAAAGAGTGCACAAAGAAATTCCAAAGTACGCTCCTTGTCATTAAAACATCACTCATTCCTTTCTATCTAAATGCACCACATGAGACACAAAAGAACCATCTTCCAAGCCGCATCCACTTGAGTGCAACCATGAAGCCCTTTCGAGCATGCTAGAAGATCAACCACTCTAAGCCAAGCAGATTCTACCAAAAATGTTATCCCATAAAGCCCTTGCCACCTTAAAATGCAAGAGTAAATTATCCATGGTTTCCCCATTCTTTTTACACATGAAGAACCAATCCATAACAATAATACCCCGCTTCCTTAAACTATCCAATGTCAAAAATTTCCCAAGGGAGGCAGTCCAAGTGAAGAAAGCAACTTTAGAAGACACGTGAGACCTCCAAATATACTTCCAAGGAAAAGGAGGACCATTCTAAGAAGTCAACAACTTATAGTACGAATGAGAACACAACTTTTTACCCCCCTTAGACTCCCACACCATCTTGTCCTCATCATTACCACCAAACCTCAAAGAGTATAAAAAACTGTAAATGGCTGAAACTCCGTCAAGATCCCAATCATGTACAGCTCTAGTTAAACATATATCCCATTGGATTGAGCCATTAGAACAACAAAGAAAATAAAAAACTGTAGCATACCAATCGGATGCCGATTGAAGATAACCGAAAAAATATACCATTGAGGGTTCTATCACCACACCAAATGTCAAGCCAGAAACGGATCCTAGCTCCCTCTCCAACATCAAAACTAACATGATTGACAAAACTCTCCCATCCCTTTCTAATGAATTTTCAAAGTCCCACACCATAAACCCCCCGAACTTCATTAGAGAACCAACCCCCCCAAGCACTTCCATACTTTAGATAAACTACCTCCCTCCAAAGTGACTCTCCTTCCGGTTGATATATCCATACCCACTTTCCCAATAAAGTCTTATTAAATATCCTCATGTTACGAACCCCTAACCCTCCAACCGAGATAGGAGAACAAACTTTTTTTTTTTATAGGTAATAAAGCTTTATTCCAACTAACAAGATGGAATTTAGTTTCCTCTCCCATACCACCCCATTTAAAAGCACGAAACAATTTATCAATCCAGTTGGCCACCTTTGTAGGCAATGGAAACAATGAAAAAAAATAAGTGGGAAGATTGGAGAGGGTACTATTAGTAAGAGTAACCATGCCCCTTTTAGATAAATATAGCTGCTCCCAACCGGCCAACCTTTTCTCGGCTTATTACAATGGACCAATAGCATTGCCTCAACTCTCCATTTGAACCTTACCTCCATCATGAATATCTAAAGCAATATTTTGAACACACACAAACGAAGATATCACTTTATTTGTAACACAATGATCTATGATGTCTAACTCTACCACTCTATTATAAGCATAGTTCATAGACATTCATTAGATTGATAGACTTATGATGATCCATCAAGAAAAAGCACTACGTGTAGAAAATGCTTGTCCTGCAAACCAAATTATTAAAGCATGATGAAATATGATAAATTGAACCTAAGCACGTGAAAATAAGAACAAATGAGGCTTTAATCTTCATACAGGCATTGAATGCAATGAAATTGTTAAAAGTGAATCTGCAAGTTTAGATTAGAGTACTTATCATAAATAAAATAAAAATAAAAATAAAAATAAAAATTTACTTTTGAGTGCACCCAGATAGATAGAGGAAAGGAAGCAGTGGGTAACTTCAGTTGAAAAGTCCAAATTCCAAACATTATGATATGGAAATCCCAATTCATTGTCAGTTTCCTTATTTATAAAAATGTTAAGACAGGAAGACTACTTACCTTAACTAAAACCTTATTTTTTCCCATTACTTTGACAACTTCACCGACATACGATCCAGGTTCTTGGAGTAACTGCAGTTCTTCCCTAAGCATCCTCACTGCCAATTTTTCATATTTAGAAGATGTTATCAATTGATAAAACAATAAATCCCAACAATGTTTTAAAGAAGACATCTTAAAGAATAGACAACACAAAACAATCATCTGCTTCTTGCATTCCATAAACAGCTAGGACATTGAGGAATATTCAGAAACACATTTAGGGATTTATTCTAGATTCCATATTTGTTCATTCCGTCTGAAGAAAGGAAGCATCCCACAGAAACGACCACTCTATCAGTTGTTGAATCTCCCATTGATTGATCAATGTGTGATATTCCTTCCCCAGTTTAAAAGAATATAGACACAAAGCAATCATCTGCCTCTCGCATTCCCTAAACAGTTAGGACATTGAGGGATATCCTGAAAGACATTTAGTAATTATATTTGGGTTTGCTCCATTTGAAAAAAGAAAGCATCTCAACGAATCTCTCGTGTTATTGATCAATGCGTGATATTCCTTCCAAAGCTCAAAAATTAAGGAAACTGACTAACTCGTAACTCTTTGCGAGCATAGTTTTACCTATTCGTGAACAAGACTTAGGTCCATCTTTCATTTTGGAGTTAGAGGACAAATTCCACACGCTCTTAATGGATACAACTGATTACCATCAATACTTGTGTCATTATGCAATCATGTTCAAATGAATCCTTCAATCTTAGTGTCTTCCCACTCCTCCCAAATGAAAAGAAAAAACCAAAGATCACCCCATGAAGACAAAAGTCCATCTATTATGAGCTTTTAATGGTTATTTATCACTGAAATTGTTTTAAGAACCTCTTTAAATTCCCCTGACGTCATCGGACAAACCGCCTTAAATCCCATTCTTGAAATTACTTCTCTTTTCAGGTTAATTTTTTCCAATCCGGACTCAAATCCTAACCATCGTTTTAGCAGACAACCCGAAGCCTCGCCAAAATCTCCAAACAAATCAACTCTACGTGATAACCAAAAAGAATACCAAAAATCCGCGAAAAAATCCATATCTAACCCTAGCCAACTAGAAATCACAAGTTTAATCCCATTATATCCCCAAAAGAATCAGGGATTGGGTTCGGGTTAAGGATTCCAAATAAGATTACCTCTAGAATTGAGCTCGTTGCGCTGGGCCTCGAGGCGGTTGAGATTGTGGGTCTTTTGTCGGACCTGGAGCTGGAGCTCATGGATGTGTTGAAGGTAGTACTGCCTGAGCCCCTCGCCTTGCTTCGACGGCTTGGCCGAGCACGTCTCCTCCGCAGCCGTCACCATGGCCTCAGGCTGCTTCGTTTCCACTCCGATAGTCGCCATTGTCGAGGACGTTTACTATCGCGGGTTACGCTTCGAATCTGAATGCGATTAGTTTGGAATTCGATATTTCCTATTAGTAGTTTGGTTTGGCAGCTCATGTCAGTGTTCTTCAGACGCGAGTTACTTATATACTACCCTTTCATTTTGTTTACTTCTATTCCATTTCATCGATCTTGAATTTATTATTTTACAAAGAAAAATTTTACTTATAGTCCATCTTATCTTATTATAATTTTTTACAGATTACAGATTTCATATAAAATATAATAAATTATTTAAATTTTAATTCAATTTTTTAAATTTAAAAATAATAATAATTTTAAAAAATAATATTTTATTTAATTTTCGACTTACATGTAAAATTATCTTATCTTATCTCATTATTTGAACAATCATCTTGACTCTAAATGATATGAATGATATAATTTACCCATCAAATTAAAAATATAATACTTCATCCAATATTTAATAAAAAAAAAAAAAACTATAAACACAAAAGATTCCACAAACTAACATGTATTCAACTGCTTTTTTCTCTTTTCATTCCCCCACACTCCGGTCCCCCTCCTCCGTCCAACCTAAGCCCCTCAAGCCCCTAAAATTTCAACGGGCTCATGCCCCTAAAATTTTAATGGGCAGGCCTTGTTTAGATAATGAATTGAATTGAATTTATCTCATCTAATATTATTATTCTAAATTTTAAATAAAATATAATAAATAATTAAATTTTTACAAATTTTAAAATAAAAATAATAATTTATTTAACTTTTATCTAATCTCATATAATCTCAACAAATTATCCAAACCACCAAACGACATAAAGACATGTCTTTGTCATGGGACAAATTTGTTGAAGGAATGATTGAAGATGAAAGGTGAGAATTATTGAATAGCCCTCGCTGTGGGGATTTTCAAAGTTGGAAGATGAAATGGTCGTTTTATTAGTTAGTAGTCGATACGCACCGTTTTAATATGTTGTGTGCTGTAATGTGCACCGTTTTAATAACTTGTGATGTTGTAGTATTAGTGTTTGGGTGTCGTTTACTCTTTGCAAATGTAAATGAGATGCTGTCGTTTTGTAAGATTTGTAAAGATACTGAAAATAACTACAAACAAACTTCATCATCTTCATCTATAAAAGGGCATTTGAAGTTGGAATGAGGCCAACTTAGAATTGAAGTCCAATTTGGATACTTTCTTTCTGTTTTCTATCTTTTTCTCTCTAATTTTATAAGCTTCTAGAGGGTGGCGAACCTCGAATTCACTAGTGTTATTGTTATTTGTTCTCTCTATTGGTTAAGGTCCATCACATTCTTGATCTTAGAACTTCCATGTATTGATACTTAATGATGCTAAAATTTAGAGTTGGATGGGTATTAATGTTTATGCAGGGCGTTATGTTGAAACCAACCTTTATTAAAGACAAGACCCTCATGGCCCTCGGTGGCCAAGCAAAATAGAGAGCAGAAGGATGGAGTTCAAGCCAAGAGTATGAGCATATGGAAAGTACCAATGGAGAATTTTATTAAAGTCAACTGGGATGTTGGTTTATAAGAAAAGGAGAGTACCTTTCAATTAAAAAAAAAGAGAGAGAGAGAGAGAGAGAAGGAGAGTAGAGTGGGAACTGGAGTAGTTATAATGAATAACTATGATGATGTGTTAGCTTCTCTATGCAATCCAAAAAATAGATATCAGTAATCCTCCAATAGCTGAAAGTCATGCACTTCGACGAGCTATGAAGTTTTGTGATGAGTTAAATTATACATGAGTGGGTTTGAAGATGATGCTTTGGCATAGTAAAGTTTGCCCCAACAGAGAGATTAGTTGGGAATGGCATGGTCAAATGATTGAAGACATCAAAGGGGTCTTGGTTCGTAGACAACATTGGGATGATATAAACACATATAGATAATGTAATAACGTAGTTCATAACTTTACTATGTATTCTTTAAATGTGAATAAGGAGAGAATATGGATAAAATGTGGTTATTACAGATTCATGTACTAAAAGATAAATTTGTTTAATTATATAAAAATTAAGTTTTCAATTGCTGACTTGGCATTCATACCATAAAACTCAAGAATGAAAGGGTGCAAAGAGAGACGTGCACCAATTGAGGCCACGCACCGCTTATCTGCCACTGAAAGGTTGCAATATGCAACCGTTTATTTAGGCTTAACATTTAGGGATTTTAGGCGCATTTCGTCATTTACACATTTCAACTTGGATCTTCGTGCATATTTCAGAGGGATGAGAGAACAGAACACAAAAGAAGACAAACATTAAGTTACTGGCAGCGACCCCAATGGTAGAGGAAGATCTTGTTTAGAATTGTGTTTAGAAATTTAAAATGTGCTGTAGTTAAAAATATTTTTTAAAAAAAAATTGATATATTTGATAATTTTATTAAAAATGTTTTAGTCGATTAAAAAAGTTAAAAATTTGTTTTTTAAAAAAATCAAATTGTAACTTTTATCAAAAAATTCATACAGATAACTATATATTTTTAAAAAATTATTACTTTAACTAACTTTAAAAACGTTTTATAATCCCAAACAATAAATAATTTTTTAGTAATAGAATTTATTATATTAAATTTTAAATAAATTTTGAACTATAAATTTTAAATTAAAATTAAGATTTCTCACCGTAATTTGAAGCATGGACGAAGTCAAGGTTTTGGAAAAGCCGGTTGCCGTGAAAATGGAATAGGCGGCAAAAGTGGAGGTAACGGCTTGGATCTGGGGAAAAGTAAGTTTTGTTTTGGACGTAAACTTGATTTTGGATTTGGATTGAAAAAGTAGATTCCATGCATTGATTGTGGGTGTGTGTGAATTACCTTAGGCTCCACCATAAGACTGTTGCTCAGAGAGTGACTGTGACTGATCTCATAGATTGGGACGGAAATCTGATAATGGCGAAGACGATATACATGATCGGTGATGAAGGCTTCACAGGTTCCCACCTTTGCGAATTGTAAATGCTTTCCAACTTTATGTAGAAATGAAAATGACCACCATTCATGTCGAAATTTGGGTACCATCAACCATGATAAATTTTAATTTCTATGGTCTCGGATTGTACTTTACTTGCTTCTAACGTTGATATTGTCATTGTGATCAACGTCTCGCAAACAACATTTGGTTTGCATTGACAAGGAATACCCCAACGGAAAATTCAATTTCATAATCATATTTTATAACAACGAATTGGTTGCAACTTCAAGTAACCATCTAAGTCAACAAATTGGCAAATTGAACATGGAATTGTACTAGTATTCAGGTTTCATTTAGATTGAAAAATAGGTAGAGAAATGAGGAGTAAATACCGTGATATTTGCTCTTGAAAGCCAAAATTTTTGTTATAAATGGAGACTGAAAGAGAAGACTTTTCAGATATAGAGAGAGGGAAATGGTTGAGAGAGAGCAAAGGAAGAAAAGTAGAGGGGTGAAATTTTATTATTTAATTTATATTTTAAATTTTTTTATTATGTATTAAATGTAATATATAAAACATTTAATTAATGGAATGAAATGTAGAGTGTTCGATCGAGTAACTATATCTTTTTATTATTATAATAAGTGACTATCTAACTGTTACTTAACAGATTTTTTTTCATTTTTTTGTTAAATTTTTTTATTTTCTTCATTAAATTTAACGTCCAATTAATACTAGATATATGAAAATTAAGATATAATTTAAAACTTATATGAGATTAATTAGATATATAATTTAAAATTTAAATGAAACTAGTTAGATATATAATTTAAAAATTAGATGAGATTAGTTAAATATATCATTTTAAATTAGATCTAAATTCATTTAAAAAAATTATATCTAAATTATAAATTTATATATATATAAATTATAATTTAGATAATATAAATTATATAATTATATAAATAAAATAAAATTTTAAATTATATCAAAATTATATATATAAATTTAAATTTAGATATTTATATGATTATAATTTTGATATGATTTAAAATTTAGATGAGATTAGTTAGGTATATTTTAAATTATATCTAAATTATTTATATAAATTTAAATTTATATATAATTTAGATATGATTTAAAATACAATTTAAATTTAAATAATATATATAAATTTAAAGTTAGATAAATTTTAATCTATATATATATATATGAATCTAAATCATATACATAAATTTAGATAAAATATATAATTTATCATTTATATTATATATAAATTTATATACATGATTTAAAATTTATATTCATTCTTTATATAAAAAAAGAGAAATATAAAATAACTAAATTTAAATCTATTTATTAACTACATTTGTGAATATAATTATTTGAATAAAATATTATTTATTTCTCAATTTAAATTCATTATGAAATATTAAATTTCAATAATAATATTTTATAAATAAATTTATAATATTTATTGAATAATTATCTTTCATCACTTTACATCAGTTTATAATTTTTTTTATACAAATATTTCATTGTTAAGATATTTTTTTTTATAATTTATCAAATATTTATTAGAGCTTATATTTTCTCTTCTTTTATGTATTGTATTATTGATCAAAATCTTTTTTTTTTTCTTTATGTTTTGCATTATTTGCTTTGCACGTTGTAATTCTTATATAATATAATAAAAGTCTGTAGCTTAATTGACATAATCTTTAATCTCTAAAATAAATAAAGGTTTGGAATTCAAAAACCCTCAAATGTAAGTAAAATATATATATATATATATATAATTTATATAATACAAAGTCCTAAAATTTTAAAAAAATGTTATTAATTTATATTACGCCACAAATCAATAGCAATATGTAATGATTCTATGCGAATTTCCAGGAGTCAACTTGGAGTTTTCCGATAAAAAACACAACGAAGAAGGAGATACCAGTATCGTAAATTAAAGCAAACACGAGGGTTAGTTAAGCGTGTTGTCGATAAATAACCCCTCCGATACGAAAGCTTAACTTCACCCGATAATTTGCGACATTTTCCGCTCCCTCAGAACTCCGAGGAAGAGCAGCGGCAGAGAGACTGACACCGAGACCGAGAGTGTTCCTTTCCCTTTGCTGTGTTCTCCAGTTCACCGGAATTTCTAACCAGTAGTTTTAAACCTGAATTCGAAGCTTTAGGCGGGAAGAAGATGTCGGGAAAGGGCGCCAAGGGTTTGATCATGGGCAAGGCCTCTACGGCGGCCAACAAGGACAAGGACAAGGACAACAAGAAGAAGCCAATCTCTCGCTCCTCTCGTGCTGGCCTTCAGGTCCAGATCTATCTCTTCTGAACTCCTAGGTCTCGCCCCATTTATGTTTATCTCCTTCCCCTTTGCTCTTCCAATTTCGCCCTTTGCCTAGACTTTTCTTTCCCGTTGTGTGAAGATATATCTATAAGAAATATAATCCAGGAATTTTGGTTATGAAATGTCTGGCTTTCGTTGATTTTCGACGCTTTCTTCTGTTGTTCAAGAGAAAAATTTTGTTTATGCTCGAATTGTCTGCTGGGAAATAATTGTTGGAAATACTGGGAAGTTATTTCTAGTTATTGAACTAAGTGGCCTTCCTGCAACCGTAGAACTTGGGTCTAGTGAATTTTTTTTTTAAGAATCCCTTAAGAACCCAAACAGGATCTGTGGGATTTTTCTCTGTTTTGGGAAAATAATTTCAGATACATTGTAGTTTTTTAGACATGTTTGATATGCCTAAACATCTTTTTTGGGTTGATTAATCCATTTTACAATCATGGAATTTATTGTTTTAGTATTAAATTTTAGGATCTTAGTTGTGTGTGCGTGTGTGGGTGTGTGAGGTGGCTTGTGTGTTAAGCTCGTGATAATTTGATATTTTTGTTATAATCTTTGTGGATCCCAAACATGATCTGCATTTTGGTAAGTAGCCTGAGGGCTTGATGTTTCTGGAATTTCCGAACCTATTTTTGTTTAGCTCAAGTTCTTTTTGTTTGCAGCAGAAGGCTGAGGATTATGGTTTTTTTGGCCTTTATGTGATTACATTTTTTATAGGAGCTCACTTATAAAAAACCAAGAACAGTTTTATAAGAGCCAACTATGTGCCTCTTACAGCTTTGTTACCGAATCTTTTGGATTAATTGTTTGTTCTAGTTCCCACGACTGTCCCTTGATAGGATGCCATTGATGGTAAATTTTTTCCTTGTAAAGAAAACGGTGCGGTGCTGGATAATAGACAAGCTGAAGATAAATTGCATCTATTAGCACGTTTTGAACATATGGAGTTAAGGTAGCCATCCATGATAGTCAATTAATTTGGAACATTTTGTTTTTGGTGGATGAATATGGACTTCTTTTCTCTCTTGGACCGCGTTGACGTTAGGTGGTGCTATTTTATTGAAAAGTGTGATCTGAAGATTTTGAGTTATACAATCGGTGCTGTATTTTCTCTCCTTGGTGATTGTGTGTGGAATTTATAATTGCAGTTTCCGGTGGGTCGGATCCACCGTCTATTGAAGTCAAGGACTACTTCCAGTGGTAGAGTTGGTGCAACAGCTGCAGTCTACTCTGCAGCAATCTTAGAGTATTTGACTGCAGAGGTGTTGGAGCTGGCTGGTAATGCGAGCAAGGATCTGAAGGTCAAACGTATTACTCCCAGACATTTGCAGCTTGCAATCCGAGGTGATGAAGAACTTGATACTCTGATTAAAGGAACCATTGCTGGTGGAGGTGTGATCCCTCACATCCACAAGTCACTTATCAACAAGTCATCCAAGGACTAGACTACAAATGGGTTACTGCCAGCGCGCATTTGCTGACTTTCTGTGTAGGAATGATGCTTGTCCTTGGTCCTAAAATCGGGAATCAGTGTTCTCTTCTGTCATGAAATTAGAGGGTTCTTCAATTGCGTGTTAATTTCAATGTTGGCCAACTTATTCTCCTGGTTTTGAACTTTTTATGTTTCCAACGATATCTGTTGTGGATAATGTCATTCTGTGTAACTTTTTTTTTTCTTTTTTAAATCTTAGGCTCACAGTTAGACATATGGTTATTGTGTAGTATCAGCGCCTGTCTTGAATTAGCAAGTCTTCGGTACATTTGGATGACATGAATTTGTTTCATTGGAGCTAATCGGTTTCACTGAATATCTTGCACAAGCCAGCCATAAGGAAATGTCTAATGCTGAATGGTAGCCGTAGTATCTGTGGTGATGAGGGATTGAAATCGTATAATTTTATGAGTTCTTAACGCAATATCATCACAGCTGAAGAGATGGCTTATATGTTGTCACTATGTTTTAAATTTCATGCCATGTCTTTATACGTAATAATCTTGGCATGCTTACGGCATTTTAAAGCTGACTTGTCTCTACTTTGATGAGCGCGGCCGTATTCGAAGTCGCCAGCTGCATCAGACGGACCCTTTGCATCTAGTCATTTAAACAAACATTTAACATGCACCCCAAGGGGGGCCGGCCTGACCCTAAACATAGGACTACGCGTTAGTTTACGCCCGAATTAATAGGCCCGAACAGGGTACCATTGCCTTCCGTCTCGACTCATCCATGGTAGCCGTGCTGCGTTATATCCTACGCAGCTGGTCCTTTGAACAAGCATTTAACACGCACCCCAAGGGGGCCGGCGGCTGCGGCCTTGACCCTAAACATCGTACTACTCGTCGGTTTACGCCCTCATTATTAAGCCCAGAACAGGGTACCAATGCCTTTCTGTAGTAACCAACACGTTGAGTCAATGAAACGACTATAACGTAATTAACTACATATTCTTTTGGCAATCAATTATCGAAGGAGCCGCTCAGTTAGTATTGGACGCAATCCAGAAAAAAGATTCCTTTTGGCAAATCTTTCCACCCCTTTTGGTCTTTTGAAAAAATCTATCAATATGCAAATCAATGTGCACATTCAGTAACGTAATGGGTAACTACCAATCTTGTTTTCGGAAGCATACCCACAAACTCTCTTTCTAGGTATATTATCTTTCTAGATAGCGGAAAAATCCCCCTTAATGTTTCTTATGTATTAGCTACTGCTTTTGCCTTACTAATATATATTACAAGCTTGCTTAGAAAGAAAAAAAAAAAAAACTACCATCATATTCTTGAAACAGTTAGAAGCCTATGTATAATCATTGCACAAAGAGCAATGAAGAAAGAGGAAACCTTTTTGGGAAAAGAATTTCGTTTATCAGAAGAAAAAGCTAATGAAGGTAAATTCATTTAGTTGAAAAGCTGACGACAAAGTATTGTGAAAATCTATCTATCTCATGCCATTTAATTGAAGACTTCTTAATGTGTTCATGCCGTAGTAGTTTAGACGAGGGTCTTGACTTTCTAGGCCACTCCACTCAAGGGGATATTTCCTTTTTCTGATTCATAGAATTTCCTGATTTTATTCCTACAAAGAATAAGAAGGACCCATCTCTGATAATCTGGTTATATAATAATTAGAGACCATTCAAAACATAATTTAACCCCCTTACCACCCATGAATATGGTTTTCAACCATTACAAAATCAAAGCCACATCCCGCTGACGCATCATGCAACTGCCAAGAATAACTAACCCCCAAGGAGACAAACTCAATTAAAATGTCTTCCCAACCCAAAACTACCACTACTCAGCCCTACAAGCACAATCAAGTCCCAAAATCTGGGCATGAAAATCAAGAATGAACTCCAACACCAGAGTTGAAAAGAAGTAAAAACTCCTCTATTCGAAAAGCCCGCACCAATTGCCAAAATAGAGGCTTGGAACATCTAGATGGTCGATACTTTCGGAACATCTACTGGGAACTTATGGATTTCATCCATCCAGGGGTTCTTCTCCTTTGCTGGGTTTATAGTTCTTAGAGCCCTCCACACTGCACTGTTACATTTAAACCCTGAACCAAATGCTATTTGCCATGTCCTATCCCCCTTCTTCATTCTCCCCTTTGCTTCTGTGTATGCCAGTTCATACCAAAGAGAACTGCTTGAGGTGTTACCAAACCGATAAAGTGTCATCCTTGATGGCTCCATATGCCAATCAGACAGCTGCAAATTCTTCTCCAATTCATCCAAAACAGCTCTTCCTCCAGCATGAATGCAAAAATGATCAAAGGCTAATTTAAAATCTGGAATATAAGGCTTGACCTTCATCTTTAAAAGCTTTTTCCCGACTAGGGTAGCAAAGAACAGGAGCTGTTCGGACATTGGAAGAACAAGAGGCCCCAAAGTGGTGATGTTGGTTTTCAGAGCATCGCCAGCAACGGCCATGAGATCCTTTGACAAAGTAACACCAACTTTCCCTGTGGAGTCTTCTTCTTGAGTGACACAGCCGAAGCACTTGTCATCTGCACCCTTGTGGGTACGAACGGTATTTACCAACTGGTATTTGGATCTTCTTCTGTCAGAACTTCTGTTAGAAAGCAGTATTGCCGCTCCTCCCATTCGGAACAAGCAATTTGAAACAAGCTTTGATCTATCATTTCCAAAATACCAATTAAGCGTGATGTTCTCCATGCTGATAACTAATGCATACGAGTTGGGATAGACCTGGAGAAGTTCTTTAGCAAGAGAAATTGAGAGCAGACCTGCACTGCAGCCCATCCCACCCAGATTGTAGCTAACTATGTTTCCCCGAAGCTTATAGTGGTTGACAACCATGGCAGAAAGAGATGGGGTTGGGTTGAACAAACTGCAATTTACAATCAAAATTCCAATGTCTTTGGGCTTTACTGCAGTCTTGGCAAACAGCTCATCAATAGCACCAAACATCACAGTCGCAGCTTCTTTTCTCGCTTCTTTCATTGATGGGTTTGGAGGAATGTTCAGAACAGCCTCAGGAAGGTAAGTAGAATCACCAAGGCCAGACCTCTCAAGGATCTTACGTTGGAATTGAAGATTCTCATCTGTAAAGGTACCAGTCATCTGAGATTGATCCATAAAGATCTTTTTGGTGCATTTCCGAGGCTCTTCAGGCTTGTAGCAGGAGAAGTTGACAAGGTATACAGCGCGAGGACGGGTGACAAAGTAGACGGTAGAGAAGAAAACAAGGAGAGTTGAGCAGATGATCACTGAAATTAGATTGTACTGGAGATGCTCCCAAAGATCATAAAGATCGTGGAGAGAAAATGTTGAAAGCTGCACGGCCATAACAACTACAAGAGGGGAGAGGAAAAGGTACATTGCATGGGTGATGAGGTAATGATAACCGAGCTTCACATATTTTAGTTTAATGGATTTCTTGAAATCGGGAAGGTTTCGGGATGATGAGGTTGGCATCAAGGGGGTATCTGGTTTTGTCTCTGTCATTTTCTCTGTCACATATCCAAGAAAATTGAATGATATAAAATACCAGGTACAGAATATCATAATCTCAATCAATTCTAAGCAAACACTATGAACATCTCAAATCATACGCGAATGATCAAAGGAATTTCTAATATAGAGTTTTGTGTAGTCTTTCCCCGGTAAATCGGATAAGAAATGATAGTCCCAAACTTAAATTGACAAAATCAAGTACATACATTGTGACATTAATAGCACAAAATCCCCTCACCCCAGATCAAAAAACACATCAAGGGACCGGGTTTTCAAGAATCTGGACAGTTAATAGCAAGAGAAACTAGAAATATATTTTAAAAAAAATCCAAATAACTGAACGGAAAAATCAAGCATAGAACTATGTAAACTCAGAACTAACCAAAGCCCAGATCCAAAAAACTGACCTTGAATGCCAAATCTCGCCAAAGATTGAAGAAAAGTGCCGGAGCGGCCGCGCCGAAGAGAAATGGACTAATATATATTTTAGAGGCCTCAGAGAGAGAGAGGAGCAAATCAAGCGTTAATTACGACAAAAAAGAGAACTTTTCTACTAATTAAATCAAAAATTAGAATTTGAGGTGCGAGCCAGAGGGGGAGGCGAGGTGGGAATTAATTTATAGAAGTGGAGGAGAGAAGAATTAAAAAGAGAACGCCAAGCCAAATGCCATAGGAGCCGTAGATGACAGCGGCAAAGGGTACGCGTCTTTTACAGATGTTTTGGTCCCTTTTTTTATTTTTTTCTTAATCCTTGAGGCGGCGCTTTCCGAATTTGATTTTTGAGCGTCTTGACTTTTAAGAGTTGCCGGACCTCGTGGACTGCGAAAAAGGTTTACAAGGTTGTGTTTTATCTCTTGCCAGTTTAGCCTGCCACCACTGGAAAATGAAAATCTTGTGTCTCGACTGGAAACAAATAAATAAATAAACCTACCTGCCGATTCCTTCCGAGCACGGACGAACGGTGTAACACTGTAATTGCTTAAATTTATGGCCCGGAATTTCTTCTACATGCCGGAGTAGATAACTTGTGATCTTGTATCTAGTACTGTAAAGCAACGAGTCTTTCAATAGTTTAGTTGAATAGAAATGATGTGTACGTCTTAAATAAACAAATTATCTTAAAAAAAGTGTAAAAAATTATTTTTTTATTAGTGAGATTCATTTTTTTATAAAATATTTATATAAAATTTATCTATTTAAGACTTGAATAAAATATTTTTCTTTTTTTACTTTATTTTAAAAATTGTAAAAATTATAATTATCAGATAAAAAAGTTAAAATTATAAAAAATTAAAAAAATGCTCTTCTTAAAAAAATTTATAAAAAACTTACTTCTCCATGTGTCGATCATTAATATATTAAAAGTCACAAAATTTAAGTCTTATAAGTAAAAATATAAGTACATATAACACTTCAATAAAAACATTTCGTGGTAATGTGTGGTAAAGAATTTTTGAGATTTTTTCATCTCACTTCACTGTAGATCTTCTCATACTCCTGACAAAAAAAGTGACATCCAACTCAACTCAAGAATACACTTAGCTTGTGAATGGTAGTAACCTCGAAACAAATGCTTGCACGTATTGAGACTTGACACGGGCAAGTAAATAAAAGCATATAACTTAAAAGGGAATTAGCTGCAGGTAACTAGTCTTGCAGATCTTGAAATGAAGGGGGAGGGTGTTTTAGGCACTTCCAGCAATTAACATGACATGTTATGGCCATGTGAATGTATGAGTGAGACCCACATTATAATTTGATCAAGTCCAGTTTCATTTAAAGGCTCATGAATTATCCGTTATTTATTATCCAGATTCTACTCACTAAATTGCTCCTTGTTCAAAGAGCAGGCATGAGTTGTAGCAGCTAATGGTGATTGGTGGACCACTTGATCATAAATCTCTCTCATATTTATATATGGCTGTTACGTAAGATTCCTTAAAAGGGTCAGAGCCCATGTGCCAAGCTGCTGCATGAGGATGAATAAATGAAACTTGAGAAAATTATGAAGCGGGAGTGACAATAATTAAACGTGGAAAGCAACAACACGCAATCACTATCTGACAAAAGGATACCCGCCAAAAATACACAATTTTTACTACTGCTATTGCTCGGCACCGCTTTCCTCGAATTGTTCCATTGCATTCATTGGAGTTACACGTGGCAAATTGGCTGCCATATAGATATATATATATATATATATATATATGAAACGTGCAGTGTTCGTATACCAGGAGGCCTGGCCATATGTATAGAGCTTGCTTGGTTGGACATTTCGATGTCCATAGATTGTTTGATACTGAACTTTGGAAATACCAACAAATATCATGTAGATTGTCTCGTAAAGTATTTAGTATGATTTGAATGATAATTTGACAATACAAATCTAGGAAAATGATACCTTCAATCTCATGCGTTTCTTTCCCCTCCTTGAACCCTTTTGTTTTGGTTTTCATACAATGAGCGAAATCCAGAGCAAGGAAAAGCCAAAGGGAGAAAGAAAGCTAAAAATGAAATAGCTAATAAATATAAAAAAAAAAAAAAAAAAAAGAAGAAGAAGGAAGAAGCAGCAGCATGGAACTGTGATTGCAGACAAATTCTTGTACATTAATCCTATTCAGAGACTGGTAACTATGATGTTGAGCTATGCCTATATTGCCTTTTCATTACAAATCATCAGGGTAAATGAAAAAAAAAAAAAATAAAAGAGAAGAAGATGGAGAATGATCAACCCGAAGTGCTGGCCAAAGGAGGTGGACATGTTTAATGGATCAATCCAACGTGAACTCTTCAAGCCATATCAGTATTTCATTTCTCTTCAATATAGCCCCAACCACCAAAAAGATACAAAGAATGGTGTCAGTTCTTAGTAAGACAAATGCAGGACAGATAATCATTTCTTGTAGGGGTAAGCAAGTGGTAAGTGTTGATGAATAAAAACTTATAGCAATAGCTGTTGGATTAACATAGCAGGTTAACAGACTAAAGGCAGCAAAATAATCGTGAAACATGAATTCATCTATATTTCTCTTCACTCTACACTTCCAATTTCCCATCAGTAATTAAGTTGAGCGTTACAGAATCATGGTAATACTGTTCCAATTTTCCCATCGGTAAAAATCAAAGATACCACCAATTTCCGGAATTCTTAGTTAGAGTCAATACTTCATATAAAGAGCTGACAGAATCTCAACTCCATTTTAAGTTCCTTGCATAGAAGGATGGTTTCTATGGAGCTAGATTTATGGAAGACATGTAAAGCTTCAACAAGACAAAGGCGTTTCCATCTATAAGAACTCAAGCTCAATAGCGAAAGAAGTTTCTTTTGCCATGTTTGGTTGCCAACAAGATGGAGGAAATGTAAAGAAAATTTTGAATCTCACTACTATCATTTTAGCCCCGACTCGCAGAACAAGAAGTTGCAAACTACAATACCCAGTTCCTCTGTTATGCCTGCCTATTAATTTGGATCACATTGAACTAATTCAATATTACAAGGTCAACCACCCCAGCTTCCAAATATTAACTTTTTCTTCCTCAAATAAGTATAATCCAGATTATCTAAATGCTTGAATTCAGATTAAAGAATATCGAGACAAATAGAGGAACTAACGTCAAGATTCCACATACCATTATAAAGCTCCACGTTCGGCCTGGATCATTATATCGTGCGAGCAAACAACCTGTCTTAGGTTTGAGGCCATCATTTATAAGAGAAGAGCGGAGCAATTTCTCTTTCTCTTTAACAATATCTTCTGAAGCTCTTCCACTGAACTTCAAAACAGCAGCAATGCCCCCTTCCACTTTTCTCAAGCTAATCGTTTCTTGATTAGGATCTGGTAAACTGGAAGAGAACTATGCTTATTGCTAAATGACTGACATTATTGAATATAAGTCCAGAAATTCAGGTTGATATGCTTGTAGATCATTCTACAGTTCTTTTATTAATCAAATGCATTAAGGAACATTTTCAACAGAACATCCAGACGTTTAACAAAATATTTTCTCAGTGTATAAGAGCCCGAAAAAAGTGTCGAGCCTCACCTACTTATATCTTTCTCCAACGGAAGAACCACTTGGATGGAAACTTTGGACAGTTCAGCATCAAATGCCTGTGTGAAGACAGGAGTAGTCATCGGTATCCTCTCTGATCTGGAATTCTTTCCAAATATGTACCTACAGATATGAATCACCATTTATATTATCTAAGAGAGCAACAACACAATAACACCACTGAGTTGGATTCTGAATGAAACTCACCCGGTAACATCATTAAAACCAGTCGACCCAGCTAATTTGTCTCCGCTTGCTTCAACCACTATAAATGGTGTGTACTTCCTCACCTGTGGAATCATTAAGAAATCTAGTGGAATTAAATAATTACTAGACATGCCTGGATATATAATAAATTGCACATATGATAAGATCCTTAATATCATTGGAAACACAGGTGGCATTGGTCATTTTTCAGTAACTATGAGAGCTACCTTTAAGGGAGCTTAACTGTCAACAAGCACTAGGAATCAACAATACATTTTCTTTTATGAAGGTTTGATGTTACAAAATTTGAAATCTTTAAGTAATCACCTTGGTAAACCAACTTTACGCAAATATGACACTGTTTTTGTTTTTCGTTTATTACAATTAAAACTTCAAATTCATATGAAAATTTAATATTAAGGGACTCTTCACTCTTATACACGTATATGTAATTTTAACTTTTTGATATGGAATAAAGTTTAGTAGATTCTTAATGATTTCAATCTTTTGTATGACTTCGTTATGATCAATGATTCAATTGCTATGTGTCTCCAGGAACAGGTAACTAAATGGAAATGACGATACATTAAGCCCTTAAAAGAAGTAGAAACTATGTTCCAATTGGAGATAGTTCATCAGTAACAGAAAAGGAATTAGTAATAATGCAGATTTTTTTTTTTCAAAGAAAGAAGGGCAAACCTCATAGTCAGCAGTTCTTTTCAGTATCTGATACTTGGGTGTCTCCAAGTCTGGAGTCTTATATATCCGCAACTGCAAAGAGTTACAATCTACACATGAGAAGGGACTCTCAATTTCTCAAACACATAGGAGAATCTCATGTCATTTTAAGCAAAGAAAGAGGCAGAACCTGCTTTAACACATCCCACAAACCTTCTGGAGAAAAGTAGTCATTTTGCTTTATGGAATCCCAAAAGTCCTACAATTACGAGAACATGGCTTTTAATAAGACTGATGAGCCACACATACGGTCCTTTTATACGGTAAGAAGGGTGCCTACCGCATGACTGCAAAACTTTCCAGTCTCTGGATTGATGCCCATGATAGAGGTTCCTGTAAAGACCAATTCTGGTTTCCATGGCAGAAGGATAAACCTCATGATCATAGTCCACCTCGTAGTAATTTCATAACGACCTGTCTATAGCAACTCAATCAGCAGAAGAAGTGATCCCATACAATCCTCTCGTATTGTTCAATTGGCAATGTTAGGAGGAAGTTTCACTTTTTAACCAAAAAATCAATGACAAGCAGTACAAATACAAAAATAATGGCTAACGCATAATAAATAAAATAAATAAATAAAATTAAGTCAAAAGATAAAGTTACCTAAAACCATTTTCATAGTATTGTTTTGTCAACCATTCGGCCTAAAGAAAGAATAGAAACTCCAATGACATGAACAAAGCCAAGGTTTTCTGGTCAATTAATATCTAGTACTTCATAGGATTACATGTGAGATACATCAAATCATTATGACAGAATCAAATCATGTTCATTAAATAGGACAAAAGCGTAGATTAACTCGACCAAAATTGTACCCATATCATCTTCAATCTCTAAGCTTACCGCCTACAACAATGCTTACATAATTCCTTCGTGTGGTTCTTTAGGAACAATCCCATTTAGTTCCCACTACTCTAGCTACGTTGATAAGAAAATAAGAGAAATCCTACTAAAGAAAACCTGCTTGACCCAGTGCAACTGGAACTCGGGCCTGAAGAGTGTCTTCAAAAGAGCTATGTTAAACAGATACCCACTAATGGTGTCATGCTTGGTGATTGGGTCCCTAAACTTCACACGCTCATCGTACGCCGTCCGGTCGATCCCCTGATCATCAAAGAGATGAGGGAGATCATCATATAAAAAACCCACTAACCGTTCAACGTCGAGGGTGGATTTTGGCGGGCTTTGGTCGACCAGGCTTAGAGCAATGGCCCACTTGAAGTTTTTGTCAGCTTGACGGGCGAAGCTTTTGCCTTTGAAAAAATGAAGAGAAAGCCTGGTGGGTTTGATGGGCGTGGGGCTCGGTCGGTGGGAGATGAGGCGCGCGGAGGGGATGGGGCGGAAAATGTATTGGCAGAGTTGAGTGTTGGCCATCATTTGTTTGGGGTAAAACGGTGCGGCATTGGCCTATGAGTACTGAATTCCTTTCTAATTTCTAACATTGGTCAGGATTTGGGAGACTCTGGATCTTAGCCAAAAGAAATGATTGGCTTGTATTGGTTGAAGCTGGTGAAGGTGATTGGATTTGCATTTGGGTATAAAAATGTGCCCTACAAATCGTCTTCTTTTTCCCCCCTCCCACGAACGAGAAGTCAATTTTTTTATTTTTATTTAATTTCTTGAATAATTCTGTTTTAAATCATTTACATAATAAATGTGTGAAAGTTTGATTGGAAAGATAAATTTTAAATTTTAAAATTTTATAAATTAAATTATATCATGTAAATAATGTGTAGTATAAAAATCTTCAAATAGTACTATTCTCTTTGGATAAATAGTTTTCCTCCACACTACTATTTGAAAATATGTTTTTCATTCTCTTCATTATAAATATTCAATTTTTTCATCTAATTATTATTCAAATATAAAATTTAATACAACTTTCTTAAATTTAAAAAAATACAAAAATAATTACATTTTCTCTCCATCCCATGAACACATTTTTTTGATAGATATTTCCGTCGATAGTACTATTTGAAAAAGGCTTTTCATTTTCCCCTCAAATAAGATTAGGGTTTGTTTGGACACTTAGCTATTTTCAAAACTTCTTGTAACTTTGTTCTCAAATATTATTCAGGTACAAAATACTGTTTAATTTTAAATTATAAATTTTTTTATTTAATTATTATTTAGAAAATTCAGTACAACTTTTTCAAAATTTCAAACAAAACATAAAAAATAACACAATTTTTTTAAATTTTAAAATAAAAATTATATTTAAATAATTTTATAACTTTTTATAATATTTTTATTCCAACTTTTTTGTTTTAGATATTTCAAATGTCAAATGAACCCTAGTGTTGAATATTAAGAGTCTTGTGGTAATTTGGTCTTTATACATATTAATCTTTAACTTTAAAAGCAAACTTTTTTTAATCCACGTATTCTTAGTACTTGATCACTTTGAGTTTTTGTCACGTAACTATAAATTTCACTAATGGAATTCCTTGCACTATGTTTCATACATTTTTAGTCATGATATTTGTAGTCATAAAATATGTAAATGTCACTCAATTTTTTTTTATAAAAAACGTGTATGGCATTTATACAACCTATGATCGTATTTAACATAATATAATAATTTTTCTTTTTTAAATAATGTAAAATCTCATATACTACATAGTTTTATCACATACAAATCAATATGAGATATAACATAATTAGTAATCAATATATTAGATAGACTTAGGTTTGCATATCTAATAATCACTATAAGAAAAAAGAATTTTTGTAATAAATTATTTATGATGAAAAGATTATTATGACTCATTTTGACTGTAAATAATTAATTTATTAGAATTAATTAGTTATAAATAAGCAATCTTCTTTTAATAAATAATTATGAGGAAACATTAACAACATGACGTGCTATAGTCTCCAAAAAATTAAAGAGTTTAACGAAGTGGCAACTGGTAAATGTGAAAAGAACAGATATATATATATATATATATATATATATATATCTTCCATAAAGCTAAGTAGCAGAACTAGCAATGCCAAAAGAAAAATCATAGCCTTTTGATCCATTCCATTGACTAGATGGGTCCTTCGATCGGGAACATCAACTTTTTTCCTAGCTGTGTATTCCCTACATCAATTCTACTACATCAATTCTACATGCTAATTCACGTGCCCCCATCAGAACCGGAATGCGCATTCCTCACTTTGGCGAGTGCGTGCATTTTCCAGTTGATTCCTCTACCCCAGAATAAAGCCCATTTGTAGCTTTCCTTGCCCAAAATCTACAGTGCATATTCTCCCATACATCCATCATATCTATGCAGTTGTCTTGTTAAATCCCCTGTTCCATATAAAAGGCTGCCAACTAGGATTCCACCAGGGGATTTCTGGCACGAGTCCTACACGTATTTCCAGAATTATGCACACCTCGGCACGAGCCTTACTACACTACCATCAACCCTCCTTACATCTCCTCCTCCTCCTCCCATATATAACATTCATCCGTCCATGATCTTCTCATTGCCTATCCAAGTACTCATTAACCTACCTACCTCAAGAAGATTAACCTACTTCGATCTTTTGCTTCTGCTAGCTGTACTCATGTCTCGTCAAGAAGATCAACACAAAATGCTTCACTTCTCCATGCAGATGCTTGGGTCGAGGCGGCCCGTCATTCTTAATGGCGCCGATGATCACAATGATCATGCTCCTTACAATTATTGTGGTTATGATCTCCCCAGGGAGGGTGATGGAGATGATGATGATGATGGCGATTATGATTACGCACCAGCCGCTTGAGCTTTTCAAAATTGTGATCGATCAATAATATTATGTGGTCAATATCTTAGTGTGTACTAGAGTAATTCGTGTATTTTAGTCAGTACTAGACTTAAGAGTACGAAGGGATCACATGATACTTTTATCCTATCACATTATGTATCGTGTCATTAAAAATTAGTAATTATAAAAAAAAAAAAAAATTAATGACACGACATCTTACGATAGGAGCGAAGTACTAGGTTATTCGTACTTCCGGATTATCTAATAAGTTTTTCCTAGTCCTAAACTCTAAAAAGTTGTAATAGTTCTACTAAGATAAAGGGCCAACTATCGATGTATGTAGCATGTGAGTGATCTCTTGCTGAAGTAGTGTTTTCCTCTGCTTCCCATGGTGATCTCTTGACATGTTGGTCATTAAAATCTTTTTTCTAATGTACTACTTTTCCGAAATAGGTTGATGTACTGTGGTAAGTTTTAGTATGCTCTATTTTTTATGCAGTAATCATTTTATATATGTTCATTATTAGGTTTTGTTTTAAACATGTTTATTTAGGTTTTGGACTCAGGAATTCGAATATCAAATCTAGAATTTTCTTGAACTTCATAAATGAAAATGTCAAAATTATTTAATAAATCAATAAATAAATAAGAACAGGACCGACCCAATCCAAATGAACATGCCTAGTCCTGTTTAGTCTTTTACCTTTGCCCATCTTGCAATGCTACGAATATATAAGAATATATATATATATATATATATATATATCACTATAACAAAAAAGAGTATTTATGAATAATTATTTGTAACAAAAAAAAAATCTATATGCGATAAAAACAGACTCATTTTAATTGAAAACAATCATTTTGCTATAAATAATTAGTCACAAATAAATAATTTTTTTATAATATATATCAGAAATTTTAAATCTTATAAAAGTAAAGTTGCAATTTGAGGAAACTTGATATCATTTTTTAAATATAAAGTTAATTTGAAAGGTCAAAAGAAAAATCATAAAATGATGATATGAATTCTATTTTTAAAATATATATTGGAACGAGTATCCTATTTTGATTGTTTACAAATGACTTAAGTAGCTTTTCTCCTTAACATGACGAGTTACAGTTTTGAAACCCATAAGATAAGATATATAGAATCTGTACTACTTCAACGATTTCATTCCCACACCAACATTCCAATAAACAATTAATAAAAATTAATCCAAGGCTAGTATATATAGTTTATATGAGTCTATGACCCAACATGCACCGAAAAGACCAAAATTAGATGCTCTAGCACTATCAAGTGATCTAGCCACCTTTAGGGTGATAATCAGCATTCAGCAACATGTAATCTTGAGGGTGAGAATGAGGAACATGCAGAACCGATCGAAGCTTTTTTACTCGTAGGGACTCTTAATGGGCGTAGGGACTATGGTACTGTACAATCCGTGATCTACTTTTACTCCAGAAAAGGAGAAGAAGAAGAAGAAGAAGAAGAAGATGAGATATAATATATATTATAGCCTATCTTTAATTCCCAACGAATGTAAATGAAGCTACCATTTTGAAAGAGAATATAGCCGACAATGTGTGGATAATATTTAAGGTAATTAAATCTAGATCTTACGAGAGTAAATCTTGTTGCAAGAGCTAACTTTATGTGCATATTTATCTTTGTTCTTGAGCAAAATGCAGTTTTCGGGGAGGCCAGATCAATATCCATTTTGTTTTTTTTACCAAATGCAACAATTAGAAAAGCCAGTCCCGGCCAATATGCATGGGAGTCAAAACGTACATCTGATTCAATCAGACTTTGTTTATATATGAATATATAAATATTTTTTAAATGACTTTGTTTATATGTTACATTATTTTACAAACAAATGCAAATATAGTGTTGAATCTGATTGTTGAAAAAGAAAAGACTGCAAATTTTCATGAACTGATCTTTCTGTGGCTGGAAAAATTTCCCAAAATGCAATTTTCTCCTCAGCAATAAAATGGAACCAGATTTTCTCTTTCCATTTCACTTTCTTCTGAACTCAACAAAGGTCTTACCAGCCTATCCAACATGGAATATATATCTTTCACTTCTGGGTGAGACGGATCACCAACAACAAACTCATGGACAATCCCATTAATCTCAATTAAACTACACCCAGGCACTTTTTTAACCCCAAGCTCTTTCATTTTCCTTCTCACTTTTGTTACATCTTCCCATCGGTCTGCTGAGGCATAGATATTTGCAAGAAGTGTATGGATGCTGGAATCACTTGACTCAATTTTCACTAGCCGTTCAGCCATCCGTTCAGCCATCTTAACATTGCCATAAACTCTGCATGCACTAAGCAAAGAACCATAAAGTGGAACCACAATTTCATTATTTTCTCTAGGGGCTTTTTCTATCAATTCCTCTGCTTCGTCCAGCTTTCCAGCTCGACCAAGAAGGTCAATCAGACACCCATGGTGTTCTAGTTTTGGCTCAATCTTATACACCTTGGTCATGGAAATAAAGAAATGGCGGCCTTCCTCAACCAGTCCTCCATGACTACAAGCACTTAAAACACCAACAAATGTGATATCATCGGGTTTAGCTCCAGCTTTTTTCATTTCTGAGAACAACTTGAGTGCTTTGCTTGTCTTGCCATTCATGGCAAGCCCACAAATAATTGAGGTCCAAGAAGCAGTATCCTTTTCCTTTAACTCGTAGAAAATCTCCAAAGATTTCTCAACGCAACCACATTTTGCATACATTTCTATAAGCGCAGTGCCAACAACTGCATCCATCATAAATCTATTCTCATCTATGTATCCATGAATCCATTTTCCTTGTTCTAGAGCTCCCACCTGAGCACAACCAGTTAGGAGAGAAACCACGGTGAATTTATCTGGTTTAACCCTTCTAATTTGCATCTCTCGAAATAAGGTCATGGCCTCATCAAAACAGTTGAACTGCACATACCCATTGATCATTGCTGTCCAAAGAACTATATCCCGAACTGGACTCCTCTCAAACAGATCTCTAGCTTCATCCAGCTGACCACAGTTTATATACCCAGACACCATACTAGTCCAACAAATCACATTTTTCTTTGGCATCTCATCAAAAATTTGACGAGCTACACTCAAATACCCACACTTAGCATACATGTCTAACAAAGCATTGCTAATTATAATAGTATCTTCAAGCTCCTTCCCAATATAATCGTGAATCTCCTTGCCAAGCTCCAAATTTTTCAATGCCGTACAAGCTGATAAAGTGCTTACAACTGTGGCTTCATCAGGCTTCACATTGCTCTCTCTTCGCATTCTCTGAAAAAAATTCACTGCATCTTCAAACCTCCTACACCTAACATACCCTGAAATCATAACGTTCCAAGACACTGCATCTCTAACAGGCATTTCTTCGAACAGCTGATTGAAATTCTCAATCCTGCCCAGTTCGGCATACATATCAATGAGTGAGTTACCGACATAAGTGTCAAACTCAAGCCCGGTCTTCACCACAAACCCATGAATTTTATCACCCTCCGAAGCCTCTCCCAAGCACCCTATCGCCTTGAAAACAAATGGGTATGTAAAATTATCGGGCCAAAGGCCATCCTTTCTCAATTGCCCAAAGAGCCAAATAGCTTTTCTAAAGCTACCCTTCTTTGCAAATGCTTTGATCAGCACATTGTACATGAACAAGCTCGGTTCTTGAACGTAATTGAAGATTTTCTCCGCGTAAATCAAGTTACCAAGAGATGGGTCCGTGCAGAAGACCATAAGCTTGTTGAGGGCGTCCTTATTATGGTGGAGTCCGACCCCAAAGATTTGGGTCAGGATTTGCTCGAGCAGGCTCACGGATTTGCAGTTCTGGAGGTATTGGATGCATGATTTCTTGGTTACTCCGATCCTGTGCGAGGAGGTTGAGAGAAACCGGGACTTTGAGAGGCCGTGGCGGGAAATAAACCAAAATAACATGACCTAATGTTGGCTAAGCATGATTTTCGGCATTTTGAACAGAACAAAGATTTATAGAGCCCCAAACGAGTGGACTCGAGCTCTGCGGGCTCTTGGGCTATGTCTTTTGAGTTCAAATGGGCTCCTAAAGTTGATGTAAATCTCTTCAGGGCACGGATCTCTTATATTTTATCGTTTCTAATTTTATTAGATAGATATTTAATTTTAATCCTAAAGTTTTTTAAGATATGTCATGATGATAAAATATAAAAAATATATATATTTTTATATTAAGATCAGATTTGTAATCTATTTTAATCTTGACGTAACAGAACCTTATTTATTTAATTTGGGATTTATTTGCTATTGCAATTTAAGAATTTTACATAATAAAATAACCTAACATTGTAAGAAAAGGTTGTCGTGATTTTAATCCTACAGGCAATATCAAGGGAAGTTGTTCAAAATTCAAGCTTTCCCGTCTATTTTAACTCGAGCTTGAACGGGCTCATTTGAAGACTAGTTTTTTTTTTATTATTCTTTTAATAAAAAGAGAAATGATTCGTACAAATTTCAAATAAAATTTTTTTATGTAAGCCCTTATAAAAAAAGTTGACTCCTCTTAAAAAAAAGTGTAAAAAAAATTGTTTATTAGTGAGACTAATTTCTTTTACAAATAACTTATATGAAATTTGTCTATTTGAAACTTGTACTTATCATTATTCGAAAGAAACTGTCTGACTTTCGACATAGAAGATACGAACAAACAAGATAAATTTTGTTTGAATGTTAAGAGTATCTCATATCATCTATAAATAGTAGTAAAATAATTTATAAATAATAATAAATAATTTGTAAATAAAAATAAATTCTTTATAAATAATAATGAATTAGTTTTAAAAGGTCTGATAATATTTATGGTTCCGAACAAGCTCTAACTGGGCTGCTTGAAAATGCTGAGTGGGCTTAAGAGCCTGTTGAACCATCCAACCTTCCGCATGAAAATTATAATTATATGTTAGTATATTATACTTCTGTCCCCCCAATTTTTTTTTTAAATTTAATATAATATATAGATTAATATTTTTTTTTTCTTACCTACCAAGTTTCTACTAGCATAAACTTAGGATTGAATTATTTTTAAAAATGAGATGAGATGAGATGAGATAAAAATTTAAAATAAAATAAAATATTGTTATAATATATTTATTTAATATTAATTTTGTTTTAAAATTTAAAAAAGTGATTTTAGAATTTGAAAAAATTAAATTTTTTATTATATTTTATATAAAAATTTAAAAAAATATAATGATAAATATAAAAAAAAATTAAATTTAAATTTTATCTTTCACAACAACAAAGAAGACCTTAACCTCCTAAAACTGAAATTAGCCCTCCAGGTACCTCCTTCTATAGGTACGAACTGCTCTTGTAAAGACTCGAAAATGTCAGACTCCATTACCCGTTGTACACTTGTGCTTATTTCTATAGACTTCTGGTACATCTTCCATGACTCCATGATATACATTGTACGCCAGACGAATACCAATAGTTTGAGAAGCGTTACTTCTATAGACTTGTTCCTATAGACTCTAAGAAGCCAATAGTCTGCAGACTGTTGTTGTCTTCTCGGAAAGTTGCATTCTTTTTGTTGCATTTCAATGATTCTTGATGGTGTTTTCAGTCCTTCTTGACAGCCTCCTCGCAATTGCTGCCCATTTATTTTCAGTTTTTTTCTGTGGGCTTCAATTAGTATCTTATCTTCTTCCTCGCTCCGTGCATCTTTCTGCAAACACAAGTACATGCATTAATATGTGAATACATAAGTGCTATGATCGTTGTAAACCGTACGAATAATAAGAAATTAAACCCAATTTACCCAAATAGTATATCCCAATCTAAAAATTAAATTGGTGTAAACATTAGCTCTAATCAGTTCATATGCACCAGCTTCTTGCAGAATTAAAAAAGAAACTTAGGCCAGACCTTAATTTTATCTGGCCGGCGGCCAGCATGCACAAACATCTTTTTTTTTTTTTAATCAAAATAAATAATATTGAAGTCTTATTTTATGAAAGATCTTCATTGAGCTTAATTTGAAAGAGAAATTTTAAATTGAAATTTTATTTTTTTAATTTATTTTTGTAATGGTCTCTAGCAAATTATAAAATTTCAAAAAAAATCATTTTATAAGATGATTTATAAATATATATTTTTTTTATATAAATATATGACGTATAATTATTATTTTTATATATAGTCACGTGTAAAAAACATACATTACTCCTCCTAAATACTAAATTCTGATTTTATCTATGCTTCCAAGTCAAACTGGGATTTTTAAAAGTTACCAGGGACGGACCCACTTGAAAGGTTGGGGGGCTACAACACCCCCTAAAATTCTTCAAAAAATGTATATATAATATATAAATATATATATTTACATATATATAATATTAAATTATCCCTTAAATTATAAAAAAAAATTAAAAATTGCTCCCCCAAACTTTTATTAAAATTATTCTCCCAAATGTCAATACACATATAATTTTATTTTAACTTTTAACTTTATTGAAATTGAAATTTCAATTCAACTAGTCTCATAATTACTTTAACAGTCTAATTCTAAAAAAATATGGTTATAAATTTATATGATTGTCAAAATTGATTAATTATACTTACTTATATAGTTTCACTCTAACTTGATTGTATGATTATGAGATATAGTTCGTTAAAAATTTAACATCGGTATATCAGTAGTTATTCGAAATTTTTTATGTTTATTCTTGATCTATAATTTTTTTTAAAATCAAAAAATAAAATGAGCAAGTAAAAAAATTGATTTTTTTTAAAAGGACATAGATAATTCGACGAGTAATACATTTAGAGAATTTGACAACGAAAAAATGTGATACTTCTATCATATCCTTTTAAAATTTATATATAACACACATTTTATTAATCGCCCCCCAAATTTAAAATCCTAATTTTGCCCCTGAAAGTTAGAGTCTTACAGAATGAATTACAGCTAATTTGTAAAGATGAAGAACGCTTTCATTAATGTTCCAAGCCATTAATTAATGCAACGATCTAAACGGACAGCTTATATTTTGTAAATCACAAAATAACGATTTTTTCAAGACAACTATAAAAATAAAAACTTTTGAGAACCAAAATATCTATCCTTTTCAACTTGATCGACCAAGGTAGAGCCAAGAAGGATCGATCAATGACTCAAGGGACAGCACCTAATTAAGATTATGCATTCTGTATGAAGTCAACACAAGTGCGGCATTCCCAGTCCGAAAAGCGACACTTGAGGCAACCCGAAACAGACGTATATAAGAGGTGTAGCCAGGGGATGTCGTAGAATGAGGATAGCCTGCATATTTTACGGCATACCCTCTCTACTTCATCAGCGAAGGTTATCCTAAATTAATAAGAATAAAAAAAATGCAATTATATCAACATGCATGCAGATATATATCTCAACAGGTCTAAGTACTGTCTATCTAAAATTTCTTAAATGAGATATTATGTGCATGATAAAAACTTTAACAAAAAAAATATAATTATGTAACTAAAACGTGATTATATATTATCAAAATGGAGAGAAATATATACTTATCATAAGGTTGATCAGTACATCTCCACCTCTCATTTATTGACCTAGAGAAATCTTGGTCCTCTATCAAGCTCACTCATGTCGTTTAGTTCTTTCTCGTTTAACATGATTGCATTGTCTCCTCATCCCTAGCTCCTGTGATTATTGAGTTATATTCACATAAGTCAATTTAAACCTTTCGTCAATAATATGTGCACGTGTGTAAGGCTAAAGAGAAGAGTAAGGCTAAAAGGAACAAAGCAAAAAGACAAAAAAAAAAAAAATCCATAATACGTACACACACACATACTGCACTCATGTGAGTCGTAGTTAGGAATGCGAATGTAAATGCAAATGCAAGCATGTTGATCATTTGGAAAAAAACTGAACTACATGAGTTATCTTGAGAGAGGACTAGCCTTTCTTGAGGTCAAATGATTGTGCACTAACAAAAAGTACTACTGGAAACTCACCACAAGGATTAAGATTTATGTAATCTAAGCCCAAGAGCTAGCTAACTCTTTCAAATGCTTATAAGATCAGGGTTCCTAAACTTGTACTTCAGTGCTAATGTGTGTTGCAGGCATTGCTAACACGATACCATGGTATTTATAAGAGTCTACAACATAATTGTAGACTCTATTTATGGTAAGTTACAATTAATTCAATTGACAGATTGCGTGCATTCATTACTTAATTAACCATTTATTTCTATAATGTCCATATATGAATGTGGCTCATGATCATGATTAAATTTCCTTCGTATCTCTTATTTATTACTGGATTACAACTCACTAATTATGAAATCTTTTGAATAAAGAAATTAATGAGAAAGAAAAGGACAATGAATATTTGCTCTGTACAAGCACAATTTACAATCTTGCTCACTATTCAACAACCATTAACAAAATCAAACTAGTTAATATGTTCGGGTTATAACCTATATCACATTTAATTTAGAATTACCATATGACCAAATGACCATGGTATAGGAAAAAAATAGCAAACAATTTGAGATTTGAACAATAAAAATTAAAGTCCTAAATTCCTTTTAGTGACTAATTCGATTTAACTAACTACTAAAATGAAATATTTTTGTATCAATATACACTAATATTGTCCAATTTTTTTTTTTTTTATATATAATTGGTATATATGACCATCTACATGTATCTTGACATAAATATCATGCCTTGATTATATTTAAAATGAAAAAATAAAAGATTATCTTCAACATGCCGATTGACGAGAATTGATGAATGTAGCTTCCTTGTTGCCTCTCTAATATATAACATCGATCAACCATGCTGCCTTGAAAGGCCTGAAGAGACGCATTTTCCTTTTTAGCAAAGATTAAAAAAATCTCATAAACTATACTAAGCACTTGATCCAGCAAAATGTAAATACAATTTGAAACATGATATTGAGATAGTAATCTTGTAAAATGATTAAATACAATAATATGCATGTATTAGATCTTGAACTACTGATGAGAAAAGGAAGAAAACTAAACGATTGGAGACATACCTTCGGCCACTTTAAACAAAATTGATTTGCTTTCAAATATCTCATTGTGCTATTTATAAAGTTGAATGGCATAATTACCTATTGATTTCTCCTTCTGAATACGAGTGAAGAGAGTTAACTCCTTGCAAATATATTGGTAAATCTTCAAAGTCTTGAACAACTTTCTCCTTTCAATTAGCCATAACTTAGACACATTTATTTGTTTTTCAAGGCATAAAATGCAAGTGTTAGAAGTAAATCATGAATGGAAATATAATTACACTTCTTCAATTGCTTTGTATGGGGAGATGAATCGTATTATGGGGGTGCTACCCATACCCTCCGGACGAGGGTGCCCCCTGTCTTGCCACTCACCTCTGAATGGGTAGGCAGACCATTTGAACTCCTAAATCATGGCATCACCCCTCGTAGGTGGGTCCCCATTTGGATGTTGGGGCAGATTGGTTCCTACGACCATCTGCGCCATCTTGCCATCACTCACTTAGGGCAAAAATAATCGAAAAATAATAAAAAGAATCCAAAACCAATAAAAAAAAACGCAAATTCATAGAATCACATATTAATCCCTAAATTCCATCATTTAACAGTTATGGACAGGAATAAAAAATAATAAACTTTAAAAAAACTAAAAGCTTCGATGAGGTCATGACCATAAATGGTTGTGAGTCTCTTCACAAACATAAGACTATTTGTTGCCTTAGACCCACAACCACCTCGTGGCTCATGGGTGTCTCGAGTCAGCCTCACAATTTTTAGCCTTAAAGTTTCAAGAAGAAAAAATGGAGGAGAAGAAGATAAGGAAAGGAGATAAGGGGTGGTTTGGATTGGAAGATGAGATGAGAAAAGTTGAGATGAGTTTTGAAAATTGAATAAAATATTATTTTTTAATATTATTATTATGTTGAAATTTGAAAAAATTGAATTGGAATTTGAAAAAATTAAATTATTTATTATATTTTATATAAAAATTTAAAAATGTGTAATGATGAATTTGAGATGAGTTGAGATGAGCTCACTCTCAAATTCAAATTGGGTCTCAGAGAGAACAACTGATTAAGAAAGGATAAAAGATGACAACGAAAGAAGAGAGAGGAAAGCATTCTAGATTTAGGGTTATATTTCTTTATGTAGTACTCAACTAAATTTCAAAATGATGTCAACGTCATTTTATTAAAGAAAATATCTTTTTAATATTATGTGTGCATATATATATTTATAAAAAATGATTGGGAGCAGCCACACTTATCACACTCACTCTCATATGAACAATAATATATTACTGTTCATGTGAGAATGAGTGTGATGAGTGTGAATGCTCCATAACAATGCTCTATATTTATATATGCATAGGGAGGTCTGGGTTTTGTCCCCGCATGGATGTTTTGGTTCGGGCAGAGGCCTGCATCGATCTCGCCCCAGCTGCCCAAGCAAAGGCTAGCCGATAGGCTGGACTCCCGTCCACCCACTATGTGACTAACTTATATTCATCAAAATGGTCATTTTATCTAAATATATAAATAATAAATCAATAAAAACATAGACAACTTATCTTCAATATTCATTTAAATGAATACAGAGGATGTCCTACCTTGTTATCATGTGATCAAATATGATACAATAACTACTTAAGTCAGTCACCTAAGTCATCACTAACACCACAAAAGTTATTATTTTTCTGTTGAGATGATTAGAAGGACAAGATGATTGTATGTATATCTAGAATAGTTATAAAGTAAATGTGGAGTATTTGATAAAACATGATAAAAGGTGGCATGGTGTTAAAATTACTCATGTATGACGTTATAAATGATTTTATATATCAATTTCTTAATTGAATGATTATTAAAATTGTATCATTTCAACAAGTGTGTCCGGATGATAAAATTAAGGACAAACAGTAGATTGCGCAAATAAAATGACTATAAAATGATTAATATCAGTTAAAAAAAGAGAGAGATTAATACAGCTTACCATTTATCCTTTTTTAACATTTATAATCCTTAAACAATAAGAATTATTGTTTTATGTGGTCACCATGTGCCAATACGACTGTATTATTTGTCCGCGATTCGATCTATTTGTTGCATCCAATTTTTTTATGTTCATGACTTTTAGTTGTGAGAAAGAAGAAGTGAATTTCTCTTTCACCTAATCAATCCATCATGACTTTTAGTTGTGTTATCGCAATTTTTATTTTTATTTTTATAAGAGAATATAGCATTCAGACTGCATTAAAATTGGCTCTCTTTTTTATTTTTTTATTTTTATATATTATATTTGTTGATGTCATAAAAATCGGTCAACAGGCCAAGATAGGAAAATGAGTCATTCCCGACCCACTGGAACGAGTTGGGCTTCGATGGGTATCGTTTGAGGCCCCTGGTGAGACTCCGGTGCGACAATACATACTCGGATAGTAGATAAATAAATAAATGGAGATATAGTCTTTACGTGGTTCGACGTAAGGCCTACGTCCACGGGAGTTTAGGAAAGGGAATTCACTATAATGAATATTTTTACAGTTTCTCAAAGCTCTCTCTGTACATGAATAATATACATAATTCTACTTGTATGAGCTATTGGATTCATCTGAGAAGACAAAACAGGCAATCTGAGAGAAGAGATGAATTGTTGTCCAGCCAGAGAGCCATCCATGTTTCATCTGTCCAAGGCCTTTTTATACTACACTTTGGTTGCGTGCATAATTTGGCTAGTCTTCCTTTTAGTCCCATCATCTGTCAGTCTCCCCCATGTGCTCTAGTCACCTTTTGTCTCTTAGTGCAATTAATAGCTGGCCTGAGCCCTACTTGGGATATTTACCCCTCACAGAACCCCGCAAATTTTTACCAAAGGTACTTTGGTGGGAATTCTAAAGTATCTGAAAATTGAGAAGGCGGTGGTTCGTCTTCCGAGCCTGAGGTAAGAAAGACATAAAAAAATGCAATATATATTTTATTAAGTAAATGGTATTTTAAAGCTTCCAATGCAATGTGCAAGTAGTCACTGGTAGGAAAATCGGCGTGCAAGGGTTTATGACCCCGCGATCCACAAGCGGTCACTGGCAGGAGTATAGTTGTGCGAGGGTGTACGAGCGGACCTAGACCCAGGAAACAACCCCGCGATTCGCAAGCATCCAAGATGAGGCTTGTCGAGTGTGCTAGGTAGGCGGATCGCAAGCCTCGAGCCTATCATGGATGTGAGGACTTGACAAGTGCACTTGGGTACTGGACCTCAAGTCTCGAGCCCTTGACGAGTGAATTGTTGGGCTAGTCATAGGCGGCCGGACGATTCCGCGACTAAACCCGACCACGTATGACTAGCACGGAGCTGGTGTCACCGTGGAATATGTACTTCAACTTTGCACTGCAAAACAATTTTATTAATAGAAATATGATTTTTCATGCCACTGAGTCCAAGTGCTGAATCTGAATTTGCATGTGCCAATCAGAGTATAAAATTTGTTAAAATTGAATCTGTCGTATCGCTGTATTTTTAGTTTCCGTGATCCGAGGTGGCGGGTGACCTATCCAATAAAATAAAAATAAAAAAGAAAATAGGCAAGTCCCGGATGAGACACTTGTACGTAAATCAATAAATTTCCAAACGGATAAGGCGAGCTGTGGGAGCTGGGAACGCAGCCCCTATGTGTTTAGGCGAGCTTGATGATTCCAAATGTTGTGAAATGGGTGATTCAAATGAGCTGAGTGAGTCCATCGTTGCCTTGGGTGAGCATGGTGGTATGCGGGTGAGGTGTTGTGTTTAGGCGAGCATGCATGGCAAGTCCTTACTGTCGTGAGAGAGCTAGGTGAGATGAGTTGGCAAGTCAAGGTTATTGTGGGCGAGCTGGTGAACGTCCGAGAAATGGTGAAAGGTGTGGGCGAGTCCTTAATGTCGTGGGTGTGCTGGTGGGCGTGAATTGATCCGTGGACGAGCCATGGGTGAGATAGGGGAGTGGTGATCTGTTGGGCGAGCGCTGTGAGTTTGGCGAGAGGTAGTCCCATGTAGTGTGGCAAGTGTGCTTTAGCGAGCAACGTGTTGTGTATGGCGAGGGGGAGTTCGTGAGGTGAGTGGGGAGCATGGGTTCCCTGAGAAGGTGTGTTAGGCGAGATGGTCCCGAGTGCAGTGGGCGAGTTGCCGTGGATCACCATGAACGGGACGTGAGAATTGGTCGAGTGAGTGGCTGTCGAGCCAATGGTGGGGCCAGATAGTGCCATGAGGTTGGCGAGGGGGAGCTCGACAGCGGGCTGGTTTGGTGAGCATGCATGGGCGAGTTAGAGAGGTTGGGCTCGGTCCAGAGACATGAAGGGAGCTCTCGAAGTAAGGGAAGTTGTGTGGTGTGTTTTTCGGGCAGAGACATGCTCGTCGGTGCCAGAGAACGTCGGCGACCCCCCGCGTGGTCGCTGGAGACCTAGTCACACTGCTGAGTGGTTGGGCAATGCACCACAGCCGTGCGGGAGAACAGGTGAAAGTGGCTGGGATGTTCCCGACGTGTTTACCGGTTGTCCCTCGGCTTTCCGGAGACAGAAATTGCCAGCGGTCACAGCAGTGATCGTCGGCAGCCTTGCGGAGCTCACGGAGGGAAGCTGTGAGCTTGTGTGCTATGTCAGGCGTGCTCCCGAGATGGACTCGAGAGTACGCCCGTGCAGCCATTCCTGGGCTAGAAAGCGTCGACGGTCTCGAAGGGACCGTCGGCATGGTGGCAGGATTCATGGCATAGTGCCACCAGTCGTGGGCGTCCGCCTGCGTCCTATTGGGCATGGCACTTATACGTAGGGCTGAGCAAAAATCCGAAAATCCGACTCCGACTCCGACTCCGCCCCGACTCCGCTCCGACTCCGACAAATCAGAGTCGGAGTCGGAGAAAAAACACCGACTTTAATCGGAGTCGGAGACGGATTCGGTAAAGAAGTCCTGCCGACTCCGACTCCGACTCCGACTACGATTCCGACTCCGATTCCGATTATATATCCGACTCCGACTCCGACATTTTGCATATAATTTGTAAAAAAAATATATATCTATTTTTCATATATAACTATTATAAATAGATTATTAAATTAATTATTGTTTCCAAATAATTTACTCATAATAAGTCATATTAATTATTGTTTCTAAATAATTTACTCATAATATAATAGACATATATAATTATAAATACTAATATATTAAGAATTACTAATGTAATAATTTGTAATATTAATATATACAAAATTAAAGACTAACATATAAGTAGTGATGTATTATAAACTAATAAATAGTAAAATATCATAATGTTGATAATTACTATTATATAATTTTAAATCCTAGACTATTACAACCATAGATTGATAATTAAATGAAATAATAGTATGTTGGATAATGTATAAATATCAATGTATGAGCCAATGTACATTAATAGTAATATTAATGTATTAATACCAATGTGTTTTTAAAGACTAACATATAAGTAGTGATGTATTATAAGTTAATAAATAATAAAATATCATAATGTTGATAAATGATAATTACTATTCTATAATTTTATAAGCACAAGCTTATTCAAAATAATTTCTTAATAATATAATAGACATTTATTAAGACCAAAGTTCAAATCTTAAATTCTAAACCCTTAATCTTAAATCCTAGACTATTGCAACCATAGATTGATAATTAAATGAAATAATAGTATGTTGGATAATGTATAAATATCAATGTATGAGCCAATGTACATTAATAGTAATATTAATGTATTAATACCAATGTGTTTTTAAAGACTAACATATAAGTAGTGATGTATTATAAGTTAATAAATAATAAAATATCATAATGTTGATAAATGATAATTACTATTCTATAATTTTATAAGCACAAGCTTATTCAAAATAATTTCTTAATAATATAATAGCAATATTAATGTATAAACACTAATATGTTTTTAAAGACTAACATATAAGTAGTGATATTATATATATTATAAGTTAATCATTAATACTATTGCACAAATTAATACTATTGCATAAAATATCATACTGTATCATAATACTATTGCATAAAATTTAAGGAATTTGTTTTATTTAGAAAACTTATAATTATTTAAAATTATTTTTAAATTCCATTTACTAACATAATTTGTTTCTTTAAAAATATTTAATAAACTTTCTTATTTAATTTTATAATAAAATAATATTAGTTCTAGTATTTATTTTGAATTAATTATATTATATTTTTACTTTTAATTATCTGTTTTTATTTAATTTATTTATAAATTTAATATATACCGTTAGATCTAGGTTTAACCTAGATCTAACGGTATACATTATACACATATATATATATGATCGACGGATCCTATCATCCTATGCACCCCAATGCCCGTTGCCCCCGCGCCCCTCCCTTGCTTTGCTTCTCTGCTTCTCATGCGACCCCGAGCAGCGAGCTGCTTCTCTGCTTCTCACTCGAGCTGCATCTTCATTTCAACGGACCCCGAGCTCCCCTGCGCACCTCAGATCCTCAACGTCGATAGCCCATTCCCCGGGTCTTTATAGTGTAAGCAGTTTTAACCATAGCAAATTAAACATGAGTTTTGTTTTTGTTTTCTTTTGGCCGTAGCTTATATAATTTATTAATTAGGGTCTTTATAACCAACGGAGTCATTTGCCAGCAATCGAAAGATTATGAAGTAAATAAGAGACAAAGTATATAAGTTGGCATAACATAAAATGTGTGTACACTTTTTAATCAAACTGCGATCTGATATTCCCAATTTTCAGAGAAAAAACAAAAATGTTTCATCATTATATAGTTATCTAAAGAGGGAAAAAAAATATTATTTTATGCTTTATGTACCGGCCTGAATTACTAACACTTGCATGCATAAACTGCATCTATTAGTTACTACAAAAATAGCCGTGTAAAGGATTGTAAAAATAATTTGGTGTCTATCATGATTTTTCTTATTTAAGCTGGTCAAAAATAAGTGTATGGTACTGTATCGTGACTTTGATTTTTAATGGAAGGTATAATTAGTTGAATGTTAGCGGTAGTTGAATGGTGAAACTTGACAGTTGTTTTAATAATCTATTAATTTTAGATTGAAAATCATCATGTTTGTTAACTCATAAAAAATACATCATGCTTTAGGGCTGAGTTTAGGTCATACTGATAAAAAGAGAGGGTTTAATTCATGAGTGGCTGATCAAAACATAAACATTGGAAGTCATCAAATGTAATGATTTGGTGGGATCCATAAATGGAGATATATCCATATGCCATATAGATATATAAAATATAATGTAAGAGCCATTTGTGATTTATTTAGGTCAAAACAGAATGATTGCATACCTATCCATATTTGTTTATTTATTTATTTATTTAATTATCATGACAATCAATAATTTTCTAAGTTTGATCTCCAGCAAATAAATTATATTTTTATTTCATTTTTGAATTATGAAATGGAATGAGCACCTTGTAAATTTGAAGAAGCATCAAGGGTAATATGTTAATGTAGGTAGAATTGGTTACTAATATGGCGAACTTACTACATGAAGAATGAAGATGATTGAGGTTTGAGGTGCTTTGTTGTTGTTGAATTTGTGTACTTTTTTATTTGTTTAATTTTATTATCTTATTGTAGAAATTTATGTGGTATCTTATTTCCTTACTAATTTTTTTTTCTTCAGGCACAGCCGCACAAGTGGGAAATTTGAAATGATATGTAATTTATAATTTGTATTAGTTATTTTGTTGAAATATGGAAACTATTGTTTGTTTGTTTTCTATTATTTATCTTTTGTTGTTGGATGATAATTTGAAATTTGGAAAGATAAATTGTGGAATGTGGATGATTGTGGAATGTGGATGAATCATCTATATGATGTGATAGATGATAGAATATAGATTTAATGATGGTACGTGATGGGTGTTGTTTGCATATCCAGGATGATGAAATATGGGTTCAATGATTAACCATGATAGATGATAGAATGGGTATTGTTTGCTTTTATTTTTTCTTGAAATGAAAAAATAGTATCGTTACTACCATCAAGTTATGTATTTAGTTGATTTGTAATAATATTTTTATTTTATAATTTCTAATATTTGGTTTTGATTATGTATATTGTATTGTTAATTTGTAAGAATGATTTTATTTTATTATTGACATTTGACTTTGGTTTTGTAATTTTAATTGGTTGGAATTTGTAATTTTGGACTTTTGGCTTTGTATTTCATTATGTAATGATATTGAAGTCCAACTTCGATTTATTATAGTTTGAAATTGTAAAATTGAAATGTCAAATGGGTTAAAAAAAATTCCAACACAAAAGTCCAACAAAAAAGTCCAATTCCGACTCCGTTCCGACTCCGCTCCGACAAAGTCGGAGTCGGAGTCGGATTGGAGTGTATAGAAGTCGGAGTCGGAGTCGGAGGATTCCATTTCCGACTCCGACTTAGTCGGTGCTCAGCCCTACTTATACGTGCCCATGCATGGTGATCGCACTGTGCACTTAAGTGCACAGTGCCGTGTTTCCCCAAAATAAAGGGGAGTTTGCCACGTATAAGGTACTGTGCACATAAGTGCACAGTATTCATGTGAAGAGACATATGTACGGTACTTTTGCTGTAACATAAAATAATACTCTGGAATATGTAAGTGCTCCATGCACATTTGGCGGGTCCGAATTTTATAAAATATTGAAAGTGGTTAGCGTGTTCACCTAGGAGCGTAGTGTTCGTGAGAGAATATAAAATTATTTTCTACGAAAAAGATACAAGAGGCAGATCTCTCTTCTAGGCGAGATACTCTCTCGCCTTTTCCTGATATTGTATAAAAATGACAAAATTAAGAATACTTATCTGGAGACACCATTTGTGTTTGCTAAGTCGCCCAATGTTCCAAAAAATCATCATTTTCCCACTTCTAGCTTTCGATATCCCACAGACAGCGCCAACTGTTGATATGTGTTCTGCAATCTTGAGTAGCGTCTAGATTGCAAGCTAACTGATCTGCACAAGAAAAGATGGAGGGTTGGGTTCTTCAACCCTTAGAACTCTCTGATGCCTTTATTAGAGAGAATTAAGATAGATCAAAGTTAAGTCTGGAAAAAATCTCTGATAGTTGTTCGTACATTTGTCTATGATAAACTTTCTCCTTTATATGGGCTAAAATATCCATTGGATATACGTGTCATCATCCAGTATTACTAAGGAGGAGGTCAGTAAATTATTCCTCTCTTTCTTCCCTGTTCTCTCGGGTCATTTATTACTTTTGTTTCTTCTCAATAATATCTTCTTTAATATAATTATATTTGGACAATCAGTACGTATTTCGGATATTTATATCGATCAGTTCGAATTTAATGTGATATACCATATTGCCAGACATTAAATGTCTATAAGGATCCTGATCATTATACTATTTTTGTGTCAGGAATAATCCCGATGAATTTACTAAATCCATCGTATTTATATAATAGGAACCAATTTAGGATAAATATAATTGAGCAAGTTGGAACCGGAATCCAACTTTTCGTTTTATATACTTCCTAATTCTCCTTAAAGTACTAAGAGGAGCAGTAGGCGGGCACTAAGACAGCTGGCGTCCATCATCTTATTTCTTACTGTAATTATCTCCTCACAATATTAACTTATTCTGAATGATTATTAATTTATTAGGACCTTCTATCTTTAAACTCTTATATATTGTAACCATTTTATTAGTATATAAATGTAGAAAAATGATTTCTGTACATGTCGATGTGTACACTTGCCAACACGCCGTTCACGTGGCCCAGTTAGTAAAACAGTGCGTTTTCAACTCGCATCGCTTGACTAGATTTTTTAACTCGCAATGCATTTTCCCTCAAACAACCTGTATTCTGATAACCAGATTGTCGTGACTGTGAATTCTTTCTTTTCTCCATTCTCTTCTTTCTTCCTTCATTCATCTCTTCTCACTCCACGATCGGTGATGCCTCTCCACCTCCATGGGATATTACAGTAGTATTTTGGATGATTAAAAACGAAAAGAACCGACTGAATGTTGCAATGGTGTTGCAATGGAAGTGTTATAGTGTTCTTCTTCGTTTTTTTCTTCTTTTTTTTTCTTTTTCGTTTTCCCTTGAATCTGTCATTTGATGAATATTTCTTCGTTTTTCATTATTTCATTTTTCCCTTGAACAAAAACAAAAAGAACCGATTGAATATTTCTTCTCCCCCATTTTGTTTCTTCTTCTCCTAGCCTCTGGCTTCCCTTTCTTTCTAAAACTTTGGGTTAAGTGTAATAAAAAAAATTAAAAATTAAAATGGAGAGATGGGTTTGACGTTGCAAGTAAAGTGGTAAAGCACAACCCAGATTTTGATGCGGACAAAGATTCCATTTCTGTTTAGAACAAAAATGAAAAATATAACCAATTTTTGTTCAGAGCTTTATGTGAACGAAGAGACCAATCGATGTTTTATTTGGCTCCTGGAAAAATGATGAAGAGAAAGAAAATGCATATTGAATTTAGTAAATGCAATTGAATTTATAAGAAAATGCCTTCGCCAGAGTTACCTCCTCGGTGTTTCCTCCGATTCCGGCAAGTTCTCACTGCTGAATCCCTTTAGCCGATTTTCTCTTTTCTCCTGATTCTGTTTCGATTTTCCTCTCATTTTTATTTTTAATTTTTGTTTTCTTTTTAAATCATATTCTTGCTGATTAGTGTGTCCGCACCGTCTACACCATAGCGTGTGTGCTTAGCACTGCTCATAAATGTATAACATACTTGGTCCGAAAATAAAAACTTTGATACAACCCTTAATCATAGTCATAAGTCAATGGAGACTAGGTATTAACTTGAGACAAAACTGTAACTTGAATATTTTATGAACTTCATTTTTTGAGTGGCGTTATGGCCACATGGGTCCGACAGCGTTTTTTTTTTCAATTGTTTTAATGTATTTTTTAAATATTTAAAAAATTTAGAAAATTATTAAAATATATATGTAATTGTGAATTGAGACATGATGGTATAATTATTTTTTTAAAAATGAGATTTATATAAAAAAAATTAATTTTTTATAATAATTCTTATTGTTTTTCAAAATTATTATAGGATAATTACATATTTATAATTGTAGATAAAATTATTTTTTTAAAAAAAATACTTCCTTAATTAAAAAAAAAAAAAAAAAAAAAAAACTCACTCGAGACTCGAGAGCCCCCGTATGTTTACAAAGATATTTTGGAGGAGAAAAGGAGACGAGTAATTAATGTTGCTTTGTCAGATTGCTTTTTTATTTTTATTTTTTTGTCCCTCATCGTCTCCAGTGAAGGGAAGATGCTGCACAGGTAGGTTTGATGTCGTTGGAAACCCATTTTCCCACATCTTTAACATTCCTCCCCACTCCTGAGTGAACTCGCCGTTTTCCTTCCCAGAAACTAAACCAACCCACGTCCCTGTTAGATTTGGCTGTGCTCGTGTTACCAAATCAACGCCATAGGATTTTCTTCCCAAACACCTTCATTTGTTTGACTTCAAAACCCCCTCTCTCTCTCTCATACGCACTGCACCCCATTTTCTTTGGGTACATTTTCTCGGGTTTTGACTCGAGCATTTGGTGTCTACGATTCACCATCTCTCTCCATTTTGTTCAAGATCGGCGATCCTATCTCTGTCGGTGATGTGTAACCTTGTCTTCTCTCTTGTGTTTTATTTTCCTGCTTGAATCTCTGCGCTAGTTGTATTATTGCTGATTTTAATTTAGAAAGGGACGAAAATTCATGTTTTTTTTTTTCCAGATTTTTCTGACATTAACATGCCTTTCTTATATCAGATCGTCTTAATTTACATTATCCACGTCTCATTTTCGCTATGAAGTCATTTACTGTTTCACTTCCTTCCACCTTGGTTTATATGCCTCTCGTGGTGTGCAATCTTGCTATCTAGCTCTTTAAACTTTGCAGATCTCCTTGTTTGTTAACTGAGTTTGGTTCAAAATGTCTTCGATTCGATTCGATGGTACTAAGCAGTACTATGCCACGAGCAGTCTTGTGCTCGGATATGCCCTCTGTTCAAGCTTGCTTGCCGTGATTAACAAGTTTGCTATAACCAAATTCAACTATCCTGGCCTTCTAACTGCGTTGCAGTATCTAACTTCGGCTCTTGGAGTTTGGGTTTTAGGGAAGTTAGGATTTTTACACCACGATCAATTTACATTCGAGACTGCCAAGAAGTTTTTACCCGCTGCTATTGTTTTCTATCTGGCAATCTTTACAAACACTAATCTTCTACGCCATGCGAATGTGGATACATTTATAGTGTTTAGATCCTTGACACCCCTTTTGGTTGCTCTAGCGGACACAACATTTAGGAGACAGCCGTGCCCATCAAAGCTCACCTTTGTGTCTTTGTTGATTATATTGGGTGGAGCTGTTGGCTATGTGGCCACGGATTCAGCTTTTACTTTGACTGCATATACGTGGGCATTTCTTTATTTGGTGACAATTACTACTGAGATGGTTTATATCAAACATATGGTGACAAATCTTGGGTTGAACACTTGGGGTTTTGTGTTCTATAACAATTTGTTATCGTTGATGATGGCTCCAGTGTTTTGGTTTCTCACGGGAGAGTATGCTGATGTGTTTGCTGCATTGGGAGCTAATTATGGGAATTGGTTTGAACCAAATGCATTCTTTGCTGTATCATTATCGTGTGTTTTTGGATTGGCCATCAGTTTCTTTGGGTTCGCTGCAAGGAAGGCGATCTCTGCCACGGCTTTTACAGTTACCGGTGTTGTTAATAAGTTTCTTACAGTTGCCATTAACGTGATGATTTGGGATAAGCATGCCACTCCATTTGGTTTGCTGTGCCTTCTCTTTACTCTTGCTGGTGGAGTTCTTTATCAGCAGTCGGTTACCAGTGCTGCCAGTGTTCCATCACAGCGTGAGTCAACAGCATCAAAGCAGACTGATAGGGAGAATGATGGTGATAATTTCGGAGATGAGAATCAAGCAAAGGGCGTGTCTGGTAAACTTGCTTCTGTATGAGAAGTTTACCCTTTATGTTCCTTTTTTTAGTCCCTTGATCAAGAGGCTAAGTGGGTGTTTGAAATTTTATATCCGGCATAATGGTTTTGGAAACCCTGTATGAGATCATATTTATTATCTTCCTTAGAAATTGAATTCTGTTAGCATTTTCCAAGGCATTTTCAGCATGGCACAAATTATAGAGCTTTGGTTTGCTTATGTAATCTTATTTATTGCTTTTAGGGAGTAAATGTAATGGTTGTGTGAATTAAAAGATGAGTCAGGATGCTGCTGTGGTGTTTCTTTCAGTAGGATTGAGAACTTGATTGCAAGTAGCTCTCTCTCTCTCTCTATCTACTGAACTAACCTTTCATGTACTTTATTTTACTCAAAAAAAGCCAAGAAATCTCAGTCGTTAAAAATTAATGTGCACTTGCCAAATGAAAAACGTCTAGTTATTTCTAAGAATATAACATGCAGAGTCTCTGAGTCTTTGCCTTCTATAATAAGCATATAGGATATTACTGTGAATCCCGCGGCTGCAGCTACTTCTTTGTGCGGTGATGTTTAGGTGCAATTAGGAAAGGCTTTACCCAGTGTGAAGGACTTGGTCTTATTGGCAATGCAAGGGAACCCAGATCAGTGGACGATTATTTTTTCAGGTTTATCTTCTCTCTTTCCTTCTGTTGTCTGCTCTTTCTGTACGATGCCTTATTAACTTTTCATGTCAGCGTTCTTCTTAAAGTGCCATACTGAGCCTGTAAACGTGGGTCTTGGATTGGGTCTGAACCTGTCTGTCCTGCTTCTGACAGACTTCTTGGTAGCACGTGAATTTTCTCAGAGAAAAAAATATTTGAGTGGTTTGCGGGTACCCACCACATGTTTTTCTTCGCAATTTGGTTTTTCTCTTGCTATCAAAACAGATAACTTCAGGGCTTTTTGGATTCTAAAAATATTGCAGACTATCTTCAGTTAAATAGTTTATAATTTATGAATAATAATGAAATAGTTTGTGAATAGAGAAGTAAAAAAGTAATAAATACTTTGTAGTTTGTATAGGGTGTGAATAAATAGACATAAGCATATGATATTAATGGTTGGAATAGGGGAGGATGGCCGCGGGGTGAAGAATACCTTGCCTGTTTTTTCTGATATTTAAAGATCTTTCAGCTATCTATGTTTTAAAACAATGTTGTATGCGTTTCTATCTATATTGATGCTGCGCTCTCCTCAGTTGCCGATCTTTGAACATCACAAAGAATGAAAGCAATCTTATTTTTGTTTCTATTACTTATACGTATGCTATTTCTTTCTTTCTATTTTCATGTGATAATCATTAGAAGTTTAAACTACTTACTCTATTTACTTCGTGCCAAACAAAACATGCCCCTACGAGCTTATGGTTGTCACTTAGGGAATAAGATAGAACTGTACTTTGATTTTATATTTTAGGATCTTCTTTGTGTCTATTGTTTCCCTGAAGTTTAAAATCTGTACTTGGTTTCCTTGCTGCCAAACAAGATAAAGCCCTTACACCTTGTGGCCTTGTGTGTTGCTGAAATTAGAAAGTTCATAAATTGGTTGTTTTCGGTTAGGATCAAGAAGATTGAATAATCAGTGTGACCCACCAAACTATTTTTTGCTTGTATTTCGGTTGGGATCGAGAAGATTGAATGATAAGCCCCTACACCTTTGTGTATATTGTTTCACTTGATTTTTACGACCTTTTCTTTGGTCTCTTATTATCTTTTTAACACAAGGAGTATTAGCATATGCATCTTGAAGTGTTCCTTATTTTTACGTCTTGTTTAGATGGATCGCATCCTAGTGGCTGGTCTTTTAGGTTCTGTTTAGATATTGAGGTGATTTTAGATGATTTATAAATAGTAATGACTAATGAGAAAGTAGTATAAATGTAATGAATAGTAATAAATAGTTTGTGAGTAGTAATGATGAGATCACCTCACTAACCAAACATAACCTTAGTGTGACTAATACTTATCATGTAGGAAAAACCGAAAACTTTAATAGGTGGTTGTAACTAAATAATAATGCATGTTATGGTTTATAGATGACCCTATAGTGCTTTTAGATTAAGATCTCGGGTGCCAATAACTTTTAGGGATCTCGTCCCATCGTTCAAAAATTGATAATTTATCTCATCCATGTGATGTAGGTGTGTTATATAGGTCTTCATTTAACTAGATAAAGGATATGGTGACGTTGCACGGTTTCTGAAGTTTCTCATTCTAAATAAGTTATCCGAAACCAAAGTTATCTTATTAAAAATTAATAATGTTATATACAGTTGTGAAATATATAAACATCACGAAAAGATGGCGCAATGGTTTTAAAAAAATTGAAGATATTTGTCTTTTTCATGTATGCATTTACTTTCTTTTTTAAAAAAAAAAAAAAAAATTGATTGCGCGTTGTCCTTTTCACTTTACCCATTCTAGTAAAACGAGCTTTGGTTTCAAAAGCCTACCTCATATTGAGCCATTAACTTCATTTGAACTCCACGCACCTTGTAAGATAACATTTTTCAACTCTCAACAAATACAATCCTTTCTACTTGGCCAAACGATATTCATTTTCTTCATGATGTCATTCCAATTTAAGTGGGTAATTGGCAGTTAAGTGGGGTAATAAATTATTTTCTTATATATATATATGGTATATTGTGCATTGATGAAGAATGTCAATTCTTTAAAGTATATGAAAAAAGAAATGTTAGTCCCACATTGATCAAATAAATGGTAGGCAAGTAGTTTAGATTGACTTCTTCCTCACTGTAATATTGTCTTAAAGTGAAGTATAAAGAGAGCTACAAAAGGCAACTAATTTCACGCGACATGCGTGTGGGCTTTGGGCGTTAGAGGCACACTTAGCACAAATGCATCATCGCGTTGAGCTCTACATTTATTTTGAAAATATGCAGTGTTGTCTCTCGCTGTTATCTACTACACATTATGATGCAAATTATGATCACTAATAAGAGGGTTATTTGCTGACCATTATGAAAGATTTTAGGTCATTACGTTATAATGATCAACACTAACTTAGAATTGTCGTATAATTGATCTATTCAATTTTTCAAAGAAAATGAATAGGCAAATAATTCTATGATCAATACTCTATAGTGGGCCTGTTTATCCGGGCTGGGTTATACATAACCCGGTTCTTTATTTATTTATTTTTAATTTTTTTAAATAGTTTTGGCAAACTTGTTTTAAGAGATTCAAGAAAATTAATCATCCAAATTCCAGATTTTCAGATCCAGAATTCAAAAGAACAAGCCTACTCTACAACATATTGAAATGAGACAAAATACGTGAAAACCAAATATAAGCCTTGGAGTCCAAAATTTAATTTCATCATTGATTCTCTTATTTTCATTATATTTTCGAACATACCCAGCTTTCTTTAATCTATATATCATGTCCTTTTTTAACATTTCATACACCTTTGAGAAATTGCGGATGTGGTGTTTTACCCTTTAAAAATCCAGGAACCACCTCATCATGAACTTCAATCAAACAGCAACATGGGCTGCTCTTTCTACAGCCTTGAAGTTATCATAGATTCTGCAGCCAACCAGCAGCTAGCCTTCTCAAAAACAAAACAAAATATGTGTTGCCAATTGCCATCGACAGGTTCTGTCTCAACCCGGTCCTCTGCAATGCATCAACGTACGATGCAATCAGCTCGACCTAATATGTCAAACATAGATTAACAATCTATGGTACGGTGTCCAATGCCAAGGTTGAATGGCAAAAATCTTGAAGACATCGATCGAGAGCAAATATGGAATTAGTAGCCTCATAAACATGAACATGTCCATTGATCATCATGTGTTCCAACAGACAAAACCCTTCTTGGGCATGTTGTCAGATCATGTACTTGTACACGCAACAGCAACATGTTTCAATATAAGAATCCAGTAATTGGCACTTCTTGGTAAAACAAAAGTGCTTCGTGGGGCGAGTTCGCACAATTATCACAATACTTCAATCCATTAATTCAAAATTCTTGTTTCCTTACAAAACTCATTTTTCCATGATTATTTTAACCTAAGTTTCATATATTATATTATATTATATTATATTATATTATATTATATTATATTGTAACGTGTTACAGCAACCCAAGTTATTCTAGTACTCTCCCACCATTCACAAACAATTATCACCGTCGGTCAACCAAAATTTTTGTTTTCAAATTTATTGAGCGGAATCGATTGAAAGTGTTCCCCCCCCATCCAAATCATCTACTATAAGCTGGGAGGTTGTTTCCAGGGGATTGAGGATTATTATGTATTTACAATATATTTTTCAACTGGTAATGCAGACACGTAATATCGGATGCTCTATTGATTTAAAAAAAAATGTCGGAAGGTGAAGATTTTGTCTATTTTTTTTACTAGCTAACTTATATATGTTTATTGTTATTACTCAGAACTTCTATTATTACTCAAGCACTAAATAAATTCGTGTATTGAACAAATGGCTGAAGACTCATATATATATATATATATATATATATTGTCAATATATATATATATAAAACAAGCTGGTAGCTAGTTATTTCGGTTACTTTGGTTTCATTGACCGTTACCTCCAAATCCGTTGAGTCCACGTGGCTAATCCTTAGGCCGGTAAAGATCCGGAATGAAGTTATTGGCCGGGCCGCACAGTTCGGGTCATTAAATTCCAGAGTCTTGTTTGTGTAGCTAAAAGAAAACCATCCAGTACTGCTACTTTTGCTGCAGAAACCATCCAGTACTGCTAAGGTAGGTTTGGATACAGATGCGAGATAAACCATCTCATTTAATTTAATTTAATTTTATGTATTTTAATTAATAATTTCAATAATTTATTATTATTTATAAATTAATTTAACTCATTTCATTTCACTACTAACTTTTTTTTTTTTTTAAATGTCCCATCACAACCATATCCCCATTAATTAAAATTAGACTACTTAATATGTCCCATCAATTTAAGTATATGCCCCTTCCTATAGAACCACAACCATATCCCCATTAATTAAAATTAGACTACTTTATAGGTCCCATCAATTTAAGTATATGCCCCCGTTCCTATAAAACCACAACCATATCCCCATTAATTAAAATTAGACTACTTAATATGTCCCATCAATTTAATTGGAACTCCTGTAATAATATGTCCCATCAAGTTTTGAAGGTCTTGGGATGCATTAGTGGCTGAGAGTTTTGCTATACATAAATTTATACATCACACTCTACATATTTAATTTAATTTTTATTAATTTTATTTTTTAATTTATCCTTCTTCAACTAATTGAATTATATACTCATTCATATACTAAATATTTTATAAATATATATATATATAATGTATAATATATAGACTTAAGTATAAAAATTTTCATACATGAGCTCAAAGTCATGTGATTCAAACTTAGGGTAGTTCACCTAATTCTAGGCCAATATCTTATATATATATCTTTCTCTATCACAAATATATATGAATGCAGAGTAGTGCAGATGCAATCTTGTCCATCCCAGCAAGGAAAAAAGAAAAAGAAAAGAAGGATATATATATATATATATATAATTACAGCCTTATAATATAACAAGTGCAATAACGTGATAGTGTCAGCTAAAAGAACGGAATGGAGGCAAAGTAGTGGTCTGTGTCCCAAACAAAACATGTTCTCTAGGTAATGCTCTGGTCCCAATTCCCCCAGTCCCCTCTCCTCTCCTCTCCTCTCCTCTCCTCTCTTCCCCTTCTCAAAAGCAAATAGCAGAAATTTCAATTCAATTGGACGTTGATTCCCACTCTGTATACGTGGCCACATTCTATTCTCCAACCCACAACTGGGTCCTCGATCGTAACACTTCTTTACACTTAAATTCGTGCTTTTTGGGCTTTGCAATTTGCATGCCAAATGGTCCCAAATTCCATGTTATCTTCTGGACCACCTCATCTCTCTCTCTCTCTCTCTCTCCCTCTCTCACATATCAGAAATTCAATAATTCTCATGCATGCAGTCATCAGTCATGCAGAGTATTCATTTCTTCTCTACACGGCCTTGATTCTATTCACTTTTGTTGCCGAACTACTTATCCAGCAAAATTATTTTAATCTTCCAACTCCAATATATATATGAACTATCTTTGATCTCCAATAATCTTAATTTGATCTTTCTGCGCTTTTCTGCATTCTTGGTTCCAGGTTACGTGATCCGATGGACCACTTTCAGTCTTCCACCCACCTATCTGAAAAAAGGCTTTTTACACACATATTATGGTCGTAATAAAGAAAAAGTTTGTTTTTTCGACTGTCTTATATCTTTATATAATATGGGCAATCTACTTTTATCATCAAACTCTCAATTATGATCTCTCTCTCTCTCTCTCTCTCAATAATTGCCAGTTTTTTAAGTTTCAAAACTTTTGTGATTTCTTCTTGTTCAAGCCATGGAACTTTACAGTGATGACATATATAATATGATGCGATTTACAAGATTAATCAAATCATATCATGTCAAACATTTTAGAGAGTGCATTAATCTGATATTCCATATATACGGAGTAGTTTAGTTATGAACTAATATATATATATATATATATATATATATACTTTAGATAAGTGTGCTTATATAACATTTTTGTTATCTCGGGGAACATAAAGATAGTCTGGCATACATAGGGAATTTAGAAATTAAAGAGACCCTTGTCTTAGAATTGACTCTTTGGACTAATAAATTGAGGTATTAATTACGAGGTTTATTTCCCAAACTGATACAAGTGTTCCTGCGTGAGTTTTCATTCCCAGATAGGACTTTTATTTACGTTTAAATTAAGTAGTCCAATTTGATCTAAAGCTTGATCTTCCTTTTAAATATATATGTGCTGATACTTTGATGCCCATTATATGATCTTTTTAAATAGCCAAGTTGCAGTGCATATACCAAACTAATTAAAATATATAAACTACTTCTTCCCTTGTCTTATCTCCCATTTATTTTATGTATGGAATTATAAATTAATATGTTTTTACTTCCAATTGATGAAAAATATATAAATACATACATATATATATATCATGTTTGTGTAGAATGATGTTATGTATGTCAATGATTCAGCAATAGCGACACCTGTTGATCATGTGGGGTTTGACACATCATGCATATATATATATATATATATATATATATATATATTATAGATATGTATTCCCGATGGATGTTGGCCATTACAGTGACAGTATACTACTAAAGGAAACACTGTTAATTTAAGGCAGTACCTAACAACGTGCATGCATATGGTAAAATATTGTGTGGATATATATATATATATATATATATATGTACTCAAAAGGATCAGCTTTATGATCTTCATGAGAAGGCCGATACGTCTCTAAATTCATTCTGGAGTACTTTGCATGCATGCCCGTGGACCCAATATGCATTGCTCAATCCACAAAAATACTCAGAAACTTTTATATATATATTATAACGTGAAATCATCGGTTATCTTAAAATTTTGGATTTGAAATATTTAGAATATGTTTAGAATTACGTTTGGAGATTTAAAAAATATTTTTAGTTAAACATATTTTTAAGAAAAAATAATATATTTGATAACTTTATAAAAATTATTTTAGTCGGTTAAAAAAAAGCTAAAAATCAATTTTTTTTAAAAAGAACAAATTGGAGCTTTTATAAAAAAAAAAAAGTTCCTGTGGATAACTGTATTTGTATATTTTGAAAAAAAGTACTATAACTAATTTTAAAAATATTTTAGAAACATGTTTAACAAACAGTAAATAACTTTTAAAATATAGAAATTATTATTTAAACTATAAGTTATAAGTCATAAAATTATAAGCTACATTTTTTACTATAATTTCAAACATGTACTCAGGATCATCACTTATTCTAAAAATTTAAGTTGATCATGACAAGAGATATTTTATTGTTTATATTATCATCTTTATATATATATATATATATATGTATGTATGTATATATATGTGTGTATTTTTCTTACTTCAAATTCTTTAGATATGGATTGTGTTGAGAAATATTTGTACCTGTTAATTGATAGATGTTAATCGGGTGATGATATACATATTAATACATTATTTTTATAACGTCTCAAAGCTGGAAGGGGTAGTTATGCAAATTTTGTAGTTTTAAGGAAGGTTTTATTCCTATTAAACTAATTGGATTTTTCTATTCATAATTGTTATACTACATATTTATTAAAAAAAAGAAAAAAATATATATAATATGTGACGTAGATATAGATGAATAAAATTTTTCATAAATAAAGCTACTAGAGCCGTATTCTGTCCGGTATTAGAACGTCCACTCCTGAGGTATCCCGTCAAGACAAAATATTTTTTTTTTTAATATATTTTTTTAAAAACAATTTTAATATAAATTTTTAAAAAATCAAAATTATTAAAAATACTTACTTAATCATTAATTAAAAAATAAATAAATAAATAAAGTTTTTTTTTTTTTTAATAAGATGTGACTTTTATTTATGAATTTCGCAATTTCTCTTGTCGAATAATCGAGCGGCTCCTAAGAGCGCGCATCAAGTAACATTCTCTTAACGTGACAACCACAAATTTCAGTGGTAGCCTTCTAATAAATATAGAATATTCTGATTTGTTTATTTGAATTAATCAATTAATTGGGTCTTTCAATGCCGCGCGTCAAATGGGCATTTTCAAGTCGATTCAAAATTTTAATTAGGAGAATTGTTTTGGTCGATTCCCCAACCAGTCTGCAAAACTCTGCCAAAAGCATCATACTAATATAGAATGTCTATGGGGCCTAAAACAACAACGTGCATTATATATATATATACATAACATGCATGAGTTTACCTCCGTATGCATATATAGTCCATTAAAGAAAGAGCTAGAGTTATAATATGTTGATCTATAAATAAATGTTACAAGATTTATTAAGTAACTCAGTTATTAATTTAGTATTTTATCATTCTCGGTTATATTTAGAATTTGTTTAGATAGTGAAATGAGATATTTTATATAAATATTAAAAATTAAATAAAATATTATTAAAATATTATATTTTAAAAAAAATATTATTATTATTTTGATATTTAGAAAATTATATTGATAAAACGAGATGAGATAAACATATTTTTGTATTCAAACAAGACCTTAATACTAAAATGATGACATATTTTAAACAAGTAATTCTAGGAGGAGTCGGTTTTAGAGAGTCAGGGAGAGTCAGCTTTAGTTAATTTTTTTTTATCTCATTTTTAACCTTATTTTTAATTCTTATACCTAAAACAAACTAATAGAATTCATGAAAATAAAGTTGAAAAAAAAAACTAAAAATAAGGTTGAAAATGAGAATGAAGAAACAAATGTTAAAAATAAGATTGAAAATAAAGATTTTTTTTCTTCATTTTCAACTTTGTTTTCAATTCTTATACTAAAAATAAACTAATAAAATTCATTAGATTCATGAAAATAAATTTGAAAATAAAAAAAATTAAATTAAACCGCCTCTCTAAAATCAATTTCCCTTAGAAATTTTCTTTAAATTGTGAGTACATGTGGCTAGTGACCCTAAACATTTACTCCGACGTTGTGTCCAAACCTCTTAAATACATATGTATGTGTTATGTCACGTTTAATGAGACTTCGACATCGTATCCAGACAACACGTGTGCATGCATACTCTCTTTCTCTCTCTCTCAGTTGTAGGTGAACATCAATGCCATTTTAGTGTTGTGAACACCGTCCATTTTTATTATAAAGTCAGCTGATTTAACTTTAGGTACCTTTCGTTATTATTATAAAATTAATTAATAAACTTTTATTTTATATATTTATCCAAAATTTTATTTTATTGTTTTCAAGTTTAAAACTAGTTAGGAGAAATCTCGTTCATCATTATAAATATCGCCAAACCCTTTGCTTTCATCAGCAATTAAAATATTTGTGCCTCTCAAGTATATATATAAAGCACAAGTTGAAGTTGATTAATAATTATTTAGAAAATATATAAATATAAAGAAAAAGAAGGCACCAAATAATACAACAAAAAAAGAAAAAAGAAAAAATATATACGAGGTTACCAATGCGAATACCCAAAATAATAGATAGATACATTTCATGGGTTATACATATTTACATGTATGTTAGTCACTCTCTCTCTCTCTCTCTCTCTCTCTCTGAATCAAAAATCCTCCTTTTGCCTCTCTCTTTCCCCTATCACTTTTCACCGAGATCACTGATTCTGTGACTCCATCGCTCTTAAATTCATACACACCCACGCATACGCGCGCACTCTTTCTTCTTTACTCTTTCAAATTCTGTCTAGATTCGGAATGATTGACCAAACCCACAAAATCGCGCCTGGTATCTGATCAGAGATTCAGCACCCAAAGCTATCTTCAAGTCTCTTGACTATGTCTCTGTATAGCTCCGGTAAGTCCGCTGCTAGCAGCGCCGGTAGCTCCATGTCTTCCACCACCAAACCCTCAGAGATCGATGGCCTCCTTGCCGGCGCCGGCTACAGGGTCCGCTCTTCCGACCTTCGCCACGTAGCCCAGCGCCTGGAACGCCTCGACGCGGCCATGGTCAACTCTCCTGCCGAGGTTTCCCAGCTCGCTTCCGACGCCGTTCACTACAACCCCTCTGATATCGCCTCCTGGGTCGACTCACTCCTTTCCGAGTTCAACCAGACGGCGTCTCTGCCGTCCGATCTTCCGGAGCTGCCCGAGCTCGTGGTGGGCCCAGGTCTCAATCAGACGGTGTTAGCGGAAGATGCTTGGACGGATCACGACCCGCCTCAGCATCAGCAGCTGAATAATCAGTCTCCTGTCATGACCGCGATGGAAGAAGATTCCGGGATAAGATTAGTCCACGTGTTGCTGACGTGTGCGGAATCCGTGCAACGTGGCGACCTTGCATTTGCCGGTTCGCTGATCGAAGATATGCAGAGCTTGCTCACACGTGTAAATACCAGCTGCGGCATAGGGAAAGTAGCCGGCTACTTCATCGATGCCCTGAGCCGCCGGATATTCACGCCGCAGGGTGTCGGATTTGGTAGCGGCGTTGGCCTCGACGCGGCTTACGAGAAAGAGGTTTTGTACCATCACTTTTACGAAGCATGTCCATACCTCAAATTCGCACACTTCACGGCGAATCAAGCCATACTAGAAGCTTTCGACGGTTACGATTGCGTGCACGTCATCGACTTCAACCTGATGCACGGCCTGCAGTGGCCGGCTCTGATACAAGCTCTGGCACTCCGACCCGGTGGGCCCCCTTTACTCAGATTGACCGGCATTGGCCCACCTTCACCTGATGGGCGGGACTCGCTCCGAGAAGTTGGGTTCCGGCTCTCCGAGTTAGCCAGGTCCGTCAACGTCCGGTTCAATTTCCGCGGCGTGGCGGCTTTGCGGCTTGAGGACGTGAAGCCGTGGATCCAAGTCCGCCCGGAAGAAGCCGTGGCCGTAAACTCAATAATGCAACTCCACCGACTTCTCGGATCGGAGCCGTCACGGAATTCACCGATAGAAATGGTTCTGGGATGGATCCGGAACCTGAACCCGAAGATCATGACAGTGATCGAGCAAGAAGCGAATCACAATCAACCAGGATTCTTGGACCGGTTCACAGAAGCACTATACTATTACTCGACCATGTTCGATTCACTGGAAGCCTGCACAATACAGCCGGAGAAAGCACTGGCAGAAATATACTTACAGAGGGAGATATGCAACGTGGTGTGCTGCGAGGGATCGGGTCGGGTGGAGAGGCACGAACCGTTGGCGAAGTGGCGGGGGAGATTAGGAGAAGCGGGTTTCAGGCCATTACATCTGGGATCCAATGCGTTTAAGCAAGCGAGCATGTTGCTGACACTGTTCTCGGCAGAGGGGTATTGCGTTGAGGAAAAAGAAGGGTGCTTGACGCTCGGCTGGCATAGCCGACCTCTCATCGCGGCATCGGCATGGGAAGCGCCCCAGCTTGCACTTCCTGCAGATGCAAACTCACCTACCATTGCTGCTGCTGCACCTGGGATTTTCGTAAATCCTCACAGTAATCCTCCTCTAAACTCCCTGTAAAATTGTGTATTCCGTTCCGTTCGTTAGTTGATGAGTTGAGCTTAGCTCAGTTCAGTTCATCCTCCCGTTTTGATCACTAGTACTCCTACAATTTTAGTGCCTTTTTCTTTAATTTACCGTCATGCCTAGCTAGCTATTTAATTTAATTACTCTATTTTCCCTCATTTTTACATCAACTTTCATACATTCCCGGCCTATATTATTTTTAGTCTTTCTGATCAGTAATTTGATATCATGTCAGTCATAATTTAAGTAATATATATATATATATATATATGTAAAATATAATTTGTGTGATTAAAAATGATATTGAAAGTTCCATACACATTCATGATAATTAGAATATTTGATAATTAAAGGTTAATCGAAGAAAGATTTTGGTGAGAAGAATATTGGGTCATGGGATTTTAAAGTCAAAGCATAGTACTGGTGCATGGCATTGGCAGACGCAGATTATCATATATAGTAAGTAGATCAGTGAAATAATAAGATTCACGTTCTAGAAATGGACTGTTATTCATGCATATATGCCAATGACTTTCTTGCCGAATGGCACATCACCTATGGTCCATTGTTGGAGTTTCAAAACCCCTAGCGCCTCAACTAATGCCCCTCAAACAAATTATATATATATATATATATATATGCACGCATGTACGCACACTATAAATAAATAAAAATAAAAAATTGTGATAGATTATTTACGATAAAAATAATTATTTATGACGAAAATAGATCTATTTTGATATAGAATAATCATTTTTATAGAAAAATAATTAGTTACAATTAAACGTTTTCTTATATGGAGAGTATATGCAAACATAAACAAAAAAACATGCTAATTTATAAAGTAGACAATGCCACGCATGCAGGAAGTGGTTTGGATGGAGGAGCTCATGTCATGAACTTGGTGCCCTTTTTTCGTGATCGATGTATGTTGTAGCGTAGTACCAGAAGCAGATAGAATAGCTCTTCTAAGTCTAGGATTAGGGAGAAGCAATTAGGAACCTCAAGTCATTTTCTTTTTAAAGATATACACCTTTGGTCTATTCCAGCTTAGACTACTACATGTGACCAAACATGCAGTATCAATTATTTTAGCCCTCGGATTTGCTGGTATGGTGACCCCCACCTAACTTGCTGCCCCCTTTGGTGTATCATATGATATTCCAACAACCAAATTTATAGATAAGCTACTAGGGTTTTGTGTTTTTTATTTTTTCTCCTTTTATTTTTATTGGGTTTATTTATTTATTGTTATTTTCAAGCGACTAGTACTTGATGTGACCTCCATTATAATTATAAAGAAATTAATTAATTAGCACTAATAATTTTGGCTCACTACATTAACTTGATCAGCATAACATGATAACGTTGAGGTATTATCCTGCACTGCAAAAAAAAAACTATTTATTTATATCTAATTAATTTCAGTAAAATAAATATTTATGATTAAAATTAATCGTAGATAATCTTTTTATCACATATAATTAAGCGTGATGCTGGAAACCGGTCAGACTATCTCTAGCATCAAAAGCAATCCACCCCCAAAACATATAATAAAAATACAATAAAAAATATAATAAAAAAATAAATTTAAAAAACACAATAAAAAATAAAATGAAGAAAACATAATAAAAAACACAATAAATAAAATAAAATGAAGATGATTTAATAAAGAGCTTTCGGCCTTGGCCCAAACGGAGCCGCTGCCCGTGGCGGTGGGCGACATCACCCATATCATCGGGACCAGCGGGCTCCGGCGACCTCCCTTCTGCGACGGCGATATCCGGCGACCTCTACTGTGCCCACCGCAGCCTTAAACTCATTTCTAACCCGTTTGGATCCAAAACGGGTTTAAGACTGCGGTGGACACTCTGAGGGTCGTCGTCGTCGGGGGAGGTCTTCGGAGTCCACCGGTCTCGATGGTATGGGCGGTCTCGCCCATTGCCACCAGAGGCGGTGGGCTGCTTTTATGTAGGGTCGGCCCGATCGACCCCCAGAATTTCCCTATAATTAATCACAAAAACTTATTATTATTATTATTATTATTATTATTATTATTATAATAGTGCCGCCATTATATTCTAAATACAAACGTCAAGAAATGATCTCGTGGTTTGGATTTTGATTTTCCCATCTCATCAAGTACTTTCAGTAATTTGATTACGACTTCGTACAAAAACTTTATCTCAAATTACGGTATATAGTTTGTTTGGGTACTGTAGGCGCTTTGATTTAAAAGGAGTTACAAAAAAAAAACATATGTTTTTTTTGTGGGATTTAAAAAACTAGTCTTAAAATTAAAATATAGTGAATTAACCATGTGGTAATTCTTGTATATATTTGATATATTTGACCCATGGATTAAGGTCTCCTTTGGATAATAAAAATATTTATTTCATCTCATCATTATAATTTTATTAAATATTAATTCTCACACAAAATATAATAAATAATTCAATTTTATTAAATCTCAAAATAATAATAATATTAAAAAATAATATTTCTAATAATATTTTATTCAATATTTATTTATTATTTCAATTTATTTCATCTTCACTCACCATCCAAACGACACTTTAGTCAAATGCAGCATCTCTCTTTCTCTCTCTCTGAATATTTTCCCTTTCTTTTGGGCCTACATCAAATACATCTATATATAAACCCTCTCATGGAGAAGAGTTTGGATTTAAAGAGATATTTGATCTCTTTTCTATTTAATAACTAAATATATATATATATATATATTTTTGTGTCCAACTGCTGATACGTCGTACTCTTGGTTTACATAATCATAATAAGAAACAGCTTTATGCTATATTATTTTGGGGTTATTAATTTGAAATTTGGTGGTATATTAATGGAGGTGGGAATAGCGGAAGTGAAGAGAGGAATTATATATTGGGGTGGATGGTTGATGTGGATGGAGATGTGACGTGAGGATGTGGGTCGTGGCCAACTCGAACCAAAGGGGATGGGACTCCAAAGACCACAACCACAACCACCAACGTAGTAATCAGCATAAGAGGCAGAGTCAGTTGGGTCACATGACAAACCCCTTGTCTACTCCAATTTCACTTCACTTCCCTTTCTTCTCTAATTTGTGGGTCTCACTCTCATCGCTTCCCATATATCCCTTGTCAATTTCTTCTTTTTCTACATCGTTCAGGTCCCTCTTTATCAATCTTCTCTTATTCTCTTATATTTTTATTATTTTTCTTCATATTTATCAACACATAATTACTGGATTTTAAAAAATATCTTCCGTAAAAAAAAAAAAACACATAAAATTTACGAAATGAACACGATCTAATATATTAATTTATTGATGTGATATATTTTAATGTCGTTTACTTAAATTGCATAATAGATTTAACTAAAAAATGAAAAATATATATATAATATTTATAACAAAATTTCTTGCAATTGGAAATTGTTAAAAAGTCAATTAAATAATTCATGTGAAAATCTGAAATATCTTCAAATTAGAAAAGGAAAAAAAAAAAAATTTAAAAAAGAAGGAATATATCTCACATGGCTACTCGTATACTAGTGTAGGCCATGAAAACGAAACCGATTGACCTATTGGCTGTGGGCCTACCGAACCAAAACGCGGAACGGGAAAAAGAGAGGAAAAACCCCTTCCGAAACTGTGGCCCACGGCACTTTCGCCCTGACTGTTGCACGTGATCCCGTTTCGGGACATCCGGACCAACTTGTGTTTTGTGGGCCCGCCAAACAATACACTTGGGACCACCTATGCAAGCTAAGCTTTTAATAATCTTGTGACCCGGCAATTTCACGTTTCGTTTAACCCCCACGTGTCGACAGCGATGTCACCTTTTTTCTTTTCTTTTTTATTATTTATTTTTCTCATTTCCTTCTCCCTCTGTTCTGGGTCAATCCTATGTGAGAAGGACCTCTCTTTCCTTTTCTTTCTTTCTTTATTATTATTATTTATTTTTTTAATATCGAAAATTCGTTTTTCTAAGCGGTGAGAAGGACACGTGATTTGAACGATCAACGTGTGGGTCCAACGTTTGTCATACGATCACCAATTTTAATTTTGTGGATGAATGGACTGGACTGTCTTCCAACTCTTTTTAATCGATGGAAGTGGAATGTAGATGTTGCCGCTAAAGTCGTTATTTAATTAATTGGGTTTTATAAAATTATTTTATTTTTGAGCTTGTATGTAAATTGTAAAGCATAAATTTACATTACTTAAATTAAAAATTTTAATTTAATTTATAAAAAATTTTAAATCAAATTATGTCACATAAGCAATATCTGGTATAGAAATTTTAAAATAATAGCATTCATTTTTATTTTATGTAATTTATTATAAAAATTAAAAATTTATTATCAATTAGTGATAGGTAAGTTTTTGATAATAGCTTTGATGATCTAATCTAATGAGTACTCTTTAACATTTTAATCAACGACTAAAAGGGACATTTTGAATCAAAAAACTTACTTTTCACATGAGAAAAGAGGTTTTAGATTTTTGGTGACAATATCTGGAAATATTAGAAGTGAGAATGCCGACATGAATAACGAGAAATCCTACGAAAAACACGATTATTTGTCAGTGAAATACTGATATACAGTGTTCCTATTACTATACAAAATGCATGGCAATTAAAATTGATGATTATCTAAGCAATTTTGAATACAACCCATATAAGGAATAGAAATACTATATAATATTTTTTCCTTTTTAACATTGTCAAAGAAGTTGGGGTGGTTAGTCTTTCTCAGATCTCAATCATGAGCCATGCCATCCCATCCCATCCCAAGGAGAAAAAGGTGTAAGGCATACATGAGTAGGAAAATTAATAATGGTGTACTTAATTACTGAATAATTTGACTTTGAGCTTTTTGGGTAAGCATGTTCAAATTGACATTTACAAAATCATTTTGATATTTTTCACTCATACTAAATGACCAATGATGTTTTAGAATGATGGATGGGTAAGGAAAAGGAGAAAATTAGGAGTGTTCACTTCTATTCAACATATTATAAAATTAATAATTTCTATGGTGGATGAAAAGCATATGGTCAAAGAGTGCCAAATTGATGGGGTTCGATCCTAAATTTTTAAAGCTGTAAGTCAATCTATGACGTACCTACCTTACTGACAATTGGACGGTTGAAGATTGAGATCTTTTGCTGTAGATGACTGGAGCCAGAGCCCAAAAATCAAATAATTATTTGAATTATGCTAATTACAACTGGTCTGCAAACACATCACTTACTGTGAGATCCAGAAATAAGCGTACATTCGCAGACTCGTGCAAATTTGGATATAGAGGTGAGATAAAACCATATTTTCTCCTCTAATTTATTTTAACTAATAATTTCATTAATATTCATAAATCATTTCAGTTCATCTCATCTTATCTCACAATCCCAACGACTACTCTTAGATTAGATCATTTCAGTAAGCTATATGCCCTGTTGGACACATGCATTGTCAAAATTTACAGGGCACAACATTTTCTCTAGAATATAATTTATATAAACACAGAGACAAAGCACATCATCATTCATGTACAAGCATTTCCTTCAATTTCTTGATGCTTCTATTTCGGTGATTGACCTTTTCTAGTCTCTCCAACTAGCAGTAAAACATCACATTCTTCACCTTGTCTTTCAAAGCTGGCAGGGGACGGACAAATGATCCACTTGCTGTCTGTGGGGAACGTGTTTTAGAATGATCATGCACCTCAGGATCCATGTAGAATCGAGCTCTATAGGCCGCCAGATGTGCATAATATGCAGGAGGCACTGAATCCAGATACTATCAATATATTACCTTTTGAGTTGTAATAGAAATCAGGCAAACAAAGATTCATGCCCAATAGGAAAATCTAACCAAAGAAATATTGCTGTTTGGTTTGTTTTAAGACTCTCTTTATGCATTACTTTCATAGGAAAGAATAGGTTGTGTTTCGAATGCAAAACTAGAATTTTGTAATAGAAGTAATTATGCCCATCAATTGCAAAGTAGGTGCCATAATTAATTATGCATATTTGCAAAAAAAAAAAAAAAGAGAGTCAGATATTTACCTACAGAAACAGATCGAGTGCATCGAGCATACCTGCAACCAAATTAATAAACCTGTGAATTAATTCACTAGGCTTATGCAGTGGAAGCAACAAGGGAATCGAATTGCTTACGTATAGCAAAGGTTGTTGGTCAGAGATTGGATTTCATCCGCACTAAAATTGTTCTCATCCCAGAGAACATTATAATGAGCAGGTCGACTAGTTCCCTGTAGAATGCCATTTCCAGTGTAAACATAAGTTTGACGTTCTGGGCAACCTTTATCTACTTTAAGGTCTAATCATCAAAATCTCTTTTATGCGGTGGTATGTTCAGATACAGTACCTGGATTCCAGCATGACTACATAAATAAAAGTCGAACTCAGTTGGATGACAGATTTTTGAATCCACCACAGTACCTACATATGAAATTCAAACCAATAAAATCTCCGTTTATGAGTTAGGAATGACAGCTGCATGATCTCAGGAAAGAGCTAGCATGGTCTTCTGCAGAATCTGACAGGTCCTGTGGTCCAGAGCATGTTATCACTTAGGGCCTGTTTGGATACAGAGAATTTCATCTCAACTTATTTCAACTAACAATCTCACTACAATTTACAAACTATCCCAACTCATCTCATATCACTATCAAAATGAGCCCCCTTAGTTATGCATACCTTTCAAGGGCAAAGCTTAAAATCACACTCGGGAGACTAGGCTAGCTCCTCCATGTTGGATAGTTATTTTGCATTCAATCAATTACTAGCACAAATCCGAGCAGTTACCAGAAACAAGGATATATTACCAGGTAAGATATTTCCACTCGAGTCGATGCTACTTCTATTGTTGTGATTAGCTGCAAGGAGTCTAGTGTGGTGCCGCTTTTGAACCACAATAAACGTTACCGGCGGTTGGTAACTAGGTTCTAATGATGCGCAAGCCTAGACATGCATGGTCAGGATGTAAGCACAGGAAGAGCACAATCAATGAAAACAAGGATAACAGATTTCATTAACCTTACGAATGGCATCAAGTTCATATAGTAAGACTTGGTAGAACTGTCCCTCGCTGATACCATCCCTACGCATTTTACAAAAGCAAAACCTTAGATATTTCTTGTATCCAACTGCCAGTTCAACAATTCGTTTTTTTTTAACAACTATTTTTCTAACACCTAAATAAGGTACAAGTTTAAGGGGAACTCTAAATAGATAATTAGATCAGAGCACCTGTAAAATATGATCCTCAATGGTTTCTGTCCAGTAGCATTCTTAAAAGAAAGTAGAAGCTCTCTGCAGTAGCATGGAATATCGAACTTTTAAAAGGCATGATTTCTGATCAGTAAATACAACAACAAATGGAAAAATGTTATTTTATGCCACTCAGCTCTTTAAGATTTAATGCTAAGTGGTGGCTTAGATGGTAATGATTGAAGATGAATAGTCTCTATGTTTCACGGAATTCCCAGCAAATCCTCGACTCCTCGAATACAATGAGATTTCACACCTGGCAAATCTTTCACTCTACCTCCTCTTATTAAGACCACATAGAATGTTCCTGCAAATTATGACCTTCGCCCGGAATGTGAGCAAATATATCATGTCGATTGCTCAACCGTACTTTGGCTATCTTACGTGGAGCTGAATTAGGTTTTTTCGGCATTCTCGTTGAAACACGCAGGCATACTCCTTGCTTCTGGGGACATTGATCCGAAGCTCGAGTACGGTCCGTGCGCCATTTTTCTTCTCTACCATGACGAATCAATTGATTTAATGTAGGCATCGCTCTTTCCTTTGTCCTTCCCCCCGATTTGTGCCCTATCACTAGTGATTACTACTTGGAATGCATTTAGACTATATATTTAGTCGTGCTTGTTTAGAGTATGTCGCTGTCTCCAAGTAGTAAGAGAACATTTAGATTACTTGGTACATTGTATCTTGTTTCAAAGTTGATGACCCGGTGGGTGTGTAAAGGTAAAAAACACGGTTGTTGATAACTACGACACAATTTGAAGATAGGACACCACATATACATGACCAAGTAACCTCAAGCCCCATTGAAGAAGTACAAAACAAAATGTGAAAATGAAGAAGTACTAGCAAAAAGAAGATTCATAAGTAACTAAAACATTGCGGTCAACCTGATATTTTCTTGTTTACCAAAAAATGAGAGCTTGTCATTCCCTTAACAGTATTGCAAAGTGTGTTGTTTTTAAATTTGACAATCATAGCTGAAAAATCAAAATATTTCAACGGCTAATTCAAAGAGCTCTAGAATTCTCCGGCTGTTCCATCTTTTTTCAATTGTCTCATATAGAATGGGTTGCCTGCCTCCTATCTTGTAGGAAATTTAGGCCTCATTTGTTTATGCAGATGAAATGAGTAGAGATAAAAGTTGAAAGGTGAATAAAATATTGTTGAAATATATATTTTTTAATATTGTTTTATTTTGAGATTTGAAAAAGTTGAATTGTCATTTTATTGTGTGGGAATTCGAGAAAGTTGTATTGATTAGATAAGATAAGATGAAAAGTTTTGTAAAAGTGAACGAGGCTTAGTGATCTCCTTGAGATTGAGATGGACAATGGAGGGGACAGATTTGGGTCTTGGGGGTAGTCTCTTAAGGAAAAATGTTGATAACTATAGAACACTAAGAATGATGTACGCATAACATATGAACACCCAAGTCTAGTGCAGTCCTATAGAGTTCTTAGCAGTTTACCTGATCATGCCTCCAGTAACCGTACCATGTTGAGGATCTTTCCAGGTTTTGAATAAGTCCTGGATAAGTTCTTCTCGATGAGGCTGTGCACATACCAAACCGGCATACTTTGTAACTTCTGGCCAATCTTGGGAGGCCACAACCTGTATTATAATAGTCATCATGCTCAAATTTGGAGACAACCATAACCTTTCAAGTAATAGAGGTGTAAAATGATTACAGCAGCTATAGATGGATAAGAATCTTCTCCATTTTCTGGATGAGTAACATCAGCTCCAAAAATGATTGTTGGAATGTCGCTAACTAAAGGAATCCTCCAATGTAAAGCATCTAGAAGCACTGTATTTCTTCCTCCCATCTAAAAAGTTAAAAATGAAAAAATAAATCACTTAATCTGGGTTTCAGAGAGTCAAATTAAAAGACATATTGCCTATGCAATAAGTTCCGTTGAACCATGATGAATTATGACAGACCTTGACATTGATTTTAAGAGAGAGATTTGCCAGATACTGTCTGCTACTCTTGAAGACATGTTTTGTAAGGCAGCACTGCGAAATCAACCCTAGCTCTGTTTCGCAGATTCGTTTCAGTTCACCTATAAACAGAGGATGCACCCTTCAGTCAGAGTGGAAGTCACATATCAAATCATACAGAGTCCTGCACGATAGCTTTGGAAAAACTGAGTTTTTTCATGAAAACTTGGAAGTTGAAGGCCTTGTAAAGAAAAAGGTTTACCTGTTACCAGATAGTTTGAATTCCTAAGCATGAGAAATTAAATAGGCTTTTTTTATGATTGTACATTATAACCCATTCTCCCGAGTACATTCTCACAACATAAAATCCTTTTGGTTGCAATAAATTCCCAAGCATGAGAAATGAAACAGACTTATTAGACTTCACTTGACATCAAAAGCCTAATGATGCAAGAAATCTCATAACATAATGTTTCTAGTAACCATAAACTTGAAAGGCCCCAAGTTAGGTAATGTGATACCCACAAATCTCTAGTAGCAAAAGCTAACTGCATACCATACAAAGAACCATTGTTGTCTGGAAGAATGGCGATAAGCAACTCCAACTCTTTTCCTTCAAGCTTGCTTGTAGCAGCACAATAAACGTACTTCAAGGCCATCTTTACCTGATCTGGTCTTGCTGAATATATAGGAATCACAGGGTCCATGTTAAATTCCTGAGATCAAATGTCAAAACAACAGATTATAAATACAAGACATGATTTGGAACGTTTTGAGCAACTTTATAATCATTGGAATAGAATTGTGATCTGTTAGGAACGATCAGATATAGAGAAAAATAAAAGCAGAAACAATCACAAATGACACAAGATTTACATGATTCGGCAACATGCTTACATGATGTTACATCTAGGGTTTAGATGATTTTATTTCAGAAGATAATCAAAGGTGCAGTGCGGTGGCCATACAAGAGAATAATACAATATATAACAAACCCTGATCAGCTGGTTGGGTTGGTTCAAGAGCCCAAATGGGTCAAAAAATCCGCCACAAGCAGAACCAAGCTCCACACAAAGAAGCACAATGCCCTTTTTTCCAAAGAAAAATCATTCACTTCTAATTAAAGTGCTACCACTATCAAGTATTACTGTGTAGGAAAAGTATACCATGCCAGAGATTTTGCACATTTGAACCAACTGTTGACAAAAACCACGAGCAGTGGTCTCTTGGACAGTTCGTGAGAAGTTGATACAAGCCCAATATCTGATGGTGCTTCCATTTACGACTTTCTGAGTGAACAAAACTTCTATCAGTTAGCTGTTAAATTTTCTAAGTTTCTCCAACTAGACAATAGCTAACCTTGTTCATCATATTCCATTGACCAACTTGAGGCAAATATTCAGTTTCCTTTCCACTATCATTATACTTGAGCTATATCAAGAACAGAAAAAGGACAAAATGAACAAGTTGTTGGCAGGACGAGGTTGAATGTCATATGACGTAGTAAAGTCCCTTTGGGCATTACCCATGGAGCTGGAAGAACCCTAGCCTCTACAGATGCAAGTTTGCTGTCTACAATGATGCCAAACTCCTTTGCATAGGGATCCTGATCATAGTCATTTTGCTGAACTGTCTGGAAAGACAACAGGGGAAGATGTCAGAATTTGGCATAAAAAATAAAACCCTAGGACAACCATACCATTGATGCTTTCGTCATTACTTGCAAAAGCCGATATTTTCTTTCACCTTAAATGCATTATGAGTAGAAAAGCGGAATATCACACCAACATAAAACTAAGAATTTTGAATTCGTACCATTCTAGCAGATTTTTTTTTTTCTTAAAGTTCTCATAAATCCAAAGAATTGGAGCTGTAACCTGTAAAATGTCCATTTCTTGTTCCTGGGGTCTTTGGCATGAAACTTTTAGCAGAGAAGTAATCTGTTTCTCATTCAGCCCTTTCGTGTATCTCTGCCCGCTAACTATCTTGCATGCCTGTTAAAAGATTCATAAGAAATGGATTAAATAAAGAGAACATATTGAGATAACTCACACCCATTGCACTCACATATACATAAGAAAATTGTTATTGTTCATGTCTGTATAAGTGCAATGAGTGTGAGTTATCTCAAGCATTGCTTTAATTATTTTTTGTTCTATACTTTCAATTTTGATCAATTAAGGTGCGAAACCAATTCCCAGGGTGTGACGGGCGGTGTGTACAGGGCCCGGGTACATATTCACCGCGGCATGCTGATCCGCCTTCCTGCCTCTCTAATTCACCTCCGGTATCCCCGTAGGATCTCATTTGTTTTCTAAAAATTTCTAACTCATCTTATCTAGTCATTACAATTTTCTTAAATTTTCATACAAAATAATATTAAAAAATATATTATAACAATATTTTATTTTATTTTTAATTTTTATCTCAATTTTCAACTCATTTGATCTCATTTGATCTACAAAAACAAATGAGGCAAGTCTCTCTATAAGCCTTCCGAGGGCATGATTGTTTGAAAAATAAAATCATTTAAGAACCAAACAATTAAAAATAATACAAATACAAAAAATTAGATAAGCAAGAACTAAAAAATAACCCCCACAAAATTGTTTTTTAAGAAACAAACACAATAATTTGACTGAAGGTTCATCAATTCTTTGAACTCTCTCTCCTTTCTCATTTTTCTCTCAACTAGGCAACTTCCAACCCTTCTCAAAAATTCATTTTCTTCCTATGGACAGAGGAGGGTTGGAGCTTCGACTCCAACCACATCCTCCCCTAGTTTCTCCTTTGTTTTCATTTCCAATTATTTATACTTTTCATAGTTTTTTCTCCTTAGTGCCAACCTCAGCCAATTTATTACTTACTGGCAACTCTCAACCAACACGCACGATCTCTATAGCCTCTTCAGACACTGATCTCCATGCTCACTGAGGGGGATTGATGTAAAGTTTCAATGGAAAGCCCAAACAACATGGCCTATACTCCAAAATGATCAATTAATGATACAATTTGAGCTTGATTAGAACCTTATAAAGAGCAAGAACTTCTCATTATCAAACAATGTGAGATTTCATACACCACCTATCCTTATTGGATATCACAATCTACCATTCTTAAATGCCTGACGCCCTGTCGAGCCTGTCTGTGGCAGGTAGCACAGTTCAAGTCCCATATTTCTGGTTAAGATATGCTCTAATACTATTTGTAAAGTCTCAATAGAAAGTCCAAACCACGATCTATACTCTAAAAGGACTAGTCAATAATATAATCCGAGCTCCATTAGAACTTTATAAAGAGTAAGAACTTCTTATTCTCAAACAATATGGAATTTCATACACCATCTACTATTATCGGGATATTACGATTGCAATTCTGCTCAACGCGTTGGCTGCACAAGAGGCCCATGCTGTCTGCATTATCCACGCGCAACCGCAAACTGGAGAGGTTTTCGAAGCCACGCGCAGCTGCACCTGCATTTAAGGCCTCAGATTCTTCAAATCTAACCGACTGTTCACCTCCTAGGCGGCGTGTGTTTCACATGCGCCGCCACCACCGCCTATGTGGGCCCTTTGCCGACAACTCGGCTTAGACTCTAGCTATTACCCTACATATTTGCTTTTCTTAAACCATGATCTTGTAAAAGAGATTGTGGACCTCTCCAACAATCCACTTAAGACAATAAGTGACAGTGCACCACTGCACCCATTTTACCGCTTTCATCGCCATCAACAATGATTCCACTGTTCGCATTTTTGCAAATATTTTTTTTTTCCATATCTTTATAAGATAGCGTCCTTTTGTAGAACATGGATAGGGTCTAAAAAATTGTCTCAAATAAATCCATTTTTTTTTCCTTCTTTTCTATTTCTTTTGCACTGTTATTTATTGTTATAGGGCGTTTGTTGGGGAACCTCACATCCTCTTCATATATCATGTCTCTAGTTTAATGAAATTACTTGTTTAAAAAACACAATAATTTGACCAACACAAATATCACACGATGGTACACTGGGTGACCGCATTGACTAGCACTTGGCGGACCTCTTGATTTGGCCACTCATGGAGGTGACTTACATGGTTGCATTGTTGCCAAATTTTTTGTCATAGTAATGCTTTTATCTTGGGAGATTTTTTTTTTTTGGAATTTTTAAATTTTTTTTTGGTTTGATTATAATATTCTCAAGTTTCCACCATGTAGTTTCTTTATACATGTAGCAGATCACATGGAACAAAAAGTCTAATGTCAAAATACAGGGATTAATCTGATTAAAAGTAAAGCCTCAATAATTATTTTACTAATTAACTCAAAAAAATAGGCTGTTATATTTTAAAAGGTTAGAAATATTGAGCAGAGCCTACCTCCATTGGCAAGTACTTCACCTTCTTCTGGTTTCCCACTTGAAGACAAGGTAGATGGGGATACCGAATGACATATCCATACATCTCTTGGAAGTACTCAACAACAGATTTCATGTTCCTTTGCTCATCTACTGGGAAACTGATTTTCAGAAAAATAAAATAAGTGCTCATGTACAATGGAATGCTATTACAACAAATAACACAAAATAATTAAACTACATTAGCTCCCGTGTAGGCTGTGATGACAACCCTGAAATTCGATATTTCCTTCGAGCATTTCCTCTGTGTGTAACTTCAACTTTGACTCCTCTAAGGGCTTTCTTGACCTGCACATCAATGAATAGTACTACATCACAAATGAATTATATAAAAATAATTTTATAAATTGACATGATTTTATTTAATTTGTTAAATCTATTTTATAATAAAAAATTTATAATTTGACAAATCACATCAAATCATATTAATTTATATAATTATTTTTATATAATTCATTTACCAATAGAGTATTTTTCTTTTTAAATATGTAAATATTGATTAAGTAACCTTTTCAAATTATAACAAATACAGTTTCTGTTTCTTTTTTCTCTCTTTTTGCAAAAACACTCTTGTCTAAAATCATGACTAGATGTGCTTTACGATCGATACAAACAAAAAAGATGTCATTTTTCTCTTCTTCTTTTTTTTTTGTGCTTTACAGATCAAAACCCAACTTTCCAATCAACACATGTCAATTTTACTGTGCTCTGTAGTACATTTGGAGCCATTGATGTCCCAAATCATTCAATTGGAAAATTAACATGACACGATGACTAGGAAGGAGCTCAAGATTTATCATCAGCTAAACTCGAAAATCCCAGAATAATACAAGGATTACCCTAAAAGACAAATTATTAAAGTTGTTAGCTTAGTAGATACCTTATTATTATAAGTGTGTATGGTCACTAAGCTGGTACTGATCTCATAAAATGGTTCAACTTTAAGTGCTAGGGATAGCTCCGTTGGTAATGATGATAGGATAGAATTAGTGGCTGAATGTCAGGATGCAGCACTTACTCTTGCTTTGATTTGACATTTGAAAGTTGTAAGACCATGATTGATTGGTTGTTTAGAGGGATGATAAAGCGCGTAGCACATCACCAAACAATTACATTGTCTTTTTTATAAAGGTATGAAATTGGGATCAGAACTTTGAATTCCACAGCAGAGTGCAGCAATACCTTTACACGATCTGCATCTGAAAATGGCCTTGAAAACACATCTTTATTCAAAATTTGAGCAACAAAATCAATGACTGGGAGTGGCTCAATGAATGCAGCAGATGACATGTCTGATATATTGACAAGCAGCAAATGGGAAAGATTTCAGAATGCTATTCTTTTTTCTTTTTCCTTTTTTTGTAGGGAAAATTCATGTATAAATGCATTTTGAAAAAGAGAATACAGTCGAAAAACTCTCACCAATATTCAGAGATAGACCCATCTGAGTAGGTCTAATACTCTGGTAAAAACCCCTCCATGATTCTAAGCCACCACCAAGCTGCTGAGGTTTCTTAATATCACGAGAATATAGAAACCTTCCAACTGGTATATACCTGAACTTACTCATGAATAAGTCTAACAATTGAAAATCCACTAGCATTAATTATAATAATAATAAAAAAAATCGATAAATCCAAAAAAAAAAAAAATTAAATAGAACAACAGAAATGCACCTTTGGCCTGGCAGTTGGCGCAAGACAATATCAATAATGGTAAGCGCCTCTTGAGGGGTATCAACTGATTTCCCTGAAAGAAGTTCGCGCAATTGGTGCATACTGGCTAGCGCTACAAAACTGACTGTCACCTTAAATTGCTGTTCCCTGATATGATTAGCTAAACTTGATCAAAATCTTCAATTTAATATTATTCAAGCAGAAAAGCATTCAATTAAGAGCAATAATAAATTAGTTCTGCTTCATACAATCATTTTTGGGTACCCTTTATGCATTCCACTAATAAGATTAGCGAAAACAGTTAAAAAAAAATAATGCAGCTGATCACAGAATGCACGAGGAATACGCAAAATGACTGCACATAAAATATTTGATAATGAATAACCTTCCATTGCCTGTCCTGGCCTTGTAATCATCGTTCAATACTATGGTAAAGTCTTTTGAGGCAAAAGGTAACAATCCGGCCGTGTAAAGATTTCTTCCTCCATCATAAACAGGGAGCCTCATCCCTAAGTCGTTCTCTCTATAAAGTTTCACCAACTTTGTCATGATGGCTCTGTTCAATTTGGAAGAAGTTATCTCAGGCTTTATTTTAACCTGCATCCATAGAATATAGAAGGAGTGACAATATGCAAACAAAATCTGGAGCACATTTTAAATATTTCAGCTCTTGAATTTAAGCAAAACTTACAGTATATTGACATATATCCGATCCTGGTATCTCTGCAAGGAAGTGATTGGCTTTAACTAAACACTTAGTTCCCAGCTGGCCATATCCAGGCCTGCGGTGTAACATAAGGTTTTTGCATGAAGAAAGAGACCCCACATCTAAATCAAGCTCTGATTCTTGGAATCTCTCGACTTTTTGTAATCTACCTCTTCTCCTTCCCTTCCTCCTCGCCATGATCTTCTTCTTATGTTCCAAGAAATCTTCATTTGTGTGCACCATCTGGGTTGATGTCTTCTCATTCATAGAGTTCTGTAGTGGTTTCCTGAATATCAGAGTGTTCTCCAGAGGGTCTTTCATTTGCATGGACCACTCCTTTCGACAAAGAGAAGCAAAATGATCAAGGAAGCTGGATTCTTAAAGTGAAGGGATTTGATAAAATGAAAACTTTAGGAGTTAAGTGATAACCAATTTCCCTTTTCTTTGGGGTTGTTATAAAAAGAAAAGGCAAAGAAAATGCAGGAGCATGAAAGACAAGAAGCTTTGTAACGGCTGCAACAAGCTTGAAAAGCAGCAAAAAAGAAGAGGATTAGCGCCATCATATCTCGGCAGTGTTTTCTTTTGCCCAGAGCTGTATATTCTCTGCTAAAAGATGGCCCAAAGAAACGTGCAAACATGCATAAGAGTCCACGCCACAAAGATTCAAATGGTCCAAATTAAAATAAATTATATTATATATATAGAAGAAGAAAAAAGAATTGTCTTCTATAGAGGGGAAGACAGGCCGTGGAATGAACTCTATTTTCAGAGCTTAACCGCGTTTGTGTGTATGTTTAAGCATATAAACCAATTGAGAAAGTGGTCCTGCGTAAGGGACACAAGTTGTAAAATGACATATAAATTGCTTTTCAGCGGACACAAGGGAGCAAGCTTTAACTCGTCCCAAAGTCAAGCTACAGTAGTGACAGAAGAGAGAAAGTACCGAGAGAAATAGACTAGAAATAAGGAAATCAGAGCCTTAAAATTAGCAGCCAATTAACAGACCAGTGTTAAAAAGAACTTGCATCATGCATTTTCACTCTGAGTAGTTGTTTTCCTTGTTCTGCTTTTCACCTGGCATGATCCATGAACTCGCTCTACAGGATACAGAGATGATCAGTCTCTGCATGTACCAAAGGTTGAAATTCTGGAATCCTTTTTGTCAGGGAAAAAATATGAATTAGAAGAATAGTATGAAGATATTAACAAGCATATCCATGGGATTATTACGAGACATGAAGAATAATCACATGACATGTCCTATTCGGTGTTCCTAGGCCCGCGTGAAAGTTCCAACCCAGCTCGAAAAGAAAAGGAAGGATTTCATTTTTTAAAAACTAAATAATCAGACTAATAAAATATTAAGAACCTTTTTTAGATATGTTAAATTGGATTGTGATGAATTGAATAAAATATTAATAAAATAATTTTTTAATATTATAAATTTTTAAATTTGAAAAAATTGAATTATTTAATATATTTTTATATGAAGAATAAAAAATATATATAAAAAAATAAAAAAAAAATTATAATAATAAAAAAAATGAGTTGAAGGGAGTTTGAAAATCAAATTTAGCCTTATATATAACCTACCATAAAAGTACTCCAATTTGGACAAGATGGGCTTTCGTTGATGCCAAGATGGCATCAAAGTTTTGGAAGAGATCATTGAATATGTTTTGTTAAGTGAAAATGTGTTTTGTTAAGTAAACTAGAAGTTGTCGCTCAAAAAAAGATTGATATTACATATAGTTGTAGAGTTGTAAATGACACGTAGTCATTTTGATAAAAAATAGAGTTTACTGTTAAAAAATTTAACTTTTTTGTATGTGGATTCTATATATATATATTTTTTTTTAAATTGACTGCATGTCGCTTACAAATTTATATTTACATCTATCATTTCTCTAAAAAAAAAATTAATATATACAGTTCTACAAAAAGTTGTCGCTCAAGTCGGTTGGAGGATCAGTCGCTCAATAAACCCATATAATAATGAGGCATTGATACACACAATACAATTTTATAATATATTTCATAATAATGTGTTAAGTGAAGGATAATTTTATATAAATCATTTAATATATTATTCTTCATCTAATCTATTATTATGCAATATATAAATCATTTTCCTATAACTAGGACTAATTTTCTGCTTTACCCAATACGTACATTTCTGTCCTATTAATTAGGCATGCAGCTAGCTTTCCAGATCAAAGTCCAGTGACTAGTACTAGACAAGAAGGAATCGCAAAGCACCGCCAGGCTATTATAACTACCAATTGGAAAGAAGAAACAGCCGTAAAAACACCTTGTAGTGAATGATAATAAGGATGTTTTTGCAGTTTTCCTTTATCTAATATGACGCAAAGTGGAAAGTCCAGTGAAACTACCGCGCTAGCTCTAAAATATTATATATTTTAAAATTTATAATAATAATTATAAAAATATTAACTAACCTTGATCGTCTTATTATAATTAATACCCGTGCGCGGATCATAGGGATTATATATCCCATATTGTCATACCAATATCTCATTCCACGCGACTCACATGATTCATCTCACGTCTCTATGACGTTACTATCAGTCACGAACTGTAATGTTGTCATGTAATTACAAGCACCAATAATTCCTTATGATCCACTGATCGGCAAAACATATCGACTAAGGCCCGATTTGAATTTAAAAATGAGTTTAACTCATATTAATTCATCTCAACTTATAATCATTTTATCATTATATTTTTAAAATTTTTTATATAAAATACAAATTTCAATTCAATTTTTTCAAGTTTTAAAATAATAATAATATTAAAAAATAAATTAAAATAATCTCAATTCATCTCATTTTTAAATTTAAATACGAATTAATTTTTTTACATTTTATCTCATCTTATCTCAATTTTTTATATAGCTGGTTGAAAACTAAATGCCAAACATTTAAGAGTCTTTCTACACTTATCATATTTAAATATTTTAAAAAAATTAAAAATATCAAAATATCATATAAAAATATACTTTTAATTACTAAGTTAAAATTTAAAAATCCTAAAGCTACAGTCGGGATTTCCAGTCGGGAAATCCCGTATGTAGTAGCTATAGGATTTCTCAACATTTAAACCCCGAGATCCGACAAGCGCTCATGGCAATCATGAGGGAAAGAGAGAATTTAATGCCCAAAATTAGAAAAAATGTCTGAGAAACGCCGACTAGAGTTATGCACGGACCTTTTGCTTTACGCCATCTTACTGCATTTTTAAAGTTAAAACTCACTCTTTTGGGGCGCCTTTAATGTCTCTATCTGCCTCCAAGAGATCACTGGAACTCTGCCTCACCGCCTTCCGACGATTCTGCACACGACAGCGGAAATATGTATAATATTATGGAAAGAAAGAAAAAGAAAAGAGAGGCTACCAGATATGCGTAAGATATTAAGTAGTGCGGCTAGCTACTGAGTGCTGATATTAATATGTCAAATCTTTAGCCTGCATCGCTCGCGGCTGAAAGAGTCAGAAACTGGAGGATATGAAGCTAAAACGGTATGACATTAGCGTGACAAGCCTTAGAGATTTGACTTGCTATTGATTAGGTTGGTTTTGTGCGTATATTTTAGCTGATAAAGGTATCTAAAACACCAAAAATTTAATGTACGAGATTTATGACGAAGATCTTGAAGATCTGTTGGTACTTAATGACAACTGCTGATGTTGAGTTTTTTAAGATCAGACCTTGATCTAATTAATTCCCCCGGCCCACAAAGATTTAAACAGCGCAACGTACGCCGAGAGTACCCCCAGCTTTTGAGAAACAGAAAGCACGTTTTAAGGGTAACAAGCTAGTGATCATTAGGATAAAAGATGATTATGACTTCTTAAGCTTTGAGAAGTAAAGAAGACACCGAGAAAATAATGCATACGAACCTACAAATTTAACGGACCTGGAAATTTCATCTGATGCATGAGATTATTTCGAGAGCAAAGTATATTATCTAAAAAAAGAGTGAGCTTGGAAATTGTTGGGATGGATCGGTCAACAAACAATAAATTTGAAGTCACGCAGTGAATTCAACAAAAAGAAATTAAAACAAAAGACGCAGAACAACGATACCAAGATTTGAAGTGGTTCGGCTTAACACAAGTTTACGTCCACTGTTGGATCGGTCTCAATAGATCCACTATCAAACACAGAGATGGAGTACAAAAATTGAATTATAAGATTCTCACTCTAAAAACACTCAATCTCACTTACAAGTTGCAAAGCTCTCTCTCACAATTCTCAAATCCTTGCAAATAATTCTCTACTCAAAATTTAAACCAAAAACCTTTTAGAGCTGCTCAACATTCAAATGAACGCGAGTCCTCTTATAAGCCGAATCTCGCTCGAGCGAGACTACTCTCGCTTGAGCAAAACACTATTCCAGATGACGCTAACTCTGGTACAGAAAACATTAGCTCGAAGCGAAACCTCGAGCGAAATCTCTATCTAGAATCTCACTCGAGCTGAATGTCGAGCGAGGGTCGAGCGAACTTTCTGTCTTATACCTCGCTCGAGTGAGATGTCGAGCGAGAGTTGAGTGAACTTACGGGTTGAGGCTCGCTCGAGCGAGGGTCAAGCGACGAGCATACCGATGTGCTTGATTGAACTCAATTCAACCCACATCTCAATAAATCTCCAACTTGACTTCAATTGCCACAAGTCCCACAAAATACAAAAGACCCACAAACCTCAAAGGGAATACTCAACACACAAACGACAATGCACCACAATACAGACTGCTTACTTGAACAAACGGCATCTGAATATAAATAAAGACAACCAATATTCTCTGCCAAAATAAGAACCCAACAAAGCTTGCATGAGCATACATAAAAGGTGGCCAAATTGCTTCCTCTATCTACCAACTGTAGACCTGCTCTCATTGTGCACCAATGCCAAAAACAAAATCATACTCAAACAATAGTATGATCTAGAGTACACACGTACTCTGTTGTGAATCTCTCTGCAACTTCACATTCTTGCTATAACTCTCTCTCCTTCTTGTGAAAACAAAAGAGGAGAAAATTCATCCAATAACAAGCTGTAGTTAACCGCTTCACACAATCTGTAAACAAGCTTGGAAAATCCAAAAGCAAATTGTAGACTCAACACGAACCCACCTAATTCCATTCAGATACACTATTGGAGTGAAACAAACTGTATGGTCTGAGTAACGCTCTACATTCTTATCTGTAGATCACTTGTCTTCACAAAAGTGTTTGAACACCAAACGCATCACAAAAAAAACAGATAGGCAAAACCAAACTTCAATGGTCATAAAATAAATATGAGTATCACAAAAACACGACTTTACACAAGATGTATCCCGATCAAAAATATTGCAGGAAACCTAATTCTACATTGCTTTCCAAGAAGACGATGCAAACAAAAAATTAAGATTACTGTCTTCAAATCACTCCAAGTAAAAGCTGCCGACTCATAAATGACCACCCATGCTTGGCATACTCACATGTGCTGCATGAGAGTGATATCTGAATTTAGAGCATGTGAGGATACTTCACCAGTTAGCGTACTGCCCTCTAGGAAGTAGAGACTATCTGTTGTCTTCTTCGCTGTCATCACTACTAGAGGAACTTTCATCTTCCTCCACATTTTTCAGTTAATGACACTCACTTCTATAATGACCAAACTTATGGCAGTAGTAACACTTAACCTTTTTTTTTTGTTAGATTTGGAGCTACTAGAACTACCCATACTCTTCCCTGAACATCTCTCCCCAGATCTATCACTAGAAGAATATTTACAAACAAACCATCGGCTTGATCATCTATGCCTAATCTCACAAACTTTGTTCTCAATTCCTTAGAATTCAAAGCAGACTTTAACATCTACTAAGGAAATTGTATCTCTATCATACAACATTGAGTTTACAAAATTATCAAACGAAATAGGCAATGAAGATAAAATAATTAAGGCTTGATCTTCCTCATCAATCTTAATGTCAATGTTGCTTAGATCCATAATAATCTTATTAAATTCATCTAGATGTGCAAAAATAAAAATATCTTCCATCATTTTGAGAATGTATAACCGTTGTTTCAAATACAACCGGTTAGTGAGAGATTTCTTCATGTACAAGCTCTCTAGCTTGTTCCACAGACCAACTGCGGTCTCATCCTCAACAACTTCTCTCAAAACTCCATCTGATAATGACAATAGAATAGTGTTGTGCGCCCTTTCATCCTCATCCTTTGACGATACAGTAGACTCACCAGTCACTTCTTCTAGAACATTGAATAAACCATATTGTCGCAACAACTCTTTCATCTTGATGCGTCATAAACTGAAGCTGTTCTGTCTGTCGAATTTATCTACTTCAAACTTTACTGAGGTCATCCCTTCAGATCTTCATAGAGTTCAAGAACGCTCTGATACCAGTTTGTTGGGGATGGGCCGGTCAACAAACAGTAAATATGAAGTCACGCAGTGGATGTAACAAAGAGAAATTAAAACAAAAGACGTAGAACAACAATGGACACCAAGATTTGAAGTAGTTTGGCTTAACACAAGTCTACGTCCACTATTGGGTTGGTCTCAATGAATCCACTATCAAACACAGAGATGGAGTATAGAAATTGAGTTATAAGATTTTCACTCTAAAAACACTCAATCTCACTTACAAGTTGCAAAGTTCTCTCTCACAATTCTCAAACCCTTACAAATAGTTTTCCACTCAAAATCTAAATCAAAAACCTTCCGGAGCTGCTCAGCGTTCAAATGAACGCGAGTCCTCTTATAAGCCGAATTTCGCTCGAGCGAAACACTATTCCAAACGGAGCTAACCCTAGTACAGAAAATATTAGCTCGAAGCGAAACCTCAAGTGAGGTCGAGCGAGCGTTTAGGGTTGACTCTTGCTCGAGCGAGAGTTGAGCGAAATCTCTATCTGGAATCTCGCTCGAGCTCGATGTCGAGCGAGGGTCGAGCGAACTCTCTGTCTGATGCCTCACTCGAGCAAGATGTCAAGCGAAAGTTTAGCAAACTTACGGGTTGAGATTTGCTCCAGCTATCGCTCAAGCGAGGGTCGAGCGACGAGCATACTGATGTGCTTGATTGAACTCAATTCAAATCACATCTCAACAGAAATCCTTAGTGTGAAGCTAGAATGAACAAAAAACAGATCAACACACTAGTATTAATAGTATACCAGGATGCAAACAGCTGTGAGGTATAAACCATATTGGAACTCGGGTATTTTTGGGAACACCAAACTTCTATTATTAAATAATCATTTATTGTTTAATATAAAGAGATGAGTTTTGTTAAAGATATATCATGTTCTATATATATATGGAAAAAACTGGGAGTCGGTCTGACCGACCCTCCCATTAAAAGCAGCCTGTCGCTGGGGGCGGCGGTGGGTGACACTGCCGGTACCATTGGGACCGGCGGGATCCGGCGAGTCCACCCCTGCTACGGCGACCCACGGTGACCTCCGACGAAATCCCGACAGCCTTAAACCCGAAATGTGTTTGTCGCCGTCGCAGGGGTGGACTCACCAGAGCTCGCCGGTCTCGATGGTACCGGCGGTGTCGCCCATTGCCGCCTCCGACAACTCCGTTCGGATGAGGGCCGAATCTCCCTAAAATTCATCTTCATTTTATTTTTTTATTATATTTTTATTTTTATTATGTTTTTTATTGTATTTTCTTCATTTTATTTGTTAATTATATTTGTTAATTATATTATTTATTATATTATTATATTATTGTGTTTATTTTCAAAAAGCAACCCAATTATTATTGGGTTGCTTTTGACGCTAGAGACAGCTTAATCGTTCTCCAGTATCACTCTATATATATACATCACCTATAAAGCTTTATTTATTTTAAGGAAAATAAAACGTATAAAGGAATTAGCTGCTAATAATGTACATGAATAAATTAAAATTGTGGACTTCGATTAATTGAAAATATATATTGATTTCATTGCAGCTAACTAGAAACATGCTCGAAGCTAAGACTTTGAGAAAGGTACTTTAAATGAGGAGTGGTAGGGTTGGCATGCAGATCAAAGGTGTGCAATTTCAAAAAGAGTTTTCCTGGGGATCGGTCCGATCGATCCCCGTGCAAAAAGCAGCCCGCCGCCTCCGGTGGCGGTGGGCGACACCGCCCACCCCATCGAGACCAGTGGGTTCTGGCGAGTTTAACCCTTCAACGACGAGCTCCAACAACCTCCGGTATGCTCCATGGAGGTTTAAACCCGAACTAGGTCCGGTAGCCGGAGCCCGCCGGTCCCGATGGGGTGGGCGGTGTCGCCCACTGCCCACTGGAGGCGGCGGGCTGCAGCCAAGGCCGAATACCCCTAAAAATTCATCTCTATTTTATTTTTTTATTGTGTTTTTTATTATGTTTTTATTTTTTTATTGTGTTTTTTATTGTGTTTTTTATTATATTTTTATTTTTTAATTGTGTTTTTAATTGTATTTTTTATTATGTTTTCTTCATTTTATTGTGTATTTTTTATTTTATCATATTTTTTATCATATTTTTTATTTTATTTTAATGTATTTTTCATCAAAAAGCAGCCTAACACGTTGAGAACAACCGGACCTGTCCCTAGCGTCTCTCTTTGAAAAGAGAAAATAAGATAGCTTTTTGTTTTCATAAAAGAGTTTTCCTGGGGATCTGTCCGACCGAACCTCGTGTAAAAAGCAGTTCGCCGCCTCTGGTGGCGATGGGCGACACTGCCCATCCTATTGGGACCGGCGGCTCCGGTGAACTTACCCCTTCAACGGCGAGCTCCGATGACCTCCGGTGTGCCCCACGGAGGCTTAAACCCGAAATAGGTCCGGTACACTGCCCACCAGAGGCGGCGGGCTATAGCCAAGGCCGAATACCCCTTAAAATTCATCTCTATTTTATTTTTTTTTTGTATTTTTTATTATATTATTATATTTTTATTATGTTTTTTATTATATTTTCTTCATTATATTTTTTTATTATATTTTTTATTGTGTGTTTTTTATTTTATTATATTTTAATATATTTTTTATCAAATAGTAATCTAACTATAGTTAAACTGCTTTAAAAATTGGAGACAGTCGGATCGGTCTAGTGGAAATTATAGATTAAATAAATCAATAAAGGTACGAGATTCCACACTCAAGAAAGAGATCAAAGAGAGCAGCGGCAGTACTGATGGATGGCCGTCAAGTCAAAAATTTATTTTAAAAGAATTAAAAATATATATATAAATTATATAAAATATTTTTTATTTTATTTATATATATATTTTTTATACAATATAAAATAATCTAATATTAAAATTTATAATAAAAATAAAATATATTTAATAGAATTTATATATTAAAAAAATATATGATATATTAAAAATACGTTATTATAATAAAAACTAATAAAAATATATTAAAAATCATTCATTTTTTTTTTAATTTTAATTTTTATCTATAATAAAAACATATCATTATCTTTATGTTATTATACTATTTTATTTTATATGAAATTAAATTATATTAAATTTTATAAAAAAAATAAAGATAATTTTTTAAAAATAAATCAATATAAAATAAAATAAATATTTATCTTATTAAATTATAAAAGAAAATAACTTATATTATTATTATTATTTTTTCTTAAATATATATATTTTAATTTTTTTAAAAAGAAATAGGATCAGGTGATAAGGGCATGGCCCCCCAACGTAGCTCTGCCATGATGGCCGTGGTGTAGTCTCTGTTGTTCTCGGTTTGCAAAGCTAGCTTTCGGGGGGCATTACGACCAGAACTTTTTTCTCTCTTTTCTCTTGCTTTCTTTGAGGATGATCTGTCAATATTATACTTTTTTTTTTTTTGTCAATATATAGACATAAAAGAATTAGAGAAATCCTAGAGCTACATACGAAATTTCGACTATAGCTCTACGATTTTTTTTTTAATTTATTAATTAAGAATATATTTTAATATAATTTTTTATTTTTTATTTTAATTTTTTTTCAAATCTTTAAAAATAATAAAAAAAAAATAGATGAATAAAAAAAAAACAAAAAAAAAGTTTTTTTTTTACACAGGCGGTATTCAAGTCGGAATCCCGCGTATGTAAGCGTAAGCGTAGAAGGATTGAAAGAACTATTAGTATATATAATTGAGTGGCGAAAGAAGGTTTGTGTCAGGTTCTTGATAAAAATGTGGCCGGGTCCCGGGAATTAGTTGTGTGGTTCAGAAGAGGAGTTCAATATTCCGTATAGAGAGAAGTGACTCTGGAGTGGAGTGTCTGGACGCTGGATGTCTACTAGCTAGCTCTTTAAAAACCGAGCAGTGCTAGGGATCCTGGAATTCCTGTCGCGGCTAAGTAATATCAAAATTTTTTTTAATATTTTTTTATAAAAATAATAGAATAATATTTAAAAAAATATATATATATTTTTTAATTTTTTAATTTTTTTTTCTATTTAAAAATCTCTATAGAGCTGCGACGGGATTTAATGACGAGATATCTATATTTTCTCTTAAAAATCGTGGGTGGAGGAGGCGGGCACTTCCTCCGAGACTCAATACAGAGTAAATGCCAATTTGTTAACGGCTGTGATTTTGACAACAGAACGAATAATAGATTTATAATTTTATTATTATATATATATATATATAAATGTATACATCAATATATATATATATTCTATTTTTTAATTTTGACCTTAAATATATATAACATATGATAAGTTTTAATTTACTATATATATATATATCATAACTAAACTACCAATTTGTTAATAATTTTTCATTAACATGTAAACAAACACAACTAATTCATGAACTTACTATTCATCTTTTTTTTTTCATCATATTTTCATTATTACATGATATGTTATTTGATGATTGAAAATTATTTATTATATTTTATTTATTAACTTATTATTTAATATCACATCATAAAACGATGAAATAGTGATAAAAAATGATAATGAATAAATTTATTCAATATATATATATATATAATTAATTTGTTAGACGTGGAAGATCAATGCATAGTGAGCCCAAAGTAACAGTGAAGTTTACTTATCTTAGCTGAAAGTTGCAAGCTTGTAGGTGTTGTTTAGATAGTGATCAATTGAAATAAGAAGAATTGAGATAAAAATTAACGATTGAATAAAATATTTTTAGAATATTTTTTTATATTATTATTATTTTTGGATTTTAAAAAATTGAATTGTTTATTATATTTTATATAAAAATTTGAAAAAATTGTAATAATGAAATAAGATGAAATACTTTTACCATCTAAACAGAGGCTAATCTACTACTTCTTAATGTTAGCTTGATTGTGTGAAATTACCACTTATATCAAAAAATAAATTTAATAATTTATATTTATCTTAACATATTATTTTTCCTTATTAAAATAATTCAAAGAAACTGCATTCTATGTGGACAAAATATTGTGAGCACTAATACGAGGCAGACATTTGGATATATATTAGGTAGAAGAGATCAAGCAGCTAGCTAGCAGATCATGGCAATATTGGTGAGAATAAAACATAAAAACCAAAGTTTTGAATATCATTTTGATCAAGGCATTGAAATCAAATATTTTGATATTGATATCGTTATAGGTACTATTTCAAAATAATTTATATATAGATAAATTTTTTATATATGTAAAAATTATATTATAAAATAACATTAATGCAAGTCTTAAAAAATTAAAACATATATTTCTAAGATTAATAATATTTCTAAGTTCTTAATCCAATTATTAAAAAAACATAATCACTCGTCTTCATCATGAAAATGGAGTAGGGGCTTAATTTTCAGTCATCGAAAAAAGATGATTAAAATAATTAAGAAAATAATCTTTAGACATGAGAATTACAGTAAAAATTATAAAAATATACTAAAAATACAGCAATATAAAATTTCAGCCAATACACTACAAGTATTGGCCATTACATCAAAACTGGCAGGCCTGATATCTAGGTATTGATCGAAACGCATCAAAATGACTTATATTTGAACCAATACGAAATACCTTTCTCTCTATGCAGTTGATTACTATTCCAATACGATATCTAAAACTTTGTTAAAAACTCATTGTTTTTATTCAAAATTAGAAAAACTCTCAATAATGTTCAACATACCAAGTAAAATAAAATAAAAGCATAGTACATAATGCAACCATATAAGATCAAACACCAGTTTACTGTCATCGATGATCTTCGGTTTTCCACAATGACTTGATCATCGTTAAAAACTCATTGTTTTTATTCAAAATTAGAAAAACTCTCAATAATGTTCAACATACCAAGTAAAATAAAATAAAAGCATGGTACATAATGCAACCATATAAAATCAAACACCAGTTTACTGTCATCGATGATCTTCGGATTTCCACAATGACTTGATCATCTTTTTCGCTATGCTTTTCATGACGATAACAGCTCTGTCAAAACATAATAAAGCATATATATATATATATTGGTAAACAGTACTGGAAAGAAAGAAAAAGAAAAGTATAATGATTAACACATGCATGCAACAAAAGAACTACGTACGTACTCATGTGGTCTATCTAGATTAATGTACGTACGTACCCGTTCATTGCAATCATCTTTCCCTTGATAGGAAGGACAGTGACAGTTCCGTTCAGGTAGTTCAATTCAATTATGGCGTTATCCCTTATCTCGGATGCCGATATGATTATCTTATCCCTTTCCAGGGCACCGTCAAGGTAAGCGAGCACTTCAAAATCACGGTCGGGATTGTAATCGATGCCAATATCAGCATAGCATATATACCTGTGTTCACCAGCTGGGATTTCACCTGGACTCGCCTTTGATGTAAAGTTGCCAGGATGCACCATCACATCCACTTTCATTTTGACATGGGACATGTTTTTAATCATTGTGTTTCGTGACCAAAGTCTGACCACCATTGTATTGCCAAAAAGTAACTGCGAGAGAGATCATTAGCGAAGGGAAATTAATTAGTCAGATTCTTCACAATTAGGACAAACTTCGTACAATAACATATATGATGATTTTACTTATAATATGTCACTTCCGATCGAGGGTTAAATATTTAAAATGATCATAAATATGATTGGCAACATATATAACGTTAAATTGAATTGAATTGAATTTAATCAAGATTAGCTTGTCCCACATAGACCTTAAAGAGGAAGAGGAATGAGAATATTAATTAGTTTGTATTTAGTTGAATTAAATTTCACGAATCTTCTCAACTTATTTTAAACTAATTACTAATGAGATCTATTATTTATTTAATTTTGTTAAACCCAAGGTTTCAAGTCTCGTATTTACGTATAAATTTTGATGATAACAAATAATATTGAAAACTCAAGCTCAAGTTGTCTACGTATGAAGGGAGCTAAACACATCAAGAAATCAAGCACGAGCAAGAAAGAAATCAAGTTTACAAATGAAGCTCATAGATTATTTTTGTATATCTCTTGATAAAATTAAAAATTGGATTAAGGCTCCAAATTACTCTTTTTTCTCATAAAACATCAAATTACTTTTTCCACATATGCATGACATTTTTAAATGTCTTAGTTTTGAAAATTATGTTTTTCACATGTGCATAACATCATCAAACAAAATAATTTCGAAAATTATATATATATATTTTTATAAAAACTTGAATTTATAAGATAATTGATTATCATATTTAGCATGTGCATATTTTTTTTGAAAGTCTTGAAGGGAGGTGGTGTGTTTTTTTGACAAATGCAAAAGGTAGATGATTTTGTTTGAGAATCTTAAAGGGTGGTTGTGTGTTTTTTTGACATATGCAAAAAGAATATGTTTTTGTTTGAAAAATAAATCATGCTCATTTTGTCATATATGAAAAGTAAAAGATTGTGTTTGAATTTTTTAAAAAATGAATGGAGTTGTCTTTGACAAATGCAAAAAGGAAATGCTTTTATTTGAATTTTTTGAAAAGTGAATAGTGTTCTTATTTGACATGTGAATATTTTCAAATTTGAAATTGAAGACTCATTTGCCTATAAATAGCTCACTTGAGTTTTGTAAAAATCACAACAAGAGCTTATACATCTATTGCTAAGTTTTGCATCATTCTTTCAAAGCTCTTATTCTCTCTTTTCTAAAGTTTTGAGCCTTAATTCTTGTTCTTGTTGAGAGAGATATAGGTTGCGCTGTATTGTTTCTATCTCACTCATTGAGGAGTGTACTTTGATAGTCTACCCACTATCAACTCTTGTATTTGTAAGAGGGTGCATATAACCCTTGTGTGTGTAGAAGGTGTTCTATACGGGGAATAGTTAAATCACCAAGTGTGAGGTGATTGGAAGTGTAGAAGGTGTTCTACACGGGGAATAGTTAAATCACCAAGTGTGAGGTAATTGGAAGTGTAGAGGGTGTTCTACACGGATTCTTTGGAGCGGTGCTGCTCAAAGGTGTAATAGGTTTCTATCTCCACCTAAAGGAGATTGAATAGTGGATTTGGGGATCCTCAAGGGGTAGCTTGAGGCGAGGACGTAGGCAGTGGGGCCGAACCTCGTTAACATACTGAGTTTGCTTCTTTCTTACCTTTACTCTTTATATTTATTGCTGTTTAATATTTTGTTTATATTTTATATTGTATACTTGATTTATAATTGTTATTTTTTTAAAATATAACTCAATTCACCCCTCTCTTGTGTTAGTCATCTGGACAACAAATTTCTTATAAAAAAGTTAATTTGATCTCAACAAATTTTATATATTTCAATTTAAAGAAATATTAAATTCATCTTGATCTAAAAAAGTTAAACTTGTTTTAATAGAACTTACAAAATATTACTATTAATTATAGTTTAACTCAATTCATTTCAATATCTAAACAAAAACGTTGGTTTGTTTTCAAAACTCATCTCATATCATCTCGTACTTTCAACTCATCTCAACCATTCGTTTCAAATTTCAACTCATATCAATTATTCATTTTATTACTATTCATAATTCATCTCATCTCATTTCTAAATTCAAACATCTTATATATATATATATATATATATATATATATATATAAACTCCCACATATAGAACTCTCTTGCATCATTGTACGTACGACAGGTTTTGAAGTGATAGTCATGCATGAAACTGGACAAGTAATCCTATATAACTCATTTTTTACTCACTGAAGTAGCTGGAAAATGTTGATTGTTCTTACCTATGTTGTAGATATTTATCTTCTAAACTGATTTAAAACGATCGAGTTATATAATATGTTAAACAAATTAGTGATCAATATCATAACTTTGTGAAAAACAAATAACAGCAAAGAAACAAGAACATGGTGGTCTACTATCATGTATAGGACATGAAATTTGAATGCGAAAACTGAAATCAGAAACAAAAGAATGAAGATTCATCTAGCAATTAGTTTCATACTTCCAAAAAAGATATTAGTCATGATGATGAGCCTTTAGCAATGTCGACCTCTGAAATATTACAAAGAGGTAGGAATGAATGATTCAGTCAATTACACATCGATCGATGACCAATGGTAGTATATGATTCTGGTATTACCAATTAAATTTAATGATAGATCTGGATTTAAGGGTTGTGAAATCCTCATGACGTTGATTGAAGGTCTAAGTATGTACTCGAAATATACGTGACGTTTCTGATATGTATAATGTTTAATCTTTGATCAACCAAAAGAAGAAGAAAAAAAAAAGATAGTTATGATCTTTGAATTAAGGTTTGACCAGTGTTACAATAATCTACAGCTAGGTATGATTTTTATTCCCAAATCTTAGATAATGTATCAATAGCTAGAGTACTACTTTGTGATCGGTCATGACCAACATAAAAACAACTCAAAGCTGTAGCAAAAACATACAGGAAACCAATGATCAAAGTAGCTAGCTAGTATCCTAAAAACAGATCGAATTATAAGTCTTCACGAGTTTATAAGGCAAGCAAATCAGAAGGCGCAAAGCAAAGATATATAATTTACGAGAGATCAGAGAGAGCTTAATTACTCTGCCGGAGGAGTTCACCGGAGTGAGTAGCAGTTTCCGATCAGTATCCGAATGCTAGCTCCAGCAATTTGCTTCATCTTTATAAAGCTCTCATGTCCAAGCTTCCTTTTTAAGTTTCCTTCTCCGTTAACATACGGCCGTAACGTCTAATGAGAAAAATACATGCACGCAACCTTTTTTTTTTTTTTTTCTGGTTTTCTTTTTCCCATATTTTTTGGGCCAGGCTGTTTTTATGCCATAAAACATATCTACTAGTTTTCTTTGTTAAGCAAATATTCATTTCAATTTCTTGACGCAAATCGAGATCAAAATGCAACTGCAACAAATAAAATTATAAAATAAAAATAAAAATAAAAATTGAAAACATAATAATATTAATATAATCGTAAAATTATTTTACTATAAAATAAATCAATGCATATTAATTTATAATTATTTTTTTAAATTTTTTTTACAATTATTCTAATGGGAATAAACATTTTTCTTTGCTGTAAACATGTGGTGGAGTTGATCGGCCCAAATTAGTGTACTGTACGTATACAGTTTTTGGTCTGGACCGAATCAAAAACTAGCTCTATCGCGGATTGGTTTCAGTCTCATAAATAGGACTGGACCAAATTATATATATATATATATTTAAAATATTTTTAATGATTTAATATATTAATTTAATATAATAATTATATAAGTTAATATTAGAGATAACAAGCCTACTGGCAAAAGTTATATTTTTGTTCTGTTAGTTATGTTAATCTAGTTAACTGCTGACTATTTTTAACATGTACTATATAAGTCGGCTTTCATTGTAATTATGTACGATACATATTATTGTGAAATAAGATACTGAGAACACGAGGAACTACTTCCCCAAACTGCCTTCTAGTTCTAGGGTTTCTATAGTTAATGATGTATTTTTTTATCTAATTTTTTTTTTAATTTTATTATCATTGATCATATAAAATATAAAATATAAAATAAAATAAAATATTAATTAATAATAAATCATAAATCATGTAATAATTTATGTCATTATATGTAAATAGTCAATATATCATACATTTATATATATTCTACTATTTATACTTAATTAAAGTAATTGGGTAATTTATTTATTTTTAAATAACTAAGTTGTAAACAAGGATGAATGATCTTATACAATGATCAAATTATTTGATATTCATTAACCATATATAAAATATATGGCATTATCAATAATTATACATATATAGTAAATAGTAAATAGTAAAGTCTAAGTTAATAAGTAGTAACTATCAACATCATAAATGTAATTATATTTATAGATTTTAATGGGTTAGTTACATAATATACATCAATAATTCACTTCATTTTAATTTTAATAGTTTTCCTAAATTTTTTATTGATTTATTTATAAAAATAAATAAGAAAATAATTAAGCCAAATTAATTAGACCGGACCGAATCGGACCAGACCAATAGCTACTTATAATCTAATTGGTCCGTATGGGCATTCCATCGGTTCATTCCATCATCCCTCAGATCGGATCAAATCAATTTACACTCCTATCTCAAATGAAAATTTTCTAAATTAATTATGAAGTCAATCCTGGCCCATAAAAGAGTATAGACAAAAAGAAGAGAAACGTGCATGTTCGGTGTAGTGCCAAAATTTTCGATCCCATCTCAAATCAAGACCAGAGCGTAAAGGATTTTTCTAATATGTTGACTGCATAATCATAATTAATATATCCTTAATATTATGACAATTAATAAGGCTTAACCTTGTTTTGCATCAATGGGTTCGACACTTGACCAAGGTTGTTTGGACGACATGGTCCATCTTTTGTTGGCAACCGTGATCAGTCTCCGACAAGTATTGCTCTTTATCAACATCGTCGTCGTCGACACCATTAATATTAATTCATCCAACTTCCCATGCAAAACAAACCTTTGATCATCCACCAAAAAACCAAAAAAAAAAAAAAAAACGAAACAGTGATTATTTCCAAGTGAATAAGGGATTTAAAGCCAAAAAGAAATATTAAAGAAGCTAGCAAACCTTAAGCAAGAACTTGCAAACATCAGACACAGTCGATAGCTGATACAAGATGATGATGATGATCTCCATCTTCTGCTACAGAGAGAAAGAGGCCGAAGATGGAACAATCTCGGATTAATGCCTCTTAGTCCTTGTCATTTTTCTTATATATCTACTTAGATTTAGCGACCAAGTCCCCCTCAGCAATTTCCTCGATGAATCTCAGAACGCGTTGGGAAGAAAATGGAGGACTTGTAGCCTTGTTCTGGTTAATCTTCACGAAGTCAATGGGGGCACAAAGTGTAATTTCACAACTCGATATTTATAATTTATGGCCAATAACTCGTTGGGCTGCTAATGGGGTAAAGATATGGACTGAATCCATCATAAGTGGGCTGATTGTTGATCAGAGCAAAACAACCCCCCCGGCCCCCCTTCGGTCCAAAACAAAAACAAATGATTTATTTTGTCTTTTCCTCTTTTCTTCCTTCCTCCTAACAAATTATTTTGTTGATGTAAATAAGTTTACACACCAAAATAACAATCCTCTAATAGTTTAATGCCACGTAGAGGTTCCATTTACACTACAATGAAATTACGCTCAAGAAAATACTCTTTTGTCTCTCATCTCACTTTTCTTCTTCGCCCTTCGATTTCTTTAGATCTGTAAGTTAAATATTTGTAGACATCTCCCAACGACGAGGACTTACCGCTAGCACTTCCACCTTTTTGATTATTTCGATTCGTGGTCGTTAAAAATGGGAAGAATCAAGAAGATCGACCTCAGATTCTGCAATTTTTTTTTTGGTCTCTCATTCTTTCCCATTGAATCCATAATTGCAGATTCTAGGTTCATGTCTTATCTCCCTTCTGCTGTGGCTAATGCTACAATGCTGCACGTTGTTCATAGTGTAGAACCATGTCTTCTTGCTCGGCTCACCGTCAAACTGTTTTGTCACATGGCATTTGCCCATCCGGAAGCGGGGGAGAAAGAGAAGAAGAAAAAGAACTGAGAAAAATTTAGTAATCTCATCACTCAATAAGAATCATAACAGAAAGTTTTTCAAATAGTGTTTAGTATTTTTAAAATGGGAGGAGATTGAAAATAAGACATTGCGAGGAGATTGAAAACGAATTGCTCTTGGACAAAGAAGAGAGAGTGAAGTGACGAACTCTCATGGGCAAAATCAGTGTGCTTTTCTAAGAAACGTTTCTTTGTGGTAGAGCTTATATTTTTTATTATAAAATTTCTAACGTGGTGAGCAGTAAATGAAGACTGTTTTTCTCATTTTTTGTCCGGACCGTGCGCCTCTTAAAACTAAAAGTAAAAATTTGGATTAGAAAATATTCAGAGTATTTAACACATTTATATGAATAGTATTTACTCATAAGTACTATTTATATAAGTATATGTTACGAGTGTTGAATATATGTTATGAGTGTTGGATACTCCTTAATATTATTTTATAAATAATAAAAATACTGATTATATGAATAGATGTTGCAGCTGCAATGCATAGCTCAAAACAAAATGATATTAAATTATTAATTATTAGAGAAATGTTAAAGTGAATTTAGAGAAAAGAGTACACACTTATAAGAATAGTAATACAGCATTATTTATGTGAGTGTGTATTTCTCTTCTTCATTTTACTAATTATTATTATTACTATTTTATTTTACAAAAAGATAAGATATTATCGGGCACAGGCATGAGACTAGAACCCAGAACCTAGCCGAAAGCTTCACATTCCCCTTCAACTAATCAATGAGTCTCCAAGAAACACACAGAAACCAGTCACTGATCTTCGTGTCTCAGGACAAGTTGCCCAATCCGAGTCACTATAAGCTTTGAGGTGCACATCTGTTTTAGAGGAGTAGAAAACGCCTTGCCCAATCGAGCCTTTCAAGTACTTTAGAATTCTATGAGCTGCACGTAAATGTTCTTGTGCCGGTTTATCAACAAATTGGCTCAAAACATTGACTGCATATGTGATATCTGGCCGAGTATTGGATAGGTAGATGAGTCTTCCAATTAGTCTACGATAGCTTGTAGTATCAGTCAAGTAATCGGTGGAAGAGTGAGATAACTTGTGATTCTGCTCTATCGGTGTACTAACAGGCTTACTCCCAAGTAGTCCAGCATCCTCTAGAATTTCTAGAGTGTATTTTCTTTGACACAGGTGAATACCCGATGATGATCTTGCTACTTCTAATCCAAGAAAATATTTAAGGACTCCTAAGTCTCGAATTTTAAATTGAGAATGTAGATAATCCTTAATTTCTTCAATGATTGTCAAGTTGCCACTGCCCAATATGATATCATCCACATATACAAGAAGAGCAACAAAACCAGATTTGTCATGTCTAGTAAACAATGAGTAGTCTGATTGTGATTGATGAAATCCCATTGAGATGAGAAATGAAGTGAATTTTGAATTCCATTGCCGAGAGGCTTGCTTCAAGCCATAGAGAGATTTGTGTAGTTTGCATACAAGCTTTTCACCTTGTGTGTGAGACTCCCCCTTGAGCTGAAAACCAGGAGGAAGATCCATGTATATTTCTTCATTAAGGTCGCCATGAAGGAATGCATTGTGGACATCAAGTTGGGTTAAATGCCAATCATGGACAGAAGCAAGAGAAAGAAATAATCTCACGGTGGTGAGTTTGGCAACAGGGCTAAAAGTCTCTTGATAGTCAAAGCCTTCCCGTTGAGTGTAACCTTTAGCTACTAGGCGAGCTTTATGCTTGTCAATGCTGCCATCGGATTTCAACTTAGTCTTGAAAACATACCGACAACCAATGCTCTTCTGTCCAGGTGGTAGAGAGGTGATGGTCCAAGTACCATTAGCTTCAAGGGCTGAAAGTTCAGATTGAATGGCTTCTTTCCAATGGTTTGACAAAACCGCTTCATCATAGGTTTTTGGCTCATGGATGAGAGAGAGGGATAATGCATAGGATTTATGAGAGGGAGATAGGTGAGTGTATGAAAGATGAGAGACAAGAGGGTGAATGGTTGGAGAGTTATGTGGAGGATTCTGTGATGAGGCTGCAGCACAGTGATAATCAAGTAGGTAAGAGGGAGCACGTTTAACACGATCAGAACGCCTAGTGTTTTCGGAAACTCGCTCGAGCGGAGTGTCGAGCGAAGGTCGAGCGAAGTCACTGCCTGACCCTCGCTCGAGCGAGGTGTCGAGCGAAGGTCGAGCGAAGTCACTGCCTGACCCTCGCTCGAGCGATTCATCGAGCGAATGTCGAGCGAAGTCACTGCCTGGACCTCGCTCGAGCGATTCATCGAGCGAATGTCGAGCGAAGTCACTGCCTGACCCTCGCTCGAGCGAGATGTCGAGCGAAGGTCGAGCGAGATCACTGGGTGTGGAAAAAGGGAAGGAAATGTCTGGTAGGACTGGTGGTAAAGTAAGATCAGAAGGGCTTGGGTCTGAAACCGATATGGAACTTGATTGGGTGAAAGGAAATGTGGACTCTAGGAAAGTGACATCCTGAGAAATCGAAGTGGAGTGAGTGTACAAGTCATAGACCTTATAACCTTTTACCCCAGCTGGATAACCAATGAAGATGCATGGTTTAGCTCTCGGATCAAGTTTCGTTCTGGCATGCTTGAGGGTGGACACATAGCATAAACAACCAAAAACTCTTAAATTGTCATAGGAGGGAGTAGAACCAAACAAAAGCTCATATGGAGTTTTATTGTCCAGAATTGGTGTGGGAATCCTATTAATCAAATAGGTGGCTGTTAATACAGCATCACCCCAAAACCTCAGTGGGAGATTAGCTTGAAAAAGTAACGCTCTAGCCACATTAAGAAGATGTTGATGTTTTCTTTCCACGACACCATTCTGTTGTGGAGTATAAGCACAAGTTTTTTGGTGTAGGATCCCATGGGTGTTGAAAAAATCTGGCATATGAAACTCCATACCATTGTCGGTTCTAACTTGTTTAACCTTGGAGTTGAACTGAGTGCCTACCATTCTAATGAAGGATTGCAGAATTTGTTTGGTTTCAGATTTGAATTTCATTAAGTGGACCCATGTTACACGGCTATGATCATCAACAATTGTGAGAAAGTATTGATGTCCTTGCAAGGATGGTTGAGAATAGGGTCCCCAAACATCACAATGTATTAAATCAAAGATTGAATCAGAACGAGTGATGCTAGTGGGAAAAGAAACTCTCTTTTGCTTAGCCAAATGACAAACAGTACAGTGATCTTGATTGCTAAATTTTACATCAGGAAATGAGGATTGAATTAAATTCATCCTTTGACTTGACAAATGCCCTAGTCTAAAATGCCAAACATCAATTTCTGGTTGTTTTGTGGTACAGGCAACTTGTGAGTTGAACTTGGAATTTGAAGACTTGAATCCGAGAGAGCTGGGTAGAAGGTAATAAAGACCATGACTATTCTTAGCAAGTCCAATCGTCATCCATGAAGAAAGGACCTGTATAAAGCAATGATCATGCAGGAACACAACGCACAAAGAGGGGTTGTGAGTGAGTTTGCTGACAGATAGTAAATTAAAGGTGAAGGAGGGGACACATAGAACATTGGTGAGCATGATTTCAGGTGAGAGTTGCACAGTTCCCATATGTGTGACAGCGACTTGAGTACCATTTGGTAGTTGGACATGAGCTTGTGTGGTGCAAGTGATGGTCGTGAACAGTGAAGGTGAGCAAATCATATGGTCTGTAGCACCAGTATCAATTATCCATGGTGCTGAATGATGACTAGACGCACTACAAGAATGAAGAGTAGAAGTTGAAAAAATGAGATTGTTGAAAGGTAGTATACCTGCCATATTGGAGCGGTGAGGCGACTTTGGCTGTTCGGGTGCAGGGGGTTGGCTATGATTAAGCTGCGGTGCCTTTCCATTGACAAGAGCCATGAGTTTCTGAACTTGATCTTGAAGCAACAATAGCTGTGGCATTTCCTCATGCTGTTGCGTTTGAGAGAGGACTTGGTTTGCCGCATGAGATGGAGCAAAAGTGTTGCTGCTATAGTGCCCTTGTTTGGTTTTTGTAAACTTGAAGTTTGGTGGAAAACCAACAAGTCTATAACATTTTTCTCGGGTATGTCCAGATTTTCCACAGTGTTGGCATGATACATCCATCTTGTCCCTTCTCTTGGCTTGATTATTGACCACTGCCAATGCTGAAGATTCAGCAATGGGAAGGGTCAAGGTGCGTGCCTCTCGTTGCCTTTCTTCTTGAATAATCATGGAGAAGGTTTTGTCCAAAGAGGGGATTGGACTCATAAGCAAGATTTGTCCCCTAATGCTTTCATAGGAATCATTCAAACCCATTAAAAATTTAAAAACATAATCTGAGATTTGTACCTCACCAATGGAGCTGAGTGCTTTGCATGAGCATAGTCCACAAGAACAACATGGCAATGGTCTATAGTTGCGCAATTCCTCCCAAACGGCGTTGAGTTGGGTGAAGTATTCACCAACCGATCGTGTCCCTTGAGTAATGGTTCCAAGTTGTTGTTGCAACTGATATATTCGCACATTATCGGGTTGAGAAAAGCGTATTTTGAGCTTCTCCCAAACCTCTCTTGCAGAGCTAATGTAAAACACATTGGAGGCTATCTCTTTCGAGATGGAGTTGAGAATCCATGAAAGGATCAAGTTGTTGCAGCGCAACCAAGGTGTATAAAGTGGGTCAGAGGGTTCCGGGGTCACGATGCTTCCATCGAGAAACCCAAGTTTGTTCTTGATCGAAATGGCCAAGATAAAAGAACGACTCCATGAAACATAGTTGGGCCCGGTGAGTGGAGGTGAGATAACAATCGTATGAGTGTTATCACTGTGATGAAGGTAAAAGGGTTTAGTTGGGTCTTCTGTGGGTGACATGGAAGCATTGTGGGTGTTTGCCATTGAAAAAGGTGAGTGAAGTGATATGCACAGAAGGTGTTTGAGAAAATTTCTGAGAGACGAAAGGAACTTTGAGAGATGAAAGAAACTTTGAAAGATGAAGTTGAGATGATACTACGTACCAGAAACTCTTGAGAGATTGTTGAAATGAGAGGAGTACTAAACCCTCTCTGATACCATGTTGAAGATTGTTGAAAATGGTGTTGAAGATTGAGAAATGAGAAAGAATGAAATTGAAGTGGGAGAAGTGTGAACCACTCTGATTTTGATTCAACTAATAATCTGAACAATGATACAAAGGGTAGAGGTTACATATATACACAAATCCTGCACTATACATAGTAAGGTCAACTATACATTTCATAGATACATTTCTGCACTATACATTTCTGGTAATTCTGCAACAGTGCAGCAGGATGGGGTTGAGCAGTCCCCTTCACTGTTCTGCTCTGCTTTGATCCTTGGCCTGCATTGTGTTGTCCCCTTCATTGTTGAGCAGTCCCCTTCATCTTCTCTTGTTGCAGGTTTCTGAGAAGACTAGAACCCAGAACCTAGCCGAAAGCTTCACATTCCCCTTCAACCTTAGCTTGGAATTTGCCAAGGCAATAGAAATGACGATTTGTACGGTTCCGTCGTCGCCACCGAGGAGAGATTCGCAGAGTCTTCGATTTGTACCGTTCCGTCGTCGCCGTTAAGGTCAACATCCCCTCGTCTCTCTTTCTCCCCATCTCTCTCTCTCTCAAGCATTTGCTCGAACATGAGCTTATTTCCTCTTCTAATTGTCGCTACGTTTTTAATTGGCATTTAGGGTTTATGTTAGGGTTTATCTGTATGTTTAATTGATGGCTTTGTCGCTTCTCTTTCATGGTTAATACTGTGCTCTGTGTTATTTTGCTTGCTGGGAGAGAAGTAACATTGGCGGTCAAAAAGTTGGTATGTTTTTCGGGCTGATGTTTTTGGGTGGGAATAGCGATTGCGCTATGTTGTGCAAGTCTTCCCAAGCTTTGTTTTTCTTACTTCTTCTTGGCCCCTTGGGATATTTTCTCGTAATGAATTTCCGTAGAAATTGTCTAATACCAGGTTAGTATGTTCTGGGTTCAGAGACAGCTGATTATGCAACACTAGATTGCTTCCATATAAATCTTGTATGTGGGGATGTTGAATAATCTCTCTGCTAATTCATTGCAAATATTGTACTTTACATGCAGGCCATCTGTTGTAATCTTGTTGCTAGGAATTAAAAGAGTAATCTTGTATGTAGATTACTTTGTTTGCACTTTGCTACAGATTGTTTGATTGCAAAGAATAAATTACTATATTCTTTGTACCGATTTTCCCTACAGAATATTAATGACCATAGTACTTGAGGAAAATGCTATGGCTTTGTTACTTTTACAAGTCCTCGATCAGCAGTTGATGCCATCAATGACATGAATGGCAGGGTATGTGATGTTAAGGGTTTGGCTTTACTTTAAATGAATTATATTCAATCATGATAAAGATGAAGTCTTGTTTTTATTGTTGGTTTGAGCTTTTTAGACCTTTGACGTTATGAAGCTTCAAGTTTAGACTATTGATGGGCGAGTTATTAAAGTAGATGGAGTGCAGAGTCGGGGTGGAAGATCACTTTGATAGAGAAAGCTTTCAACGTAAAGTTGAGAGGGGCACTGACTGGGATAGAGTTAGAGATCAAGAAAGAGGTTATGATCGGGAGAGGAATCGGTATCGGGATCGAAACAATGATTGGTCTTGAGAGCTTGATCGATCTCGTGATCAAGAGGGAAAGAGCCAAAGAGGATATGACCATGCACGTATTCATGATGGAGTAAGGGATCCTTTCCTTACTAGAGATAGAGATGAAGATGTAGATATGGTGTACAATGGGCAAGAGCACAGCAGGAACCATGACGAGGATTGGGAGAGAGACTGTGATTTGGATCTGGAAAGGGAGTGGGACAGGAGCAATGAGCGTGATAAAAGTGTCGACAATTATAAAGTTCAACATTCAAATAGACGGAATGGGTAAAATCCTTTTTTACTTTGATTGTTGACTATCATTCCTGAAAGTCAGTACTTTTATCTTTACTGTCTTTCAAATTAACATTATTTATCTGTACTTGTGTGTTATTCGTGAAAGTCAGTATTTTTTATTAGTATGCCAAGCATATTTTTATGTTTGAGGAAATTACACTTTTCCCTGTGTACATTGCTAACACTCTGATATTATCAATAAAATATAACTAATTTATTATTTTTTTTTTTTAAGAAGGGTTGGGGGGGGGGGGGGGGGGGGGATCACACTTTTTCTCCCTTAATTTCACCTATAAAATGAATGGTACTTCCAGTTTTGATATTCACTACAAGAGAATATAGCAGTTGGGGCGATATGTATTTCCGGCGACACGTAATTTTGTGACAAAAAGTCACTTTTGTCATTTTCGATTTTCCTTCACGTCAATTACAAAAACCGCCGGAAGCAATCCAAATTAAATCCCAACGCATGCCTAATTTTCCATTCTCCATTCCCCAACCCAACCCCGCGTCCGCAACATTCACTCTCCCTCTCCCTCTCCCTGATCTCCCTCTCCCTCCCCCCCGCCCCCCGCCCCCCGCCCTTTTTCTTCACTCTTTGCTTCACACGGTTTACCATTGCCAGCGCCGCCTGAATCTGGCCCTCTTCCCGCCGTTAGATTTTCCATTTCAGCTTCGTCGAAGCTCCTCTGTCAAATTTAAACAAGGCACCGTGCGTTCTACTATTAATCGCTTTCAAATTTCTGGTAAGTGTGCGACAACTCTTCTATTATCTTTTCTATTCGTGTTTTTTTTCAATCTTTTAGCATCGTAGGGTTGGATTGGATTCTATTTTGGTTGCATTGTAGGGTTTGATTGGTTTCCTGGCACGAATAGGAAAATCTGTTATGAAACAAGTTTGAGAGTTTCTATTAACTCTGCTGGTCGATATTAAACGGAATGAAATGTACGTTGCTAAACCGTTTAGGAGTTTCTATTAAACGGAAGGCCGTGTGTTGTTTTGTTATTACTTATCTATATTATCAAACGGATGGCCGTGTGTTGTTCTGTTTTTGCATTGTATTAAATGTGGATTGTTGTAGTTTGCATGCTTAATTTTGTTTCTTGTTCTTCTTATAATTAGTTCTCGTTTGGATGTATTAATTTATGGTATCAACTAGCGTGCTTCTAATCATGGAAAAACAGAGGAAGGCTCAGCCTTCTCGGACAAAACAGAGCAAGATTTACATAGTGGCCTACAGTAATGTATCTGTTTTGGGGACGCTTTCAATGAACTCAAACCATGCAGTAATGTTGAAACAGAGTGTCTTGGCTATAGAGCATTTTTTTTTTTAAGAAGAAGACAAATTGTATTTATTAATAATAAATAATAAAATTAGATTTAAAATATACATTACAAACTTACTAATAACAATCTAAACTTTTTAGTACATTAAAAATGATTGATATTGTCTAATCCTAATTACAAACCTCTTCAAATCTTCATTTGAGAAATAATGTTCAAGACAGAGTGACAATCATAAAATCGAATTCCTTCTATTTTAGGGTCATGTTGCATCTGAAGGTCATGTTGGGATCACTACTCTTCTAAACTCTTCTAATCTTTGATGCAAAAACATAGAATTATAAGCTTTGAATTAGTGCAAATATATGAACCAGCTTTCAGCCTTCTGGTGTTTGTCATTGAATGTCAAACCTTTAGAGTAATGTTAGATATATTATAGCATTTTTTTGGAGGGTGGGGGGAATTCTAGAACCCAGATATATAAGGTGTAGTTTATTTTTTAAATAAAAGTTAATCTTCCTTCTATTTTTTGTATTCGAGAGTTAATCTCTGTTTGATTTAAAGAAAGGCAATGATCAGTAATTGGTCCTGTATTATTTGGTCTATATATCAAACTTTTAAGTTATCAAAGCGGGCGGAAATTGACTGCTGATGCACTCGTGTTACCCAAGTTAACCATAACTCAGCACAGCACAAAGGACAGCCAATTCTTCAAAGGCCACTTGCGTGTTTGTATTCATTGTTATGTGCAAGTTTTGTTGCTACAGCTTGGGTTCAATGCTCAAACTCATTGCCAAAAAAACATTCAGATGAGTCATATTTTGTTTGAAAGAATGATTGGTCTGCAAGTGGTTTAATATGATCTTTTTATTATTATAAAATAAGTCTGTTGTATTATATTAAACTGTAAGAGTGCTTAAACTTTTAATTGTAAGATTGACCTAACACTTATTTTTTCAAATAACACATAAGGCAATGCTGTGTTTTCCTTGTGCTACAGTATTGGAAAAATCCTGGAGCGGTATAGGATACATGTAGAAGAAGAAATTGCTGTCCGCCAGAGTGCTGAGAAAGAAAAGGTTAGTCATTTGTTTTCTTATGTGTTATTTAGGGTCCACAAAGTGCATATTTAGGGTCAAAGTGCCTGGATGTTGTAGATATCCCTTATTTAACATATATACAACTTTTTTTTTTTTAAGTAAACAATTTATTGATAAAAATAGGCAAAGCCAAGTACACAAGATGGTATACAATAGACGAAACCTATTTAGTTAAACAAACCAATCGTCAGCATGAAGAAGAGTACCACAATTATAGCCATAAGCCAGCATACATTTTACATATAAAAGTTATTAAACTTGAGGTCAATAAACATTTGGTGCATAACCTGCAAAGAAGCTCCACCAAGTTCAACTATCCCTGTGGTTTCATGAGGTTCACCTCCCAAGTTTCCCAAAGCATAGTTTGCCGCAACCCAGGTATAAAAACCTTCTTCTTCACCTGTTTCCACATCATCTCATTTGTGATTTACAGCAAAGGTAACTCCTAAACAACAAGCATAAAAAGCAACAGCCTTTCTACCTATGATAACAAAATATCATTCTATAGACTGATGATCTGAAACAAAATATACATAAATATATTTACAGAAGTTGAAATATGGCTAACAAAACAGGGAACCAAACAGGCTGATGATCTCAATCCAAGAATTATACAGGTATTTGAGGCAAATGAGAAGTAATTCAATCATTTTCTTTTCATCCATTGGAGCACAAGACTCATTTTCTGTCTACTTATTTATTTATATTTTCCTTTCTGCTCTTTATGTTGGTCGACATTGCTCATAGTCCATGACAGCTCTTTTGACATTCACAGCCAAATCATGACCATAATTCTCATGAGAAAGAATATAATCAAGTTTTATAATTAGCACCTTGTTGTAAATTATAAAACAATTAATGTTGCATGATTCTGTCAAGTCTGGAAAAAAGGATTAAAGAAATCCTCATGAGTCACGCTCCCACTTTCCAAAAGTAAATTTGAGTGGGGAATGGGTTTGAACTTTGAACAAGAATATATATATATATAAATATATATATATAATGCAGACTAATTAAAGTGTGAATATATGGGTGAATATATCAATATCAGATCGATGATTCCTCAATGGTCACTTGCAAACTTACTGAATACAGCTACTAAATTGCATTATAGTTAAGAGACCTTCATGTGTACTTATTCCTCTCTCTCTCTAGGCTACTACTAAGAAAATACATAAGGAGATCCGAAGAACATTAAGAAGATCAGGAACCCCAATGGAGGAGTCTAGTACTGCTGATTTTTAAACTAAACTTGCATTTAGAGACTATATATAGATAGCATTGCTCATTTATCTTCTAGATTGAATAGATTCTTCTTGCAGTGATGATGTTGGGCACACAAAAACAGAATTTCGAACCACTTCGATCTTGATCATTATTGATGTCTTTGAAAATCACTAGCATTGTGCTATGTAGGTACCAAATATATTTCTTCTACTTTTAAAGTATATCGGCTAATATTATTTATATTAAGTGATTTTATTTAAATATAGTCATTTAAAATATGAGATATTAACAAATGTGATTAGAAAGTATAATGAATAAACATTAAAATAAAGAATGTTATTTTTCTATTTTGTCAATGATACAGTTCCAAGAGTTGAATAGTACTTGTTAATGTAAAAATAGTATATTGGTATGCTCTATTTTTTTTGGCCTAATCCCTTATTAAACAACTTTTCTATCTCTATTTTTTCTTAGATGGACAAAAGTTGGATGCAAATTACTAATAGATTTGGATCTAGGGAATATGCTAAAGGAGTTAAGGAGTTCCTTACCTTGGCCCGATCTCATGCTACAAGTAAGGAGATTCGTTGTCCATGTGTCCAATGTTCAAATAATTACTTCATAGTTTTAAGTCTTTTTTATAATAATTTTTCGCGTTATCACAGTGAAAGACCAATTTAATTTCATTTTACTCTTTTTTTATAATAATTTTTTGCGTTATTTGGTTGTCTTTATTTGTTCCCAGTTTTAAGTCTCATGGTAATTTATTTGTTACTAATCAAAGAAAAATTATGGCATTTGAAGTTTTATTAGTACATTATTTTCTTATATAACTGGTCTATCAATTTCTTTACCTGTTTATAATGATAATGGTTGTATCTTTTTTGCAGTTAACTTGATAAAGCCGGGTGCCACTGTAATTCTTTGTAACACAAAAATTGACATGTTTAAGGGGTCTATGAGGCTGTTGACAAATGGGGCCGCATTGAAGTTACTGAACCTGCTAAGTTTGCAGTTCAAGAGGATAACAATCTCTCCCTAGTTGAATATGAGTTGGTGAATGTAGTTGAAGAGTGATTGTGTGAAATCAACCATGTGATACTAAAAAGACTGCTTTATAGGTTGGAAGTCTCTCTAGTTTTATCAGTCAAGCATAATTTTGAAGTAGCTTGAAGAACAAAATAATTGCACATTAATTTTTTTTCTTCTACAGAAAATATGCTTATATGCATCTTTGTTTCTCATTTACATGATTTGTATTGTTCGAATTCAAATATGTACGTTGAGGATATTTGAATAAAATTGATGATATGTGTTGGTAAGTAAATATAAATTTCTCCTAATTTAGCATTTTTTAATTTATTACTAAGCAAGTAACTATCATAAAAGAGTTAAATATGAGGAAAAAAAAAAAACAATCACATACAACAAAGCGAAAAAAAAAAAAAGGGCACAATTTAATCGGGCAAAGCATCAGTTTTCGAATGAAGGTAGAATTTTTGGTTATTTGCGGCGAAACTTGGTCGCCGCAAAAGGTATAAATGTAGCCGCATCAGTTTTCAAACAAAGTTTTTGTGACAGAATTTTTTGTTATTTGCGGCGAAAATTGGTCGCCGCAAAAGGTATATTACTGTCAATTTTAAATGTAGCCGCAAACATCTTTTCTTGGCTCATTATCAGCGGCTATTCCTTGGCGACAAAGTTTAGCCGTAACAAAGCAATTCCGGCGATTTTTAAACTCTTTGCGCCGACATTTAGTCGCGGGAAATAGTCTTTTTTTTTGTAGTGATTGTACCCTAAACTGCCAATTGCACCGTAAACAACATATACTTTCGGTACATACTCCTGGTTAAGACCTAGCTGTTAAAATGTACTAGAAATTGGCTATATAAGATGGTCAGGTTTTAGGCTTTTAGCTGATGGTACAAATTGAAAATTTTCGGTAGTTTGGTGGCAAATTGGGACTTTTGGAAGCTTTGGATACAAGGTGAAAGCAGTGATAGTGTTTGTGGGTGAAACAACTAACTCTTCAACTATGTCTTATGAATGAACAACAGATATTTAATTTACATTTTTTTTTTATAATTCTTCGTTTATGTCTTATTAATGAACAACAGATCTTTAGTTTACAATTTTTTTTATAAGAAAAAAAAAAATAATTCAATGAACAATAGGCATAGCCCAAAGCTTTTATTTACAATTACTTATCAAGAAAAGAAAAGGCAACTGGTTGTATGCATCTTCTGAAGTGACCCTCTCCCCATACAGAAAGAGAGATTGGGCTTTGTACAAATCTCACATTGGACTTCTGTTTCACCCTGAAAGAAATCTATAAAGAAAATGTGTAAGTGGAAACTTGGTACCCTCAAGTATTTGCTCGACTCTGAGAATGGTACTAGTCAGTTAGATATTTTCTTTCGCTAACCAGAGCATGATTTGGAGGGAATCATTAAGGCTCATAGATTTTTTTTTATGCCCCCTTTTTCCCAATTGGTTTGGTTTAAAAACTTAAAAACTGGAATGTATAGGCCCGTTCTATTAAATTCTGCTTGCACCGTGACTCTGTGGTTGCATTGCAACTTGGCTTTGAAACAGTGATGAATAGGTTTTACTGATACATAAAGAAGGCTGTATTTGATTTTCCATTGTAGAAAGTTTGTATCTTCATATATTAGATGGTAATTACCTTGAATGCTTTTGGAAGTTGTATATTCCTTACATAAAATAACTTTTGGCGTTTAATATCACATGCTTATATATATGCACTTTACGTGGCTATTAACCTTATTGTATCATTCATCTGTTGAATGGATTTGGAAATTTTATTATATTTTGTTTAGAAATTTGAAAAAATTGTAATAATAAAATGAGATAAAATAAAATCACATAGTTTTAAATGGCCTATTATTCTACATCTATCTTTCTGTCAGCTTGATTGTATCAAATCACCATTTATATTATATGAAAAATAAATTTAATAATTTATATTTGTCTTAACATATTGTTTTTCCTTGGTCGAATAAAAAATATTACCAATTCAAAGAAACTGCATTCTATGCGGACAAAATATTGTGGACATTTACAAGGCAGACCTTTAAATATATATTAGGTATAAGAGATCAAGCAGCTAGCTAGCTAGCTAGCAGATCATCATCATCATCATGGCAATATTGGTAAGAAATAAGAATAAAGGATGATGGTCATGTTCAACATACCAAGTAACTAAAAAATAAAAGAAGAAAGTATACTTAATGCAACCATATAACATACACTAAGATCAAACACCACTTTCCTTTCATTGACGATCTTCCGATTTCCACATGAATGACTTCATGATCATCTTTTTCGCTGTGCTTTTCATGACGATAACAGTTCTGTCGAAACATAGAGCATATATATTTGTCAACAGTACGGGAAAGAAAGAAAAATAAAAGTAAAATGATATTTAACACATGCAACAAAAGAACTACGTACGTACTTTACTGGCCTACCTAGGATCAATGTAGGTACGTACGGCCCCTTCATTGCAATCATGTTTCCCTTAATAGGACGGGCATTGACAGTTCCGTTGCGATAGTTTAATTCAATTATCACATCATTCCTGATCTGGGCTGGGGATATCTTTTTCAGGGCACCCTCAAAGTAAGCGAGCACTACAAAGTCACGGTCGAGAATGCCAATATCTGCATAGCAGATAAACCTGTGCTCACCAGCTGGGATTTCACCTGGACTCACCTCTAATCCAAAGTTGCCAGGATCCACCATCACATCCACTTTCATTGTGACATCGGACATGTTTTTGATCATTGTGTTTCTTGACCAAAGTCTGACCCCCATTGGATTGCCAAAACTCACCGGGAGCTGCATGGAAAAATTAATGTTGATTGTTCTTCTTTATTTTGTAGAAATTTATCTTCTAAACTAACCTAAAACGATCGAGTTATATATACAGGTTAAACAAATTAGTGATCATCACAACTTTGTGTAAAAAACAAATAAAGAAGTAACCTAATGAAAATAATTATTCTGATCACAACTTCAAGTCGTGATCATGACATTAATGTAGCTAGCTAGCTAGAAGATCAACAGCAAAGGAACAAGAACATGGTAGTCTACCGTCATTATTAATGCAGAAAAGGGGTTATTCCATACATGAATGCGAAAACTGAAATTAAAAACAAAAGATGAAGATTCATCTAGAAATTATGACATGAAAAATGTATTGTAATTGCCTACATTATCTACGTGACGCTACGAGTCAAATCAATATTAGACCCTTTAATTTTTCACAAATCTTGATGAATTGTGATGATATGCTTATAAGTGAGCCTATACATGTTATGCCAATAAGCCTAATATGGATTTGTTGTTAGATGGATGAGATGTTATGAAAATCACATGCAATGTTCACATAGAGATTAAATCATGTATGCCATGTAATGTCATGAAATATTTAGATCATGTATGTCAATTGTCATGTAATGTTCATGTAGTACTTAGATCATGTATGCCATTGAATGCCATGAAATGTTAGGGAATTAATCTAGTAAATTATTTGCTAAAGTTATTAACTGCTAATATCATATATTTATTTTAATACTAATTAATATAACTTCAAATCTTTAGAATATCAATATATATGGAATATGTACTTTTATTCGAGTCTATAAAAATAATAGTGGAAACGTACGGTTCATAAAATACACTTAACAATATTAAAATTCTTGTAAGTTATTACTATAATCAAATCTTAATTTAATACGTAGCCTATATTTTATTCCTAGTTTTCCCTTACATATGTTCTTGGGCTAATATCTTTAGCTAATTTAAAACTAAGCCGAACTTAAATGTTAAGTCCAACTCAACATAAAAATACCCAACAAGAGGTTAGCCCAATCAAAAATTAAATCCTATAGAAAGTCAGCCCACATAAACATTAAAGGCATCAAGGTGATGGTCTGCACGGTTGGCCCCAAAAGCCCATTTATAGTTTAAAGAAGTAAGAACGGTCTGAAATCTGAAAGTTAACAGAATTTGAAGAAAATAGAGAGGTGCGTGCACTCAAAAAGATCGAACAATTGAAAGTAAGTTGCCCCGTACATGGTTGGAGAGGTAATTTTGGCATGAATAATGTTACAACAGATGTAGAATAAATAAACATTATATAATCATTTTGGAAAAAAGTAAAATTTATTATTAAATAATTAATTCTTTTTATACTGATCCTATATTTTACTTATTTTTTTTAAAATCATTATGCGATACTTATATATTTTACAACTACAAATAATAATATAATTTCTCTTTTGGCATAAGATTAAAAAGTTTACGGAGGGCAACACGTCAAGCTTTTAGCGGCAAGTGCAATTTAGTGCCAATTTTAGGGATTTGGTTAAAATCCCACCTGGCATCCAAATCTCTATTTTAGGGAAAAATGTTTAAGGGGTAGACGATGGTTTTTCAAATATGGCTAATTACTAATCATCTCTTAAACCATCTTTTATCAATATCCTATTTTATTAAATAAAATAAATAAATTTTCTAATTATCTACACTTTCTCTCATACTCATATTTGTTATAGTTTTAAATAATAATTTTAAAAATAGTTTAAATAATTACAAAAATATAATTTTAAAAAAAAAAATTACTATCATACCCGCAAAAAAATAATTTAAATTTTTGTTTAACATATTTACAAGAGTAATAGTTCATAATATAAGAAAGTGAAACTAAAGCCTTGTTTGGATTCGTAGATGAGACGAGCTCGTCTTAATTTATTTCAAACTCATTATTATATTTTTTCTAAATTCTATATAAAATACAAATCTCAATACATCTTTTTTAAATCTTAATTCAACTTTTTTAAATTTCAAAACAATAATAATATTAAAAAATGAATTAAACTCATCTCATTTCTCAATCCAAATCAGACTCTGTTAAAAATCCGAAATCTTCAAAATCATTTTTTTTTTAAATTTATTTGCATTCATTTTTTTATATTCTTAATCACTTCTTTTAAAAAGAAAAATATAAACTTTTCTCCAACTTCCACTATAAACCATCGCTTTTTTCAACTTGCACATTTTGTTCATTTGCCTATTTGAATCTTGAGAGATTTTAGGTGCATGAGATTTTAACAATGTATTTTAGAGTTTTCACTTAGTAAAATTTTAATAATATCCACATGCCTAGAGTTTTGTCAATTTTGATTAGAGTTTGAGTATGGAATAATGGATACAAACTCGAAAAAATGTAAAAGTTCGAAGAACAATAATATTCCTTCAATCATTTTACAATATATTTAATAATACAATAATGTTAATAAAGTCTTAAGAGTTGCACACTCGCTTTGAAAAAAGCATTATCCACCATGAAAAAAATGATTTCATCATATGTGTTAGATTTATCTTTTTTTTTTTTTTTAAATAGAGTGCAGAGTATGCACATCTTTAGAATTGTAAATATTATTTATTTTATTAAAAATATATTATTATTTTTAAATTTAACATAAATTATATTCGGTTGAATATATGTTAGTATGTGATTTTCAAATTAATAAACAAAATGGTATTATTTATTATTATTATTTTTTTACAGAAAGATAGGATATTATCGGGCACAGGCATGAGACTAGATTCTAGAACATAGAAGTAGAACCTAGGTCCGAAAGTTTCAAATTCCCCTTCAATCTTGGCTTGGAGTTTGCCAAGGGCCAAAGGCCATTGAAATGACGATCGACGACGAGAGCTCGATCTACGTGGGCGGGCTTCCATACGACGCCACCGAGGAGAGCATCCGCAGAGTCTTCGATTTGTACGGTTCCGTCGTCGCCGTTAAGGTCAACATCCCCTCGTCTCTCTCTCTCTCTCTCTCTCTCTCTCTCTCGCATTTGCACGAACATGAGTCTTATTTCCTCTTCTGATTGCCGCTACGATTTTAATTGGTCTTTAGGGTTTATGTTAGGGTTTATCTGTATGTTTAATCGATGGCTTTGTCGCTTCTCTTTCCTGGTTATTCTGTGCTCTGTGTTATTTTGCTTGCTGGGAGAGAAGTAACATTGGCGGTCAAAAAGTTGGTATATCTATTCGGGCCGATGTTTTGGGTGGGAATAGCGAATGTGCTATGTTTGCAAGTCTTCCCAAGCTTTGTTTTTCTTACTTCTTCTTGGGATATTTTCTCGTAATAATTCCCGCAGAAATTAAGTCTAATACCAGGTTTGTCTGTTTCGAGACAGCTGAATATGCAACAGATTGCTTCGATATGAATCTTGTATGTGGGGATGTTGAATGATCTCTCTGCTAATTCATTGCAAATCTTGTACTTTTCATGCAGGCCATCTGTTTTAATCTTGTTGCTAGCAATTAAAAGAATAATCTTGTATGTAGAATTCTTTGTTTGCACTTTGCTACACATTATTTGATTGCAAAGCATAAATTACTACATACTTTGTACTGATTTTTCCTACAGATTATTAATGACCATGCTACTCGAGGAAAATGCTATGGCTTTGTTACTTTTACAAGTCCTCGATCAGCAGTTGATGCCATCAATGACATGAATGGCAGGGTATGTGATTTTAAGGGTTCGTCTTTACTTTAAATGAATTATATTCAATCATGATAAAGATCAAAGTCTTGTTTTTATTGTTGGTTTGAGCTTTTTAGACCTTTGACATTATGAAGCTTTAAATTAGACTATTGATGGGCGAGTTATTAAAGTAAACGGAGTCCGGAGTCGGGGTGGAAGATCGAACTTTGATAGAGAAAGCTTTCAACGTAAAGTTGAGAGAGGCACTGACTGGGATAGAGGTAGAGATCAAGAAAGAGGTTATGATCGGGAGAGGAATCGGTATCGGGATCGAAACAATGATTGGTCTAGAGAGCGTGATCGATCTCGCGATCATGTTCGGGAGAGGGAAAGAGGATATGACCATGCACGTATTCATGATGGAGTAAGGGATCCTTTCCTTACTAGAGATAGAGATGAAGATGGAGATATGGTGGACAATGGGCAAGAGCACAGCAGGAACCATGACGAGGATTGGGAGAGAGACTTGGATTTGGATCTGGAAAGGGAGTGGGACAGGACCAATCAGCGTGATAAAAGTGTCAACAATGATAAAGATCAACATTCAAATAGACAGAATGGGTAAAATCCTTTTTACTTTTATTGTTGACTATCATTCCTGAAAGTCAGTAATTTTATCTGTACTGCCTTTTAAATTAACATTATTTATCTGTACTTGTTTCTTATTCGTGAAAGTCAGTCTTTTTTATTAGTATATTGAAGCATATTTTTATGTTTGAGGAAATTACACTTTTCCCTTTGTACATTCTAACACTGATATTATCAATAAAATATAACTTATTTATGAATTTTCTTTTGGGGAAATCACACTTTTTCTTCCTTAATTTTGCCGAAAATACTTCCAGACTGCCAATCGCAATGTAAACAACATATACTTTTCAATTCATACCCCTGGTTAAGACCTAGCTGTTAAAATAAACTAGAAATTGGCTATATAAGATGGTCAGGTTTTAGCTGATGGTACAAATTGAAAATTTTTGGTAGTTTGGTGGCAAATGAAACTTTTGGAAGTTTGGGATGCAAAGTGAAAGCAGTGATAGTGTTGTAGGTGAAACAAATGTAATTCTTCATTTATGTCTTATGAATGAATTAATGATAAAATTCTGAAGTTGTATGCATTGGAAGTTTGTTCACATCAGTGTAGTCTCCTCTTTCCCCTAACCCAGCTCTCTCCTGCAGTTTTGATGTTGATGGAAGTCCTGGTAGGGAAATTTCACCTGAATCGATCGATGATTATGATGATCAGGTGAGCTCATCATTTTGTAGGCTTTCTTGTTAATGTCAATAAGGCATGGATAAACTTTTTACTTATATTTTTCTTGATGGCATTATCAGGAAAAAGAAGAATTCGAGAGATTAACTCATATAATTGATGAACTCAGAAAGGAGGTTAGTTATTATTTATCTAGTTTTGTGCCAATATTTCGCTATCAAATGATCATGTCACCTACATCGTCATCCAATTGGTTTGTGAAATGTGCACCAAAATTTTTGAAGCTTGCTTTGCACATAAGGACACATACATGCTGTGCCTATCACCATCTAAGTGGGGCTAAAGTCCTGCACAAGTTTGTCTAGCAACTTTCAATTTATTATCTTCATACTGCTATTTGTTTTAGTTTTTTTATTCTACCATTGTTGGTGGCAAAAGAAACTAAGATTCTTTGTGTTTGTCAGATTTCTCAGATGGAGGAGAGGGTAGAAGAGAAACAAAAACTTATTATGGAATTACAGATAGAATCTAAGGTGACTTTTTGTTTGAATTACACGCCACTCATGATTTAGCTCATGTGCTGTTCTATTTTCCCCCTCCTATCAGTACAAGTTCTTTAAAGTCCCTTCGCATGTTCTCACTGGAAACTCTATAAATAAATCTAGAAATTGGAGGATGAGCTGATTGCTTCAAAGAAACACACTTCATACAACCAGATGCAGTTAACCAAGGTAATCACTTTGATTATCAATTGGCTATTAGGAAATTTCTCTAGATATTGCTTGGAATTAATGGTTTCTTTGTGTGAATGTTCTTCAGATGTATAAATGTTTTCGGCTAGTGAAAGACTACACTGAACGACTTAAAAGCTCTGAACAAGAACTCCAGGTTTGTCTTGTGTGTATGTGGCCTTACAAATAACACTTTATTTTTGTGCCTTCAGGTATGATACATAATCTGGAGTCAAATGTTTGTGGTTTTGCATGTCGACTGCAATCTTGTTAAATACACTAGATATAATTTTTTTTAACTCCCTTGTCATTTATAGTCTCTGAGCATGTCTGCTCTGCCATCATGGCATGGCATGTATTGAATGTGCAGTTACATGTGGAACTAGCATGATATAAACATATAAACACGTTTTATAAGAAGTTAATATGATAAAATTAATATCTGCGGCATATATAGGCAGAGCATTATTGTGTAAATTACAACTTTCATTAGTGGTGGTGGGTTATTAACTTATTAGTAGATCGTACATGATGCCCTTACACTACTCAGCTTAGGATATGATGCTCATTGAAAATCATTAGGGAAAAGGCTTGCCCTTCTGTAGTTGTTTTTGACCTGGTAAGGTAGGGTTAGTGTAGTGGCATTTGTCTAAACTGAGGTTCGAGTCGCCAATGGAGCTTGAGTTCCATCTTCACCTCCTATCCTCCTACCTTGTTATCTGCCATATGAAAAAAAAAAAAAAAATCATGTTCCTTTAGAATCATGAAGTCGTCATAATGGAGAATATATGGTGGCACATAGTTAACTAAAACTTTCACCTGCAGGCTCTTGTTGATACAGCAAAGCTGGAAACTGATGCTGATGATGTTGGCTTGAGGGATGGCAATGCATAATGTCATGATGGAGGATTATGGTGGCGCACATGGCATTAACTCAAACTTTCACCTGCAGACTCATGTTGATACTTGATACACCAATGTTTGAAACTGATGTCGGTGATGATGTTGACTCAAGGGATGGGATTCTAACACATGGAAATGCATTATGTAATGTTCAAGTTCTAGCTCGAGTGTGATTTCCTTTTATTTCGGGTGCTAGAGTCAGTGATGCTTTTGGTGATGGCAGTATGAGGTTTACCTCTTGGTAGCTTTACAATTTAACTATGTTCATATTATCACTTAGCCTTGTTATCAAGCTTTCTATTTTTTGTTTTCAAACATTGTGTTCTTTTACATTGTCTGCATTTTGATGGGAAAGCTGAGTTCTTTTGTTTCCTTTTATCACTGAGTGACCAATTGACTGTGACAGGGTGGCCAAAAGCCATGCCAACACTGCCAGATTATTGCTAGCTACCTGAACTGAAGAATGCAAACTTCTCTCATGTTTCTTTTGAATGATGGAGTATATTCACTTTAGGTCTTTAAAGTTAAAACCTTGAGATCTGTAACTAGTGTGGATGCCCAGCCCCATATGGAGCCATACGCTTTAAACAAGCAATGGTCAAAATTAATATGCTGTCTAAATTAAACTATATAAAGAAAAGGCAGCTATGAAAGCTTTGGTTGTGTTTTTTTCAGAAAGCTGGAGAGGCACAGGGTGGAAAGAAATCAGGCAAATGCTTTCGGTGACTCTTCCCCTGTAACCCCAGTTTTTAAGTTCCCAATAAATTAATGAGGCTAAAGCCAGCTTAGTCTTCCTTCATTGCATGTTTTACGTTTAACCTTAGATCACGATAACTCTGCAACTCAGATTTCGGACAGGAAATTGAAAAGAGGGGCCGGGTGATCCCCTTCTCGTGCAGGTGCCCGGGATGTGCGTGTCCCACCATATCACAATTTGCTAGATTAATATTTACTTTACAAATTGTAAAAAGTTTTTCTGATATGGAATATATATTCATATGTTCATTTTTCTTTAACGAATAAACTAGAAGCCGGCTTTTAATTTTATGCATAGGGACCCGAAATTGGAAAGCAACTCTGATAGAGATTTCTTTGGAGTTTTGACCGAATTCTAAGATCTAAATTAGTTGAAAAATAGACCTACAGAGTGGGTCACATTACAATTTGGATGAAAATAAATCATGTTGCGATGTTCAATATATTTATTTTTCTTTCGCTCTAGACCATCAAGAAGTTTAGGGTATCTAAATCCAAGTAACCCATGATTGGATTGTTATCCTCCATGACAAAGTCGTAACCTATGGCCATGTATTTCTGAGCGTACAAGGAATCATATTGTTTTAAGAGTAGTGTTATTTGTACAATTGTACTTGTCAAAAAAGAGTAGTGTTATTTCAAGTCATTTATATCACATACTATCAACGTGACATAATTTGATTCATAAGATTTAAATATTAAAATTTATTTTCTAACGCAAATTTTGTTAACCTTCCAATGGAAGCCTTAAATTACATGGTTTAATACTCTAAAAGTATTAGTCAATTAAGAACTTTATAAAGATAAAAAAACTTATCATTTTCAAGTAATGTGAGATCCTATATACTACTTACCTTTATTCTTATCATATGGGAGATATCACAAATATTACAAATATATGGCCTCGTGTACTTTTTACAGAATCGATGACATAACAATAATGTCATATCAGCTAAAATATTTCAAAAAAATGTTAAAAAATATTAAAATATGATGAGATGGAAATAAAAATAAAAATCACGAACAATTAAATTAAAATATGTATATAAATATTATTTTTATATGGTATATACGTAAAATATACTTAAGCCGTTTATAAATAGCATTTTTGTAAGTATCATTTTTGTGTAAATACAAAAATAGCATTTTTATACAAATAGCATATCTATATAAATACAAATAGCATTTTTGCAGCATCTTTGTCACAACCGTCATTTGCTGTAAAACTGAAGGCAAATCGGTCTGTGGAAAAAGGCAGAAATACCAGAAAACTCCAAAACCCATATAATCCAATCTTCAATATTTTCCAATTAAGATATCGAAAGGTACCAGGATAACAAAACAAACACTCACTTTTTCTTTATGCCTTTTTTACCCTCCCACATAGAATTTTCTTATCTTTTAATTTTAACATGCAACCATGCAACAATACAATAAACATGGGATAGAAACATGCAAGAGTTACCCTAAAGCTTGCCCTAACCCTAAAGCTTTCTTTTCTACCATAAGCCTTAGAACTTGAGAGTGATCCCACTTCCATTGCTTTCCTCACCATCTTCGACTCTCATTGCAGCGAACCCTTTTCTCTCCCCTCCATTCTCACCACTCTCACCCTTATTCCAGCTGCTGCTCTCTGACTTTCCATCTTCAATGCTCTCCGACCGGTCCCCAGTCCCTCTGATGTCGGATTCCGGCGAGCAGTGCGTCTGTGGCGTGGTCTTGTACACGTGGACTTGGTGGCCATGGAGAGCGTGGTGGTGCAACTGGTGGTGAGACTGATGTGGCGGTGGCGGTGCAGCATAGAATTCTTGTGGAACTGCTGGCCCACAGTAGTGTTGGGGTGCATGCGAGCCAGGATGGGTTCCATACAGAGCTGAGGCTCCCGTATGAGCTGCTGCTGCCGTGGCATACTCTGGTGGGACCCATATGCCACCTAGGACTACTAGCTGGGGAGCTGGGGCTCCGGATGCTTGTGGGCTTGGACTGGGTCGTCTAGTGTGAAGCCTGTATTTCTAGGAACAAAGGAGAAAGGGGAGAGATCATTATTATATATATGTATATCAGTTGATATGTACAACATAATCATACTGAATATGCATTAATATGCAGTGTGGTACGTTGTCAGGGTAGGTTAAAATAGTACAAAGGCTCTTCCATGCCTGCCCTGCATTTCTATGCATGAGAGAGAGAGAGAGAGAAACCTGCAGGTGGCTTTTAACTTCATCATTGGTCAAACCGTCAACCTTCATCAGCTCCCTGATTTGTTTTGGGGTGGCTACTGTTTGCATGACCCAAAAAATATTGGTCAAAGATTTCGTTATGACAATACTAAATAATGATAATGGTTCAGATATTGATATGACAATGATTGTTCGATTATGATCATCATATCGGGTAAATTAAGATATCTGATTATAATTAATATCTTAAAAATCATACTTCAATAAGTTCATGTTATCATATATATGACTATCTTACCTTGAGAACCACCAAGCATCTGAAGAGCATTCACGAATCTCCGATGTAAATCTGGCGACCAACACCTCCTTGCTTTCCTATGACTCTGAGAATTAGTATTAGGAGCAGTACTGGTTGTTGCCGTCGTTTGCCCATCTGATGATGAATTACCACCATGACCATGACCAGGTCCTTTTCCTTGCTCAACCGCCACCCCTCCATTATTACCAACCTTACCTATAATAATGTTCTGATGATCTCTCCTAGGACAAGAAATCCCGTTTTCTGTCTCCAAACAATTTTTGTCCTCCATCTCTTTCTGGTCAGCAGAGGCAAGAGCCAAATCAGGAAGATCACGCAAAGTGGGACTCGGGCACGAGTTCCTTTCTTTCGAGAAAGGATGGAATGCTCCTCCATTTCTCTGTTTACCATCAAAAGCTAGTTTTGGACTAACACTGAAGCCGATATCGGGTTGTTCTTTCGGGGATATATTAATTGTTGATTGAGATTTGGTTCCATCATGACTTGCTTGGCTCCATAATTGAAGGGATGTCATCCAGTTTGCCTTATCAGAATTGTTCGATGATTTATCTGAGCTTTCAGATGTTGATTGTTTGAGGGGTATAAATTCTTCAAGAACTGGCCTCGGACCTTGGTTCCCTCTGTAGGCCTGTAGCTGCTGCCTCTGAGCCTCCACAGCTGAAAAAAATAGATTCAAATTAAGAAATTAAAAAATGGCTTACGTATAATCAACATGTAAATATTCAGTATATATAACTAGAATTCCATATATTTGATGTTGTTATTATTATTATTATTATTATTATTATTATTATGCTTTGGTAAACTACGAGGCTCTACTTTTCATTCTTCTTTCTTGTTTGTCTTGAGGTTAGAAATCGTTTGTGTGCAGGAAGAAGAAATTAAGCTGAAATATAAATAATACCATTGGTGAGAAGTTGCATGCAAAGGGGAAGCTCGCGCTTGAAAGCATCGATCTTGAGGCGTTCTTCCTCGAGGCGAGAAAGGAAGTCTTCGATCTTGTGTGTCTGCTCAATTTGGTCTCCGAAAGATTTGAGTAGCATAGAATAGCTGTGGGGCTTGCAGTCCAGGCTTAGTTCCGAAGGCGAAGCCATTAAAGTTATTACGTAAAACAGAAAGAGTAGTGGCGCTGCTCGACCAAAACTGTAGTAGTAATATTCATGCACAGATATGAAGAGAGTATGTGGGAACAAACAAGAACAAAAGTTGGTGTTTGGCTTCTTCCTTTCTGGGTTTCACAGAGAGAGAGAGAGAGAGAGAGGGAGGGAGGTGGGGCGATGTTTGTGAACACAAGGAGGATCGAGGGAGGATTGTCCTCTTTTTAGGGGCGAGTTCAAATGGAATAAAGCAGGGTTTTGTGTGTGTGTGCGTGAGAGAGAGAGAGAGAAAGAGAGGAAAAAGAAAAAGCAGGGGATAAAGCAGAGGGATATTGGTAACTTCTTGCAAAGAACAAAGGTTAAAAAGAAAAGCTAAAAAAAAAAAAAAAAAAGGAGAGAGATGCTCTCTGAGATCAGAAGGGGAATCAGGGGAGTTTGAGACTAGAGGGTCATGTGCTTAGGACCTGGTTTTAGAACCTCTGTACGTACGAATTTAAAATCACCACCATAAAGATGATTCTTCTTGTTACTACTCTCTCTCTCTCTCTCTCTCTCTCTCTCTCTCCCCTTTTGTTTTTTCATTTTTGTCTTCATTTTTTTCCCTTTTTTTCCTATCTGCGAGTTTATATTTATTTTTTACTCAAATCTTTGAAATTGAGAGTTCTATTCAAAACCAATAATATTATTTGCAAGGTTTATAGCTAGTTGCAGTTTGGGTTCCTCTCAATGAGTACTTAAGCTGCTGGCGATACATATACAGCCATACAGGCGCCATAAATCAAATGGCTTTCAATTATAATTACCTAGCTATACGCACACAGAACATGAATAATATATATAGATGCATGTTAGCTTTTGGGTATTGAGGAATAGAAACTATATATGCAGCCCCATATATACAATAGAAAGTGATCAAAAGTTGTGAATCGATTCTTTGGCGATGATTTATCATCAGAATTACTTTAGTCACAAAAAATTTATATAAAAATAAATTCACAAATTGATAGATTTTATAACAAATTTAACCTTCATTTGTTTTCAGAGATTAGATAAGATAAAAGTTAAAAAAAAATATTGTTCTCATATATTTTTTTAATATTAGTTTTGTTTAAGGATTTGAAAAATGTATTTTGGAATTTGAAAAGTTGAATTTTTTATTATATTTCGTATAAGGATTTAAAAAAGTGTAATGATGAGTTTGAAATGTATTTTAGATTTTTAGTTTTATTCCTATAAACAAACCAACCTAAAGTGCTAGGTCCAATGTAAATTAGTTATTTTTATTATAAAATAAATCTTATAAATCTCATAAAATCACGTTAATTTATAAATTTATATTTATTTAATCTATTTGTCTATATAGCAATTCTCTTTTAATATCCAGTAAAAATAGAAAAACTTCCACAACATGATGTTGGACACGTGTACGGTCAAAGTGGTAGTACTTGTGGGTGTCCTTACCAGGGTATTCTATTACTTCCTTATAAAATGAGTTAAATGATTCTAATATGATTAACTTACACAGAAAGACTTCGAAAGGAGCATATACTGTCAATAATATAATCTTCAACCATCGAATTCATGTGGAGAAGGGTGAGTTAGAGAGAGAGGGAGGACATATTCAAATGGGGCTTAGTATCAATCCACTATGCAACTTTCTTTTTGGGGTTCAAAAGTAGCATAATTGCTCTGAAATTGAGTGCATAGAGAGAAGAGGGAATATCTAATCTAAAAATGAGACATTCACCATAAAGAATATTAATATTTAGCCCTAAGGAGGGAATATCTTAGTTCCAATTCTACGACTCTAAATTAAGGGAACACATCCCACAAAGTTCAAAGGGAGGAAAAAAAACCATCCCCCAAAAGAATGATAAAGCTGGAGCCTGAGGGGGGGAATCTTCTTCTGCTACTGACTTTAATGAAGTGGGTAGGAAGGTAAGAAGATTCTTTATAAATCTTGAGAATTTTTATGGCGTTCTGAACCTCCTTATAAATAATTCGGATCCGGGTCAGAGTATTATAGGAATTTTAAAATTCGAGGAGCTAGCTTATAGGGAGATAATCAGATGTGTCCAACTAATTGGCATATCATGTATCTATATACATAAAGATTTTACAAACCTATGAAAATGATCAATCCAGCATGCACATATAGGACATCATTCTTCATGAAGAATTTTTCTTTTACCACTTTAATTATTCACTTAAAATTTTAATTTACCAAGATTTTCTTTACTTTCAAGATTAGGTTTGGAAGTTCATGAAATAAGTGATTTGCAGCATGATTTTTTAGGGCAATATTACGAACAATCCATAAAATTAGACTCTTTTATACTCCAAGTATAAAGGGACTAAAAAGTCCCAATTTTAGAGTAAATTTAACCAAAATATATTTGTTTACAAATAAAAAACTCTCAAAATACTTTTATTTAAAATTTATTTATACATGAAACAAGATTGTTTTATTTAGGCATGCAATGCAGTCCACATCGGACTGCAAGAGAAATTATTCAATTTTCTAGCTATCAGTCGTTGATATCATGACTTATATATCTTAAGTGGCCGGCTTTTGTTAAGTGGTTGACATATGAAGTCATTTAAAATATAACACATTCATGTGGTGTGTGAGATGCTTGCAAGCAAAATTTGTAGATATGGAAGAATTTTCTATCACTCGTTGATATAGATATATATATTTTTTAAATTCACAATAATATTATCAAAAAATACTTAATTAATTATTAAATAAATAAAAAACCAGCGGCAGCTGGCCCCATATAGATACTAGCTATGATGTGGCAATTGTACCATGTTTATAGCATGTAATTATTCTGTTATCTATATATATGGATGATCAGTCGACGGAAGGTTTCAAAAAAAACTGAGAGCGGATTAATATTCTGCCTATATATGCATAGTAATTAAAAATAATATAAATCATGATATCAAATGATTTAATTATGCGGTAAAATTAAAGCAGCTTATTTTTATTACCAGTGTGTTTTTTTATTCAGCAAAAATACGTTAGCTATAAAGTATTTATTTGCATGAATAAAGATATTTTGTAGGCCGATTACGGCATTGAGATTTAAAAATTGAAGACATTAATGACTTCAGTTTCAAATTAAGATCACGGGTCAAGGACAAACATAAATAAAGAGCTGGATTTAACATGAGCTTATACTATAAGAAAAACAGATATTTATGATATTTTAATTGTAATTAGAATGATTATTTGAGATAAAAAATAGACTGTTTTGATCCAAATAGTCATTCTGGTTGTAATTAAAGTATCACAAATACTTATTTTTTTGTAGAATTAATTAATTATTAGCTCATTGTCAAGATTATCATGTATATATATAGTTGATGGGAAAAACATGGCGTTCAAGATAAGGAAAATACTCATTATAAAAAGATTATACAAAAGGAATCTCATAAACTAATAATGAGGATTATAAAATTCCTACATGACAATTTTATAATCAAATTCCTTTTATTATATAATAGATTATATGGTAGATTTATAAAATTCCTTTTATACAATTTTGTTAAATTATAAAATTCCTTTTATTATATAGTAGATTTAACGGATTAGATGAAACTACGACAATATGTATACTACACGACAATTTGTGTAGTATTCTCAAGATAATGATGCATATACTTCACAACATGACACACATATGGGTTACTACTTATAAGTGGTTCAAGTATGTGATTATATATATAAAGTTATTGTTAGATCAAATTAATGATGTTGCATATTGATTGAAGGTTAATCATGTTATAATTGAGGACAATAGACATCTACAACAAAACTAGCCTTTTCTCACGCTATGTTTGGCCATAATAATCAGTGAATATTGCTACAATAACATCAATACTGACAAAATAGAATGGTCACATGTTTGTAGATAAAAAAAAAAATTAAATAAACCAATTTTCAGATCAATTTTCATACTGACAAATTAATGATCTTCTCAATCTCAAATGAAATAGATCATATAGTATAGTGCATGTCTTTATATTTAATGTAATACATGAGGTATTTAATTTGTTGAATTGAAATTTTAATTCATAAATGATTTAATTTGAATAATATTATTAATATTTATTAGTCATGCAAGGTGTTTAATAACTTTTATAAAGTTAACTTCATGTGTAGTGATCTAGTCACTCTTGACCAACGTGTGGGATACAGCATATAATATATATACACACACACAAGCAGATATATAATGATCAACCTTTTTTTTTTTTAAAAAAAAAAAAAATTGACTTATGGTATATCGATCGTGCGTACTCCAATTACACGCATGCACAGAATAATTATCGAACCACAAGAAATCATTACTTTGTTCTGAGTGAAATTCTCAATCTCTTTGAACATTAATGAAATTCGATCGAGACATGACTTATGAAAAGTACTTGGCTTACAGTTTAAGTAGTGTCCCATGAGATTATAAACATATATAAATATATATATATATATATATCTTATAATTATTAATATATGCATCCCATCATCCAAATCAATAATTTGTATATATACATGACATGCATGCATGCGGCAAATACGTAGTGCACAAAGTAGCTAGAACCTTATGAATTAGGGCAAATATTCAGGTTATATATGCTAGCTAGCTAGAGGTAGAAGCAGCAAGTAGTATTAATGTATGATATTGATGGAAATTCATGGTGGATGACCCGGCAAAGCAGATTATAGATATATATTGGCCCAACCCATATGCATCGGATTGAAACCTCTTAAATTTGGCAGTACGAAATGCCTTTTGCGCCATTGAAAGTTAAAGGCAAAGTCTTCAAGAGACTGCATCGAATTCCCTGAGCAGAGAGAAAGAACAATATTAGTAATGATGGTTGGTCGCTTTCTTAAAATCAAGTCTTCTCCTACAAGCCTCCAACCCATACCTTTTTTGTGCAGTACTTCAGATTCTCTCTCTGTCTCTCTGTGCCCATCTTTTGTAACTTTCATGTATGCATGTTTTGGTGGAAGAAGAAGAAGTTAAGAAAAAGAAGAAAGAAAAAGCAAAGGATCAAATGGGGAAGATCAGAGATTCTCGTGGCGACACGCGTCCTAATATTCTCCCCTATCGTCCTTCTGAATATCCCTTTTGTCTGGCTTAAAAAATGGAGGAATATTCCCACCACCACCACCACCATGATCACCACCACCACCACCCTCCCCCTCCATCTCCATCTCCATCTGATCTCTCTGTATTGTGAGGAGCCGAAACCGAGGTAGATGCGTTCCCTTCTTGCATGCTCATTATCTTTTTGAAATTCGTAAAATAGATCCAATCTTTGCACTTTGCTAATTACCTGAGCTGGCGGCCTTGTGGGTGCTCTTTAGCTATTAACCCTACGCCAAGTGCTGCACGCATGCATGATCATGGTGATAAGTGAATCTCACGGTTCTGGGCTCTGGACAATGCGCACAGATCGACAGACCGACCTGATCATTGTCTAACCGGACTAGTGCCACGGTCCACCCTGCTTGTTTGTTTTTTTTTTTGGTCTGAGATTTTTGAATTTTTTGGTCCAACTAAACGACAACTCTTTTAACTCAAAGAAAAATTTGGTTATAAACATTCCTCCAACCTACTTGATCAACAAATCAAACTTTAATGAAGATGGTGAAAACTTAAATTTTAAATATAATGAAAGCAATGGCATTGGTACGCAGATAGTCTGCAAATTTTCTTGTGTGTAGCAAATATCTAACTCGAATTTCTTTAAAAAAGAGATTTATATAGGAATTGTATGCAAAAAGATTTATAAATTAATATGATTCAATGTATTAACACATCATATTTACTTTACAATAAGATTTTTTTTTTTATAATATTATAAATTATATTAAGTCATATCAATTTGTGAATTTTTCCTTATATAAAATTTATGTACATATAAACCAAACATTTATTTTACAAGAAATTAATGCAGGTGATCTTACCCTATGTTTTGTTACACTTACGATACAATGATATATATATGTACTAGATAAAAGTAACATGGAAAGCAAGTTTATCTGCTTTAATTTTTAACAAAAATTAGAAAATTATTCATAATTAAATGGATAATAAATAATTATACATTTTCATATATTATAAAAAAAAAAAGTATTAATAAAAACAATAAGATAGTCTCTTAAATAAACATAACTTATCGTTTTATCAAATTTGTTTGAGATCATTTTGATTGAAACTTTAATAAAAGATTCGTTCAAAATATTATATTTTTATAATTCTAAGACGATGATCTAATATTTGCGTCATTTTGCACAGCCTCAAAATAGAGGACATTAAAATACCTATACTTTTAGTTTTTGAGTTTTTCTAGATCTACATAAATTTGAATCATCCACAGTTTTTTTAGTTATGTGATTATTTTTAAGAAATAATATAATTATTTTTAAAAAATAAATTATGTAGTTTATAATTTATATAAAAGAATGTTATATTATAATTTATAACATGAAATTTTAATTTTAAATATGTAAATTTATTAGATCATATATATTTCAATTAAATATCAAACATATATAATATATTAATTATATTTATTATCTATTATTACTAATTTAATATAATTATAGTTAATTGTATATACCGTATATTTATCATCTCAAGAAATAAATAAATAATACATTCATTTTAAAATTATAAAATAATTTTTAAAGAATGAAATTATTAATCATATAATAGGAATAAATTTTCATGAATAAAATTAAACTCTTTAACGTATAAATTAACATCTCTAAGTGAGGATTGTATTATTATATTGTTATGAATAGTTTATTTATATATATTGTTATATATTCTATACTATTATTATGTCATTCTATATTATTATTATTATTCTATATTTATTTTACATAAAAAAAAGTTTTAAATGAAAAGTTTATCGTTATAGAAAATTGAAGTGATGTAATTAAATTTAATATCAAGAACATTATTTCGGTTATTAATAGAATTAATGGATTGTATTTAAAATAATATTTCTCATTAAATGCAGTATTTATTTTAACAAAAATAGATGAAAAATGTTAACTTTAACAGAAAAATAAGATTTTTCGTTAAAACAAGATTTTCCGTTAGATAGCCACTTTATATATATAAAGAATATATATATATATATATATATATGGTTTAAGTTAATATCATTGAGTGCTTTATATATATATATATATATATATATAAAAGATAATTAGAACGAAAAAACTCTAAAATATTAAAGAATCTATTACGTTTTTTTTTTTTTTAAAAGACTAGAGAGGAATCCCGTAAGCATGTACAACAAATAAACATTTAAACTATGTCAAAGCATAAATACACTTGGAATATTGAATTTTTTCTCACTTATATATTATTTTATTTATGAATAATGTTAGATAGAGGTTTAGGCTCTGACATGAAAACTTGTGCAAATTTGTGCAAATCCTGTGAAAAAAAAATATGATTCATCATAAAAATATATTTTTTTCAAGTGGGTCTAGTTAAACGTCTTTTTCAAAATATTGCACGGATCGAGCTTGTACACCTTAAACCTACCAAAGTCAATTTCCTTCCCAACAACATGCAGGATATATAATACACTCGTGCACATTGATGATACGATCCTTCCATTTAGCAATCCTAAATTAGTACGATAGATACAAAAAATTATATATAGAAAAATATTTTGTATAATTATGAGTAAAGATTTGTGCAAATCTCAAATAAATAAGTCTCACGTATCCTTTTGTAAAAAGGTAGATTCCACTTTAAAAGAGTGTAAAAAAATCTAGTCTTTTTAAATTGGATCCACTTTTTTAGAAAAGAATTATATGAAATTTGTTTATTTGAAAGTTTTACCTAACATTACTCTTTTATAATTGCTCCGCCCACAATCCAAAACGGTGATGATTTTAATTTTTAATCCAACTATTTGATTGTCAAAACTCATCTAAGTTCAATTTAATTTTAAACTAAGTTTAAAACCAAATACCTAACTCTCAAATTATTATACTTATCTCAACTAAAAACCTTTTTATACATAGGACACATAACATTTTTCAATTCAATTCTTCTTTACACGTGAGACCCACAACCTTTTTTAATTTTTCATAAATACATCTAAATACATATTAATATTCAAATACATTTAAACTTATCTTAGGTGAATTTCACAAAACTAACTTTATTATCTCAAATCACTACTATTCGTGCAATCTCATTGATAAATGAGATAAAAAGGAAAAAAAATCTTATTTTAAAAAGGATATTATTATAATTTAAAATTTTTTAAACGTAACTACATGAACTTGCATAAGCAATCCCCATTTGAAAACTGTATTTATATTAACTCAAAATTAATATGTCATTTGCATGATATATATACTAGCCATTTTCTTTTAAATGGTGGAATATGGATAATTTACTAAATTCATCATATATGAATGCAATGAAATTAATACAATTGATCACAGAATATAATTTTCTATGTGAAAAAAGTATATATATATATATATATATATACACGATCTATAGATAAATGTACAGCTAGCAGTTCACATATAGTAGTGATCATGTTCTTTGGGAAAGGCTTTATTAGCTAGATACTTAAGAGAATAACCAATAAAGTTTCAAACATGCATGGAAAAGAAATGTAAGATTCGATGCTTCTGAATCCAATTATCTACCAATGAATTGTTCATGACTTGATTAACAAAATAAATTCGAATTTCAAAGTTCTGTTCAGCTCAGTTTAAAGAGAATAAAAGAAGAAAGATTTTGAAGAATGACCAGCTAGCTTTGTGTTCCAAGCACTACTATATGTGATATATTCTTATAAAAAACTTTATTAATTTTGCTTTGATAGCTATATTTATGGGCTGCATGGATTGTGCATAAGAATCCTTGTCCATCATTAAACTCCAAGTCTTGATCATAAGATATTGATTGTTCTAGTCTGCATTATATTATATTCAGAAAATTCGATGCCCAATGATGCAGCTGCTAACTCATTTAAAGATATGGATTCGTCAATTGGGCATCAAGAACTTAATTATTAATTGATGATTGCTAGCTGTAGGGCTTTTGAATTATTTGTATGCATGATGATTCTTAATAATAATAAAATAACAATTATATGCTTTGTACAGAAAATAAAAGTATATATCAATTAACCTCCAATTATATATATATATATATATATATATATATCTTCAAATATTTTAATTATGTTATTTCCCCCATCAAATTTAAGTCCACTATTCTATACCCCCACCTAGGGTTTTAATTTAGAAAAAAAAAATGATTTTATATGTCCTTTTCTAAAAATTTCAGAAGGAAGATAAAATTAAACGACCTCTAGCTATATATAATATACAATTTGCCCATAAAAAAACGTGTATTTTTGTTGGGATAATTCAGGGAAAAATGTGAAATAGAAAGAAATATATGCGCCACACATTTACTTAGATCCTTAATTAACAGTTTGAATTGATCACCAAATAGCTAGCTAGCTTGCATTGACCATGGATAAGAAAAGAATAGATGATCATTATATTATAGCATCTGATCATGAATTGCACAAGAGTGGAGAATGGAATCAGAATCGCTTTGGTCGGCCTCTTAGCAAAAGATGAGCCCTAAAATAAAAAGTTACATTAATTGGAGTGATAATGAAGACAGGAATTGTTGAAAGTATAAATTGTATTTTTGTTGACCTAATGTCTTTGTTGCTATAACTGTCAACATAAAGTACACAACAATGAAACTATTATCAAGATTATTCAAATTCGATCCCCACGTAAACGTGTGATCATCACAAGACGTTTGAATGTGTGCAATTTGTATACGTATCGTTTTATCAATATATATATATATATATATATATATGGAAAATTATATACATCACATTAATATTCTTGCACTCTCATTATATTATGTAAGACATGATACATTTGTCAACATTAAATGATTCTTTATTGCATAACTCTTTATCATCTAATTAGGCCTCTTCATCTAGGCCACGTTTACCCGGCCCAATTTAGAATTATTATTTTTTCTAATAGTTTTGATACTTTCATCTAAAATGTTCAAGAAAATTACTCATTATTCAAACATGGATTTCTAGATCCAGAACCTAAATAAACAAGCCTACATCTAATGATGATAAATATATTACATTTTACATAATGAGATAAAAATAAAATAAAAGTATGAAATATAGCATTATATATATATATTATATATAAAAAATTATGTTAAGTACAAATCTAAAGTTTGCAAGTCGAGCATAAGCTCTCTATAAAAAATTAAATCCATTTAGAAGAAGTAATTGTTTTCACACTTTTTATAGTGTAGTCCTCCTTTTTACAAAGAGTAATAATAGAGGTACAACTCTTTTACTGCTCATTTATAACTTTTAGTGTATTTATTTTTTTTTATCATTTTTTTAAAAGTATTTTTTTAACATTCTTATTCATTAAGAAAAAATAAAAAAATATATATAACTTTATTAATATTCACATTCTTAATCACTAAGTAAAATTAAAAATACAAAAAAATTAAATATAAAATAATTGTAAAATAATTGAAAAATAATTGTAAGTCTATCATTTTTCTTTTGCTTAATGTTGTAAAAAAACGAATTTTTATGTTTTATGTTTTTTTTTTTCTAGGGAGACGAATCTATACGTTTGATTCATATGCTGTTTGATTTATGTACTTTGTTGGGCTGAGAATTTAAAATTGGCCCGTTGTCTAAACTCCGGTGGCCCGTGGCTATGCTTGACCTTTGCAAGCTCAAAATCTGGGTTTAAACTTGTATACCCTTTGATTTTTTTTTTTTTTAAAGCAAGCAAAGTCATTGAACTAGGGAAAATAATACGTGGAGAGGTGGTGGGGTTCTCCGACAATTACCCCAAAACAACAAACAATAGTGTTAAAAGTGGAAAAAGACAAAAAAAAAGATTTATTTGGAACTAATTTCTTAATTCCTATCCAAGTCCTATTACAGGACGTCATCTTATAAAAAGATGAACTTAAAGTATTCGCTAAAAAAAAACCACGAAACCACCTTTGGAGGCGGTGGTTCCTTTGCTCAAAGCAATGCGGGTGGCGGGTATACTGTTACATGTTGTCAGGAGTAAGTTGCATGAGAGGTACACGATTCCTCTTTTAAGATCATGGATTATTGAAAGCAGAAATATAGGAGCGTAGCAGTCGGAGCCAAGTCGTCGTCGGCAGTTCTTCGAAGGTGTATGTGGCAGTGGCAGCGCATGGGACTCACGCGCCACCTAAAGCAGAGAAGGACGACCCCTTCCGAGAGATTCGAGGCCTCCGAAGTCGACGCAACCGTGCGTGGCGTCAAAAAATATCCCAAGGCTGCTCGTAATCGACGCACACGGCATGAGTCGCACGTGCGGCCAATGTGCTGGCCAAAATCGTAGCCTCTTGTCGCGAATAAGATCGGTGGCTGGGGAAGTCGTTGGGTCCGTGCATGGTGACGGGAGGTGGCCAGTTGTTAGTAGACTGGTGAACGACGCTACAAAACAAAAATAAACTAAAAGAAGCTAAAAAAAAATTGGAAAAACACTAGGAAAAGTAGTACATGGACAAAAATAAAGGGGAGGAGGTAATCGGTTCTGATCCACCTCGGCAGCAGAAAGTTTTAGAGAGAAAGTCGACTTGGTTGAGAGAAAAAGAAAAGAGAGGGAGACAATATTTTTTGTATACCCTTTGATTACATAGGGCTGCATGGAAAAAGGCATTTTTACCCGATTACTGTTTCATCAAATTCATGAACTAGTACAAAATAATGAAAATAATAGGGCTGCCCAGCAGCCTGACTGCCCCTAGCACAACTCACAAAATAAAGATACGAACAAATCAAGGTATCATATAAATCGGACAAATGGGCTACAAAGGTCCACTGTTGAGTAAATGAACTACAAAGGCCCGTATAAATCAAGGCCCAACCACAAGCTGAGTGTCCAAAATACACATACAATTTTGTAGATTCTGGCTCACCGACGAAAATACCCTTTCCACTCTGTGTGGCGACAATGATCGCCAATACGATATCCGCACCTTGCTTGTGCTTCTTCAAGCATGGCGTTCCTTGCTGTTACCACCACTCCAAGCCCCAAGTTCCCTTCTTTCAAACCATCCAGAGCCAAAAAATATCAGAAACTCACACGAACACGTGTCACAAAGCTTCAAGGAGATGCAAAAAGTCATCAAATTTCGTACGAATCTTACTTCCTCCGCATATCCTCTCTGTGCAAAGAAGGCCAACTCCAGCAAGCTGTCAAACTCCTCTCCACAATGGAACTCAAGAATCTCCAAGTTGGCCCTGAGATTTATGGTGAGCTCCTTCAGGGGTGTCTGAATGAGAGAGCTCTGTTCACAGGTCAGCAAATTCATGCTCTGATTGTGAAGAACGGTGATTTCTTTTCCAGAAATGAGTATATCGAAACCAAGTTGGTGATATTCTATTCCAAATGCGATGTTTCGGAGGTTGGGAACCGTTTGTTTCGCAGGCTACGGGTGCAAAACGCGTTTTCTTGGGCTGCTATTATTGGGTTGCATTGTAGGATGGGTTATAGTGAGGAAGCTTTATTGGGTTTTCGTGAAATGCAAGAAAGTGGGGTTCTGCCCGATAATTTCGTAGCTCCAAATGCGTTGAAGGCTTGCGGGGCTCTGCGATGGATTGGGTTTGGCAAAGTGGTTCATGGGTATGTGGTGAAGATGGGTTTTGGTGGGTGTGTATTTGTGGCAAGTAGTCTGGTTGATATGTATGGGAAATGTGGGGTTTTGGGGGATGCAAGGAAGGTGTTCGATGCTATATTTGACAGGAATGTTGTTGCTTGGAATACGATGATTGTGAGCTATGTCCAAAATGGAATTAGTGAGGCAGCGATGGACATGTTTTATAACATGAGAGTGGAAGGTATTGAACCTACGCGAGTCACTGTATCTAGCTTTCTTTCAGCGTCAGCTAATATGGGTGCTATTCAAGAGGGTAAGCAAGGGCACGCGATTGCAGTAGTAGGCGGATTAGGGTTGGATAATATACTAGGGAGTTCTATTATAAACTTCTATTCCAAGGTTGGTTTGATTCAGGATGCGGAGCTTGTTTTTCGTCGGATTCCTGAGAAAGATGTGGTGACATGGAATTTGCTCATTTCGGGTTATGTACAATTTGGTCAGGTTGACAAGGCACTTAGTATGTGCCAGCTTATGATGTTAGATAACTTGAGGTTTGACTCTGTGACTCTTGCGTCCTTATTGTCTGCTTCTGCAGATACCAGCAATATAAACCTTGGAAAGGAGGGACATTGTTATTGTATTAGAAACAATCTAGAATCTGATGTGGTTGTTGCAAGTAGCATTGTAGATATGTATGCCAAATGCGAGAGAATTGATTATGCAAGACAAGTTTTCAACTTCACAATCAACAAAGATATTGTACTGTGGAACACGATGTTGGCTGCGAATGCAGAGATAGGTGAGAGTCGCGAGGCTTTGAAACTGTTTTATCAGATGCAGCTGGAGAGTGTGATACCAAACGTCATATCATGGAATTCTGTGATTTTGGGTTTCCTTAGAAATGGCCTGGTCGATGAGGCTAAAGACATGTTCTTGCAAACGCGTTCCTATGATATTCAGCCTAACCTGATCACTTGGACTACTCTCATCTCTGGTCTGGCTCAAAATGCTTGTCCCAATGAGGCGATTTCTGTTTTTGCTCAGATGCAAGAAGCAGGTATTAAGCCCAATACACTAAGCATTGTCTCTGCTCTCTCAGCTTGCAGCGATGTGGCAGCATTAGATTATGGAAGAGCTATCCATGGCTATGCAACAAGGCATGACATGTTGCTCTCTGTACATATTGCAACATCTTTAGTGGACATGTATGCCAAGTGCGGGATCATAGATCGAGCAAAGTGGGTGTTCGATATGATTTTAAACAAAACATTACCTCTCTATAACGTGATGATCTGTGCGTATGCATTACATGGCCAAGCTCTCGAAGCTCTAGAACTATTTAAACAATTAGAGGTGGAAGGTATGGAACCAGATAACATAACCCTCACCGGTCTCTTATCAGCTTGCTGCCATGCCAAGCTGGTGAATGAAGGTCTAGAACTTTTCAATCATATGGTCTCTAAACTTGATATGAAGCCAACTGTGGAGCATTATAGCTGTGTGATTAATCTTCTTTCTCGCTGCGGTGACTTCGACGAAGCTATCAGGTTTATTCTCACAATGCCATGCAAGCCTGATGCACATATATTAGGATCACTACTTGCTGCTTGTAGAGATTTCCCTGAGATTGAACTTGGGGATTATTTGTCCAAGCATTTATTGAAGTTGGAGCCAGATAATCCTGGAAACTATGTGGCACTTTCAAATGCACATGCCGGTTCGGGAAGGTGGGATGAGGTATCATACATGAGGGATTTAATGAAACAAAAGGGCCTCAGGAAGGTTCCTGGATGCAGTTGGGTTCAAATAGGAGGAGAACTTCATGTGTTTGTTGCAGGTGACAAATCACACCCCAAAATTGGGGATATTTATACAACACTGGCTCTGTTGGGAACGGAGATGCAATTTACAGGATATGAACTTAGGTTTGGTAATTCCGAAATTCTATTCTCTTGAGCACAATATTTCACAAGTGAAATGATTTGGAAAGAAGTTCTCAAGACAGCCACAACAATAGGACAGATAACCGTTTCCAACAAGCCAATAATACCCAACCAATGTTGTTGAAGTTGATCGAAAAGTTGAGGACAGAAAGAACCTTATTCATCTGTCTGGGAAAGGACTAGTTCTTATTTAAAATCACAAAATCGTCCACAAACGGTTGGGTGCAAGCTCTGAATGAACTTGTTATCTGTTCATATATAGAAGCACAGCTTTGCATCAGTGGATCGTCTGTAAATATTTGTACAAAGATGAATTTAACGTCCGACACAACTGTTCTGTTCAGTATGCAACTTTGCTTGGGTTTGGTTAATTTTGTTACCAACTGTGAGCTTTGTTAGATATTCAATGTTCCACGTGAGCGTGGGACATTTCATCCGATCAAGATTAAATTGAAGAAATTACTATGAATTCTGATATGTTCTTGAAAATCATGATAATCAAGATCTTGGACAGTAATAAATCGACCATGTCCTTTGGCACAAAAACCCTTGATCACTCTGTTTCTTTTCTTCATAAAAAAAACATGTTGGTTGAACTGATCAATTTTTTTCATAAAAAAACTTCATCCGTTCTATACGAATAATGTACTCGTTATAAGACTAGTCGTTTCGAGCTGAACATGAGCTTGGAGACATATATCTTGCGACGATGACGGAGATATGGCCCACAACGTACGTGACCATACAATGTACATGGGTGCAATTATAAAGCTAGCCAAGAAAGCCAGGGCTAAAAAATTAGACTACTGTTATAATTACGAACAGATCTCACCAAATCAATTTTATAAATTAACGTGATTTTATATAATTTATTAAATTTATTTTATAATAAAATTTATTTTATAATTTAATGAATTACATAAAATTATATTATTTTATAAAATTTATTTTATGAGATCTCTTTATAACTAAAATATTTCTCAAAAAATTAACCCAAGATCAAGTGGCCTCGCTCCATTATTGCTACTACTGCGCTGTGTACATATTTTTGTAGTTCCATGCATTTACCATGTGACATTTCCAGAAAATCCAATAATACAAGCAAGCTGACGTTTCCAGAGTACATGGCCGGTGCACAACTTTCCCGCTAGAAAGTGACCGGTTGAAATGGGAATTAACATCACAAGTCAATAAAAGCACGGGATCATTTTTTATTTCATTGATTTAACATGACTACTTTTGATTAAATTTGTTTCGGCCACTCTATTGTATTCCATCTAATTTGTGATTCGTGAAATACTTTCATGATCATTTTTACTAGTGGATGTAGGTTTTTTTTTTCCAAATCAAACCACTTAAATCTTGATATTTCGAGTGATTAACCAAATTCATTCTTATATCTCCTGTTAATTAGTGGTCTTAAAACCCTCATTTGTCATAATAGACATAACTACACACATTTTTATAATCTAGGAAAATGATACAAGCTAGCTGACGTTTCCATGGTACAGGGCACATGCATGCTAGGTATGCTAGGTCCAAAACTTTCATGCTAGAGAGAGAGAACGTTGATTTAATTTTGATTTGTGAAGTGGAAACATCAGAACTCGATAAAAGCATGAGACTTCATGTGATTTAATTGATTTTTTTTTGCCCTATTGTATTTCACATCCATCTTTGTGATTTGTGAATTACTTTCTGATCATTTTTATTAGGAGAGAGGCTTTAGACTAGTTAGGAGTGGGCAAAATTTTTAAATTCTGCTCCAACTCTGACTCCAATCGGAGTTAGAAGTCGAAACTCGAATTCGAAGTTAGAACATTTCCAACTCCGAAATCGGAGTTCAGAGTCGGAATCGGAGCCTATTTGGGTTCCAAGTTCCGACTCTGAAGTCTGACTTTTAAAAAAAAATAGATGCAAAACTTGCATTTGTATTTTTGTTATGTTAAGTCTAAACGACGTTGTTCCATTTAAATAAGAACGATGTCGTTTAATAATACGTTTGTGTTAATTGTTAAGCTTAGTCTAACTAACGTAGTTCCATTTAAATAAGAACAACATCGCTTAATAATACGTTTGTATTAACTGTTAAGTTTAGTCTAAACGACACCGTTTCATTTAAATAGAAACGACGTCGTTTAATTCTTTGTCGACCTATTTTCTTCTTCTTCTTTCTTCATTTCTTCTCTCTTCTCTAGTTCTCTCACTTATGCACCTCTCCGCCTCTACCCTCTGCTCTTCGTCCCTCGATTCTGTCGCGATTTGAACTCTCAACTTTACTGTCAATTGCTCACGTCATCATCTGTCATGGCCCAACAAACTTGTGTCGAGAGCTACTCAGTTCATAGTTGGTAATTGATTTTTGATTTTAGTTAACTTTAAAATTAGTGATTTTAATTACAACTAATCAATAGTGTTATTTTTTTATTCTTTGATTTTGGATTGTATTAATTTTTTATTGTATGTGGCAATGTGCTTTTGTAGTGAGGGTTGATTTGAAATTATTGTTGAGATTTGTATACTTGGATAGTATGTGCAAGGTGTTTTAGTGAATGCCACTATGAAAAAAAAATGGTTTTTTAATGTTATAAATTTAACATGGCAGTACAGTACACTTTCGATGTCTTTTACAGTGTTGAGAATTGATGTTATAAATTTAAGGTGCAAGGTGTGTGCTTGGACAGTGTTGAGAATTGATGCAAATTGATGATTGATCCCATGGGGTTATTGTAGGTATGGCAAATTGGAGGGATATTGTCATCTACTTATCAACATTAAAAATTTAAACACGCATGTGCATTTGAGACTGATCATATAATGAAAGAATCTTGTGGTAGATTTTGAAGGAATTAAGTGTAAATAATTTCCAAATGGCTAGATAGTGGAAGTTGAGTTACCCGGTTAGGTGCATATGAACTAAAAGCAACATTATGAAACTTTATATAAAAGCAACATTAACATGATCAACTGTATGCATGGTCCTGTCAATTATTTTTCTGCTATCAGGAAAACCAAAGCTCAAAGCTAAACAAGCTAAAGGACAAAGGGGCGGGCCATATATATATATATATATATATATATATATATATAGCACTACAAAGACAGCTCCCCTTCCCTTTAAAATAACCCACATAAATACACACTCATTCATCTAAATATAAGTTGCTGGCTAGCTGTCTAAATTAATGTTTGATCAATAATTAAACTAAAGCATGATTAAACAAATTAAAGAGGCTGATGGGGTGACCTTAAACTGTTGGTCGACAGCAGCATGCACTCACTGTATAGGGGCGGGCCATATATGAAAAAATCTATACAATTTCTTACTATTCACATAATCTATATACACCACATTTTTTTATTAAATATTTGATATGTAAATAATGAATTAAAAAATTAAATTAGTTTAAAAAGAATAAATTTAAAATAAATATAATAAAAAATTAAAAAATGATGGTACGTGGAAGAAAAATTCTTTTATATGTTTTGAATTGTTTTGGTCCTTGAATGGTAAGGAAAGGAAAATCTTATTTTCTTTTTTATTTAAATTGTCATGAAAGGTATATCCAACCCAAAGCAAAATTTAAATTGTCATGAAAGGCACAATTTTATGGAAACTAGACGTATGTTTGGGTTTAAAGAGAGGGCTGGAATTAAGAAACAGCTCCACTTGATTTATCTGAGAGTCAAATGGATATTTAGAAGAAGAAATACACTGCCCCACATGATCCACATGATTTGTAGTAGAACAAGGATTATTATGGGGAATCTTTTTAGGTTTTAATTCTGTTAGGAGTCAATTTTGTTCCTTATTTTTTTTTTTGGTTGTTGTTGCTAAGATGCTCTTTAATTATTACTTAATTTCACTCATAAATAACTTTTTCTTAATATTGTATTTTATTATTTTTCTTTTAAATTGACAAGTTTTAGTGAATTCTTTTCACAACAGCCAACAAATGGAATTTTAGATTTTAAAATCTTAAAGAAAGAAGTTGCACTCAATCATTGACCATCTTAAATCAGTTTTAAGAACCAAGTTATATTGGTTGTACAAATGTAAGTTGGTTGATACTTTATAAGTTTATATATAAACTTATATATAAGTTTATCTTTACTAACATTTTTTATATTGTTATACTTGAATTTCAGGCTTCAGCACAAATGGATCTCTCACGTAGTGTCAATGCCAGTGGGACTCTGACTCCATATGAGACTCCAAATGCAAGGTGTTACAGCCACAACCTTGAGGAGTCAGATTTTCACCCGACATAGTTTTAATGTGTGATCTTTATTATTATTATTTTTTTAATTGTTTGTTTATTTATTTCCAGCGGTTCCTCTGATTATATATTCTAATTTTTTTAAATTTCCTTCCTTTTCCGTTGAATTTAGTCTCACATTTCCTTCTATACTCGGATTATTGCCCTTTCTGTTAGTTTCTTTTTAACTCACTGTGGCCGTATCCCATAGAATCAGGCATCACGTGTAGTGATCCCAGCCTCTTCCGCGATCACGGTCCTCACTTTCACATCACCATGCACGTATCTTCTTCCACTAATTTTGGCAACCGATCAATATCTTTGTAGATAGGTATTTTTGGTGCATCAACTTCCTTTTCAAGCAAAGTCTGCCCCCACGAGTCCGTTTCTTCCGCTTTCACGTTTTCGTTTAGGGCTCTCAGTTCACCTTATATATATATAGGCATGTTTCTGAGGCTCCCGGACATGCTGTAGTGAAAAGCCACATCCCTCTACGTGTAGGTCATCTTTCCATCAAAGCCAAAGCCCCTCCCCAGTTCGGTACCTGCATCCCGTATCATGTAGCAGCCTCCACACCAACAACCAAACCAAGAACAACCATGGCCAGCCGTTGAAGGCCTCCACATAGCTTAGCCGTTCCCAACCTTTGCAGCCTTGAACCCACAACGAGAGAAACCAGCCGCTAGCCATCACCGAAAACAACCTCTGTTTTTGTTCCCCGAAAACAGAGCAAGGGAAGCTCTCCCCTTGTCCTCAATATTTCAGCCCCGCCGCGCATCAGAAACCCGTCGGGAAATTCCTCATAAACCGTAGCCAACTTCTCCTCGTCATACTGACCATCGCACGCTATCTCTTCCTCTTGGTGAGCCACCTCTTCATCTTGCAATGTTCTTCTCCCTCGCGTTCAGCCACCTTGCTTCACAGAGCTTGCGCCGTACCTGCATTTGGTAATTTCCTCCCTCAGTCATGCGCCGAACCCCTTTCTTTTGGTTCCTTTCTTTTCGTTGTTTAGCTTGTTGCTGCTTCAGAAAATCTACAGAACTCTTATTTTATTCTCTACATGATGTATTTTTACCCGTTACTGCGTGTTGCAAAACAGATGGCTTGGAGATTACAGTTTTATCACCTCGTTTTATTTCAAATTTAAAGAGTTTAAAAGTGATATTTTTATGGGTTGATTTGTTTCGGGTCTTCTCAGATTTTTACTACGAAGTCTCTTTCTTTTTCTTTTTGAGAGTTTTATGCTAAGACAAAGTTTTGGCTAAATGTTTTGGATTGGGTTCGAGTTCTATTTTAATTTTAATTTTTGATTTCGAAATTTATATTATTTTGGATACATCTTTAGAATTATTTGAGCCTTGTAATATTTTATTAAGTGAAGATCGAGATATTGAAAAATTTATTATATTTTAAGGTTTGAGAGGAGTTTAGTGAATTCTAGTATTTTGAGGAGAATGGTTATTCGGGATATTGAGGATGTTTAGATGTTAAGGAAAAATATTGGATTTTTATTTCTCAGGGCCTATTTTCGAAGTTTGTAATCATTTGAAAGTTTATGGAAATTTCGTGATTATTTTATAGGTGACAATTAATTCAGCTTTATTGAGGATAATTCAGAAAGCTAAGAAGTTCAGGTAAGCGGGATTCCTATACTAGACTTTACATTAAAAATATAAACTGAGATTTATTTTGGAAAATATGCATGTTTTAGTTACGAAAAGAAATTTTGAAATCACCTCAGTTTTGTTTCGCATATGCATAAGAAATCGTATAAGAATAAAATATTTTCTGGCATGAACTGGTGTAGACATGAGCTATTTTGTTGCATTCTATTTTTCGAACTGAAAAAGAGCGAATATGGAAATTTCTGTATAAATGATATTTATGATCTGATTCTGTTCTTGTTTTGGAAAAATTATGTACTCGGGTATGATATGATATGATTTCTGAAACCTCTGGCATGACATTCTGGTTCTGTTTCGCTTTGTGTATTCCTGGGTTGGTACCAACTATTCTGTTTCCGGTGTACCCACTTTGGTTGCAAAGTGGTTTTCTGCGTGGTCTTTCCTGTGTGCACACTCGGGGCTTCTGAGAATAATAAGGGGAAGATTCACATTTTGTTTCTGCTCGGTTGGCCATCGAGGTTTGCACAACCCTACCACGGGGGTTAAACATGGTATTCCTATCCTGATAAGACGTTTCACTTATGCTATGCCAAAAGGATTTTCTGTTTCTGTTTATATTAAACTTTCGCTCTGATTTTTGATAATGTAACATGCTTCTGCATTTTTCTGAAAAGTAAGAAATATTTCGTTCTGCATTCTGAATTTTTGGTAAATGCTCATATTTACACACTAGTATATGTTCTTTGCTTACTGAGTTGTGGATAACTCACCCCCTCCTCTAATAATATTTTTCAGATAGTTGAGATAGTTCAGTGCAATATCAGCAAGGGTAGCCATTACTAGAGAGGCTTGGTGATCATAGGAGAATAAGTGCTCGTGGATACAAGTTTTCTTGAGTCTTAATAAAAAATTTATCTTTGTTGATTATTTTAGTATGTCAAGTTTTGGTTTGTTGCAAGTATTTGAAGTCATTTGATTTTATTAAGGTTTATGTTTAGTTTTCTTGGAAAGAGTTTCATAAATATTTGTTAATCAATTATGGAGTGCCCTTTTTATATCAGTTGGTTATTGGAGAATTTGGAATATATGAATTGGTATTATTTGAGATGATTTGAGGAAAATGACCTAACTCTCTGGACCTTCGAGATCGGGGCGTTACACAAGGACTCCGTCAGTGTCCCAAGCAGCAGCACCAAGTCGGACTCGGAGTCAACTACCCACCTCCACTCGAGCATAGACCTCGTGTGCTAGCAGTGGATTTCCACTTCCAGTTGACTTAGAATTGGAAATGGAAGATCTCAATCAGTTTATGAAGGAGGAGATGGGTCTTGGGGACGATCCAGTTCAGGATTTGGATGTACCGTACACCTTTCACAGGCAAGGCCACCCCATCCACGATCAATTAAACAAATATCGTGGCATGAAAATATTTCATGAAAATTTAGGGTGGGGATCCGTAGTAATCACGGGCTGAGTGCAACCATTGTGGCACTCGAATTGGATGTCATTCAAAAAGGCAAGGCATTGCTTGCTTTTCATCACATCTAAACGGCTGTTAGCGAACCAAATAGCGAAGGGGATAGTGTCAATATTTTAGTTTCTTGCTTTGTATGCTATTTGATTTGTTCATTTAATCCCATTTAATTTCTTTCCTAAGACTAATATTGATAATAAATTATTAAACGCAGCCGCAGGTCAGTCTTAAACTAATTTTAGCTACAAGACTTCTATAGTTACTGATAGGACATGAACACAAACAAAGAACCTGGTAGTCCCTCAATATAGTGAGAAGGTGTACTGTGAGGCACTTTGCGGAGATGGTTATAGAAGATGAGTTGCCTTTTACCACGGTTGGCAAGAGAGGGCTCCGAAAGTTTGTGAAGCTACTTAAGTCAAGATTTTTACTGCCGTTTCGCTTTACAGTGATGCGCAACTGTATGAAAAGACATTTGAGGGAGAAGGCAGAGATGAAGAAGATGTTTATAACCAATGGCTAGAGAATGTCCTTTATGACCGACACATGGACATTCGTACAGAATACGCCGTACATGCATATATCATAGCACAGTATATTGATAAAGAGTGGAACCTTAAAAAGAGGATTATTAGGTTTACTGAAATTATCAATCATAAGGGTGCATTAGTAGGGGCAGAAATGGATGATTGCCTAATGGATTGAGACATCCAAACATTGTTATGCTTTACAATTGATAATGTCGATGCCAATGAGACCGCTATCGAATGATTTATGCAAAATATGAGGGTGAGAGACAATGTGATTAAAAACTACTAGTATATCTATATTCGATGCATTGCTCACATAATCAACCTTATTGTTGGTGAGCATTTTTTATTTTGATTTTGTATTTTATATTCTAATATTTATATGATTAAAGTCTTCAAAAATTAGAATTTTTTTATATTGTTATGATAATTAGGTATTTTTTAATGATCAAACAGGTGAGGGGTTAAAAGATGTAGACGATTCCATCAAGAAAGTCAACAACATTGTGCGGTACGCGATGGCTTCTCCCAAAAAGCTGTAGAAGTTCAAAGCAATAGCAGAACAAGTTGGGGTTGAATCTTCAAAAATGTTGTGCCTAGATGTTCATACTCGATGGAACTCCACATATCTGATGTTAGAGGTGGTACATAAGTACCAAAAGGTATTTGAGTGTTTGGAGATCGAGGATGAGGGTCTGAGGTATGCTCTACTAGAGTTTAATAGAAAGGGGCTCGGTCCGTCAGACAGTACGGATTGACAACATGTGGGAGAGTTTGTCAGCTTTTTATAGATCTTCTATGACATTACTATGTGGGTATCTGAATCCACATATACGACGACAAACATGTGGTTCAGCGAGATCTCGATGTTACACCATCACTTGAAAGAAGGTTGTGCTAACCCGAGCGAACTGTTATCTGCTATGGCATCATAGATACAGTCAAAATATGATAAATATTGGAGGCAAGTTAAGAAGATAAATAGATTATTATTCATAACACCGATCATTGACCCCCGATTGAAGTTGGCGGTGATAGAATGGTGGGCAACTGAGGTTCTCAAGGTAGTGAAGGGTATGATGTTTATCATAGCACTTAAAGCAGATCTAAACGACTTATACATCCACTACAGCACTGCCACCAGTAGCCAGGGGCTCGCAGGTACCTTACACTCGAGCTCGAGCTCAGGACCTCCTTTAGATTTCTGTACCCGTCAAGCCAGTGTAGCCAGTCGATCCTGAAACTTCAACGTTATGACATCATTCATTACATGGTCAACGAGAAATTCACTGTAGTGTGCGAATGAGGTTGAGCGACATTTACTAGCAGAAGTCGAGGAACCTAGTGATAAGTTTCAGATTTTGATTTGGTGGAGGGCTAATTTTATCATGTACCCGATTCTCTCCATATTACTCAAGATTTACTAATCGTTATTATCACTACGGTTGCATCTGAGTCGGCATTTAGTACCGGAGATCGAGTGTTGGATGCGTACTAGAGTTAATTGTCACCGTCAACCATGGAGGCTGTTATTTGCACACAGAATTGGATCAGTGATGTACCTTCTAGACTAGAGAGCATTGGCATTGATGCTGAGAGCTATAGTCTTGAGTCAAGTAAAATTAAATCAATTTGTTTATTTATTCTTTTATGATTAAAGTAACAAATTCTATATAATTATTTAATTATTTCAATGATTTTTTTTAAAATTTCATAAATCTATTTAATTTATATTGTTTATAATTTCATAAATCTAGTTATTAATCCCAACATAGTTGCCGATCACTGTTGAAGCAATTGACGATTACGTTTTTTTTTTTCTCTAATTTACAGTTACTTGTTTGGTTCATTTTAATTTTTATTGATAATAATACATTTTAATTTTATCTTAACCTTAGGTATGAGTCTGTATGTATGAGTCTATGACAAATAGGGGTGTCAAAATGTATCAACGAGTCATGTTCGTGTCGTGTCAGGACGTGTACATAATGCTTAAAGGGTCAACACGAATATGACCCGTTAATTGTTTTGTGTCAAAAACCTCAACCCTAACACGGCCTGTTAAGATAACAAGTTGACATGACACGACCCGTTAAGACTCGTTAAGACCTTTGACAATATATGACACGACACAACACAACACGATCTGACCCGTTTCAACCCGCAAACCCGTTAATGACCCATTTGAGTTTAACCTAATTAATTTTGTACAAATATTAAAACTTAAATAATAGTTATCAAATATAAAAAAATTAATTACAAATTACAATCTTAAAATTACAATTCAATAAGTAGTACACTATAAAATATAATAAACGCACAAATATGATTTATACATTAAAAAATTTTAAAATTATAATCTAAACATATTAAATGACAATAGGTTAACCCATTAATGACTTTTTAATAAGTACTTAAACGGAATAACTAAGTGTCTAAAGAGTATAAAACTAATTTTAAATTAGGTTTTTTAAAGTTTAGGTCAAGGGTATAAAAGTAAATTTAAATTTATTAACGTGTCTTAACGAGTTTGACCCGTTATCTAATCATGTTTTAACGGGTTGACATGATTTGACTCGAAATCCGTTAAGGCTAAACACAAACCCGCTTTTATCGTATCGTGTTTGTTTCGTGTTAATGTGTCGTGTCACATATTGCCACCCCTAATGACAAACGACAAGGTTACAAGTTACAAACTACTTTGCTGCAGCGAATTTTTTTTTTAGTAACCTCAGATGACGGATCCTAGTGATAATGAATGTAGTTTAAATTATACATTTTAATTATACATGGTTGCATCAGAATGACTTAATTTGTATTTGGTACTATTTTTTGTTTTAGGCTATTAGCTTATTAGGCTGTAGGCATTTAGATTTGAATTAGCATTGTAATTTGTATTATTTGTATTTTATTTAACTTTTTATTGTTTAAGACTAATTGGTAATTAGCATTGAAACTTAATAGATAAATGTGGGAGCTTACATTCGAAAATGGGCTCAATTGGGCCCATTTAATTTTGGAGTGGGCCTAATTTGGCCCATTTCGACTCAAAGTTTGGAGTTCCAACTTCCGATCGAACTCCGATCAGAACTTCGATCAAACTCCAACAATTTTGAATTTCAAATTCTGATCGGAGTCAAAGTCGGAAGTCGATTTCGACTCCGATAGGAGTCAAAGTCAGAGTCGAAAACTCTAAACTCCGACTCATTCAGAGTTTGAAGCACAACCCTAAGACCGGTGTCACCTATCAGAAATGAGTTATCGGAAACAAATAGCGCAGGAGATCAAGCAAAGCATGACGGTCTTCAGTCTAGCATTCTTGTAGTTCAAGAGTGAATAAGGAAGTGCAAGACAACAATCATCTGTAGCGGGCTAGCTCACTGAATCGATAACTGTATTTGTATAAATATAAGAGATGTTTTTTGCTCTGTCTTTCAATTTTAAGCCGGATCTACAATGTATTGGTAAGGATCTCTCCCCTGCATCTTTGGAGGGCTGACAGTTGCTTGCTTGTCTAGCTCAACCCCTACTGAGCTTTCCGGTAGGCATCAGTTTATTATCAATTTCCACAGACTTCTGTAAAAATTTCTTCCCCCTTCAAATGTAATTCCAAGGCAGTTATCACGTTAGAGGTTTAAGAAGAAATTGTGATTGACGCATTGCAGAGGATCAAACCACAATACTCTCATTTTCCCTTTCTCCTTCTCTCTTCTTCATCCTAATAGACATTTCATTTGTTACACTTGATTTTTTGGAAAAGCATAAGCTGGAAAGCAAATTCATATTGAAAAGAGAAAGAGAAAAAAAAAAGATGAAAAAAAAATTTCAGAATTTTTTGCTTAGAAGATGGAAGACGACGAAGAAGCAGAGGCGCATCTCGCCGTACGTTCGAATTGATGAAATCGTGGAATTGAGATTAGATTTAAAAGAACATTCCCGTGGGAATGAGCTAGATAATTTGGGTTAGGAAATAATAGACCTACAACATCATTTACAACAATTTATACAACATGTATAATAAAATAGAGGTATTTATGTAAAATAATGTTAATTTTATAAAGCAGATTATAGAAATATCCTTACTTTATAATTTGTATTGTAAAATATGTTGGAAATGTATTATGTATGTATCACTTTTCTTTAAATTATTGGTAGAGATTCGATTAAATAAAGTACAATACAACGTTCAAGAAATGAGGCTTTTACAAAAAAGATAATGCTACGTACAGTCATGGAGTTATAAATAACATGCAATCATTTTAAAAAAAATTAATTCTTTTCATGTAAATCTCATATATTTATATATATATATATATTATTTTTTAAATTACTGTAGGTCACTTACAATTTAATAATTGTAGGTCACTTGCAAGAAATAAAAAATAAAAATTGTAATGTTTAGATTACTTTTGAAAGAATCGTCGGAAGAAGACGACAAAAGTCGAAGCAGAAGTGGGCTCCGGAGATCTTTGGAATTTTCGATATCTGTTCCGAGAGAGAGCGAGTTTGAGAGATTAGTAGGGAGAGAGAGAGAGAGAGATGGACGGCCGACAGAGAACTGAGTGGATTGGGTTCCCTGCAATGAGTCTCGGGCTCTTATTCTACTTCTTCTAACGTGGCATGCTCTTATTCGTGTCCGACAACAAGTAGGTGACTTCCGGTTAGAAGTTATTACTATCTTTTACTAATGGATGTAGATTTTTTTTCCAAATCAAACTTTAATTAATCTTGATGTTACCAGCGATTATATATCCAATTTTTTTCTTATCTCCTATTTTTAGTCAATGGTCTTAAAACCCCCATTTGTCATAATAGACATATCTTCCTATTATCCAAATTATAATTTGCTTTAATCTACAATGATTAGGCAGAAATTGAACCGCCACTAGCTAGCTAACGTCGTCTGTGAAATATCGAAATGGCCGTGGGATTAGATTAAAGCAAATTATAATTTTCATTTCTCTTTACACAATACTTTCCATACAATAATGTTGTTCCAAGTGAAGATGATCTCATTGGATTATTAATTATTATACGCTTCATGAGTACCCATGATAAAAACCTAAATTAGTGAGAACAACTAATTATAAAGATGAAGTTCGAGTCGAGGTTTCACGACTGCAACAAGTGGGGATTTTCGATGTGTTATCAAACCATAAACCTCGTCCATGCTTAGATCTTCTGGCTTCATATTGTCTGGTAATGTCCATTCAAATCCATGCAGCAAGTTGGCCAAAGTAGAGCTGATCATCTTGAGTCCCAAGCTATAACCAGGGCACATCCTCCTCCCCGATCCAAATGGTAATAGCTCAAAGTCATGTCCTTTAACATCAATAGCCTTTCCCAAGAATCTCTCTGGGCGAAACTCTTGAGGTGCATCCCACACTGAAGAGTCTCTCCCAATAGTCCATGCATTTATGAAGACCCTAGTTCCTTTACGAATATCGTAACCAGCAACTTTACAGTCTTCTAGAGCTAAGTGTGGTGCAAGCATTGCAGCAGCTGGATGTTTCCTCAGGTTTTCTTTCATAATAGCATCAATAAAGGGAAGTTGTGGAATGTCTTTCTCTTCTACCCATTTTTGTTTCCCAATGATTCTATCCATCTCTTCATTAGCTCTTTTGATAAGGTGTGGTTTCTTCAAGAGTTCAGACATTACCCATTCCAATGTGGCGGCAGCGGTATCCGTGCCTCCTGCTATGAGATCCTGATATATATATTAATTATCAGAATCCAGATTTTTCATCAAGGAATGAAAATGATAATGATAATGAATATCATTAGTCAACAATATTAAAGGAAAGAAAGAGTCTAAACTCTTAAGATTTTACCTGCACGAGCCCCTTGATGTTGTCACGAGTGAGCTTAACATCATTATTAGGATTATCAGCCATCTGCAACAATAAATCCACCACGTCCTTTGGCACAAAGTCTTTTCCTGATTCCAACCTTGCGGCCTCGTGTTCTTCAAGAACATGTTCATAAACTTGATCAAGTTTTGCCATCACAGCCTTCATTCGTTTTACATATCCCTGCAAGTCCAAAAAATCAAGCCCTGGTATCCAGTCTCCAATGTTTAAAACCCCATTAAGCATAACCAACTCATCCAACATCTCTTGGATTTCTTCGAGCGTCGACCGGCCTGTCGAAGTTCCGGTTTCGGATGCTTTGAAATACTGCTTACCCAATGTAATCCTACTAATGACACTTAGCGTGAGGTGCGAGAGATGCTTTATCACCTTGATTGGCTTCCCAGAAAACGTGAATAGGCGAGAAACAAGTGCACACCTTTCTTCAACACGTATGTACTCAAAGGACTCCAGTCGTTTTGAGCTAAATAGCTCAGATTGAAATATCTTCCGCCCTTGTCTCAAGTACGGTCCATAAGGTGCACATGTGATGTCGGAATGGTTGTAATTGGTGTACTTGCCAGCAGCAGATTGGGGTCTAGAGGCAAAGTTGTAATCATGCGTTTTCAGAAACTCCTTTGCCAATGTGGGAGACGAGGCAACGACAACAGGGAAGGAACCGAACTTGAGCTGCATGATTGGTCCATATTTTTGTGCTAATCTGTGAAGGGATTGGTGAGGGAGTGGACCAATAAGGTTTAGATTGCCTATAATAGGCCATGGCTTGGGACCTGGTGGAGATTTTAATAACTTGTTGGATCGAAAAGAGGGATTTTTTGAGAAAGAAAATAGTAGAGCAGATAGCAATATTATTATTGCCATGGCCAAAACAGCAACCCAAGAAGTAGTGACCTCCATTTGCTACTAGCAGCTAGCTGGGTTTATTGGTATGTTGCAGTACTAGTACTTTGGTGAGAGTTCAGTGGTTAGGCATGCAGGTTTATATAGTTTAATTTAACAATGATGATCTCCTCATGTTAGCCTAGAGATAAATTATTCGAATGATTGATTGATGAAATTACCATGAAGAAGGGAAGAACCACGTGGTCCACATGGCCGGCTCAGAAATTAATTAAAATATGCATTATATACCTAACTGGCTGCATATAGATATATATTATATTATATTATCTTATCTTATATTATCTTATACCCCTTTTATCTCAAAGCTGCAATTTACTATTCAATTTACACAAGAAAAACCTTCAACATGTGTTTTCGTCATTCAACATGTACAGTGCAATTGAACATTCTCAAGTTAATTAACTCGCACGCTCATGGTGCGACACGTCATCAATTAAAGATACACATGAAGTTATTACAAAAAATATTATTTATTCATGTTCATTAATTTTAATAAAATGATTATTTATAACTAAAATCAATCGTAAATAGTCTTTTTATCACAAATAATTAATCACAAAAACTCATTTTTCTTAAAGTGAGTACCCTCTATCATATCTCAAAGTGCGCACACAATATATATATATAGATACATATATATATATATATATATATACATGACCTATGCACACTGAGTACATCCATATGGGATAAGCTCTTTAATTTGGAGTACATGATTTAGATGTTGAGATGAGTTAAATTGAATTGTGAATAATTATATTTTATTAATTTTATTAAAATAAATTTAGCCTTTTAGATTAAAACGTGTTTAACTTCTTTTTAAAATAAAATATATAAAATAAATTGAGATGAATTTGACTTTTTACGAAGTTAAAAAAAATAGATTTCATAAATATGAGATTGATATAAACTCAATTTTATTTAACAACCACATCCAAGCACAACCTTAGAGAATCACATGCACTCTCAAATAGGAAAGGTGACATCCAAACTCAAATGTGGTTCTTAATTATGGCAAAAGTTTCTCTTTTTACAGTCGAGCACAACCGCAAAGGGCACCCTCAAAGTAACCAAGCGCTTCGGAATCACAGTCGGGATTGTGCTACACAGCCCATAAGTATATCTAGGGGTGTGCTCTGACTCCGACGAAGTCAGAATGGTGATTTCCAACCTCCGATTGCGACAAAATTGAGATAAATGAAAAGAAAACAAACATCAGTTGACGATTTGGGATTTTCACTAGGAAATATCAAACTATTTCAACAAAAAATCAAATCAAGCCAAACCACCAATGGCACTAGGAAATATTTCAATTTACGAAGAGGGAAAGCTCTAGCGACCATCTCCGCGACTGCAACCATCTCCGCGACCATATGCTAAAGAGAAAGGGAGGAGAGAAAATATGTAGGGGAAGAGAGAAGAAAGCATACGGAAAATGCTTAGGATTAAGGTGAAAGAGTTTAAGAGATGAATATATAGATATTAAAAATGGCATTGTTTTATGCTTTTATAAAAGAAAAAAATTGCAAAACGTGAACTAGGCTAGAACTCAAACGTTGGATGTTAAGGTAACAAAACAATGCTCTAACCATTAGGCCACTTAGTCATGTTATATTTTTATTACAATATATTATATATAAAGTATAAATAGTCGGAAGTTAAAAGTCAGAAGTCAGAATTCGAAACCATCGTAGCCTCCGGATTCGACTCCTACTTAAACTTCTGATTTCGTCAAAGTCAGAGGTTTTGCACACCCCTACCTGTGCTGTGCTCACCCGCTGGGATTTCACTTGGACCCCCCTTCGATGGAAAGTTGCCGGGATGCACCATCACATCCACTTTCATTGTGACTTCGTCGGACATGTTTTTTATCATTGTTTTTCTTGACCAGATTCTGACCACCATTGGATTGCCCAAAAGTAACTGCGAGAGAGATCATTAGCAAAGAGAAATTAGTCATATTCTTCACGATGGGCAAGAGCACTGCAGGAACCATGACGAGGATTGGGAGAGAGACCGTGATTTTGAGGAAATTACATGTTTTCCCTGTGTACATTGATCACACTCTGATATTATCAATAAAATAAAACTTATTTATGATTTTTTTTTTTTTTTGGGCGTGGGGGGAATCACATTATTTCTCCCTTAATTCCACCCATAAAATACTTCCAGTTTTGATATTGTACCCAAAACTGCCAATTGCACCGTAAACAACATATATTTTTCAATTCATACCCCTGGTTAAGACCTAGCTGTTAAAATGAACTAGAAATTAGCTATACAAGATGGTCAGGTTTTAGGCTTTTAGCTGATGGTACAAATAGAAAACTTCGGTGGTTTGGTGGCAAATTGAAACTTTTGAAAGTTTGGGATGCAAGGTGAAAGCAGTGATAGTGTTGTGGGTGAAACAAGTAACTCTTCATTTATGTCTTATGAATGAACAACATATCTTTAATTTACAATTTTTTTAAAGAAAAAAAAAAGTAATTTAATGAACAATAGGCATAGCCCCAAGCTGTTATTTACATTTACTTAAGAAGAAAAGAAAAGAAAAGGCTACCGATTGTATGCATCTTCCCAAGTGACTCTCTCCATACAGAAAAAGAGATTGGGCTTTGTGCAAATCTCACCTTGGACTTTTTTTTTTTTTAAGACAAGCAAGCGTATCATAGATTAAACTTGGGCCTTTTGGTTGTAGTTTTTTCTCTTTTTTTTTTCTAGCCTTGCTGTTTTTTTTGTGTTGTGTTGTTTCTTGATGGGTTGGTTGTTCTTTGTTTTTTTAATTCTTCCTTCAGTCTTGGATGTTTATCACGATTTTTCTCCTGTATAAGAAAATTTTTTCAATAAATTTGGGTCGGAATCACTCTTCGACGTGTGACTTTTGTCTTTTTGCCAAAAGAAAAACTATCATAAATTAAACTAAGTGGATATGGCGATACAAGATTCAGTGAGATGAGAGTTCCAAACAATCATTCTAATACAACAAAAACACAACAGACACCAAAGGTAAAAAATGATTTTAGAACCACAAGTGTGACTCCCACTAATTATAATTGAAGAGATGCCGACTAAAATGATTTTCAGACTATTTTACTATGACAAAAAAACCGCAACGAGGAAAGGTACGCTACATTCTATTGAGTTTGTCTGTTATCCTTCTATCTATCGACGAAAAAACTATTTTAACTTGAGAAATCCATGCATCCATGTAATATCTTCGACGTTTGTTCATTATGATCTTTGACAGTTCTGTTTTTAAAGTTTAGTTATTTCAGATCATTATTTCGTGTGTTAACTTATGCAGAGTTTAATTATTCTGTTACTTCATGTATAAATGTGCCATTACACCATATAATTATCATCAAGTTCTACCAACTTATAATTAAGGCAAATAGTGTGCATAAAAAAATTGGTATAATATTTGATAGACTCCTAGTAAAAGAGAGATATTTCCTTTTGTGGAGCTTTGAGCTCAACTACATGTGTAGGATTGGTTCGAGTCATATGACAAACTGTTATGCTGTTGTATCCTAGAGGGGACAAGCCAAGAGAAGGTCTCCGCATCTATGTTTAAACATCTTCCACTGCAGAGGGCTTAAATCTCCGTAAATGAAGCCAGATTTTCGTGCCTTAGTCCAACAAGCTTTATTTTTTTATTTTTTGTCATTTCATTTCATTATACTTTCTTTTGTTACTGTGATTTTTCACCAACAAAACCAAGTCATATGGAAGGGGAACAGAGCAAGAACGACAAGGAGAAGGAGGCAGAGCAAGGGTTTGATGTAGAAGTGAAAGAAAAGCTTAAAAATGATTTTTAAAAGCCAGGTTCCAAATGACGGCTACAAGTGAAAGAAGCCTACCACTAAGGTGGTAGCTAGTTGGTAAAGACTTAAGGGATCGTTCTTCCCTCCCTTGTCCGAAGTCACATGTTTGAAATGACTTGCCTGGTAAAACTCGCGAACCAAAGTTTTGAGGATTTTTGCATGCTGGTATCGTTTGTGGGGTTGCGATGAGCATCAGGATTAGTAATTATGGCTTAAACCGAATATATCACAGCAAGTGGAGGCTCTTATGGTGAAGCCCAGAGGGAAAAGCTACACTTGCACCCCTCCCCCCTCCCCCCTCTTTTAACCAAAAGAAAAGAATAATAGAAGTACAGATGGAGGTTTTACAGATTGATCTACTATCTCAGTCAAATGGTGCATCAAAAATGCCAATTTTTATATTTTTTTAATTGTAATAGGAAACAAATTCTAGACTAGTTTCAAATTCAATACATAATTTTCCCGTGTTTCTGCCATAATTCAAGGAAAATTTCTTCTAATTCAATAAATCTAAGAGTATGAATACCAAGTTTCAAACTCAGAGAATCCTGAATTACATACCCTTAACTAGAAAGATTGTTGTGACTCAAGATCATATATATATATATATATATATATACATATATATATATTATCACAACTTTTTGGTTTCTAGCTCTAGCTAATTAATATCATAAACAACAGGCTAAAACAACCAAAAGAAAACCATTTTGCAAAGAAGCTTTGCTCTCGATGCAGAAGGGAGAAAGCAGTTGTGTGTGAAAAAGTAAAGATAAGATTTTTTCTATTTATAGTATGTAATGTATTACTACTCAAATCTGGATCGGCATTCAGAATAATCTGGATTTTTGAAACCGGGTTGTACCCAGATCATCCTCTCATTGATCTTCTTTATCATTGCCTGCTAATTTGGATGGTAAAGATCCAAGAAGAGTAATCTTCTTTCCTTCAATTTTCTCATTTTCCCGACAACCAAACAGAGAATTGAGGTAAAGAAAATCAAAGCAAACAAGTAAAAGCGAGAGATCGACCAAGTCATTAGGAATACCAAAGAAACCCTCTTCGAAGACTCGTCCTCCGAGCTCACTTCTTTCTTCTTCTTCTTCCTATTTCCACTGCCACCGCCACTCTGCTCAGTCACCATAGATTTCTCGGCCGAACTGTCACCATTCGCGGAGCTATTGTGGAACGCTAGAGGGGTCTGACCCAAGTTACCAATCTGGGGCCTCCATCCAGATCCGTACCTAGTGGCCAAATCTCATCCAAGCTGTAAGCAGACAGGTTGGCCACCGAGAACGAAGATTTGTTTATCAGTGGAGGATCCATTTCCACAGGCCCGAACTAATCCAACTTGCCATGACCCGTATGAATATTCAGCACTTGGTCTAGAATCCAAATTGATCGTTTATTTACTTGGGTATACTCGGGTACAAAAACCCAATTTATCGCCATTCTAATTCATGATCCTTTATATACTCGACATTTGATCTATTATCTTACAATTGGGTTCTATGGATTGTCTGAATATTGATGGTTAATCCCGTTTACTCCACTAGCTTTCGTCTCCGAAATATCAATGTCGGTCCAGCAAAATAATGGTGTGCTTGGAGTTCTTCCATCCGAACATTTTAGAATTTAACATGAGAATTTTGGGATTGTACATGCGGCAAGATTTTCTCGACCATCTTGATTGGCTTGAGCACAATTAATTACGACTGGAACCATTTATTAACAATATTGAAATTGAAAACACAAGTTTTAAGTGTACATGACATCTATGATATTAACAATAGGATCTGGAAAATATTACTTGGTCCCTTCAACTCTATCGTTCAAAGTTATCGTTAAAATATTATTTTTTTAATTATTTTTTTTAATTATTAAAGAAGTAACTATTAGTTAAGTTGTATATTTTCTTTTTTAATAATTAAGAACTTTCAAAAAAACATTTTTTTTAAAATGGAAAAAAAAATACATACATCTAGATCGATCTATTTAAAGAGTTGACGTGGTAACTTGCAAAGGTTTTAGCTGTCATATATGATAGATCCAACAAACAGCCACCAGACCTCTTTCATGTGCTTTAATAAATTCAAATCTGAAGATGATTAACGTTTGTAATGTTCTTCCAACTATGTATATAATAAGTTTAATTATATATTCATGTCATGTTTGTATTAACTTAGAAGGCAAGAAAGCTGCTCCATCTGTTGGCAAATGATACATCATCAGGTCAGTTCTCATTTGGCTCTATTTGATGCCTTTTCTCTAGGGCAGATGAGCAAGCTGTGACTAATTTAAGCTGGGTAGGTTATTGCAGCTGATTTTTTGCTTAAATATCACTCTTTGGACATCAATTCAAATTGCATGGCTTTTTCTAAACCAGCCCATTGGAAACTCACAACACACAAGGCAAGGCATCTCTTGTTGAAGCCACTCATTGAACTTGATTATTGATGTTTAATGACAAATAAATCTGTGCAGTTGAACCAACTTTGATATGCATAATGCTGGAGAGAGAGAGAGAGAGAGCTTTATTAAGTTCAAAAAAGTAATAATAGTTGCAGACGTGATCAATATGAATTGTAAAAGTATCATATAATCACTTTAAAAAATAAATAAATACAAAATTCACATGAAAAAATTAATTAATTTATTTAATAATAGACCCTACTCTTTTTCAAAACTATTTTTTAATATCTACTATTTTTTAAAACGAATGTACAGTACTTGCAAACTCGACTACTGTATGACGTAATATTACTCTACAAAAAAATTATGCAAGCTAGCTTGTTTATTGACTCACCAAATACATCACTGATGTAGGAGTATGCTATAACTATAATTAAGTAGTTCTACAATAAATAGTATATAGGCTGACTTGTAAGTAATATAATCCCTATACCCTCGATCTTGCATGGGCAGCAAATATATTTAAGTGATCTGCCAGCAAACGCAGGCTGCAGCAATTTAAAAGTGTCTGATGCTCTCTCACATTTGCTTGTTTTCAATAATATCCAAAAGCTTGGCTACTTTCAGTGTGACTAATCATTTTCTGAACTCTAGCTAGCTTTCCAGTGGTGTGTCAAACAAGTTCTTGATAACAACGACATTAACTCTATGTCTCTTGTCTCCCTCTTGCATCCAAAGGCTGGATGTGAATGGCGCACTCCACAGATTCATTGATTCTGTAGGGCCATCTTTATTTAGCCCGTACATATAAAAATAAATAAATAAATAAATAAAGCATTATAATTGATGGAAAATTGGACCATCCTTTCTGGACAACCTTCCCTCTATCATTATTAACTTCTCTAAGTTGCCAATAATTCTACTAATTATCATCCTTAGATACCATATATTATATGTTTTTTATTTTTATTTTTTATATTTTTAAAATAAATATATAATATATAGATAATAAGTACAAAATTTTAATTAATTTAATGATAATAAATTAATATTAAAACATATAAAATATAAAATATAAGATAATGAATAACATTTCTCCTCATTTGCTCCATTTATATTCAAAACTCATTTCATCTTATTTCAAATTCATCATTATAATTTTTCAAATTCTCTTACAAAATATAATAAATAATTCAACTTTTTCAAATCTCAATTCAATTTTTTCAAATTTTTAAACAATAATAATATTAAAAAATAATATTTCAATAATATTTTATGGAAAATGGTAATTTATCCACCAATTTTAATATCTCAATTTGACACCTCATATATTTTTTTTATTTAATGATTAAGAAAATAATTATTAATGTATTGATATTATTTTATATACTTTTAAAATGTTTTAAAATAATAAAAAAAATAAAACAAGAATTTTAACTAATGGTCATCTGGAGCAGTAAGTTCCAAACAGCATGATAGCATCATCCATATTTTATTTAATTTTTAAAATTTATTTCATCTCATCTTTAAATCTAAACTATATCTAATTCTCATGCACACACTGTCGAATCCCTAAAAAAAGAAGGAAAATTCTGGGGTTCGAATCCCCATTTTACAACCTCCGCCGTTCCCCGAAGCGGTGGGTGACACCGTCCAGCCCATCGATACCGGAGGGAGTATCGGGTCCGAAACTGGTTTAAGGCCGCCGGGAGTACACCGAAGGTCGCCGGGGCTCGCCGTCGTAGGGGTGGGATCGCCAACTCCCTCTGATCCCGATAGACTAGGCGGTGTCGCTCACCGCCGCGGGCGTCGGCGCGGGCTAGGTGAGGCCAAATTTACTATAAAAATTCGTCTTTATTTTATTTTTTATTTTATTTTTTATTATGTTTTTTATTATATTTTTTTATTTTATTATTTTATTATATTTTTTTATGTTTTTTAAATTTTATTATTTTTATTGTATTTTTTATTATATTTTATTATATTTTTGTAGAGAATTAAAGGAGAGGAAGGGGACTATAAAGACGCTTGGGTGTAGCCCGACCGCACCCTAGCGCCAACCAAAAATGAATTCCTCAAAAAATTAATTCGCGTGCGTCCACGCACAAGATGTGGAGAGTCGAGACTCTGGACCCAAAGAGAAAAAAAGAAAAGATAAAAAGTGGTTAAAACAAGGTGCAGTGCAGCAAAATTATAGTTATGGGTCAGCCCGGATGTGGTCCTCCTATATATATATATAGGTGATTATTGATGGGATAGTATTTAACACGCACCACCCACATTGAATAGTCTCTATCGCTTTTCTTTGTTTTTTCTTCACAAGGTTGGGCCACATCTATTAATACGAGAAATTATATATTATACTTAATGTGAAACTATGATTTGGATATTGATTTTTCGATTCACAACTTAAGGTCCCGTTTGTTTGGAATTAAGATGAATTTTAAAAATTAAATAAATTATTATTATTATTATTTTAAAATTCAAAAAAAAAAATTTAATTTGAAAAAATTATATTGAGATTTGTATTTTATATAAAAATTTAAAAAAATATAATAATAAATTTGAGATAAATTTAAATGAATGTATTCATCTCTAAATCTAAACATGCCTAAGTTACCATTTGGATAACTTAATTGTCGTTGCCTTGTTCTCTATTTTCCTTCGGAAGACAATTCAATCATTTCAGGCATTAGTTATCATAAAAAATAAAAAATAAAAAAATCATTTCAGTTCTTAGAAAAATATACAAATTTTATAAAAATAAATTTATAAATGAGGGTGAATTATTGTGACAAGTTAAATTTATTTTAGAATAAAATAAACTTTATAATTTAATCTTGTCAAATCATATTAATTTATAAATTAATATTAAAAAAATTATAACCCAAGTATTTTCACGTAAATATTATAACCAACAAATATAAGTTAAAACTGGGACAATAAATGGGAACAGCCAAAGCCTAGAGGAGAATGGGGGGAGTTAACATAAAAAAAAAAACTAGATATACATTTGTATGTAAATGGCATGTGAATGGTGTAAATGGTAGGGGTGGCCAATTTGTTTTTGGGTTATGTTTGTGAGTGTTAAGTCATGAATATTTGACAATATAAATTATTGCAAACCGAATTCATTAAGCTAAACTTATCGTACTTCCAAACTTTAATCTAACCCATATAGATAATTGATTGTGTCCTAGCACCTATTTTATTTTGTTTAATAATTAAAAATATGTTGACACGACACGACTCGATTAATTTAAACTTATTTATTTTATGTAAATGGATAGGACTAAAACACATCATTCATTTGATCTGATTAACATAATTTCACATAAAAAATTATATTTGTATTTATGAATAATATATTAAAACAAATATTATAAATTATATAATAATCAATATAAACATAACTCTAAAATTATAATCCCAACAATAAAAATAATAAAAATATAAGCATACTAAAAAATATTAATATTACAACTTAATAATAATAAATTTTTAATTTTTGTTATAAATTCTAAACAAATCAAGACTGATCAATTTCAGATTAAGTCAGTTGATCTGTTATTAATTTATTTATAAATTGTATGTGTTAATTCATTTTGATTCGAACTCATTAATATAATTTTAAGCCTGTGAATTATATTATCTTGTTCATGTTAAATTTATGAATTGTGTCATATATTATATTTCTTGTAAATGGGGGCAATTTTGTATTTTATGGGTGGTTTGTTTTCCAAATTTAATTTTACTATTTTCAACTCATTTCAACTCATTTTAACTAATTTTAACTCTACTATTCACAACTCATCACATATAATCTCATCTCCGAATCCAAACAGCCCCTTAGAGTCAAGTTATCCCACGTGATGCAATGATTAGCCGAGGTGCGGGCCCATTTTCACTTTGGAACCTTTTGGGTCGCGCAGGTTTGGAAAAAAAAAAAACTTTCAAATACTTTCAAACACTTTCTATTATTATTCACTACTTTTTCATTACTATTCAATATTTTATTGTTACTTTTTACCTACTTTTTACTAATATTCACAAATACTCTCAATATCTAAACGTAACCTGACAAGGAGTAGATAGAGAATGAACAATTTTTTTATAATAAGGGTAATGCTAGTTGTCGCCTAGCAGTTATTGTGGGCGTGCCTGCCATCTAGTATAAAATTAATTTTTAATTTTTAATTTTTAATTTTTTATAATTCTTAATATTTTTAAATATTTTTAAAAAATAAAAAATACATCAATACATTAAAAATCACTTCTTTAATCATTAAGTAAAAATAATAATAAAAAAATTAATTTACACAATAATAAATTCATTAATTTTTTAATAATAGAGATATATTTTAAAAGGAGTTTACACTATTTATATAATTATAAATTATATTTAATATTATTTATAAACAATTTTTTTTTTGAAAACATAAACAAATATATATATATATATATTAGTATAATATAATAATATTACACGTCTAGAAAACTGACCAACAAAAGGCATTTCTCTCCCCCCTCCAGAGAAATATTTTCCTATCTAGAGAAGACATTTCTTCTTCCCTTCCAAAGGGAAGGTGAAGTTACGGCTCCTCTTCTCATTCTCTCTGTTGAGTAGCTTCTCATTCTCTCTGTTGATTTGCTGAATACTGGAGTCCAACGCCAATACATGCACCACTTGAGAAGTCTCCAACCGTCGATCTTTCAGTCGGACGAAGCTTTTCATTGTTTGGAGTGACGTGTGAACTACCTACGCAGCTTCTCAGTGCTTGTAAGATTCATATGTCATCACTTAGACAGGAGTCTTCTGCTGCCACACGCGACACTATTAAGATTGGCAACCTTGAATCTTCTAGATCTCTCTCAGTAAGGCACTTGTACCCCACACGCTATGACAATCACCAATCGTTGCACTCCAACGACTCAACAGATCTCCGATATGCTTTTTACCTATGTTTTAGCTTATTCTATACAAGGTTCTTGGGCAAGAGGAAATGGAAAGCTCCAATAGTCTGTCCAAACTAGCAAGTGCAGTGCATATTTCTTCACTACAACTTTTAGTCAGAGTGTTGCAATCCATTTATCGGCCTATTTTAAAACCACTTTTGAGCGATCCATCCCCAAGTGGGAATTAGGTGCTGGTCAAGTCACTAACCATAGAATCCATTTTTTTAATGTCTTGTATTGTATTTACTTATTTGGGTTGTATGTTGGGGCCAATCACCCTATTGATTGCTATGTCATGTAATTGTTTTTAATATCTATAATATTGCTTGCTTACAAAAGAAAATAATAATAATAATAATAGTGGTAGTGACAAAACATGCCTCCACTTTAAGAGCATCCACATTGGTCTATACATATGCCTTCGCTGCAAAATCAACTCTTTTGAAGATCCATTTTGTCATTCAAGCAAAACTCTCATATTAGCTTATGCATATTTGAAATAAAATAATAATAAAATATCATTTTACCATAATTTCAATTATTTCATGCTATCGGTAATGTTAAAGGATATAAATGATTAAATTTACCTCTTTCTTATTTATTTATAGAGGTAAACACAGTTGCTAAATTTATACTAGGACACGGTTTTAGGCTTTTACTAGTTTATACTACAGAGTCAAGAACACAAAAAATTTCATTCAAAGATTTCAATAAATTGCCTAAACACTACAAAGACAAAACTACAGAGCCAATAAAGCTTAAATATGGCCCATTACAACAAACAAAATCTCTCCAAGAGTAATGGGTGAGAACAAATGGCCGGACCAAACAAAGTTCCAAATCACTCATTGAAAATACAAAATTAGCTTCAAAGTTGAAATATTTCTCATCTCATTCCAAGATTTTCACTTCGAAACTCAAATGTAGGGTTTAAAGAACAGAGTCAAGAAAAAAATGAAAACCCTAATAAAGCAAGCATTTTTAGACAAGAATGTAGTCCTACATTATATTGAGTAGCCAAAACCCAAGATGACCATACATTCTGTGATGACGAGAGTGAGCTGCGATGGAGGAATCGAGAGAGTGAGAAATGTGAGGGAGAGATTGAGAGCTTCGTGTGCGAGAGAGAGATCGAGAGAGTGAGAGATGTGAGGGAGAGATTGAGAGATTGAGAGCTTCGTGTGCAAGGAAGAGACCGAGATAGCGAGAGATGCGAGGGAGAGATTGAGAGCTTCGTGTTCAGGGAGAGACCACAAGAAGGGCAGAGATGCAAGGGAGAGAAAGCCAACTTCGCGTGTGAGGGTTTCGAGATGAAAATAATCACATTGGGGACTTGTATCGAGGTAGTGAGAGAGTGAGAGAAGACAGAAAAATATATATATATATGTTTTCAGAAGTGAACAGTGGCTCTTCAAACTTGGGTAGCCACCATTCATAGATATTCAAATATTTAGATACGTATACTCCAATATGGAGAATTTTAAGTTCATATTATGCAAACGAGTAATATTACGTACAAATAATATTACGCATCTATATGCGCACATGTGTATTCTGATTGATTGCTTTCATATTTTTCATTTTAAATTTAAGTATTTTATCAAATTCATCTTTTCACTTCAACATTGATGCACATATAAGTGTCTAATATTACTTGTTTTTAGAATTTTCCTATGCAAATATAACTATGCATATGAGGATGCATATACCAATATGAATGCCCTAAGATGGATTATAGCCAAGAGCATGAAGGGGTTGACATCCTTATGATGCCCTCAACTTAATCAAATTTAAAACTGGAAGGATGTTAGACCTGAAAACAAAATTTAAAATGAGAAGTATAAATTGTGGTGGTTTAATTAGATTTGTCCAATCTATTATACCGTAAAATTCAATTCTGTCAAAGGTACGTAAGCATTTATATTTATATTTATATTTATTTTATGATTATCAGTGTAGGCTGTAGCCCATTTCTCTTAGAAATATTTGACTTGATTTTGTTTCTTGATCATTTTTTTCTTTTAGCCACAACAGAATTATACAATGATTTAAAAAAGAACAAAATAATCTGAAAGATAATTTTGAAAACAGACCAAAATTTAGTGCAATAAATTAGTTTTTACCTCAACAAAATTGGGAGTTAGACATTTAAGTACACTCTATTAGGGATCCAACTGCAAATATTTATTTTTTTATTAAAAAATGATAAATGTAGTTATGGAGTTGCAAGCGACGTACAATCACTTTAAAAAAAAATAAATATATATAAGACCCACGTGAAAAAAGTTTACTTTTTTTTTCAAAGTCATTGTACACTATTTGTAATTCTACGAATATATGTAGTATTACATTTTTATTTATTTGTTTAACATGTGTATTTCCTTTTTGAGTAGTGCTAATATATTAATTACAATCTTACCCAAAAAATCTATTCTATTATTTTTTGAAAAAATAAATTTTCTAATTCTTAAAATACTAATAGTTCACACATAAGCATGTGACAAGTCACGTGAAAGTGCTTCCGAGAGAGCTTTAATTCAAGCCCAATATTCAGCTAAAAAAGCCGTCGTCTCTTACCAAATATATACTAAGAAAAATATGAATGGCTAAAGAAAGTAATGTCATGTCCTAAAAGGAAAAAACAAATTTTGGCATAAATTTTGATGCTTCACGAGCTTTTATAGTAATCGACAGACTGGATTTGTATAATCAAAGACAAGTGCAGGGTCCTCGGTGGATCAAACGGCCGGCCAAAAACACCATCGCAGGGTCAAAAGCAGAATCAGAGATAGGAAGGGCCGGCCAGCGTGTCCACCACCTCTGCCAGTGCTGGGCAATTCCCATATCTAACCACCCGACATTATTTCATCACGCCTGCGGTTTATTTTACACCACGTGGCTCACGTGGTCCCACCACCACAATCAGTCAGACTCTAATATGAACAATTTTATAGAAAAATAATGATTATAATCGTAAATGTTATGTGATTATTTAAAAAATATATATAAAAAAATAAATATAGTAATAATAGGTTTTATTTTTTAAAAATAAAACCTATTAGTGAGAAGAACTTTTCAATTAAAATTAGTGTCTATATAAATAAATTTAATTACATAATACGTAAAAATAGAACGAAAATATTATATTATTGGGATGTGGAAAAGTTTCTATCAAGTAATAACGTATTGGATGGCTTTTTTATTCCCAATTATTCAATCAATAAAAAAAACACTAAATACTAAAAAGAATCTGTGACAAAAACTACAGCAATCTTAACTTAGGTAGACATTCACGGGGGCGGCGTCAATATGAATGCATCTGACGTGGGTAAAGACACAACATTTCTCAACGAAAACCACCTACTATTAACATTTGGCCACATAATTTAGTCGTTTGGATTTTTTTTTTAGGTGTTTTTCTTCATTTCCCATTTGGCTGCACTCCCCACTTGAATACCAACAAAATAAAATTAAAATTGACAAAAGAAAAACCCAAACTAATTCCATCAATTCCAATCAGTACATGGAACTCTTCCAAACTTCCCCCCCTCCCTCTCATAAACAATTCAACGTCCCCATCCTCACCTGTAAAAATCATTCAAATTAAAATATTTAAAAAAAATTAAAATTAAAAAAAAAAAAAAAAAAAAACCTCAAAAAATGAAAACACATATGGAATTCAACCAAACGCCCCAATCACTGTGCACATTCTTTTAATGAGACCCACCCACGTTGTCTCTTGTTGCTTTACTCTTTCCAAGAATTCCTAAGGTGTGACCATTCTTGGTGGGGTCCTTGACTCCGGTGGAGGCGTCTGACCCTCCGATCCTTTTGACGGATCATCCGACGACTGTCGTAGCCCATCATCCGTCTCTCCCCGATTCATTTCCTCCATCATTCGTACCACCTCTTGCATCGCCGGTCTCTGATCCGGTACCGTCGAAACGCACGCCATTGCTATTTGCAGCAACTGCACCATCTCCTCTTCGATGTTGTGGTACCTCATTAGTTCAACGTCGAACACTTCTGCCGTCCATTCTTCCCGGACGACCGACTGCACCCATCGGGGAAGATCTATGCCCTCCTCCCCCAACGAAGCCTGGTTCGGTGCTTTACCCGTCAACAGCTCCAACAGTAGCACACCGAAACTGTACACGTCAGACTTGAAGGTCGCCTTCCGGGTTTCCACCACCTCTGGCGCACGATATCCGGCGACGCGGTTGGGCGGCGTCGAGGTGCCGAACAGTGGGTTGAGTCCGTAGTCCGAGACGGCAGCGTCTTGGTCGGGTCGGAGGAGGATGTTGGAGGACTTAATGTTGCCATGGACAACCTTTCCCGACACGTGTAGGTGGGCAAGACCTCTTGCGGCGCCCAATGCTATTTTCATCCTGTTGTCCCAGTCCAGTGGCGTACGGCCCGACCCTCTACTCCCTGCAAGAAAGATCACCGGAAGAACAGGTCACTTGGTCGTCCATGATGTCACTTTTGACAAAAGAAAAAATTCGAAAAAATTCGCCACTAATAAACTATAGGATGCCGATAAGAATATGACCAAGTTATTGGAATCATGGACATTACAACTTAGAGAAGCCCAGAATGGGGTTTGGTTAATACTAATTAGGTAGTTTTTTTGTTCATGGATTAAGCTTTTAAAAGTGCTTTGAAAAGAAGCAAAAGTTCACCACAGACGTAGGGAAAAAGCAAAAAGGTGCAGAAATAATGTCGGTGACTCCCTGGACAATCATGAGAGCATGTTTGTTGCATATGGTGGTGGCAGAAACGTAGTAATTACACTTGGAATGTTGGAACTGTAGCAGGAATCAATTAGGGCATCCACAGATGCCCGGACTCAGAAACCTCTCTCATTTCTAGAATGGGAAGGAGCCTCCGCAAAAAATGAGAACTGACTTGTGGTGTCTATAACTTTATCAGTTAATTCAATAAAATAAACAAGCTCTCCATGACTAAGAGCTCGACCTTCACTACGGTCAAGATTCGACAAAGCGCAGATGAATGTTGGTCTGTTTCAAACAATGTTTTATTCAAACGAAAAATCCCTTTCTTCTGCGCATGCATTTGCATTTGAAAAATAACTTGAATATAGTACTAAAATATCTATAACCATTACTGCAAATTTCTTAAAACCTGATTAATTGGCCCAAACGAAAATTTTCTATCAGGACCAGTAGTTGAAATCATACCGTGAAGAAGAGCAGACAAGCTTCCAGCAGTCATATAATCATAGACAAGCAATTTCTCGTCCTTGGAATAGTAGAACGCTCTGAGAGGAAGCACATTCTCATGCTTGATCTTCCCTAGCACCTCCATTTGCATCTCGAACTCTCTCTTCGTGACAGCCACATCTTTAAGCCTCTTCACCACCACCGTAGTTCCTTCTTCCAACACCGCCTTGTACGAGGTCCCCACGCTTCCTTTCCCCAAAACTTCGGCTGATGCCCTCAGCAGGTCCTCCAAGTCAAAGCTATAAACCCCACCTTCAAAGAACACTAGCTTATTCCTCTCCGCCTCGGTAGACCCACCCGTGATGTCGTCCTTCGACGACGATGTCCCCGCCTCTGCCGCCACTGCACGCGTCGTAACTGGCGGCTTTGGTGACTTATCTGCTTGCCGATGCTTTCGTTTCTTGAGACAGAGCACGAGGAATATCAGTAGAAGGAAGGCTACAACCACCGAACCAATTACGATCAACACTATCGCGGCTGTGGAGAGCTTCTTGGACTTTTTCCCTACCGGAGTCGGGCTTGGGTTTTCCGATGGAGACGGAGCTGGGGATGGAAAGAATGAGTTGCATGGCTGTAGTGGTCCCCCACAGAGACCCAAGTTTCCGGTGAATGCTGATTCAGGGAATGTCGTTAACGGTGCCGGAATTGAACCGTTGAGACGGTTGTTAGAGACGTTAAATTTATCCAACTTCGCTGAAATGCTCGGCAATGGACCTGAGAAATTGTTGTTTTCCAAAAGAAGAGCAGTCAAGTGGGTGAGTTTGGTGATCGAGAACGGGATTGGACCCGTGAAGTTGTTGGATGAGAGATCGAGACGAGTCAATCGAGAAAAGCTGGACAAGCTGGGTGGGAACTGGCCGGAGAGATCGTTGTTTTGGAGGTAAAGGCTACGGAGGAGTGTTAGCTTAGAGAAATCGGAGGGAATCTCACCGGAGAGGCGATTTGAGCGAAGACTCAGGATTCGAAGCCCACCCAGCCTACCGAGTGTGTTCGGCGGAATCTGGCCCACAAGACCGACACCAGGAAGCCGGAGACGGTATACATAGGAACGGTTCGCGTCACACTGAACTCCGACCCAGTCGCACGCTGACACGGACGAGTTCCATTGCACGCGGTTCTTGTGTGGGGTCCGGTTGAGGAAATCAAGGAGGGCTTGTTTGTCCTGGGTCGGCTCCGAGTTGACCCTTCCACTGAACATGAGTAGCAGCGACATGAACCAACATACCAGAGGCCCAAACTCAAAAACAGCAGCCATTGGGTAATTCTTGAGCCAAACAACACAGAAAAAAACAATGAATTTAGCTCTTGTTTCTGTTTCGCTTTCATACGCCGGTGCCGAATGGTTGTCGGTAATGGCGGTTTTGGGCAAACCCAAAAGCGGTTTTCCGACGAAAAGCCATCCGCGAGAGAGAGAGAGAGAGAGAGAGAGATAGGGAAGGAGAGAGTATAGAGTGCTTGAGATACTACAGTGTGGGAGAAATTCGTGGCTTAAAAGGAGCGAGATAAAAGAGAACCAGAAGAGAGAGTATGAGGAATCACGAGGCACAAAGAGAAAAGGTGAAAAATAAAGCTGATAGGAGATAGGAAGGAAACAGGAGCAGCAGGAGTGTGGTGCTGGCTGGCTGAAAGTCCTGGAAACGTTCTCTTCTATTTTTCTTTATTTATTTATTTCTTGTTGCCGTAAAATCGAAACCAGCTTATTGTCGACGCTCCCAACGCGCCACTTTGGCTCGTGTCATCTGATGCATCGATATTAAACATTCTGATATTTAATTAAATATTTTAAAATATAAAAATTTTAAATAGAAGTCAATAGAAGTCTGTATACTGATTTCGTTTGAATTCGGGGGTGGAGATGGGATGAATTAGAATGAGTTTATTTATTTTTTAATATTATTATTATTTAAAAATTTTAAAAAAATATATTAAAATTTAAAAAATATATATTATGATTTAAAAAATATGTATTAAGATTTGAAAAATATATATAAAAATTTATATTTTGTATAAAAAATTATAAAAATATAATGATGAAATGGAAATGAGTTAAGATAAATTTAACTTACTTATGAATCCAAACGGGACCTTATTTAAAATATAATTTTATATTTTATTCTTTTTTATTTTATATTTAAGAATTTTTAATATATAAAATATACAAACTTTTATATAACATAACTCTTCAAAATATTATCTAAAATTGTATACAATTCAATTAAATTTAATTCAATCTTAACTGCACATTATAGATTCAAAACTAATCATTTTTACTATAATTTGTGAATTTCATCTGAATCTAACCCGAAATTAGTTTCATATATTAAAAAAAATTCGAAATTAACTAATTCAAATTAAAGAATACAAATCTCTTTATTTCGAAAACCATATAAAAATCGACTCCACAGGCCACACAACATGAATCCGTCTCTATACAATTTGAAAAATAATTTGTACTGCAGAATTAAGTAAATATAGTTCTTTAAAAAAATTTTATATACAAAAATTGATTTTTAAAACAATATATATTTCTTTGATAACAAATCCCATAATTTTTTTAAAATTTGCACAAAACGTATTGATATTAGACTACTCACACTAATTTACAAGCCCTATGGTTCAGAACATACCCCATATAATACAAAAACCAAAAAATTATATTTATCATCTTTATACCACACACTATATATAGTTTTTAGTTTTTAATTTTTAGTTTTTTTTTTATCAAATATATTGTGTTATGATAAGTGAAAGAATTTTATTAATTTAAAAATATTAAAAATAAATTAAAAATAAATAAATATAAATATAATGTGTGGTAGGTAGAAAATGGAGATGATAGCGTCAAAAGAAAAAGAATGGTCCAAACTCAAAGCCAAAATGTGGTTCTTGTGTATCTTTGGGATGTATATTATAAATGTCCCGGCGGATTATTTGGCAAAGTTGGGGGCATATGGTGCTAATAAATTTTGGCATTTTATTTTACAGGTCGCCAATTATTTTAGAAGAATGGTTCGTATAGATAAATTGGTTTTTCCTTATTTACCTATTTCTTAGGCCTCGTTTGTATTCAAATATGAGTTCAACTCATCTCAACTCATCTTCATTTTATCATTATATTTTTATAATTTTTTATATAAAATACAAATTCCTATACACCTTTTTCAAATTCCAATACACCTTTTTCAAATCCCAACACACATTTTTTAAATCCCAAAATAATTATAATATTAAAAAATAAACTAAACTCATCTCAATTCATCTCATCTCCGAATCCAAGCAGGGCTGTATGTAGTTTTTTTTAGGAGTTTTAGGTTACGTTTAAATGTCAAGAATATTTGAGAGTGTTTAAAAATATTTGTGAATAGTAATAAAAAGTAGATAAAAAATAATAATAAAATATTAAATAATAATGAAAAAGTAATGCATAGTAAAAAAAAGAGTTGAAAAATAATAATAAAATAATTAATTGTAATAAAAAGTTTTTGAGAGTGTTTGAAAATGGTTTGTTGCCAAATCTAGCCTTAGTTTCTTTCGATTTATTGGTTTTTTATTTTTTAGATGATGGTTTGTAATTGATTGATAATAAGGTTTTAATAAGTTTTCTTTTTTGAAAAGTCATGTAACTACAGTATTCTTCTGTCAAAAGTATGGGTTTATTAATAAAATCTATAGGTACCATCTTCCTTCCACACACAAAATATATTTGTGTGTGTGTGTGTGTGAATTCAATATGGTCGTTTCATTGGCTCATGTAATAATAAGAGTCCAAAATTCTTGTTCTTTGTTGAGTTTGTAAATTCGTCAGCTGCAAGTTAAAATATAGGAGACGTTGGGGTGTGGTCAGGCTGCATCCCAATGTTTTGTAGCACATTTCTTTAAATTCTTATAATTATTATAAAAATATAATAAAAAATATTAAAAAGTATAATAAAAAAAAATTAGAAAATACAATAAAAAATACAATAAAATAATAAAATGAGAAAAATATAATAAAAAAACACAATAAAAAAATAAAATGAAGAAGATTTTATAGGAGTTTTCGACCTTACTCAGCCCCCGCCGCCGCCGATGGGCGACACCGCCCACCCCATCAGGACCAGCGGGCTCTAGCAACCCCACCCCTACGATGGCGACTTCCGGTGATCTATAGTGTGCCCGCCGCAGCCTTAAACCTGTTTCGGACCCTATCACCGGTTTTACATTTCTTAAAACCGATTATGCCCCGATTGACTCCCAAAATCGGTGACCGATTTTGCCGGTTCGGTCCGGTTTTTCGGTTTTAATAAAATGTCAATTTATAAAAACTATTTTAAAAAAAAAAAACTGGTTTGAAAATTCTGTTTTGTTAAAAAGATTGTAATCCATTACAAAAATCTGTTTTAGTAAAAAAAGATCTGTTATATAAAAAAAAACTACATAAAATAAAAACTTTTATAAAATAAAAATTGTTCTATTAAAAAAAAATTGCTCTATAAAAAAATCTTTTTTAGCAAAATTTGTTGTAAAAAAAATTTGCATTAAAAAACTACTTAAAAAATTATTCTATAAAAAATCTACATTATCTCATATATAATTATAATTTATATTATTATATATAGGATATAACATATTATATAATAATACTAAAAAAAGTAGAACAAATAAATAGAATCGATCCGGTTCGGTCCCGTTTTAAAATGGATGGAACCGGAACCGGACCGATATTATCCGATTTTTCAATTTATGAAACCAATATCGGACCGGAATGATCCAAAACCAGCATTTCCAATCCGATCCGGTATGGTTTGGGCCAGTTCTCCAGTTTTTCGGTTTAAATTTACACTCTTAACGATGGCAGCGGGCACTGCAAAACACATGAGATTCGGTCAGACCGAACCCCAACTTTTCTCTTAAAATATATATAAAAAAAAAAAAATATCTGTTAGTACAATAGAGACTTCCCCCAATTAAAAAAATGAAGCTTTACATTGATGCCTAATCTTTTGGAAACTCAGGCTTTGCTAGTTGTGGGGGTGTGTTGAGCAAGGTTTTGAATTCCGTTCTGGAACCAGAATTTTTTGTTTTGGTATAGTATCCGGTGTATTATACATCTTTATTTCATTTTGGTTTAAATTCTGGCTTGTTTTGGTCATTCCAATCAAATTTCGGTCGTTCCAGTCCAAATTTCAGCCATTCTAATTCTTATTTCGTTTTGGACTATTTTTTATTTATTTTTTATTTGAATGACATTTTTTAAAATTTTAAATTTAGATAGAATTTAATTAATTCTATAATATAAAATATATTTATAAATTTTGTAATTTTAAATATGTCTCCTCTTTATTTTTTAAATATCATTATTTTTTAATATTTTATCTATTATTTTATTTTATTTATTTTTATGTCTCAAATCAAGTTTGTATTTTTTTAATCTATATTTATTTTATAAATTTTTAATTCTTTCAATATGTATATATATGCATGATATATTTATATATATATATATTTATTATATTAATTGTTAGTTTATATATACATATAAATATTTATATATAATATATAATTAATCTTAAAATTGTATATTAGAATAAAATAATATTAAAATATTTTATTCTAATATCTTAATCGAAACGAACACAGAACATTTTATTTTATTCAAAACTTTGGTGTTGAGGGACGATAGTGGCCGAGGTTTTACTTTTGGCTTTTCTCTTCATTTAGGAGACGAGTCGAATATGTTGGCTGAATTAATGACATTGAAACAAGGTTTGTGATATTTTATTGTTTACAGTTGGATTACTGATGTTATTTTTTTAATTTGGCTCTACATAATCGGTTCACTGGTTCAAGCAACCTTCCTGTCCACCTTGGAAGGTTTTCGAGATTTGGGATGACAGTCACAAAATTGCTTTTGGTCAGTCTTTATTTTCTCATTGCAGCACTATACGGGAAACAGGATCGGCTTAATATATATTAGATTTAAAACAAAATTTAAATTAATTATTTATAATTATAAATAATATAATAAAATATTATATAGAAATAAAATGATATTATATTTAAATTTATAAAGAAATTTATTTTTTAATTTATATTTAATACAACAATTTATATATATTGAGGCCTTAATGCGAATTTTAACCCTCAATTTTATATGATCTTAAAAAATTTATTAAAAAATATAAATAATTCATTATATTAAATATTAAACTTTGTATTATGTGGTCTTGCGCACATTAAAAGTATAAAAATTATTTAATTTTTATTTAATAAGATGATTTTTATGTTTTTTTTTTAAACTTAAAAAAATAAAACACCTCATCATTTTTATTTTTAAAAATCTTAAATAAAGTAGAACATTAGAGAATGACTTAAATAGCCATACCATTCAGCCGGCCCTAACGGGAAAGATGATTTAGTTGTGGACCAGCTTGCAAAAGCGGGTGTTAAAAGTTTGTCCGAAACTTATTTCTTGTCTTCATTTTTGCGTTGGATTAGCATGAGATGAATTGAAATTGGATCTAACAGATTTGCTAAAATTTAGACATAGATTGTAGTTGCTACTAATTTTCATGTGCATTAGTTTCAGATGGTGGATACTTCAGTACTTTAGTATAGATTTTCTCCTACCGTTTTGATGCTTTGGTTATTGTACTTTACATTTTAATTTTTTATTGATAGTTAATATGGTTTTAGTTTGTTTAGGACTTGGTTAGGGATTTGTGTAATTCTCAAGTTTTTCTTTGAAATTAAATTTTATAATTTTTTAGCATATCAATATCGGTGACACGTGGAGAAATAAATTTTTCTTAAAAATATTAATCGGTTTTAAAAAAATTAACCAAAGTTAACGATCATATACAGTTGAAATTCATCTCATTTATTTCCAAATATAAAATATTATATTAACTAATTTGTGCTGTTTTCATTACCAAATGGCAAAATATTTCCTTTGGACTTGAATATGTGCCTGTGATGGCAAACAGCTCTAGGATGCTTCTCATGAAATTAAAATAATGAATCTTCCTGTGCAGACCAGCACTAAAACTTTTAGTATAACAAATAGTTTATTATTAAAAATGAGATGAGATGAGATAAAAATTTTAAAAAAAAATTGTTATAATATATTTTTTTAATATTAATTTTATTTTGAAATTTGAAAAAATTGTTATGAAATTTGAAAAAATTGAAATGATTATTTTATTTTATATGAGAATTTAAAAAAGTGTGATGATGATCTTGAAATGAGATGAGATGAAATAAAATTAGTTGAAAAAACAAACAAGGCATAATCACTACAAAATGGACAAATGGAGTCCTTTTCATAAAACTACAATTGATGTAAGCCATCAATCATAAATTGTTTATTAGCAAACTCACTCACATGAAGGGTCATCCAGCTATGAGGTTTTTCTCTCATCTTAGAGAGTTGGTCTTCTAACCCTATGGAGCACTGAAGAGCTCCGATGGATGAAGAGCTTGTGCGCCAAAGGCAATCTCTTAATCTAACAGAGAAGGAAAAACAAGGTGTTGTAGTGGATACTCCCACCACTGCACTAAGCATGAAACCAACAGCCTTCCGTTTGCTGACCATGATAGTCTCAGAAAAAGCAGTAAACAAGGAGGCCTTTAAAACAACCATGCTCAAAATTTGGAGATGCGAGAGTCGGCTCCAATTTTCTAAAGTATGGAATAACAAATTCCTCATTGAGTTTAATAGCAAACAAGATATGGATAGAGTAGTCGAGGGCAGACCATGGTCCTTTGATAAATGGCTACTTTGCATCTAACCATTTGATGGCTCCATTTCCATTAAGGAAGCTGCATTCAACAAGGAAGTTTTCTTGCTCCAAGCTTCTAATCTCCCATTTGACTGGATGGATGTAGACATTAGGAAGACAATAGGTAGCCAGGTGGGAAGAGTGTTCAAAGTTCATGCTAATGAGAGAGGACTTTGCTGGGATAAGTTCATAAGAATTAAGGTGAATGTAGACATCTCATAGACCCTACTCAGGGGCACATTCCTTACTGTGGAAGGGATACAGAGATGAGTACCTTCCAAATATGAACGTCTACCCACAGTATGCTTTAAGTGTGGCATACTCAGACACAACCAACAACTTTGCTCTGGCAAAACAAAAGGAGGAAGCAATAACCAGTATGAGGTCTGATTGATGGCTCCTACAGTTAGAGAAAGTGATATGGTCTCAAAGAGATATGGAGAAGATGCTCAGTCCAACCAGCCATGGAAGTCCAACTGAGAGATCAGGAAGGATCATCAAGAAAATTCAGATCTCAAGAAGAACCAATTGGTAAAGAAAGACCCCTCTGAGAATCCACTGGTCCCAAACATCCCTTCTGCAGGTCTATAGGAGTTGAAAGTAGCCTCTAATCCTTTTTACTTTCACCAAAAAGGGAATCAACTTAGTACACCTCAAAAAACAAATGTTCCCCCACCCTCAAGTGAGGAAACCAGTGATATGACTAGAGTGGAGACCAATGCACCAAAATGAGGGAAACCAGATTTTGATCATCTAATTCCTATCAAAAACAATCTCGTATACAACAATTCGATTGAGCAAGATCCAACAGATCTTTCTTTGCAAATCACTTCTTTCAAAACCTTCATCAATGATCAAGTGAAAATCCTTCAACAACCTAAGCAGCGAGCCACCTAGAAGAAAAGGGCAATAACAGTTAGTTTTGAAAAAGAAAAAGAAACCTTAGGTCAAGAAATCTCGCCACTTCCTATTCCCACAACAATCACATCTAGTCCCCTCCCCAACAACAACAAAAAAGTCTCAAATCCTCCCTCTTCCAGAGGCTCTTTAACTAGATCAAAAAGATAGAAATTAGAATTTCAAGATGAGAAAGTTTCTACTCTTACATCTCAGGTGGTGGCTATTGAACAGCCATACCATCATCAACGATTGGCCTAAGCTAGAACTGTCAGGGGTTGGGGAACCCTTAGACAGTTCTAGACCTACACCAAATGGTGCTCTCTAAATCTCCCTCTTTTGTTTTTTTGATGGAAATAAAGAGTAATTGTACAAGAGTTGAAGCTATTAATCGAAGACTTAATTTTGAGCATAGTTTTATCATAGACAATTATGGAGCTAGTGGTGGAATAACTCTCTTTTGGAAGAATGACATGGAAGCAGCTATTCACTCTTACTCCAAACATCACATCTCTATTTTAGTCTAGGAACCTGTGCCAAGAAAGAACTGGTTCTCATTGGTTTTTATGGCCAACCGGTGACAGCAAGAAGGAAGGAAAGTTGGGCTCTCCTTAAGGTTATCAAACCCCCTCACAATCAGTCATGGCTTTGCATTGGAGATTTTAATGAAATCTTGCATTTTGGTGAAAAGAAATGAGGCCCCATTAGACCTCAACCACAAATGACTCATTTCAAAGATACACTTGAGGAATGTGGTCTTTTTTACCCAGACTACATGGGCAATAAATTCACTTGGTCAAATGGGAGACTTGGTAAAGCTTTTACCAAGGAAAGGCTTGACAGAGGGTTAGGTAACCCTCGTTGGAGCGACATCCTCCCCCACTCCAAGGTCCACACCTTGCCAGCTCTTAGTTCTTACTACTGTCTTATTATGCTCAACATGGAACGAAACCAACCATCTATTCTACAATCTGGTAGACCCTTCAAAGTAGAGGCAAGCTGGTTTTTTAAGGAGAAATGCAAGGACATTGTGAAAGTAACCTGAAAAAAGCCTAAAGCTTCTAATAACAAACTGGCCTTCACCACATAGGGCCTTGAATTATGCAGATAGCATCTATTGCAATGGAGGAAAGCAGACCCAGGAAACTCAAAGCAACAAGTGCAAAAAGAAATGGACAAGGTAGCAAACCTACAAAAAGAGAATTGTGGACACTTCAATGAGTCTATAAAATAGCTACAAGCGAAGGTCACAAAATAACTTGAGGAAGAGAATGTTAGAGGGAAGCAAAGAGCCAAGCAAAGGTGGCTGAGAGATGGGGATTAAAATACCAAGTTTTTCCACCACTATGCATCCCAAAGAAGGAAGACTAATCTCACTAAGAAGCTGGTCAGTAAAGAGGGACTACAAGTCCACTCCAAGGAAGGAATTAGTAGATTTTTTCAGATCTTTTACAAGGACCTCTTCTCAATTTCAGAACCTAGAGGCATTTCAGAATGTCTAAATTCAATGCAAGCTTGAGTCTCTAAAGCACAAAACTCTTTTCTGTCCAGACCTTACAACTACCAATAAGTGGAAGATGCCTTATTCTAAATGGAAGGCTTAAGTTCCCTCAGTCCAGATGGCTTCCCAACAACTTTCTAACACACACACTGAAACATACTTGGTTCCTAGGTTAGTCAATTTGTGCTATCTGTTTTGAAGTCTCATGGCAGCATAGTTAAAATCAATCATACATGTATAACTTTAATACCAAAGAAAAAAGCTCTAACAAAGGTCACTGAATTTACGTCTATCTCTCTATGTAATGTTTTGTACAAGTTGGTATCTAAAGTAATAGCAAATAGATTGAAATCCCTAATGCCTAATATTATCTCCAGTGTGTAGTCTGCTTTTGTGTCCAACAAGTTAATATCTGATCATATAATAGTACCATTTGAGACTCTACATTCCATGAAGTGCAAGATGAAGAGAAGATAGGAGTACATGGCCATGAAACTAGACATGAGTAAGATATGATATTTTTTCAGTGAGATTTTTTTCTTTTTGTACGAAAAGTTAGAATTTTATTCAGTGAGATATAAGAGACTATGAAAAACTATAAACAAGTTTATTATAATAGATTTTTCTTTTCCAAATGCATGTAGACGTAAGCAATATGTCGAACTACATAAATTTATGTGTTAATTTCTCTTTATTTTTTTTGTGTACTTATTTTTTATTCATTGTTATAAACACACGCATCGACATTATACAGTCGTACTGGACGACTGCCAAAAGTTTTAAACATCAATAATCAAAACTTAAGTTATCATATTGAATTAAGAAGGACTATTTCTCTCCTTCTAAATTGTTGAACAAATCTTCATGCATCAACAGAAAGCGTGGTCGAAATCGATCCAGGAAAAAGCCAAGGATACCACAACTACTACTCCGTCTGACAGAGAGATTAAGAAGGGGAGAGAGGAAAATATTTTAGTCGATTTCAAAAAAAAAATTTTACATTCGACGGAAGATGGAATCGGGAGAATAATTCTAATTCAAGTAGATTCTAGGGATGATGATATCCAGGACAGGCAATCCTCGAATGGGCATTGTACGCAAATGGCCTCCTTAGATTAATCATTTAAATGGAAAAAATAATACAAAATATAAACTTAACGCAGAAATCTTCTACCGTTCATTTTATAAAGAAACAAAACTTATCATAATAATTTTTCACACTTACATTTTAACTTTTTCATAGGACCCACACGAGATTGCTTGCCTTTAGCTTGGATTGGGATTGCACGTAGCATGCCCTAAGCTAGAAAAGTGATTTTGCCAGCACACAAGACCAACAAACAGTCCCCTCCCCCATACGACTTTATGAAATTAAGCTTGGGAGATAGGTACCTTTCATGGAGGACCACGCTTTCCTTGAAGCAATATCATGTCCAGATCATTTTCTTTTAATCCAAACATGCTTGGACCTAGAAAATAACCAACTACCCCAATAGAACCTCACAGTCCACGTGGAAAAAGCAACACTGAGGCCATTTCAAAAGCAAGAGATCCAGTTATATGGATAGATCTGACACATGCGTGCAGTTGTGTTGAAGTTTATACGCATTTCAAAACCAAAATCAATTCAACTAATCACAACACTCCTAAGAGATTAAAAAATAAAAACAGATTTGTTACGTACAAACAAATACCCCTATTTTCATATCCAAAATTCAAACTATTTTTATTAACTTCTGACTTTCTGACAATATGAGTATATATTAATGTGTAGAATATATCGATTACAACAAGGTTTTCCAATATATATATATATATATATATATATAAATATATAGACTAACACTCAAAGTTGAGTATATAGCAAAAAAGAAAATATTTAAACAACTATAAATTAGATAATCGTCAAGTAATTATTTAAAAATAATTAAATAAAATATATTATTTACACAATTATATCAATTCACGTTTCGATGGTCTATTTGTGTGGAGTCAGGTTGTTTTGTGACCGTTCGATTTGAGAACTCGATCCAACAAAGATTCTCGGTGTGTTTTTTGGTAAAATTTCAATATGTATGCATTGGCCATGGACATTTTATCACTCTCACATTATCCCTTTTATTTTCAAAAGGAAAATTAAAGTCGATGAACCCTACCACCTCATTGCAGTAATAATTTCCTTGATATTTTGTACAACTTTATAATTAATTTCCTTTAAACTTTTCACAATTTGATAATTAATTTCCTTTAAATTTTGCCTAGATCATGACAATTAATATGAGAGGTGTCATTATTCACAATTTGACATCATAATATTAAACCCGTATTTTAGTCAAAAAGTCTTCACATTTCCACGTTATACTAGCGCCACGTACCTTAAAAAAACTTCAATTATTTGTAGAAAGGTCGACCAACGTCCCATGGCCACTCACTACTTTTCAAATTTCTCTCAATTTTAATTGCGGAGTACGTGTAAAATATAAATTATTATTTTTAATTAATAATTAGAATTATCAACACATTTTATGTTTAATATTAAATAATAAATACATACAATCCATTTTGAATATATTAAAGACAATGTACATGTTTCGTTGAACCTCCAATGTACATGAACAGATATCGATTTCTGAAATAAAAACATCACTTCCCATTTCAGCTAAAGTATTTTTAATTAAATTATTTTATTGAAAGAGATTGATTCTTTTAAGTTTTATTTATAGATTTGTTAGTTTAATGATGGTGGTTTAACCATTAAAATTATTAACCGCTGCATGCTGCATTATGCTTTTAGTAACTTTTTTTTTTTAACATGAAGCAACCAACTGAGTAATGCTATATATAGGATTCTAAGATATGCAAGTTTTGTACACCTACAATATTGAATAAAAGTAAAATTTACTATTGAAAAATGTTTTTTTGTTTTTATTTTTGGTATCTCATATTTACTTAGTTTTAAAAAAAAGCACGTAAAAAACTCGCACACTGACCCATTTGAATTGAAAAAAGATCTCAATTAATTTCATCTCATTATATAATTCTTATAAATTTTCATATAAAAATACAATAAAAAACTCAAAATTTTCAAATGTTAATTTGATCTTTTTCAAATCTCATAATAATAATATCATAAATTAATATTCTAATAATATTTTATTTAATTTTAATATAAAATTATCTCATCACACCTCACTATCTAAACTATCTCATATCATTTCTCAATTTTATTTTTTTTATAAGTATTTCTCAATTTTATTTTATATGACAAAGGATATCCGAAAGAGTGAACACCCATTTCTTGAATATAAGATATCATCCTACACCACACATTTTATATATTTTAATTTATTTTTTTAATTTTTAATTTAATTTATTCTTGTTAAACTATTTAAATTATTTACTTATCATGATCCATACATCATATATTTATTATAAAAAAATAAAATAAAATAAGCAAGATGTATAATATGTGGAGATAATAAATAGAATTATTCTTTCTTTCTTACAAACGTTGAAGATAAGCTTTGATGAAGAACAATGATATTCTTTTCCCCCCTCTGTAAATGGTCCCCTGAACAATCATTCATGAGCAGGGCAGGCACAAAAAAAAATTCCATTGGTTTCCAACAGACAATGTCGATTATTATTGTCTAATTCATTGGATGTCTATGTCTTCAAGAAGAAGCTTGTTTATAAAATAATGTTGGTTTCTGTTAGTTCATGTTTTTAGTACTCTTTAACATCAAATAAACTTGATCTTGTCTGGTTGTCGGTGGTATTTCAGTATCACAAAAATATATAAAATTAACCCCAAAAAAACAGAAAAAAATAAACTTTATGGATTATTGGAGTGGCAGTCGAATATAAGGTTGGCTTTGAAATGGGACAAGAGTCTCGAGCTGGAGTAGTGACTTTCAAGGGAAGAAAAGAATGACTGAATTAGAGAATAGTGTGCATTAATGATCGGTTGTAGTGTACTAAGGGACTCTTTTTTCATCTCCAAAATATTTAGCCTAGTTTTGTTTTTACCACTCAACATACCAATCTTTTTGCAATTTTGTTTTGCTTTAAATCTGCCCCATCGAACAAATATACTTCATTTTACTTTTTCTTTCTTGTGTTTGGCTGCCATAGATCATGTCAAGATAATCTAAAGGTGCTTATAATTATAAGTCCATTGAGGAGACTGATTAATCATATGAAAGGAGGAGATATTATTCTTCTGCTACTGAACAACTTCGACAATAACAAAGTAATTATCTTTTGCCTTTTGCGTTTGAATGTTGATTTTATATTCTTTCTTATTTAATTAAATATTTTATTTATTAAATATATTAATTTAGAGAAAATTTGGCTCATAAGTAAATAAAAATTTTAATATATAAAATAATAAAATTTATTTTATTTTATTAACTTAAAATTTTGAGATAATAGATAATTTTTTAATATATATACTGAAAATAGAGTCGAGGTGGTCCAGAAACCACAGGTACCGTACGTCAGAAAACTTGTGGAAATAAAATTAGGAGCCATGCATTGACCACATGAAAGAATGGGTCCTTAATCAAAGCCCCCCCGCTGCCACGGGAGCTCCTTTTGTCACAGTGCTGAATACTCCTTAAGTTAGCAGTGAGATGATTTGAGATATTCTGTAGAAAATAATTAAAAATTAATACAAAAAATTAATAAAAAAATAAATAATAATAAAGTACTCAAACTAACCATTAATTCGAATCTAACATTGTCGGCATTTTGTAGCTAGCAGCCTAGCTCAATTAAGAGCCCTATTTTTCGGTTAAAATTTGACATAATTCTTGGTGGGAAAAGTCCATAGTCCGGTTAAACAAATGTACAAACAAATGTACAAACGGGGAGCATTGATTGACAGTTTCAATCCTTTCAACAAAGACAAACTGGAAGTTTGTAATTATTGTATTGTCATGACTCATGATGTCTTCTCTTAGGTACAGTACATGAACAAATTCTAGAGAAATTGCTTCTACAAAAACGTCCAAATTATATTAGGAAATTGATACACATAATATAATTAAATAATATATTTTATAATAAATATTAAATAAAGAATAATTGTATAAAATATTACTTTTTATTTAACATTTGTTATAAAATATACTACATACTTATATTGTGTACATATCATTTTTCAAATTATAAATCTGTCACCCCTAATCTCCCTCAGCCCACGACAAAACAGAAATGGTCCATCAAAATATCTGATCTCTCCCTCCCACAAAGTCAGAAGCAGGTTTTATATATGCTTTAAAATGGAGGTCCAGACTCCAGATTGCCACAAAATTATTGGCAAAGGGAAGCCAAGCCACTATCCTCATTGGGTCCACAACAAATTAGGGATCCCAATTCCCACCCTCTTTGTTTTAGTTCTCTTCATGTGCTTGTCAGTAGTCCCCAGAAAAGTCCAAACAAAATTGAGCTGTTCCATAGAAATGGCCATTGTTGCTGCAGCATCAGTTTGCATGCATGCGTCCTAACTCTTATTTTTACAGTTTTTTAAGTACAGATATGTCTTGTAAATAATGGTCTGCCGAGAAGCTTTCATTAATTTGGCATCTTTCATAGCATGCAATAATATGTAGAAATTTATGAGTCTAATTCTTCTCATAAAATCGATTCAATGAGAGATATTTGTACATTACTTGTAAGCATGTCCAAGACTTTGTCCACAAATAATATGTGATTTATTCCTCAACACCCTTCTTCACGTGCAGGCCATTAATTTTTCTGGTCCTTGTCATGGGGTAAGTAGTGTGGGCTCACATTCGTCCTCTGATACTATGTAGAAATTCATGTGCCTAACTCATCTCATAAAATCGGTTCAATAAGAGAGACTTGTACATTACTTATAAATATGTCCAAGACCTTGTCCATAAATAATGTGAGATTTATTCCTCAATACAATGCAGTAGAAGAAGGCATGCATATGTCAGATCAAAGCAACAACTATTTTTCATTACAATTTTATCAAATTTTCATATAAAATATATAATAAATAATTAAATTTTTTAAAATTTTATTTTTATTTCATTTTTAACTTTTATAATAACTCATCTCATTTGATCTTAATTTACTATCTAAAATTTTATTTGAATTCAAAATTGAAATGAGATGAGTTAAAATGAATTTTTAAAAATAAATAAAATATTATTATTATTATTTTAATATTTAAATATAATTGAATTGAGATTTTTAAAAAATTGTATTAAAATTTAAAAAAATTATCTTAAAATTTGTATTTTATATAAAAATTAAAAAAATATATAATAATAAATTTAAAATAAGATAAATTCACAATCCAAATCCAACTTAAATGACAACTGAGAGAGTGGAATATAGATAGATAAATAAAGTGAACCCATACATATCAATATTCCTAGTCATCCGAGTGAATCGCTTGGCCGACAATATTAAATGCTAAATAATTATTCGGGGATATTCATGTTTCATGTGTCTTTGTCTCATTGTAAAACTACTGTAGACATTCTAATTTCTGGATGTGTTCAGCTCGGGAAAACGCTATGCCTTATTTGTTTTTTTTTTAATATTTTATCTTATTTTATTTTATCTCAAATTTATTATTATATTATTTAAAATTTTATATAAAATAAAATAAATAATTTAACATTTTCAAATCTCAAAAAAATTTCAAATCTTAAAACAAAATTAATATTATAATTATATATTATAACAATAATTTGTTCTATTTTTTAAACTTTAATCTCATCTTATCTCATATCATTTTTAAAAATAAATTAACTAAATCAAAAAATACTTAACGTCCACTAACAATGATCTACAATTGCATGAACTACGAAATATTTCGGGTGGTGCTAGGTAAAGTCTACTAAAATGATCTTCTTTACTGTCTATATAAAAATAAATAAAATTATTCATATTTTATTAGTATTTTGACCAAAATACCCTTTATCATTAAAAGGAGGATAAGTTTTGAGAAAAATAACGACTAAAATACCCTATTTTATTAGTATCTTGACCAAATTCCCACCCAAGGCCTCCGACAAACACTTTGGTAAAAGTGGTGTCTCCGAACTGTGATCGGTATGGAGATGGGCCATGTCGATGGCGCAGGGATGTAGAATTTCTCAAAAAAATAAAAAACAAAAAAAAGAGAATGTAGAATCTCCCGTTTGGCATATGGGACAACATTTTATTAGTTGGTGAAACAGAATATTTTAAAAATGATTTGCATTGCAGTCCACAAAAATTATTCTACTCTCAGATATGCTAGTCATTGAGTCGGATCCTTCTTCATAAGATACAGTCCTTGGCCCAATATTAGTCTTGGGAGTTGGATGCTCTTCAAGGAAAAATGAAAGGGAAGAAGGAATCTGTGAAAAATCTTCAACCTACGATTGATAGCTGTAGAACACTATAACCATGAAAAAGGGAAGGCGGCTAGGGAATTACACTGGCATGAAAAATTACAGAGACAGAGAGAAAAACAACACAAAATCCACGCTAATTAAGCCACGCTTTTCTTAATACTAAAATCGATCGATTGATTGGGTTTCCCTTAATGAGACCCATTCAGAACTCAACGATCAGGGCCATCTTTCTCGATTGCCACTGGTTTTATTTTAAAACAATTAAAAAAATGTGACAAAATAACGCCAGGAAAAACCAGAGTCGTTTACCCACTGGGCCACTGATACTAGGCCGGGAGCAAACATAAATGCTAGCTAAAAGTGGGTCAAGATTAACACAAGTCCATTGGGTTCAAGTCACCGCCAGGACTCAGGACTCGGAATAGAGCATTTTGCTTCATTGGTATTAATTAAATACTAAAATCGAATGCTTTGTGTTTTTATTTTTAAAAAAACTATACTTTCTAAATTTATCAATTTATACATAATAAAAGTGCAATACGGAAAAGAGGGTATAATTAAATACTAAAAATCGAATGCCAAGATCCTTTAGATCAGATAACATAAAAACTGGCCATTACCTACAAATGTGAGAACTAAATTCAAATTCCCCCACCCCCTATATATATATATATATATATATATATATACAAAAAACTAAAATCAATCGAATAATTTATGTTTTTATTTTTTTTTTAAAAAACTATACTTTTTAAATTTCTCAATTTTATAATAAAATTGCATTACAAAGAAAAGGAGAAATAGAGGGAGGGGTACAACTCACTTACAAGGATCATTTCCTCAATTACGTATTTATTCGATAAAACATATGTATTAGCAGGGCCGTAGCCTCATCCTTTTACTATTAGACAAGTGGTGGCCAGGGGTGAGTTGACTCCCAGGCCCCGTTCCCATGGTCAAGTGCCACCGTCCGAATGCTGAAAGACGGATTTGTGCCACCACCATCCAACACCACATTTTTTTTAATAAATCAAACAAATTTATAGATCTTACAAATTTACAAATCTTACCCAAACAAAGTTATAAATAAGAAATATCTCACAAATCCAACAAAAAATTATAACAGACTTATAAAAATACATACTATTAATAACGTATTTTACAGTTTGAGACCTCTTTGATGCCAAAGTCAGTTTCTAGAGAGAAAACTTGAGATCAAAGATAAAGATAATAAAGTATATTGAAAACCTAACCTAGTTTATGACAAGTTGTGTGTTATTTATCGGCGCTCTTATGTTAAACCTGTAGGTGGGGATGGCTGGTAACGTTCAGTGACACTACTCGATCGTCATCCAACCAATGATGACCTGGCTCATTCTGTTCCATCTCAATCGTATTAATCCCCCTCATTAATAACTGGTAAGGCTGGATCTCGGATGCCAATTAATGCAGCACACTCTTTCCTGTCCCAACAATTAATGCAGCGCACTTGGCCCGACCTTAATTTAATGAGGCACTTCGCTCGGCAAAGTTCTGTCTCTTTGTCTTTAATGCGAAGGCAGAGATAGTAAAGTGAGGTCTGTGCTGGACACCCTAACACATCCTCAAACTCTGTGGATGCTCGGAATCATCCGGACTTATCTTCCTAATTAGAGGGACGGTCAGGATTATTTGGGCTTGGACTCGAGTCGACCATAGAGACTATTAAGGATGTAAATGAACCAGAATACTCGTCAGCCCGCTCGGTACTCGCTTGGTTAAACTCGAATCGAACTCGACTCGTGAGAAAAAAAAAAAAAAAAACCTGGCTCGTGAAAGCAGATACCCGCTCGATTAATAAATGACATATACCCGACAAAACTCGACTCGATTCGGCTAAAACTCGTTAAGGCTCGCTCGTTTATGCTCAACTTGACTCGTTAGCTCGACTCGATTAAAATTCATTTATATATTGATAAATATATACACATATGTTGCCCAGATGACTAACACAAGAGGAGGGGTGAATTGAGTTATATTATAAAAATTAACACTTATAAATCAAATACACAATATAAAATATAAACAAAATATAAAGCAGTAAGAAATGTAAAAAGTAGGGTAAGAAGAAGCAAACTCAGTATTTTTACGAGGTTCAGCCCCACTGCCTACATCCTCGCCTCAAGCTACCCCTTGAGGATCCCAAATCCACTATTCAATCTCCTTTAGGTGAAAATAGAAACCTATTACACCTTTGAGCAGCACCGCTCCAAAGAATCAGTGTAGAACACACTCTACACTTCCAATCACCTCACACTTGGTGATTTAATTATTCGCCGTGTAGAACACCTTCTTCACACACAAAAGTTATACGCACCCTCTTACAAATATAAGAGTTGATAGTGGGTAAACTATAAAAATACACTCATCAATGAGTGAGATATAAACAATACAGCGCAACCTATATATCTCTCAAAAAGAGCAAGAATTAAGGTTCAAAACTTTAGAAAAGAGAGAATGAGAGTTTTGAAAAAATGATGCAAAACTTAGAGATAGATGTGTAAGCTCTTGTTGTGATTTTTGCAAAACTCAAGTGAGCTATTTATAGGCAAATGAGTATTCAATTTCAAATTTGAAAAGATTCACAAGTCAAATAAGAACACTATTCACTTTTCAAAAAATTCAAATAAAAATATCTCCTTTTTATATTTGTCAAAGACAACTCCATTCATTTTTCAAAAAAATCAAACCTAATATTTTACTTTTCATACATGATAAAATGAGTATGATTTATTTTTCAAACAAAATCATCTTCTTTTCGCATATGTCAAAAAAACACACAACCACCTTTCAAGATTTTCAAACAAATCATCTATCTTTTACATTTGTCAAAAAAACACACAACTATCCTTCAAGATTTTCAAACAACACATGCACATGTTAAAGATGACAATCGATCATCTTACAAATTCAAATCTCTATGCATATGTGAAAAAAATAATAATTTTCGAAATTAATATTTTAATAAAGTTATGCAAATGTAAAAAATGAAATTTGATGTTTTATGAGAAAATATTAATTTTGAGTCTTAATCCAATTTCAAATTTTAAGAGAAGTACAAAATTACTCTATGGGCATCATTTGTAAACTTGATCTCTTTCTTGCTCATGCTTGATTTCTTGATGTGTTTAGCTCCCTTCATGCGTAGACAACTTGAGCTTAAGTTTTAAATATTATTTGTTATTATAAAAATTTATACATAGATACGAAACTTGAAACCTTGGGTTCAACAACATATATATGTTATATATAAGTATTACTAATAATACAAGTATAGCATTTTTATAATTAAATATGTAATATGTAATCTTATTACTTATATTTATATGATGAATATATTTCATAGTTATGTTTTATAATTTGTACAATAATTAGTCTATAAAATTTAATAATTTTATATATTAGTACGTGAAAAGCATGTGAAATATGTATATGCTATCATATTATATGTATTTATTAATAATATATATAATCATATAACATATCGTTATGATAAATAAATATTAATTAGTTAGATATTAAATATTAATTTTTTATTAATTAATTAATTAATTTATTTTTAAATTTTATTCGAAAAATTTTAAAAAAAATTCGAGCTCAAGTTCGTTTGTGAGACGAGCTCAAACTCGAACTCGAACTCGAGTTAAAAGTTTAATTTATCGAACTCGAATAAATAATAAATAAAAATTCGAGTTCGGGCTCGAATATTTTGAGTCGAGTTCGAGCTCAGCAAGCCAAAACTCAGCTCAGCTCGGCACGTTTCCAGCCTTAGAGACTATATTTATATTATGAGTGGGCTAGGCCCGTTCGGATTCTCCCTCACACATACCAAACTAAACAAATAAACAAAACTAAGTAGTAATCGGCGAATCACACAAATCTGTGCACAGACCATCTATGCATAGACTTATGGGCCACGACTACAATTAGGGATCATATAGATCTATGCGCAAGTCTTCAAAGATTTATAGGCAGATCTTTATGGCCCATGGTCATAGTTGTGGATTATCAAACTTGAAGGCTTGTCACGGCGTCAACACGATTGCAACCTCCAACATGGGTCTCTAACAAAATATGATCCATGACATTGAAGAGCTATACAAAACTCATAACAGCAAACCAGGAACCACAATAATGGAGAAGTTCTTTGTCGACTTAGGCTAGGTTTGGAAATAAGAAACATTTAAACACTCTCAAATATTTTATATTATTATTTATTATTTTATTATTATTTATTATTTATTTTTTATTATTATTCACAAACATTTTTAACCTTAAAGGAGGAGAAGAAGAAGAATGGAAGAGAGAAATGAGAGATAAGAGAGGTGGTGGCCGTTGGCACGGAGACGTGAAAGCCTGAAAGAAAGGAAGAGAACTGAGGGAAAAAGAGAGGACAACTATTGGAAAATAGGATGAACCGAAAAAATAGTGTAATAAAAAAATGGGCGTCATTTCGTTATAAAACCAATTATATATATATATATAGAGAGAGAGAGAGAGAGAGAGGGGGGGCCGGACTAGCTTGGGCCCAACCTGGACCCCATCCCCCGACTCTTTATAGCATGAGAGTGGATGCCCCTACATTCAGGTGGTGGGGGCAGAGGGGACGGGCCAGATGTGAGGCCTAAGTATTAGACCTCATAGCTATTTATTGCACAAGATAGTAATGGTAAGCATTAATATACGATTTAGGAGCTTGAGCACTTATTTCAAAAAATGGAATCCATCATTAACAAGTATACTTTTATGTGAATTTTATATTTAATCATTTTTTAGTGAGAGTATTTGAGTATTTACAAATCATTTCCTATTTGAAGAAAAAATATCTAACATTTTAACTAATTGTTTAAATAATATATTTTTCATTATAATAATAAATGTATTCTTAAGATATGAAAGTACCACACTCTATTTGAAAAAAAATGTGGCCCATTATTAAAAAGTAATTTTTCATGTAATTTTCAAATTTACTCACAATTTTCAACGAAGGTGCTCGAGATTTGTATAAAATTACAAATATAATTTCATTTTCAATATGTTAATGACATATTTTAAGTGTTGGATTCCTATTTATCTTCATATTACATTAAATTTTAGTAAGAGCAGTGCTAGAGCTATAATTGGGGGTTCTCGAATGGGATCCACCAGGGTATGTGGTCTTTTTTTTTTCCCTTTTCTTTATGTATTTTTTAATCATTTTATTTTTATTTTTAAAAGAATTTATAATATTATTAAAAAAACACTTATTTAATCATTAAATAAAAAAATCCAATCAAGATTTGGGATATATGACTTTGAAAAGTGACTTTAGCATATAAAATGTTAGGAATAAACATCAGGGACAAATAGTGGATAAATGCCAACAGATAACTTGTGTTGTTTAGTACTTTCTGTGTGTTGTATAATATCTAAAAATTGAGAAATGAATCCAAAATTGTAGGAAATGAAAATTTTGAAAGTCGTGAGTTGGTATTTGTCCTCGGTTTTTGTCCTTAATATTAAGGCTGAACAAAATGACTGTTTGACTGACCTGACCCGTTTCACCGAAACCTTCAGACCTGAAAACCCTACTCAATTGGGTTAAAAGCGGAAACAGAGTTCTTCCGTTACCTGATAACTTGTTCCATCCTCTCTCTCTCTTTCTCTCCTCGCCGACGTCAACCTCCAAATCTTGCCGAACCAAGCTTCCAATCGCAGACTACCATTCACCGTAAGCATCAACCACGACTCAAACTAGTTCTCAGTTCCATCGTTGGCGAAATCGCAGAGGTCTGGAAGCACCGTGAGTCGCTCATCCTCGTCTGCTTCATCCTCCTTTCGACTGGTTCACATCTTCTTCGCCGATTCTTCGCATCTTCTTCTTCTTCACTATTTTCTAAGCAAGTCGTGCCCAGTGTTTCTTCAACTGACAATTTCTTTGCATGCCTTACACTTTTTGAAAGACGTCAAGCTTTCCATCCCATCTCAGGAAATTGCTTGAGTTTTTGTTCTAAATTTCTTAGATTTTTTGAATTGATTTGGGCCTTTTGTGTTGAATTTTGAAAATATGATTTATTGAAAAAGAAAAAATAGAAGAAGAGGAGGAAGATGAGAAAATCGGGTAATCGGAATAAACGGGCAATTAGCTAATCGAAAGGTGATTGTTTCGGGTCGGGTCGGGTTGGAGAACATCCCTATTTAATATTGCTATTAGCATATTCATTTTATTAAACATTAGCCCCGCTTGGATTCGGAGATGAGATGAGTTGAGATGAGTTTTGTTTATTTTTTAATATTATTATTATTTTGGAATTTGAAAAAGGTGTGTTGGAATTTGAAAAATGTGTATTGGGATTTGAAAAAGGTGTATAGGAATTTGTGTTTTGTATAAAAAATTATAAAAATATAATGATGAAATGGAAATGAGTTGAGATGAGCTCAACCCACTTCCGAATCCAAGCAGCCCCTAAATCGACAACTGTTATTGACTCATGTCCTTTACCGTGACGAACGTATTTGGATTTTGCCACCATTCATATCACTTTCTGCTAGAATTATAAAGCTACATTTCATGAGATACGATACGGGAGCTACATTTTATCATTTATAGGCCACGAACACTGGAAAGTCGACGAAAAAAACAACCATGGTCCATGCATGAAATCTGCAATAAAGCAATTTGGTTTTATTTACAGAACATCTGGATAACGCGAACCGTGAGTGTGTGTTTGCGGTGCATCGGTTTCCACGACTGCCACATATATCCGCTTGCCATTCTTGGGCTAAACCCAAACCCCTATGTCCTTTGTGAAAAGTGCGCACACTGGAGGCCGTCACTCGTCCCTTCTCACATCAAAAGCCCTGTACCCTTTTGATCCCTCTTTTTTACTGAGCCAGGTGTCTTTTTGCTTGCTTCAATGGCGTCCATTTCTAGATTGGTTCTCAAGGACGGTAAGTTTCGGACACACGACGTTTTGTACAGACCAAGCTCTTCACTTCCTGCTTGGAAGCTTCAATCGTATCTGGGTATGTTTCATTTTTGCTTGTTTACGATCGTTTGCTTCTGGGGTACTGTTTATTTGATTGGATGACACGTGTTCTAATTTGTTGAATTTCTTTGTTTCGAAATTTGCTATTTTGGGGAGTACGCAAATAACTTACCTTGATCTTTTCGTTTATTGTTTATTGTGACGTTTAGTTGCTATGAGCAACGAATTCCGAATTCTTCTTCGGGGTTTCTTTCTTTCCCCTACTGATTTGAGATTTTAGATGTCAGAGGGGAGTTTCCTGAAGCTAAGAATGGAAGAAGTTTGTCAATACTTAACAAGCCATGGAGTCCAGTAGTTACAATCCCTTATTCAGTCGTTCAAACTTCAAGGTATCTATTAATATCAATTGAGTGCCTTTGTGTGTTTTGCGCTTAAATTATATTGATGTTAACTTAAAGAAAGTGATCATAGTGTCATAATTTAAATTTATGACCAATATGAAAATGCCATAGAAGAAAACCATAATTAGTCAATTAGGGAATCAAATTCTTATAATCGTATTTGTGATAACCTGGATTTTTAGATATCCGCTTAATTTTCATATGTGGGATGATTATGTTTCTCCAAAACCATTTTTAGGAATTTTTGGGATATATGTATAGGAATTTTATATTGAAAGGTTAGGAGTAGGGTTGGGTATAAATGTGACTTGTTTTAAGGTGAAAAGGTGCCCAGACCCGAGATCTCGCTCGACTCCCGCTTGATTTCTAGCTCGAGCGAGATACAGGGACAGACATACGTCTTTTAGTAGAATGGTCATAACTTGCTCATTTGATGTCGAATTTCAGTGATTCAAGAGGCTATGGAAAGCTAAGAGGAATATCTACAACTTTTATGTTTTGAGGTTTAAGAGATATGGACTTAATCAAATAAGAAATAGAGATTGAAGTACCAGGTTTGAATTGGAGATAGATGAGCATTGACTTTGAAGTTGACTAAGAACATTGGATAAGATTAAGCCTTTGGATTATTTTCTCAATTATCCTAAGATCTGGACAAGTATGTAGAGATGTGGAAAATTAGGAGATTTTATTTAGTAAATTTCGTGTGAAATAAGAGGAATCATCTATCCAACACTTGGTGTGCCCGGATTGGTGTTCTCGGGCTCATCTGTCGAGTTTTATTAGAAAAATCATAACTTGGTCATAGGAACTCCAAATGAAGTGATTCCAGTTCCTATAGAACCTTAAGACATAGATCTAGAACTTTTATGATTGGAGGTTTTAGAGAATCGAAGTGTATCGAGGGATTAATTGGGCTGGAACGGGACTGATCTGTTTTAAGTGCAAACTGGAGCCCGAAAATAAATCACTCCACCACCTCACTTTAGATGTTCGAATTTGATTGGTTTTCCTCATTGTTATATGCTAGATACATGTATGAAAGTATGTGTTAGGTGGAGGAAGAGCTTCTAGAAGAATAATTAGTTTAAAACCAAGCAAAAGTGAAGAACTAATCTGATTGGCCAAAACAGCCAACTATCCCCCTTGTTTCCAATCAATTGGTAACCAAACCTTGGGAATTAGATGATGAGATATTTTCCAGCCACTCTAAGGGTACTAAGGAAGTCTTGGACGTGGGGCCAAAGAGGAAGAAGAGGTTCTAGAAGTTTTGAGGGTGCAAGGAAGGCCAATGGCCAGTTGAACTTATCTTGGATATTTTAGACCTTTTGGAGTTTACTTTTATGCCTATAATTAGTAATTATTTGGGCCTAAGATGATTTTAGATATGGAAGAAGCATAGCCATGGGATGAAAATCCTTGGAGATCATGAGAGATATGGATGAGGATTAGACTAACCAAGGCTGGACAACACACCACACCTTACACGGTTTGAGTTAACCAATTGCCTTGGTTTGTTTTCCTTCCCTTTTTCCCCAAGCCATCTATTTCTATATATATATAACCATCTTCAGTCCATAAGGGACCTTTTGGGAGAAAGAACTCACGTCCACTTAGAGAAAAAGCCAAAGAAGAAGTCTCTCTTAACCCTTGAACCTCCAAACATCTCCTAAGTGAGCTAAGTGAGTGCTTTGAGGAGAAATATTGCAAGGACTAATTGGATCATTCAACCAAGTTTTGGAGAAACTTGTAAGTATACAATTTAACTTAATCTTGGCATAGAATAAGTAGATTGTTGATGGAATTAAGTTTGTTGTTAGTTGGAGCTTGAATTAGGCTTATATGATGTGCTTGGAATCTATGGTGTTTTGGATATGATTTTGGTGATGGTAAAATGTTAGGAAAATTATAAGGACATAGAATTATGTTTTAATAAGTAAAAATAAGGTTTATGTGAGAAGATTTCTGGGTTTAGGTTGAAAAACCCCATGAGCCGTGATCTCGCTCGACTGTCGCTCGACAGGCGAGTCGAGCGAAGGCAAAATGTGAACCCCCGCTTGACTGTCGCTTGATACCCCACTCGAGCGAGTTCCAACCCGTGACTTCGCTTGACTTTCGCTCGACACCCCGCTCGAGCGAGATGCCCTGTTTTGCTTAGATTCATGGTTTTTCCCGGAATAAAATTTGTGTCTCAAATGGAAGGAGTTCTAGGTGAAAAACTCATAAGAATAAGAAAAGATATAGTATGGCCCGACTACGGGTAATAATGATGGCATGGCCCAACCACGGGTGATAATAGTGGCATAGCCTGATCTCGGGTAATAATAGTGATATGGCCCGACCACGGGTAACAATAGTGATGTGGCCCGACCACGGATGATAATAGTGGATATTAGTAATGACTTGTGAGAACAAGGGTTTTAAGATAAGAATGAAAAGCACATGCATGTATGAATATGTTAGTCACGTCATGACGGGGACGGCGATACGTAACGCCAGTATGATACGTAACGCCCGGATGACTGATAAGTTGACGGGGACGCCTGTCATATATGTTAAGCATGTTCCGTGTCATTACGGGGACGGCGATACGTAACGCCCGGAAGATTGACACGAGACTCATCATTTCGGGGACGGCGATACGTAACGCCCATCAAATATAAGAGATAAGTAAGACCCGACAGGGATGGCGATACGTAACGCCTGTCGAGGTTATGTGATAAGTAAGACCCGATAGGGACGGCAATACGTAACGCTTGTCGAGGTTATGCAATAAGTAGATCCCGATGGGGACGGCGATACGTAACGCCCGTAGGATTGACATGATTAGCGGGGACGGCGATACGTAATGACACGGAACATACTTAACATATATGACAGGCGTCCCCGTCAACTTATCAGTCATCCGGGCGTTACGTATCGCCGTCCCCGTGATGACGTAAGCATTCTTATCATAGCGGGCGTTACGTATCGCCGTCCCTGCTAATCATGTCAATCCTACGAGCGTTAAGTATCGCCGTCCCCGTAGTGACATAATTCTTATTATTACGACAGGCGTTACGTATCGCCGTCCCTGTCGGCACGTCAGTCATACGGGCGTTACGTATCGCCGTCCCCATCATGACGTGACTAACATATTCATACATGCATGTGCTTTTCATTCTTATCTTAGAACCCTTGTTCTCACAAGTCATTACTAATATCCACTATTATCACCCGTGGTCGGGCCACATCACTATTGTTACCCGTGGTCGGGCCATATCACTATTATTACCCGAGATCGGGCTATGCCACTATTATCACCCGTGATTGGGCCATGCCATCATTATTACCCGTGGTCGGGCCATACTATATCTTTTCTTATTCTTATGAGTTTTTCACTTAGAACTCCTTCCATTTGAGACAAATTTTATTCCGGGAAAAATCCTGAATCTAAGCAAAACAGGGCATCTCGCTCGAGCGGGGTGTCGAGCGAAAGTCAAACGAAGTCACGGGTTGGAACTCGCTCGAGTGGGGTATCAAGCGACGGTCAAGCGGGGGTTCACATTTTGCCTTCGCTCGACTCGCCTGTCGAGCGACAGTCGAGCGAGATCACGGCTCATGGGGTTTTTCAACCTAAACCCAGAAATCTTCTCACATAAACCTTATTTTTACTTATTAAAACATAATTCTATGTCCTTATAATTTTCCTAACATTTTACCATCACCAAAATCATATCCAAAACACCATAGATTCCAAGCACATCATATAAGCCTAATTCAAGCTCCAACTAACAACAAACTTAATTCCATCAACAATCTACTTATTCTATGCCAATATTAAGTTAAATTGTATATTTACAAGTTTCTCCAAAGCTTGGTTGAATGATCCAATTAGTCCTTGCAATATTTCTCCTCAAAGCACTCACTTAGCTCACTTAGGAGATGTTTGTAGGTTCAAGGGTTAAGAGAGACTTCTTCTTTGGTTTTTTCTCTAAGTGGACGTGAGTTCCTTCTCCCAAAAGGTCCCTTATGGACTGAAGATGGTTATATATATATAGAAATAGATGGCTTGGGGAAAAAGGGAAGGAAAACAAACCAAGGCAATTGGTTAACTTAAACCGTGTAAGGTGTGGTGTGTTGTCCAGCCTTGGTTAGTCTAATCCTCATTCATATCTCTCATGATCTCCAAGGATTTTCATCCCATGGCTATGCTTCTTCCATATCTAAAATCATCTTAGATCAATGGCCCCAAATAATTACTAATTATAGGCATAAAAGTAAACTCCAAAAGGTCTAAAATATCCAAGATAAGTTCAACTGGCCATTGGCCTTCCTTGCACCCTCAAAGCTTCTAGAACCTCTTCTTCCTCTTTGGCCCCACGTCCAAGACTTCTTTAGTACTCTTAGAGTGGCTGGAAAATATCTCATCATCTAATTCCCAAGGTTTGGTTACCAATTGATTGGAAACAAGGGAGATAGTTGGCTGTTTTGGCCAATCAGATTAGTTCTTCACTTTTGCTTGGTTTTAAACTAATTATTCTTCTAGAAGCTCTTCCTTTACCTAACACATACTTTCATACGTGTATCTAGCAGATAACAATGAGGAAAACCAATCAAATTCGAACATCTAAAGTGAGGTGGTGGAGTGATTTATTTTCGGGCTCCAGTTTGCACTTAAAACAGATCAGTCCCGTTCCAGCCCAATTAATCCCTCGATACACTTCGATTCTCTAAGACCTCAAATCATAAAAGTTCTAGATCTATGTCTTAAGGTTCTATAGGAACTGGAATCACTTCATTTGGAGTTCCTATGACCAAGTTATGATTTTTCTAATAAAACTCAACAGATGAGCCCGAGAACACCAATCCGGGCACACCAAGTGTTGGATAGATGATTCCTCTTATTTCACACGAAATTTACTAAATAAAATCTCCTAATTTTTCACATCTCTACATACTTGTCCAGATCTTAGGATAATTGAAAAAATAATCCAAAGGCTTAATCTTATCCAATGTTCTTAGTCAACTTCAAAGTCAATGCTCATCTATCTCCAATTCAGACCTGGTACTTCAATCTCTATTTCTTATTTGATTAAGTCCATATCTCTTAAACCTCAAAACATAAAAGTTGTAGATATTCCTCTTAGCTTTCCATAGCCTCTTGAATCACTGAAATCCGACATCAAATGAGCAAGTTATGACCATTCTACTAAAAGACGTATGTCTGTCCCTGTATCTCGCTCGAGCTAGAAATCAAGCGGGAGTCGAGCGAGATCTCGGGTCTGGGCACCTTAAAACAAGTCACATTTATACCCAACCCTACTCCTAACCTTTCAATATAAAAATCCTATACATATATCCCAAAAATTCCTAAAAATGGTTTTGGAGAAACATAATCATCCCACATATGAAAATTAAGCGGATATCTAAAAATCCGGGTTATCACATTCTCCCCCCCTTAAAAGGAATTTCGTGCTCGAAATTCGAGAGTTCCACCTCAACACTAAAATATATATATCAGTGTATACTTAGAAAAATTCTATAATTAGTAACACCAATATAGTTGCTAACATTATTCTTCTCCTTTGGCACATTCCTTTAAAAAAAAACTTAAAGCATATGAGTAATTTAGAACCCTGACTTTTCCAAAAATCTCAATATATTCTCCAATAAAATTCAACAATTATAAATATTTAAACTGACTTCAGTCAATTTCTATGCTCTATCCACCAAATGTTCATCTATATTCTATCTTTTGTAACTTAAAACTCTCTTCCATGGCAATCACAAACAATATTTTCTCCTTAGTAAAACTCCAAATCCCTATTGATTCCTTCAAGTCAGCGTAATTGAAGTCTCTGATCATGATCAACATCATGTTTGTGCTATGTACTCTCAAAATTTACCACATAAATAGCCTCAACACATACCAAATCGCATCAAAATGGAACCAAAAGTTACCTTTTCAAGACTGTATACTTGTAGATATCATGCATTTATAATCAAGATCAACATTTTGCCTATGCATCAGTAGTTCGCTTATACCATTTTCCTTATCTGAACTTATACCCTCAAAATTTATTTCCTCAATCATAAAAATTTGCCAACCAAATCCACACTTCTCATTCCTGAGAAAGTATTTTCTTAAAAACTCTTATATCCACCATTGGACTCCACTCCATCTTATTCTAATTATTGTAAACTCATCAATTTCCAACACAGATTAAACTAACATGTGAGGTCGGTGCTCCAAAATTCAAATCTTAATTCAAATCAAATCTCCAAAATTCTAAAACTTTACCTACTTTAGGAGTCACTTTCCAGAATTCTATAAGATCGATAAACTTATAATCTTTCACCATTTTGCAATTCTTCCAAAATTTAGAACTTCAGTACCTAAATTTCAAAGAAATCACTCATACTATGACATTTTCTTCTAAACCTTGATATTACAACAACAGTCTAAGTCAATAAAATCCAAGCCTACTATTCTTAAACATTTAGGTCCTTCTTGATCGTAACACCCTCATACCAAAACTTAATCTTTAATCTGCTACATCTAAGAAAACTAATTCAAATTCCCTCGACAGAAAACTATCAAGTTGATCGGTTAACCTCAAATTCTCAACTTTGAAAGAGAAATTCTTTACCACTTGATATAATCCAGCAAAGTTTTCGTTAAATCTCACCATAAGGACTTTAAGAATCCATGTATATCTTACATCTCTATATATAATCATACAATAAACCTCATCACTCCAGAGTCAATGAAATAGTCATCACGCTTCCTTATCAATCTGACCTTGCCACTAATGATTCCGACATCAACCAATTGTCAATTTCTACTCCTATCACGTAATCTATCTTAAAAATTCTGATTCCTAAAATCCCAGACATTCACAATTCCATGAAAGAAACCAACTTGACCCAATCTTATCCAGAATTTAAGCCTTTCTCAATCAAATCAAAACCTATCTTAATACCATGTGATCATTTTTCCTAGGACATTCATGGTTTACCCAGAGTCGTATTGCTCTGATACCATTCTGTGACGCCCCGATTTTTCGCATCGATTACAACGTAAATCGACGCATCCGGACAAGTAACACAAGGCTACTTATCCTACGTAAATATAAAAAGCAGCATGCATGCATCTAAGCTTACTAATTAAATGCAACGCCGATCGCAGCTGGAAGAAGTAAATTCCCAATATACGCAAAGAGATCTAACTCTTGCATCAATAGATCACATGGCATACTAAAATTACACTTCTCATAACATCGTATTTACAAAAACATACTGTATTAACTCTTACATAACCCAGTTAGTTTTCTCAAAACATAATCTCATATCCCCCCCCATCACCTAGTACTCTTACTTCTTTACTTGATTACGAACATGGGATCATCTCAACTGGAGAGGAGCATTCCATAGGACCCTTAGGGTACCTCAGAATTTTCAGTGCTGATCGGGTCTCAATGCAATTTATCTATCCCTGCAACAACATCTATCATTCTATAAGGAATGATAGATAAAACATAAAAGAGTGAGATTTACAAGAAATCTCAGTAAGTACACAGTTAACGAAATAAAGCACAGATAACATTAACTATCATCATACATAATCATACTCACCAACATATCACTTATAAGAATACTTTATGGAACTTATACACGTCAATTACCCATCTTCCCATACAAACTTAGATCTTAGCTAGACCCATCATCGCATACAAACTTATACTTTTCACTTTACTTCTTAACCTTGTAGGTTTCTCTTATTTCTTATCCTCGATGGGCGTTACGTATCGCCGTCTCCATCGGGATCTACTTATTGCATAACCTCGACAGGTGTTACGTATCGCCGTCCCTGTCGGGTCTTACTTATCACATAACCTCGACAGGCGTTACGTATCGCCGTCCCTGTCGGGTCTTACTTATCTCTTATATTTGATGGGCGTTACGTATCGCCGTCCCCATCACATATAACTCATCAATTATCCGGGTGTTACGTATCGCCGTCCCAATTTTTCGCATCGATTACAACGTAAATCGACGCATCCGAACAAGTAACACAAGGCTACTTATCCTACGTAAATATAAAAAGCAGCATGCATGCATCTAAGCTTACTAATTAAATGCAATGCCGATCGCAGCTGGAAGAAGTAAATTTCCAATATACGCAAAGAGATCTAACTCTTGCATCAATAGATCACATGGCATACTAAAATTACACTTCTCATAACATCGTATTTACAAAAACATACTGTATTAACTCTTACATAACCCAGTTAGTTTTCTCAAAACATAATCTCATATCCCCCCCCATCACCTAGTACTCTTACTTCTTTACTTGATCACGAACATGGGATTATCTCAACTGGAGAGGAGCATTCCATAGGACCCTCAGGGTACCTCAGAATCTCCAGTGCTGATCGGGTCTCAATGCAATTTATCTATCCCTGCAACCACATCTATCATTCCATAAGGAATGATAGATAAAACATAAAAGAGTGAGATTTACAAGAAATCTCAGTAAGTACACAGTTAACGAAATAAAGCACAGATAACATCAACTATCATCATACATAATCATACTCACCAACATATCATTTATAAGAATACTTTATGGAACTTATACACGTCAATTACCCATCTTCCCATACAAATTTAGATCTTAGCTAGACCCATCATCACATACAAACTTATACTTTTCACTTTACTTCTTAACCTTGTAGGTTTCTCTTATTTCTTATCCTCGATGGGCGTTACGTATCGCCGTCCCCATCGGGATCTACTTATTGCATAACCTCGACAGGTGTTACGTATCGCCGTCCCTGTCGGGTCTTACTTATCACATAACCTCGACAGGCGTTACGTATCGCCGTCCCTATCGGGTCTTACTTATCTCTTATATTTGATGGGCGTTACGTATCGCCGTCCCCATCACATATAACTCATCAATCATCCGGGCGTTACGTATCGCCGTCCCCGAAATGATGAATCTCGTGTCAATCTTCCGGGCGTTACGTATCGCCGTCCCCGTAATGACACGGAACATACTTAACATATATGACAGGCGTCCCCGTCAACTTATCAGTCATCCGGACGTTACGTATCGCCCGGATGATTGATGAGTTATATGTGATGGGGACGGCGATACGTAACGCCCATCAAATATAAGAGATAAGTAAGACCCGACAGGGACGGCGATACGTAACGCCCATCGAGAATAAGAAATAAGAGAAACCTACAAGGTTAAGAAGTAAAGTGAAAAGTATAAGTTTGTATGTGATGATGGATCTAGCTAAGATCTAAGTTTGTATGGGAAGATGGGTAATTGACGTGTATAAGTTCCATAAAGTATTCTTATAAATGATATGTTGGTGAGTATGATTATGTATGATGATAGTTGATGTTATCTGTGCTTTATTTCGTTAACTGTGTACTTACTGAGATTTCTTGTAAATCTCACTCTTTTATGTTTTATCTATCATTCCTTATGGAATGATAGATGTGGTTGCAGGGATAGATAAATTGCATTGAGACCCGATCAGCACTGGAGATTCTGAGGTATCCTGAGGGTCCTATGGAATGCTCCTCTCCAGTTGAGATGATCCCATGTTCGTGATCAAGTAAAGAAGTAAGAGTACTAGGTGATTGGGGGGGGATATGAGATTATGTTTTGAGAAAACTAACTAGGTTATGTAAGAGTTAATACAGTATGTTTTTGTAAATACGATGTTATGAGAAGTGTAATTTTAGTATGCCATGTGATCTATTGATGCAAGAGTTAGATCTCTTTGCGTATATTGGGAATTTACTTCTTCCAGCTGCGATCGGCGTTGCATTTAATTAGTAAGCTTAGATGCATGCATGCTGCTTTTTATATTTACGTAGGATAAGTAGCCTTGTGTTACTTGTCCGGATGCGTCGATTTACGTTGTAATCGATGCGAAAAATCGGGGCGTCACAGTATTCATCCAAAACAAATCAAGCATACGTTCGAATGTTGATATATTTTAGTCTTCCTGGAGGATATGATCATAGGAGGGCATCTTTCGTTCTCTACAAGCTTGCTGGTGCATATACCCATCTTTACACTTGTAGTATAGTGTTAAGAATAATTTGTTGACTCCTTTATTTAGGAACTCTCAAGTTTTGTGCAAGGCTGCAACAAATTTATCTGGAGATGTCCCCAATAAAACACCCGATGATGGAATGAGTCAATATGAGAGAATAATTGAAACTTTGACGACTCTTTTTCCGGTTTGGGTATGTGTTATATTCAGTAAGGCCAACCTGGCCAATCTCTGTTTCAATGTTTTTAAGTGGCATACTTTTCTTATTGTAATTGCATTTAAGACTTCTTTCTTGAGGAGTACATTCAAAATCTAAACCTATTTACATGACAGGTCATATTGGGCACCGTTGTTGGCGTCTACAAGCCGGCTGCTGTAATATCGTCCCCCTTTTCTTTTGCTTTGTTGAATGTCAAGTTAGCTGTTGGTTAGCCAGTTGAATTTTGGATCTTCTTACAGGTAACATGGTTGGAGTCAGACCTTTTCACTCTTGGCCTAGGTGTCCTCATGCTTTCAATGGGATTGACACTAACATTTGAGGATTTCAGACGCTGTTTGCGGAATCCATGGACTGTAAGATTTAAATAATTACTTTGTTAATTTGATATTTTTTTTCTTACCTGGTTTAAATAAACAAGTTTTATTGGTGCAGGTTGGTGTAGGATTTCTTGCTCAATACTTGATTAAACCCATGTTGGGCTTCGTCATTGCATTGGTACTTCTTCAAAATTATCAGAACTTGACATCTATGTGCTTGTTAATTTCTATTTGTTTCAACCTCTCTAATCAGCATAATCAATATTGAGTTCCTTTTTTCCTAAATAAGAACCTAATAGAGAAAAAGAAAAAAGGGAAAGGGGGGGGGGGGATGTGTGGGATCACCTAATTTATCTTTCAGAGTGGAACTGATTTTGAATTTTGTAATTTGGGAAAGAAAACATATTGTATAATGTGTTACAATAACCTTGGGAGAAATTATCACTTTTTAACATTTAAACTCTATGATTTCCAGACTCTGAAATTGTCTGCACCTCTTGCAACTGGTCTTATTTTGGTCTCATGCTGCCCTGGAAGTCAGGCATCAAATGTTGCAACTTACATATCAAAAGGAAATGTGGCACTTTCTGTTCTTATGACAATGTAAGCTGAACTTCTTCAGATGATTTTCTCACCCGAGAGGGCTGACAAGTTTTTGCTGCCCATGAATTCCTTTTTTTTTTGGTTATGAATTTGCACATTCAGAACACTGGCCATAATATTGTACTGATAAATATATGCACCGTAAAGTTTCCAATACAGTTCTATAGTGCTCAATAATGTGGTTGTTATATGAGTAGTATAATGTTAAATAATTAACTGCTAGGATATAAATTAAACTATAAATTAAATAATTAAACTCACCTATTCCCATCAACTTAAGCTTTTGGGACGATTGGTAATGTAACACTAGCAGCAGTTACTTGGATGAATGGTTAAGCTCTTGTATCATCTAGTAAAAGTAATTATGACTTCTACCATAATTCTTACATAAAGAAGCATGTTTTTCCATTTCATTGTGTCGTATTAGGTGAGTATGAGTACGTTAATTTCATAAGCATTCTGGACTCTGTAGGTGTTCAACTATTGGAGCTATTGTTATGACACCACTCCTCACTAAGCTTCTTGCTGGTCAGCTTGTTCCAGTTGATGCTGTGGTAAGTTTTTATGTAACTGGTAAATAACTAAATATCTAATCCTTGGATTTGCTGATGTAAAAGTGAGGTTCTTGAAAATAAATAAAAACTGACTATTTTGAAGAAATAAGTATGCCTTATTTTGTCAGTTATGTGGTCTACAATTCCAATATCCTCAGTTCATAGTGGTTTGTTGGACCCTTTAGGAGTCCATATATATTCCAGCTGATTAAAGGTTGTTATTCATCACAGTTGGTAAATGATCTTCAAATTATAAGGGAAAACTACAATTTGCCCACATGTGGTGTGAGGTAAATTTCAATGTTGCCCTTTGTCCACCTGAGGTCCATTCATTCAACTGTGGAACTTTTTTGCCAACTATGCTAGTGGAAATCATGTGCTTTGAGAAAACAGTCCTGACTAATCCCGTGGGCACACAGGCCTTAGGCAAAGAGTTTCCTGCAAGTACACCCTGGGTAATTCAAGAGGAAATTCTCCCAATCCAATAGCCCATAGAAATTGTTTGCACCTATGGTTTCGAACCTTAAACCTAGAGAGAGTATACCACCAAGACCAAAGCTCTTATCACTTGAGCCAACCCCTAGGGGTTTTCCCAAAATCATGTGTTTATAATTGCTGGTTCATAGTAGTGTGCAACAACATAGTATAACGGACAAAAAGGGCATAAACCTAAGTGGTTAAACTGCCACTTTAAAGCCAAAGGTCGACAGAATTAATATATGTTGGATAAGAATACAGACTGAATTGATCTCATACTACAGAAGGGTAAAGTGTAATATTTTGTATAAAAAATATAGCATCTGTCATCCTATTCAGTGTAAGCTGAATTTTAGAAAGATATTTGTGTAGAAGCAATTTATATATGTCTGGCCATGTTTAATACTTGTGAGAAGGTCTAATTTTTCTCCATATACTCACATACAGAAACTTACCTGTGATTTTGGTGTTCCTGCCATCTTTGCAGGGTCTGGCAATCAGCACTTTTCAGGTTGTTTTAGTGCCAACAATTGTTGGAGGTAACTGAAAGGTGTTTAAAATTTATGTCCATTGAATTTAGTTGCATAGAAAATTAATTTCTCTGCTACAATTCAAAGTTTATTTCAAGGGTCAATGCATCTGGACTTGTATGATTTAGTTTTTGCTTTCTGTGGCAGTGTTGGCAAATGAATCCTTCCCCAAATTCACTTCAAAAATAGTGACAGTGACACCTTTGATTGGAGTTATTCTCACCACACTCCTCTGTGCAAGCCCAGTAAGTTCATGTGTGAGAGTTGTACTATGATGGGTGACCTCCTAGGAAGTCCTCATGTTGCACCTCCTTTTTTTTTTTTTTTTTAATTTTAAAAGCTGTATAAAAATCAATTAAATACAATTCAGTATTCTGGTGATATTTCTTTCGTGGAGGGAACGAACTTTGTTTTTTTATGATTTTTAAGATTGGACAAGTTTCAGATGTATTGAAAACTCAAGGAGCGCAACTAATACTTCCAGTGGCTGCCCTACATGGTGCTGCATTTGCAATTGGTTATTGGCTTTCAAGAGTATCATTTGGTGAATCTACTTCTCGTACTATTTCTATAGAATGCGGGATGCAGGTATACATATTCTTCATGATTATTTCTTTACCTACAATGCTTATGACCTTTAAAATATTTACAATGATAATCTGTATGAATCCACCCTTGATCATGCATGCTCTTCCACCATCCACGCCCCACTCCCCAAAAAAATCCTTAGTCTAGATAAAATAATTTGCACAATTTTGTATATGAAAAGAGGAACTAATCAAAAGGGAATCGTTTGATTGATGATGTTTGGCAAGTTTTGGCAGGCTGGAATCTGGGCACTGCTACCAAAATGATTTTGAACTATAGATTTGCATATGTTGAATCTGAAGGTTCTCTCTGTGCCCGATGCAGGTTAAATTGATTGGTTATACATTATATAAATACTAAATTGTTTCTTCTTGAATAAACTCTGACAATAAAGACCAAGACAATAATTATTGAAGAGCCTTGGACTTAAGCCCCATTTTTTGGCAATAATCAAGAGCCCCAATTTTTGGGCAATAATCGTGCACCATTATGCTGTCAGTGGGTGATCCTTCTATGTATTTTTGTGTGGAGAGAGAGAGAGAGAGAGAGAGAGAGAGAGAGAGAGAGAGAACAAGGAGGGGTGGGGCGGCAAAACCTTCAATTAATAGACTAAACATGACTTTACCCTGAAGTTGCTAAAGTATTTCTTCTTGCAGCTGAAGATGGTAGCTTAATGGTGAAATCGAGTAGAAAAATATTCCACATCACCACGACAATCATATCACCAGTTTACAACTCTTGTATTGTATAACTGACCATCTAATTTATGTGCTTGGTACTTTCATTTATTCCTTCATGTTTATCTGCAGAGCTCTGCACTTGGGTTTTTTCTCGCCCAGAAGCATTTTACAAATCCCCTTGTTGCTGTCCCTTCTGCCGTCAGCGTTGTTTGCATGGCTGTAGGAGTCTTTCTTGCACTTGCTCAAACTTACTGTTTTCATTTTCTCCAAGCACGTGTATTCGTTTTCTTTTTCTTTTTGGGAATTACTAGTTCCATTCTTATCGATGCACACTATCTCCCTTGCAGCTTGGTGGGAGTGCGATTGCCGTCTTTTGGAGGAACAAGCCGATACCTGTTGACGACAAGGATGACTTCAAGGAATGAAAACTGTCTCGAGCTTTGTTCTTGAAAAAATCTATTTGCAAGCCTTTTTTTGACACATCGAACACAACACTGAAGTGGATCCCATGATAACGATAGGGGATCCCACAAGTGGTGTGCTGATACATCAGGCTTGCAAATAACACAACCTCGTGTTCTTTATGGGTATTGTTTCTCGCTAAATAAGCCAGTTCGAAGGATTTCTGTGGTCCTCTTAGTTCTTCTCAGGTTCTTATTTAGAATCATTGGAATTCTGTGAAGACATCAATGGAATATTAGGCGAATGCGAATGTTTGGGTTTCAGATATTTGTTTCTGCAGAGCATTAAAACTTGAATTTAGAAACTGAACTTTTTTGTTTCATTTTGAAAATAAGAGATATTTTAAATTCTTGGAGAGACCAATTACTCTTCAAAACTACTTGTCTTGTTTGTAATTTCATTTGCCAACTTTACAATTGGTTCGGTTTTCATTTTCGTTTAAAAGATGCAAATCGGAAGAGGCCGAACGCTCTTCCCCTCTTGTATGATAGCAATTTTGAATGTAATACTTTTGCCGCAATCATGTTTCCTCAGCAATTTTCAGGTTTTCAGCAATGTTGTGCCCACCTTTGTCCAACAGTGTAGAAGGTGGTTTGAGTTACAAAATTGTAGGGAATCCGAATCACTGATGTTTTACTTACCCAAAAAAGTTATGATGTATGTCAGAATTGGATCCTCTCATGTTCTTGGCAATAACATGACTGACTTGGGCAATCGAATGATTCCATTCACATGTTTACAACTTTATCATCCCAATTTATGATTTGCATAGTCTTTTAGCCCATATATGAGATAGAATGATTTGATTCCAGGTACATGATAGGCTAAGTTGTGGTAGGGGTGTTAAATCGTGTCAACAAATCGTGTTCATATCGTGTTAAGACATGTATATTATAGTATATAATTCAATCTTAATCCAATCTGTTAAATTTATCACGTCAAAATTTCAAATTCTAATACGACTCATTAACATAACATGTCATATCGTGTCAACTTGTTTAGATCCATTAGTGAATATTATGAAATAAGTTAATACAAATAATATGATTTATTTCAATCTGTTTATGTAAATGGATTGAATATGTTCGAAATTAATTTGTTTGATTAAATTTATCATAATTTTATATAAATATTAAAATAACAATATTTATAAAAATTATAACACTAATTATAAGTTCGAAATTACAATCTAAACAATAAAAATATCAAAATTAAAATTCTAACAATTTTACTTTTTATGTATAAGGGTATAATTATAATTTTAACTTTCTTAATATATTATAACGGGTCAAAACAAGTTAATATACTATCAATCCATTAAATAATCATATCTTAACGGACTAATTCGTTTTTATCCGAATCTATTAAAATTAAATTCTAACTTATTATTATTGTATCATGTCGTATTAAATTAACGAATCATATAATATATTGTCATAATCGCATCATTAATATAAAAATGGCCCCTCCATACATATATTGCATGTGACAGATTTGGGTCGATGTGAAAGATTTAAGCATCAAAACTTTAATATCCAATCTTTTCCTATTTTAAGGCCTTAAATAATAATAATTTTTTAATCGTTTGATAAGGATAAACTCATCATTTCATATCTTAAAATCTTGCATTATCTCTCCATTTACTGAACAGTCATTTACTCGTGTCGGTTTAGAAATTTAGAGAACACCCCATCTACATCATGGATGTGTCATCTTTGAAGTCTATTAATTTTGGTTATAAATTAAAGCTTGATTTATTTTTAAAGATGAGATAAGAGTTAAAAAATATATATTATTATAAAATATTTTTTTAATATTAATTTTATTTTCAAATTTGAAAAAATTGTTTTAAAATTAAAAAAAATTATTTTAAAATTTGAAAAAGTTAAATTTTTTATTATATTTTGTATATAAATTTAAAAAATTATAATAATAAATTTGATAAAAATTTAAAATTTTTAATTTTATCTCTCAAAACAAACAAGGCCTAAGTATTACCTCATTAACACTAGATAGTGTTTGTAATGTATACCAACTTGTGAATAAATTTTTTCTTCATTTTAAAATTCAAAGAGCAAAATGCCAAATATCTTATCATAAGATACCCTCGTATATTTTTAAGTTTTGACCAAAATTATGAATATTTTATCAGTAAAAGTATTGGTCAGAACACCAGAACAAAATATTTTAATATCGATATCATTTTATATACCGTTTTAAAATAATCTATATAGAAAAAATATATATATATATAAATATATATAAATTATATTTTAAAATAATAGTCAATATAAATAAATTATATACATATATATAAATACATATACATATATAAATAATATAGTTTGAATTAAGATAAAAATAAAAAATAAAAAATAAATAAAAATATCAAAATTTAGAATGGTTGATATTTGACCTAGTATGAAATAGATAATATATTTATATTATTCAATTGATCGATATGGCAAATATCAACTGTATTGATAAAATACAATACGATATTTAAAACAATGATTTTGATGGTACGACACATAGTAACAAATCCCAACAAATGTTATTGATGGTAGTTTAAAATTTTTAGAAGTACTCAAACGTCGACATTCGTTGTGATGCTCAATTTTCCCTTTAAAAATAAAAAAATTTTCTTATTAATTTTTTTGGTATAAAAGAAATACTTATAATTTCTTTTAAAAAAAATTAATATATGCTTTTGTCTCTTTTTTTTTCTTCTAAAAGTTATTTTTCTAAATTACAAAAAAATCTAGAACAAAGTCTAATTTATTTTTACAAATCATTTCATCTAATTATTATAAATTTTTTAAATTCTAAAATTAAATAAAGAATAATTAAGTTTGTTTAAATCTCAAAATAAAGTTATATTAAAAAATTATATTTTAATAATATTTTATTCAACTTTCATCTCATATTATTATATAACCAAACTAAACTAAACCAAACCTAATTCTTTAATGAGACTATTCTAAAAGCGGGAAAGGGAAGATTATAAGTCACAACTATAGCATTTTAAGAAATGAAGAAAGGGTCAATGTTAGGCATGATGGAGGTTTATCGTAAAGAGTGCCTATCATTTATTAGGCACGATGGAGGCATCTAAGCAAGGTCAATCCTCTCATGCTGTGTCAAAGGTCAGAATGTGGGGCCATATCTAAAAATTGGGGGTTATAAATGCAAGCAAGATATTAACATGAAGAGCATGTCATGAGTCAATTCTCACCAAACTCAACTTGCTCAAAAAAAGGATTGTGGATTCTCTACTTTGCTGAGTTTGTCATCAGGAAGAAGAAACAGTTTTGCATGCATTATGATCGTACAGTCAGTACAAGATTTGTGGGGCAATAGCACGAGGAAGTTGTTGAAAGGAGTGGTCATGGAAAATTCTTTAAGGAGTTGTGGTCTTGGCTTGTGTCTGTTCCAGACAAAGAAGACCTCGATGGTTTTATAACAATAGTAAATCAAATATAGAAGAGAAGAAATAGCTTGATCTTTGAGAACAAGTTTTGACATCCTGGTAAGGTAGTCGATTCTGCCTTACTAGCAGTCTCAGAATTTAAGGAAGCCAACGATATGTCAATAACTACTAATGCAAGATCAATCTAAACAGTTTCTACTTGAATTGCTCCTCAGAATGTCTTCAAAGTTAATTGGGATGCAGCTTTAAATAAAGGGAATTGTCGAATTGGTGCTGGCACAATGATTAGAGATTGGAATGAAAAAGTGATGGTCTCTTTAAGATCATCAATTTTTTTTTTAATCCAAATGCTCACCTTGTGGAATCATGTGGAGCTTTGAAAGCAGTTCTTCTCTGCATACAAATAGGATTTAAAGAAGTCATACTTGAGAGCGATTGCAAACAAGTTGTCATGAATCTTAATAACTCTAATCAGAAAGGAAATTATGCAGGGATGATCTTATTATATGCTAAGGAGAAGTTGGATTTTTCAACAACTGGAGTGTAGTTTTCTTAGAGGTTGTAATAATTTGGCTCATTTTGAGCTAATGATGCACTTCCGTTTTTTGAGGAGAGCATTATGTTAGAGGACATTCCCTCATGTATTCATCCATTGTGTTGATTTATTTGAATAAAGATGATACTGTTCTATTAAAAAGAAATGAAGAAAGGGAGTCAAATATATTAGTAATTAGTGTTTCAGTTTTTAAGACATTTTGTTACTTTTTCTTTTTCACAAAATCCATTAAATTGGAGGTAGTCTTTGTGATACTAATTGCTATACAAGTTACCACTGTTTAAAATTGGAGATCACTTTGGCATATTCTCTTGTAAAAATGGGTTTTTTTTTTTTCATAATATATAATTATATTTCTAATATAATTTTAGGCAGTCAATGTAAATATGAATAAATAAAAAGTAAATTTTTTTTTAATGTCACGAGCCCAAAGATACGTCACTCGCAACAAGAAGTGCTCCTGCATGTTCTTTAAATATGTTTTTAATGATTAAAAAATGTTTTTTTAATAATATTATGATTATTTTAAATGTTTGAGAGTATTACAAAATAATGAAAGAAGATCAAAAAAAGGTAATTTTTTGTTCTCATCAGGACCGTCGCGTGCAGTACTGCTCTCGACATTAACTGAAACGAGTTTAACGCTGCCAAAGGCCAATTTGTAAGGATAAGATCGCCTGAATCCGTCAATCCTAATGGCGTAGACGGTATCGTCCACCGCACCGAAAATGGCGGGAGCTGTTTTGTGTGGTCAGACGGGCTGCCCCGGTATATTACAATGAAAAACAAAATCTAAAGAAGGAAATTTTTTGTCCTCATCGGGACCCGTCGCGTGCTGTACTGCTCTCGGCATTAACCAGAAGTCGGCAGAAGTCAAAAGAAACGGCTTGAAATTAGGAGCAACACTGTAGCATTGAAGTCTGAAGATATGATGCGATACGGTTCAATATGGCCAAAATCTTTAAGCACAGTCCACAGAGGATGGCTGTCGTTCTCAATTGGTCAAAATGTTGAGAAAACACTTGACATTAAAAACACTTTTAAAAGCTTCTTGCGAGTCCACAACGCATGTTCTTTTGGGAAAATAACGCCGAAGAATTCCACTGATGATTTCTTACTTGCAGTTCCTAATTTTCTCGAGTAAACTATCATAATCATGTCTCAGCCCAAGTGGGAAGCCGATAAAATGTAAGTCTTCTGTTTTTTTCCTTTTCGCCAAGCAATGTAAGTCTGTATTCCTGGTAATCGACTTTGTTTGATTGTTTTTGTCTTTAAGTTTCTTGGTTCTGTTTGAATGTTTCTGTCTGTGTTTTTGGTCCTAGAAGTTTGGTTTTCAGTTTCTTTCTTGGGTTCTTTCTTTCTTTCATTTGTACTTTTTTCTTTCTTTCCCCCACTTTTTTTGTATACAGTTGTCCTAGTTTTTGGCGGTTTAGTGTGCTCTCTTATTTTTCGCATTCGGGTTTTATTTATTTTTTAATTATAAATAAATAAATAAATTTATCATAAAGTTTGAGTTTTTAATCAAGTGTGTATTAATCTAATTTAAGCTTTGGTATTTTTTTCAGGTTTTAGACTTTTTTTCATTCTGGAGAGATTTTCTTCTTAGTTCTTCTTTTGGTAGGATTTTGATTTTGTCGCCTTCCATTAATTTGGATTCTTTTTTGGTTTTGGTTTTGGTTTTGGTTTGTGGAGGTATTTCTGAATTTTTCCACTTTTCTTTTCACATTGTCAAGGCAAGTGACCTTCTAAAAGGCTTGGTTGGGTGCCGGGGGGAAGTCTTTCATCCCTGAATAGATATTTTATTTGTTTATTGGTGTTCTTGGTATGTGGGCCGTAGTTTCCAAACTTTTCTTAAGTTTTTAATTTTCCGATGGTGGTAATGTTATTTTTTTTATTTATCATTCACAGTCCGTGCCACTGTTATCTAAGTATCTTTAAAATATTCTCAAAGGAATAAAATTTTTCGAATTTCTTATCGGCGGCATGTTTCCGTGGATGATAGGTTGGATGTGTACATATATGATTATCTTATGAAAAGGAAATTATATGCTTCTGCAAAAGCATTTCAAGCTGAAGGGAAAGTCTCTGCAGATCCTGTTGGTAAGAATATTTGGAGATTTTGATGGGGAAAGTAAATTTACATTGATATTAAGGATTCACATTGTATCTTTTCTTAACGTGGTTCCTAGTTAATGTAGGTTTTGTGTTTTAATGTACTTCAGCAATTGATGCACCTGGTGGCTTTCTTTTTGAATGGTGGTCTGTCTTTTGGGACATATTTATCGCTAGGACAGACAAGAAGCACTCAGAAGCAGCTGCATTATACAATGAGGTAGGCTTACCGGTTTTTTGATCAACTTTTCATTTTTGCTTTTCATTCTTTTTCCTTGTCTCGGTGGGGGCAGGTGTGGCTCTGAAAGTTTCCAGGCAATCTGCAAATCATTTTCTTATAGTAATTATATTGGATAAAATATGTGCTTCATCATAGCCTCTGAAGTTTTTTGTTGGTAATACTTGTTTATTTTTCTCTCCCTCTCTCCCCGGCAATGGCTTAATTTTTTGGAAACACAAATTGGAGATATGCTCAAATGATATTTACTTTGTTGTTTTTGGATGTTTTGCTCTAAAATACTAGGTGGTTTGTATTCGTTGTTTTATTTATAATATTTAACACCTTATGAATAAACCCTCACTGGCTTTTCTGTGGACATGGGAAGTTCTTATTCTGAGACTTTAATTGACCATCTTGCCTTGGCAGTTACTGCATTTTTTTTTTTATTGGCACTGGGTATCTAAGAACAAAGTCCCTACCAATCCTGGGGATGCACAGGCCCTCGACAGGGAGTTTCCCACAAGTGCACATTTGGTAATTCAAGGAGAAGTTCTCCCAGTCCGATGGCCTCGTAGGGTTGAGCAAAAATCCAAAATTCCAACTCTGAATTCAGATCCATTCCGAATCCGACAAAACGGGTCAGAGTTGGATTTTTAAAAAATAAAAATAAATTCAGTCAGACTCGGAGGTGTTGCTGGACCCGTAACTGCCGGACAAGTTGAAGTTGGAGTTGGAGTTTGGATTTGAACTCCGACTAAGTCAGTGCTCACCCCTAGCCCTTAGAAATTGTTTGCACTCAAGAGGATTTGAACCTTAAACCTGGAGGTAGCATACTACCAAGACCAAGGTCTTTACCACTACTTAGCTCAAAATGTTGTGTCCTTGGAGTGTTGTCACAGAGTAGACTTTTTAAATGAATCTGCTGTGTGGTTTAGAGGATATGTTGTTTGACTAACATATCAAACATTATTTGCTCTTTTTTCATTTTGGATTCTGCGGTATTTTTATCAGTTGTTTTTATTTTGGGGAGACACTTGGTGAGTTTGATGTTTATCTTTCTTGTTAAACGACTCAATGGGCAAAGACTCAAGAGCTGCAGCAACAGCAACAGCATCAGGAACCTCAGCAGCATCAGCAGATGCAAATGCAACAGCTATTTTTGCAAAGGCATGCTCATCAGCAGCAACAACAGCAGCAGCAGCAGCAACCAAGAGATGGGAACCAGCTTCCAAATGGCAATGCCAATGGTCTTGTAAGCAGTGACACTCTTATGAGACGGAACCCTGCAATTGCAAATGCCATGGAAACAAAAATGTATGAGCAAAGACTAAAGCTTCCACTTCAGAGGGATGCCTTGGATGATGGAGCTGCGAAGGTATCAATTTCTGTGAAGGATTAAAAAAAAGGGTTTATTCTGATTTTACCATCCCCGCAGTTGACAACATTATTATGCAGCAAAGGTTGGGTGACAATGTGGGACAGCTTCTGGATCCAAATCATGCCTTAATGCTGAAGGCAGCTGCAGCAGGTGGCCAACATCCTGGGTAATTTTTTAATGTTTTAATTTCTTTTACTATGATTTAGTGCTTTTGTGTACAATGTCTGTGATTATATCCAATTCAAAAGCAAATATACTCTTGTTTTTGCAGACAAACACTGCAAGGTACCCCTGGGGGTAATTCTGGAAATTTTCAACAAGTTCAAAATCGGAGTCAGCAGCTTCCAGGGCATATACAGGCAATCATCCTCACCGTCATCATTGTTGTTATGATTATTTTATTTTTAATATTTTGCTTTTCTTTGTTACCTTCAGAGCTATTAGCTTCTTTAATTTTTATAGTCTTGCATGCTTGAAGCAGGGCATAGAAAGTCAGATGAATTCAATGAAGAATCCCATAACTGCTGGACCAGATGGAACATTGATTGGATTTCAGGGTATTGATTGAAGTTGTCCTTTGATTGAACTGAGGAGTTTTTTGTATTTTCTCATTTTGTTATGCTCGTGTATGAGCTCTATGCTTTTACAACTGTAGTTTTTTTTCCTTCTAATAAGTGATTTGATGATTGAACCCCCTTGTAAATATTCTCAATGGAATACCATTCTCAATTGAGTCTTCAAATCTTGATAGTTGGGAATCACCGATTGGGAATGTGTCTTCTGATATTCGCAGTATTGTTAAAAGCACGGAGCAGTTTAAGTGCATGAAGTGCAAGCTTTGGAAGTGAAGCACTTCTGGTACTTGAAGTGAAGTGAATTTACTGAAGTGCACTTTCTTTTGGGCCTTTTGGAAAAACCTAATTGACCTTTTCCTTAAATCCCAAAGCAGTAGAAAGTGTTTTTATAACCATCTGTTGGACCTTTTTTCAAAGTAGAAGTAAAAATTGGGACTCTTTTTATAAGAAGAATCTTTGCAAATCCTCATTCCTCGCCTCTCTCCCCCTTTCCTTCCCATCCCTTAATATCTCCCTCCTCTCTCCTGTTGTTCCCCCTTTGCTCCTTTTAACACCAAAAAACATAACATGATTTTTGTTTGTCCTTTGGAGTTTGTTTTCTCAATTATATAGTACTTGAAGAATTAGTTTTTATAATTTTTAGAAGATTATATGTGATATGATGATTTTTAAACGGCATTTAGTTGTCCAACCATTCAAGTTAATAGGCTAGATATTTAACTAAATCTATTATCAACCTTTTGGATTTTTTTTTTTGATAAGTAAGAGAGAAATATTATTGATATGAATGAAGTAGGCATTGTCCGTGTACACAGGAAGTATACAAAAGAACACCTAAATACATTCTAAGAGTGAGGAATTAAAGACAAGAAATCATTAGCATTATCCCCATTTAGTACAATAGTTGAAAACCAAAGCAATAATGTGTGGAGGAAATAATTCTTCAGCTCCACCATTGTGCATTTCTTATCTTCAAAGCATCGTGCATTCCTTTCCGGCTAAATGCACCATATGAGACACAACGAGATCATCTTCCACACGGCTGTCGCTTAAGGATAACTTGCATCGTCTTCCAACAACCCAACAATTCCACCACCTTCGAAAGCATGACCCAAGCAACATCAACCCTTAGAAATATCTCATCTCACAACATCTTTGTTACCTCACAATGTAATAAAATGTGATCCATTTTTTTACACAAATAATACCAATCCATCACTACACAACCCCTCTTTCTCAAATTATCTGTAGTCAAAATTTTTCTAAGGGCGGCACACCAAACAAAAAAAGCAACTTTGGAAGGAACACGAGACCTCCAAATGATCTTCCAAGGGAATGGATTGGTGTCCCAAAGGTCTGTGTTGTCAGAATTTTATAGTATGCCTTAACTTTACATTTCTTATGCTTGTTGGATTGCTACTTCAATCGGTCATACTGAGCTAAAGGAGGTTCCATGGTATAAAGTAAGCTGAAAAAATAAGAAACAATAGATAGTTCTCAATCATGAAAATTCCTACTAAAAAGGATGTTCCACTGATAAGTACCAGGAGAAAATAACCGCAAATCCGCCACTGATGCCTCCCTGTTAGAAGCAATACGATAGAGAACCGGAAAAGCTCTTTCCAATGCTTGCTTGCCATACCACACATTCTGTCAAAAACTTATATGATTGCCCTCATTAGTTACAAAGCGAATATGTTGGGAAAAGTATGGCCACCCCTTCCTAATATACTTCCATAGACGCACCCCATATTCCCCTCACTTCATTTAAGTACCAACCCCCCAAGCTACTCCATGTCTGGCATCAATAATTTCCTTCCACAAAGCCCCCACCTCGGAGTGATATCTCCAAAGCCATTTTCCCAGTAGAGCTTTATTAAAATTTCTCAAATTACACACTCCTAACCTCCCATACATAATTGGATCACATAAAGTCTTCCATCGAACCAAATAAAATTTCTTCTTCTCCCCTAAGGCCCCCCATAAAAACGCCTGGAAGAGTTTCTTGATCCTGTTGACTATCCCTGTAGGCATAGGAAACAGAGATAGAAAATAAGTGGGTAGGTTGGTAAAAGTGCTCTTGATAAGGGTAAGATAACTCCTTTTCGAGAGAGACACCTGTTTCCAACCAGCCAACTTCTTCTCTATTTTCTCCACTACCCCATCCCATATGGCTCTGGCCTTGAAACTTGCTCCCAACGGAAGGCCCAAATATTTCTTTGGTAAGAACACCTTACAATCCAACAAGCTTGCTAACTTGAGGATATTTGGGACCGCACCCACCGAAACCATCTCAGATTTGTCAAGATTTACCTTGAGTCCCGACACAACTTCAAAACATAATAACAATCCTCATAGAGATTAGGTCTGACCATTGTCCGCTTCACAAAAGAGTAGCATATCGTCCGCAAGTAAAAGATGCGAGATGATAATAAGACTACTAGTGCCAATGCCCACCTGGAAACCAGGTAGGAATCCTCCATCAATAGCGGCCTTTACCATCCGACTGAGGATCTCTATAATTATAACAAACAAAATGGGAGATAAATGATCCCCTTGATGCAAGCCCCAAGTGCTATAAAAAAAACTAGCGGAAGTGCCGTTCACTAGATCTAACGAATACCAAAGCCACACCTTCCAAGCAGGTATAGAAGAAAATCCCAATATACATTTTCCATGTCAAGTTTGCAATGAGCACTGAATCAAGTTTGCAATGCAACTTTCCTTCCCGCAGTCAGTGATCTAAACACTCATTTGCAATGAGCACTGAATCAAGTATTTTTCTCCCTACAATAAATGCATTATGAGGCTTGGAGATAATTTGCTCCAACACAGGACTTAGTCGATTGACAAAAACTTTTTGAGATAATCTTGTAAATACCACTAACCAGGCTTATAGGGCAAAAATTCTCGATAATGGAAGCCTCATGTTTTTTGGGAATAAGAGCAATGAACGTCGCATTAAGGGATTTTTCAAAATTTTGAAAATTATGAAATTCATGGAAGACCTGCATAACATCCCCTTTTACCACGTCCTAGCAAGTTTGGAAGAAGCCCATAGAGAAATGATCGGATCCCGGTGCTTTATCCTTAGCCATACCAGTGATAACCTTGTATATCTCATCATCATCAAAAGGTCTTTCCAGAACGCTTGCACTTTGAGAGTCAATTGCCTCAAAAGACAAGGCATCAAGCTTCGGCCTCCAGGAGGCTGGTTCCATGAGGAGGGTCTCATAATATTGCACAATGTAATCTCGTGATTTAGAAGGAGAGGATAACACCTGTGTACCTAAAAGTAGCGACTCAATAGTGTTATTGCGTCAATTAGAGTTAGCTATTTTGTGAAAGGACTTGGTACACCTATCCCCTTCTTTCACGATAGGGCCTTGGATTTCTGTCGCCATGAAGTCTCCTCTGCCAACAAAACCCTTTCAAGATTTGTCATAACTGTGCCCTTCCTTGAGAGCATCTCCTTTGAGGCATCTCCCAGGAGTTCCCTACCCTCAATCTCCTGTAATTCCTCCAACATGGTAGATTCTTGAGTATCGATGTGACCAAATACATCCAAGTTCCATTTCTTTAGGTCTTGTTTCAAGGCCTTTAACTTACTTGCAAGAATAAAATTTGGAGTGCCAGAAAGCTGATATGATAACCACCAACCACGCACCATCTCTACAAACTCATTTGTCGTCAGCCACATATTTTCAAATTTGAAGTATCGGCGACCCCTGTGAATACATTCACAATCTAGAAGAATGAGAAAATTATCTGAGTAGACTCGAGGAAGCTGCTTCGGATGCACCTCCGGATAGTGAGCTTCCCACGACAGAGAAACAAGGAATCTGTCCAGACTCGAGAAAGCTGCTTTTGACGCACCTCCATATGGTCAACCTTTTGGAAATATAATTGATTGATCTTCCAACCTAAATAATATCAATCATATGAGTGCATACATGTTATGATGAGGCTCTAGGTGGGCCTTTAAACTTAAGTGTGCCCAAAACTTTTTTTACAACATTATTAAGCTCAACAAGGATATAAATATTCAAATTATTTTCACTTTTTTTATAGGTAAATATTCAAGTTATTCTTACAAAACCTAGTATCATTCTATGGTTATTACACGAACTGGTAGGTCGGCAATTATTCTACTATAGGTGATGATTTGGAAGATCAAATTTAAAAAGAAACAAAATAGGGGATTTCTCTTCTATGTATGACAATTTTAAATGAATATTGATGGTTGAATTTTAATATTTTCATTTATGTCATTAGTTCCAAAGAAACCACCCTTCTTGAATCTAGAAACATATATAAGTGGTGAAATCCCATAAGATTTTCATAAATTCCTTCCATGCTATAATATGTGTTTATTGCTCAGGCAAAAGTGGCACATAAACCCTTTATTTAATTACTTGTATTTTTTTTATTTAAATTGTGAAATTTTATTCAGTTATTGCCTGCTTAATAAGCACTCTCATGTTCTCTTAGGGGGATTGAATCAAAGCAGTAACAATTTGACGCTAAAAGGATGGCCCTTGACGGTAAGATTTAACACACATGCTTTTTTGTATAACCATATATTTTTTCCTAAGTTGGTTCCTCCACGATTCATCAGCCAAATCATTGTTGCTGTAAATAGTGCCATAAATTGATTGGTAAGTTTGTGAACATTGCTAGTTTGGCGCTTTTTCTTGGTTGTAGGATTTTGCCTTTCCCATGACTTATCTTGGTCTTGTTTCTTTAGAGCTCTTTTTTCAAAGCCAAATCTATTCGAGATAGAATTATTGGGAAGCTGGAGCATTGATTCACTGGCTGGCTGAAAGCCACTGTACTTGTTGAAGTGTGATTGAATAAATTGAGAGAGCACACTATTCAGCTAGCCTACTTACTGTTTTCTCTTTTTCCAATACCCATGGGAGGAGTCAACCAACTTGCGAAGTTGCAATGATCTTTTTGGTGGAAAGGTATGGGGGTGGAGTGTAAATTCCATCTTGTGAAGTGGTCCGGGGCTTGTTTGTCGGTTGTAAAAGGTGCCAGGTGGATTAGGTGTGAGAAACTTAATTCTATTTAACCGAGCTATTTAGGGGAAATGACTCTGGTGTTATGCCTATGAAGGAGAGAGCCTTTGGAGGGTTCTAGTTGGCAGAGATAATGAGAACTTGGGAGGAGGTTGGTATTCCCATGAGGTAAATGAGCACTTGGGGGGTTAGTTTTTGGGAGAACATTAGAAAGGGTTCAGGAGGTTTCTCCCGCTCTACTTGATTTGTGATGAGTGACTGATACATTACACATTTTTGGCATGATGTGAAGTGTGGCGATGAATCCTCAAAAGGTGTCTTCTCTGAATTATTCAGAATCACCCGTGTTAAGGATTCTTTTAGGAAGGAGCCAGGCAGAATGAAGGCAATTTATCCCCTTTTATTTGATATCTGACAAGTATTGTCCAAGTGTGTTGCCTGAAATGAATCTTCCATTCGTATTATTTTTTGGCTGTGCAAAGATTTTATATGATGTAAAGGACAGAATAGATTTTCTTTTCTGAACATTTTCACATTTTCTACTGGCTGAAGCAGCTTGGGTCTGGACTTCTTCAGAAGCAGAAATCTTTGATGCAGTCTCCTCAGTCTTTGAATCAGCTTCAGCTACAGCAGCAACTAATGTGTCAGGCACAGCAAAACTTGGCATCTCCATCTGCTAATGATTTGGAATGCAGAAGACTGAGATTGCTTCTTAACAATCGAAATATGGACCTTGTAAAGGATGGCCAGTTAGATTCTGTTGGTGATATGGTTCCGAATGCTGGATCGTCGGTGCAAGTCGGTTGCCCTGTGTTACCATGTACAGACAAGGAACTGCAACTTAAGGTATCGTTTTGTTCCTCCTGTACGTCAAAGTTGGTCATTTCTATCATATTTAGCTCTCTTCAAAAGATTTATGGCTTTAAGCCTCCGGACTACTG